>JAZKLR010000114.1:6611197-7933437 GCA_037103525.1 Ganaspis brasiliensis | reverse complement strand
ATTGTTTATAACAAATTCAATTGTTTAAATATTCATTTTTGTTTGGGGTTGTGTTCTAAGGTTTTTGTAAAAATATGGACGTTTTCTACCCCCCTAGATATTTTTTTAATTCAGTTTTTCTGAAATATTCACTTTTTTTGTCATTTTTTGTTTTCCGCTGGGTATTGTTTATAACAAATTTAATTGTTTAATCATTGATTTTTGTTTGGGGATGTGTTCTAAGGTTTTTGTAAAAATATGGACGTTTTCTACCCCCCTAGATTCTTTTTTAATTCAGTTTTTCCGAAATATTCACTTTTTTTGTCATTATTTGTTTTTCGCTGGGTATTGTTTATAACAATCTCAATTGTTTAAACATTGATTTTTGTTTGGGGTTGTGTTCTAAGGTTTTTGTAAAAATATGGACGTTTTCTACCCCCTAGATTCTTTTTTAATTCAGTTTTTCCGAAATATTCACTTTTTTTGTCATTATTTGTTTTCCGCTGGGTATTGTTTATAACAAATTCAATTGTTTAATCATTGATTTTTGTTTGGGGATGTGTTCTAAGGTTTTTGTAATAATATGGACGTTTTCTACCCCCCTAGATTCTTTTTTAATTCAGTTTTTCCGAAATATTCACTTTTTTTGTCATTATTTGTTTTCCGCTGGGTATTGTTTATAACAAATTCAATTGTTTAAACATTGATTTTTGTTTGGGGTTGTGTTCTAAGGTTTTTGTAAAAATATGGACGTTTTCTACCCCCCTAGATATTTTTTTAATTCAGTTTTTCTGAAATATTCATTTTTTTTGTCATTTTTTGTTTTCCGCTGGGTATTGTTTATAACAAATTTAATTGTTTAATCATTGATTTTTGTTTGGGGATGTGTTCTAAGGTTTTTGTAAAAATATGGACGTTTTCTACCCCCCTAGATTCTTTTTTAATTCAGTTTTTCCGAAATATTCACTTTTTTTGTCATTATTTGTTTTTCGCTGGGTATTGTTTATAACAAATTCAATTGTTTAAACATTCATTTTTGTTTGGGGTTGTGTTCTAAGGTTTTTGTAAAAATATGGACGTTTTCTACCCCCCTAGATATTTTTTTAATTCAGTTTTTCTGAAATATTCACTTTTTTTGTCATTTTTTGTTTTCCGCTGGGTATTGTTTATAACAAATTTAATTGTTTAATCATTGATTTTTGTTTGGGGATGTGTTCTAAGGTTTGTGTAAAAATATGGACGTTTTCTACCCCCTAGATTCTTTTTTAATTCAGTTTTTCCGAAATATTCACTTTTTTTGTCATTATTTGTTTTTCGCTGGGTATTGTTTATAACAAATTCAATTGTTTAAACATTCATTTTTGTTTGGGGTTGTGTTCTAAGGTTTTTGTAAAAATATGGACGTTTTCTACCCCCCTAGATATTTTTTTAATTCAGTTTTTCCGAAATATTCACTTTTTTTGTCATTATTTGCTTTCCGCTGGGTATTGTTTATAACAAATTTAATTGTTTAATCATTAATTTTTGTTTGGGGATGTGTTCTAAGGTTTGTGTAAAAATATGGACGTTTTCTACCCCCTTAGATTCTTTTTTAATTCAGTTTTTCCGAAATATTCACTTTTTTTGTCATTATTTGTTTTCCGCTGGCTATTGTTTATAACAAATTCAATTGTTTAAACATTGATTTTTGTTTGGGGTTGTGTTCTAAGGTTTTTGTAAAAATATGGACGTTTTCTACCCCCCTAGATATTTTTTTAATTCAGTTTTTCTGAAATATTCACTTTTTTTGTCATTTTTTGTTTTCCGCTGGGTATTGTTTATAACAAATTTAATTGTTTAATCATTGATTTTTGTTTGGGGATGTGTTCTAAGGTTTTTGTAAAAATATGGACGTTTTCTACCCCCCTAGATTCTTTTTTAATTCAGTTTTTCCGAAATATTCACTTTTTTTGTCATTATTTGTTTTTCGCTGGGTATTGTTTATAACAAATTCAATTGTTTAAACATTGATTTTTGTTTGGGGTTGTGTTCTAAGGTTTTTGTAAAAATATGGACGTTTTCTACCCCCCTAGATATTTTTTTAATTCAGTTTTTCTGAAATATTCACTTTTTTTGTCATTTTTTGTTTTCCGATGGGTATTGTTTATAACAAATTTAATTGTTTAATCATTGATTTTTGTTTGGGGATGTGTTCTAAGGTTTTTGTAAAAATATGGACGTTTTCTACCCCCCTAGATTCTTTTTTAATTCAGTTTTTCCGAAATATTCACTTTTTTTGTCATTATTTGTTTTTCGCTGGGTATTGTTTATAACAAATTCAATTGTTTAAACATTGATTTTTGTTTGGGGTTGTGTTCTAAGGTTTTTGTAAAAATATGGACGTTTTCTACCCCCCTAGATATTTTTTTAATTCAGTTTTTCTGAAATATTCACTTTTTTTGTCATTTTTTGTTTTCCGATGGGTATTGTTTATAACAAATTTAATTGTTTAATCATTGATTTTTGTTTGGGGATGTGTTCTAAGGTTTTTGTAAAAATATGGACGTTTTCTTCCCCCCTAGATTCTTTTTTAATTCAGTTTTTCCGAAATATTCACTTTTTTTGTCATTATTTGTTTTTCGCTGGGTATTGTTTATAACAATCTCAATTGTTTAAACATTGATTTTTGTTTGGGGTTGTGTTCTAAGGTTTTTGTAAAAATATGGACGTTTTCTACCCCCCTAGATTCTTTTTTAATTCAGTTTTTCCGAAATATTCACTTTTTTTGTCATTATTTGTTTTCCGCTGGGTATTGTTTATAACAAATTCAATTGTTTAATCATTGATTTTTGTTTGGAGATGTGTTCTAAGGTTTTTGTAATAATATGGACGTTTTCTACCCCCCTAGATTCTTTTTTAATTCAGTTTTTCCGAAATATTCACTTTTTTTGTCATTATTTGTTTTCCGCTGGGTATTGTTTATAACAAATTCAATTGTTTAAACATTGATTTTTGTTTGGGGTTGTGTTCTAAGGTTTTTGTAAAAATATGGACGTTTTCTACCCTCCTAGATATTTTTTTAATTCAGTTTTTCTGAAATATTCATTTTTTTTGTCATTTTTTGTTTTCCGCTGGGTATTGTTTATAACAAATTTAATTGTTTAATCATTGATTTTTGTTTGGGGATGTGTTCTACAGTTTTTGTAAAAATATGGACGTTTTCTACCCCCCTAGATTCTTTTTTAATTCAGTTTTTCCGAAATATTCACTTTTTTTGTCATTATTTGTTTTTCGCTGGGTATTGTTTATAACAAATTCAATTGTTTAAACATTGATTTTTGTTTGGGGTTGTGTTCTAAGGTTTTTGTAAAAATATGGACGTTTTCTACCCCCCTAGATATTTTTTTAATTCAGTTTTTCTGAAATATTCACTTTTTTTGTCATTTTTTGTTTTCCGCTGGGTATTGTTTATAACAAATTTAATTGTTTAATCATTGATTTTTGTTTGGGGATGTGTTCTAAGGTTTTTGTAAAAATATGGACGTTTTCTACCCCCCTAGATTCTTTTTTAATTCAGTTTTTCCGAAATATTCACTTTTTTTGTCATTATTTGTTTTTCGCTGGGTATTGTTTATAACAAATTCAATTGTTTAAACATTGATTTTTGTTTGGGGTTGTGTTCTAAGGTTTTTGTAAAAATATGGACGTTTTCTACCCCCCTAGATATTTTTTTAATTCAGTTTTTCTGAAATATTCACTTTTTTTGTCATTTTTTGTTTTCCGATGGGTATTGTTTATAACAAATTTAATTGTTTAATCATTGATTTTTGTTTGGGGATGTGTTCTAAGGTTTTTGTAAAAATATGGACGTTTTCTTCCCCCCTAGATTCTTTTTTAATTCAGTTTTTCCGAAATATTCACTTTTTTTGTCATTATTTGTTTTTCGCTGGGTATTGTTTATAACAATCTCAATTGTTTAAACATTGATTTTTGTTTGGGGTTGTGTTCTAAGGTTTTTGTAAAAATATGGACGTTTTCTACCCCCCTAGATTCTTTTTTAATTCAGTTTTTCCGAAATATTCACTTTTTTTGTCATTATTTGTTTTCCGCTGGGTATTGTTTATAACAAATTCAATTGTTTAATCATTGATTTTTGTTTGGGGATGTGTTCTAAGGTTTTTGTAATAATATGGACGTTTTCTACCCCCCTAGATTCTTTTTTAATTCAGTTTTTCCGAAATATTCACTTTTTTTGTCATTATTTGTTTTCCGCTGGGTATTGTTTATAACAAATTCAATTGTTTAAACATTGATTTTTGTTTGGGGTTGTGTTCTAAGGTTTTTGTAAAAATATGGACGTTTTCTACCCTCCTAGATATTTTTTTAATTCAGTTTTTCTGAAATATTCATTTTTTTTGTCATTTTTTGTTTTCCGCTGGGTATTGTTTATAACAAATTTAATTGTTTAATCATTGATTTTTGTTTGGGGATGTGTTCTACAGTTTTTGTAAAAATATGGACGTTTTCTACCCCCCTAGATTCTTTTTTAATTCAGTTTTTCCGAAATATTCA
The DNA here is from genome assembly GCA_037103525.1 of Ganaspis brasiliensis. Lineage (NCBI taxonomy): Eukaryota > Metazoa > Arthropoda > Insecta > Hymenoptera > Figitidae > Ganaspis > Ganaspis brasiliensis. The sequence goes on along the minus strand of JAZKLR010000114.1, from coordinate 7,928,907 downwards.
CTTTTTTTGTCATTATTTGTTTTTCGCTGGGTATTGTTTATAACAAATTCAATTGTTTAAACATTGATTTTTGTTTGGGGTTGTGTTCTAAGGTTTTTGTAAAAATATGGACGTTTTCTACCCCCCTAGATATTTTTTTAATTCAGTTTTTCTGAAATATTCACTTTTTTTGTCATTTTTTGTTTTCCGCTGGGTATTGTTTATAACAAATTTAATTGTTTAATCATTGATTTTTGTTTGGGGATGTGTTCTAAGGTTTTTGTAAAAATATGGACGTTTTCTACCCCCCTAGATTCTTTTTTAATTCAGTTTTTCCGAAATATTCACTTTTTTTGTCATTATTTGTTTTTCGCTGGGTATTGTTTATAAGAATCTCAATTGTTTAAACATTGATTTTTGTTTGGGGTTGTGTTCTAAGGTTTTTGTAAAAATATGGACGTTTTCTACCCCCCTAGATATTTTTTTAATTCAGTTTTTCTGAAATATTCACTTTTTTTGTCATTTTTTGTTTTCCGCTGGGTATTGTTTATAACAAATTTAATTGTTTAATCATTGATTTTTGTTTGGGGATGTGTTCTAAGGTTTCTGTAAAAATATGGACGTTTTCTATCCCCCTAGATTCTTTTTTAATTCAGTTTTTCCGAAATATTCACTTTTTTTGTCATTATTTGTTTTTCGCTGGGTATTGTTTATAACAAATTCAATTGTTTAAACATTCATTTTTGTTTGGGGTTGTGTTCTAAGGTTTTTGTAAAAATATGGACGTTTTCTACCCCCCTAGATATTTTTTTAATTCAGTTTTTCTGAAATATTCACTTTTTTTGTCATTTTTTGTTTTCCGCTGGGTATTGTTTATAACAAATTTAATTGTTTAATCATTGATTTTTGTTTGGGGATGTGTTCTAAGGTTTTTGTAAAAATATGGACGTTTTCTACCCCCCTAGATTCTTTTTTAATTCAGTTTTTCCGAAATATTCACTTTTTTTGTCATTATTTGTTTTTCGCTGGGTATTGTTTATAACAAATTCAATTGTTTAAACATTGATTTTTGTTTGGGGTTGTGTTCTAAGGTTTTTGTAAAAATATGGACGTTTTCTACCCCCCTAGATATTTTTTTAATTCAGTTTTTCTGAAATATTCATTTTTTTTGTCATTTTTTGTTTTCCGCTGGGTATTGTTTATAACAAATTTAATTGTTTAATCATTGATTTTTGTTTGGGGTTGTGTTCTAAGGTTTTTGTAAAAATATGGACGTTTTCTACCCCCCTAGATTCTTTTTTAATTCAGTTTTTCCGAAATATTCACTTTTTTTGTCATTATTTGTTTTCCGCTGGGTATTGTTTATAACAAATTCAATTGTTTAAACATTGATTTTTGTTTGGGGTTGTGTTCTAAGGTTTTTGTAAAAATATGGACGTTTTCTACCCCCCTAGATATTTTTTTAATTCAGTTTTTCTGAAATATTCATTTTTTTTGTCATTTTTTGTTTTCCGCTGGGTATTGTTTATAACAAATTTAATTGTTTAATCATTGATTTTTGTTTGGGGTTGTGTTCTAAGGTTTTTGTAAAAATATGGACGTTTTCTACCCCCCTAGATATTTTTTTAATTCAGTTTTTCTGAAATATTCACTTTTTTTGTCATTTTTTGTTTTCCGCTGGGTATTGTTTATAACAAATTTAATTGTTTAATCATTGATTTTTGTTTGGGGATGTGTTCTAAGGTTTTTGTAAAAATATGGACGTTTTCTACCCCCCTAGATTCTTTTTTAATTCAGTTTTTCCGAAATATTCACTTTTTTTGTCATTATTTGTTTTTCGCTGGGTATTGTTTATAACAAATTCAATTGTTTAAACATTCATTTTTGTTTGGGGTTGTGTTCTAAGGTTTTTGTAAAAATATGGACGTTTTCTACCCCCCTAGATATTTTTTTAATTCAGTTTTTCTGAAATATTCACTTTTTTTGTCATTTTTTGTTTTCCGCTGGGTATTGTTTATAACAAATTTAATTGTTTAATCATTGATTTTTGTTTGGGGATGTGTTCTAAGGTTTGTGTAAAAATATGGACGTTTTCTACCCCCCTAGATTCTTTTTTAATTCAGTTTTTCCGAAATATTCACTTTTTTTGTCATTATTTGTTTTCCGCTGGGTATTGTTTATAACAAATTCAATTGTTTAAACATTGATTTTTGTTTGGGGTTGTGTTCTAAGGTTTTTGTAAAAATATGGACGTTTTCTACCCCCCTAGATATTTTTTTAATTCAGTTTTTCTGAAATATTCATTTTTTTTGTCATTTTTTGTTTTCCGCTGGGTATTGTTTATAACAAATTTAATTGTTTAATCATTGATTTTTGTTTGGGGTTGTGTTCTAAGGTTTTTGTAAAAATATGGACGTTTTCTACCCCCCTAGATATTTTTTTAATTCAGTTTTTCTGAAATATTCACTTTTTTTGTCATTTTTTGTTTTCCGCTGGGTATTGTTTATAACAAATTTAATTGTTTAATCATTGATTTTTGTTTGGGGATGTGTTATAAGGTTTTTGTAAAAATATGGACGTTTTCTACCCCCCTAGATTCTTTTTTAATTCAGTTTTTCCGAAATATTCACTTTTTTTTTATGTTTGTATCGGCTGTTTGAGATTGTTAATAACAAGCTTATTAACTTTGATGTTTTTAAGAATGTTGGCGGAACATCCTGTAACATGTTTGTATTCTTTGTTTCGTGATTTATGTAGTGTGAAACTTTTTAATGTCGTTTTTGAGCAAAGTTACAAAAACCTTATAACACATCCCCAAACAAAAATCAATGATTAAACAATTAAATTTGTTATAAACAATACCCAGCGGAAAACAAAAAATGACAAAAAAAGTGAATATTTCAGAAAAACTGAATTAAAAAAATATCTAGGGGGGTAGAAAACGTCCATATTTTTACAAAAACCTTAGAACACAACCCCAAACAAAAATCAATGTTTAAACAATTGAATTTGTTATAAACAATACCCAGCGAAAAACAAATAATGACAAAAAAAGTGAATATTTCGGAAAAACTGAATTAAAAAAGAATCTAGGGGGGTAGAAAACGTCCATATTTTTACAAAAACCTTAGAACACATCCCCAAACAAAAATCAATGATTAAACAATTAAATTTGTTATAAACAATACCCAGCGGAAAACAAAAAATGACAAAAAAAGTGAATATTTCAGAAAAACTGAATTAAAAAAATATCTAGGGGGGTAGAAAACGTCCATATTTTTACAAAAACCTTAGAACACAACCCCAAACAAAAATCAATGTTTAAACAATTGAATTTGTTATAAACAATACCCAGCGAAAAACAAATAATGACAAAAAAAGTGAATATTTCGGAAAAACTGAATTAAAAAAGAATCTAGGGGGGTAGAAAACGTCCATATTTTTACAAAAACCTTAGAACACATCCCCAAACAAAAATCAATGATTAAACAATTAAATTTGTTATAAACAATACCCAGCGGAAAACAAATAATGACAAAAAAAGTGAATATTTCGGAAAAACTGAATTAAAAAAGAATCTAGGGGGGTAGAAAACATCCATATTTTTACAAAAACCTTAGAACACATCCCCAAACAAAAATCAATGATTAAACAATTAAATTTGTTATAAACAATACCCAGCGGAAAACAAAAAATGCCAAAAAAAGTGAATATTTCAGAAAAATTGAATTAAAAAAATATCTAGGGAGGTAGAAAACGTCCATATTTTTACAAAAACCTTAGAACACAACCCCAAACAAAAATCAATGTTTAAACAATTGAATTTGTTATAAACAATAGCCAGCGGAAAACAAATAATGACAAAAAAAGTGAATATTTCGGAAAAACTGAATTAAAAAAGAATCTAAGGGGGTAGAAAACGTCCATATTATTACACAAACCTTAGAACACATCCCCAAACAAAAATCAATGATTAAACAATTAAATTTGTTATAAACAATACCCAGCGGAAAACAAATAATGACAAAAAAAGTGAATATTTCGGAAAAACTGAATTAAAAAAGAATCTAGGGGGGTAGAAAACGTCCATATTTTTACAAAAACCTTAGAACACATCCCCAAACAAAAATCAATGATTAAACAATTAAATTTGTTATAAACAATACCCAGCGGAAAACAAAAAATGCCAAAAAAAGTGAATATTTCAGAAAAATTGAATTAAAAAAATATCTAGGGGGGTAGAAAACGTCCATATTTTTACAAAAACCTTAGAACACAACCCCAAACAAAAATCAATGTTTAAACAATTGAATTTGTTATAAACAATACCCAGCGAAAAACAAATAATGACAAAAAAAGTGAATATTTCGGAAAAACTGAATTAAAAAAGAATCTAGGGGGGTAGAAAACGTCCATATTTTTACAAAAACTGTAGAACACATCCCCAAACAAAAATGAATAATTAAACAATTAAATTTGTTATAAACAATACCCAGCGGAAAACAAAAAATGACAAAAAAAGTGAATATTTCAGAAAAACTGAATTAAAAAAATATCTAGGGGGGTAGAAAACGTCCATATTTTTACAAAAACCTTAGAACACAACCCCAAACAAAAATCAATGTTTAAACAATTGAATTTGTTATAAACAATACCCAGCGAAAAACAAATAATGACAAAAAAAGTGAATATTTCGGAAAAACTGAATTAAAAAAGAATCTAGGGGGGTAGAAAACGTCCATATTTTTACAAAAACTGTAGAACACATCCCCAAACAAAAATGAATAATTAAACAATTAAATTTGTTATAAACAATACCCAGCGGAAAACAAAAAATGACAAAAAAAGTGAATATTTCAGAAAAACTGAATTAAAAAAATATCTAGGGGGGTAGAAAACGTCCATATTTTTACAAAAACCTTAGAACACAACCCCAAACAAAAATCAATGTTTAAATAATTGAATTTGTTATAAACAATACCCAGCGAAAAACAAATAATGACAAAAAAAGTGAATATTTCGGAAAAACTGAATTAAAAAAGAATCTAGGGGGGTAGAAAACGTCCATATTTTTACAAAAACCTTAAAACACATCCCCAAACAAAAATCAATGATTAAACAATTAAATTTGTTATAAACAATACCCAGCGGAAAACAAAAAATGACAAAAAAAATGAATATTTCAGAAAAACTGAATTAAAAAAATATCTAGGGGGGTAGAAAACGTCCATATTTTTACAAAAACCTTAGAACACAACCCCAAACAAAAATCAATGTTTAAACAATTGAATTTGTTATAAACAATACCCAGCGAAAAACAAATAATGACAAAAAAAGTGAATATTTCGGAAAAACTGAATTAAAAAAGAATCTAGGGGGGTAGAAAACGTCCATATTTTTACAAAAACTGTAGAACACATCCCCAAACAAAAATGAATAATTAAACAATTAAATTTGTTATAAACAATACCCAGCGGAAAACAAAAAATGACAAAAAAAGTGAATATTTCAGAAAAACTGAATTAAAAAAATATCTAGGGGGGTAGAAAACGTCCATATTTTTACAAAAACCTTAGAACACAACCCCAAACAAAAATCAATGTTTAAACAATTGAATTTGTTATAAACAATACCCAGCGAAAAACAAATAATGACAAAAAAAGTGAATATTTCGGAAAAACTGAATTAAAAAAGAATCTAGGGGGGTAGAAAACGTCCATATTTTTACAAAAACCTTAAAACACATCCCCAAACAAAAATCAATGATTAAACAATTAAATTTGTTATAAACAATACCCAGCGGAAAACAAAAAATGACAAAAAAAATGAATATTTCAGAAAAACTGAATTAAAAAAATATCTAGGGGGGTAGAAAACGTCCATATTTTTACAAAAACCTTAGAACACAACCCCAAACAAAAATCAATGTTTAAACAATTGAATTTGTTATAAACAATACCCAGCGAAAAACAAATAATGACAAAAAAAGTGAATATTTCGGAAAAACTGAATTAAAAAAGAATCTAGGGGGGTAGAAAACGTCCATATTTTTACAAAAACTGTAGAACACATCCCCAAACAAAAATGAATAATTAAACAATTAAATTTGTTATAAACAATACCCAGCGGAAAACAAAAAATGACAAAAAAAGTGAATATTTCAGAAAAACTGAATTAAAAAAATATCTAGGGGGGTAGAAAACGTCCATATTTTTACAAAAACCTTAGAATACAACCCCAAACAAAAATCAATGTTTAAACAATTTAATTTGTTACAAACAATACCCAGCGAAAAACAAATAATGACAAAAAAAGTGAATATTTCGGAAAAACTGAATTAAAAAAGAATCTAGGGGGGTAGAAAACGTCCATATTTTTACAAAAACCTTAGAACACATCCCCAAACAAAAATCAATGATTAAACAATTAAATTTGTTATAAACAATACCCAGCGGAAAACAAAAAATGACAAAAAAGTGAATATTTCAGAAAAACTGAATTAAAAAAATATCTAGGGGGGTAGAAAACGTCCATATTTTTACAAAAACCTTAGAACACAACCCCAAACAAAAATCAATGTTTAAACAATTGAATTTGTTATAAACAATACCCAGCGGAAAACAAAAAATGACAAAAAAAGTGAATCTTTCAGAAAAACTGAATTAAAAAAATATCTAGGGGGGTAGAAAACGTCCATATTTTTACAAAAACCTTAGAACACATCCCCAAACAAAAATCAATGATTAAACAATTAAATTTGTTATAAACAATACCCAGCGGAAAACGAAAAATGACAAAAAAAATGAACATTTCAGAAAAACTGAATTAAAAAAATATCTCGGGTGGTAGAAAACGTCCATATTTTTACAAAAACCTTAGAACACAACCCCAAACAAAAATCAATGATTAAACAATTAAATTTGTTATAAACAAACCCAGCGGAAAACAAAAAATGACAAAAATAATGAATATTTCAGAAAAACTGAATTAAAAAAATATCTAGGGGGGTAGAAAACGTCCATATTTTTACAAAAACCTTACAACACCACCCCAAACAAAAATCAATGTTTAAACAATTGAATTTGTTATAAACAATAGCCAGCGGAAAACAAATAATGACAAAAAAAGTGAATATTTCGGAAAAACTGAATTAAAAAAGAATCTAGGGGGGTAGAAAACGTCCATATTTTTACAAAAACCTTAAAACACATCCCCAAACAAAAATCAATGATTAAACAATTAAATTTGTTATAAACAATACCCAGCGGAAAACAAAAAATGACAAAAAAAATGAATATTTCAGAAAAACTGAATTAAAAAAATATCTAGGGGGGTAGAAAACGTCCATATTTTTACAAAAACCTTACAACACCACCCCAAACAAAAATCAATGTTTAAACAATTGAATTTGTTATAAACAATAGCCAGCGGAAAACAAATAATGACAAAAAAAGTGAATATTTCGGAAAAACTGAATTAAAAAAGAATCTAGGGGGGTAGAAAACGTCCATATTTTTACAAAAACTGTAGAACACATCCCCAAACAAAAATGAATAATTAAACAATTAAATTTGTTATAAACAATACCCAGCGGAAAACAAAAAATGACAAAAAAAGTGAATATTTCAGAAAAACTGAATTAAAAAAATATCTAGGGGGGTAGAAAACGTCCATATTTTTACAAAAACCTTAGAACACAACCCCAAACAAAAATCAATGTTTAAACAATTGAATTTGTTATAAACAATAGCCAGCGGAAAACAAATAATGACAAAAAAAGTGAATATTTCGGAAAAACTGAATTAAAAAAGAATCTAGGGGGGTAGAAAACGTCCATATTTTTACAAAAACTGTAGAACACATCCCCAAACAAAAATGAATAATTAAACAATTAAATTTGTTATAAACAATACCCAGCGGAAAACAAAAAATGACAAAAAAAGTGAATATTTCAGAAAAACTGAATTAAAAAAAAATGTAGGGTGGTAGAAAACGTCCATATTTTTACAAAAACTTTAGAACACATCCCTAAATAAAAAACAATGTTTAAACATTTTAATTTGTTATTAACAATAGCCAGCAGAAAACATATTGACAAAAAAAGTGAATATTTCAGAAGAACTGAATTCAAAAAATATCTACGGGGATAGAAAACTACGAAACTTTTTTAAAATGATTGACACACATTGAAAAATATGAAAAAAGTTATATACAATTAAAATAGTAAAAAACAATTCACAACATCCGTCTTAACCTACAAAATTTTGGATTTTTCCCTAAAATTAAGTTTAAAAAATAATTTAGGGGGGGTAGAAAACGTTAAAACTTTTCTTAATAATTGAGACACTTTCAAAATTAAAAAAAAATCATAAACAATTAAAATTGTTATATTCAATGTGTCGTAATCATGTCAGATAATAGTTTATAATGTTTTTCTTATTTTTCAATGTGTTTTAATCATTTAAAAAAAGTTTGGTCGTTTTCTACACCCCTACATATTTTTTTAAACTTAATTTTAGTAAAAAATCCGAAATTTTGTATGTTAAGACAAATCTTGTACATTGTTTGTAACAATTTTAATTCTTTATAATTTTTTTCTTATTTTTAAATGTGTCTTAATTATTTCAGAAAACTTTAGTCGTTTTCTACCCCCCTAGATATTTTTTTAATTCAGTTTTTCCGAAATATTCACTTTTTTTGTCATTATTTGTTTTTCGCTGGGTATTGTTTATAACAATCTCAATTGTTTAAACATTGATTTTTGTTTGGGGTTGTGTTCTAAGGTTTTTGTAAAAATATGGACGTTTTCTACCCCCCTAGATTCTTTTTTAATTCAGTTTTTCCGAAATATTCACTTTTTTTGTCATTATTTGTTTTCCGCTGGGTATTGTTTATAACAAATTTAATTGTTTAATCATTGATTTTTGTTTGGGGATGTGTTCTAAGGTTTGTGTAAAAATATGGACGTTTTCTACCCCCTTAGATTCTTTTTTAATTCAGTTTTTCCGAAATATTCACTTTTTTTGTCATTATTTGTTTTCCGCTGGCTATTGTTTATAACAAATTCAATTGTTTAAACATTGATTTTTGTTTGGGGTTGTGTTCTAAGGTTTTTGTAAAAATATGGACGTTTTCTACCCCCCTAGATATTTTTTTAATTCAGTTTTTCTGAAATATTCACTTTTTTTGTCATTTTTTGTTTTCCGCTGGGTATTGTTTATAACAAATTTAATTGTTTAATCATTGATTTTTGTTTGGGGATGTGTTCTAAGGTTTTTGTAAAAATATGGACGTTTTCTACCCCCCTAGATTCTTTTTTAATTCAGTTTTTCCGAAATATTCACTTTTTTTGTCATTATTTGTTTTTCGCTGGGTATTGTTTATAACAAATTCAATTGTTTAAACATTGATTTTTGTTTGGGGTTGTGTTCTAAGGTTTTTGTAAAAATATGGACGTTTTCTACCCCCCTAGATATTTTTTTAATTCAGTTTTTCTGAAATATTCACTTTTTTTGTCATTTTTTGTTTTCCGATGGGTATTGTTTATAACAAATTTAATTGTTTAATCATTGATTTTTGTTTGGGGATGTGTTCTAAGGTTTTTGTAAAAATATGGACGTTTTCTACCCCCCTAGATTCTTTTTTAATTCAGTTTTTCCGAAATATTCACTTTTTTTGTCATTATTTGTTTTTCGCTGGGTATTGTTTATAACAAATTCAATTGTTTAAACATTGATTTTTGTTTGGGGTTGTGTTCTAAGGTTTTTGTAAAAATATGGACGTTTTCTACCCCCCTAGATATTTTTTTAATTCAGTTTTTCTGAAATATTCACTTTTTTTGTCATTTTTTGTTTTCCGCTGGGTATTGTTTATAACAAATTTAATTGTTTAATCATTGATTTTTGTTTGGGGATGTGTTCTAAGGTTTTTGTGAAAATATGGACGTTTTCTACCCCCCTAGATTCTTTTTTAATTCAGTTTTTCCGAAATATTCACTTTTTTTGTCATTATTTGTTTTTCGCTGGGTATTGTTTATAACAATCTCAATTGTTTAAACATTGATTTTTGTTTGGGGTTGTGTTCTAAGGTTTTTGTAAAAATATGGACGTTTTCTCCCCCCCTAGATATTTTTTTAATTCAGTTTTTCTGAAATATTCACTTTTTTTGTCATTTTTTGTTTTCCGCTGGGTATTGTTTATAACAAATTTAATTGTTTAATCATTGATTTTTGTTTGGGGATGTGTTCTAAGGTTTCTGTAAAAATATGGACGTTTTCTACCCCCCTAGATTCTTTTTTAATTCAGTTTTTCCGAAATATTCACTTTTTTTGTCATTATTTGTTTTTCGCTGGGTATTGTTTATAACAAATTCAATTGTTTAAATATTCATTTTTGTTTGGGGTTGTGTTCTAAGGTTTTTGTAAAAATATGGACGTTTTCTACCCCCCTAGATATTTTTTTAATTCAGTTTTTCTGAAATATTCACTTTTTTTGTCATTTTTTGTTTTCCGCTGGGTATTGTTTATAACAAATTTAATTGTTTAATCATTGATTTTTGTTTGGGGATGTGTTCTAAGGTTTTTGTAAAAATATGGACGTTTTCTACCCCCCTAGATTCTTTTTTAATTCAGTTTTTCCGAAATATTCACTTTTTTTGTCATTATTTGTTTTTCGCTGGGTATTGTTTATAACAATCTCAATTGTTTAAACATTGATTTTTGTTTGGGGTTGTGTTCTAAGGTTTTTGTAAAAATATGGACGTTTTCTACCCCCCTAGATTCTTTTTTAATTCAGTTTTTCCGAAATATTCACTTTTTTTGTCATTATTTGTTTTCCGCTGGGTATTGTTTATAACAAATTCAATTGTTTAATCATTGATTTTTGTTTGGGGATGTGTTCTAAGGTTTTTGCAATAATATGGACGTTTTCTACCACCCTAGATTCTTTTTTAATTCAGTTTTTCCGAAATATTCACTTTTTTTGTCATTATTTGTTTTCCGCTGGGTATTGTTTATAACAAATTCAATTGTTTAAACATTGATTTTTGTTTGGGGTTGTGTTCTAAGGTTTTTGTAAAAATATGGACGTTTTCTACCCCCCTAGATATTTTTTTAATTCAGTTTTTCTGATATATTCATTTTTTTTGTCATTTTTTGTTTTCCGCTGGGTATTGTTTATAACAAATTTAATTGTTTAATCATTGATTTTTGTTTGGGGATGTGTTCTAAGGTTTTTGTAAAAATATGGACGTTTTCTACCCCCCTAGATTCTTTTTTAATTCAGTTTTTCCGAAATATTCACTTTTTTTGTCATTATTTGTTTTTCGCTGGGTATTGTTTATAACAAATTCAATTGTTTAAACATTGATTTTTGTTTGGGGTTGTGTTCTAAGGTTTTTGTAAAAATATGGACGTTTTCTACCCCCCTAGATATTTTTTTAATTCAGTTTTTCTGAAATATTCACTTTTTTTGTCATTTTTTGTTTTCCGCTGGGTATTGTTTATAACAAATTTAATTGTTTAATCATTGATTTTTGTTTGGGGATGTGTTCTAAGGTTTGTGTAAAAATATGGACGTTTTCTACCCCCCTAGATTCTTTTTTAATTCAGTTTTTCCGAAATATTCACTTTTTTTGTCATTATTTGTTTTTCGCTGGGTATTGTTTATAACAAATTCAATTGTTTAAATATTCATTTTTGTTTGGGGTTGTGTTCTAAGGTTTTTGTAAAAATATGGACGTTTTCTACCCCCCTAGATATTTTTTTAATTCAGTTTTTCTGAAATATTCACTTTTTTTGTCATTTTTTGTTTTCCGCTGGGTATTGTTTATAACAAATTTAATTGTTTAATCATTGATTTTTGTTTGGGGATGTGTTCTAAGGTTTTTGTAAAAATATGGACGTTTTCTACCCCCCTAGATTCTTTTTTAATTCAGTTTTTCCGAAATATTCACTTTTTTTGTCATTATTTGTTTTTCGCTGGGTATTGTTTATAACAATCTCAATTGTTTAAACATTGATTTTTGTTTGGGGTTGTGTTCTAAGGTTTTTGTAAAAATATGGACGTTTTCTGCCCCCCTAGATATTTTTTTAATTCAGTTTTTCTGAAATATTCACTTTTTTTGTCATTTTTTGTTTTCCGCTGGGTATTGTTTATAACAAATTTAATTGTTTAATCATTGATTTTTGTTTGGGGATGTGTTCTAAGGTTTCTGTAAAAATATGGACGTTTTCTACCCCCCTAGATTCTTTTTTAATTCAGTTTTTCCGAAATATTCACTTTTTTTGTCATTATTTGTTTTTCGCTGGGTATTGTTTATAACAAATTCAATTGTTTAAATATTCATTTTTGTTTTGGGTTGTGTTCTAAGGTTTTTGTAAAAATATGGACGTTTTCTACCCCCCTAGATATTTTTTTAATTCAGTTTTTCTGAAATATTCACTTTTTTTGTCATTTTTTGTTTTCCGCTGGGTATTGTTTATAACAAATTTAATTGTTTAATCATTGATTTTTGTTTGGGGATGTGTTCTAAGGTTTTTGTAAAAATATGGACGTTTTCTACCCCCCTAGATTCTTTTTTAATTCAGTTTTTCCGAAATATTCACTTTTTTTGTCATTATTTGTTTTTCGCTGGGTATTGTTTATAACAATCTCAATTGTTTAAACATTGATTTTTGCTTGGGGTTGTGTTCTAAGGTTTTTGTAAAAATATGGACGTTTTCTACCCCCCTAGATTCTTTTTTAATTCAGTTTTTCCGAAATATTCACTTTTTTTGTCATTATTTGTTTTCCGCTGGGTATTGTTTATAACAAATTCAATTGTTTAATCATTGATTTTTGTTTGGGGATGTGTTCTAAGGTTTTTGTAATAATATGGACGTTTTCTACCCCCCTAGATTCTTTTTTAATTCAGTTTTTCCGAAATATTCACTTTTTTTGACATTATTTGTTTTCCGCTGGGTATTGTTTATAACAAATTCAATTGTTTAAACATTGATTTTTGTTTGGGGTTGTGTTCTAAGGTTTTTGTAAAAATATGGACGTTTTCTACCCCCCTAGATATTTTTTTAATTCAGTTTTTCTGAAATATTCATTTTTTTTGTCATTTTTTGTTTTCCGCTGGGTATTGTTTATAACAAATTTAATTGTTTAATCATTGATTTTTGTTTGGGGATGTGTTCTAAGGTTTTTGTAAAAATATGGACGTTTTCTACCCCCCTAGATTCTTTTTTAATTCAGTTTTTCCGAAATATTCACTTTTTTTGTCATTATTTGTTTTCCGCTGGGTATTGTTTATAACAAATTCAATTGTTTAAACATTGATTTTTGTTTGGGGTTGTGTTCTAAGGTTTTTGTAAAAATATGGACGTTTTCTACCCCCCTAGATATTTTTTTAATTCAGTTTTTCTGAAATATTCATTTTTTTTGTCATTTTTTGTTTTCCGCTGGGTATTGTTTATAACAAATTTAATTGTTTAATCATTGATTTTTGTTTGGGGTTGTGTTCTAAGGTTTTTGTAAAAATATGGACGTTTTCTACCCCCCTAGATATTTTTTTAATTCAGTTTTTCTGAAATATTCACTTTTTTTGTCATTATTTGTTTTCCGCTGGGTATTGTTTATAACAAATTCAATTGTTTAAACATTGATTTTTGTTTGGGGTTGTGTTCTAAGGTTTTTGTAAAAATATGGACGTTTTCTACCCCCCTAGATATTTTTTTAATTCAGTTTTTCTGAAATATTCATTTTTTTTGTCATTTTTTGTTTTCCGCTGGGTATTGTTTATAACAAATTTAATTGTTTAATCATTGATTTTTGTTTGGGGTTGTGTTCTAAGGTTTTTGTAAAAATATGGACGTTTTCTACCCCCCTAGATATTTTTTTAATTCAGTTTTTCTGAAATATTCACTTTTTTTGTCATTATTTGTTTTCCGCTGGGTATTGTTTATAACAAATTCAATTGTTTAATCATTGATTTTTGTTTGGGGATGTGTTCTAAGGTTTTTGTAATAATATGGACGTTTTCTACCCCCCTAGATTCTTTTTTAATTCAGTTTTTCCGAAATATTCACTTTTTTTGTCATTATTTGTTTTCCGCTGGGTATTGTTTATAACAAATTCAATTGTTTAAACATTGATTTTTGTTTGGGGTTGTGTTCTAAGGTTTTTGTAAAAATATGGACGTTTTCTACCCTCCTAGATATTTTTTTAATTCAGTTTTTCTGAAATATTCATTTTTTTTGTCATTTTTTGTTTTCCGCTGGGTATTGTTTATAACAAATTTAATTGTTTAATCATTGATTTTTGTTTGGGGTTGTGTTCTAAGGTTTTTGTAAAAATATGGACGTTTTCTACCCCCCTAGATATTTTTTTAATTCAGTTTTTCTGAAATATTCACTTTTTTTGTCATTTTTTGTTTTCCGCTGGGTATTGTTTATAACAAATTTAATTGTTTAATCATTGATTTTTGTTTGGGGATGTGTTCTAAGGTTTTTGTAAAAATATGGACGTTTTCTACCCCCCTAGATTCTTTTTTAATTCAGTTTTTCCGAAATATTCACTTTTTTTGTCATTATTTGTTTTTCGCTGGGTATTGTTTATAACAAATTCAATTGTTTAAACATTCATTTTTGTTTGGGGTTGTGTTCTAAGGTTTTTGTAAAAATATGGACGTTTTCTACCCCCCTAGATATTTTTTTAATTCAGTTTTTCTGAAATATTCACTTTTTTTGTCATTTTTTGTTTTCCGCTGGGTATTGTTTATAACAAATTTAATTGTTTAATCATTGATTTTTGTTTGGGGATGTGTTCTAAGGTTTGTGTAAAAATATGGACGTTTTCTACCCCCCTAGATTCTTTTTTAATTCAGTTTTTCCGAAATATTCACTTTTTTTGTCATTATTTGTTTTCCGCTGGGTATTGTTTATAACAAATTCAATTGTTTAAACATTGATTTTTGTTTGGGGTTGTGTTCTAAGGTTTTTGTAAAAATATGGACGTTTTCTACCCCCCTAGATATTTTTTTAATTCAGTTTTTCTGAAATATTCATTTTTTTTGTCATTTTTTGTTTTCCGCTGGGTATTGTTTATAACAAATTTAATTGTTTAATCATTGATTTTTGTTTGGGGTTGTGTTCTAAGGTTTTTGTAAAAATATGGACGTTTTCTACCCCCCTAGATATTTTTTTAATTCAGTTTTTCTGAAATATTCACTTTTTTTGTCATTTTTTGTTTTCCGCTGGGTATTGTTTATAACAAATTTAATTGTTTAATCATTGATTTTTGTTTGGGGATGTGTTCTAAGGTTTTTGTAAAAATATGGACGTTTTCTACCCCCCTAGATTCTTTTTTAATTCAGTTTTTCCGAAATATTCACTTTTTTTTTATGTTTGTATCGGCTGTTTGAGATTGTTAATAACAAGCTTATTAACTTTGATGTTTTTAAGAATGTTGGCGGAACATCCTGTAACATGTTTGTATTCTTTGTTTCGTGATTTATGTAGTGTGAAACTTTTTAATGTCGTTTTTGAGCAAAGTTCCTGCGTGCTCTGGGTGAGGGGCCACGTGTGTGTATTCAAGCGGTGGACGCCTATGGGAGGCCGCTGGCCGCGTCTGCTAGTTTCACGGGGCTATTTTTCTTTATTTAAAATATATTGCGTAATTTTTTCAATTATTTTCTCAAATTTAAAATTAATTTTTAATTTAAAATTAGTTTTTCATTATTCTCTTCAATTTTTAATCATTTTCATTATTTCTAAATCATTTTCTAAATTTTTAATTATATTTATCTTAATTTCAATGATTTTTTTTGCATTGAAATTTTAAAAGTTTCAAGTATTTTTCTGAATTTTTCTTTAATTTTCCTTTATTTATGTAAATTTGTCAATTATTTTCTCAAATTTTAATTTTTCTTTTACATTTTAAATTATTTATATTATTCTTTTATTATTAATTTTTAATCATTTCCATCACTTCTGAATTAATTCTCTAAATTTTTAATTATTTATCTCAATTTTAAACATTTTTTTCGATTTTCAATTATTTCCTCCAATTTTCAATTATTATAATTTTTTTAAAATTTATTTCTGAGATTTTGAAGTATTTTTCCTAAATTTAGATTACTTTATTTAATTTTACAACATTTCTATGATTTTTTAAATTACTTTCGCCTATTTTAATTGTTTTCCTTATTTTTTTTCATTTAATTTCCAAAATTTGAGACTATTTTTTTAAATACTATATTTAAAATATTTACAATTGTTGATAACATAAGACGAAGAAAGTAATCATCTCGTTAGGTAAAAGAAACTACTATTTTTATAATTTATATAGAACACTGTTCATAATTCTTACAATTAATAATAATTTTTACACTAAACTAATTTATAGTAAATTTGTAATGATAATTATTTTGTTATTTATCCATGTTTATTTCAATAAATTGTTTGTCTTTCAAAATAATGGATCTCATTCAAAGATATATAAAATTCTCATAAATTCTCCAGAAGGAGAATATTCTCGATTATATTTTCGAGAATGTTACTAGATTTTTAAATGCCGAGAATTTTGCAACTCTATATATATAAAACATGAAAAAAATAGTTAATTTGTTTCATTATAGCATTGAAATTTACTATATCCTGAATAAAAATGCAATTAATTTATTTACTATGAGAAGAATGTGCTACTAAATTTTAATCTTAAAATTTGTTGTATGCTAGGATTGTAAAATGCGTGAAATTTAGATTAAGGAGAAATTGTTGTAAAGTTTTAAATGGGTAAAAAGTACATAGTTACAGTTGACAAATAGTAAATTCTTGTTAAGTTAGATAACTGCTTCTCTTTGAAGTAATGTTATTTGCTTCCTGTTCGCACTCGCTTTAAATATCACATCCGTTTAATTGGCATACTCAACTGCAATGTAATCAAAGGACGTGCTTTAATTAACCGTATTCCCGGCATAACACCTCCAGCGGAACCTCTTTGCTCATGAAAATTAAGTTTTTTTTAAAAGACACTCAACCCTAAGAAACAAAAGTTGCTACAAAAGCAATTAAACCCTTTAGAAAGAACAGCTATTTTTCCAAGTTTAACTTTCTTTTCACGTGAAACATCTTTGAGAGTTTGAAGAGCAAGTGTTTTCGACACTTTTTTTTCTACTGAATTCTACTTCCTTGTATCTTTTTCTCGAATTTCAAGGGGATATATTCTTAAAACTAAATTGAATTATTGCTTTAACAAAATAAATGCGAGCTAAAGAGAACAAGAAAGACAGGATAATTTCTTCCTTTTTTTCTTCTTCTTATTCTTCTTCTTCTTCTTCTTCTTCTTTTTCTTATTCATAATTTTTTGCTTTTTTTCCTTTCTTATAGAGGAAACTCTGTGATCGTTAAGATTTTTGATTTTCTAAAAAATAGTCTAAATCGACATATTTTCATATTTCATCTAATAAGCCTAAATTTTCATTTTTAAGACAAATTCCAGATTTGTGTATGCGGTGACTTTTTTGTCGCTTGGATATCTCGAGAGCGTCTAAACGGATTTTAATAAAATTTGGATGGCTAATTAGGCTCATAACTATCTAAATTTAAACACAGGAATTTTTAAAAATACCCAGCCAAATTTTTTTAAGCACCATATTTCATAAATTTTTCTTTTTTTTATAACTTTTTTAATATTTATTTTTTAACTACAGTTCCTTTAGGAAAAATATTCTATATAAAAAAATGAATTAATTTAATCCTACAAAGTATACATTTTATCCTAAAATTCCTAAATTCTAAATTCTTCATTTTTAATGAAATTTTCATTTCGCTTTTTTAAATATAACTTGTCCAATTGTCATTTTTAAGTAATTATTCCTGTATAAAAAATATTTTACAATGAAAACCGAATTGATTGATATATAGTATATATTTTCTCAGAAATTAATGTAATTTATGAAACTATTTCTTGTTTTAATAAATTTAAATTTAATTTCTATCTTTATTTCTTCGCTTCTTCTACGAAGGTTCTATATCATCTTTTCTTGTATTTTACGCTAAAGATACATCTTAATGAACAATAACTTAAATTTTTGTTTCAAAACGAATTAATTGAAAAAAATATTGTCTTATTTAAAAGTTCATATAATTTAAGAATTATTGATTCTCATTAATATTCAATTAACTTAAAATAAAGACAAGTACAATATTATACATTTAAATAAAAAAATATATTAATTAATTAAATAAAAAAAGTTTAAATAATAAATTTTTTTTTTATAATTTATTAATTTATTTTAATTTTTAATCAGCCCAGAAATTGAAAAATGAAACAATTGTAAAAAGATTTTAGATTTAAAGAAATAGATAAAGAAGTAAAAGTAAATAAAAAGTGTTTTAAGGAAAGCACGATTTTCAAAATTTTATATTTAAAAAAGGAAAAATAAACGCGCGTAAAATGAAATTGTAATTTAATTAATAATTTACTAATTTCAATCGTTTTTAGCAAAATATTAGAAATTAGGCTCTTTTGCAGATGAATTAATTTTTAAAAACTGTTACAAATTAATAAACAAAGTTTCATAAATTAAGCCCGATTATCCTACTAGGTTAGAAAATAAAAAATTTTATATTAGTAAGTCACAAAAGTTGCAATAGTTTTTTTTCTTTTTTTATATATATATTTTTCGACAAAGTGGATATATTTAAAATTCTATATATAAATTTCAAATATATTTTACACTCTTATTGATTAAAATCTCGTATTATTTATTTCTTATTTAAACAATACAAATTTCAATTGTTACAAATTTTTCCTGATTTCAATTTCCATTCTTCAAAATGTTTATCATTCAAAATTTTAATTATTGCACACTTAAAATATTTCCAATTTGTATTGATTCAATTTGAAATTATTCCAATCTTTGATTAAATCACAATGTTTATATTGACCAAAGTTTAAAGATTTATATTTTATTATTTTTTAATTTTTATAACATTGGAAACAAAAATTCTTTTTATCTTTTACATTTACAAATTACTGTTTTAAAATTTGATTTCATTACTGTAAATTTAAATTGTTTTAAACTTTAACCAATATATAAAAACTCCTTATTGTAAAAAATTTCCATTGTATCAAAACTTCAAAAACCTAAATTTTAAAATTCCAAGATTTTGACTAGAACCTTAATTCGATAAGAATTCAAATTAATGAAATTTGGAATAAATTGAAATTTGTATTATAAAAAAAAAGGAAAGTTGGGGATAGTACAAAAATATTTAGTTATTAATATTAAATTATAATTTAATTTTATTTATTAATATCATAATAATTTAAAACTTCATATCGATTTTAAATGCTATTCATTCAGACTTTAATAAACTTAATAAACTTACTTTAGTAAACAATTATTTAAAAAAAAATTTCTAATTATTTTTGGATAATTTCTCCAGATATTTTTCTCTTACTTTTTTTGTCTAAATGTGCAAATTAAAAAAATATTTCTGAAATTCTATTTTGAATTTTCAACATTTCCTGGTCATTATTGTCGATGAGAAGCTATAAAATAGTCATTCGAGAATATAAATGAGTTTTTGGTTTTACACGTGGTTACATGTTCAGAGTCGTATAACAATTTGATTTAATGTGGCGATTTACAATCGTAGTTATATTTTCCTCGGCTATTCTCTATATATGGCCAGTCACTCTCCGCAATTGAATTGTGTTGCCTGAGTTTAATAATTGACCACATATGTTTCACGGTAACGAAATAAGCTTATTGTTAAAGGATTTTCAATTTATTATTGCAACGAGGAATTATTTTTCTGCAAACAATGAATAGAAAACTAACAATATTATAGAGTATACATTTTCAATCAATCTTAATTTTTATTTCTTATCTTTTTAATTGATTAAATAAACAGAATCTGAGGAAAAATTCTATACTTCAATAGCGAATAAAACGAGAGGTTCTGTAGTTAAATTTAATAGAGCTAAATTTAATGAAATGTCCACCGGGTGCTTGCATGTCTGCCAAGGCAGAGACATAAATGGGACTTTAATTAAAGACTCTATTCGACGATCTATTAGGATATAAATCTCTTTTGTCATAAAACATCAGAGTCGCAACTCAGACTTAAGATTCGAATTAACTGTACATTAAATTTCATATGAGGTATTTTTTTGAAGTTTCAAGAAATGCGGAAACAGCGATGATACTGGAAAAAAGTATTTTTTGAATTTAGATACTACAGAGATTGGAACTTTACGGATTCATAATATAAACTAAAGGTCGACGTCCCTCCGCTTTGAATTTTATGGTGTATATTTTACACTTGTCAGGGACTTGGTCTTTAATGAGTCATTTACGTCGCCCTTAAAACAAATTCATGTTGGAATAAATTTAAAACTGAATGTTGTAATTTATATAAATGAATTTATTTAGCTTTGTTTTGCGGAAGAAAGATCTTTTTCGAAATGATTTTATTTGATATTTGGGTACTAACTAATTTAGGTTAAAGTTACTTTTTAGAAAAAGTAATAGTTACCAAAACAGTTAAAAATAACGTAACTTTTTTTAGTAACTTAGTCAGGGGCGCACAGTGGTTTAAAATGAGAATTTACTGTTCAGAATTATTCACAGCCCGCAATACTTAACCAATTTTGAATTATTTTTTAATTTCTCAGTATAACATTATCTATAAAACTGTCATTTTTGATTTTTTATTTATTTTTTAATTTATAAATAAACAAAAATACAGACAAAATTGTCTATTTGAGCTATAATAATTTTTAGCTTTAAAAAAATAATAAAATTCAACTTAGTATCCTAAGAAAGTATTGTAATAATACTCAATAGAAAAAAAATAATTTAATAAACTTATGCTTTAATAATTATAAACAATTATTATAAATAAATTCTTACCTGTGCTTCTTAAATCCTAAACAAATGACTTTTTTTTGGTAGTACAATTGTTAAAAGTTGTAGACAAAGCTATAAACAATTTTAAAACGCTATTTTCAAAAAACAATTGCTATTGTTTGAAAATTAACATTGAAGATTTTTGAAAAAAAAATTTTAATTTAATTTAAATTAATTAATGACTATTGTTATTAACATTTATATAAACAAATTCTGAATTTTTATATTTTATCACAGAGCGTGAAGTTTTTTTTACTGCAAATAGTTATTTTTTTCTAAAATTGTTTGAAAACATATTGTATGTTTAAAAATTTCGATTATTAACAACAATTATAATAAATAATTTCTCATGTGTGTTAATTTATAAGAAAAAAATTTTTTTTCAAAATAAAAATTTATAAAATTAAATATTTTTATAAAATAATAATTTTTTATTAATAATGTTATATTAATAATATAAATAATAAACCAGGTAAGTAAATTTGATTATAATAAAAAATGTTGTTAACAATATAAATTTTGTAATATCTACTTTTCTCTATATTTCTCAGAGCATCCTTCAACAATAATGTCGAAATAAAAAAAAATTTTTGTTAGTAAAATAACACATGAGAAATTGTTTATTAAAATTGTTATTAATAATCAAAATATTTTAATGTACAATATGTTTTCAAACAACAATATCTTTTAGAAAAAGAAGACCCAATTGCAGTAAAAAAACTTTACGCTCGGTGATAAAATGTAAAAATTCAGATTTTGTTTATATAAATGTTAATAACAATAGTCATTGTTTATCGAAAATAGCGTTTTAAAATTGTTTATGGATTTGTCTATAACTTTTAACAATTGTACTACCAACAAAAAATCATTTTTTTTTTATTAAGAAGCACAGGTTTAAATTGTTTGTTAAAATTGTTTAAAATCATTGTTTATAATAATTGTTTATTATTATTAAATCATAAGTTTATGGAATTATTTTTTTTTCTATGAGTAATATTACAATACTTTCTCAGGTTACTAAGTTGAATTTTATTATTTTTTTAAAGATAAAAATTATTATAGCTCAAATAGACAATTTTGTCTGTATTTTTGTTTATTTATAAATAAACAAATAAATGAAAAATCGAATATGACAGTTTTATAGCTAATGTTATACTGACAAATTAAAAAAAAAATTCATAATTGGTTAAGAATTACGGGCTGTGGATAATTTTGAACACTAAATTCTCATTTTTAACCACTGTGAAGCGGCGACTTGTGTATGGTACGTCTGCAAATTCCATAGAGCAAAAAAATCGCTTTGTGGAATAAAATATGACAGAATTACAGACAAAAAATAAATTTCTTAATAAGAATGTGGATAAATGAATTTAGAATTCGAAGAAAGACTATTAAAATTTAAAAAACGAAAATCATATTTTGCAAAAATATTGAAAAATGACGAAATAAATTGAAAATTAATTAATAAATAATGAAACTAATTTGATATTGAAGTAAATAATTAAAAATGAAAATTTTTATTTGAAAAAATTAAAGAACATAATTAAAACTTGCGGAAATTTTGAATTTAAATTTTAAAATTTAGGGGAAAAATTGAAAAATAATGAAAAACATTAGAATTTGAAGAATATTTTTCAAACATGATAAAAATATATGAAAATTGTAGCAAATAATTGAAATCATAATAGAAAGGAATTGTTAAAAATTGAAGAAATTTTAAAATATTTTTAAATTGATTATTTTCAAAGAGTGGATAATTTAATTTTTGAATCAATGAAATTTTAAATTAATTGAAAATCGAAGAATTATAATATATAATTGTAATTGTAGTGTTGTTTAACTCAAATTTATTCTGAAATTCTTTCAATTATTTTTTACAAATTTATATTATTTTCTTCAATTTTTAATTATTTTTATTACTTTGCAAATATTTTTCGACTTTTTATTACTTTCATTATTCTTTAATTAATTTCCTAGATTTTAAAATATATTTCTCAAATTTTAATAATTTTCTTCAATTTTCAATTATTATTGTTATCATTTTGCAATCAATTTCTTCAATTTTTTATTCTCAAACTTCATTCCTCAATTAAATTCCTAAATTTTCAATTATTTATCTCATCTTTCAATTATTTTTTTCAATTTTTCATTTTCTTTTATCTTTCTGCAATTATTTTGTCCACCTTTTCATAGATATTATAATTATTTTTGAAGTATAAACACTAAAAGTTTTTAAAACAGAAAATTGAAATATCAGAAGAGAGGAAAAAATTATTCTCAAAATGTTAAAATAATTGCGGACATGTTTTTTTAAATTAAGAAAATAAATAAGATAATTAGTAAAAAAAAGGAAAAATGTTACTAAAGATGAAAAAAGATACTTTAAAAAGTTGTTTTAAAAATCAAGCAAAAATCAATAATTTTTTTTAAATAAAAAATTAAGTAAAAACAATTAAACAATTTTAAGAAAAAACCAATATTTCTAAGAAATAGAGAAATTATGATCAAATGAGAAAATTTATTATAAGATCAAATTTACGAAAAATTAAATAAAAGAAGAAAAGTCTTTACAAATTAAAAAAATTAATAAGTTACGACAAATGACAAAAAACCAAACAAATATTTTAAAAATCATAAAATTGAAAAAAATTATACTTTACAACTTCCAAATTATAATAATAAAAAAAAATAATCACTGGAAAAGTAAATAAACTTTTCTAAATATTGTTAAAATAAAACTGTATAAAATTAACTGAGAATTTTTGTAAAAAGAATAAAATTAGAAAAAAATCTAAAAAATAAAAAAGTCCTATTAAACGCATTTAAAAAAAATTTTTTAGAAAAATGAAAGTTACCTAAGTAATTTTCTAAAAATACAGAAAGCAATATAAAACATAACCTACCAAAAATATTGTTAAAAAAAAAAAATTGCTAGAAAGAATGATTAAATATTTCAAGAAATTGATATAAATTAGTGTGTAAATAAGTCTACAATTTTTTTTTTAATTTTCAACAGTTTTCAGTTTACAATTATTCTCCTTAAATTTTATAATTATATTTTAAGTTTTTTAATTATTTTGTTCTGTTGTAGATTATTCTCGACAGTTTTCGCATTTCTTTTTCAATTGTCAATTATTTTGCGCATTCCTCAATTATTTTCTTTAATATTAAATTATTCTCGTCATTTTCTAATTTTCTTTAAATTATAAATATTATTTTCTAAAGTCAATTTCATTCTAATATTTTCAATTAAGTATATTAAATATTCCAAAAAACTTGACTTTTTTTCAATTATAAACCGTTATTTTAAATTACAATTTATTTCTTCAATTTTTGATTATTTTCTTCAAATTTCAATCAAATTTTTCATTTTTCAATTTTTTTTTCGAATACCAATATACATTTTTTAATTTTAAGTACAATTGTTCAATTATTCTCTTCAGTTCTTAATTATGTTTTAAAAATTTTATTTGCATTCTTCAATTTTATATTTTTTCATCAATTTCAATTATTTTGTTCGATTCATTTCTTTTCAATCCAGTTGTTCAATTAGTAATTATTTCCAACAATTATTTCTATAAATTTCTTAATTTTTTAATTTTAAATTATTTTTTAAATTAAATATTTATAGATTGATTTTTTCAATTATTTTTTCCAGTTGTGTATTAATCTAGCCGTTTTTCGAATTTTGTTGTCAATTGTCAATTATTTTCATCATTTTTCAGAAATTATTTTCAATTTTGCTATTATTCTTGTTATTTTTCAACTATTTTCTTTAATTTTTAGTTATTTCTTTCAATATTTAAAATTTTTATTTATTCTCTTAAAATTTTAGAATTATTTTTCAACCTTTTTAACTATTTTTTTCAGTTGTGCATTATTCTAGTAATTTTTTGATTTTTTTTCAACTGTCAATTATTTGAGCCAGTATCATTTTGACACACGACTTAATTTTAGATTGTTATATTGTACAGAATGGAAATGTTATTTTGTACAACTGCTAAATGTTATTTTGTACAGTTTTGAAAAATGAATTTGTTATTTTGTACAATTTTTTAAAAAAGCAATAAAACATTGGAAGTACAATATTTTAGCTTTTTTAAAGAATTGTACAAAATAACAAATTCATTTTTCAAAATTGTACAAAATATCATTTAGCAGTTGTACAAAATAACATTTCCATTCTGTACAATATAACAATCTAAAATTAAGTCATGTGTCAAAATGATACTGGCTCAATTATTTTCTTTAATACATATTTTAAAATCCTCGCCTTTCGCCAATTCTTTTTCTTTATTATCAATAAGATTCGTTAATATCAAATTTTTATTTTCTTAAATTCTGAATTTTTTCTTTAAATTTCAATTCCATTTTTGAGCCAGTATCATTTTGACACAAAACTATTTTTAAAGATTGTTATATTGTACAGAATAAGAATGTTATTTTGTACAACTGCTAAATGTTATTTTGTACAATTTTTTAAAAAAGCTAAAAAACGTTGGGATTACAATTAAGTCCATTTTTTAAATAATTGTACAAAATAACAAATTCATTTTTCAAAATTGTACAAAATAACATTTAGCAGTTGTACAAAAAAACATTTCCATTCTGTACAATGGAATCAATTTTCAAAAAAAGTTTTGTGTGAAAATGATACTGTCTCCCATTTTTCAGTTTTAATTTTTTTCTTCTATATCCAATAACTTTCGGCTTTTTTCAAATACTTTTTTAAATTTTTAATTATATTCTTTAAATTTGAATTTAAGTTTTCTATTTTTAATTATTTTATTTAATTTTAATTATTTTTGTCGATTTTAAATCCATTCGTTGAATGCGCAATTATTTCCAACAATTAGGTATTCCTATAATTTTCATTATTTTTTAATTTTTAATTATTTTCTTTAAATTTAAAGTTTTTGCTATATTTTATCATTTTTTTTTTAATTAGTCTATTAATCTAATCAATTTGTAGATTTTTTCTTCAATATTTTAATTATTTCTTTTAATTATTAACTATTTTTCGCAATTTGAAATTATTTCCTCCAATTTTTTCAATTGGCAATTAGTTTCTTAAAGTTTTATAATGATTCTTCGAGTTTTTTTAATTATTTTTTTTATTGTGTATTAATCTAGCCTTTTTTTGAATTTTGTTTTCAATTGTAAATTATTTTCACGTTTTGTAATTTTTCTTTATTATTATCAGTTTTTTTTAAATTTCAGTTTAATTTTTAAATTATGAATTTATTTCTTCAAGTTTTTATTATTTCCTCTTAATTTTTATTATTTTCTAAAGCTTTCAATTATTTTTTCCAATCTACATTTTTTTTGTTTTGATTTTCAATCCAGTTGTTCAACTTGCAATTGGTTTCAGCAATTATTCCTATAGTTTTCTTAATTTTTCAATTTTTCAGTTTAAATTAAATGTATGCTGTTTAATTTTTTAGATTATTTTCAACAATTGTGTATTTATCTAGCCATTTTTCGAATTTTATTATTGTCAATTATTTTCGTCATTTTTCATAAATATTCTTTTCCATTTTGCATTTATTCTCGTAACTTTCATTATTTGCATTTCCAAAAATTTATTTTTTAATGACGAACAGCAATGTAAAATTTCTCATTAATTTTGCTCTTAATTATAATTTTACTATTTACTTGTAGTAACGCAACTTTGATTAATTGAAACTTATAAGTTTGAAAAAATTAAAGTTTGAGTTAATTGACGTTTGGGATTTATATAAATAATAATGGCTTGGAATTAATTAAGTTTAATACAGTTTTCGACTTTCTTTCTATCAAAATTTTTTTAGATTAAATTCTGATCATTTTAATTTCAATTTTTCATATTATTATTAAAAAATACAAGATTGAAATTGAAGTTTTTAGAATTTATCTATCTTCCCAGTGTTTCTTAAAAATTTGCGGATCGTTTTCAAAATTCACGGATCATTTTAAAAATTCTAGTCAATTTATAAGTTTTTTCGCCATACATTAAATTTTGGCACCGGGCCCTTTTGGGTTCCGCCCCTGCTCATTTTTCAATTATTTTTTTCTAATTTCAATCAAGTTCGTCAACTTTTAATTTGTAATGATTTTCATAAATTTTATGGGCCCGTATCATTTTGACACACATTTTTTTGTGCAACTTGTTATATTGTACTCCTGAAGAAGAATGTTATATTTTACTCCTACTAAAATCAAAGATTTTTAAGTTTTAATTATTCAATAATTTAATTTTCTGGATTAATTAAGTCTTTTAATATTAATTTAATGTATTAAAATCAATTATTTAATAAATAAGACTTAAAAATCTTTGATTTCAGAAGGAGTAAAATATAACATTCATCTTCGGGAGTACAATATAACAAGTTGCCCGAAAAAGTTTGTGTCAAAATGATACGGGCCCAATTTTATATTGTTTTTATTATTTGTTTATTAATTCCGAAAATTTACTCGAAATCAAATAAATTGTCAACTTTTGCGTTACAATAATTACTCTAATTGAGAAACTCTTTAATTTAATGTTGTTTTATTGCTCTTCTCCCCCCTCCCCTCGGTCAATATTATGTGTGCAAATGGCAAAAATATACAAGTCGCCGCCCCTGTAACTTAGTTACTTGTAGCGAGTTACTACCCAACACGTTTTTTTTTTTTAAATAATTGAGTCAATTATAAGTTACGATTCTTAAATTTTACAACTGTCGGGTAAAGTACAATAAATATTTGTAAGAAAATTGCTCGGGAAAAAAATTAGCAGGTTCTTTTCCCAAGAAAATTAGCGAAACTTGGTTGAAAGTACGTTTCTGTCTGAAAAGGTTCGAGGAAAGGGGATACTTACCATTATTTTTAAAGTACGACCCGCCCTATGGAACTTGATAGTAGCACCAGGGGGATACTATAAAGTCAAAGAAAAGTTCATACGCTTCACATACTTTATCTTCTCCACTTAGAGTCGCACTTCACACTTTCGAGTTCCTCGTTTTATTTTCAAGTGAGCTGAGAATGTTGAGATTAAAAAATCGTTCGTGAAGAAATTCTTGATTCTGTGTGTAGAAAAAAAAAAAAAAAAAAAAGGCTAAGGGTCGCGAGGCAGAGGACTATAAATATTGTACGTGGTTCGAATAGCAGTAAAACATTGAAGTGAGTAGAATGTAGGTTTGAATTTGTGAGAATGATAAAAGATTTGCGAGACACACAGCTACTAAAGATTGTGCCCGCGCTCTTTGAGAATAAAAATTCATGATATCTTTTTGCTCGGAGACATTATTCAGAATTTCTATTCGATGCGTTCTGATTCCTCTCGGATCCACTTGGAAATTATTGAAACAATTCCGAGACGAAGCTATTGTCAAAAATTGTGTCGACATTGGATTGCGAATATTTTACGACTGATTGAAAATTTTATCTTGAATAAAAAAAAAAAAAAATTTTCAGCAGAGAAAAACATTTGTTTCAAGAATAACACGATGAAAAATTAAAATGAGAAAATAATTTTGGTTTTAAATTGGGTCAGACCTATATACTCTGCGTGATCTAAGGGTATGTACATTTAAAATGAAGCAGATGAAAATTTTAAAGCAAGATTTTCAGCAGCTTTTGAAGCTTTATTCATAAAGCTGGGGATTTACATTCTTGATCAACTTTCAAGACATTTTTTTGCATATTTTAGTTGACGTCGGATTCAAATGAGAGCATAGCTTTTGAAGAGCCAATTCCACGTCTTTTAAGGACATTCTTCCTTTTCCGGCTTGTTCGGCTATTTGTTTAGCGTCGTTCAGAGTTTCTTCTAATATGTCTTGTAAAATGGTTTTCAAGACCGTTTGTGCCGTTGCAGATAACGTAAAACGATTTTCTGTGAAATGGTAAAAAAGTTAATCATCATAAACTGTATATAACAAGTTTAGCACTTAATAAAATGGAAATTTAATTTTTTTATAGATTAGATTAGATAAAACTACTGATTTCTTGAAATAGTAATATAGTATAGTTAATATAAAAATAACAATAAGAAATTTTTAGATTTGTTTACCTATAGGTTGCTTTTTTATCTGTGATTTCTTCGTTTTTCCCTTTTTATTCTGACCAGGTTTTCGTGTCATGACAGATGAATCGCAAAAAAATATCTCTTATGATTTATAGACGATAAATTTATCACGTAAATTTGCTTTTCCTTGAAAAAAAAAACCGTTATTATGACATTTTGTGTCAAAAATAGAGAAAAACAATATTGTGCAGAAAACGTGATACTTTTGTTTTTATCGAAGATTTTTAAAAATCAAAAAAAGGTACGAAATGTGGTTAAAATTTCTAAATCAAAATTTTTTTGGTCAATTGAAATTTTCAGTTAACATATAAAAGAAAAATATAAAGATATGGGAATTTATGAAAATATTGATTTGAACTTTGTTATGTGATTTATTTACAAGGAATGATTTAAAGTTATTTGAAATATAGGAGACTTGCTTTGGAATTTAGTAGACAGTTGGATAGCCAATAACTTTAAAGAAAGAAGATTTTTTCTTTTTTTTTTTTTATCAGAAATGTGATTTTTATTGGTCAATAAATAGTATACGAGACTTGTATTGAGCCTTCTGCTCGTTGCGTTGGAAGGTTCGAGATATTTTTCAAGACTTCGGATAGAATTACGTCTTTAATATCGCTGAAGAATGGAGCTTAATTGTCTTTGTGATCCTATATACAGCTGTGAGGATAAGTGTATCCGAACTGATATATCTTCCTTTTTCTCTTTTGTTTTTTACCTTTCGCCGTTTTCTCGGATTTGATCCTAATGGCTTGCCCTCTTACAAGTACTTAGATTCAGTCACGGGTATAAAGCGATTACGAAAAGCAATTTCCCAAAAGTTGATTACTTAAATGAAAATCCCTCTTTCAGTCAAGTGACTTTTTTCAACTCAAATCCTCGATTGTTTCCTTTCGTCATGAATTTTTTATTTCTTTCTCTGCATCGAAGATTTTCTTTTCCCTCGGCAATCAAGATATTTTGTATAATTTTAGCTTTCTTAAGATTGAATTATTGAATATTGTCAAGAAAAAGTTCTTCAAAAGAAAGTATATTTAGTTCGTTTTGAAAAAATTTGAATACTTTGTTTTTGCGAAGAAAAAAAATATTAATGTAATTAGGATACATTTAAACCAATTTATATTCCCATTTTTTGGCATTGTTATACAAAAAATTCTGGATTTGAACAAATTTTTTTTCAATTTTTTGCTGGGCTGATGTAATTGATTTAAACCACTTTAATTTAAATCATTAGTCAATTTGCATAAAAATCATGATTTAAATCAAGAATTTTTACAATTCTCCGGATGTCTAATACTGCATGTAAAAGATCGCAAACATTAAAAAAAAAAACCAGAAATTTGTGGATAAATTTAAAATTAATAAATTAATTTTAAATACCCAATGGGAAATGCCTATGTAATGCCGATGCTTACTATCGGCGCGGTACAGATCTAGGGTTCATGCCATTATTCAGCCAAACTCTGGCAAGTTAATGCTGGCGCGGTACTGAAAGCATCTTCAATTCAGTCTTATGCCGATACTAATAAAAAAAATAATTTTTTAATTTAAAAAAAAATATTTATTTTTTTTTGTAATATTTTTAAGAAATTAGTTAATGGTTTCGTCGCACCGATCACTTCTAAGACCGTCTAGACTTGGTAAAGACTGACAAGTTTCCTTTGTTGGTTATGTTTACGAAAGATTATTTAACAGCCAAAACATTTAAGGATCTTCACTCGTATGACGTAAATAATAAATAAACTATATACATGGCCTACATAATCAATCATTATGTTAAATCGCTTCCCCAAATTACTTCTCGAGTGAATAACTTGATCCTGGCACTTCTTGCTGAGTCACCACTTCACTGTCACCCAAAACTCGTAAAATTAATAGAAATACAAAATTTGCCTCGATTGGCATTTCAATGTACACTCTGAGTTTTTTTTTTAAAACGCAGTTGTTATCGACGCGGAAGCCCGGAAATTCGATCTATTTTATTGAATAACTGATTATTGATTTTTTCTGCGAGAAAGAGTAGCGCATGCGCGTAGAACAAGAGCTACACCAGCGATATATATAATATTACCCGCGAATATATAAAATACCAATAATTTTAAGTAAGAGAAATTATTTTATAAACATAAATTATTTCAACATGGCTAATTTCAGTTAAAAATTTACTAATTTTATAAATCATTTACCCTATAAGTTTTTTTATTTAATTTAACTTTTAATTTATTTAATAAAAAAATTTAAAATAATAACAAAACAAGTGAAATAAAAAAAAAATTAAAATAAAATTTTTATTTTACAAAGACTACATTAATAAATAAATAAGTAATATATATTTAGCTTTTTAATGTCAATATTTAAATAATAAATTCTTAAAACTAAGATGTGAAAAATTGTTAATTTTCATACACAATGTTATTTAGTTTTCCATAATTAATATTAAATATTTTTATTTTGCTAAATAATATTTTAAGCAAATGAAGAATTAAACAATTTTGAAATTAAAAATATATACCTAATGAAAAAATAAAATTACAAAATCTCAAAGAAATTTGAATATTTTAATTTTTAATTTGAATCAACAACAATTCTGTAATTATTTGTAAAAAAAAAGTGTACCTAGTTGAATAAAATTAAATAATTTCATTTAATTAATTTCTTTTTTTCAAAAATATTCTAACATTATTCTAAGAAATTTTTAAAATTAATAAAATAAAATCTTAATGTTTAATTTTTTTTAAATTAATTTCATTAACGTTTATTTCTATATTTAATAATTTACAAACATATTTTTAAAATTATTTGTTTCTTATCTGTTGTTAATTTAAAATATTCAATTAATTAAATTTATTTTAGATAATAGAGAAAAAGGTTAGAATATATTTTTCGTTCAATTTAATTCATTTTAATTAATTTTCAAGCTTAATTATTTTCATTAATATTTTAAACAATAAATTCTTTTAAAAGCTTGCAATAATGTTCGTATTAAATTAAATTTTATTCAAAAAGTTATCAAGTAATTTTTTATTTTCATTTCTATATTTATTATTTTACTAAAATATTAATTTTTTAATTATTTGTTTCTTATATGTTGTTAATTTAAAATATTCAATTAATTAAATTTATTTTAGATAATAGAGAAAAAGGTTAGAATATATTTTTCGTTCAATTTAATTCATTTTAATTAATTTTCAAGCTTAATTATTTTCATTAATATTTTAAACAATAAATTCTTTTAAAAAGCTTGCAATAATGTTCGTATTAAATTAAATTTTATTCAAAAAGTTATCAAGTAATTTTTTATTTTCATTTCTATATTTATTATTTTACTAAAATATTAATTTTTTAATTATTTGTTTCTTATCTGTTGTCGGGTTCTCTCTAACTCGTTTAATTTTATTTAATTTTTAATTAATTTAATTTAATAAGTTTTAATTATTTTTAAGTCTGGAAAAATAAATCTTATAAATCAAAAAATTAAAACTTTTTATTCATTTATACAATATTTCTAATATTATGTGAATATAATTAAATAAATATTGTTAAATATAATTAAAGTTTAATATCTAAAAAAAATTCTTGAATTATGGTTTATTTTTTTAAAGATATTTAATATTCTGTCAACATTTTATATATATTTATTTATTTCTTTCTTATTGTTAATTGAGTTCTATGACGTTTAATATTATAAAGAATTGTTTAAAGATTGCGTAATTTTGTAAAATCATTTATTTCTAAAAAACTTTAAATATATAAATTGAATAAATTCTATTACTTAAACCAAAATGCCTTTTAATACGTTATAATTATGTAAATAATTTGTACAATTTACTTTTGTATTAAATATTATTGAAATTAATTATTTAAATAATATTTTATTTTTAAATAATAATATTAAATTAAAGTTATAAATAATAATTAATAATTATTAGTTATTTTTGTTTACATATTTTGCAAATACTGTATAAGAATATTTATTTAGGAAAGTTAGGAGATTAGATTGTATAAACTGTATATCAGTATATACAAAGGATAAATAAATTCTATTCTATTTATTTATTTATTTTTGATAATGAATATGTTCCAGAACTATTAAAACGTAAATAGCATATAATCCAGGTCTGAACCTCCCAAAGTTGTTTCTCTCGACTCTCAACTACCCGTCGTAGCCGAGTGGTATTAGCGTGCGATTACCGCGAGCGAATTCGTCTGTAGGGCCGTGGGTTCGATCCCCCCTTGAGCGTGCGAAATTTTAATTTATAGGTTAAGTGTTTATATGTATTATAATTGTTAATTAGTCTTAGGTCTATAATAATTAAGTGTTTAAATGTACAATTAATCATAAAATATAAAAATAACAATCTGAAAACAGGATTGTTTTTTTCCATACAATCGTACGGAAAAATTACAGTTATGAAATATTATTATTATATTATTATTATTATGAATATTCTTCATTCAATTTTTTTTAAAACTATTATTATAACTTATTATTATTATATTACTATTATTATAAATAGTATTATATCAATCAATGTTCGTAAAGCTTGTTCCTATAGCTTGTGTCGGTAGATTTGTCAGTCACACAGGATATCGCAAAAAAAAAAATTGACTTCGGCACAATTCAGATTTTCTATGCAGCCAATATTGTGCCAGCATTGGCAGTCGGTACAGCCTTAGTACCGTCAGACAGTACCGGACCTTGTTATCATCCCAGTATTATGCCAGTACCGCGCCAGACCTCGCTGCCAGTACCGCGCCGACATTGCCAGTATTGGCGCAGTACTCAGCCGATGCTTAATTTCCTCTTGGGTAAATTCCAAATGTCAATCTACTCATATTCCAATTTGTTCGAACTTTTGAATTAATTCAAATTTAAATGCACATTAATTAATGCATCATAATTAAATAATATTAATTATTTTACATATTCACAATAGTCGTTTTTTTAATTCTTACAATATTTCTAAAGGATTTCAATTTTTCAAAACTGTTTAATTTTTATCTTATAATAATTTCTTATTTTTACAAAATTTTAAGATTTTTTTTCTTTTAATTTTGATATATTATTTATTTTAGGATTTTCTTTAAGTCTCTTCTCATTATACAAATTATTTAATATTATTTTACACATTTTGTTATTTGATAACATTCACTAAACTTTTTATTTCGTTGGTTTTTTTAAAATTATTTCCATGTTTTTTAAAAAAAATACGTTCATTTATTTGTAAATTAATTAAATTTGTTTTCACATCTTGTCTATTTTTTCCAAACTTACTTATTCTTTCATAAATTTTTTGGATTTTTCTTTATTTTTCTAAATTTATTGCTGGACTCGCTTTAAGGGCATGTGATGGATTATGACGTCACTGGTATAGGCAAAATTTGTCCGTAACTTTTCTCTTAAAATATTGAATATTTTTTTATGAAACTTGGTAGAATTACTTAAAATGTCATTAAGAAGGTCTCTCAGACTCGAATTTGTTTAAATTTTGGCCCAAAATTAATTTGGGGAAATTTTCGAAAAAATGCAAACTTTTATAAAAATCAATTTTGAGACCAAATTCAAACAAACTCGGGTTTGAGAGACCTTCCTAATGACATTTTAAGTAATTCTACCAAGTTTCATAAAAAAATATTCAATATTTTAAGAGAAAAGTTGCGGACAAATTTTGCCTATACCAGTGACGTCATAATCCATCACATGCCCTTAAGTGTAATATTATAAAAATATTTTTGGTTCAATTTTCCTAAACTTTTTTATTTTTAAAGGATTTTTGAATTTCTTTTGTGAACTTTTTATTTATCTTTATAAACCTAGTTACATTTTTTTGTATTATTTTTATTAATTCTATTTTTTCAGTAGATTCTTACCAAATTTTTGTATTTTTTACATTTTTTTTTATAGTTTGTTAGATTAAGAATAATAAAGAAAAAACTCCAAACTTTACTATAGGCATTTTGACCGACTCTTCCCTACATTCTTAGCAAATTTTTATATATTTATTGAATTTTTTATATTTTTTACACAGTTTGTTAGATTAAAAAAAACATTTCTCCATTTTCATCTTATTTATTTAGTTTTCTTGTTATTTTACAATTTTTTTAGTCCTTGTATTTTAATTAATTCTTTAATTGTTGTCATCATTTGTCTATTTCTTAGAAACATTTTTTCGTTTACATTGTTTGGTTTTAATGTTGTAATCTAGAATTTTTGAAAAAACGTTGATTCGATGTTTTTAATATATTTTTTAAATTTCCTAAATTTCTACTTTTTTTAAGATTTATTCTTTTATTTCATACCTATTATGTAAATTTAATCTTATACTAAATATTCTTATTTTAACAACGTTCTTTTTCAAAAAATTTTTTTTCTTCTAAAATTTTTTTAAATTTTCAAAAATTTTGTTCATTTTTTTATTCAGTTTGTAAAATAACTTTCAAACTTTTCTAGTTTCAAAAATTTATTCTCTTTATTTGTAAATTTATTCAATTTATTTTCACTTCTTGTCTATTTTTTGCAAACTTACTTATTCTTTCATAAAATTGTTGGATAATTTAACGTTTTTTATATTATTATTTTATAATAAAATTCATGGATTCTCTTTATTTTTCTAAATTTATTATTGGATTTGCTTTAAGTGTAATAATATAAAAATATTTTTGGTTCAATTTTCCTAACTTTTTTATTTTTAAAGGATTTTTGAATTTCTTTTGTGAACTTTTTATTTATCTTTATACAGTTACATTTTTTTGTATTATTTTTATTAATTCTATTTTTTCAGTAAATTCTTACCAAATTTTTATATTTTTTACATTTTTTTTTATAGTTTGTTACATTAAGAATAATAAAGAAAAAACTCCAAACTTTACTATAGGCATTTTGACCGACTCTTCCCTACATTCTTAGCAAATTTTTATATATTTATTGAATTTTTTATATTTTTTACACAGTTTGTTAGATTAAAAAAAACATTTCTCCATTTTCATCTTATTTATTTAGTTTTCTTGTTATTTTACAATTTTTTTAGTCCTTGTATTTTAATTAATTCTTTAATTGTTGTCATCATTTGTCTATTTCTTAGAAACATTTTTTCGTTTACATTGTTTGGTTTTAATGTTGTAATCTAGAATTTTTGAAAAAACGTTGATTCGATGTTTTTAATATATTTTTTAAATTTCCTAAATTTCTACTTTTTTTAAGATTTATTCTTTTATTTCATACCTATTATGTAAATTTAATCTTATACTAAATATTCTTATTTTAACAACGTTCTTTTTCAAAAAATTTTTTTTCTTCTAAAATTTTTTTAAATTTTCAAAAATTTTGTTCATTTTTTTATTCAGTTTGTAAAATAACTTTCAAATTTTTCTAGTTTCAAAAATTTATTCTCTTTATTTGTAAATTTATTCAATTTATTTTTACTTCTTGTCTATTTTTTGCAAACTTACTTATTCTTTCATAAAATTGTTGGATAATTTAACGTTTTTTATATTATTATTTTATAATAAAATTCATGGATTCTCTTTATTTTTCTAAATTTATTATTGGATTTGCTTTAAGTGTAATAATATAAAAATATTTTTGGTTCAGTTTTCCTAAACTTTTTTATTTTTAAAGGATTTTTAAATTTCTTTTTTGCACTTTTTATTTATCTTTATATAGTTACATTTTTTTTGTATTATTTTTATCAATTCTATTTTTTTAGTAGATTCTTACCAAATTTTTGTATTTTTTACATTTTTTTTTATAGTTTGTTAAATTAAGAAAAAAATTTTTTTTTCATTTTCTTCTTAATTATTTAATTTTGTTGTTGTTTCACAATCTTTTTAGTCCTACCTCGTATTTTAATTAATTCTTTAATTGTTGTCGCCATTTTTCTATTTGTTAGAAACAATTTTCCTTCTTTTAAATTGTTCAGTTGTTATCTTGTAATTACGAATTTATGAAAACATTTAATCGATAATTTTTTCTACATTTTTTAAATTTCTCAATTTTCTACTTTTTTAAAGTCTTTTTTTCTTTTACTTTATATTATGTAAATTTAATCTTGTACTAAATATTTTCATTTTAACTTCGTTCTTCTATTTCATAGAATTTTTATTCTTCTTAACTTTTTAAAATTTTCCAAAATTTAATTCATTCTCTTTTGACCTAATTTATAAAATAATTCTCTAATTTTTCTATTTTTAAAAATTTGTTCTCTTTAGTAATATAATTTAACGTTTTTCTAATTATCTTCTTATTTATTATTTTTTTTTAAATGTTCGTAAATAGTTTATTTTTTGAAAAGATAGATTCTACTTTTTTATATATTTTTTTTATGTCACTGTTTCATTCTTGTGTTTTCTTTTAAGTTCTTCTTTATATGTTTAATAATGTACATGACATTTTTTTATAAAGCAATTTACTCATTTTTTTAAGAGACTATTTTCTTATCTTTTTACACTTTTCTGTTGTTTTTTTTATAATATATTATTTTTTCGTTGCTTTTACTTAAGTTCCTTAATTTTGCGATCATATGAATTTGAAGATATTTTTTTGAAATTTTCTCATTTATTCGTCATAATTTATTTGATTTTGATTAAATGTTTTATTCTCCATTATTTCTTATTAAATGTTCTTAGTTTACAAAATAAACTACATACAAATAAACATTTGGAAATTTTATATACTGATTATTTTTAAAAAAGTAAATTTTTGTATTAAATGAAAAAAATCGGAATTTTTTATTTTTTTAAAAAAAAAACATGATTTTTATCAGCCCTGATTTTTTGTCACGTTTTGGAGAAATAAAATTTAGGATCGATTTAATTTGGACAATTGAAGTGAATTGGAATAAATTAATATTTTGTTTAGAAAATAAATTGTTTTTTTTTTTGTAGTTTTGGATTGTATGGTGTCTGGTTGGGGTCCATGGTCCAGCTGTGATAGTGATTGTGGTCCTGGTTCTCAATCGAGGTCGAGGATGGTGGTGAGAAATGCAGAAAATGGAGGAAAACATTGTCCACAGCTAATGCAGCACCGAGGCTGTCAGGGTACTAAGTGCCATACACGTAATCCAAAGTCTGCTTTGAAAGGTAAGAGCCTTCACCACTTCATTAAATTACTTACTATGCGGAAAATAAGAGCAAAAGTTTATAAAAAACTCTGTCTACAAACTGTTCAAATTTCTTTTAAGTGTTGCACAATTATATATATTATTTTGTCTAGAGGAAAGTGCGACATCAATAAGACATTTCGATTTTTAGAAAATTTTATTTTAAAAATCTTCTTAATTCGAAACATAAATGAGGTTTTCACTATTTCTAATTGTTGCTTTCTCATAGAGGAAGCTTTGTGATTGTGAAGATTTGCGATTTGTCGAAATATTATAATTAGTAATGAGAATTTTGAGAAGTTGTGAAAAAGCTGGGATAATAGCACAAAAAAATTTCAGGGCCTCCCTAAAAAAAAAAGTTTCTGCATTTTTATCTTATCAGAGTGTCTAGCGAATAATCATTTAAACAATGGAGAACATTTTTAAAGAATCTTAACAAAATGTAAAAAAATGAAATTTTACATAAATTACAACAATTACAAAATTTTATTAAAACCAGTATTATGAATGAACAGATAAGAAAGTTAAGGATAATTTACATTGAAATGGGAAAATTAAAGCAAAAAGATGTAAAAAATGTACTAATTGAAAAACCTGCAAAAAATAAATAAATTCTTCAAAAATAAAAAAGTTTAAAAAATCAATGAAAGTAAAAGAACGAAAATTAAGAAATATGGTAATAATGCGTTATGAAATATTAAACAGTTTAAGGAAGATTGATTAAATTGCTTTTTTAAAATCAAAATACTACGCAATAAACAGTAAGTTTTTAAAACAAAATATTGAAATTACAAAAAAGAGGAAAAAATGATTTTAAAAAAGTTAAAATGTTTGCGGACATGTTTTTTTAAATTAAGAAAATAAATAAGATAATCAGTAAAAAAAAACGGAAAAATGTTGCTAAAGATAAAAAAATACTTTAAAAAGTTCTTTTGAAAATCAAGCAAAAAGCAATAATTTTTTTTAAATGAACAAATAAGTAAAAACAAACAATTTTAAGAAAAAAATCAATATTTCTAAATATTGTTAAAATAAAACTGTATAAAATTAACTGAAGTAATTTTTGTAAAAAGAATAAAATTTAAAAAAATCTAAAAAATAAAAAAGTATTATTAAACGCATGAAAAAAGAAATGTTTTAAAAAGAAATTAAAGTTACCTAAATGATTTTCTAAAAATACAGAAAAGCAATATGAAACATAACCTACCAAAAAAATTGTTTGAAAAAAAAATTGCAAGGAAAAATAATTAAATATTTCAAGAAAGTGATATAAATTAGAGTGTAAATAAGTCTACAATTTTAATTTTTTTTTAATTTTCAACCGTTTTTAGTTTATAATTATTCTCCTAAAATTTTGTAATTATTCATTAACTTTTTTTAATTATTTTGTTCTGTTGTAGATTATTCTCGACAGTTCTCAAATTTATTTTTCAATTGTCAATTATTTTCTTTTATATTAAATTATTCTCGTCA
The DNA here is from genome assembly GCA_037103525.1 of Ganaspis brasiliensis. Lineage (NCBI taxonomy): Eukaryota > Metazoa > Arthropoda > Insecta > Hymenoptera > Figitidae > Ganaspis > Ganaspis brasiliensis. The sequence continues at coordinate 7,889,412 of JAZKLR010000114.1, read as the reverse complement.
TTTTGTAATTTCCTTTAAATTATGAATTATTTTCTAAAATCAATTCCATTCTACAATTTTCAATTAAGTTTATATACCAAAAAACTTGACTTTTCTCAATTATAAACCATTATTTCAAATTACAATTTATTTTTTCAAGTTTTGATTATTTTTTCAAATTTCAATCACATTTTTAAATTTTCACTTTTTTTCGAATATCAATATACATTTTTTAATTTTAAGTAGGATCAATTGTTTAATTATTCTCTTCAGTTCTTAATTATGTTTTAAAAAAATTTCATTTCCATTCTTCAATTTAAAATTTTTTCCTCAATTTCAATTATTTTGTTCGATTTAATTTTTTTTAAATCCAGCAGTTGTTCAATTAGCAATTATTTTCAACAATTAATTCTATAATTTTCTTAATTTTTCAATTTTCAATTTTTTTTAAAATTATAAGTAATAGGGTAAATGCGGGGGTTGTCGGACACTTAAGGATTCGATCTTAAATAATGATATTTTTCTTAAAATTGAAAAGTATTTTAACATATTGCTTTGCATGAACCGTTAAATGAGTCATCCATGATTAATTTTCATATAAATTTGCTACAAACATGACAATATTTAATAAAATATAGCTATTTTAATAAAAAATCAGAATATCAGCAGTAGTCGGACACTTGCTTGTAAAGTCGGACACAACTGTATCAGTAGTCGGACATTTTTCTTTTTTAAAATAATAAAATATTTCTTGCTTTTATGTTATAAAATCTATCAAATTTTAGTTACAGAAATAATCCTCAGGCTGCACGATTTTAATTTGTAAACCCATGTGGTGAATCTTAAATAAAAAAGAAAGTTTTTTAGTTTTAAAATTTTATACCTCACTATGGCATTTTGAAGACAATCTGTCAAGTTCTGTTGTGATCCTTCAGTGAAAAGAAGGAATTCGTATAAAATCAAAATTTAGGTTATTTTTCTTTTAATAATACGATATAATACAAGTAATATAGTGTCCGACTATACACAAACACTCTAAAATCTGACAGGTTAGGTCGGACACGTCAATTATTTGTAAATATAAAGTCATTTTAATATTATTTTCATTTTTAAACATAAAATTAGAGTTTTCATAATCACTTTGTAACATTTTTAAACATAATTACAACCTACAAAACGTTATTTCGTTCGTTTCGTACTAATAAAAATCTCTACCTCCTTAACGGCTGGAATAAGAAATCAGACAAAATGTCAAAACAACGCGGTTAAGTAAATTATTGTTGCATTTTAACTAATTTACAAATCACCAGAGGGCGTTGCAGGTAATTTTTATATTCTATAATTCTGACAAATTTGATAAAATAAGTTTGTGAGAAGATTCCGATAGTAAATAATTATTTATTTAACTTCAAAACTGAAAGTGTCCGACTATCGGTACTGTCCGAAATTACCCGCATTTACCCTATATATAATATATAAATAATAAATATTATAAATAATATTTATAGTTTAAAATTTTAAATTATTTTTTCCATTTGTGTATTAATCTAGCCATTTTTCGAATTTTGTTTTCAATTGTCAATTATTTTCTTTAAAGTTTTAAAATTCTCGCCTTTCGCCAATTATTTTTCTCCATTATCAACAAGATTCGTTAATTTCAAATTTTTATTTTCTTAAATTCTGAATTTTTTCTTTAAATTTCAATTCCATTTTTCAGTTTTAATTTTTTTCTTCTATATTCAATAACTTTAGACTTTTTTCAAATTTTAATTATATATTCTTTAAATGTGAATTTTAATTTTCAATTTTTAATTATTTTATTCAATTTTAATTATTTTTGTCGATTTTAAATCCATTTGTTAAATGCGCAATTATTTCCAACAATTAGGTATTCCTATAATTTTCTTTCTTTCTATTTTTAATTATTTTCTTTCAATTTAAAGTTTTTGCTATATTTTATCAATTTTTTTTCATTAGTCTATTAATCTAGTCATTTTGTAGATATTTTCTTCAATTTTTTAATTATTCTCATTTTTCAATTATTTCTTTTAATTGTTAACTATTTTTCGCAATTTGAAATTATTTCCTACAATTTTATCAATTTGCAATTGAACCCACCGCGATCAAAAGGGCTTACGCGTGACTTTCGTTGGCCTCTCGTACAGCGAGTCTACGGCTGCGCCAGGGGACCTGCGCACTCGTTCATATGCCCTTTTGATCGCGGACGGTTCAATTAGTTTCTTAAAGTTTTATAATTATTCTTTGAGTTTTATAATTTTTTTTTATTGTGTATTAATCTAGCCATTTTTAGAATTTTGTTTTCAATTGTGAATTATTTTCACGTTTTGTAATTTTTCTACATTATTATCAACTTTTTTTAATTTCAGTTTAATTTTTGAGTTATGAATTTATTTCTTCAAATTTTTATTATTTTCTCTTAATTTTTATTATTTTCTAAAGTTTTCAATTATTTTTGTCAATCTTAATTTTTTTTGTTTTGATTTTCAATCCAGTTGTTCAATTTGCAATTGGTTTCAGCAATTATTCCTATAATTTTCTTAATTTTTCAATTTTTCAGTTTAAATTGAATGTATGTTGTTTAATTTTTTAGATTATTTTAAATAATTGTGTATTAATCTTGCCATTTTTCGAATTTTGTTTTTAATTGGCAATTATTTTCGTCATATTTCATATATATATTCTTTTCCATTTTGTAATTAGTAGCACACGTCGGCAGGGTCATTTCGCAGGGTTGGAACCGACACTGGTGCTGCGTATAGCAGCTTTGACAGGGCAACACTCGCCACCAGTCTTCTTTTTGATTCAGAAGGCCCACCAACGTTTGGCATTAGGCAAGCTAATTTTGCCGCACATTGTTCGGCCTTCTGGCATGCCACCGTTATGTGGTGTTTGAAATTCAGGAACTTATCCAGCTCCACTTCTAAGTATTTTATATGTTTCCTCCACTGGACCTCGAATCTGTCCATCTGAATACCAGGGGCTGTATAACCACGTCTGTCCGTGACTAGCAGCGCTTCGGTCTTTTCCAGGGTCATTTGAAGCCCTCTGTCTTCCAGCCAGCGCTTTGCCCGTCTCAGACATTCGTTCACCAATACGCCCAGGGCTTCTGCAGTTTCGGCAGTGCATACAATCAACGAGTCGTCCGCTAAGCCGATGATCACCGCGCCTTTAGGTAGACCCATTCGCAAGAATTCATCGTAAGAGACATTCTATACGAATGATCCTATCCTTGAGCCTTGAGGGGCACCTCGTTGCATCTCTTCCTTCAGAGTGCAGGTGTCACCCTCGTATATAACCCACCTGTCGCTAAGATAATTATCCATTATCCGCAATAGGTAGGGCGGTATTCCTTTGTTTCTCATCGACTTGATGAGATCTTCCCATCGCGCGGTATTAAACGCGTTGCGTATGTCAATGGCTACCAATGCGCAGAAGCCCTTTTTCTTCCCTAGTCCCAATTTGTCTTTTCCTTCCCTGGCTAGGTCCACCGCCTTCTGGATAACGTCTACTGTGGACAGGCCTTTCCGGAAACCAAATTGGTTTTCAGATAGATTATTCTCACCGGTCAGGTGAGACTGCATTCTCTGCAGAACCATGTCCTCTAGAAGTTTGCCAATCGTATCTAACAGGCAAATAGGCCTGTAGGATGAAACTTTATCTAGAGGTTTGTCTCCTTTCCTTAGGAGGACCAGCCTCTGACTTTTCCAGTAGCGGAAGAACTCTCCTCTTTTAAGGCAGTTGTTGTAGCATTCCAAAAGAATCTGGGGTAAAGCAGCGATCACTTGTTAAAGGATCTCGTTGCTTATCCCATCGATTCCAGGCGCCTTGCCTGGCTTCAACCTTCTGCCTACATTCTGTAATTCTGTAAGAGTGAAGAGTTCATCCTCACCGACTTGACAGTCACTCCAGTCCATCCTAGGCCATGGTTCTGCCGATGGAAACAAAGCCTTTATAATTTGCCGCACCCAATCGGGATTGCCCAGACCGGGGGTCTTTTGCCTCGTTAACATTTTCTTATTAACGATTTTATAAGCCAGACCCCATGGATTATTGTCGACTTCACCGATTAGGTCTTTCCAGCACTTCCTTTTCGCTGCACGTATCTCCTTCCTGAGGATTCTCTTGGGTCTCTGTATATGCCTCCTTCAGCAGAGGATCTCCGTTAGAACGGTCAAATCTCCTTCTAGCTTTGAGGCATGCCTTTCGCGAAGAGGCCAATTCCTCTAACCACCAGTATACGTTCCTTCTTCTTGGAGTTGTGCTTCTACGGCGCGGCGTTGACGCGTCGCATGCGGTGACAATCATATTTTTCACCGTCCGCACTTCCCCTTCCAGATTATTCAACCTCTTCACCCATCCAAGTTCCTCTATGAGGCGGGATTCATCAAGGGACCGACCGAACTTCTCCTTGTCGAGCTTCTTAATGTTCCAATTTGGGCCATTCTTACAGAGGACTCCGTGGTTCCTGGCCCGCAGTGTGTCTCCCCTTGAGACTGAAAACTCGATATACTGGTGGTCACTGTGGGTATAATCCTCCAGGACGCGCCCATATTTAATACTTGTCTTTAGGAGAGACGTTGTGATCGTTAGATCAATTATCGATTCCTGACCGTTTCTCCTAAATGTCCAAGACTTCCCCTGGTTCGCAACCATCAGGTTGTTCGTGGAGATCATTTCTCCGACCAATATTCCTCTTTTATCGAGCCTTGTCTCACCCCATTCTGGTGACTTAGCGTTGAAATCACCTGTTACGAGGGTATCCAACCTGGATTCTTTAAAGCTCGTTTCGAGGTCATAAATCTGATCTTCGAAGGCTGACAGTTTATCGTTGGGTGAGAAATAACAGCTATACATGCGTATTCCTGCCTTTTCGTCTCCAGAAACTTATCTGCCCGTAACTCGGAATTGCAGATCTGAATGGCTGCTCTTCCAAATTCATCCTGATACCAGGGAGCAAGGTTGTTTTTTCTGTTCTGTTCAGTGCAGAACAAGATATCGATCTTCTTCTCCCCGGCTGTTTGCATAAGGAGGTCTTGGGCCTCCACGCAGTTATGCAGGTTAACCTGCAGAAACTTTAGGTTTTTGCCTGTTTCAGCTTCTGCAGTTCTTCCCTGTATATTGGACAGGCATTGCTGCCGGTCCAATGAGCGCAGTCGTTCTTGCTTAAGTCTGTGCAAGTAATGTATTTAGGCATTGTGGCCATATGCAAGGCACTTGAAGCACCTTGCGACCTCCACGTGTTCGCGGATCGGGCAATTAATCCAGCCGACCGGGATCTTGCCTGCCTTCAAGAATGTTAAACACTCTGCCTCTGGCAGGCGCACAACTGCCGTCTTCGTTCCCCCATATTGGTTGAACAAGCGGCATGTTGCTTCCAGGTCGGCTTTTTCAAACCTCTCTTTCAGAACAGAAAGTACCTCTTCCTTCGTAGTGATCTAATCGAGGTCTCTTATTTCGAGAGACCTCATGTTCTGAAAGAATTTTACGTCCACCTTGTTCCCCACCACTTCCGTGAGGGCCTTTGAAAATTTGGAGGTATCCCCTCCTTTTTTCAAAACAAGGAGAACCTGGTTCTTCTGGGTCCTTCTTATTTTTAGGACCTCCGTGCCATTTTCAGAAGACTTAAGCTTTCCTTTCATAAATTTTAAGATGTCGGCATAGGAAAGGTTTTCCTTCGCCGACAGATAATTGCATCGCTTTGCCGAGGTTTAAAGGGGGCTTTGTCCTTCTTCTTTTCTTCTTCTAATTCTTCTCTTTCTTTTTTCTTCTTGTTTTCCTTCCTTCGAAGCTTCTTCCGATCCGTAAACGTCTGGAATCCATCGCCTTCAGGAGCTTTTTCCTTCGCTGCGACCACCTCTGCGAGGGTCGCTGTCTTCTCCGGCCTAGGAAGGCTCTTCTTTGAAGCCTTCTTTTGCGGGGAGTCGGAGTTTTTCCTCTTCTTCGGTGCGTTTTCCGGAGGTGTTCCAGGCGCTTGGCTCTTTTTTTCGACACCAGGCAGAGGGGCCGGGTTCCTTAAGAAAGCGACCGTGTCCGAGGTATCAGGGGCCTTCTTTTCTGGGCTTTTGCGCCTTGAATTTTCTCCAGGAGTTACTGACTCTCCATCCTCATTGCCTTTGAGATGCCAATGACTTGTCTAATATAGGATAGCGCAGCCTTGGCCTGGTCTTTGAGAGCTTGAACAACCGCTTTTGAGTTATTAAGAAGCAGCTTTTCTGTCAGTTCCCTTTGTGCCTCCTCGGCCATCTCACTGACAAGAACCTGCCTCTCCATCAACTCGGTCATTCTTTCCCAAGCAGTCATCCATGCTGGGACAGAACCCGCTGTTTCTCCGTCTGTTTTTGCCATGTTTGCAGCAATTGTTTCGTCTGGCTGGGTGAAAGGCCCAGGTTCAATTAGACCGATTTCCACCTCCATATTCAATCCGAAAACGTTATACGTTTCGTGACTTTGGCCTTCCCCAGAATCCATAAAGCCAGCGTTGACCACCGGGGCTTTCACCCGATCGGAATAAACGATAGAACCACCCTCCGAAGAGGGGCCTACCTGGGGTATTTCGTATTAAATAATAATAATTTAATAATAATTGGAACTGATAAGTTTGAAAAAATTAAAGTTTGAGTTAATTGACGTTTGGGATTTATATAAATAATAATGGCTTGGAATTAATTAAGTTTAATATAGTTTTCGACTTTCTTTCTATCAACATTTTTTGGATTAAATTCTGATCATTTTAAATTCAACTTTTCATATTATTATTAAAGAATACAAGATTGAAATTGAAGTTTTTAGGATTTATCTACCTTCCTAGAATTTCTTAAAAATTTGCTGATCGTTTTTAAAATTTACGGACCATTTTAAAATTTTTCATCAATTTAAAAGTTTTTTTCACGATACATTAAATTCTGGCACCGGGCCCTTTTGGGTTCCGGCCCCTGAAGCACGTGCTTTATGTGCTTCAAGGTAGATCCGCCCCTGATAAATCACATTTCCCAAACGGTCCACTCAGAATTTGTCTTAATTTTTTACATAGGAATTTGTGTTGATTTCTTTATCCTCTGCTTGACAGAAGTAAAATATAATGGAGTTAAGTTAAGGACTCAATATTATTCAATTAGTATTGAACTTTACCTTTTTTTACTAATATCAATTTTCAAAATGAAATTTCCGCTTTACAACAAACAGAGGTTATGTTCAAGAATCGAATGAACAGTTATTAAATCAACACGCGAAGAATGTTAAATTTTGACACAAAAAATTTAACAAGGACCGATTGTTACACAAATACACATAATTTTCAACGGCGTACTTTGATTTTATATTAAAAAAAAGCATAAAATTAAAGTAAATTGCTGATAAAATATTAATACCACGATATAATGTGGTGGTTTGATAGAGATTTTAAAATAAATTTAATGTCTTCATCAAGTTTAATATTCACTTCAATCTGATCTTTTATGAAAGAGTATAAGAGGCAGTCATGCAAGAAAATTCGTCATGCGATTCGTCTATTAAGGTTTGCAATTAGAAGAGGTAGGTCATGGGGGCTAATGGACCAAGAGATTAGAACTAATTGTTATAGTAGTTACAAAATCGATTCTGATTCTAATAATCCTGATTCGCTCATCTTAGAAATTGCATTGAATCAGGATCTTAATGTGATCGCTTAAGAAATAAAAATTTTAATTAGATTTGTCATTTTTTATTACAGAAGTTGCCCTATTACTGCCGGCAGAGTTAAGTGGAGTTCGACACATCAATGACAGTAACGACATCAGAACGAATCTTCGACTTCAATACAGAGAAAGTCCAGAGTATGATGCTTCTAAAGAGTAAGTTATGGATTTTTAAAAAATACTTTTAATCTATATTTCAATTTTTTATTTTTTCAACTTTATTTTTTATTTGAATTGTTTTGTATTTTTCTTTTTTAATTTAGTCTAGTTCTTTATCCATCTTATTAAAAGAATAATTGACAATAATATTTAATTAATCGTGGAAATTTCGATTTTCCATTTATTTTTCATGGCATTTAAAACTTTCTTCGTGGTTTGGATGAAACCTTTTAACATGTAAGCTCGGCTTAAACTTTACTTCATCGCCCTTGCGCTTATGATAGGTTCATCTAAAGTTTGTTTCAAGCTTAAATTTTAGACACTTCCTCCAAGGGAAACTCATCATAAAAGACTTTCTTGAATTAAATTACATAAATACTCTATTTATCTTCTGAGAACAGCAAGCTTAAACTCACAAATATTATTTTTCAGTTAAAAATTAATAACCGGTGATTATTGTTTGTTTTATTGTTTTTGTTTATGAAGTTTACATAATCATGGAAATAAAATATTAAATAAATGATAAAGTCCGTAATTTGTTTAGAAAAATACGAAAAGTCGTAAATTCTACCTTTATAAAAAATGTAGGTTTAAAATAATGTAGAATTATTTGTTGAATTTATTTATTTAGATTTCCATTTATAACATTGAGTAAGTAAAATTAAACTTCAATTATTAATTAGATATTTTGACAATTAGATTTTCAAACTATTTTTCCAGACCTAACAACTAAATGATTATTTATTTTTAAAAATATTAATTTAATTGTTGCATAAATTAATTTTTACAATTTCTAAAATTTAAACAATAAGGACAGGATCAGTCAGTCAATTTTGAAAAAAAAACTCAAAAAACGAGTAGATTAATACACAACCAAACAAATAATTAAAAAAATTAAAGAATAATTATAAAATTTTAAGATAATAATTGAAAATTGAAAAAGTTGTAGAAAATAATTGAAAACTGCGGAAAATAATTAATAATTGAAGAAAATAGTTCAAAAATGACGGAAATAATTGAAAAAATTGAAGAAAAACCGTGAAAAATGACGAAAACAATTGTCAATTAAAGAAAAAATTAGAAAAATAACTAGATTAATAGACACTTGAAAAAAATAATTGAAAAAATTAAATAAGAAATATTAAATTTAAAGAAAATAATTATAAATTGTAAAATTAAGAAAATTATAGAAATAATTGTTAGAAATATTTGCACATTTAAGAAATGGATTAAAAATCGAAAAAAATAATTGAAATAGTAGGAAATATCAAAAAAATTGAGGATATAAATTGAAAGTTGAAGAATAAAATTAAAATTTGAAAAAATAATTGATAATTGAAAAAAAATTACAATTAAACCAAAATAATTGACAATTGAAAACAAAATTCAAAAATGGCTAGATTAATGCACAACCGAACAAAAATCGAAAAAAATAATTAAAATTGAAAAAAAAATTGAATATTTAAGAAGGCGGTTAAAGATTAAAGAATGGAATTGAAATTTAAAGAATATACTTAAAAATTGAAAAAACTAATTGAACAAAACCGAGAATTAATGAATATAAAAAAAACAATTAAAAACTAAAACATTGAAACAAAAATTGATGAATGGAATTACAAAATTTAATAAAATAATTGAAAGTATTTAAAATTAAAGAAGCTTGAAGATAATCGAAAAAAATAATATAGAAGAATTGAAGAGTGGAATTTAAATTTGAAGAAAATAACTGAGAATTGAAGAGAACAGTTCTAGAATTCAATAATTAAATTGAAATTTTAAAACAATTTTTATGAGTGAAAAAAATAGTTGAAAAAATATGAGAATTATTTAATATTTAGGAATTAATTGAAAATCAATAAAAATAATTGAGAATTAATTAATTGAATGGGAATTGCAAGAAAATAATTGATAATTAAAAGAAAAATTACAATATGACGAAAATAATTAAATAGTAAAAAAAAATAATTAACAATAGAAAAAAACATCTTTTTTTAACGTATTTAATTTCTTAAAATAATTATTTATATGTATGTTAATTTAAATATTTATTAGGGTGGCCGTTAAAAATGACATTTTAGAATTTTGTCCATTTCCGGGTCTTATTTTGTCACAAATTGAAAAAATAGATACGTATTTCTTTACTTTTTTTTAAATTAATATTTAGTGGTGTCTGTAGGCTATTGAAATTTTGCATGTATTTTGCATGGGAAAAAAACTTTTTTTCGTAGATTTCCTGTAAAATCGTTGAAAATTAATATTTTTTGACCGGACTACTCTGTTTCTCTTCATAAATGTTCAAAGAGTAATATACAATTTTTAACATATTAAGTTTGTTAAGTTAACTATTTTTTAGAGGACCCAAAAGTTGACCAAAAAAAAAACCAAAATAGGTTATTATTGTCAAAAAATATTAATTCTTAAAAAAACGAGAAATTTAAACTGTTAATCATGGTTTCTAATGTTTTTAAAGTCGCTGATTACAAATCTGAAGTCATATTTCAAAAATTCAAAATGGCAAAAACCCCTTGATACCAAGTCTCATAAAAATTGATTAATTTTAAAATTTTCATGGCCACCATATTGGATCTGCCATTTTAAATTTTTGAAATATGACTTAAGATTTGTAATTAGCGACTTTAAAAACATTAGAAACCATGATTAACAGTTTAAATTTCTCGTTTTTTTCAGAATTAATATTTTTTGACAATAATTTAACCTATTTTTGGTTTTTTTTGGTCAACTTTTGGGTTCTCTAAAAAATAGTTAACTTAACAAATTTCATATGTAAAAAATTGTATATTATTCTTTGAACATTTATGAAGAGACACAGAGTAGTCCGGTCAAAAAATATTAATTTTCAACGATTTTACAGGAAATCTACGAAAAAAAGTTTTTTTCCATGCAAAATGCATGCAAAATTTCAATAGCCTACAGATACCACTAAATATTAATTAAAAAAAAAATACGTATCTATTTTTTTCAATTTGTGATAAAATAAGACCCGGAAATGTACAAAATTTCAAAATGTCATTTTTAACGGCCACCCTAATATTTATATTATTAATTGTAATTTAATTGATTATATATTTATTTTATTTAAAACATTTATGTTTATTTAATGCTTTTGATAAAAAAAATTTCGGGATCAACTTTTTTAAGATTTTACACAAATTTAGTTTTTGAAAATTGTTTAATTTGTGAAATGCTTAATAAAATTTCAATTTCTATTGCAATAGTGGAAAACAATTTATAGTAAAGAGTATTTATAAAATTAAGATTAATTATTATTTATTAGCTAGTGATGGGTAAAAAAACTGTTCTTTTATTTTTTTTTATTTCTACTGTATTTTTATTGTATTCGACTGAAAAATAGTATTTTAGAATATAAAATTTGTATCTATAATTGGTCCGTAATTTTTAAATTTTGGTCCGTAAAGTCGGTATTTTTAAGTACTTTTACTGGTTCGAGCCTTGCATTAAAAAAATACATTTAGTGATTTTAAGCAGAATGATTCTAATTTTCATACTTTTAATGATGAAGTAGAGTATTTTGTACAAATATCTTTCGCTGACAAGAGAAATGAAAACGGACGTTAATGAACTTTTGCGTCTTGTTGTGCAACAGTCAAAACCATACCATAAACTTGAAAACTCTGATATTTTCAAAGCACTTTTTACTCTTTATAGTGATGTTTAAAGTTTCATGATTTTTTTATATCCATTTAATTATTTACAGAAATCGTTAATTTGTATGTTTATCTTTATATTTTATTTTCCATTTAGCCGAGTTTCATTTGTGTCCTATATTATTTTTCATATTTCACTTCATCATTATTATCATCATCTTCTTATTATATTATTTGCTTCTTTTTAATTATTATCTCTTAATCGAATCGAATGAATTCAATATATTGAATTATTATTAGTGATCCAGATAAAAAAAAATAAAAGCAAATTATTCTTTTTCTTGTCTCTAGAGACAGAAAGTTTTTATGTGTGGTTGAAAATATCAGGAGATATTTGACTTCATTATCCATTCACATGAATTCCCTTTTGATGATCTCCAGTACCGTGAGCATATAAAACTAGACTTTTCTCGATATGAATTCCTAGGGGTTTTCAAACGTTCTTTCAACTACTACTGGTTACCGGATGTTCTGGGGTTCTGATTCTTATTTGCAGAAGAGATTTGAAGCCGTGATAACTTTTTTTTTTAAAAAAGAAGTAAGAACTTATCACAGTATTCATAAAAATCGGATAGAACCAATTTCAACAGGTTTTCTATGCTGGTATAATCCACACTTTTCACATATTCAAAACGAGTCAAATCCTCGCCTACACGTCTCTTTTCAAGGGAGACAGAAATAAAAAAATATATAATTTGAACTAATTGAGATGAGAAAGGAAAAACTAATGGAATTTGTAAGTTCTACATTAACAATACTTTACAATGTGGTCGTGAAATAATTTATTGTTTATTTATTAGTGGCGCAAGTATTTTTTTCTGCGGAAGATTAGTTCAAAAAATTTAGACAAGAAATGTTTTTCTTGTGGACAAATTATGCGAATAGAGAAACTAAAGATTTGCGTCGAGGAGTCACATGAGCTTGATGATCTAGAGTTTAATGTTTCACGGCTCAAGATTCAGAATCCTCGAAACACGAAACAGAATTATTTGATACTTGATTCAGATCAGATCTGATCGTTTAATCTCTGTAAAGTAACTTTTTTATACTTTGCTTATTTTATAGGTGTATAATACTAAAAAAAGATAGAGTTTAAAAAAATTGTTTTATTCGAATTTATTTAAATTTCATGAATCCTGATTTATCTCGGCAAAAAAACTTAACTTAATACTGTTTACAATCAGTGAAAAAATGTTTAAATAACAAATTCGAAACAGTTGAATTTTTTTTTTGAAAATTCAAACCGTTAAAGTTATACTAAAAAGATTTGAAAAATGATTATTTATTTTGAAAACTGCTTTATTAAATATATAAAACTTTATGTTTTACTTATAGAGTTTTAATCATTTTTAAGGAATATAAAAGCGAATAAATGGAAAACATTAATTTTAGTTTTTAAAATGTATAAATAAAATAAAAGGTATATTTAAATTTTTTATTATAAATAAATCTTAATCAAAATTAATTATAATATTATGTATAATATAATGGCATACTTAGCGTCTGTTTACATGTGCTGAATTAAACTTATCCAAATTGCATAATATGACAAATGAAATGTTTGTATTTCGACACAATATTTGCTATCACAGAGCAGTTTTGTTGCTATTTCGTGACGTGTAAATAAAAGGCCATTCAGAAGTAGGACAATTAAAATTTTTGAAAGGATCATCCCATCCTATAGATTTTTTACCAACTGGCTCCAATAATGTATTCCATGCAGCATTGGCAGCTGGATAAAATGAACAACGATTATAACAAAGTGAATTTCACATAAATTGAATTATAGTTTCTCTCTCTTTTTTTTCTTTCTTTCTTTTGTAATTCAATTCAGTCAAAAAAGTTTAATCAGTCTATTTATTAAATTTTGACTGACCTTTAAAACTTTTTAAATTCTTCCATATTTTTTACCACTGGTCAATTATATTTAATTTCTTTATTTATACATTATAATGAACCTATTTATACTCAGTAATTCCTTTTTCAGTTAAAGTAAATTTTATTAAAACATAATTATACTCGCCTCTAGCATGCACCTTTTGGCTCATATGAAAGCAATCAGATGATAAATAAGTTTTAATTACGTATCCATCTTCTGCAGAATCTAACGTTAAATTAAGATTAGAGGGTTGAAAGACAACTGTGAAATCATCTCGATCAAATTCAGGATTGTTTGCAATTTCCTCGTCCATCATTTGAACTCTACAATGTTATAGAAATGCTGAATAATAAGTTAAAATGAACAAATTTAGAAAATAAAAATAAATTAAGCTAATTTTTATGTTGGCACTGGGAAAACTGAAGTGATTACTATATTTATTTTGTGGTTATACATTCTTTTTTATAAAAGTTTTATAATTTTAGAATACGAACCTTGTCATAATGTTAAACATTTGTTGTTTATTTTTTTCTCCCATGGGACCAAATAAGCAAGGACACTCAATTTCACGAATTAAAAAACAATGTGGTAGTATTCCTTTTATATTTATAAAGTCTGACATATGTGGAGGAGGTAATAATGAGATAAAAGTTCGTGGTAAATTATCTCGAATTATTCTCAATGCAGCTGTGAGATTATTTTTATGATAATCAATTGTCCAAGACGGGTTTTCTAAGTAGCACATATCAGAGCAAAAATCATTCGATCCCATCATTATTGTAATAAACTGGAATAAGTATCAGTGTATAGATTTTTTTTCATTAACAAATTTTAACAACATTTTAAAGAAGAATTAATAACTCAACAGTGGTTTGCAATAAATTAATTAAACTTATGTGGATTACCTAAAAATGTTTACTCTTTTTAATGAATATTAATGCAAAATTTTAATTTAAAAAATTACAAATTTTTTTTGCGCTCCGGCGCACAGTGGTCAGAATCTGCAATTTACTGTTCGAAAAAGTATATAGCCTACAAATTTTAAACAAATTGGTTGATTCTTGTTTTAAAATACTCAAGAATAAATTATTAACAACTTTAAGGAATCACTTTTTTGAATTTCTGTTTATTATTATTATTATTATTATTATTTTAAAGTTAATAAAAAAAAAATGACAAAGTTTTTAGTATCTTTTCATTTTTATCAAATAAAAATCGTCCTTATGCTTAATATCACTTAAATCGACTGACTATTGTTTTGTAAAAGGCAAAAAGAGATGTTACGATAAAAAAAAATTGTTTATTTAGTTAATAAATTTTTAAATTCATTTAAGTTAACAAATGAATAACGCGCTTATTTATAGTTGAAATAAATTAATTTTTTTTTGAAATTATTTTCGTATTTAGTTACAATTGACAGTTGTACGTAAATATTTTTTAAAAGTGTTTTTTCATTGTTATAAACAAATTAAATTAACAAATGAGCAGCTCACTCATTTTTTATTAAAACTAAATCGTTTAATTTCTCAAATTTTTACCATTCTCTTAATAGTATTTTATTCATTTTAACTGTGGGGATAGAACATATAAATATTTCAAATTGTTTATAAAATTGTTATTAAAAATTTGCAATTTTTTCAATTAAAATTTTGCAATTATATTCATTAAAAAGAATGAACATTTTTAGGTAATCCACATAAGTTTCATTAATTGATTGCAAACCACTGTTGAGTTATCAATTCTTCTTCAAAATGTTAAAATTTGTTAATGCAAAAAAAAAAAAACAATTTCAAAAAACGGTTAAAAGTGTTTTTTTTTGTTATGTTGTGAACAACAGATTTTTATAAAAGTTTCAACATTTCAGAAAACTAATGGAATTTTATTGAGCTGGAGTGAGCCTCCATAATATCAAAGTATTTTGATGATAAATTATTTCCATTTTTTAATTAATTCATCATTATTTAGATTAATTAAGAGACAAATAGTGAGAATAATTTCGCTGATTAATAAAATTAAGTATATTCTTGTTATTATATTCATTATATATTATTATCGATTTACCTTCCAATGATTTTTTATATCCACTCTTGGATCATTTTCCATTAATTTCACCAATGATTTAGCCATAAATGGCAAATCTTGAGACATTGCTCCCAAAGTTGCAAGATTGAATTGTCCCCCTTCTTGAAACGTGTGAGAATCTGTTGTAGCATAACCAAATAATTTTGGATTGAATTCCTAAAATGGAGGAAATTTTTCTATCAATTTATATAATAATAATAATCCGCAAGATTCATTTATTCTTTCATTCTGTCTACTCCTTAAGTTTGTCACTTAAGTATTTTTTTTAAATCAGTTACGTTTGAAAAAAATTTATCTTTAAATCAAAATTAGAGTCTACTTTGATAAGAATCAATTTAACTGCATTTACAGAAAATAAGATTTATAAAAAATATAGTTTACTCTAAAATATTGAACTAACATTTCCATACACTTAAATTTTTAGAAAATTAGAATTTAATTCTGTCAATATAAATTTACTTGAAATCAGGGCTGTTATTGATTTAAATCACTTTGATTTAAATCATGATTTAAAGCATGATTCAAATCATTTGAAAATTTGCATTAAAATCATGATTTAAAACAAAAAATCTTTACAATTCTCCGGATGTCTACATGTAAAAAATCGCAAACCATAAAAAACACAAAAATTTGTGAATAAAGCTTAAAAATTTCAATTTTAATATTTTATTTTTTACACAATTTACAAAATTGTACTAATACCTATGGATGATTAAAATACCTACGATTTACCAATTTTTGGTATGAAGGTAGCAAAAAATAGTATCACATTTTTATATCTTCAAGTCATTACAATTATATAAATTCCAAACGTCAATTTAGTCATATTCCAATTTGTTCCAATTTTTTAATTTCAATTAATTCAAATTTAAATGCATATTAATTAATGCAAAATAATTAATTTATATTAATTATTTTTCATATTCACAATATTACTTTTTTTTAATATTCTTACAAGATTTCTATAAGAGATTCCAATGTTTCAAAACTGTTTAATTTTTATCTTATAATTTCCTATTTTTACAAAATTTTAAGTTTTTTTCTACTTTTACTTTTAATATTTCTTTTTTTTATTTCTATTTTTATATTTGAATTTTCTTCAATTCTCCTCTTTTTATACAAATTATTTAATATTATTTTACATAATTTCGTTATTATAACATTCACTAAACTTTTTATTTCGTTGCGATTTTCATAATTATTTCCATATTTTTAAAAATAAATACTCTTATTTTTTTTAAGTTTATTCAATTTTTTTCACATCTTGTCTATTTTTGAGAGATTTTTTGCAAAATTACTTGTTTTTCCATAAAGTTTTTAGATTTTCTTTATTTTTCTAAATTTATTGTTGTACTTATTTTAAGTGTAATAATATAAAAATGTGTTTGGTTTAATATGCTTAAACCTTTTTATTTTTAAAGGATTTTAAGTTTCTTTTGTGGACTTTCTTTTTATTTATCTTGATATATAAGTACATTTTTTATTTTTATTTTTTGTACTTTTTACATTTTTTTCAGTTTTTTAGATTAAGGAAAAAATCATTTCTCTATTTTGTCCCTATTTATTTAATTTTCTTGATGTTTCACTATTTTTTTAGTTCTTTTTTGCGTTTTAATTAGTTCTTTAATTTTTGGCATCATTTTTTCATTTCTAAGAAGCATTTTTCCTTTTTTTTAATTGTTTAGTTTTTATCTTATTATTACGAATTTTCGAAAACATTTATTTGGTGTTTTTATCTACATTTTTTAAATTTCCCAATTTTCTACTTTTTTGAAAGGTTTTATTCTTTTATTTTATATTATGTGAATTTACCTCATTAAAACATCGTTCTTGTATTTCATAGAATTTCTTTTCTTTTAGATTTTTTTAACATTTTACAAAATTTTATTGTTTCTTTTTTTATTCAGTTGTAAAATAATTCTTTAATTTTTATAATTTTAAAATTTCGTTCTCTTTAGTAATATATTTAAACGTTTTTTTCAATTATCTTCTTTTTATTATTTTAATTTAAAAATATGTCCGTATCATTCTTGTGTTGTTTTTTGTAATTTTTTCTTCTTTTCTTTAATAAAGTACTCACAAATGAATATTTGGAGATTTTAAATACTGATTACATAAAAAAAATAAATTTTTGATTTTTTTTAAGAAATCATGATTTTTATCAGCTCTGCTTGAAATGTTCATACGTAGAAGATTAAATTAATTTATATCTTATTTTCCTTATTTCTCAATTATTTCCTTTAATATTTAATTATTTTAGTCTTTTTATAATTTTTCTCTCAATTATCAACTATCTTCTTAAAATTACAATTTAATTCTTTAATCTTTAATTTCTGTCTTTAATTTTTAATAATTTCCTTAAATTCTCAATTATTTTCTTCAATTTTCAATTGCATTCTTCGTTTTTTAATTATTTTATTCAATATTCAACAATTCTTGCATTTTCTCAATTATCAATTATTTTCTTTAAATTTCAATACAATTCTTCAATTTCCAATGGATTTCTTCAATTTCCATTTATTTTCTACATTTTGTTCTATAATTCTCATCAGTTTTCAATTGACAATTTATTATTCTCATTTAATTTTATGATTATTCATTAATTTAAATTTTTTTTGTTGGAATGCCGACTATTCTCACAATTTTTCGATTTTTTTTTCAATTATTAATTTTTTTTTTTAATAGTTAATTACTTTAGTCAATATTTAATTATTTTCGTCATATTGTTATTATTCTTTTAATTATCAATTATTTTCTTGAAATTTCCATTTAATTTTTTAATTTCTAATTTATTTCTTCAATTTTTAATTATTTTCTCTTCAATTCTCAAAAATTTCTTGAATTTTTTCAATTTTTTTTTTCACTCATAAAAATTGTTTTATAATATCAATTCAATAATTCATTTTTAGAACTATTCTCTTCAATTCTCTATTATTTTCTTCAAATTTCAATTCCACTTTTCAATTTTCAATTATTTTCTTAAATATTAAAAAATTCTCGCCTTTTTTCTATTATTTTTTTCAATTATCATTAAGTTTCTTTAATTTTAAATACAATTGTTCAATTATTTTCTTTAATTTTTAATTACATTCTTTAGCTTTCAACTGTTTTCTTCTATATTAATTAACTCTCCGCTTTTTTCAATTTTTTTTTTTTTCGATTTTGAATCCAGTTGTTTCAGGTGTCTATTAATCTAGTCATTTTTCGAATTTTGTTTTTAATTGACAATTATTTTCGTCATTTTTTACATTTTTTCTTCAATTTTTCAATTATTCTCGTCATTTTAAAACTATTTCCTTCAATTATTAATTATCTTCAGCAAGTTTCAATAATTTCCTACATTTTTTTCATTTTTCAATTAGTATCCTAAAATTTTATAATTATTCTTTGATTTTTTAAATTATTTTGTTTGGTTGTGTATTAATCTAACAATTTTTTCAATTTTGTTTTAAATTGTCAATTATTTTCGTCATATCGTAATTTTTTTTTCAATTACAAATTATTTTTTCAAATTTTAATTTACTTCTTAATTTTTTAACTTATTTCCTTCAATTTCAATTATTTTTTTCGAATTGCAATCCAGTTGTTAAATGTGCAATTATTTCCAACAATTTTTTATATAATTTTCCAAATTTTTCAATTTGCAATGACTGTCTTTAAATATAATATTTTTTGTTTAATTTTTTCAACTTTTTTTTCAGTTTTCTATTAATCTAGTCATTTTTCGAATTTTGTTTTTAATTGACAATTATTTTCGTCATTTTTTACATATTTTCTTCAATTTTTCAATTATTCTTGTCATTTTAAAACTATTTCCTTCAATTATTAATTATCTTCAGCAAGTTTCAATTATTTCCTACAATTTTTTCATTTGTCAATTAGTATCCTAAAATTTTATAATTATCCTTTGATTTTTTAAATTATTTTGTTTGGTTGTGTATTAATCTAACAATTTTTTCAATTTTATTTTCAATTGTCAATTATTTTCGTCATTTTTCAGATATATTCTTCAATTTCGTAATTATCATTATTTGAATTTGTTAAATAATTTTAAATGATCAACAACAATGTAAAGTTTGTAGCGCTCTTAGGAAATATTTTTATAAATTAAATAAGGATAACACTCACCTTCAAAATATTTGCCAAAGTGAGATATTCACGCCAAGTTTCTTCACCTCCTCCTAAAAAAGAAACTCCTCTGTTGTCAGTAAGAAAATGATATAATTCCGTAGCCAAGGCACCCGATCCGGCAGTTAAAGAGTCTCCTAAAGATGCTATTATGTCAATATCGCCTGGTCTCAGTTTATGAACACTTGTTGGTACTTCTAAGGATCTACTACCTTTTAAAACAAATATTTAATTGTTATTATTATTTTTTTTTTAATCGGTAATTTATATATTATTTACTCTCTTGACGGACTTATTTATATCGTTTTTCTAGAAAGGAATTTTTAAAATATTTTCACAATAAATCACAGTTAAGAAAAGGAATTAGGATAGTTTCACCAGTGATGGATTAGGTGTAATAAAACTTTTTTATACGAACCTTTAGACTTTTTTTATGGAATTTTCTTACGAAATTTAAAGAAAATTGTAAATGCAGATATAGATGCGCATGATTAACTGATGTAGAAAATCTTTATATAAGTATTGTTTAAACCATCAGTTGTAGATGATCCACCACTGGAGTAACTACCCTATTTTTTAGAAATGTATACCTTCTACATTACAAGGAAAAGGTACATCTTTAGAGATAGGATCCTGAACTATTTTTTTTTCTCTTGCTGCTTCTCGAATCCTTGCTTTTTCCCCTGTTTTTTCTAATAAAAAAATAATAATAAAAACTATATTTCGGATACAGATTTTATAAAATATTGATTGGTTTATATATTATATACCAAATATAAGCAGTGATAAGTATTTAAATTTTCGGAATAGATAAATATTTTCCTTTGAATCAAGGTACGTTTTCTGTGCAATTACGTAAATGCAAAGAAAGAAGATAAACGGTAACAGACACATGAACTTCATGACTTAGAGTTTGTCAATTCACGACTTAGCATTAGAAATTCTAAATGTAATTTGATTCTTCTGATCTGTCGCACTACAAACTAACTTTGTTGCTTTCGTGTAGATAATTTTTCACAATCGTCTTAGAATTACGAACCTTGACTTTTGTTCATTATTCTTACTTTGTATTACGAGGTCAGATTACTGCATTTAAATATTAATATAGAGCAATTAGTTACAACTAGTAATTAATTTTGTATATATTCATTTGGAATTTAAGGAAATTCAATTTATACCAGAGAATATATGCATAGAATAATTGTGTCGAAGTACATGGTCAAGAAACTTGATTCGATTTTACAAAGATTGTACATAGAATAAATTAATGCGTCTTATTTAATTCATTCCGTGCAGATGCAAATTTATTAATTCAGTTGAAACTTGAAACAGTTCCATACTTTTTTTCAAAACAAGTTTAAATAATCATTTTAAATGAATTCATTCATTTTATTTTACTTCCTCGTGAAGATAATAACCCTGATACAAAAGTATAGAACTGAATTTCAATCAGTTTTTTCCGAAGCATTTCGAAATTTGTTTCGGAGCCAATCAGTTTTTATCCGAATTTAAAAATGAATGTAACTGGGCAAAAATTTTTTCCGTATCGTTCCGAACTAATCAGTTACATTCAGAAGCTAAATTTTAATTCATTTGAATCCTGTTATTTCAATCTTAATTGAAAATTGAAAAAAAAATTATTGAAAATTGAGATAAATAAATTAACACTGAAAAAAATAATTAAAATTTGAGAAAATAATTGAAAAAATTACATAAAATATTTTAAATAAAGGAAGGTTAAAGAGAATTTTAGAAAAATTCTTAAAACTTCTAGAAGTTCATTGAAATAAAAGAAAATAATTAAAAATTAGAGGAAATAAATGAAAAAAAGATAAACATAATTTAAAATTAAGGACGCTTATACCCTCAAGCGGTTCTCATTCTATCGGACCATGATAGTCAATATTTTTTTAATTTTATTTCGTTTTATAATTTGGTTTCTAAATAGTATTTTGTAGTTAAAATCATTACACAAACAAATTTTATTAAAAAAAAATTTTTCTGTTGAAAATTCCAACTTATTAAAATTTTTTCTTCCTGATTATTTCAAAAAAGTATAGGATTACTACCCTTAAATAACATTTTCTTAACAACGGAACGGTAAATTAATTAAATATTACTGTAAAAGTTGTATTCTATTACAGTTTAAAATATATTAGTTTTTTAAAAAAATTTGTAGAACCGTGTTTTTTTAATTAATTAAAATATAGTCATTTTGCGCGTTTTGTTACTGTTTCCATGTAAAAGTCCCAACTTTATAAATTTATATCTTAAAAACAGAACGGTAAAATTCAATAAAATTATAACAGTACATGTAAAGTAATGTATTAATTATGTCATTAAAATTTTATAAGAATCTGTAGAAATTGGTTTTTTGGATAAACCTCCTTAAAGAGAACAAGTTTTAATTAAAGAGAAATAAGTAAAAACGTTTTGGAAATTATAAAAAAGAAGCAGAAAAAGAACGAAAGTAATTAAAAATTTAGGAAAGTAATATAAAGAATAATATAAATAATTGAAAACTGATGGCAATAATTAAATGTCAGATAAATAGTTTAAAATTTTGGAAATTATTAAACAAATGTAAATAATTGAAAATTGAAGGAAATAAATTTTCGAAAATAAAAATAATTGAACAATGATTTTAAATTTTGAAACTTGAAGAAAGTAATTAAAATATGATACAAACAATGATAAGTTATAAAAAAAAATGACATTTAAGTGTGATAATTGCAAACATTACAGAATTTTTTTTAAATAAAGAAAAAATAATTCAAATTTGAGAAAAATACATGAAGATCTTAGGAATCAATTGTAAAAAAAAGAAAATAACTAAATATTGGAGAAAAGAATTGAAGATAGCTAAAAATAATTAAAATTTGCGATAATTAATAAAAAAAATTTAAAATTGTGATAACAAATGGAAGTAATTAAAAATTGAAGGAAATAATTGAAATTTTGGAAAAATACTTAAAAATTGAAGAAAATAATTTTAGAAAATGAGAATAACAATTAACAATAGAGAAAAATAATTTACAAACGATAAAATTAATTCAAAATTGAAAAAAATAATTGAAATATGTATGCTGAAAATAATGTAAGATTCAGGCAAAAAATTGAAATATGATGAAAGTATTTTAAATATGAAAAATTGAAAACAGTAAATAAAATTTGAAAGAAATAATTGAAAAAGTTATAGAATGTATGTTTGAAAAAAAATAATTACAAAATTACTTTAAAAATTTTAATTAAAGAAAATATATAAAAAATCGCAGAAATAACGAAAATTGATGAAAATAATTGAAATTTCAGACAAATAATAGAAATTTTTAAAAATAATGAAAATAATTATAAATTAAAGAAAATAGTATGAAAATTGCAGAATTTATTTTTAAGCAAAAAAAAAATTGAAAACCGTTATATTATGTAAAATTAATGATAATAATATGGAAAATAATATAAATAATTGAAAATTGAGTGATATAATTGAAATTTCAGATAAATAGTTTAAAATTTTTGAAATTATAAAATAAATGCAAAGAATTGAAAATTGAAGGAAATAAATTTTTGAAAATAATTGGACAATGATTTTAAATTTTGAAACTTGAAGAAAGTAATTAAAATATGATACAAACAATGATAAGTTATAAAACAGTGACATTTAAGTGTGATAATTGAGAAATTACAGAATTTTTTTTAAATAAAAAAAAAATTATTGATATTTGAGAAAAATACATGGAAATCTTAGAAATCAATTGAAAAAAAAGAAAATTACTAAATATTGGAGAAAAGAATTGAAGATAGCTAAAAATAATTGAAATTTGCGATAATTAATAAAAAAAATTGAAATTGTAATAACAAATGAAAATAATTAAAAATTGAAGGAAATAATTAAAATTTTGGAAAAATACTTAAAAATTGAAAAAAATGAGAATAACTATTAACAATCGAGAAAAATAATTTACAAATGATAAAATTAATTCAAAATTAAAAAAAATAATTGAAATATGAATGCTGAAAATAATTTAAGATTGAGGCAAAAAATTGAAATGTGATGAAAATAATTTAAATATGAAAAATTGAAAACAGTAAATAAAAATTCAGAGAAATAATTGAAAAAGTCATAGAATATGTTTAAAAAAATATATTAGTTACAAAATTACTTAAAATTTTTTAATTAAAGAGAATAATTAAAAAATCGCAGAATAACGAAAATTGATGAAAATAATTGAAATTTTTAAAAATAATGCCAAAATTATGAAAATAATTATAAATTGAAGAAAATAATAGAAAAATTGCAGAATTTATTTCGAAGCATAAGAAAATAATTGATAAATCGTTATTACATAGAATTGATGAAAATAATCTTAATTTGGGATAATAACTGAAAATTTAGAAAATTAATTGAAAAATAATAAAAATATTAAAAGATGGAGAAAATAATTACAAAATAATGAAAAGAAATAAAAAATGAACAAAATAATTGAAAATTGAATTTTATATTTGAAAATCCAGGACATTAATTATGACATTATGAAAATGATTAAAAATTGAAAATAATAATTGAAAAATTACAAAAACAATTTTAAATTGAAAAAGTGATTGAAAAAAATAAACAAAATAATTGATATTCGAAGAAGTGAAATTTAAGATTTAAAGAAACAATTTAAAAATAATTAAAAATTGCAGGAAATAATTAAAAAATAATAAAAAATAGTACAAAATTCCATTTTAAGTAACTGAAAAACGTTATTATTAAAAAACTACGTAACAATATGTGTTATTACTTACAAGAAACATAAATCATTTGGTTCTATCCATAGAAATTATGATATTATTATAAAATTATTTTATGTTACGATTATAATTAAATTTAAAAATTTTTTCGTTTACAAAATTTCATAATTTTTTAAAACTTGTAATTTTTTTCTGGAAGCTCAAAAAATTTTGAAACTGCAGATATTTTATTCTCAATATAATTTAATGCTATTAAAATTTGACGAGGGTATTTTGCTTCGTTTCGGAAATATTAAAATTGCAAATTTTTTACTCAAGAAGATTAATTTGAGGATTTAAAATATTTTACATCTCTCTTTTCTTATAACATAACAAAGAGATGTGAAATTGTTTTGCTAACTTCAAATCCTCGAATTAACCTTTTTGAGTAAAAAATTTTCAAATTTAATATTTCCAAAACGAAGCAAAATACCCTCGTCAAATTTTAATAGTATAGGTAAATTATATTAAGAATAAAATATCTGTAAAATTTCAAAATTTTTTGAGCTTTTAGAAAAAAATTATGAAATTTTGTAAACGAAAAATTTTTTAAATTTAATCATAATCATAACATAAAATAATTTTATAATAATCTCATAATTTCTATGGAGAGAATAAAGTGATTTACGTTTCTTGTATAAGACATATTGTTAAGTAGTTTTTTAATAACAACGTTTTTAGAAAAATGCAAAATTGGAGGTTACAAAAAGTTTTGTATCTTTATTAATAATACCTAAAGATAAATCCTTCATCAAATATTTATTTTAAAATTTAAATATTTGACTTGAAACGACACCTAAACAAAATTTAAAAAAATATATGTGACGCTCGGCGAGAGAAGGGACCTATCGCGGAAAAAATCAATTTTCATTTTTTGGTGCTAAAAGATAGTTTTTGAGTTGTTCTTTCATTTCCATGTTTCAAAAAAAATATTTATTAAATACACTTTTTGTTATAATGCTTCAAACCTAGGCGTGCTAAGTGTATCGCATTTTTTGGATTTTCTTTGAAAGACCGTCTCTTGAAATTGGCTTTTATTGATTTCATTTTTTTTTATGGTAATTGATAGTTTTTGAGTTGCTTTTTCAGTTCCAAAAATTAAAATTTAATTCCTGCAATTAGTTTTATTGTTATGAAGATTCAAACAAAGATATGTTAAGCGTCTCGATTTTTCTTCCTTCTCTTTGCCTGTCCGTCCTTTAAAGTTTGCTTTCTCAGCGATAGGTCCCTTCTCTCGCGGAGCGTCACATATATATATTGTTTAATTGCTTAAATTAAAAAAAAAAAAAATTTCACTTTTTTTGAAAAATTTCAAATTGATACAAGTTTTGAAGAAATAATTACATTTCAGTTCTACAAATGGCATTTGAAAGCATTTTTTGTCACTTTTGAAACGATTTTTTAAAAATTTCTCTACAATAATTTTTAAGGAAGATATGATCATTTGTTTATAAAAATAAAAATAGCCTCTTTTTCAATTGTTGGTAACTTGAGAACAACTGACTTTTGGAAAAAATTGTTAAGAAAAAATGTGCCTTTTTGTACGTAGAATTAGGAAAAAAAAAATTTTTTTATCCATATGTATTGGCATGTATATGTTATTCGTCTCAAAAAAAAATATATATACATTGTATAAAAAAATTTTTTGTTCAATGTTTAAATATTTTCTTCCTAATTTTACGCACAAAAATATTAAAAATATGTCAGAACAGCTCTCAGACGAAAGTCACTGGAATTACCCTTAATAGGGGTAAAAATATTTATTTATATTTTTTATATAACTTTTTTTTTATATAATCAATAGTTTCCATGAAAATCGAAAAAAACTGATTTTTTAAATGTTTTTAAATCAATTTAACCCAAAAGTGCTGGCATCTGGATATTTCTTGTTGATTTAAGGTTATACAATATAAATTTATGATTGCACAACCAAAATAAAAATATTTGCACAAAAAAAATTTTTTTTTGAGAAATTTTTTATTAAAAAATTTATTTAGACAAAAATATTTTGCTTTGCAATCATATATTTATCTTGTATATTATATAAAAAAAAGTTTATATAAAAAATATTCCGTTCTTTAATATCTATAACTCTTGTATAAAAAGTTTTTTTAAAACTTGAAAATTTTTGAAGCGAAATTGAATTTTTATTATTTTTCTTTTTAAAAACCCATGTTTCTCAAAAAGGGCTCTGGCGATTATTTTCTTTTTGGTCTTAAAATACACCAGGAACTTCACAGAATCAAAAACCACAAGAAAATTTTCAGTACAAGAACTTTTCATAGAAAATCATTTCAGGCGCACTGTGGTAAGCATAAACTTGTATTTTTTTTTGTAAAAATACAATCCGTTGAAGTTGTATAAAAATTTCAAGACATATATTTTCCAGAAGAATTTATAAAATTTAAGCACATTTTCTTGAATTTATCACAAGCTTCCGATAATCTTGGTTTTGAATTTTATGTTGAGGATTTAGCAAACACATGATAGTTTTTATACTAGCTTTTCTTAAAATGAGTTTGAGAGAATGATAACAAGAGTGGAAGTTTGCTATCTGGGTAACCGTATTCCAGCTTTCGACTTGGTAAGGGCTGGAGGGAGAGTGATGATATAAGTGCAACCTGGAGAGGAGAGAGCCTGAGTGAAGGAGGCTCGGCAAAGTTCTCTCGATAACTTTATTTCGAGCATTCGACAAACTCAGATATAAGTGAACTGCAATCGCCAATTCAATTGAATTCGTGAAGCACCAATGCACAGACCTATAGCGTATTGGCGCAATCCTTGAGGATAAACTGCTCTTTTCTTCGTCTGCCTTGTGGATTGGACATCTAACAATTTCTCAGCCACTCTCCATCGATTTTCAACTGCTTAGGTCGATTTTTGCCGTTCAAGCAAATTTTTATCTTCACAGTACTTTTTTTAGACTTTTGCTACTCCAATCCCTTGACCACTCTTATCTTTCGCGTTCTTTACTTCTGTCTTTCGCCAGCCCTGAACTGAATTATTTCTGGCTAAAATAACTCTTTCTCTATGAGTATATACGTACTTTTTTATTGTTTCAAATAATCACTCTACAGATCTCAATTCTAGACTAAAATGAACTTTCTTTCCAATGCTTCATAATTCAATTCTCGATTTTTATTTATTTAAGAAGTCTGTAAATTTTTTAGGCCAGAAAAAGAAGGTTTTTTAGAATTTTTCTCGTGAATAACAGTCGTATATAATTGAATGAAATTTTTTACTATTGTACATATTAAGAACTAGTGAAAAAAATGCATGCCGTTAAAAAAATTTTAAAAAATGGACTAACCTTTTCTAACATTATACAAAGAAGACTCTGGAAGGTTAAGAATAATATAATTAATAATATAATTGTTTAAACAATTATGCGAAAATCTCTAGCTCTTTCTTATAATCAGTAGTTCTGCTCATAAAACTTTACATATGTATGGTTGAGATTTTAAAGAAAACAATACATTCCATATGAACTGAAATTTAATATAAATGTATCAAAACTGGATATTAGTACAAAACGTGTGGTCGCGTCGAACCTCTTACAAAGACTGACTTATCGCAACGTGGTTCTTAGCCTCCGATAAAAAAGCTGAATTTGTGTTAAAAAGTGACTTAATAAGATCTTCTTTTACATTTTATTAGTGCTAGTTATACTTTTTGCGACTATTTTTGTATATACTTTGGTGCAGAGTGTTGTTTCACTGGATTATATTTAACTTTATTATTTCCTAACCTAAAAGTGCAATGCCTACTTTATTATTAGTGCCTGATTTTGATAAAACTTGTCGAGGCTGTAATGTAGACATTCAAAAAGAAGTTGTTGGATGTGTTAAATGTAATGCACCTTTTCATCCTAGCTGCTTTAAAACTAAGAAAAAGTACTGTGCCGGTTCAAGGTCAACATCACCGAGTTTAGCCGGGAGAGCGGTTACTAAGAAAGATTTGAATGAATTGCTGGCTAAGTCGCTGGCTAATCAGTTAGAGATTATTGTAGCGCAAATTTCTCTCAAGTTGGATCCTCTGCGTGAATCTTTGGATAAAATTTCCGAACGTGTTACAGGAATAGAAACTTCTATCTCTGGTGCTTTAGTTCGAGTGAGCACATTGGAGACTGAAGTAGTTGATATAAAAAAGGACATTGAAACTGTAAACAACAAAATCGCAACATTCTCAGATCTTACTTTTTCTAATTGTTTAAAAGAAATTAAAGATCGTAATAGCCGCAAATCTAATATTATTCTGTTCAATGTTCCCGAGGATGACAACGAATCTTCAATTGAAAACAATTCTTCGCATGATTCTAATCTTGTTTCGAATATTTTGAAAGTCTTATCACCAGATACAATTCCTGAAACTCAGTCACTTAAACGTTTCGGGCCCAAAACACAGATATGTCACTTCGACCACGTCCATTGCGTGTTTCTTTGAAGGATGAGTCAAGTGTCAAGCCTACGATCAAGGCCTTTAAAAATATCAAATCAAAACAAACAGCTCTTCCAGACATTTTCCCTAAAAATATTTCTTTTTCATGGGACAAAACTCCGTTGCAAATGCAAGAATATAGACATGCTAAACAAGAAATGGAAAATCGTATTTTGGAAGGAGAGAACGGACTTCGTATTATTTACATAAAAGGATCACCTCAAATCACCAAGAGAGACCGGAATTACCTCGTACCACCAAAGTCTAATATTACATAGTTCCAACGATAACTACTAACACATATGGTGGATTTCACAGAAATTGTCCTGCCCCAAAAATAAAATATGTCTAATCTACTGCAAATTTTTTTTATGGGTTGTCCTATTGGATAGTAATTTATCCTATAAATATTTTAAATTTTTTTAAAAAATTGAGGCAGTGGGAGGGGAAAAAAGTTTAGCGTTTTTTGGTAATTCACTCTTCTTTTCCTATTTCCACTGTTTTAATGAATGGATAAAAAAATTTTACGTGACATGATTTTTGTAGATTTTTGCAAAACTTTTCGATTGAAAAGGTCCATTTTATATTTTTTAAATAATTTGACCTTGATTTTTCAAAATTAAAAACAAATTTGAGTTTTTCTCAAAGATGGGCCTTTTTAATTTTTTAAAAATATTTTTCAACGAAAGCTGAGGTTTTTTCCTATAAGAACCCAAAATTTCAAAAAAAGGAAAAGAAGAGTGAATTACCAAAAAAACGCTAAACTTTTTCCCCCTCCCACTGCCCTAATTTTTAAATTTTTTTTAAAATATTTATAGGATAAATTATTATCCAATAGGACAACTCATAAAAAAAATTTGCAGTAGATTGGACATATTTTATTTTTGGGGCAGGACATTTTCCGTGAAATCCACCATATGAGCCATATCTACCTCTTATCAAATTCTCAAGATTCTACAATTTATCTTCTGTTTCAAACCTTTACATTATTGCCTCGGCTTCAACTTTGCATTTTTTTGGATCAAACAAAGGAGGTGTTTTTATTTGTCATCGATGCGCTGTTTTTTTTATGAAAATGGCTAAATAGTGAGCTAGTTGTTGAGTCAATTGAACCTTAAAAACCTCATGTAATGACTTATCTTAAATTTAAAATTCTAGATTTTGAATCATGTTTAGATTTTTATTATTAAGGAAAAAATTTTTCTTCTCTTGCTTATGTCAAAAATATAAAGACATAAATTTGATGTTTTTTTCCGAATCTATCAGATTTATATATTTTTTTAGATACGCTGTTATAACTCTGCTATTGTTTTATACTTTGCCTCATACTTAAAAGTGTTATACTTTTTATACGAATTTTATTTTTGTTTAGTTTTAAGTATTGTTAAGTACTAAGTACAAAAGGGCCTCAAGCCCGTTAACACACGAATAAATAAATAAATAAATAAAAAAATAAATAAAATTATTATTATTTTACCTACTATTTTTCACCACTTTTAATTAATTCTTTTAATTTGAAATATTTTCTACAATTTTTAATTGCTTTTATCATTTTTCAACGATTTTTCTTAAAATTTCTATTACTTTTTCAATTTTTTATTAATTTCCTCAATTTTTAATTTCCTATGTTTCTCATATTTCAATTAATTTCTTTAAATTCAAATTATTTTGGTGATTTTATCACTTTTTTTAAAATTTCAATTATTTTCTTTATTTTTCAATTATTTACCTCAGATTTAAATTATATTATTCAATTTTTAAATATTTTTTTTATTTTGCAATTGTTTTCTCAAATTTTAAATTATTTTTTAGTAAATTTTCCAAATTTTCAATATTTTTACCTCAATTAACAATTATTTATCTAATATTTCAATAATTTCTATTAATTTTTAATTTTTCATATTATTTTTAAATTATTTTCTTAGATTTTAAATATATTTTGTAGTTTTATAAATATATTTTTCTGGAATTTTAATTATTTCTTAGACTTTCAATTACTTTTATTACCATTTTAAAATTATTTTCTCTAATTTTTAAATATTTTAATTATTTGTTAACTAATTTACCAAACTTTTCTATTATTTTTCAATTTATTCAAGAAATTTTCAATTATTATTTTTACAAATTTAAATATTTTCTTCTATTTTCAACTATTATTTTTATTATTATTATTCTACCTACTTTTTTACACAACTTTTAATTAATTCATTAAATTGCAAATATTTTATACAATTTTTAATTGCTTTTATAATTTTTTAACTATTTTTCTTACAATTTCTGTTATACTTTTTCAATTTTTTATTAATTTCCTAAATTTTCAATTATTTCTCTCACATTTCAAATTCTTTCTTCAATTTAAATTCATTTTGTAATTTTATTACTTTTTTCAAAATATCAATTATTTTCTTTAATTTTCAATTATTTATCTTAAATTTCAATTTATTCTTTAAGTATTAATTACTTTCTTCAATGCTTAATTGTTTGTACCATTTTTCAATTATTTTATTTAATTTTAATTAAATGTTTAAATTTTTCTTTCTCATATACAAAGTATTATCACTTATTTTTCTTAAATTTCAATTATTTTAATCAATTTTCAAATATTTTTATTATTTTGCAATTGTTTTCGCAAATTTTAAATTATTTTTTAGTGAATTTTCCCAATTTCCAATTGTTTATCCCTAATTTCAATTAATTCTTTAAATATCAATTACTTTCTTTAACCTTTCATTGTTTTTACCATTTTACAATTAATTTCTTTAATGTCGATTAAACTTTATGATTTCACTATTAAGGGCATGTGATGATAATGCTAAATTTGTCCGTAAACTTTCTCTTAGAGTACTCAATGTTTTGACACCAAACTTTGTACAATTACTCAAAATACCATTAGAATGGTCTCTCTGACCCAAATTTATTTCATTTTTATCTTTAAACTAATTTTTTTTTCAATTTTACAATTTTTGGAAAATTTTGAAAAAAAAGTAAATTTGAAAAATATTTAGTTTAAAGACAAAAATGAAACAAAATTGGGTCAGAGAGACCATTCAAATGGTGTTTTGAGTAATTCTACAAAGTTTGGTGTCAAAACATTGAGTACTTTAAGAGAAAGTTTACGGACAAATTTAGCATTATCATCACATGCCCTTAATTGGAAGTATTATGACTTATTTTTTTAAAATTGTAATTATTTTCTTAAATTTTAAATTATTTATCTTAAATTTAAATTATCATTATTTCCATTATTTTACAATCGTTTTCTCCAAATTTTAAAGATTTTAATTGTTTTTCAATTAATTTTCTAAATTTTCTAAATATTTATCTCAAATTTTACTTATTTACAGCAATTTTCTATTGCCATCATCATTTTTCAATTATGTTGTTTAATTTTAAATATATTTTATACTTTCATTACTTATTTTTCTCAAAATGTAATTATTTTCTTTATTCAATACTTATACATAGAAAATCATATTATTTTTAAAAAAAGTCCACGAGGACATTTAGAGGGGGGAAGGGGGGGATCAAAAAGTGATTAAAAATTGTCCACGTGGTATATGAACGACCTCATTTCCTTAATTTAAAAATTGAAATTTTGAAAATGTTGACAAAAAAAAGTGACATTCTTTTCCCCACTTTTGATTAGTTCTTTAAATTTTAAATATATTCTACAATTTTTAATTGCTTCATATAATTTTTCAACTATTTTTCTTACAATTTCTATTATTATTTCAATTTTTTTATTAATTTTCTAAAAAATTGTCAATTATATGTCTCAAATTTAAATAATTTTGATCAATGCTCAGTTCTCAAATTACTTTTCTATAATTTTTTTAAATTTTCAATTATTTTTCACAAATTTCAATTATATTTTTTTATTATAAATTAAAATTTCTCTTTTTTGAAATTTGTGAGAATTTTCAATATTTTTTAGTCAATTACCTTCAATTATCTCATATATCAATAATTTTTTATGTTGTTTTTTAATTATTTTCTTATATTTTAAATATATTTTGTAGTTTTATAAATACATTTTTCTGAAATTTTAATTATTTCTTAGACTTTCAATTACTTTTATCATTTTAAAATTATTTTCTCTAATTTTTTAATATTTTAATTATTTTTAATTGATTTACGATTCTTTTCTATTATTTTTCAATTAATTTAAGAAATTTTCAATTATTATTTTTACAAATTTTAATTATTTTTTTCTATTTTCAATTATTATTATTTTCCTACTATTTTATCCGACTTTTAATTAATGCTTTTAATTATTTATCTTAAATTTAATTTATAATAATTTTCATTTTCAATTATTTTCATTATTCTACAATCATTTTCTCCAAATTTTAAGGATTTTAATTGTTTTTCAATTATTTTTCTGAATTTTCTAAATATTTATATCAAATTGTAGTTTTTTACTTCAATTTTCTATTGCCTTAACCTTTTTTCAATTATGTTTTTTAATTTTAAATATATTTTCTATTATTTTTCAATTAATTTAAGAAATTTTCAATTATTATTTTTACAAATTTTAATTATTTTTTTCTATTTTCAATTATTATTATTTTCCTACTATTTTATCCGACTTTTAATTAATGCTTTTAATTTAAAATATTTTCTACAATTTTCAATTATTTCTCTCAAATTTCAATTAATTTCTTAAATTTCAAATTTATTTTGTAATTTTATCAGTTTTTATCAGAATTTCAATTATTTTCTTCAATTTCCAATTATTTATCTCAGATTTTAATTACTTCTTTCAATTTTTAAATATTTTTATTATTTTGGAATTATTTTCTTAATTTTTAAATTACGTTGCAAATGTTTGCTCGAATTTTATATTAGTTTTTAGTGAATTTTTCAAATATCCAATTATTTTCTTTAATTTCGATTAAACTTTTTTATTTTGCTTTCTCAGATGGTAAATATTATCACTTATTTTTTTAAAAATTGTCATTGTCTTCTTCAATTTGAAATTATTTATCTTAAATTTAATTTATAATTATTTTCATTTTCAATTAATTTCATTATTCTACAATCATTTTCTCCAAATTTTAAGGATTTTAATTGTTTTTCAATTATTTTTCTGAATTTTCTAAATATTTATATCAAATTGTAGTTTTTTACTTTAATTTTCTATTGCCTTAACCTTTTTTCAATTATGTTTTTTAATTTTAAATATATTTTGTACTTTCATCACTTATTTTTCTCAAGGGGTAATTATTTTCTTTAGTTTTGCATGATTATTATTTATTATCATTTTTAATCTATTTCTCCAATTTTTATTTTTCAATTAATTTTATAGATTTTGCTTCCTCCTAAAGGAAGCTTTGTGATCGTTAAGATTTTCGATTTTCCAAAAATAATCTAAATGGGCTCATTTTTATTGTATTTCATTTAATTTTTTTTGCATAAAATGCTAAAAATTTTCATTCTTAAACCAATGTCCAGAAATGTATGTGTGTGTCATATTATTTTTGAAAAAAGTCCACGATGACATTTAGAGGGGGGAAGGGGGGATTCAAAAAGTGATTAAAAATTGTCCACGTGGTATATGAGCGACCTCATTTCCTGAATTTAAAAATTGAAAATTTGAAAATTTCGACAAAAAAAAGTGAAATTCGTTATAAAAAGAGTCGTGTATATATTTCTTGCGCAAAGTTTATGATTCGCCCAGAGAGTTCACATTTCATTTTCAAGCAGTTTCCATATTTTCCGGACTTCCGGTTCCCACTTAGTTTCACTGGTGCACGACAAAACGTATGAGCAAATAGACACCAGACACATTTCTGATATTTCTCTTCCTTTCTCTCTTGGTCTGAAAAATTCTTGCTTGTATGCATAATATATAAATGTGTGTTGCACATGTGCTTTTGCAAACGATTTATTTAATTTTTTTTCTTTTTTTTTTTTATTAAAAAAGAGGCGCAAAGCAAACAAGTGCGCGTTTCTCGAGAAAAGCATCATGATACATTTTGCATAAGCACTTCATCACTTGTGGGAGAAAGAGGAAGAGAACGAGAGCGAGAGTGAGAGAGTGACACCATATACATTTCTCAGAAAAGACTGAGAAAAACATCTAGAAAGAGGGTATATATAAGTGCACACCAATGCAGAAGAAGAAAGTATCCTTTCGAGGAGTACTTTCGACGATTTATTGATATTCTCAAGATTTAAGCAGCTTTTTCTCTATTTATCTACTTTTGGAGAAGGAAAGTTGAACCACAAATGTGTGAAGACTATTGAAATTTTGTGACTCAAATGATAGGGGGGAGCAGGGTAAAATGCCTAATTGGGTAAATTGGCAATCGTTAATAGCTTGGCCAAAAATAAATATTAAACATTATTGTTTTTATTAATGAAGTATATTAAGCTGAAGATGATTTCTATAAAGTTTCATGTTTATCAGTTTATTATTAAAGAATTGTAAAAATTATGCTATTCAATGATAATTTTTTCAATTTTAAATTTCAGAAAATATATACTTCTACCTCACAAACGTGTACCTATAATTTTTTTTTTAAATTAATCCTTAAACATTTAGTTTTCTAAACACTTCGATTTTATTAATAAAAAAATAGTTCTAAAATTAAAATAATTAGTTTAATTACAGCGTGTGTTTCTGGGTGAATTGCCTACTTGCTGTAAAACTTCTAAACAAGATACATATACGATACGGAAAATCTCTCAGCTTAGGTATATTTAGATGTAATGTTTAAATGTCAAGTTGTTACTGCTTCTGCATAGAAAATCAGTATTTTAACAAATTAATTATATTAATTATTGCATTTATATTAATAATAATTATAATATTTGTGCATTGAAGAATTATTTTGAATATATTTTTAAAAAATGATTTTAAATAAGCGCGGGATGAATCAAAAGAAGTGCGCATGCGCAGAAAAAATACATACGAGTGCGAGAGTAGAAGGTGCTGTTAAGCTGGAGTGTGCGATAAGAACGCGAACGAGTCTTTCCAAAGTGTTTATTCTGAATTCGGTTTAAATTCGTGTGCTGCTCTTGAATTTCGTGCTCGCGGAAACGCAGTGGCAGCCGTAGAGCTGTGTTGTCACGTTTATTTTACGCGAAGGTTGTTTTTTTTCATCTTGAATACGCTTTTCAGAGCCCTAACCTCAAAACGGCGTTTGGACGCCTAG
This sequence comes from Ganaspis brasiliensis, assembly GCA_037103525.1. NCBI lineage: Eukaryota > Metazoa > Arthropoda > Insecta > Hymenoptera > Figitidae > Ganaspis > Ganaspis brasiliensis. The sequence goes on along the minus strand of JAZKLR010000114.1, from coordinate 7,853,432 downwards.
GGCCCGCAGATACGTGCGGTGACCCGATTTCAAAGAACTATGTCATCAATTGAAGGCGGGAATACAACAAATCCTCCCCCTATTCCCCCTCCTCTTCCTCCTCCTCCTCCTCTTTCGCCACCAAATCAACAGTTTACTGCCGATGTCTTTCAGGGAGCTGACCTTCTTTTACGATTAAAAACTAATTCTGTTAATGGGAAAAATAAAAAACGTAGATTAGGCGGATCTCAAGAATCTTTGACAAATGAGATGTTTGACTCAAACCAGATGATGGTCGACGAGCAGGATGCTTTCTTGTCTCAGGAAGCTCGTTCTTCTCAGGGCACGAGTCCTGGATCTCAGAATCTCAACGATCTGCGCTATGATGAATCGCTAAAGGGCGAATGCAAAATTATAATTCAAAGTTCTTCTGCTGGTAATCCAGCTAAAAATCTCGATCGATTAACATGCGCAAAAATCTTAAACTCTAAGTTTAAAAATCACATTGTGGAAGTTAAAAACTCTGGTTATGGTAAGTTGGCAGTATTTACCAAGTCGGCTCGCGCAGCCAATTCCATTTTAAATAACAAGTCCTTAGAGGATAAAGGCCTAAAAGCTTTTATTCCTTCTCATTTTGTCACTTCTCAGGGTGTTATTAGAAACATCCCGAATGATATCTCTGACCAAGAGTTGAAAGATAACCTTGAAATTTTAGGTTATCACCACAAAAGGTCTACCGTCATCAATGTGCGACGCCTGTCGAGGAAAAATATTAATAGTGAAACTAAAAAACCGGAATATGTGCCTTCACGTAGTGTCTTGCTTACGTTTAACACCAAATCTCTTCCCTCCAAGGTCGCTATTTTCAATGCTTCAGTGGATGTTGTACCTTATTCTCCACCTGTTAAGATGTGCTGGAAGTGCCTTAGATATGGTCACATCAGTAAACATTGCAAATCAGAAAGTAAATGCAAACAATGTGGCGAGTCAGCCCATGAAGAAGGTGCTCAGTGCTCTCTATTAAACAAAGAACCCAAATGTGTTCACTGCAAGGGTCCTCATTTGCCAAACAACCCAGATTGTCCCGAATTTAATTTCCAAAAGGATTTTCGAAGTTATGCGGTCAATAACGGCTTGACGTTTTCTGAAGCAAAGGAAGTACTTCGACCAAAGAAGTCAAAACGTACCAATCAGAGGGCTGCTACGCGTCCTCCAGTCGAATTTAATTTCAGCAATTTCCCTGAGTTCGGGGATTGTCAATCTACTCCTACTCCACAAAACTTTTCCAATCAAGCTAGGAATTCTTATTCCAATTTTTTCTCAGAAACGACCAACACCTCATCAAACAAAAGTAACCAACCTCCCTCTGTAAATAAAAAATCCTTTAATGACAAGCAAAAATCCGCCGACAACAAAAACGCAAAAAGCAAACAACCGTTTGCTCATTTATACGCAACAAGACTTCCCAGCTCTCTTCCTAAAGGTTTCGCTCTTCGCCCACCTCAGAATTCAGAAGCTTTAACATTCTCAGGTAATTACACCCAACCAAGTAATTCTAGAACCGATGATTCGCCCATCTTTTCTACTGACGCTCCTATTGAGACGTCAGCAGGGTTCAACGCCACAACAGTGATAAATAAATTAATTCTCAATCTCACCAAACTCTTAGATATACTTGCAACAGATCTGCCGCCTAATTCAGCTGAATTTAACAATACCTTAAATAATCTATCACAAAAAGTATCGCTCTTAACAAACTCCTACTCCAAGCCTTAAAATGGATTCTTTAAGCAAATTAAAAATTTTACAGTGGAATTGTCGCGGTATTTCGGGAAAAAAGCAAGACATCTTGCGTTTTCTGAAGGATTTCGACATTTTACTTTTCTGTGAAACATTTCTAAAACCAAACAAATCTTTTTTTTTAACTTCCGATTTTAACATCATCAGAGCTGATAGACCAAACTTCAATCGAGGTGGTCTAGCAATCGCAATTAGAAAGAAAATTAACTTTACTAAAATTTCAAATATCCTCAATATTGAAAACTTTTTAGAAACTCTTTCTATTTCAATAAACACAACAGCAGGCAATTTGTTGATTGTAAATGTTTATAGAGTTCCTTCCGATGACAGAAGAGTCTCGGAAAATACTTGGAAAAACCTTTTTCAGTCAGCTCTTGCAATAAACTCTTCTAGAATCTTCATTGGTGGGGATTTCAACTCACATCATTATTTATGGGGTAGCTCTCGGGCTTGCCCAAACGGAGAGACTCTCTACTCAGCTATCGAAAATTTGGACCTTATTTGTTTGAATACAGGTATTCCTACTTTCGTCAATAAACCCAACGAAAATCCGTCAATTTTGGATCTAGCATTTGTTAGCCCTCAGCTATTTACCCGCTGCTTACAGGAAGTTGGGGACGACCCAATGGGGAGCGACCACTATCCAGTAACTACTGACTTAGATATCCAAATTCCTACATCAAAATTTTTCTCACATAAATATAACTTAAGAAAAACTAATTGGAGTACCTTTACCACTAAATTAAAAGACTCTTTAAATTCTAGATCAGAGGAAATTTCTCCTCTCACAGACCCTATTTCTAGCTACGAGGTATTTGTGGAATGTGTTGATCAGGCGATTCAATCTTCTTCTCCGCAATCCACTAGACCGAATTCAAATAGTTCCAAAAATAATAAAAAACCAAAAACTAAACCCTTCATTCCAGCGCCGTGGTGGAATGCTGAGTGCGATGATGCAGTTCAAGAAAGACGAGAAGCAACCAAAAAATTTAGGACTTCCTCTAACTATGAAAATTACATAGAATATAAAAGATGTGTAGCTAAAGCAAAAAGAATTTTTAATGAAGCTAGAAGGAAATCCTTTCAAGGATTTTGTGACTCACTTGATAGAACTACCCCTATCTCTAAGGTTTGGAGAGTGGTTAAATGTTTTAAGAATAGGTTTCTACAACCGGCTACAAGTTCCTGTTCTGCAGACACTGAAACTATCAAAAAATTGCAAGACATGATTGACGATATGTGTCCGCCCACGACTTTTTTCGATTCTTTCCCGGAAGGTTTTCGCTCAAACAGCTTTCTAGAAATGCCTTTTAATATAACTGAGCTCAACATAGCTATTTCATCCCTTAAGGAAAAATCTTCTCCAGGACTGGATAAAATCAGTAATAAAATAATTCAGACATTCCCCTTAGAATCAAAATTAATTTTATTAGATATTTATAATAACATTCTTTCATCCGGCACTCTTCCTCCTTCATTGAACAATTTTTTAACCTTCTTTATTCCCAAATCTACCCCAGGCAAATTTCGCCCTATAGCTCTCGCTTCTTGTATGCTTAAACTAATGGAAAAATTAATTTATAATAAACTGAGCTGGTTTTTGGAGCATAATCTATACCTTTCGCCATCGCAATTTGGCTTTCGTAAAAACAAGTCGTGTGCTGACAATTTATCTCTCATTTCAACCGAAATTTTCACAGGATTTGTAGAGGGCGAGGTCACAGCCGGTCTCTTTTTGGATATTAAGGGAGCTTTCCCGAGTGTGGTTCCTCAAATCTTAATGGAGGACCTGAAAGAACTTGGAATCCCTTTAACAATTGCAAAATTTATATATAATGTTACAGCGCGAAAAAATATTTATTTCAATATCAATGGTGAACTAACAGAACCTAGAATTTCCACCTTGGGTCTCCCTCAGGGATGCATCCTGAGTCCCTTACTTTATTCTATTTATACACGTAAACTTCATAGTCTCCTTCCACCAGGATGTATTATAATTGAATTTGCTGACGATATTGTCATACTAGTTAGATCAAAAGATCGTTTCCAATGTTTAAGAATCCTTCAAGACTGTATAAACGCTATATGGAACTTTTTGTTTGTCAGGGGCTTGGAAATTTGTCCAGATAAAACAAAATTGATTCTCTTTAATAAACAAAATATTAATTTAGATGATCCGCACCTACACCTTAGAATAGGCGAATCTGATATCTTTCCTTCCACTCAAGCTACCTTTTTAGGAATTATTTTGGACCATAAATTAACTTTTGATTGCCATTTCAAATACCTCATCAAAAAACTTGGTAAAACTTTAAATGTCATTAAGGTGTTGAGAGGAACCTGGTGGGGAGCTCATCCTTTTATTCTTCTCACAATCTACAGAGCTTTAATACGAAGTTGTATGGAATACGGCTCGCATATTTTTAATTTTAAAAATAACACTCTTTTTAGTAAACTGGAAAAACTTAGAAACCAGGCAATTAGATTAGCCCTAGGCTATAGATTGTCCACACCTATTAATGTTATGCTGGCGGAGTCTTGCGAACCTCCCCTAAAATTTAGATTTGAATTCCTAGCTAAAAAACATATCATTAAAGTTCTTTCAAATCTTAAACACCCCTTGATAAACAAAATTGCCAATCTACTAGAAATATCCACACACAGAAACCCTTTTGGAATTCTGGACACCTTTACTCTTCTTAAGGCCTATAAAGAAGCAAAAGTCTTTGATTCTCTCATTAATAAATCCTATCGTCATTCCTACTATGAATTTCCATACAGCAACCACACTTTTAAACCTCAGGTAGTTACTGATTTAGGCCTTGTTATTAAAAATTCACCAAATCCTCCTCTCTTATTTAAAGATTTATTAGATAACGAGTTTAAGGAATTCTTGTGCTTCTACACCGATGGCTCTAAGTCTGGAAATGGTAGACTGGCTGGATGTGCTTCGGTCTGTCCCTCAAATCACTTTACACAATCCTGGAAAATAAATAATAACGCATCTATATTCTCCATTGAAGCTTTCGCAATTTTGCTTACCTTAGACTATATCAAAGAAAATAATCTTAAAAAAGTAACCATTTTTTCAGACTCGTTGAGCGCTCTGAAAAGCATTTCATCTCCTAATCCTTACAATATTAAATCCCACTTAATTTTTCTTATTAGGAATCGATTAGCTGCTCTATCTCTTTTACAGTTTGACATAATTTTGGTTTGGATCCCAAGCCACATTGGCATAGAAGGGAACGAATTGGCTGACAAAACAGCTGGATTGGCTGCAATCAACTCTCCACTTATGAATTTTGGTCTTCCAGGTTCAGATTTGGATCACTCTTTTCGAAATCAATTAAATGATAAATGCCATAAGTATTTTATATCAAGAGGCAAGAATTTTGGCTCTTTTTATACAGAGAATTTCTATCGCCCTCGAAAAAAACCGTGGTTTGCGTCAATTCACACTAGCAGACAAATATTGGTCTCTACTTGTCGAATGCGAAGCAACCACCACTCTCTTAATGAGAGTTTATTCAGGAAAAATATAATTAATTCCCCTGCTTGTCCTTGTGACTCTGATATAGAAGAAGACCTAGAGCATGTCCTTTGGAACTGCCCTAGATTTGACAATTTTCGTCCAAAATTAATTCAGCGACTCTCAAAGGCACTAAGGTGTTATGCTCCCTTCCACAGTAATATTTTCCTTTCTAATCCTTCTCCAACAATTCTTTCACACATCTTTGATTTCCTAAAACATACCAACTTAAATATATAGATTTTAAATCATTCAATTTTCCCGCCTCAATATCATCGTAAATTGCTTTACGCGTGTTCCGACTTTGGAAATACGCGTTCGTAACAACCTAAACATACCGGGTCATGGCGCAATATACAGGAATGAGTCCAGTATTAAGCCAACGCATGCGTGTTTCTAGCGCATGAAAAAAGAAGAAGAAGAAGAAGAAGAAGAAGTGCGAGAGTAACGTCAGTCACGTGATTATAAAAAATCATGGCGGATTAACCTGTCACATTTGGCATTGAATGTCAAATTTAAGGATTTCTTTCTAAAACTCACGCTATTTTCAAGCAAGCAGGTATTTTTGTAATTTATTAGGGGTCGTTTATATACTATGTGGACAATTTTTAATCATTTTTTGATTCCCCCCTCCCCCCTCTAAATGTCCACGTAGACTTTTTTAGAATATTTTTGGAAAATCGAAAATCTTAACGATCACGAAGCTTCTTCTACGAGAAAGCAAAATCTATAAAATTAATTGAAAAATAAAAATTGGTGAAATAAATTAAAAATGATAATAATAATGCAAAACTAAAAAAAATAATTACACTTTGAGAAAAATAAGTGATAAAAGTATAAAATATATTTAAAATTGAAAAACATAATTGAAAAATAATGAAGACAATAGAAAATTGAAGTAAATAAGTAAAATTTGTGATAAATATTTAGAAAATTTAGAAAACTAATTGAAAAACAATTAAAATCTTTAAAATTTGGAGAAAATGATTGTAAAATAATAAGAATATACTGGAAATTTGTGATAAATAATTGCAAATGCAAGAAAATAATAGAAAAAGAATTTTAGAAATTGAGCATTGATAAAAAATATTGAAATTTGAGATAAATAATTGAAAAATTTAGGAAATTGAAATAAAAAATTGAATATAATTTACAATTTGAGAAAACAATTGCAAAATAATGAAAATATTTAAAAATTGAAGAAAATAATTGAAATTTTTTAAAAAAAGTGAAAAAATACAAAATGAATTGGAAATTGAAGGAAATACGTTAAATATGAGAGATATAATTGGAAATTTCAAGAAAAAATATAGAAAAATAATAATGACAATTGAAAAATGTATAAAATATTTGAAATTTAAAGAATTAATTAAAAATTGAGATTAATCCAAGTGTTATGGAAATCCGTTTAAGCTTTCTTCATATTTCAAAGCTAGTTCTTTGTTTAATATTAACAAGATGATTGATTATAGAAAACATATAAAATTTTTTTTTTTACTTTTATTCATATTTTTCCACATTTTTGTGCACAGGCAATTTACCCTGTGATGAGTCAAAATTGCGAATTTTGACATCAATATTTAAATAATTATTTTTTTTTAAATAAGTACTTAAAATAACTATACCTTATTATATTCTTTCAATTTGGTAAAATAGCTCATTAAAAATAAGCGAAAAGTTTTTTTTTCCAATTATTTTGAAGTAGAAATAATATATAAACATTGTTAACAATTGAAAATTAATTATAATGGAATTAAAATAGCACAATATAGAACTGAATCGAAATTATACAAACAAAGTGTAAAAGATAACGTAAATTTGCTTTCCAGAATCGATTTTCTATAAACTCGGCACATAATGTATCGTGTAAATTATGCACAGTCCCATTGTTTCTGTCCCACGAATATTGTATGGTCATGAGACTTTGGTCTGACCGTACCTCGAACTTTCCACTCTATGCTATTATACTAATAATGCATATACCTATGCCAGATTTAACAAATTATGCAGTTTGCAGTCTTATTCTCAAAGATTAATTAACTAAATTAAGATACTTGTTCGATTATGAAAATATTATCAGAATTATTGAAAAAGAACTTTTTGATACCTTTATAACCGTTAAGCGGGGCTATTTTGTGCAAGCGAGATTCTTAATGAATAACATTTTGATATTGAATTGTTCAAGTTTGCTTCTTTGTATAAATATTTTATGATATATAAACTAAACGAACGTACTAAACGAAATTACTTAATTCTTTATCAGAAATTAGAAAAAAATTTGTAAAGTCGTGAAAATCAAACTGAAATTTTTCAAAGTTCTCAAACTTCTGTTCAGATCTCTTTTATTGTGTATTATAAGAAAAAAGTGTAAGAAACTGAAAAACTGAAAAACCAGGATTTTGTGGGTTATTTTGTGCATTCTTTGAAATCAAGTTTTTTTTAAAAATTTGTTTTGTAGTTAGTACAAAACTCTAGTGTTTCGTTTTGAAACATTTTTGTCTTATTTTTATTATAAAAAACGAGAAATGAGCATTAAATTTAAATATGGGGAAGTAAAAATAACCTTTTTTATAAATCTACATTTTTGTGAAATTTCATTATTTTACTTTCAAATTAGTTAAACAATAACAAATAAAAAATCTTTTTTTCTCAAGCTTTGTGTTTCTTCATTGTTCTCTAGAATATCTAGAAAAAATACCCTACAGCAAAAACCAGACAAAAAAATTGTTTTGTCGGCTAACTCATAGGACATAACAATAGTTCAATTTGTTATTTTTTAAAATTCTGAATTTTAAATAATAAAGCATAGAGTGAAAAAGAGCAGTTTTGTGCACAAAACCTCAAAATAGCTGAATTTTAACCAATAACAAAGGTTATGATGAATTTAAAATTTCTGATTGATTTCTTTAATCAGAGTAGTTTTTCGGAATAAAAGTATAATAATTGTAATGGTATACTTTTTATAAAAATGTATCAAAATTTTCAACAACACATAGCTGAAAAAAACTGAAACTTTTTTTTTTCTTTTTTCCAGATATTGTGTGACTTTCACGGTAACGAAGGCGTCGAAAGCGTGCTACAATGATCCAAGCCTTTCAGAATTTGCAGAAGGTGAGTCGTCAATATATGTACCTATATACGTAAAGAATAGATCGATATCCTGAAAGCACACAGGATACTTAAACCAACGGATTGCAGCAATTCGAGTTTTGTTTTTCTCACTTCCGGTGATCGTTTGCTACAGCATTGTGACGGGAACTACTTTCCTCAACGACTCGTTCTATTTTCTCAGTACCTCTGTATTTTATTTTCCCTTATATTCTGCCGTCGTAGCTTTAAAAAATGAGGGAAAAATTGTACAAGGATTTCTTTTCCTTAGCGGTCATATTTTCTGACATAAAGAGTTGAATCGAAAATCATTCTTTTTAATTTTTCATCATTAATACTCGCACATTAATTTTATTGGGAAATTTATTATTTCATAATACGTGTTATAAGGTAAAGTCAAGAGAATTGTTCTCTTTTTTGCAAAAAAAATATTTTAAATTTAACGATGATTTATATTTTCAAGTCGTTCTATGATTCTTCTACACTGTGATTCTTTATTTTTAATAACATATTTAAGGGGTCAGTGTAGGTTTATTGCACATATTTTCAAGAATTTATTTTTCATATTAAAATATAGTTTTATAACCCAGTCTTTTTATATGTAGATAAACATTGATATTTAAAAGTTCAAAAAAATAATTATTTTTTAATATCCAGGATAGTAAGTTTGAATATCCATTTCACTTAGTGTGAAAAGGGGAATTTAAATATAAAGAAAATAACTGAGAATTGAAGAGAATAGTTCTAAAATTGAACAATTGAAGTGAAATTTTAAAACAATTTTGATGAGTGAAAAAAGTAATTGAAACAATCCGAGAATTATTGAATATTAAGAAATAAATTGAAAATCGATAAAATTAATTGAAAATTAAAGAAAATATTTGAGAATTGAAGAAAATAATTAAAAATTGAAGAAATAAATTGAAAATTAAAGAATTAAATGGAAATTTCAAGAGAAGAATTGATAATTAAACAAAAAATTACAATATGGCGAAAATAATTAAATATGACGTAGATAATTAACTATTAAAAAAAAAATTAATAATTGACAAAAAATCGAAAACGGTGAGAATAATCAGCATTCGAACAATAACATTTTTGAAATTAATGAATAATCATAATACTGAAGGAGAATAATAAATTGGCAATTGAAAACTGATGAACATTATGGAAAAATTGTAGATAACAAATGAAAATTAATAAAATCTATATTGGAAATTGAAGAATTGTATTGGAATTTTTAGAACATAATTGATAACTGAGAAAATGCGAGAATTATTGAATATTTAATAAAATATTTAAGAAACAAAGAATGCAATTGAAAGTTGCAGAAAATAATTGAGAATTGAAGAAAATAATTGAGAATTGAAGAAAATAATTGAAAATTAAAAAATTAATAAAAAATTGAAGAAATAAATTGAAGTTTGAAAAAGTAATCAATAATTTAAAATAAATACATAATGACAAAAATGACGAAAATTATTGACAATTGAAAACAAAATTCGAAAAATGTCTAGATTAATAGACAATTGAACAAGAATTATTAAATTTAAAGAAAATAATTGTAAATTTAAGAAAATTATAGGATTAATTGTTGGATATACCATTTAACAACTGGATTGAAAATATAAATAAACATTTTTATTTAACATTTGAAAAAAATAATTGAAAACTGAAAATTGAAAAAAAAACATTAAAAATTGAAGAATGGAATTGAAATTTAAAGAATATAAAGTAGAGACAGCATTATCCGGACGTCGATTATCCGGATTTTCGGTTATCCCGACAAATTTTCAGTTTATTATAAATTATTTTTTTTCTATAAAAATGATTAATCTTTAATGTCGTAGATTGTCTAAAGTTAGTATTTTACAATACTAAACTTAAAAGAAGGTATTAAAGGTGTGTAAAAGTTGATTTTAAAAAAATGTTTATGCAAATTTTTCTTAAATTTTTTTTAATTCAAACATTGAATTTGGATTTTATGAACATATCGACGCCCCCCGTTGATAACATGTTTATTAAAAAGCAAATGAAATAAAATGTTAATTACCTGTATAGTTTAAAGTTCGTTAATTAAATAATAAAAATTCAGTCTTAATAAAATCAGTAAAATTCAACTACAGATGCAGAAATAACAATTTTGATCTTTTATTGAATCTACTACTATAAGATAAATATCTTTAAATGGTGAATTTGATATATCAAAAATACGAAGGAAAAAAAGTTTAATCACATTATTTTAATAATACATTAATTTACTTAAATAGGAGTAAAAAAATAAAAAAATTTTAAAAGATATGTCAAAATATTGTGGATAATATTGTAAAACAAATATTACTAAAAGGGTAGTTAATCATAGAACTTAAAACATTTCATTATCAACCAAAAATATTTCCTGCTTATTCCATGAAAAATACAAGTAGTCTCAACTGCAAATTTTAAAAGTAAAAAGTTAATGTCTTAATAACTCAAGAAGCTATTTTCCTAGAATTTTGGATTAACTCACGAACTTTAAACTATACAGGTAAGCAAATAATATTAACTTACATTTTTATTATTATTATTATTATTCTTGAAACAAAGATATGAAAACTTAAAAAGATTCCAAACTGTATAAACTGTAATAAATATATTATTTATTTAAAAACACAAAAAACCACATAAGTTTTATCTAACAATCAGTGTTTGATTATTTTTCAAATCAAAATAAAGTTATCAAATAGAACTCTAAACTTCTTATTTAGAACATAATTTTAGAAATATTATAAATTGTACAATTAGTAGCTATTATGATAATTTTTAATATTTAACTCATGAACTTTAAAATATACAGGTAAGCAAAAAGTATGAACTTACATTTTTATTAGTATTATTATCATCATTATTATTGTTATTGTTATACGACACATAATAATTTTTTATTTCAAATTTATTAAAATATATTATAATTTAGATAAAATTCACTTTGAATACAATTTTTTAATGGAAAAAATAATAAATTTCTCAAAAAAGAATATGTTTAACTTTTGAAAAATAATATTAAATTTTAATGAAATGACAAGTTTAAAAAAAAAGAAATTTTAGTAGATAAATTCAAGTTTTTTATTTTAATATTTTTATTAATTCATTTCAAATTATATTTAATTATTAATTCAGGTTTTAATACTTTTAACTAAAAAATATTATTAATTAAAGCAATATAAAAAATTTGAGCAGAATTGTACTTTTTAGGTACAAGATTAAAAAAGAATACTTCTTTTACATATACAGCCTTGTATTAAGTTTATAATATAGTTTTGAAGATTGAAATAGAATGTTATTGCATATATTTGATTAAATAAACATTATAGTGTACGTTCGGTCCAATTAACATTCTATGGCACACAACTTCAACAGACATTTAATTAAACAAACAATTGAATACAAATCATATCTTACAAAATTATGAATAAAAATGATTTTCGACTGTTTTTTAAATTAACATTTTATTTCATTTGCTTTTTAATAAACATGTTATCAACGGGGGGCGTCGATATACTTCGAAATATAAATTAATTAAATAATAATAATCTCCGTAAACTGCTGAAGTTATTTAGTATGCATTTATATTTATTCATCTTTTTCTGTCCACGTTTTAAAGTCTGAAGTGAAGTTAGTCAGTATTAATATTTATACATCTTTTTCTGTCCACCTTTAAAAAACTGAAGTGAAGTTAGTGATTAGTCCCAGTTATTTTATTTTGTTGTGCTGGTTTTTAATTGTCATTTGTGTAAAAAAAAAGTTTCGAAAAATACTTTAAAAATTTATTATGGTTTTTGAAGAAGTTTAAAATATATACACATACAATTAATTTCCTAAATTTTCAGTTATTATCTCAAATTTAGATTATTGTCATCAATTTTCCATAATATAACGATTTTTCAATAATTTTCTTTTGCTTAAAAATAAATTCTGCGATTTTTCTATTATTTTCTTCAATTTATAATTATATTCATTATTTTGGCATTACTTTTAAAAATTTCAATTATTTATCCGATATTGCAATTATTTTAATCAATTTTCGTAATTTCTGCGATTTTTTAATTATTCTCTTGAATTAAAATGTTGTAAGTAATTTTTTAATTATTATTTTTTTTAAACATATATTCTGTGATTTTTTCAGTTATTTCTCTCAAATTTGATTGAATGTTTTCAATTTTTCATATTTAAATTATTTTCATCATAATTCAATTTTCTTTCTCATAATCTTAAATTATTTTCAGCATATTTCAATTATTTTTTTCAATTTTGAATTAATTTTATCATTTATCAATTATTGTTTTGATTGTTAATTATTATTCTCGTTTTCTAAAATTATTTTCTAATTTTTTTAAGAACTTTTGGAAAATTTCAATTGTTTTCCTCAATTTTTAATTATTTTTATCTCTTTTCATAATTTCCAAATTTGTTTATTAATTATCGTAAATTTCAATTACTTTTAGCTTATTTCTTCAATTCTTTTTCCAATTTTTAGTTTTTTTTTAATTGATTTCTAAGGTCTTCATGTATTTTTTTCAAATTTCAATTATTTTTTCTTTATTTAAAAAAATTTTGTAGTTTTTTCAATTATCACATTTAAATGTCATTTATTTTTTACAACTTATAATTGTTTGTATCATATTTTAATTATTTTCGTCAAGTTTTAAAATTTAAAAACATTTTTCAATTATTTTCCAAAATTTATTTCCTTCAATTTTCAATTCTTTGCATTTATTTCATAATTTCAAAAATTGTTAACTATTTATCCGACTTTTCAATTATTTTATTATTTATATTATTTTTCATATTATTTTCTTCAATTTTCAATTACTTTCGTTCTTTTTCTCGTTCTTTTTCATAATTGCCCAAAAGTTTTTACTTATTTCTCTTTAATTAAAACTTGTTCTGTTCAATTTTAAACTATGTTTATCTTTTTTCATTTATTTCCACTAATTTTTAATTATTTTCTTTTATTTCAATGAACTTCTGAAAGTTTTAAGTATTTTTCTCAAATTTTGTTTAACTTTCATTTATTTAAAATATTTTATGTAATTTGTTTAATTATTTTCTAAAATTTTAATTATTTTTTTTTTAATTTTAATTTAATTATCTCAATTTCTAACCATGTTTTTTCAATTTTTAATTATTTTCTCTAATTTTTCATTATTCAATTTTGTTTTAATTTACTTTTAAGATTCTCAAGTATTTTTCTCAAATTTAAATTATTTTCTTTATGTTTAAAACATTTTTATGTTTGTTTAAATTACTTTCCAGAATTTCTAATTAATTTCATTTTTTTTCAATTAATTTGCAAAATTTGCAATTATTTTTTGCCGTTGTATTTAATTCTAAAATATTATAAATTTTGTCCTAAAGAAATATTTATTTTATTTATATTAATTGATTTTTAAATATGATATTTAAAATATTTATTTCTTCTTATTAGATAAATAGTATTTACCGATTTCTTATATTTATTATTCTATTTTATAATTTTTAAAACTTATACAAGACTAATCGCGTTTTATTTTGCTAGTTTACAATAAAATGATATATTTTTGACCTCAAAAAAGGTGAAAAAGGTGAAAAAATTGAAAAAAGGTGAAAAAAAGGTGATTGTAATGCCTGATTTAGTTTTATAACCTAGTCTTTTTATTTTTATACATTTTTTTTAATTTACGTTGTACTTTTGTTATTTTTTTCATCATAGGTGAAAGTTTGAAGTTCAGAAGATAACTGCAGATCTAAATTTTAAGAAAATATTGGATTTTTTAATCGTAGAATCCAAACTCAAGATATCGAGTCGGCCAGTAAAATTTAGGGATAAATTCTATAAAATATTTAATAATATATTTATTAATTATGACATTTAACTCACAAATAAACAATCAAAAATAAAAAATTTTTTTTTTTAATATCTGGATATTAAGTTTGAATATCTAATTACTATGTTTTAATATATGGATGTTAAATTTGAATATATCCATTAATTCCGTTTTTCTCAGTGCAATTTTCAATTATTTTTTTTAATATTCAAAAATTTATCGCTTGTTTTCTATTATTTTTTTCGATTATCATTAAGTTTAACATTTTCACTCTTCAATCCATGAAAGGCGTCCCAATCATTTCTTGAAATGTAAAATAATCATTCACGAAGACTCAGGAAACCGGAACGAGAATTTACATAAATAGAAATACAATAAAATTAATAATTAATTCTAGGATCTTAAAATTACCCAATCACGGAATATCGCTGCAACCTCCGAAAAATATTATTAATTCAAATTTTAACAAGTTTTAATTAATAAAAAAAAATAAAAATGTGACCACAAGAGCTATTGTGGCCTTATCGAGAATTACAATATTTCTGCGCATCTATTCAAAAATAAATTTTGTTAATAAACGAAGTTATTATCTTTAAAAACAATAAATAAATTAAACAGAGATAGTTTATGCTTGAATCTCATTTTAAATGTCAAATTCAGATTAAAATTAATTTTTTTCCGTGAATAAAAGACTGACTGTATAATTTTGAATTTGTTTAGGTTCCCGAGTATGTGTTCGATGTCAAACACAAGCCTTAAGACGTGTTCTCGATTGGCGATGCGAGGGTGATGGAGGTATTGAAGCAATGATCACCAGGTGGAGTATGCTCTCATCTCCTCACTGTCACGGAAAGTGGCTGCGAACCGAGAAGACAGCTCCAGAATGTGACACCCCCCTCTGCAAACCTGAGCCTCATTTTATTTTTGTTTGAATCCCTCGAGTCAATTTTTACCATTTTTCCTACCAAGCAATCAGCACCAATAATCTTCAAAACAAAGAGAATTGCCTTTTTTACCTAACAATTCTTTATTTTATGCATTTTTTCTAGTATCAATAATATTCCAAATTAACACGATTCGGTTTAAAAAAAATCCAAATTGGAAATAAAATCTTCTAAATCATAAAGTAAGCAAAGCGTGAATAAATAATAAAAAGTTCCTAATTTCAACCAGTCATTTTTACTGATTTCTCATGATGATTGATTTTACCAATCATCGATTTTCAGTCGAAATGATTGATTTAAATTTAGAGCATTGGAAAGGAGGTGTCAGGTGAAAATTAATATGTTCAATTGAACGAGTTAATTGAAAATTTTAATTATAGAGAAAGTTGAAAAGACTGGTTTAAAAGTTCGGTTATGATAATAGATAAATAGGGGTGAATAATAAAATGATATTTGATAATAATTGAAGGATAATAATCGAATATGTAATATACGTGCAGTTCCAGTAAGTATACATATTTGTAAATTAGTTTATAAATTGAATCCACATATCAAAGATCATATTTTCTAGAATATAAGCAATAAAAATAGAATCTCGATTTCAATTTATTACCTTGCCTATACTATTTCCTAAATCGGTTTTCATTTACATGCTCTTGATAATAATTTTACTGTAATAGTTTTCAGGTTAATAATTATACTTAATTCAAGCATATAGTCCAAGCACATTTTTGTTCTTCGTAAAAGAATTCTTTTCTCTCAGTGTAAAAATAGTGTTTTATTTTATCAGAGGTCAAAATAAAAACCTTTATTTGAATCAGTTAAAAATAACTGATTATTAATAAAGAACAAAAAATAGCCGATTATCAGTAAAAAATAATATAAAATTTGACTGCTTGAATTAGTTAACAGATAAATAATTTTATAATCAATTATTTTTGAAATTAAATTTCTAAAAGAAATAAACAAAAAATGCTTTCTATAAAAAGCAATTAATTTTATTTTGAATTGCAAATTCTATTTTCTACCCAATTACATATTGAAATATTGAAGTTTTTAAATTGAAAGAAATAAGTGAGTTTGAAAAGCATCGTGGTGAATTGGCTTCTTCGATTGTTTATCGATTACGGTTAAAAATAATTAATTTTTATTGAAAACATATAATTGGCTTGGTTAAAATACCTGTTTCATAAAATACCGAGTTTCAAATGTCTCTCGGTAAAATCACGTTCATTTCAAATACTCTTTAGAAATGGTGCCATGTACCTGTCGTGCTGATTTAAAAAACATAAAACGAACGCTAAAAATATGAAGTCACGTTTTTCAAGCAAATTTCTCATTTTCATTTTTGTGGTTGGCACAAATCAGTTAAATTACTTTAAAAAATTAGCTATTTTGAATTGAAGAATTTTAAACATCTTTTGTTCAATTCAATTACTTATATAACATTGTTTTGGGATTTTTTTTTTATTTCTTTTGTTTTTTCTTTTTATTTCAAGCTTATTCAATTTTGTACAACAATACTGCTATTGACTGTTCAACTTTACGGGTAACGTGAATTTTAACAAAGGAGTATTCTCAATAACTGAAAATTTGATTGCAGTTTGTTCTGTATTATTATGTCATATTTATTATGATTACGATTATTAAAGTACAACATTGTTGTATTATATTAATTATTTAGTAATATTTGTTACGAAATATTTACTAAAGATTGTGCGTGGCACAAATTAAACATTTTTCGGCGGAACATTTTTCTGTGGAAGTGTAATTTTTCGAAGAGTTAAAAATTGAACAATACTGTTTTTTTCTGGGTCAATAACAGTAATAACAATTAAGTTCCGATTTACACTTGAAAGCATCTTCATAAGGATTTGTGAGAATTTTTAATCCTATTAACTCCAAACCTGTTAAAGTTAAATGACAGAGGGTTGTTGGATGTAAAGGGAAAATTTCATAATTACTTATCGATCGATCGAAAGCGATGAAAGTGGTATGACATTGTATTTCACAATCAGTCGAATGTGATCGTGTCAATATTTAGTATATAAACATTTTTTTCAATAAAAGTTTAAATAGTTCTCATTTCGTAAGTTTGTCAAATTACAACTTTGTCAATTTCTGTTCGTTCATTCAAGTCCAGTAAATCAATTTTCTATTCAAAGTTGAATATTAAAGGATTTGACAAATATTATTTTATAAAGAACTTTGATCTTTAAAAAATATTAAGTAAGTATTAAATTTAAATTAAAATATTAGCGCGTATTGATTATAAAAACTTTTCTTCATAAAAGGTACCTATATACAATAATTATAAGCCATACAATATCGAATTGATTAAATGAAATTTTTGGAGTGTATTGAATAAATGCACATAGGAAAAAAAGGTTTTTATTTAAAGATATAAATATTAAAGAATTAAATAGTGTGTAGTATAAATTTTATAACAAATTACAATTTCTATTTGTTTGAATTTCGCTCGTTTAGAAAAAATGATTCTTATTGTTTTTTTACATTTCTTCCTAATTAAGAAATCAAAATAATTCCTCCTTAATTCAATAACTTCTATAGAATTTGTTTAGTTTTTTGTTTAAAGGTCCAAAAATTTGTTGAAAAGATGATAGAACGCCCAGATTATAAATATTATTAATGTATATTTGAGAATGTTGTGGAGTATCAAAAACCTGCAGAAAATAAAAAATATTCAAAAAATATTATTTTTAAAAAGTGAGAAAAAAATTGGTAATAGAAAATGTCCATATTTTATTAATACTATGGTTGTAAATTAAAAAGTTATATATATATAAACATAATTAACTAATTAATCCATATGCAATTTATTATGAAATAATCAATAATAAAAAAATCGCACCTGAATCTACGTATTTTAGCCGCGGGAACTGTATCCAGAGAGTCCTTTAATAAATGAACTCTTAATCCTATCATGTATTTTTTCGTATAATCATGACAGTCGATGTTTTCTATTGAAAATGGAAATATTTTTTGATCATCGAATGATATTTTTTTCCAGAGAGATTTTATTCTCTCATTTTTACCTTTCCATTCGTTTAATACGAAAAAAGCTAATACTTGTACCATTGTGTCTAATTTTTTATTCATCCTCATTGCCCTAAAAAAAATCTAGAATAAATCTTATACATATGTAGTAACAATTGAGGGGTAACAAAAAATTTCAGGGCCCCCCTAAAAAAACAAAAGTTTCTGCATTTTTGTCTTATCAGAGTATCTAGCGAATAATCATTTAAACAATGGAGAAAATGTTCAAAGAATCTTAATAAAATGTAAAAAAATGAAATTTTACATAAATTACAAAAATTACAAAATTTTATTAAAACCAGTATTATGAATGAACAGATAAGAAAGTTAAGGATAATTTACATTGAAATGGGAAAATTAAAGCAAAAAGATGTAAAAAATGTACTAATTGAAAAACCTGCAAAAAATAAATAAATTCTTCAAAAATAAAAAAGTTTAAAAAATCAATGAAAGTAAAAGACAGAAAATTAAGAAATATGGTAATAATGCGTTATGAAATATTAAACAGTTTAAGGAAGATTGATTAAATTGCTTTTTTAAAATCAAAATACTAGGCATTAAACAGTAAAAGTTTTTAAAACAAAAAATTAAAATTACAAAAGAGAGGAAAATATCATTTTCAAAA
This sequence comes from Ganaspis brasiliensis, assembly GCA_037103525.1. Lineage (NCBI taxonomy): Eukaryota > Metazoa > Arthropoda > Insecta > Hymenoptera > Figitidae > Ganaspis > Ganaspis brasiliensis. The sequence goes on along the minus strand of JAZKLR010000114.1, from coordinate 7,834,541 downwards.
AGTTAAAATATTTGCGGACATGTTTTTTTAAATTAAGAAAATAAATAAGATAATCAGTAAAAAAAAAACAGAAAAATTTTACTAAAGATAAAAAAATTCTTTAAAAACTTGTATTGAAAATCAAGCAAACAGCAATAATTTTATTTAAATGAAGAATTAAGTAAAAGCAATTAAACAATTTTAAGAAAAAAACCAATATATCTAAGAAATAAAAAATTCTGATCAAATGAGAAAATTTATTATAAGATCAAATTTAAGAAAAATTAAATAAAAGAAGAAAAGTCTTTGGAAATTATAAAAATTAATAAGTTATGACAAATGACAAAAAATATTTTAAAAATCATAAAATTGAAAAAAATTATATTTTACAACTACCAAATTATAGTACTAAATAACATTAATCACTGGAATGTAAATAAATGTTTCTAAATATTGTTAAAATAAAACTGTATAAAATTAACTAAAGTAATTTTTGTAAAAAGAATAAAATTTAAAAAAAAATGTAAAAAATAAAAAAGTACCTATTATTAAACGCATAAAAAAAGAAAAATGTTTAAAAAGTAATTAAAGTTACCTAAGTGATTTTCTAAAGATACAGAAAAACAATATAAAACATAACCTACCAAAAAAATTGTTTGAAAAAGAAAAAATTGCAAGAATAATTGAATATTTCAAGAAAGTGATATAAATTAGCGTGTAAATAAGTCTACAATTTTTTCTATAATTTTCAATCGTTTTTAATTTACAATTATTCTCCTTAAATTTTATAATTATTCTTAAAATTTTTTAATTTTTTTGTTCTGTTGTAGATTAAGGGCATGTGATGGAGTATGACGTCATTGGATAGGCAAAATTTATCCGTAACTTTTCTCTTAAAATATTGAATATTAGGAATTAGGAATTAGGAAGGTCTCTCAGACCCGAGTTTGTTTTAATTTTGGCTCAAAATTGATTTTTTAAAAATATTGCAATATTTCGAAAATTTCCCAAAATTAATTTTGGGCAAAAATTCAAACAAACTCGGGTCTCAGAGACCTTCCTAATGACATTTTAAGTAATTCTACCAAGTTTCATGACAAAATATTCAATATTTTAAGAGAAAAGTTACGGACAAATTTTGCCTATACCAGTGACGTCATAATCCATCACATGCCCTTAACGATTATAATGAAGATTTAATATCCAACGCAGAGTATTAAGAATAAGTAATTTTTTGATTTACATTTGATTCATTCCCCTTTTTTTTAAAAGATTTTTTAAGATAATTTTTTATTTGAATTATGTTTAAAGCAATTAGTGCACAATGTTTCACTGAATTCGTTTATTCATATTATGTTAAAAAAAATGTTTGCAAAATATTTTCCGAGTCGCTTGATTCGTTGATTTAAATTAATATGTTTAAAAAAAATATGCAAAATGTTTCTCGACCCTAAAATCGATGAATTTTATTATGTTTACTTCTTTTTATGTTTACTTTCAGCTAGACTCTATTTTAAAAAATTACTTGAAATAAAAAAATAATTAAAGTAAAATGGTTTTAAATGTGTTTAATATTGTGTTTTAAAAAATTAATGTAAAATGTTTCTCGACTCATTATTATTTTATGGTAATGTATTTTTTATAAAAGTTTCGTATTTTCATAATAAATGTATTTGCGGCAGCAATAATTATTTTTTAATTTATTTTTTAAAGCCTTCTTCCAACCATATTAATTAATTATAAATCTTTATTCATTACATTTTTACTATTTTTAGATTGTTAAAAATTAAATTCTTATATTTTATTGCAGTTACTAGGTTTTCCACGCGACAACTACCCTCGTTACTTGGTCGCTCGCGCGACGACCCTCAAATTCGCTCAACAGTAACTACATTTTTTTAATTAATTAATTGTTTAAACAAATAGGACATTTTTTTACATCAATCAAGGCAGATTATTTATTCGAATCAAGAGTAAAAACGGCTGTTTAAAATTTCAATTAGGCCTCACGGAACAAGGCAATAAAGATTTAAACAGTTTTTCGCGTTTTTCTTGAATTCCTTCAATCTGTAGTTACTGTGTTTCTGGAAAACACGACAGTACTATAAAAGTAAGTCTATGATAGGTATTTCCTATAGCGATACCTAATACTGCAAAATTATATATTGTTGCTTTTATAGGTCAGCAAACGCAAATAGGAATGTAAACTATAGAGTAATGTAATGGTACAAAACCATTATATTTCTTTACGTGTAGTCGTTCTCTTGTTTTTAAAAGAAAAACGACTCAGAACACGAGTGTTGTTTCTTAGTTCGAATAGGTGGCGCATACGGGCTTCCGTAGGCGGAAGAGTTATCCAGTGTTCAACCTCAATGCATTGCAGCTTGGGGACCCTGAGTATAGCTTCTATAAAACTCCCTTAAATCAATACATATTAAAAAAATTTCTAGAATTTTCCATTAACCAGTATTATGCAGACAGTCATACACCGAACGAAGGTTTAGAAGGATTTATAAGTCAATTGTTAAAAACAAGAGAATTATACAAATTTCTTAAAAGGACTGTAATTGATAAAGATTAAACAGTGAAATTGATATAGAAAAAGGATTAACATTAACTTGACAGTTAACGGTTTAAGTAAGTAAACTATAATTTTTTCTTTTAATATTATAAATTTATAATTCATTTTTCATATTTTTTAAGGATATCATATCTATAATATAATAATATCATACCTATAACTAATAATAAAATCAAATCATTTACTTTTTAGTGTTAGATAAACAAAAAATTTAAGAAGCTTATAAAGATGGTTTTTAAGATAATAACTATACTGATTATATTCAACGTTCTGACAATTAATCCACAACAATCAGAGTGGTTGCCAAATTTCTTAAAATACCTTCAAGTAGATTCCAGAAAGTACATAGCGTCTCTCATTTACGACGACAAAAGTCATGATTTTAGAACAAATTCGATTTCAGAAATTGCAAAAAGTTTCCCGACTCAAACCATCAATTTTGATTGCCTGCAATACAAGTGTCTGGAATATTATCCGTTTCTAAAAAATCCTGAAGGAACGAACTTGTTCATAATAGTTCCACCATTGAAAGGATCTGATGCGATAAACGAGACGATGATTGCGATTGATGTTTTGAACTGGTTATCGAAAGGCAGAAGACGACCAAAATGTTTAATCATTCTACCAATGGATCAGAAGAATTTTATTTACAAAAAGCTACTGCGCAAATTGTGGTTTAAGCAAGTCCTAGACGCTACAGTTCTCCAAGTAGATGAATCAAATTCCAAAATTCGTAAAACAATTCTTGGAAGAAATGAAACTTCTAAAATTGGTGAAACGAGTTCAAACATTGATGAAACAACTTCCGAAAATCACGAAACGATTTTTAAACACAATAAAATGATTCTCGAAAGGAATGAAGGTGAAACAAAATCTCTTGTTAAAAAACCAATGAAACAAACAAATCAAAAGGCGACGTTGCATCAGTATAATCCATTTTCGAAAATTATTACCAAATCGACACTAACATCGCAATCTGTATGGTTTCCAGATAAGCTTCAAAATTTGCACGAATATCAAATGAAAGTCTCTGGCTTTCATAACTTTCCGCTGCTGGATCTAAAGCAAAATGAATCTGGTCAACTAATCAGAATGGCTGGCATGGATGCAAACATTGTTAAGTTCTTGGCAAATGAAATGCATTTTTCATTTGAAATGATTACCAAAGTACCTTTCGGGATATTCAGTTGCAAAGCGAATGAAACAACTGGACTATCACGTATGCTGTCTTATAATAAGCTGAGTTTTATAATTAACAGAATCTTGGGAGCAGAAGATTGTGATATTGAAAGAGTTGAAGTAAGCAGACAAGCTGGTCGGATTAGTCTAAGTGCAGTTGTACCAATTTTCAAGACAAAAGTATCTGTTTTGATTGTCACTGGTAGATTATTGTATACGATACTGGTAAACATCGCATTGATTGTTGCCCTGCTGATACTATCCAAAATTCTTATGCTCGATAAGGAAGTTTGGCAACCTGTCTTTCTAATGCAAATGCTATTTGGATTCGTAGTACAAAATGAGCCTCGAAAAATGGCAGACAGAATTATCTTTTGTTCAATGCTGCTGACTTCGATGATTTTGGCCATGAATATCTTCGATGTTTGTACCGATCTGGGTACGGGTTATGAAACTGAATTAGAAATGAAAAGTTTCTTGGATCTGAAAAATTCAAACTTAACAATAATAATATCCATTCCAATGAAAAAAATTTTGATTCCTTACAGCGATGGATCGCTTTTAAATGTATTGAATAAAGCGGAAGGAATTAATACTACTGTTGGACTGGATTGTTTTGAAGAATTGTCGAATCATAGAAATGTTTGTTGCATCACAAATTCTTTGGCAATAGAGATAGCTGTTGATAATTACCGGGATCAGTTTGGAAACCCGATTATGAAAATGTTAGAAGAAACTCTGCATGACTCATGGTACTTCTACAATTTTGAACCAGGATCACCATATGTGTCACGATTCGATAATGTTATCCTGAGAATGCAAGAATCTGGAATTTTTGACAAAATGAAGGTCAAGTGGCCCCGTTCTATCATGAATCCTGATAAATCAAATCAAAAAGAAACTCAGAAGATTTCTGAGCTGGTACGGTTATTTTTCTATGTGTATCTTTTGGGAAACTGCTTGTCAATGCTGGTATTTGTCATTGAGATGCTCGTCTAAAGAAATTTGTTCAGGTAAAAAAATTATCTATTGTTTACCAACATCTTTTTAAAATAATTTAGTACATTATTAAATTTATCTCAATTTTTAAACAGGAAGAAGAAGGAGGAGGAGATACACTAAAAAAGTCTTCTTGGTATTAGGATAGCCATCTGATTATACGATTGCTAGTTATTCTAGAAGTTGGAATATATATCAACAATACAGTATGGTCGATCTATATATATTATAGCGTATATCAAAAAAAGAAAATTTTTGAAAATCATTTAAAGTCGCACGGAAATCGACTAAAACTGGAAAAAAAAATTACCCCTATTTTTTTGTTTTTTGGTCTGACAATATTAAGGGGTGCCGCTTGCACCCCCTATTTTCCCATTAGAAATACATGGGAAAAATGTACTCTTTTAAAGAAAGTGTTAAAATTTGTTCAGAATTTTATCGAAAAAGGCTCAGAAGTTTATGAGACCTCGATGAATGTCCAAAGTTAAAGAAACTGTGGATTATTATTTTTTTTTTGCAATCTGACCCTCTCTAGGGGTGCGTTAAATAACCACCCCTAAACATGAATTCAGCATTTATAAGTAAATCGGTCTGAAATATTATTTTTTTTCGTTGCTTTTTTTTTATAAATAATTTTACTGAACAAAATACAAAGCTCGCTGCATTCTTAAATAAAACTTTAATTGTTTAAACAATTTTAATTTGGTTGGAAAGATGGAAGTTTTCTTGTAATGTGATAAATTAATAACAAGAAACCCCCAGCTAACTTTCTTGATTTGGAAAGCACAAACAATTAGAATATGCTCAAAATAATTATAGATTGTTAAAAATAATTAAAAGATGATGACAATACTTTCAACATGATAAATTAATAACAGCAAATACACTTTGAGATAAATAGTTGAGAAATACCTTTGCTCTTTTTCCGTCTGCAATTTTCAAGACTTTTCAATTGTTTAAGTCTTGAAAATTGCAGACGGAAAAATTCGTGATATATCCTTAATAAAGATAACAAAAACTGAAATCCTTCTAGGAGAGTTTAATGAAAAATTGTTTTTAACAATTTAAATTGTTTAAACAACTAAACAAAATATTTCGTGTAAAAATTTCCTGTTAATTTTTACTAAAGAATAGACAGCTATTTAAAAAAACATTTAATTTCAAAAATATAAAAAAATTCAATTGTTTAAACAAATTAAAATAGTCATAACAATTAAATGTATATTGCGAATTGTGCATAAATAACTTCCTTATAGTTCTTCAATGAAAATTTCTTCATTATTATGAATTTTTTTTTAATTTTAGTTTTATTTTTAAATTATGAATTTATTTCTTCAAGTTTTTATTATTTTCTCCAAATTTTTATTATTTTCTAAAGTTTTCAATTATTTTCTTCAATTTTAATTTTTTTTGTTTTGATTTTCAATCCAGTTGTTCAATTTGCAATTGGTTTCAGCAATTATTCCTATAATTTTCTTAATTTTGCAATTTTTTAGTTTAAATTGAATGTATATTGTAAAATTTTTTAGATTATTTTTAACAATTGTCAATTATTTTTGTCATTCTTCATATAAGTATATTCTTTTCCATTTTGTAATTATTCTTGTCATTTTCATTATTTGCGTTTCCAAAAATTTATAATTTTAAATGACTAACAGCAATGTAAAGTTTCTTATTAATGTTGCTGTTAATTAATATTTTACTATATACATGTAATAATTGCAACTTTAATTAATTGAAACTTATAAGTTTAAAAACATTAAAGTTTGAGTTAATTGACGTTTGGGATTTATATAAATAATAATATCTTGGAATTAATTAAGTTTAATATAGTTTTCGACTTTCTTTCTATCTACCTCTTATCTACAAAATGACTAGATTAATAGACTACTAAAAGAAAATTGATAAAACATAGCAAAAACTTTAAATTTAAAGAAAATAATTAAAAATTGAGAAATGAAGAAAATTATAGGAATAATTGTTGGAAATAATTGAAGGAATGGATTGAAAATCGACAAAAATAATTAAAATTGAATAAAATAATTGAAAATTGAAATTTTAAATTCAAATTTAAAGAATATAATTAAAAAATGAAAAAAGTATTTGAAAAAAGCCGAATGCAGGGATCACAGGACCTATTGCTAATGAAAAATGGTGAATAGGTGCGAATTTTTTCAAAAATAGAGGACAAAAAGAGGACAGAAAATTTGCTTCAACTTATGTACTTGAAGATTTTTTGGGACTTTTTTATTTACAAATTTTAAATATGGAAATATTATACAGGGCTGCCAGCGGACTTGTAGATTGAAAATAGTACAAAAAAGTGACTTTCTAATTTAAAGAGGTGAATAAATAGGTAGTTTTTAAGTGAAAAAAGTGAATAAACAATCCTTTGCAATAATAAACAAAATATTACTGATATTAATTTGGGGCCCGCCAGCAGGCAAATAATTAATCAGGGCTCCCCAATATCAAATTTAAAAAAAAATTTGTTAAATGAGAAAACTAATTGGAAAATAAATTAAAAATCAAGAAATGAAGACAATAATTTAAAATTTAAAACAAAAGAATTGAAATTTAAAGAAAATAATTTAAAAATTTAAAGAATACTAGTAATAACAAGAAAATAATTGAAGAATGACAAAAATAAGTAAAATTTGACGAAAAAAAATGATTCAAACTTAAAAGAAATTAATTTAAAAAATGATAAAAAAAATTTACATATGTAGAAAATATGTAGAAAACAGTTGAAAAATTACAAAAAAAGCTGAATTTTGGAAAAAAAATTAATGAGAAATATAATTAAAAATATGAAGTAAAAAGTAAAAAATGTATTACATTAATTGAAAAATTAAGGACATAATTGAAACGTGAATAAACTAATTGAATAATGTCATAAATAATTGAAAGCTAGTGTTAAAATTACAAATTTATAAACAACAATAATAAAAATATTAAAGAAAATGACATTTAAAGAAAATAATTCCAAAATGTCAAAAATATTTAAATAATGATTACAATTAAAATAATTGTAGTTTGAGAAAAATAGTTGAAAAATGACAAAAGTAATTGATAACTGATGTAAAGAATTGAAAATTTATAAACAATAATTATTGAAAAATTGAAAAAAATATTAGAAGTTTGAGGAAAATAATTAAAAGTTGAAGATATTAATTGACATTTGAAGAAAATAATTGAAATTTAAAGAGAATAATTCAAAAATGTCAAAAAAAAAATAAATATGAGAAAAGGAATTGAAATTTGTAGAAAATAATTGAAAAAAGTGTGAAAAAATATAAATTTGAAGACAGTAACTTGAAAAATTGACGAGACAATTGAAATATTAAGAAACTAATTGAATAACGAGATAAATAATTGAAAGCTGGTTTGAAAATTAAAAAATTATAGACAATAATTGAACAATTGAAAAAAATATTGGAAGTTTGAGGAAAATAATTGAAAGTTTAAGAAATTAATTGAAGTCTGAAGAAAGAAATTGAAATTTGAAGATAATAATTCAAAAATGTCATAAAATTTAAATATAAGGAAAGTAATTGTAATTTGTAGAAATAATTAAAAAAATAATTGAAAGAGTTGTAAAAAATAATTAAATTCAAGAGAATAATAAAAAAGATAAAGAAAATTATTGAAATTTGAAGAAATTTTTTTAAAACTGATGTACATTTTTTTTAATTTCTTGACAATAAACAAAATTGAATAATGACAAAAATAATTTAAATTTGAAGAGAATAATTGAATAAACGGTACAAAAAGCAGCCGCAACGCGCCTACAATTGAGGGTTTCGTGGATTTCTCTACAAACTTATTTCCCTCTCTCTCACACACACACAACCGGAAAAAAAACCCAGTTTTCTCAGTCTCTCTCTCTAATTCATATTCTTACGCAATTGGAAATGCTAAAAATGTCATTTGTGTCATATTAGTCATATATGACATATATGACATATGAGTCATGTGTGACATATGTGACATGTGTGACATATGTATCATTTGTGATATGTGTTATGTGTGACATATGTATCATATGTGACATATGTGACATATGTGACATGTGTAACATATGTGTCATTTGTGATGTGTCATGTGTGACATATGTGACATATGTGACATGTGACACATGTGACATATGTGTCATATGTAACATGTGTAACATATGTGTCATATGTGACATGTGTGACATATGTGTCATATGTGACATGTGTGACATATGTGTCATATGTGACATGTGTGACATATGTGTCATGTGTGACATATGTGACATGTGTAACATATGTGACATATGTGTCATATGTGACATATGTGTCATATGTGACATATGTGTCATATGTGTCATATGTGTCACATGTGTCATATGTGACATATGTGACATATGTCACATATGTGACATGTGTGACATATGTGTCATGTGTGACATATGTGACATGTGTAACATATGTGACATATGTGTCATATGTGACATATGTGTCATATGTGTCATATGTGTCACATGTATCATATGTGACATATGTGACATATGTCACATGTGACATATGTGACATATGTGTCATATGTAACATGTGTAACATATGTGTCATATGTGACATGTGTGACATATGTGTCATATGTGACATGTGTGACATATGTGTCATATGTGACATGTGTGTCATATGTGACATGTGTGACATATGTGACATGTGTGACATATGTGTCATGTGTGACATATGTGACATGTGTAACATATGTGACATATGTGTCATATGTGACATATGTGTCATATGTGTCACATGTGTCATATGTGACATATGTGACATATGTCACATATGTGACATGTGTGACATATGTGTCATGTGTGACATATGTGACATGTGTAACATATGTGACATATGTGTCATATGTGACATATGTGTCATATGTGTCATATGTGTCACATGTATCATATGTGACATATGTGACATGTGACATGTGTGACATATGTGTCATGTGTGACATATGTGACATATGTGTAATATGTAACATATGTGTCATATGTAACATATGTAACATGTGTGACATATGTGCCATGTGTAACATATTTGTCTTGTGTAACATATTTGTCATATGTAACACATGTGACATATGTGTCATGTGTGACATATGTGACATGTGTAACATGTGTCATATGTGTCATATGTGACATATGTGTCATATGTGACATATGTGACATATGTGTCATGTGTGACATATGTGACATGTGTAACATATGTGACATATGTGTCATATGGGACATATGTGTCATATGTGACATATGTGACATGTGTGACATATGTATCATATGTGACATGTGTGACATATGTCACACATATGTGACATATGTGTCATGTGTGACATATGTGACATATGTGTAATATGTAACATATGTGTCATATGTAACATATGTGTCATATGTAACATATGTGTCATATGTAACATATGTAACATGTGTGACATATATGTGCCATGTGTAATATATTTGTCTTGTGTAACATATTTGTCATATGTAACACATGTGACATATGTGTCATGTGTGACATATATGACATGTGTAACATTTGTCATATGTGTCATATGTGACATATGTGTCATATGTGACATATGTGTCATATTTGTCATATGTGACATATGTGTCATATGTAACATGTGTAACATATGTGTCATATGTGACATGTGTGACATATGTGTCATATGTGACATGTGTGACATATGTGTCATATGTGACATGTGTGTCATATGTGACATGTGTGACATATGTGTCATGTGTGACATATGTGACATGTGTAACATATGTGACATATGTGTCATATGTGACATATGTGTCATATGTGACATATGTGTCATATGTGTCACATGTGTCATATGTGACATATGTGACATATGTCACATATGTGACATGTGTGACATATGTGTCATGTGTGACATATGTGACATGTGTAACATATGTGACATATGTGTCATATGTGACATATGTGTCATATGTGTCATATGTGTCACATGTATCATATGTGACATATGTGACATGTGACATGTGTGACATATGTGTCATGTGTGACATATGTGACATATGTGTAATATGTAACATATGTGTCATATGTAACATATGTAACATGTGTGACATATGTGCCATGTGTAACATATTTGTCTTGTGTAACATATTTGTCATATGTAACACATGTGACATATGTGTCATGTGTGACATATGTGACATGTGTAACATGTGTCATATGTGTCATATGTGACATATGTGTCATATGTGACATATGTGACATATGTGTCATGTGTGACATATGTGACATGTGTAACATATGTGACATATGTGTCATATGGGACATATGTGTCATATGTGACATATGTGACATGTGTGACATATGTATCATATGTGACATATGTTACATATGTGTCATATGTGACATGTGTGACATATGTCACACATATGTGACATATGTGTCATGTGTGACATATGTGACATATGTGTAATATGTAACATATGTGTCATATGTAACATATGTGTCATATGTAACATATGTAACATGTGTGACATATATGTGCCATGTGTAATATATTTGTCTTGTGTAACATATTTGTCATATGTAACACATGTGACATATGTGTCATGTGTGACATATATGACATGTGTAACATTTGTCATATGTGTCATATGTGACATATGTGTCATATGTGACATATGTGTCATATGTGACATATGTGTCATATTTGTCATATGTGACATATGTGTCATATGTGTAATATGTAACATATGTGTTATATGTGACATATGTAACATTTGCGACATATGTGTCATGTGTGACATATGTGACATGTGTGGCATGTGACACATTTTATATATGTGAAATTTGTCTTATGCGTTTTGACTATCTCTCTCTCTCTCTCTCTCTTGCACACAACTGCACAGCTATTGGCTGTGTACGACGGACGGACGGACGGACGGACGACAAAGTCTCACTATAAAGCTGGCTCTACATGTGAACCTAACACTACTCCGCACGCACGTCGTGCATGAGATAGAAAAGGACGGAGAGAGTCTCTGTCCAACACTGCTCCGCACGCACGACTTGCACGAGATAGAAAAGGACAGAGACTCTCTCCGTCCTTTTCTATCTCATGCACGACGTGCGTGCGGAGCAGTGTTAGGTTCACATGTAGAGCCAGCTTGAGGGTTTCGGTCCCGAACCACGAAACCCTAAAAATAACAAAACTAAATTGAAATTTGTGTAGAAACTTTAAATATTTCTGCCAATAAAACAAAGATTAAAAACGTAATTGAAATTTTAAGAAAATATTTGAAATATTACAAAAATAAATGAAAATTGGTGTAATAAATTAAAAAATTTGTGGCAATAATTTAAAGTTTAAAGAAAATAATTTAAATTTGAAGAAAGTATTTAAAGTTTAAAGAAAATAATTTTAATTAAAAAATGTCAAAAAAATTAAATACGAAGAAAGTAATTAAAGTTTCTAGAAAACGATTGAAATATGTAGAAAATAATTGAAAAAGTTGTAAAAAATTAATAAATTCGTGACAATAATAAAAAGAATGAAGACAGTTTTTAAAATTTGAAGAAAATAAATTAAAACTGGTGTAAAATTTAAAAGTTCATGAAAAAAAAAATTGAATATAACAATTGAAATTTTTATAAAATAATTTTAAAATGACAAAAATAATAGAAATATGAAGAAAATAATTTAAAAATAACGAAAATACTAAGAAATATGACAAAAGTAATTGAAATTTTTCAACAAATAATTACAAAATTACAAAAGTAAATTGAAACTTGTGTAGAAAAATTCAATATTCTTGTCAATAATTTATAGATTTTAGAATATAATTAAAATTTTAAAAAAATAATTTCAAAAGAAAAAAATAAATGAAAACTTGTGTAATAAATTTAAATATACCTGACAAGAATTTAAAGACTGAAGAAAATAATTGATATTCGAAAAAATGAAATTCAAAATCTTAGAAATACTTGAAAATTGACAAAAGTACTTTAAAAATGAAAAAGATGATTCAAAAGAGATGTAAAAACTAAATATTTGTAGACTGTATTTAAAAAATTGATGATGTAATGTAATTTTTTTGAAAACTGAATTTTTTACACGAAATTTGTCATTTGGGAGACCCCGAAAATTCTCGGCAATCGTGATTCAAGATGATAATTCGAAAATATGGAAAGTCACAATTTTGAATGTATATCCAAAATAATGAAAAATTAATTTTTTTACATCGGAATCTTTATTTGCCACCTCAAAAATCTCTAAATAAGACTTGTTGAATTTCCTTGAATATTTATGTGATAAAAGATTGCACATATTGCAATGTATTATTTCTACATATTTTTTGTAACATCCGACATTTTTAAAATTTAATTTCTTGAAACATCATAGGTATCTTAAAATATGGCTAAAAATTATGGGGATTTTCTATCGATTTTGGCTATAACTATAAACTTTAATACTGAAAATTAGAAAAAGGGGAAATAGGGGACAATTCTTTAAAATAGGGGAAATAGGTGCAAAATTTTAAAACAGGGGAAAAAAGGTGAATAGGGGACAACCTGTGATAGAAAAGGAAATTAATTGAAACTTATAAGTTTGAAAAAATTAAAGTTTGAGTTAATTTCTTGACGTTTGGGCTTTATATAAATAATAATGGCTTGGAATTAATCAAGTTTAATATAGTTTTCGACTTTCTTTCTATTAAAATTTTTTTAGATTAAATTTTGATCACTTTAAAATTAAATTCATTTTTTCATATTATTATTAAAGAATACAAAATTGAAATTGAAGGTTTTAGGATTTATCTACCTTTTCAGAGTTTCTTAAAAATTTGCGAATCGTTTTCAAAATTCATGGATCATTTTAAATATTCTCGACAATTTGAAAGTTTTTTTCAAGATACATTAAATTCTGGCACCGGGACCTTTTGGGTTCTGGGCCCTGAAGCACGTGCTTCATGTGCTTCAAGGTAGATCCGCCCCTGCTAATTATGAACCTAATGTAATTTTTTAAAATTTCAAAATGGCGGATCTAATATGGCGGACATAATGTAAAATTTTAGTTTAATTTAGAAAGAAAAGTTTTTTTTACTTCTTACCAAGTTTTTTTTCCAAGAATCATGAGAACTGTATCTGTTAAAAATGCTGGTACAGTTTGAAAAACTGTTTTTGCTATGTAATAGAGCCAGAAATACTTAACAACGCTTAAGGAATTGCACCAAAAACTATTTATAGTAGGAATTTCGTATTTGAAGGTTAAATCGTAATATTCAGCCCAAGTCATTGTTCGATTCCAAGAGAAAATATAATTATAAATTAAAGGCTCGTCTTCTTCAGTCCTAAAAAAAAGTACAATAAATTTGATTTAATTATATAATTGTGTAAAAAATTATTAAGTAGGGACAAAAAATTTGACAATAAAATAATGAAAACAATATTTTAATGTTAAACAACTCTCTAAATTTGAATTAGTGAAAAATCGATCACTAATTCAAATTAGTAGAAATTTTCAATAATTTTTTATTTTAATTAAATTTTAATTTTATTTTACTATATTTGAGTTAGTAGATTTTAAAGTTTTACTATTGCTTTAGTGAAAGGTGTCTAATAACTATAGTATAAATTTTCACTAATTTGAATTAGTGACCGATTATTCACTATAATTTAGATTAAGAGAGAAAAAGTTACAAAGTTAAAATTAATTTATTTCTACAACTTTGTTGTACTATCTAAATTAGAAACCTAATTTGTGCTAAAATATATATGCTAAAAAGAATAAATTGTTTTTTAAATACACATTACTTGTTTAAAGCAACATCCCAGGCACATGAAATAAGAGCATTAATAGTTAGATCCGCTGGAACTATTTCCACTTTCTTTGATTTATCGCCATGAAGTACTTTTAATAATCCAGTTATTGCACTTGCAACTAGACCATTAGGTCCAGAAAAATTATCACTCCATCCTTCTATAGGTTCGCAATATGTTGATGCCACTAATGTTTGAAAAAATAAATTATAAGAAACAAATCTGTGAGAAAATTTCATAAATATTGCTCAAGGGTCAATACACTCTGCTATTTTTCACGGAAACTGATTTTAAAGAATATTTTTATCGTCTAGAAAAAAAAATTGCATAAAGCTAGTTTTAACTAAAAACAATTGTTTTTTAAATATTTTATCCCATCTTTCGAAAAACGGCTTGAGTCTTTCCATGTTTGTTTATTTTTCAAAATAATAATAATACAGAAAACATTTCTTTTTCATTAGAAATTTGTTCACCAGTAAATTTTTGTAGAAGAAAAAAGAATGCTGATAAAAATGCTTTAAATTACTTATAACTAACAAATGAATCGAAAATCTAAAATTTCTCAAAATGTCTTAAATCGACTTAAGCCGTTTTTCCGGCTAATAGTTCAAACGCAAGTAATAAATAAAATAAAATTCTGACCAATTGATGGTCTAAATATCCCAACAGGAAGTTTGGTTGCATGCTGTTGAATTAATTGCTCAGAAATCGCTTTTGTGAAACAATAATTGTTCGGATAATCATTCCTTAAGATATTTTCAAGTTTCTCAAATTCATCTCCACTGAGAACTTCGGCTATTTTTAAAATTCGGTCGCCTGAAATAATAACAATAATATTAATATGTAGTAATGACAATAATAATAATAAAAATTAAGGGTCGAAAAAAAAAATAATTTAAAAAAAATTTATAATCCCAGATCGTAAATAAAAAATAATGAATGTAATTTAAAAAAATTTACAATGAATATTACGAAAGGTTTAAAAATTTTAAAGCTCTATTTGTATAAAAACCTGTTATTGGAGGGTTGTAAAATTTTTCATCAATTTCTAGCCTGGTACAATGAGCATAAAATGTTGAAACTTGTATTAAAGCCTGTACACAGTAATAAATAGTTTATTAACAAGAATGACAATTTTTACATACTTTTTTATTATGTCAATTTAACGAGACACTTTTTATTGATGAATCTCACTAATTTTCAGAATTAAACATTTTTTTTTTCTTAACGAAATTTTAGTCACTTTGAAAAATATTCTGTTGAGAAAATACAGACGTACCTTTAAATTAGTCATAGATTGACAAATACCAATTAATTCTTTTGTACCAAAAACATTGTCGGCAACTGCCTGTTTGAGTTTTTCATTAAATCTCACTGAAGCAGCCACATGAAAAACAATCGACACTTCTTTCAATAAAATATCTTTGTTCTCGTTTGATATTCCTAAACTGGGCTGTGTACAGTCCCCTTCTATTGGAATAATTTTTCGTAGAAATTGCGGAAATTCACTCCTTAAGCGATTAAAAATCTAAAGCATTATTTTTCTGTATTTTTAAATTTTAGTAAGGTATCGTTTATATGGGTGAAAATCAAAAAGTCGTAAATATTTGACTAACTTTATTTTGAAACGAAATCTTTGAATAGATGAATAATAATTTTTTTTTGTTAGCGTTATTCAAAAAAGTACAAAAAATTGTGTAACTCAAGATCGAGGATCACTTATCTAATTATTAAAAATTGTTTTTAATATTAACGTACATTTAATCTCTGATGAATAATTTATTTTTAAAAATTAAATTGTTATTTATTTAGAACAAGATTTGAACGTTTTTTTGATTTTCACCCATATAAACTATGTTATACCATAAAAAAGCTGCAATTAGTAATGATAATAGTTTACCGGTTGTTCTAAAAGATGTTGAATTCTCTCATGAATACTTTTATCTCTTTTTTTTCTTATAATAACGTAAATAGAAATGAGTTCTGGACAACATCTGAGAAGTTTTTCTATTAAAAGCTTTCCCAAAAATCCTGTACCTCCTTTTAATATAGTAAAATATTAATAGATAGTTGTTTGCTTCATTATAGGTTCTCTTAGATTTTTCTTTTTTTATTGGTTTTTTTATATTTTAACTTACCTGTAATTAGAACACTTTGATCCGCATAAAAATGTTGTATTGGTGTTTTTGACATATATTCCTTATGGTGCATTATCAATTTCACAAAATCGATAAATTCACTTGAGATGATTTTATTTATCTTCACACACTTATAATAACTGTATTATTATTATATTATATATTTTTTTATTGTTATTATAATTAATAATATTTTCTTTTATCATAAATTTTGACTGTTTTCTTCATAATCTGGTTACAGAAACTGTTTGATAAATAATAAACCTAATTTCCATAACAAGACTTTATATAAACTGCAATTTTGTCATAAATCAATTAGTGATTATTAACGGCGAATATTAATTTTTCATTGTAATTTAGTCAGAAAACCAGGAATGGAAAGAAAGATATTTTTTTCTTATAATACTTAAATTTACTTTTATTAATTGTAACATATATACTTTGTTTTTTCTTTTATAACTGAAAAACGAAATTTTTGGACAAATTTTTATCACTATCTTCTTGTACATTTATCGATTAATGTTTAATTAATTTATTTCTTTTATTCGTAAATATTATTCCATCTCTTATTATGAAAAAAAAATCTTTGAATACATTATTGATTCTAGTAAGAAATGTAATCTGTATGTAAATCATGTAAAAACACCTCTGGTCAAGGGCTTTAGTCAAATAAATAAAGTTCCTATCATTTTGTATGCAATAAAAAACATGGAAATGTACAGAAATGATTTACTTTCGTTTAGAAAAAATTCAGTTTAATCAATGTAATTTTTCGTCATAATCTTTATATGTTTCCTATTTGCAGAAAAATAATGTTTAATCCTCTATTCAATTAAAATAAAAATTTTCATGTATTATTATAGAAACAAATTTAATTGAATAAAGGATTATACAGAAACATGTAATAAAGTAACAAAATAAAAAACCAACCAATTAAGGATAAACATGAGAATAAGACAAAATAATATAAATAATCATATTTTAATCTTAATATTTTGGCAGCTGGAACTGTATCAAGAGGGTCCTTTAATAAATGAACTCTTATTCCAATCATGTATTTTTGTATGTAGTCATGCCAGTCAAAATGTTCCATTGAAAATGGAAATAACTTTTTATCATCATGCGATATTGTTTCCCAAAGAGATTTTATTCTCTCATTTTTAGCTACCCAATCTCTCAATGCAACATTAGCTGCTAATTTTATCATCTTATCTAATGTCTTGTTAGTCTTCATAGCCCTGAAAATAAAGTGTTTAACACGTTCATAGGTTTATAGAAAAAGAATATAGAAAAAGAAAAAAAAGTCATATTACATATTCATTTCAAATCAGACAGGCATGGTCCAAAATGAAAATCAATTTTCTATCCAAAATGTTGCTTTTTAAAGAATTTCAGATGACACGTATTTTAAAAGTTTAGGTGAAAATTTTTTTTTTTATGGAGTTATCTATAATAAAGAAATCTACAAGATATATTTATTCTTTCATTCTGCCCACACCTTAACTTTGGCCTTTAAGTATTTTTTGCTTTAAATCAGATAGATTAAAAAAAAAGATTTTTAAAAAAATGCATTTAAATAAATTGATTAAAACCGAAATTTATAAATATCAGTTCAAATAATATAATTTCATTAGTGAATAAAACTATAATTTTTTCTATAGTTTTTAACAGTCTTTAATCTACAATTCTTCTCTCTAAATGTATAATTATTCTTTAATTTTTTAAAATTATTTTGTTCTGTTGCCGATTATTCTCAACAGTTTTCGAATTTTTCCTTCGATTGTCAATTATTTTCTTCATTTCTCAATTATTTTTTTTAATATTTAATTGCTTTAGTCATTTTGTAATTTTTCTTTCACTTATTACCTATTTCCTTAAAATTTTAATTTAATTCTTTAATCTTTAAACTATTTCATTCATTTTTAATTATTTTCTTCAATTCTCAATTATTTTCTTCAATTTTCAATTGAATTCTTCGTTTTTCAATTATTTTATTCAATATTCAATAATTCTTGCATTTTCCCAAATATCAATTGTTTTCTTGGAATTTTAATACAATTCTTCAATTTCAAATTGATTTCTTTAATTTTTTATTATATTTCGTCTTCTCGTCCTCTAGGTCAAAAGGTGTAGTAACGTTAGTTGCCAGGTCCATTCCACAGATTTTTAAATTTCGCGGTTTTTATTTTGTACAGTTGGCGCGCTGACTCCAGCTGTCTACTTCCCATTTCCTCGTTCCTCATTACGTCAGGCTCGGTCAACTCTTATGGAGGCGTGTGGCGAATCCTAACTCTTGGCAAACGGGTAAAGGGGTATTGCGGGGTACTAATTCTGGGCCCGTGCGATAGAGGCGCTGTGCGCAAATTTTTGCCGTGGTTGACGTCTCAAGTATATCCTCGTGAGGTCTTGTGGGTGCGGCCATATTGCTTATGGTGTTTACTTTCATAAAGTGTACACAATTATACACATTTTAATTAATAATTTGTGCCTATTTATTGATTAAAAATAGACATAAGTAAAAAGCTGATGTTTATTTAATAAATGTATAATTTATATTTATATGGCTTATCTTCAATTGAATTCAATTTCAATGAAATTAATGTAGGTAATTGAATCAATTACATACATTAATTTATGTTCAGGAAAAATTATTGCAGAATTAAAGCAATATTAATTGTAGAGTAGAGGATCATAAGTTTGTAAATAAACATATTCTACATTTAATTTGTTTAATTTCTGCAATAATTTTTCTGCTCTTGAAAATTTTTGTTTCATAACCCACACAAAAAAGAATCCATGAATACATATATTCTCACTAATACAACTATATAAAAATTTAGTTACGGGCCCGTGCGATAGAGGCGCTGAGATTCTCCATTTTCAAACATTGAGTTGACCGAGCCTGTCATTACGTTTTTCTGTGCGGTCCACGCCACATGGTAAATTGATATTAACCTCAATAATTAAGTGAAAAATCTAACTTAAAGTGAGTTTATCAGATAAATGTAGTTCTCATAGGTCTGTAGTGTTAAAAAACAAAATGTAAATGTGAAAATGGAAGGCTTTTAATAGAATTTGGAAAAGTGAATAGAACATTTCAAACGTGGTGTCCAGTGTGATTCGTAGGTTAAATGTTGTAATTAGAAAAAGCGTGAAAGGAAGGACAAATAATAATAATAAATTCTGGAAAACTGAATGTGCATGTTCTGATAAAGACATCGGTGAGCAAACTCCTAAAAGTTTGTCCCGTTGTAAACAGGGTTTTCAAAATCAAAACAATCGAAAAGCAGAAAATGTAGCCATTTTAAAATTCAATCGACTCAGGTAAAAAGGGCTTTGAGTGTCTTCCTAGATGAGCGCCGGGCTTTGGTCAGGACTCAGAGGGACAATGTGACAAAACAAAAAAAAAGAATTTTGACAAAGAGGGCGTTGAGTGACTTCCTAGAGAAGCGCCGGGCTCTGGTCAGAACTTGGAGAGAGACATTGTAATAAAATACAAATATGAACTTTGACAAAGAGGGCGTTAAGTGCTTTCTGAGAGAAGCGCTATGCTCTGGTCTGAACTTAGAGACATTGTAATAAAATAAAAAGATTAATTTTGACAAAGAGGGCGCTGAGCGACTTCTTAGAGAAGCGCCATGCTCTGGTCAGATCTCTAAGAAAGTATAATTTGTTAAAAATTATAACATCGAAAACAATAATAGTAAAAATAGAAGTAAGGAAATATAAATAAACATAAAATAGTAAATTAATTTAAAACTAAAAAATTTTGAAAATATAATAGATGTAAATTTATTTGAAAAAGATTTTTCAAAAAGTGAACCAATTTAATTGACAAAAAAGTAATTATTGCAGTTAACAACGATGACAAATTTAAATTAGGTACAAGTAAGGTTTCTTTACGTTGAATCTGTTTTAATGTGTAAGCTGACAGAGAGGTCTCAAACAAGTATAAAAATTGTCTTATCACAAGCACAATTATTTATCATCATTTTCGACTGTAAACGTAATTATAATGATTTTTAGAACACATTGTAATACTAAAAATGTATAACCTCCACCAAATTTATCTTAAAAAATAGGATATTAAAAATTCCATTTATTGAAGAGGTCGGACAAGTAAATTCAGCAACTTTGTCAAAATCTTTAATTGGAAAGTTCAGGATAGTTATAAAGCAGAAAAAGTACTTTTATAACCCTAAAAAAAAAGTCTTTTTATCATGTTGAAAATAAAAGGTAATAACAATAATAATATTAAAAATAATAACAATTTATAAATACATTACTAGAAATCATTAGATCAAGCAATAAAAAAAATAATAAAATTAATAAATAAAAAAAAAACAAATTAATTAATTAATAAAAATAAATAAATAATAATAATAAATAAAATAATAATAATAAAATTTATTGAAAAATTAAATTAAAAAAAATGGGATAAAACACTTCTTTCTCTATCTGGAATCAATAAATAAATAAGATATAATAATAAAATAAACACATTCAGTGTTTTTTCACAATTAAAAAGCTGAAAAACAGACAAAATTGCAGAGTTGTTCAACTTTCAATGATTGTTTTATTGTCGAAATAAATTCATAGGACATTTGTTTTCTTATTCAGGTAGAATTTTTAAATCATATGAGATTTTAAATAAATTGTTTGAGTTTGCATGTATGTTTCGTGTGCATCACAGTCTTTATAATTATAAAATTAATAGAAAACTGATTCAGAGAAATAAATTTAGTTTCCTTTCTTTACATGTTGTTAATTACAACATCTTTACAAAGAGTGCCTTGATTTGATAAAATAAAATTAACTAAAAAGTCATAATATATAATGAATTGTATGACGTTAAGTAGTCAATGAAATCAACAAAGAAGTTTTTGAGTTTTTTGGATTTAATTTCTATTACGATGATGTATAGTTATAACATACCTTACAAAAGTATTCAATGAAAAATGGCAGAGAAAAAATTACAAAATTTCAAAATGTTCCCATTTGTTAATCATAACTTGGCCTACAAAAGAAATATGGAATTTTATATATAAAAAGAAGGAAAATATATTAGGAAACGTGTAAAGGTAGTTTTCACAATCCCTATTCGAAAGAATACAAATAATTTTGATTTGTTGTTATCAGTAGGAACAGTTTTAAACAACACATTAAAAATCCTGAAATTTTATGGGATATAATAAAAGTAAAAATTAACTCATTAGTTTAGTAATTTATTAAGGTTTAAAGATATTCTTAAAAAACATAAATTTGGTTGTCTTAAATTAGAACTTAAAGTTGTTGCTCAAAAGGAATAGCACTTCAGCTTTGTCTTATAAAGAAAATGATAAGAGTAAGATTTTCTTAATCAAATGCATTGTGAGGAAAGATATATTTATTTATTTAAAATTATGAAGCTAATTTTTAATTCCGAAAAATCTTTATAAGCTCTGAAGGTGAACTAGAAAAAATAAAACTCATCATCGAGAAATTTCTTCAAACATTTGGTCAATTTAATAAAATGTATATCAAAAATACATGTAATGTTTAATAACAACATTTTTTTATGATAAGAGAACAAAATAATAATAAAATTTTAAAAAATAAATAAATAAATAAAATAAAATAATAATAAATTATATAAAAATACAAAATTCAGAAAATTAAAACTTACGATCGATTCATGAATTAAATTTAATTATTAACTCTAAATGTAAAATACATTTTTTGTATCCAAGTCAAAATGATAGACGTTGATGCATTTACTTCTTGTTTCATCTGTTTCATAATCTATTATTTTGAGGGAGTATTTATTCTAATTATTAAAAATTAAAAAATTTCCATTTTTGTGTAAAGAAGTATTTAATCATTCTTGCCTAGTGCTAAGGAGGTTATATAAAATAAAGCGTTTATTGAAAAATAAATTTTAAAAGATGCCAAGAAATTTGCATCTTTTATCCTACAAAATAAACTTCTAAATAACATGAAAAAATTAGCCAAGTTATTAGAGTAGGAATATTGTAAAAGATACCAACTCCATTTTCACATGAGTTATCAAAACAAAACAACAAGAATAAACTAAAATAAATAATAGACGTAAAAAGAATTTACCGATTATTTTAGACAAGTGAAATAAATAATAAATAAATACAAAAATAATAGTTTGACTTTTAGCAATAGATAAAAATCAAAATTAAAAGTCACAATATAATTGTGTTTGGTATCTGCTTAAAGCATAGGTACTAATATTTGTTTTTGCTTTAGGAGTAAAGGAAGGGCACTAAATAATAAACAAAAGAGTTAGTGAATTTACTCACATTAACAACTGCACAAGGGTGCGAACTTTGAAGCAATTTTTAATATTCAAAAGTATTTCAAAAAACGATTAAATGAAAACCAACTGTTAAGAACTCCTTTATCAATTAAATGAATTGCGTTATGTATTAGAAACAAATTAAATATCTTCTCATTTTAGATGAGAATGTTAAAAAAAAAAAATAGTTTAAAAATGTTAAAAAGGACACTGAATATCGGATCAAAACGATTTGTCACATTCAAATAGCTGTATAAAACGGAGAGGTAATTGAATACAGTAATAAATAAAGCACAGTAAAATTCATGTATTTATTACATCAACTACAATAAAATGTGGAGTTAATGTAGAGTAAATCAGAAAAATCTCTTAATGGACAGCTCTCAAACATTTGTTCATTTTATAACTGTCCAGAGATCCAACTCAACTTTGCTATAAGTTAAAACGTTCAAACCTTAAAGATTGTTTATTTTTCTAAATTGAAGATTAAGAAATATTAAAAATGAAGAAGCAAATTTTATATTCGTTGAAACGTAGTACTTAAGAGCACTAAGTTTGACAATAAACTTTAACTTACAACAGATTGTCTCTGAAAGTCTACACCTTTTGACCTAGAGGACGAGAAGACGAAATATAATTGTAAAATCAAACGAACTTACCTAAGTGAAGTTCGATTTCAATTATATGAGTCTTCTCGTCCGAATAGGTCAAACCCCTCCCTAAAAGAAAAGAGAATTATTCAAATTACCCACCCCTAAAAATTATCTGTCGCGAGTTTAAGGCTCTAAAATAATGAGGAACGAGGAAATGGGAAGTAGACAGCTGGAGTCAGCGCGCCAACTGTACAAAATAAAAACCGCGAAATTTAAAAATCTGTGGAATGGACCTGGCAACTAACGTTACTACACCTTTTGACCTATTCGGACGAGAAGACTCATATAATTGAAATCGAACTTCACTTAGGTAAGTTCGTTTGATTTTACAATTATTTTCTACAATTTTTTCCATAATTTTCATCAGTTTTCAATTGACAATTTATTATTCTCCTTCAATTTTATGATTATTCATTAATTTTTAATTTTTTTTTGTTCGAATGCCGATTATTCTTACCATTTTTCTTATTTTGTTTTCAATTGTTAATTATTTTTTTTAACAGTTAATTATTTTCTTCATATTGTAATTTTTCTTTTAATCATCAATTACTTTTTCGAAATTGTCATTTAATTTTTTAATTTCTAATTTATTTCTTCAATTATTAATTATTTACTTCAATTCTTAAATATTTTCTTAAATTTTTAATTATTTTTATCGATTTTCAATTAATTCCTCAATATTCAATAATTCTCGGATTTTTTCCATTTTTCTTTCACTCATAAATTGTTTTTTAAAATTTCTATTCAATTATTTAATTTCTGAACTATTCTTTTCAATTCTCAGTTATTTTCTTCAAATTTAAATTCCACTTTTCAATTTTCAATTATTTTCTATAACATTAAAAAATTATCGCATTTTTTCCATTAGATTTTTCAAATTTTCATTAAGTTACTTTAATTTTACATACAAGTGTTCAAATATTTTCTTCAATTTTTAATTATTTTTATCGCTTTTCAATTAATCCCTCAATATTCAATAATTCTCAGATTTTTTCAATTTTTTTTCACTCATAAAAAGTGTTTTAAAATTTTTATTCAATTATTTAATTTCAGAACTATTCTTTTCAATTCTCAGTTATTTTCTTCAAATTTAAATTCCACATTTCAATTTTCAATTATTTTCTTTAATATTAATATTAAAAAATAATTGCTTTTTTCTATTATTTTTGTTTTGAATTTTCATTAAGTATCTTCAATTTTAAGCACTATTGTTCAATTATTTTCTTTAATTTTTAATTCCATTCTTCAATTTTTATCCCCATTTTTCAGTTTTCAATTGTTTTATTCTATATTCATTAATTCTCGTCTTTTTTCAATTACTTTTTTAAACTTTTAAGTAAATTCTTCAATTTTTAATGGCATTGTTCAATTTTTAATTGCTTTCTTCAATTTTCAATTATTTTTTTATTTTAATTATTTTTTTCGATTTTTAATCCAGTAGTTAAATGTGCAATTATTTCTATAATTTTATTTTAATTTATTATTTCTTGTTAAATATTTTAAATCACTTTTTTCATTTGTCTATTAATCTAACTATTTTTTGAATTTTGTTTTCAATTGTCAATTATTTTCGTCATTTTTTTTTTTCAATTATCAATTACTTTTTTCAAATTTTAACTTAATTCTTAAATTTTCAATTCATTTCCTCAATTTTTCATTATTTGAATTTGCAAAAATTTTTAATTTTAAATTACGGCCTAAAAGAGTTTTAAGTCCTCTTTCAAAATCAATTGTGAAATTTCAAAATCTTCTAAAATAACAAAATGGCGCCCGTTTTACTAAAAAATTTTGAATTAAAATTACTCAACAATCCCACCGTTTTTTTGGTTAAAATTGTTTGTGGAAATTGTCTTCATAGTAAAGATTATTTTTCATAAGAATTTAACGTGTGTCCGATTTCGATAAAAGACAAAAATATTATTTTTTATTCTTTTAAATGAAATTTTCATTTTTATCAAAAAATACACTAGATATAAAAAATTTTCCAAATTGAAAGTTGATTTTCAAAAAATATAAGAAAAGTTTCTCTTGATATTTTTCTCTATTTCTCGTTTTTTCAACAAATTTTGTTAAAATTTATAATTAGAAACTTATTTTTCGAAAATCTTACAATTTTTTTAGATGAAAATAAGCAAATAATGGTTAAAAAAAGGTGTACTTTATCAGAAGCGTTTATATTTCAAACGTACCATATTTTTAGTTTAATATAATTTTTTATATATATTTTTAAACTCATTTAGAAAAATCAAATTAAAAAGTGGTTTTTTACCTAAATAAAAATATAATTAAAATTAATTTTAACAAATTAAATAATTTGTATCCAATCTTGACAAATAATATAGCTCATTTTTCTCTTTTAGACATTATTTACAATTTCATTTGTTGGCATTTGTTAAATAATACTTTACTTAAAAAATATATCAATATAAAATTTTTTTTATTTAATAACTTCTAAATAAAATATTTTAAAAAATCCAACAAATAAAATTGTAGAAAATATTTCAACAAGTAAGAGGAGCTATTATTTATCAAAATAGGATAAGATTTTAATTAGATTTAACAAAAAAACACCAATTCTTAAAGAATTATTATTTGACAATAAATTTTAGTTCAACCTAATTTTTTCTGAAGAATGTATACTGTTATCTTTCCAAATTTGGTAAAATTAACTATAATAACTTTTTTATTTTATGTGAAAAGCCATTTTTTAGTTTAAAGTTTTCTGAAAATTAGCTTTTAATTGAATTTTAGAAAAATTAGTTGAAAAAAACGAGAAATAGAGAAAAATATCAAGAGAAACTTCTTTTATATTTTTTGAAGAACAACTTCTATTTAAAAAAGTTTTTGATATCTAGTGTATTTTTTTGACAAACATGAAAATGTAGGTACTTTAAAAGAATAAAAAAATATTTTTCTCTTCTACCAAAATCGGGCGCAAGTTAAATTCTTATTTAAAATAATCATTTTCTTTTAAATCGGCCGCTTTTTTGTTATTTTAAATTTTTTTAAATTTTTCAATAGATTTTTAAAGAGGACTAAAAACTCTGTTAGTCTGTGAAAAAAGAATAAGATATCCCGAATACTTAAAAAGTTATCATACTTATAAGATGTTTTTTCTCAAATTTTAAATAAACGATTTTCAGTTCGGACTATTCCTAGCCTGACTGATTTAAAATGAATTTGGTCTTATAGAGATTTTTTTGTTGAATTTCTTACCAAGTTTTTTTTCCAAAAACGATAAGTACAGAATCAAAAAGAATTGCTGGCACAGTTTGTAAAATGGTTCTTGTAATGTTATAGGTCCAATAATATTTAGTTATTATAATGTTAAAGCTTCGTAAACATTTTAATGATGGTACTTCGTATTTATTCGCTAAATTGAAAAATTCTCCCAAGCAGATTGTTTTGCTCCAAGAAGAAATGTAATTATATATAAAGGGCTCGTTTTCTCTAGACCTAAATATAACATTAATTTTTTTACTGTCTTAATGTAAAACCTACTGCAAGCATATATTATTGATCCTCTCAAACAAGAGGATTTTTTTTTAACTAAGAAAAGAAAATATAAAATTCGTGTATAATATAAAATAAATTATTCTAATGAATGACGAAAATTAATAGTTTTTTCAATTTTGTATGAATTTAAAAGATTATATGTAATTTAAATTTAACTATTTAATTAATTTTTAAGTTGGTATTGACGACAAAGATTATTTTAAGATCAATAAATTTCTGAAACAAATATTACTTGTTCAAAGCAACATCCCAAGCACATGTGATTAGAGCATTTGTAGTTAAATCGGCAGGAACTATTTCTATTATGGATGATTTATTACCAATGATTGCTTTTAATAATCCAGAAATTCCATTTGCAATAATCCCGTTCAGTCCAGAAAAGCTGTCTGTCCATCCAACAAAAGGTTCTTCATATGTTGACAGTACTAATTTTTGAAAAAAATATATCTTAATGTATTTTTTTTTTAATTATCTTTCTTAGAAACATAAAAGAAAATATATTCAAATGCACGGAGAAGAATAATAGTTAAAATTTTGCAATATTTCAGTGACCTGAAATATAAAGGAAAATGTAGGAATTTTTTTACAAACCAAAAAAGAACTTTTACACAACAGTATTGTAAACTTGATTCTACTCTATTGAAGTTTACAATGTTGTTGCATTGCATCACAGTTTTATTAAAAATATTATAAATTTTAAATATTCTTTTTTTTTAAACAATGCTTATTATAAAATTTTTTTCTATGTTATATGTTCTATATTATTTTCTATGTGAAATATTAATTAAAATTCTAACCAACTGAAGGTCTAAAAATTCCAATAGGGAGTTCTTTGGCATGTTGTTGAATAAATTCTTCCGCAATTGCCTTTGTGAAACAATAATTGTTGGGATAATTTTTTCTTAGAATATTTTCGAGTTCATCAAATTCTTCTACATTCAGAACTTCAGCCATTTTTAAAATTCTCTCTCCTGTAACAGGAACAATAATAAATTAATTGACAATATGATAATCCAGTTATAATTGAGTAATATAATGTAAAATATTTGATAGTTCGTAAAAAAGTGTTCACTGGTAATTTTTACATTTAGTTGCAAAATTTTAAACTTCTTTTGTATGCAAACCTGTTATTGGAAGGTGGTAAAATTTTTCATCAATCTCTTCCCTAATGCAATGAGCAAAAAATGTTGAAACATGCATAAAAACCTGTAAAGATTAACAAAAGAATCAACATTTTTAAAGAACTCGATTTTCTGCATTATTGAGAGAAAAAATTTCTTCTACCAAAGATAAAAAAAATGAATCAAGAATAATTATTCTTGGACCAACAATATTATTCTAAGAACAATAATAATTATTCTAGGATCAAGAATAATAAATTGTATTTAGTTCAGGAATAATTATCCTTAATCCAAGTACATATTCTTAAGCCAATAATGCATACTTGGGTCAAAAAAAAAGTTTTTCTTGATCTAACAATAATTATACTAGGTCCGATTCTAAGGATAAATTGCCTCTGTAATTTCTTTTAATTATAAACCTTATTGTTGAAAAATTATTATTATTTTTACATTTTGTCCTCCATAGTGGATCCGCCATTTTGAATTTTGAAAAATTTGTTACATCCGAGTTTTATTATTAACTAGTCATCAAGTTTCCGTAAAGTTAACAAATTCACTACATTATTAAAATTAAGTAAATTTTTTTATTTCCAAAAAATACAAACCTTTAAATTAGACATGGATTTACAAAGACCAATTACTTCTTTTGTTCCGAAAACATTGTCAACTATTGCTTGTTTTAGTTTATCATTTAATTTCACAGTAGCAGCCACATGAAACACAATCGACACTTTTTTCAACAAAGTATCTTTGTCCTTTTTGGATATTCCTAAATTTGGTAGAGTACAATCTCCTTCTATTGGAATAATTTTTTTTCCAAATTGCGGAAATTCACTTCTTAAGCGATTAAAAATCTAGAGCATTATTTTCCTGTATTTTTAATTTTTAGAAAGGAATCGTTTATATAAATTGTGTTACCGATTTCTAAAAAAAAGCTTCAATTAGTAGTATTTTACCGGCTGTTCTAAAAGATGTTGAATCCTTTCCTCGATATTTTTACCCTTTTTCTTTCTTATAACAACATAAATAAAAGTTAGTTTACGACAAGATCTTAAAAGCTTTTCTATTAAGAGCTTTCCCAAATATCCTGTGCCTCCTATATTAACACGAATATATTTTATCAATTTAACTGTTATTTTCTTTACAATTTTTATAATTTTACTATACCTGTAATTAGAATATTTTGACCCACATAGAAACTTTGTATTGGTGTGTTTATCTCACTTTCTTCAAACTGCATGATGGATTTTTTTACGCAGATTTAAAATATCAACTTCAAATTTTATATTCTATTTTTTTCTTTAAATTGATTATTTTAACTGGTTCTTTAAACTGATTATTTTGAAAAAATTATTTTCTAATCGCTGTTCAGTTGGACAATTTTAACTACTTCATGTTTAACTGATGAATAAACTTGACATGCTGAATATTTTAACTCTTAGTATAGTAGAGAATATTTATAAAAACAAAAAGTTAATTGAAATTTCCAATTTGAAGATCATCGAGTTTAAGTGGAAAAAGTAGTGCTAAATGTCAATCTATATATTCTGTTTCTCTTTTTGTAAAACTGTTTTTGAACTTGACTTTGCTTTAATATTCTAATTGTATGGTAATTCGTTTTTTTTTCAACTCAATGGCCCAGAAATGAACCCAATTTACTTGTTTTCTAATTTTTTTAAATGTATATTTATACCTGTAATATATACATATTATATTTAATTCAAACATATTTTCTAATTGACTGTATATCAAACAGATCTGTATTTAAATCAAATAAAATATTTTCTCAGTGTATATAAGAAATATTCACTTCTATAATTAGTTTGTTAGATTTTTTAGCAAGAAAGAAAAATGTAAATTATATGTAAAACAAAGTTACGGTCAAAACATCAATTGAATAAAACATTAATTTTCTGTGTGTGTAAAACCTTTAACTTTTAATAATTTGAAGTTTAACTTACACGGAAAAAATGTTGATTATAAAAATTTCATAACTGCTAATCATCTAAATTTTACTGTACTGTTTTATAAATTCTACTAGTAAATCTTGCAAAAATTTAAGGAAGTACCACAGGTATTAAAATTAAAAGACAATTTTCTATAAGATTTGATATATTTTTAGATTTAGAGATTGAAATTTTAATTGTGTAATTATTTATTTCATAGAAATTAATTTAAACATTAACAACATTTCAACATTAATTTAATTATTAACAAATATATTAAACAAATATTAGGAGAAACAAAGTTTTCTGACAAGTATATTCGTAGAAATTTCTACATCATCTACATGAAAATTATAATTTTTATGATTCCGAATTCTCGTTTATCATAATTTTAACATCGCATAATTTAACATAAACTTTATTTTACCAAATTTTTTTTAAGCCAATTTTTAAAATTAAAAATTTTATTAAATAAGTTGTAGCTTGATTAACTCAAACAATTTTATGTGGTAACAAATATATATAGATTTTTTAATCAATCTTAATGTTAAAATATTATGTGAATAATTTCTATAACATCCAGAGTTCACATTGACAGAGTATATTTCAGGATTTTGTGAATTATTAAAAAACTGTAAGAAACAAAAATTATTCTATGACCACTTCAGGGGCTGCGACTTTTAAATTTTTGCCATCTGCAAACTTAATATTGCCCGGGGGGGGGGGGGGGGGGAGAAATAAAACAATAATAAATTAAAGAGTTTCTTAATTAGCGTAATTATTGTACCGCAAAAGTTGACAATTTTCTTTGATTTCGAGTACATTTTCGGGATTAATAACCAACTAATTAAAATACTATCAAATTTGTGAAAATCATTGCAAGTTAAAAAAAATAAAAATAAAAAATTGACGAACTAAATGGAAATTTAAGAAAAATGATTAAAACATTGAAAATTTAAAGAACAAAAACCATATTTTTTAAAATAATTAAAAATTGTCGAAAGAAATTGAAAGTTAATTAAAAAATGATGAAACTAATTTGATACTGAAGGAAATAATTAAAACTGAAAAAGTTTTATTTGAAAAGATTAAAAAAAAATAATTGAAACTTCTGGAAGTTAAATTTAAAATTAAGGGGAAAATTTAAAAATAATGAAAATCTCTAAAGAAAATTTTTGGAAAGTGATAAAAATAGTTGGAATTTGTAGATATTAATTCCAATTTTAGTAAAATAATTTTATAAAAATACAGAATATTTGTGAAGTTGCAATAAAAATCATTGCAAATTGAAAGAAAAAAAATTAAAAATTGATGAAATTTGAGAAAAATAATTAAAGAAAGATTAAAACATTGAAATGTGAAGACAATAACTTAGATTTCCGATAATAATTAAAAATTTAGGAAACATAACAATAATTAATATTAATTAAAAGGTGGAGAAAATAATTACAAAAGGATAAAAAAAATTAAAATTAAAAAAATAATTGAAAAATGCAATAAATAATTAAAAATTTAGGAATTTAATTGAGTAATGAATAGTGAGAATAATTAAAAGTTGAAGAAATTGATTGCAAAATTATAACAATAATAATAATAATTAAAAATTGAAGAAAAATGATAGAAATAATCATAACTTGAAGAAAATTATTAAAATTTGAGAAATATGTTTCAAAATCTAGGAAATTAATTGAAGAGTGATGAAAATAATAAAAAATTCGAAATACTATTTGCAAAGTAATAAATCTAATTAAAAATTGGAAAAATTGATTTCAAAATGATAATATTAATAAATAATTGAAAATTGAAGAAAATTATTAAAATTTGAGAAATATATTTTAAAATCTAGGAAATTAATTGAAGAGTAATAAAAATAATAATAAATTCGAGACAATATTTGCAAAGTAATAAAACTAATTAAAAATTGATGAAAATTATTCAAATTTGAGAAAATCATTGCTAGTTACAAAACAATAAAAATAAAAAGTTGACGAACTAAACTGAAATTTGAGAAAAATAATTGGAAAATGATTAAAACATTGAAAATTTAAAGAACAAAAACCATATTTTTTAAAATAATTGAAAAATGTCGAAAGAAATTGAAAGTTAATTAATAAATGATGAAACTAATTTGATACTGAAGGAAATAATTAAAATTGAAACTTCGAACTTGGATTAATTTGAAATTTTATTAATTAAAATTTTAATTAATCAACTCTTTGAGAATAGTAAATTTAAAATAATATTTAAAAATTTATTCAATTTTTAAAAATTCTTTTCTTTTGTGATTTTAATTATTTGCTACAATTCTCAACTATTTTTATTATTTTTCAAAAATTTTCTGCAATTTTAGTTTAATTATTTTTCATTTTTCCCTTCATTTTTAAATTTTATTTCCCAAGCTTCAATTATTTTCTTTAATCTTTGAGATTAGTAAACTTAAAATTATTTAAAAATTTATTAAATTTTTATCAATAAAATTCTTTTCTTTTATATGATTTTAATTATTTGCTACAATTGTCAACCATTTTTATAATTTTTCAACAATTTCTTCAATTTCTAATTATTTCTATTATTTTTCAATTTTTACCCTAATTTTTAAATTCAATTTCCGCATGTTTCAATATTTTCTTTAATTTTTTCAAATAAAACTTTTTCAGTTTTAAATTATTTTCTTCAATATCAAATTAGTTAAATTGTTTATTAATTAATTTTCAACTTCTTTCATCATTTTCCAATTATTTTTACCTAGTATGATTTTTCTTTTTTAAATTTTAAGCAGTTTCTTCGAATTGTAAATTCCTTTATCCACATTCTTATTAAGAAATTTATTTTTTATTTAAAATTTTTTTTATTTAAAATTTTTTTTTTCTGTAATTTTGCCATATGGAATTCCACAGGGCGATATTTTTGCTCTAAGGAATTTGCACAAGTCGCCGCCCCTGGACCACTTCATAATAACAAAGAAGGCAATATTATAGTTTTTTGAAATTAACGATAATAGTTGAAAAATAAATTAAGTATTTTATAGTTATGCAAAAAAAAAAATTATATATTTTTTTAAATTCTAAGTAACTTATTTAAGTATTTTTTAATACACATTTCAAGCAGTTAGTAGAATTGACTACTTTTTAACTACTCAGAGTAATTCAATATTACTCAAATTAATTGTTATTATTTTATTTTAAATGTTATTATAAATTTATAATTATAAAAAAGAATTATTTAAAAATTTAATTTATATAAAAAAAGGGTTATTTTAATGTTATTATTTTAGAGTTGGGTCCTCAACCCAATTTAAAAAGTTATATTGACTTTGAAAAAGTAGTTAAAAGAACTACGAAAGTAGTTTGTAAAATGAGATTTTGTAATTGTTTTTGAAATTTAACTACTAAAAGTAGTAAATTGAACTACTAATGTTTACCTACATGAAAAATAGTGAAAATAACAAGACGAACAAAGTATGAGTATACACTCTTTTGACTAGAA
This sequence comes from Ganaspis brasiliensis, assembly GCA_037103525.1. Lineage (NCBI taxonomy): Eukaryota > Metazoa > Arthropoda > Insecta > Hymenoptera > Figitidae > Ganaspis > Ganaspis brasiliensis. The sequence goes on along the minus strand of JAZKLR010000114.1, from coordinate 7,800,803 downwards.
ACATAAAAAGGATTTCTCCTTAATTATTATTATTTTATTATTATTATTATTATTTTACTATAACGCAACATTTTTTTTTCTCGATAATTTCATGTGCTTTATCCTTGTTTTAATAATTTATTGGTGCTTTCTACTAGAGAAAGTTTTTTTCTGTTTTTGTGCATATATATAGCTGAAGTAAAAACAGTATAATTCAATTTAACTAATAAATTTCTTCTATTGATTTCAATATGCAAATATTATGTTAAAACTTTATAGAACATCAAGAGTATAAGCATTGATAGAGTATATTTTAGAATTTTGTGAAGAATTAAAAATCTGTAAGAAATATATTCTGTTAGTATTTCATAATAACAAAAAGGAAAATAATAATAATAAAAAATATATACAAAAAAAATTAATAAAATAACAAAAGAATATTAAAAGTGGAAAAGCCTAAACATAATTAAAGTTGTTGAAACATTATAAAGACAATATTAAAAATTGCACCTGAGTCTACGTCTTCTAGCTGCAGGAACCGTATCCAAAGGGTCTTTTAATAAATAAATCCTTAATCCTATCATAAATTTTTGCATATAGTCTTGCCAGTCAAAATTATTCATTGAAAACGGAAATAGATTCTGATCATCAGGCGATACTTTTTTCCAGAGAGATTGTATCCTTTCGTTTTTATTTCTCCATTCATTCAATGTAAAAGTAGATAAAATATATATCATAGATTCTAGCTTTTTGTTAGTCATGACTGCCCTAAAAAAGAACGTAGGAAAAGAGTACAATTGATTTTATGGATAAAAACATTTTACGTGAGATAGTTTGTGTTATATTTATTAAATACGTATGTATAAATATTATTGATTCTGATTTCGAAGAAAAAAATGAAAATATATATTTATTTGTGGGAGTGTGTTAAACTTTTCTGAAGATAAGTTTTACAACTTTTTTTACCAAGTCTTTCTTCCAAGAATTTTGAGAATTGAATCTGTAGCGAATGCTGGCATCGTTTGCAAAACGTTTTTAAAAATATAATAAGCCCACGAATATTTAACGAACATTACGTTATTAATCCAAATACTATTTAAGAGCGGAGTTTCATATTTTTGTGTAAAACTGTAATATTCTCCCCAAGTGATAGATTCAGACCAATTTGAAATGTAATTATAAACAAATGGCTCATCGTTTCTCGTTCTGAAAATAAAGGTGGACATTTTTATTTCTCTTTTAATTTCATGAATTCTGTACACGCACATAAATGTTTGTAAAATTTGATATGATGCTCATAATTTGCAAATTATCTTTTTAGATCGATTGACTACAACTGATTGCACATTGCACAAAATAACAAAATCGGTAAAATCTACAAATTTATCAAAGTAACATTTTTTAATGTCATTTGATTCTTTTTAAAATTAACATTACTTGTTTAAAGCTACATCCCAAGCAGTTGCAATAAGAGCATTTATGGTTAAATCGGCAGGAACTATGTCTGCTTTCTTTGATTTATCGCCATGAAGTACTTTTAATAATCCAGTTATTGCACTTGCAACAAGACCGTTAGATCCAGAAAAATTATCACTCCATCCTTCAATAGGCTCGCGATATGTTGATGACACTGTTTTTCGTGACAAAATTTAAAATTTTTAAATTTAAAATGCTTTTTAAAAAATGCTTAAAATTATGAATTTAATTAAATCTTGAATTTGGAAATAATTAAAATAAACTGAGTTAAAATAACATGTTAATTGAAATTCTGACCAATTGCGGGCCTAAATACACCAGTTGGAAGATTTTTTGCATGTTGTTGAACTAATTGTTCGGCAACTGCCTTTGTGAAACAATAGTTATTAGGATAATTTTTTCTTAAAGTATTTTCAAGTTTGTCGAATTCTTCTGCGTTGAGAGTTTCAGACATTCTCAAAATTCTGTCTCCTAAAACAGTGGAAATAACTAAATGTTAAATAATAATGATAATTAAAGTGAATAATAAAAAACTATTTTAAAAATAATAATTTAAATAATTTATTTTTTATTAAATAATAATAGGTAAATTTTTATTTCTTAAAAACTAAACAATTTTTAAAAGAATAAAAATCTGAATTGATTGAAATTTGAATGTAATAAAATCTGAATAGATTGAATTCTAATAAATTTACGACTGGATTATTAGTAAATTTGAAAATAATAAAATTTAAAGAGATAAAATAAAAAAAGAGAGATAAAGAAACAAAACAATATATTGAAAAATGGGAGAAAATATTAAACAAAAAAGTTTAACAAAGTGTGAAAAAATTAGAGGAAATATATAAAAATATTGAAAAATGAACTACAAAATAAAAAATAGTAAGAAGAAAATAAGAAAATGTAAAAATTGTAAACAGAATGGCAAATTCCTTGAAAATGAAAAAAATTTAGAAAATTATTCACAAATTGAAGAAGATTTAAAAATGAATATGTAAATAAATTTAAAAAATAAAAGAAATAAATTTTTAAACAATCTTTAAAAGCAACATTTTTTAAAAAATCTTAGAATTTAAAAATTTTATGAAATGGTAATTAATTTGCGAAAAAATAGACAAAATGTAGAGAAAATTTGCATAAAAATCGAGTTAATCTAAAAGTAATCAGATAAAGAAAAATTGTACTCCCCCTTTTAATTATCAAATTAAATAAAAAAATCAATAAAAAAATTAATAAATTTTTGAAATGTTATTAAACCAAAATTAATAGATAAGTACTATTAATAGATTATTAATAGAATTGTTAGTAGTTTACCTAGAATAATCTGAAATACTTTGCGTAAAAAGAAGAAAATGTACAACACAAAAAAAAAAATATTAGAAGCAAATATAAATTAAAAATCTTCAAAAAATAATTAGCATTAAGAAATTGTATAAAAATACAAAAGAAATAATAATAATAGAATACTGAGATTTTTTTTTAACAATAAGAAATAATAAGAATAATACTTAATTTTTTAATAAAATGGTATATACAGCCTGCTTAAAACTTTAAAGAAATAGAAACATGATTATTCAATTAGAAAATTCATTATTAATAAGTCAAACAATGATAAAAAAAAATTACCAAGAAAGGAAAGAATTGAATATAAAGTTAGAATTTTTTAAATGGATTGCAAAGATTTAAATTAAGAAGATTCTCTTCATTTACATAACCTCAAACTAAAAAATGACTGTTTCCAAGAAATAAAACTATTATTAAAATTAATTTCACCAAATTTTGAAAGATCTAGTTGTGCATTTTCCAAAAAAAAATAAGGTTTCTTTACGTATTTTTTAAACCAAAAATTATTTAACAAAATCTAACAAATGAAATTGTTGAGAATTTTTAAACAAGAGAAATATAATTATAAATATAAATATTTGACAGAATTGGGTGGAAATTGCAGTTGTGCATTAAATTTAAAGAAAAAACATAAAATATTAAATAATTATTATTTGACAACAAGTTTTAGTTTAAATGGATTTTTTCTGAAAAATATAAAACTGGATCTTCTAAATATACCTGAAAATTGAAGAATTAAATTAAAATTGGAAAAAATAATTGATTGAAGTGGAACAAAAATTACAAAATTACAAAAATATTCGACAATTGAAAACAAAATAAAAAAATGTCTAGATGGGTACACAACCGAATAAAATAATTTGAAAAATCAAAGAATAATTATGAAATTTTGAGATAATAATTGAACATTGAAAAAATTGTAGAAAATAATTGAAAATTGCGGAAAACAATTAATACTTGAAAGAAATAGTTGGAAAATGACGAGAATAATTAAAAAATTGATCAAAATATGTCAAAAATAACGAAAATAACTGTCAATTAAAAAAAAAAAATTCGAAAAATGACTAGATTAATAACTGGTAAAAATAATTGAAAAATTTAAACAGGAAATATTAAATTTAAAGAAATAATTGCAAATTGAAAAATTAAGAAAATTGAAGGAATTATTATTGGAAAAAATTGCACATTTAACAACTGGATTAAAAATCGAAAAAAATTGTTAAAATTAAAAAAAAATAATTCAAAATTAAAGAATTGAATTTAAATTTGTGGAATATACTTAAAAATTGAAGAATGAAATTAAAAATTAAAGAAAATAATTGAACAATTAAATTTAAAATGAAAGAAACTTAATGAAAATCGAAATAATAATAGAAAAAAGGCGAGAATAATAATAATAATAATAATAATAATAATAATAATAATAACAATTGAAGTGAAATTTTAAAACAATTTTGATGAGTGAAAAAAGTAATTGAAACAATCCGAGAATTATTGAATATTGAGGAATTAGTGGAAAATCGATCAAAATAATTGAAAATTAAAGAAAATATTTTAGAATTGAAGAAAATTATTGAAAATTGAAGAAATAAATTTAAAATTAAAGAATTAAATGAAAATATCAAGAAAATAATGGACAATTAAAAAATAAAATTACAATATGACGAAAATAATTAACTATTAAAAAAAATAATTAACAATTCAAAAAAAAATCAAAGAATGGTGAGAATAATCGATATTAGAATTTTTTTTTAATTAATAAATAATTATAAAATTAAAGGAGAATAATAAATTGTCAATTAAAAATTGATGAAAATTATGGATAAAATTAAAAGAAAATAAATGAAAATTGAAGAATTGTATTGAAATTTCAATAAAATAATGGATAATTGAAGGAAGATTTACAAAATAACTAAAAAAATTAAATATTAAAGAAAATAATTCAGAAATAAGGAAAATAATTGCCAATCGAAAGAAAAATTTAAAATCTGTCGGGAATTATAGACAACAGAACAAAATATCTAAAAAAATTAAAGAATAATTATAAAATTTAAAGAGAATAATTGTTTATTGAAAACTGTTGAAAATTATAGCAATATAATCCATGTAAAACATTGGATTGTTTCTGGTCATTTGAAACTATAAATTTTTGCAAGTACAAATAAGATTAATAATTTAATGAAATTTGTTATTCAAATAAACTTAATATATACCTAATAATATTAAGTTCATTTTTATAGGCCTTTATTATGCCTCAAAATTAAATTTTTGTGTAAATTACAAAACAATGTTTTGCTCTTTAGAGTTTCGAAGAAGATTTTTCAAGTTTTTAAGTGTGTTGAAGAAAGGTTGTAAATTTTAGAAAATCCTTTCAGCTACTAACCAATCAAAATAGAACTATATGTCAAGTTTAAAAAAAGCACTTAAATCGATTTAGTAGTTGTGAAGAAACGGAAACAAGAAGTCAGATAACTTTTAGAAAATGAACATGAGATTGGAACATGAAAGTTTTGAAAAAGGGAACATGCTGCTGGAAGGGATCATAAAATTTAAAAAAGGTAAGGATAAACTTTGTAATGAAAATTGCAAGGTTATGAAATTATGGAGAAATTCAGAAAAGTTGCTTAAAGACACTTTTCAAGCCATATGTAATAACGAATGCATTTTAAATTAAAAACAATAAAAATTATATACGGAGAAAAAAATGGTTGATATCTCCTAACTATTTTATATAACTTTTTTTGATTAATAGAACTGTTCTTTCGTTATTATAACTTGCGTCTTTTACAAAAAAAAAAAAAATTATTTTCACACAAAACGGTTTTATTTTACCTTTCAGACGTGCAACTATTCTTACAGAGTATTTGATGTTAAAATAACAGTTTCTTTTTTAAAGGTTTTTAATATATTTCAATCATGGAAAATTTTAATCAATAATGGTTTTATTAACCAGAAATACTCTCTAAATTTGAATAAGTGAATATTCAATTATTTAGATGTCAGACACTGAGAGAAAAGAATTCTTTTACCAAGTTAAAAAATTTGCTTGGACTATATGCTTGAATCAAGAATAATTATTCTTGGATCAAGAATAATTATCCTAAATCAAAGTACGAATTTTTGATCCAAGAATGGAGATTTAGAGATTTAGAGTACGTTAAATATACAAAAATTACAAACCTGTTATAGGAGGATTGTAAAAATTTTCATCAATCTCTGTTCTTATAGAATGAGCATAAATTGTAGACACGTGTATAAAAGCCTGAGAGCAAAAATAAAAATTATACATTTGAATAGAATTTATAAATTTTAATTATTTTTTAATAAGCAATATTTTTAATACCGAAATCTATTGATCTAAATTTTTAATTTTAAATAATATCTCAATCAAATACAAACCTTTAAATTAGTCATAGACTGACAAAGATCAATTATTTCTTTTGTTCCAATAACATTATCAGCTACTGCTTTTTTAAGTTTGTCATTAAATCTCACTGAAGCTGCTACATGAAAGACAATCGACACTTTATTCTGTAAACTAACTATGTCCTCTTCAGAAAGTCCTAAACTTGGCTGAGAACAATCACCTTCTATTGGAATTACCTTTTGTAGAATTTGTGGAAATTCACTTTTTAGGGGATTGAAAATCTATTAAAATAATACATTTGTGTAATGTTTAAATATAATTACTAAATTATAATTATTTAATTAAGAGTAGGATTAAAATTAAATTATTTAATTCAGCATAATTTTGCATAACTTTAATTATTATTTCATTATGTAATTGACATGTAAGTCATTTTTTAAATCGTTTATATAATAGCCGCATTATCGTGCAAAATTTAATGATGGTCAAGTACGCAACGATTGTAAGAAAAGAAGAGAAAAACAAATTTTTTATTACACTCTAAAAGCAAGTGTCTTACTTTGTCCTCACTTTTTAATTTTAAACCATTGATATTAAGGGTTGTTTTTATAAGTGATATTGATACATTATGTGTTGATTTGGTGCATGTAATAATGTTCCTTTTAGACACAAGAGCGAATTTAAAAAAAAAAATTTTGGCTTCATTTTTGCAAGCGTTGAAAATAAATAATTAAAACTCTAAAAGTTCTATTTGAAAAAATTAAAGAAAATAATTGGAACTTGCGGAAATTGAATTTAAAAATTAGGGAAAAAATTGAAAAATAATGGATACAATTAGAAATTAAAGAGAATTTTCGAAAAGTGATAAAAATGGTTGACAATTGTAGCAAATAATTAAAATCATAAAAGAAAAGAATTGTTAAAATTTTTAAATTTAATATTCTCAAAGTTTTAAGAGAAGAATTGAAAATTGAGAAATAGAATTTAAAAATGAAGGGGAAAAATGAAGAATAATGACAATAAAATTGAAGAAAAATTATAAAAAATGGTAAAAATAATTGAGAATTGTAGAATAATTAAAATAATAAAAGGAAAGAATTTTTAAAAATTAAAGAAGTTTATAAATATAATTTTAAATTTACTATTCTCAAAGAGTGGATTAATTAAATTTTTAATCAATGAACTTTCAAATTAATTGAAGTTTGAAGAATTATAATAACTCAAATATATTCTGTAATTTTTTAAATTATTTTTCACATATTTTTATTATTTTCTTCAATTTACAATTATTTCTATCAATTATTTTATTATTAAATTTATTTTTCAATTAATTTTCAATTATTTTTTGTCATTTTCAATTATTTTTTGATTAATTTTCTAATTTTCTTATTATTTATCTCAAATTTTAGTTATTTTTTCAAATTAAAATTATTTTCACCATTCTGCAATTATTTTCTTATATTACAAATATATGTTGAAATTTTTTTAATTATATTTCACAGAATAAAATTATTTTCTACAATTTTTAATTATTTTTATTACTTTACAAATATTTTCTCAAATTTTTTTTATTGTCTTTATTCTTCAATTATTTTTCCAGATTATAAAATATTTTCTCAAATTTTAACAACTTCCTTTAATTTTCAAATATTATTGATATTATTTTGCAATCAATTTTTTCAATTTTCAATTATTTATCTCATTTTTCAAACATTTTTTTTAATTTGCATTTTCTTTTATATTTCTGCAATTATTTTCTCCCCCTTTTAGTTAGATATATATTAATTATTTTTCAAATAATGTCCTAAATTTTTATTTATTATCTATTATATTTATTTTACAATATAATACCCAAAATTTCAATTTTTTATTTCAAATTTCCATTTTTTTCTTCAATTTACGATTATTTCTATCATTTTTCTATTACTTTTTGTCATACTCCATTATTTTTTAATTAATTTTCAATTTTTATATAATTTATCACAACTTCCACTTATATTTTCAATGAATTGCTTTTATCATTTTGCAATATTTTTCGTTTATTATAAAAATGTTGCAATTTTTTCAATTATTTATCAAAAAATGAAATTATTTTCTTCAATATCTAATTATTGTTATTACTTTGCAAATATTGTCTCGAATTTTTTTATTATTTTCATAACTCTCCGATTAATTTCCAGGATTTTTAAAATATATGTCTCAAATTTTAATAATTTTCTTCAATTTTCAATTATTTATTAATATTATCATTTTGCAATCAATTTCTTCAATTTTTAATTAGTTTTATTACTTTGCAAATATTATCTCGTATTTTTTATAAGTTTCATTACTCTTCAATAAAGTTCCTAAATTTTAAAACATATTTCTCAAATTTTAATAATTTTCAATTTTCAATTATTTATTAATATTATCATATTGCAATCAATTTCTTTAATTTTTAATTAGTTTTATTACTTTGCAAATATTATCTCGTATTTTTTATAAGTTTCATTACTCTTCAATTAATTTTCTAGATTTTGAAATATATTTCTCAAATTTTTATAATTTTCTTTAATTTATAATTGGTTTTATTACTTTGTAATATTATCTCGAATTTTTTATTATTTTCATTACTCTTCGATTAATTTTCTAGATTTTTAAATATATTTCTCAAATTATAATAATTTTTTTCAATTTTCAATTATTTATTAATATTATCATTTTGCTATAAATTTCTTCAATTTTTAATTAGTTTTATTACTTTGCAAATATTGTCTCGAATTTTTTATTATTTTCATTATTCTTCAATTAATTTCCTAGATTTTGAAATATATTTTTCAAATTTTAATAATTTTCTTCAATTCTTAATTAGTTTTATTACTTTGTAATATTGTCTCGAATTTTTTATTATTTTCATTACTCTTGGATTAATTTTCAGGATTTTAAAATATATTTCTCAAATTTTAATAATTTTCAATTTTCAATTATTTATTAATATTATCATATTGCAATCAATTTCTTCAATTTTCAATTATTATTCTTATCATTTTGCAATCAATTTCTATAACTTTTAATTATTCTCACTATTCAGTGCTTAATTAAATTCCTAAAATTTCAATTATTTATCGCATTTTTCAATTATTTTTTTTAATTTTAATTTTCTTTTTTCCTTTTGCAATTATTTTTTCCACCTTTTAATTAATATTAATTATTCGAAATTTATTCAATTTATTTCAAGTTTAAAAATATTAATTTGGTTATATTTCCTAAATTTTCAATTATTTTCGTAAATCTAAGTTATTGTCTTCACATTTCAATGTTTTAATCTTTCTTCGATTATTTTTCTCAAATTTTAAATACGTTCATCAATTTTTAATTTTTTTCTTTTAATTTGCAATGATATTCATTGCAACTTCACAAATATTCTGTATTTTTTAAAATTATTTTACTATAATTGGAATTAATATCTGCAAATTTCAACTATTTTTATCACTTTCCAAAAAAATTTTTCAAAGATTTTAATTATTATTCAATTTTTCCCCTAAATTTTAAATTTAATTTCCGCAATTTTCAATTCTTTTCTTTAATTTTTTCAAATAAAGCCTTTTCAGTTTTAATTATTTTCTTCAATATCAAATTAGTTTAATTATTTATTATATAACTTTCAATTTCTTTCGACATTTTTCAATTATTTTAAAAAATATGATTTTTGTTCTTCAAATTTTAAATATTTTAATCATTTTTCTGTTATTTTTCTCTCAAATTTCAATTAAGTTCGTCTATTTTTAATTTTTTTTTAACTTTCAATGAATTTCACAAATTTTATATTATTTTGATTATGTAGAAATTACCTGTTGTTCTAAAAGATGCTGAAATCTCTCCTGGACAGTTTGATCTTTTTTTCTTCTTATAATAACATAAATAGATGCCAATTCGTGACAACGTCTTAGAAGCTTTTCAATTAAGAGTTTTCCCAAAAATCCTGTACCTCCTATAAGTGCAAAATATATATTTTTTTCTTATTTTCTTTCCAAACTTCTCTTTTTCCTTTCCTTTTATTTTTATAATTTTTACATTTTAATTGTAATTTTACCTGTGATTAGAATATTTTGATCCGCATAGAAACGTTGAATTTGTGTTTTTGGATAATTTTCCTTAAACTGCATGATTATGATTTTGATCCAGGTTAATACATTAATTTAAAACACTTGTTTCCTTTTTGAGTTAACTATTTTAACTGATGATTTAACTGACAATCAGCTTAACCTGCGAAATTGTTCTTAACCGCAAGTAGAGAAGAGTTTAAACAAAAAAGTTAATTGTAAATGCATTGGTTTTGACGTAAAAAACTGTTTACAACCGAGTGATTATTATTAGACTCAATACTCTATTAAGGTTTTTTAATTAAACAGAAAAAATGCATACATTGTTCTGAAACTATAGTTTGTTCATTTTACCTATTTTATAGATATTTATACCTATTTTATATACTATTATATGTATATACTATTTTACACCTTGTTAAAATCATAGTATTAAATGATGCAGTTAAATTTAATAGCAAATCTTATATTCTATATTGACTATGAAGTTTCTTTATGCAAATCGATTTTTTCCGTGCAAATAATAAATTTAAAACTGAAAAAAGTTAGTACATATAAAATGATTTACTTCATACACCATTTCTTCTAAATCCTTTTTACTTCTGTTACCACACAATTATTTTTTTCATTTTACTTAATTTACTTCCCGACAAACATGACGTTTTGCAATTTTTTTCATAAGCACACACTTCTGAGGATACAAATATAATAAAATATTAATATGGAGTAAGACTACTTAGAATTGAGCAAGAATAAATTTAAATTTTTTAGATAATAGGAGAATTAGGATAGTAATGAAAATTTATCTAACTTGTATTCAAATCTATAAATTGACTACATTAAAATGATATTGATGTCAATATATGTAAAAAAATGTTTTTTAATATCCTGATTTTACATTTGCAGATTCAAATGAGATAAATTGTTGTTTAAATTTGGTAAACTTGATTCAGAAAATTTACGGGTTCTTTAAAATCTAAATATTAAATAAATAAACAGCGAAAATTTTATTGAATATAAATATTCGATTCACTTATTCTGCTTTATTGAAATTAGCAACTGTACAAGTTTTCACATTAAAGTTATAAAATTTTGTAAATGATAAAGCTGATTCCCTTATCGACGTTTTACATAAACTAAAAACTTCTCATAAATAAAGTAATGTTTATGCATAATTTTATGAATCTTTTCTGTAGATATATTATAGTTAAAAACAAATAGTAATTACAAACTTTAATATTCTCAATTTAATTTCTATAAAATATAACAAGTTAAAATAAATAAAAAATAAGTTAAAAATTAGACACTCTTTCTTTAAATTTAATTAGTATAGAATTTTTCTAAAAATTGCAACATTTGAAAATGACTTTCAAGAGCAATGGATATTTTGAAAAATTGAGTTACCATTTTTATTTTTAAATAGATATTTTTTATTGCTGAAGGAAGACAAGCGAAAAATCATTTTTACTATATCAACTTGAGTTGTATTTAAAATTTTTGATTTCAAAATTCCTATGATTTAAAAGTGTTATAAAATACTAAAATTGTAAGCATCAGCAGCATATATTTCAGAATTTTTTGAAGAAATATAAACCTATAAAAAATATAATTCCGTCAGAGATTTTTAACATTATACAAGAAACATGAATATTAATAAACAAGAATTATAAAAAAGTAAAAAAAAAATCATTTTTAATTTATATTTAAAATAATCCATTTACAAAAACGCACCTAAATCTGCGTATTTCAGCAGCAGGAATTGTTTCCAGAGGATCTTTTAATACATAAATCCTTATTCCTATCATAAATTTTTTCATATAATCATGCCAGTTAAAATTTTCCATTGAAAAAGGGAATAATTGCTGATCATCAGACGATATTTTTTTCCAAAGAGATTTTATTCTATCATTTTTGCCAATCCATTCGTACAATGGCACAAAAGATATTATTTTTACCATAGAGTCTAATTTTTTGTCAGTTCTCATTGCCCTAAAAAATTAATACCCAAACATAAAACTCTGCAAAATTAAAATTCTATTGTAATTTAAAAAATATCACTAATGGTATTTGATTTTTATTTTATCGATAATACGTCAATAATTTTGTGTTTTTCTCACCAAGTCTTTCTCCCAATGATTAAGAGAGCAGTATCTATAATAAGTGCTGGTAATGTTTGTAAGACAATTTTTGAAATATAATATGTCCAATAATTCTTGAAAAACATTAAATTATTACACCATAAACTATTTATAGTAGGAATTTCGTAATCGAAAGTTGCATAGAAAAATTCTCCCCAAGTTATTGATTGAGTCCAAGTAGAAATATAATTATAAACAAAAGGCTCATCTTGTTTGGTTCTGAACACAAAAGTTATGTTTTTCAGTTTAAAAAAAAATAATAATAATACTAATAAAAATAATTAAATTGATTTAAAAAAAAATAAGAAAACTCTTTTATTTATACTTGTTTGAACCAACATCCCAAGCACATACGATCAAAGCATTAATGGTTAAATCACTAGGAACAATTTCTGCTTTTTTTGTTGTGTCACAAAGCATTCCTTTTAATAATCCAGTCATTGCATTTGTAATAATAATATTCGGTCCTGATAAATTATCAATCCATCCAGGAAATGGTTCCTCATAAGTCGATGTCACTGGTATTTATAAAAAAATCCTTTAATTTAGAAAATTTATCATTAAATTGATGCAATAGGATTAATTAAATACTTGAAATTCTATTCTATTAAATAATAGAAAATATAAATGTAAAAAATTAATCAAAATTCTGACCGATTGCAGGTCTGAATACTCCAATAGGGAGCTGCTTTGCATTTTGCTGAATTATTTGTTCGCCAATTGCCTTTGTGAAGCAATAATTATTCGGATAACCTTTCCGTAAAAATTTTTCAAGCTTATCTAATTCTTCTTGACTGAGAACTTCGGTCATTTTTAAAATTCTATCGCCTGAAATTATAAAAATAACAATTATATGTGTACAAAATATAATTAGGTCTCGATTTTAATTTTAATTAAAAAAAAAACAGTAAAAAATTCTCGCAAAAATTTATTTAAATATATGCAGTTACAGCCACGTTAAATAATAAATGCACATTTTAAATTCTATAAATAACATAAAAACACAGATGTTGATACATTTGTTCTATTCATGAAGTAATAATGAAACATTAAATATTCAAATACGAATTAAAAGTCTGTAATTTTAATTATATCCTAACCTGTTATTGGAGAATCGTAGAATTTTTCTTCGATTTCTCTTCTCGTGTAAGGAGCATAAAATGTAGAAACGTGCATTAAAGCCTGTAGAAATACAGAAAAAATTTTAAACTTTGATAAAGGTGTTATAAATGATAACTTACGATTATATAAACGCTATTATTGTTTTACGAAATTTATGGTATAAGAGCCTAGTTTAATGGATTAAACAGAATTATAAATAGTATAATAAAAACCTTTAAATTAGTCATAGACTGACAGAGATCAATTAATTCCTTAATTGCAAAAACATTATCAGCTACGGCTTTCTTTAATTTTTCATTAAATCTCACTGTGGCAGCTGCGTGAAAGACAATCGACACTTTTTTCAATAAAATATCTTTGTCCTCTTTGGATATTCCTAAATTAGGTAAGGTACAATCTCCTTCTATTGGAATAATTTTTTTTGAAAATTGTGGACATTTTTGTTTCACGTAGTTGTAAATCTAATGATAAATAGGTGTGAAATAATATATTATAGTTATTCTAATAAAATTATACATCGAAAACTTCGTTTGCCCGATTTTCTAATTTGAAATTTAGAATTTAAAAAGCTGATTTAAAATTTTTTAAATTCGTTATTATCAAAAAATATTATGTGCCAAAAACCTTACATTAAAATCTGAAAAATTAATTATTCAAAAACCAATTTGACATTTTTAATTTTTACAAAAAGGGTTTAATTAAATTCGTAAATAGGGATTCTGAAAAATCTTGGATTCGAAGTTTTATTTATTTTTAAATAACAACATTTAAATAAATATTTTTATAATAAAATAGTGTATAATAATTTTAGTTTACCGGCTGTTCTAAAAGATGCTGAATTCTCTCGTGGATAGTTTCATCTTTCTTTTTTCTTACAATAACATAAATACATGTCAATTCGTGACAGCATCTTAAAAGTTTTTCTATCAAAAGTTTTCCTAAATATCCAGTACCTCCTTTTAATAAAAAAATATTTTATTAGTTTCTTATTTTTACTTTAATAATTTTTTTCTTGATTTCCTTTTCTTTTTATAGTTCTGTTTTTATTATCTTTTTCTAATTATTAATATTTTTATCAAGATACCTGTGATTAGAATATGTTGATCAGAGTAGAAACTTTGAATTTGTGTTTTAGACTGATTTTCCTTTAACTGCATAATCGAGTTAGATTTAAGTTAATACAATTACCTATAATTGTCTCGTTTGCTGTGAATAGACTCACTTAAAATTGAAAGGTATTAATTTGAATATGCATTTGCGTTAAATTATGATCAATAACATTAAAATACTATTTAATAATGCGAATTCCTGTATTATCTTTTGTCTCAGTTTGACACCTTTCAGTTTTGTGTACAATTGTAACTGACGAATAAAGTTAACACAACCTGAGGAATTGTTCTTAACAATAATAGAAAAGACTTTGTATTGATACAAAAAAGTTAATTGTAAATGCAAAAGTATTAACAGAAAAAGTTTTCCTCTTCTTTTTCCGATTCATAATATTTTAAATAGTAACATACCTGTGGTTATAAAATTTTATGTGGGTCAAAGTATCCTACAAATACGACAGGTATGTTACTATTAAAAAATATTTAAGTGTTTTTTTATCTTCTTCAAACTGTCAGGTTTAACACATCAATTTCAGATGATAATTGTATAATTTGTGTTTTCTTGTAACTGGTTGTTTTACTTTGTTTTTAAATTGGTTATTTTAATTGACTACTTAAACTGATTTTTTTAATTGATTATCATTCATCATTCATATAGGTATGTACATAAAGTTAAAAGTGCAAAAATCAGTATTGTATAGATTATAAATAATTTAAAATAATTTATGTTTTCTGCTATTACAGCTAATTTTTGATAATGATAATGAAAATTTTTAGTGCATTTTGGTTTTTCAATTATTGTGCTTCAATGGCACATTGTTTCAGTTAATTTACCAGGATTTATTATCGGTTGGTGAATTAAAACAATAGTTGAAATTGTGATGCACAGCTGTATTGAATGATGGTGGTTAAATTCGTTATGCCCTCTATCTCGTAAACTACAGAACATTCAAATTCAGCATCATGGAATAGTAACAGAATGGATATTAATAATAATCGTCTGCTTTGCAGGCATCCAACAAGTGCAAATTCAGCTAGTTTCAAGCAGAAGTACGGTATAGCTTTGCAAAACCCATTCAAATCTTGGGTGTATGACTAATGATATCAAAACTCAATAGTAAACATTAATCACTTCATGTACATCAAATCCTTATTATAATTTCGTAATTTACCATGAATAATGCATTTCACAATTTCTGCGTACACTTCAGTTTCCTCCTAATATAATTTACAAGATGATTTTTTTCAATTTGTATAACTGCTTTAAAAAAATGTTCATATTTCAGTACCATTATCAAAAATTGGGTAAAGTTTAAAGACAGTATTGACGTGATTTGTTTAATAATTTTTCAAAATTAGAGGCAACCAAACTTAAAAGGGTTTAAGCTCGACAATTATTTTCTCGTCGTTTTTCCGAGTTCAGACGTAAAAATTAATTTATTGACAAATTGAATTTTTTTTTATAAAATTGGAAAAGTGGTTATTGGACAATATAAAAAAACGTAATATTGGAATTGGAAAATTGTCAAAGTAAAAAAATTGGTAAATTGGAAAATTAGAATATTGTGTAAACTAGTAAATTTAAAAATTTGGTTATTAGAAAATTGACGAAGTAAAAAAAATTGGCAAATTTAGAAAAAATGGTGAACTGGTAAATTGAGAAATAGTTTATTTAGTTGTTGGGAAATTAGGAATTTAGAAAAGTGGTTGTTGTAAAAATGGAGAAATTAAGAATTGGTAAATTGGAAAATTATTTTTACTGGTAAATTGAGAAGTTGAAAATTTATTAAAAAATTAGATAGAAAAATTGGTAAACTGGTAAATTCAGAAATTAGAGAGTCGGTTTTTGGAGAGTTGTCAAATTCAAAATTGCAAAACTGGTTATTGGAAAATTAAAAAATTATACAATTTTTTAAACAAGTAAATTGTGAAATCGGAAATTTGGTTATTGGAAAATTGGCAAATTAGAAAATTGGAAAAGTGGTTATTTTAAAAATGTCAAAAGTAAACATTGGTAAGTTGGAAAATTAAAAAAGTGTTTAAACTGGTAAATTGAGAAGTTGGAAAATTTGGTTATTAGAAAATTGGCGAAGTAAAAAAATTGGAAAATTAGCAAATTAAAAAAATTCGTGAACTGGTAAATTGAGAAATTGGAGAGTCGGTTGTTGGAAAATTGTCAAATTCAAAATTGCAAAACTGGTTATTGGAAAATTGATAAATTATACAATTTTATAAACAGGTAAATTGTGGAATCGGAAATTTGGTTATTGGAAAATTGGCAAATTAGATAATTGGAAAAGTGGTTATTGTAAAAATGGAGAAAGTAAACATTGGTAAATTGGAAAATTAAAAAAGTTTTTAAACTGGTAAATTGAGCAGTTGAAAAATTTGGTTATTAGAAAATTGGCGAAGTAAAAAAATTGGTAAATTGGGAAATAAGAAAATTAAATAAAATGGTAAATTGGCAAATTGAGAAATGGGAGATTTAGTTATTGGGAAATTAGAAAATTGGAGAAATTTAAACTTGGTAAATTGGAAAACTAGAAAATTGTGTAAACTAGTAAATTCAAAAATTTGGTTATTAGAAAATTGACGAAGTAAACAAATTGGTAAATTGGAAAATAAGAAAATTAAAAAAAATGGTAAACTAGTAAATTGAGAAATAGGAGATTTAGTTATTGGGAAATTAAGAATTTAGAAAATTAGAAAAGTGGTTATTGTAAAATTGGAGAAATTAAGAATTGGTAAATTGGAAAATTATTTTAACTGGTAAATTGAGAAATTGAAAATGTGGTTATTTGAAAAATGGAGAAGTAAAAAAATTGTTAAATTGGAAAATAAGAAAATTAAAAAAAATTGTAAACTGGTAAATTGCGAAATAGGAGATTTAGTTATTGGGAAATTAGGAAATTAGAAAATTGGAGAAGTGGTTATTGTAAAATTGGTAAAATTAAAATTTGGTAAATTGGAAAAATAAAAAAATTTTCAAACTAGTGAATTGAGAAGTTTGGTTATAAGAAAATTGACGAAGTAACGAAATTGGTAAATTGAAAAATTAGCAACTTAGAAGAATTGGTAAACTGGTAAATTGAGAAATAGAAGATTTGGTAATTAGAAAACTGACAAATTAGATAACTGAAAAAGTAGATATTGGAAAAGTTGAAAAATTGAAAATTGGTAAATTAGAAAATTTTTTAAACTGGTAAATTGAGAAATTGAAAATTCGGATGTTGGATACTTGACCAATAAAACTTGAAGAAATTGAAAATTGGCATATTAGTAAATTTTTTAAACTATGGTAAATGGCAAAACTGGAAATATGGTTATTAGAAAATTAGTAAATTGGAAAAATTTGTTAACTGTTAAATTGAGAAATAGGAGATTTGGTTATTGGAAAATTGTATAATTAAAAAATTGGTTATTTTAAAATTGGAAAATTTGTAAATAGGATAATTGGAAAATTATAAAATTGTTTAAATTGGTAAATTGAGAAATTTGGTTATTGGAAAATGGGATAAGTAAAAAAATTGGTAAATTTGAAAATTAGCAAATTGAACAAATTGATAAAATGTTAAATTGAGAAATAGGAGAATTGGTTATTGGAAAATTGAAGAAATTCAAAATTGGTATATATGTAAATTGGAAAATCAGAAAATTGTTTAAATTGGTAAATTGAGAAATTGAAAATTTGGTTATTAGAAAATTGTCGATGTGAAAACATTTGTAAATTGGAAAATTAGTATATTAGAAAAATTGGTAAATTGTTAAATTGAGAAATTGAAATAGGAGTTGTGGTTATTGGAAAATGGGTAAATTAGAAAATTGGAAAAGTGGTTGTTGTAAAATTGAAGAAAATAAAAATTAGTAAATTGGAAAATTAGAAAATTATTTTAACTGGGAAATTTAGAAATTGGAAATTTGGTTAATAGAAAATTGTCGAAGTAAAAAAATTGGTAAATTGGAAAATTAGCAAATTACAAAAATTCGTAAGCTGGTAAATTGAAAAATAGGAAATTTGGTTATTGGAAAATTGACATATTAGAATACATATTGAAGAAGTGGATATTGGAAAAGTGGAAAAATTGAAAATTGGCAAATTAGAAAATTAGAACGATTGAAAATTGTCGAATTAGAAAATTTGTTAAGCTATAGTAAATTGGAAATTTGAATATGGTTATTAAAAAATTAGGAATGTGAAAAAATGGGTAAATTGGAAAATAAGCAAATAGCAAGAATTGGTAAACAAGTAAATTAAGAAATTAGAAATTTGGTTATTGGAAAATTGGCAAATCAGAAAATGGAAAATGTGGGTATTGTAAAATTGGAGAAATAAAAAATTGGTGAATTGGAAAATTAGCAAATAGGAAAAATTGGTAATTTTGTAAATTAAGAAATAGGAGATTTGGTTAATGGAAGTTTGGCAACTTAGAGTATTGGAAAAGTTCTTATTTTAAAATTGCAGAAATTAAAAATTGATAAATAGAAAAATTGGCAAATTAG
Source organism: Ganaspis brasiliensis (assembly GCA_037103525.1). Lineage (NCBI taxonomy): Eukaryota > Metazoa > Arthropoda > Insecta > Hymenoptera > Figitidae > Ganaspis > Ganaspis brasiliensis. Next base: position 7,781,686 of record JAZKLR010000114.1, on the reverse strand, counting down.
AATATTTTTAAACTGGTATATTAAGAAATTGGAAATTTGGTCAATTGAAAATTAGCAACTTTGAAATATTGGTAAACTAGTAAATTAAGACATAGAAGATTTGGTTATTGGAAAATTGACAAATTAGAAAAATTGGTTAACTGGTAAATTGAGAATTAGGAGATTTGGTTATTAGAAAATTAGTAAATTAGAGAATTGGCTATTTTGTAAAATTAGAGAAATTGGTAAATAGGAAAATTGGAATATCTGAAAATTGTTTAAATTGAAAATTTGAAATATGGTGATTCGCAAATTGTCGAAGTAAAAAAATTGTAAATTGGATTATTGTCAAATTAGAAAAATTGGTAAACTGGTAAATTGAGAAATAGGAGATGTTGTTATTGGAAAATTGACAAATTTGAAAATCGGTGATTGTAAATTCAGAGAAATTGAAAATTGGTAAATAGGGAAATTGGAAAATCAGTAAATTGTTTAAATTGTTGAATTGAGCAATTGATAATTTGGTTATCAGAAAATTGTCGATGTTAAAACATTGGTAAATTGGAAAATTAGCAAATTGGTAAACAAGTAAATTTGAGAAATTGGTAATTTGGTTATTGGAAAATTGACAAATTAGAAAATCAAAATGTGGTTAATGTAAAATTGGAGAAATAAAAAATTGCTGAATTGGAAGATCAGATAGCTTTTAAGAATTTAGATCATAGTTTATTATTAATTAATATATTTCGAATATTAAATTAAATATATTCAAAAAATAAATGATTCATTATATTGTAAGATCCAAAAGTTACACAGTTTTTGTTAATAGAGTGCTAAATTATGCAGGATTACGAAAAGAGAACAGGTAGGATTAGTGAAAAAAATTTTCGGGTATTATCGCTGCTCCAGATTTGGTCATTCGTTCCATTTTTTACGCGAGGATTATTTTTATCGCTCATTTACTGGATCAAGTTGTCTTTTTAGAAATCGTAGTGTAAAAACAGTATTTTACGTTCACATAAATTTAATTTTATGATACCCTTTATTTCACATGAAACTTTAGCAAAGTGAACATTTGTTAAAAATGATAAAATAATACGATAGCAACAATTATTCTATACAGATAATTCAATTTAAAAAGCAGAAAAAAATTAAAGTTTTATTACAACGCCGAAAGAAATAAAAAAGTATTAAAACTATGAATAACATGGATATTTTATTACTACTCTAATAAAATAAAAAAAAACTTCGAACAAGTTTTTGCAAAAAAGAAATAGAAAATTATGAAAGAAGAAGAAAGTATAAATAAAAGGAATGATAAGTCACGTGAGTGAAAACTGTTTTTAATTAAATTTTAAATTATTGGTAAAGTTAAAGAGTTTTTTTTTGCATTGTAGTTTTTCACTTTATCGAAAGTTATACCTACTTCTTTTTCCAATATTCTCATGTCCTTGCTGGATGTTAGTCCCTGAAAAGAACTCAAGAAGTTTACGATACTATATAGATGTGATGTACCTGCTTCATCACTTTCCTATCGATAAACTTTTCTTTTTCGATGTTGTCGCATCAAGTCTTTTTTCATAAAAATGTATAAGACTCAGATTCTTGATATCTTTTTTTTTCGTATATAAAACATTCTTTTATTAATTATATGTCCAAGAAACATTTTACAAGAATGTAGCTTAAATTTCTTGTTGAATTTTCTGAATTTCCATGTTAATTACTGAAATTAATTATCACATTTTGTGTAACATGTGGAATTTTTATGAAAAAAGAAATTAAAATCTTTTCACAAAGCCAAAATTTCTGCAAATAACTAAAACTCGTTAAAATAATATGATTCCTCGATTTAATCTGACTTGATAAAGTTTAGATGCATATTCCAGCTTTAGACTAAAATTGAAAATTTAGTTGATTTAAGCGAAATTTACCTAGATTAATAAATCAAAGTTAACTGAATTTAATTAACGATATTTTTCATCATAATTTAAAAATTAGTCAGTATTTTCTCGTGTTGATTGTTTTCAAATACTTAAAAACAAATAATGTTTAAAAAAAATTATCTTCATGTGTATATATAATTGAATTTATATTTAAATTAAAAGCAAAAAGGGGAAATGAAACGATCGATTTGTCACGTTAAAGAGAAATGCAAAATGAGTCTTATTACCAGTTCGTTTTATATCTAGATGAAGTTACTTTATTTTACTTTTATTTTTCGTTTTCTTGAAGCATCAGAAGACTTCCGGTCTAAAACTTGGTCTCAGTTCGTTTTCTTTTCTCCATATTAGAAGAGTCAGTAATTCTCTGAGGCAAAAAGTTTCCCTAGTTTTCTTTTCTCCCTTCCAGACATCTCTTTTCATACGATTTGAAAGACAGATTTCGAGATATTGAAAATCAGACTTGTAATCACATTTTTATGAATCTTTTATATGGGAAGGAACTAATAAAAGTTCCTTTTCATTAACATATTTTTCTGCTTTTCCTTTTTTTAATTTTCTTGATTTTCATAAAAAAACGTACTATTTAGAACTGCTGAAAAATGTTTAGAACTAGTTTAAAACCCACCCTGTCAAAAATAGTGTTGAAAAATTATTATTGAAATTTTTGTATTCTACACTTTAAAGTAGTGAAATTTTTGTATTTTGAACTTTTAATAATGGCTCCTTTTTCAAAAAAATCAGTAGTCAAATTTACTAAAACAACTAACAATCTTTTTGAAATTCTAATTATTTCATATTGTCATTTCAATTATTTACAATAATTTTCATTTTTTTAAAATATTTTAAAATTATTTTCTTAGTTTTTAATATGATTATTTTCATTGTTTTACAATTTTCCCCCAAATCTAAATTATAAATTATAATTACATTCTTCTTAAATTTTATTTTTAACTATTACATTATTTCCCTCAATAATGAATTAGAATCCTTATTCTATTTATTAAAATTATTGCTTCCTCATAGAGAAAGTAATTTTTTGTTTATTTTCAGTTTCTTTTATCATTTATCAATTATTTTCATGAATTTGAAAAATAATTTCTTTGAATTACAATTTGATTAACGTATTCAAAACTTAATAATAAATAATATTTTTCAATTACTTTTGTCAGATTTTAATTATTTTCTGATTTTTCGATTATTTTTATGAATTTTCAATTAAGTGCTTCAATTCTAAATTATTTTAAAAATAATTTCATAAATTGTTCATTATTTTTTTAATTTTGAAATTATTTTTTTAATTTTGCAATTGAAAAATTAAATGTTTTTATCCTTTTTTTAAAATTAATTTTTCCAGATTCAATTTATTTTTATTATTTTTCAATAATTGTCATAAACTTCCAATTATTTATGTCAAATTTCAATTATTTTCTTTAATTTTCATTTTTCAAAAGCATTTTTCAATTATGTGCCTGCATTTCTAATTATGTTAATAATTTTTTCATTAAAATCATCAATTGGTTATTATTTTTATTATTATTCAGTTTTTTCTTCAATTTTAAATTATTTCCATTATTTTTTAATTAATTTTTTAAACTTTCAATTATTTATATCACGTATCAGTTATTTACTTCAATTTTCCATTTGTAACATAATTTTTCATATTAATTTCTTCAATTTTTAATTTTTTTCATTACATCTTTCTATTAATTTCATGGATTCAAATAACGACTTTATCACTCGGTCATTTAATATTTTAATAATTTCATGAATTGTTAATTATTTTTATAATTTTTTAAATATTTGTCTCATTTTTTAATTTTTTCATTACTTAAAGAATTTGTTTCAATTTTATGAATTGATAATTATTTTTTTCATTTTTCAATTGTTTTCTCAAATTCTCTATTATTTTAATCATTTTTTAATTAATTGCCCTATTTTTAAATTTCTTAATTATTTTCTTTAATTTTCAATTGTTTTTATCATTTTTAAATCAATTTCGCCTCTAGTTTTTTATTATATATTTTTATTATTTTTTAATTAATGTCATTATACTTTTCCAATAATTTACTTCGAATTTGAGTTAGTTTCTATAATTGTCATATTCCAAAATAATTTTTCAATTATTTGCCTTCATTTTTAATTTTGTTCATAAGTTTCCCAATAAAATCATCAATTGGTAATTATTTTTATTATTATTCAATTTTTTCTCCAATTTTAAATTATTTTCATTGTTTTTTGTATTAATTTCTTAAACTTCCAATTATTCATGTCAAATATCAATTATTTACTTCAATTTTCAATTTTAAACATAATTTTTTAATTAATTTCTCCAATTTTTAATTTTTTCATTATATTTTTCTTAATTTTATGGATTGTTAATTATTTTGATAATTTTTCAAATATTTGTCTCAATTTTTAATTTTTTCATTATTTAAAGAATTTGTTTCAATTTCATGAATTAATAATTATTTTTTTCATTTTTCAATTGTTTTCTCCAATTCTTAATTATTTTAATCATTTTTCAATGAATTGCCCCATTCTTAAATTTCTTAATCACTTTTATCAATTTTCAATTATTTTTATCATTTTTTAACTATTTTCTACAATTTTCAATTATTTTTATAATTTTTCAATTTTTTTCTCCAATTTTTAATTATTTATACCATTTTTCAATTATTATCACCAATTTTTAATTATTTTTTCATTAATTTTATGAAATGTCAACTATTTTTATCATTTTTCAATTACTTTCTACAATGTTAAATTACTTTTAGTAAAATAGCTTTTAATTTAAAAATAAATTATAAAGACGTTTTTAGTTTAAAAAGGGCATTTGAGCAGTATTATAAAATTACATTGAAATTCTACAAAAATTAAAAAATATATCAATATTAACATATGGAATCTTGAATTTTTATTTGTATACTTATAGATGCAAATTTTTTCATAAGAATACATGACACCTAAAAAACATGAAATTTTAACTTTTTTTAGTAATATTTCTTCAATTATAAAAAAAAATTATGAACAGGTTTTATACTTTACAGAACTAATTTTATACTTTTGTACGATTTAGAAATGATTTTATACTATTTAGAACTGGTTATAAACTATTTGCAACTAGTTTAAAAATTTTTATATTTTTTCATAAAATCAGAATTCTACAGTTATTCGAATGTGACAATTTTGCTGTGTATCTTGAAGGAAAAGTCAATAAATAGAGTGTTCGAAAGTAAAGAATAAAAAGTAAAAAATTCTGGTTAACCATCGTAGCAAGAAAAATTTGATTTTCTTAAAAAGAAAATAAGTATAAAACGTAGGAGAAATGAGGTTTTTATCGTCTTGCCTAGGGATACATCTATCATGTGGATAAAAGGCATTCAAGCTCTTTTTTCTTCAATTTATAAAAAAAAAAAGTATATATCTGGTCCTTTTACACTTTTTCACTTTCTTCCAAGACTTTCCTTTTCGCTTCTAGATGCAGACGCGGCTTTTAAATAGAAAATTCAGCCTCTTCGCCTTGGGAACAATGACTTTTCCTTCTTGCCACGAGATTCTACAAGATTGCACTTCGATTCAAGAGATTTCGATTTACTCGCTGAACAAAGAGAAATTAACGAACGACAAGTAGGTATTATTTTTCTCTGTGGTTTTTGTATTTTTCTGTTTTTTATCCGTTTTCCAATTAATCGAAGAAAAAATAGTAGAAGAGCAGTCTTATTGAAGAAGATACTATTAAGAACGATTTTTTTATTATTTGCGTTTAAGTATTGCTAATCTCTTTAGAATCAAATGAAAAAAAAATATTTATAGATTTTTAAAATATGTTTTAAAATAAACTTTTTTGTACTTTTTTCTCAATAACAAACAGATCAGTTTTACAAATTTTAAAGAATCGTAAAACTCGGGAACTTTTTTTAATTTTTTACCACTTGGGAATCAAGAGTTCTTTATTATAGTGATATGTGTATAACTAATCGAAATAAAGTGCATATACACGGTATGTGAACATATCACCTGTTTTAGGAATGTGCGCTAGAATAAAAAAATTAATTCCAGAAACAGATTTCACATGTTTGCTTTGGAATTCACTGTGAAGTACACTTTTGTATAAAATGTAACCGTGAAACAAATTCCAGATTTTTAATTCAATTTATCTTCAATTTCAACACTCAACTCGTTTTCATTTTTCAGGAAACTAAGTGTTCTCAATTTTCAACTCTTCATTTGAATTAGTATTATACAATCAATTCTGTAACCTAACCTAATCTAATTTAACTTATTTTAATTAAATCTAACTTAGGGACGTTTTTTGGCAAGTGAACTATACCACGTCTCTCAATGATTGATTTAATGAAAAAAAATTTAATCTGTTTGAAAATTTTAGCTTAGAATGCCTTTATTATTATTTATAATTATTTTTTTTTTATTTTGGGGTTGCAGATAATAATTGCAAATTTTTCAAATTGATTGAAAATAAAATGGAATCAATTAAAAATTCGGGAAAGTAATATTTAAAAAATCATGTAAATGTTTTAAAAATAAAGGAAATAATTTAAATTTTAGAAAATTACTTTAAAATCTTGAAAATAAATTGAAAAAAATTAAAATAATGAAAAATTAGGGGGAATAATTAAAAATTGAGAAAAGAATGATTGAAAATTCAGATAAATAATATAAAATTTAAAAAAATAATTAAAATTTGAGAAAATAATTGTAAAAATTAAATAATATTTTTTAAATAAAGAGAAGTTAAAGAAAATTTTAGAAACATATTTAAAACCTTTATAAATTCATTGAAAAAAAAAATAATTGAAAATTAGAAAAAATAAATGAAACAAGATGAACATAGTTTCAAATTGAAGAGAATAATTTTTAATTAAACAGAAATAATTAAAAACTTTTTGGAAATTACCAAAAACAACAAATATAATTGAAAATTGAAGAAAATAATATAAAAAATCATATAAATAATTGAAAATGGAGTGAAATAATTGAAGTCTCAGATAAAAAGTTAAAAATTTTTGGTATTATAAAAGAAATGAAAAGAATTGAAAATTAAAGGAAATAAATTTTGGAAAATAATTGAAAAATGATTTTACAATTCGAAACTTGAAGAAAATAATTAAAATATGATACAAACAATGATAAGTTGTAAAAAATCATTCACATTTGAGTAAAATAATTGAAAAAATTACAGAATTTTGTTTTAAATAAAAAAAATAAATGAATTTGAGAGAAATACATGAAGATCTTTGAAAACAATAAAAAAAATGAGAATAACTAAAAATTAAAGAAAAGAATTGAGAAAGCTAAAAATAAATAAAATTTACGATATTTAATAAAAAAAAAAATTGAAAATTACGAAAACAAATGAAAATAATTACAAATTAAAGAAAATAATTGAAATTTTAGAAAAATACTTAAAAGTTTTAGAAATTGAAAATAAAAATTAACAATTAAGGAAAATAATTGAAGAATGATATCATTAATTCAAAATTGAGGAAAATAATTTAAATTTGATAAACATAATTTAAATATGAAAGATTGAAAATCCTAAATAAAATTTGAAAGAAATAATTTAAAAAATCATCGAACATATGTTTAAAAAAGAAAATAATTACCAAATTACTTAAAAATTTTGATTAAAGTGAATAATTAAAAAATTGCAGAAATAATCGAAAATTTATGAAAAGAATTATTGAAATTTATGAAATTAAAAGAATAAAAATAATTAAAAATCGGAGAAAATAATATAAAATTACAGAATTTGTTTTGAAACGAAAGAAAAAAATTAAAAAATCGTTGAAAAAATTGAAGATATCTAAATTTGAGACAATTTCTGAAAATTCAAAAACTTTATTAAAAAATAATGAAAATTAAAAAATGGAGAAAATAATTGCAAAACTATAAAAAGAAATGAAAATTGAACAAAATAATTGAAAATTGAAAAATATATTTAATAGTTAAGTAAATTAAATCAGAAATTAATAAAACAAATGAAAATAATTTAAAATTGAAGAAAACAATTGAAATTTTAGAAAAATACTTAAAAATGTTAGAAATTGAGAATAATTGAAAAATGAAGAAAATAATTGAAATTTTAGAAAAATACCTCAAAATTTACAACCGAGGAATATAATTTAAGAATGTATATTTACATTCAAATTAAAAAAAGAATTGAAATATACTGAAAATAAATTAAGGTTAAGAAAAATAATTGAAATATGACGAAAATAATTTAAATACGAAAAATTAAAAGCAATAAATAACATTTTGAAAAAAAATTCAAAAAATTATAGAATATACCTATGTGTGAAAAAAGAAAATAAATATAAAATTACTTAAAATTTTGAAATAAAGTGAAGAATTAAAAAATCGCAGAAATAATCGTAAATTTGATATTTAAATTTCAGATAAATAATTGAAAATTTTGAAAATGTTGCCAAAAGAATGAAAATATTTAGAAATCAGAGAAAATGATATAAAAAATTATATAGGTAAATAATTGAAAATTGAATGAAATAATTGAAATCTCAAATAAATAGTTTAAAATTTTTGAAATTATAGAAGATATGAAAAAAGTTGAAAAATAAAGGATATAAATTTTGAAAAATAATTGAAAAATGATTTTACAATTGGAAACTTGAAGAAAATGATTGAAATATGATACGAACAATGATAAGATGTTAAAAATAAATCACATTTAAGTGAAATAACTGAAAGAATTAAAGAATTTTGTTTTAAATAAAAAAAATAATTGAATTTGAGGAAAATACATAAAGATCTTTGAAATCAATTGAAAAAAATGAGAATAACTAAAAATTGAAGAAAATAATTGAAAATTTAGAAAAATACCTCAAAATTTAAAAAATTGAGAATAAAAATTAACAATCAAGGAAAATAATTTGAAAATGATATAATTAATTAAAAACTGAAAAAATAATTAAAATATGCTGATAATAATTTAAAATTGAGAAAAATAATTAAATTATAAAAAACATAATTAAAATATGAAAGATTGAAAACAGTAAATAAAATTTGAGAGAAATAATTGAAAAACCCATAGAATATATTATGATAAAAAAAAATAATTGCAAAATTACTTAAAAATTTAAATTTAAGTAAATAATTAAAAAATCGCAGAAATAATAAAAAATTGTTGAAAAGAATTATTGAAATTTTAGATAAATAATTGAAATTTATGAAAATAAAAGAATAAAAATAATTATAAATCGTAAAATATAATATAAAATTACAGAATTTGTTTTGAAACGAAAGAAAAAAATTGAAAAATCGTTTTAAAAATTGGAAATGGAAGACAATAATCTAAATTTGAGATAATAACTGAAAATTTAGGAAATTTATTGAAAAATAATAAAAATATTAAAAGATGGAGAAAATAATTGCAAAATAATAAAAATAAATTAAAATTGAACAAAATAATTGAAAATTAAGAATTATATTTGATAGTTTAGTAAATTAATTCAGAAATAACGAAAACAAATGAAAATAATTAAAAATTGAAGAAAATAATTGGAATTTTAAAAAAATACTTAAAAATTTTAGAAATTGAGAAAAATTGCAAAATGAAGAAAATAATTGAAAGTTTAGTAAAATACTTAAAAATTAATAATCGAGGAATATAATTGAAGAATGATACAATTAATTTAAATTAAAAAAATAATTGAAATATGTTGAAAATAAATTAGGATTGAGAAAAATAATTGAAATATGATGAAAATAATTAAAATATGAAAAATTCAAAACAGTAAATAAATTTTGAGAGAAATGTTTTAAAAAAATCAAAGAATATATTTTTTAGAAAGGAAAATAATTACAAAATTACTTATAATTTTTTATTAAAGTGAAGAATTAAAGAATCGCAGAAATAATCGAAAATTGATTATTGAAATTTCAGATAAATAATTGAAAATTTTAAAAACTATGCCAAAGGAATGAAAATAATTGAAAATCGGAGAAAATAATATAAAATTACAGAATTTGTTTTGAAACGAAAGAAAATAATTGCAAATTGAGATATATATTTGATAGTTTAGAAAATTAATTCAGAAATTATTAAAATGATTAAGAATTGAAAATAATAATTTCAAAATGACAAAAATAGTGGTAAATTAAAAACATTAATTTAAATTTGCGCTGAATAATTAAAATTTATGAATAAATAATTAAATTGATTTTAAGACCAGGCAAAAATAATTAAAATTGAAAAAGTGATTGAGAAAACTAAACAAAATAATTGAATTATGAAGAAGGTAAATTTAAGAATTAGGGAAGGAATTTAAAATTAATTAAAATAATTAAGAATTGTTGAAAATATTTTAAAAATTATAAAAATAGTACAAAGTTGTATTTTAAGTAATTGAAATCATAATAGGAAAGAATTATTAAAAATTAAGAAATTTTTAAATCACGTTAAATTTAGTATTTATGAAACCTGGATTAATTAAACTTTTAATCAATGCAAGTTCATATTAACTGAAATTCGAAGAAAGTAAAATTGCTATAAATTTAAAATTTGAGAACATTTGAAAATTTCACAATTTTAAAAGAAAAAAATATTTTGTGACTAGGCGTGGACAGAATGAATGAATGAATTTAAATTGTAAATTATTGTTTATAATTGGGGCCCCATTTTCCTTTTCGCCCCAGGGATATATGTCGGACAAAAATTCAAAAATTGGGCTAAGTTCACAAAATGGCGTCTCATATTTTTCGTATCTTCTATTACAAGGCTACAATAATGATTTTAAAAATTCAAAATGGCGAAACCAATATGGCGGTGTATAATTCAATTATGTCAAGAACAATTTTTCAATTTTATAATTATTAAAAACTACAAAATACTTGATAAATAAAAATTAAAATTCATTATAGTTTGCATGAAATAGAAAAAGTAATACCTTGTGAGAAAAAATACTTTTATTTATCTAGACATAAATTTATTAAACCTAATTAAAGTATTATCAAATTAATAACTTTTAAAAATAAATTACCAAATAAAATAAATAGGTTATATCAGCAAAATTTAAATTTTCAATTCTCGTTATAAAGAACCAACATTTAATCCCTATCTTCATGAATGTAAACAGTTCTACTGAAATAATTTAATAATTCAGTAAGCAGTATATTTTCTGCCTCGCGTGTATTTATTGCCGGTATTATACTAAAATAAATGAATATGAAAATAAACTCCAGTAAAATAAACATTGCATTGTTATTGCTTTGACTTTTTCTAACTTTCAGCATATTTTGCATTATTAAACATTTTTTATTTTTTATTACCTATTTATAAATTTTATGTTTTATCTCAAATAATTATTCATCAATTTGCTCAAGTACTAAAGTTTTTCAATTTCGGGAAAATTAATGTTGCTTTTATACATTATAAAGGGAAAATCAATTAAAACTTTGCATAAGCATCGATATTAAAGTAAATTTTGTTCTCCTTTTAATGAAGGGATGTGAGAAGCTTTAATTCAGCTTTACGATTTTCACAAGATTCGCGTAATCTCTATTTGATTATTATTCTATGTAAGTCCTTTTCTACAAAATTTGCAAATTTCAGTGCACACTATATAAACGTTTCTAAGCATATATTGGCGACAAACTCAAGATACACAAGTTGGTCTCAAAAATACTCTTTAAAAGACAATTTATCCTTGCTGACTTTTACCCTTTATTCGATTCGTGTTAAACTCTCGTTAACGTTAGAATTGACATTGTAAGAAGATCTCATTTCAACAGATAAGAGAAGCTAAATAACGATCGTTATTTTTGGGAATGTGCCAGTTTTATACAGATTCGAAAACAATCACCCTCTTGGTTTAAGGGAAAAAAAATTGTCGGATAAAATAGAGTTCTAACAATCGATAAAATAATATTTTATGAATTTATTTTAGAAAATAATTGGTAAAAAATTAATTAAACTCTACAGATTCCTTTAAATTCGTCACTTATAAAAATTGATAAAATTAATCTCTGCTATTTTTTTCGAGATAAATTTCTAAAATGAAAAGTTTTTTAACGCTAAAAGCTTTTTGGTGTAAAAACCACGATAGTTAGGGTCTTTTTTATAAATTAAGGATACTATTAAAAATAATATCTCTATTATAAATGAGACAAAAAGATATAAAAGATATAAGATAAAAAGGGAAAGTTTTAAGTGTCAAAATAACGTTATACTGTTGTGAGAACAATATGTTATCAAAAACTAATGGAAATTTATATCAAATACAACATAATATCAAAGGCGTAAAATTTCCATTATGGTAAAAATTTTAGTAATATTTCATACATTAAAAATCACTTCTAAAGGGCTCGAAGACATAAAAAGGTAATGTGTATCGTAAAATGATAAAAAACAAAAGTTAAAATTGCAACGTAAAGCTTCATTACGTTCCTCAAATTATTACTGTGGACCACTTTTTTTACGAGTCTTATAAAACTATGCACACCTTGTTAGTCCTCGAATATGAAAAATTACGAAAATTCTCTCAGATCTGGAGAAAGGATTTAAATCCTGATTTTTAGATTTAAATATGTCAAGACTCTTTATTAAATGCAGTAAAAAAAGAAACACCAGTTCAGACGTTAAAACTTTAATTATAAAATCCTGTAAATTAAAAGTCGGTAAAATAAAATGCTAAAAATATTTTTTAATTATAAGTTTAATGATGAGATTTTTATTAATTTTTAATTATAAATATCGATTCTTGCTAAAAACGTAATTAATCACTTTATTCTTATTTTTCGATTTTATTGCACATTTTAACAATTAACTTTTATATTAATAAAAAGAGAAAAAATTGACGGTTTACTTTTTGCCAAATGCGAGAAATTTTCAATGCAGTCGATTAAGAAGCGTTAGTCGAAAATTTGCTTCTCGCTTGATGTGAATTTTGCGAGCGTCTGTTGTCAGTCGAGTCGACGAAATGATCGCTCGTAAAATCTCTCGTCCTTTATTCTACTCGAGTTGACGACCTTCTTGGACCATGGGACATATTAAGCAAAACTAAATAGAATGGCGAACTGAAAATGACGGGAGATTATGGCCAAATCTTCTGACAAGAACGATTGATCGTAAAAGGCCAAAAATCCCTCGTGTAGGACACCAATTTTACCTTTATCACAGCCGAAGGATCGTTTGAGTGAAAGTGGTCAAGAGAAGCTTTTCCAACCAATCCCTGAACTTGCAAAGTCGATTGGAAAATTGCACAAGACTGAAAGACATTTCTTCCTTTGAAAAGTCTCATTCTTTGAGACGCTCATTTATTCTGTTAAAAGATCATTATTTCTCGAAAAAGTGTAATTTTGGTGAAAAGTGTTTTTGTTTTTGATATAATAATTAGCAGTAACTATTCTCTCTAAATCTGAATTAGTCAAAAAAATAACTAATTATTCGTAAAAACGTGGCTGAGTTTCTGTTTCAGCAATTAGTGAAAAATAACTAATTATTAGTAGATTATGACTAATTATTAGTAAAAAAAGAACTAAAAAATAGTTAAAATTTTACTAATTGAATTAGTAAAAAGAATTTTACTAGAATATTAGTTATTTTGACATAACCTAAAATTGAATTTGACTAATAACTAGTTAATTTTTACTAAATGATTAGTATAAATGAGGAGAACTTTTTGAAAAGTTGATAAATCCATTTTTCAAAAAAGTTGAGATAATTACAAATTTAACATACTAGGAACCTTACAAATCGATCTGTCACTGTTCAATTCAAGAAAAAAATTTATTACCAAAGAATTTTCAATTTAAAAAAACTTGGACCAAGCTGATTTAAAATTTTAATTTTTTTCCTAGAATAAATTGCAAAAACCTTTAAATTCCTTTATTACTATAAACTTTAATTAAAAATCATAAAAGAGAGAAGCTTTAAATGATCTCAAGAAGGTGAGGTGAAAAAAATAATTTACATTTTTTTCGTGTAGTCACAATTAGCAACGTTTCGTTGACAAAGTTTCGTCAACATCATCAGGCTAAAAAACATTTATTGAATATGAAATAAAATCGAAAACACAAAGATACACTGATTATATAAATATACACAAAAATAATAACAAATAAAAACAATTACCAAATTCGTCAAAAAATTTTAGAATTATAAGACACGTCAAAGTGGAGACATTCTGCCACGAGTCGGACAAGACAACTAAATGAATTTTCAAAATAAAATTTTGAAAACGGATCATTTAAGTCATGAAGGTTAAAAGGTTCAAAGTTTAAGTTGTCTAAGTAGAGGATAGTAAGCCTTGTTGAGAGAGAAACTTTCCTCTTTCTTATTTAAAGTAAATTTAATATTTGAATTAATATGAATCGTCTCAGAAATTGCTCTTTTTTCAAATTCGGTTCATAATCCAATATTTTAACTTTGTCCCAATTAAAAACATGACCCAAATTTAGATGTAAGCTAGTGACAAAGTTTTTATTTTTTTTAGTTCTATGTTCATTAATGCGGGTTTTGAGAGCTCTTTTTGTTTCACCAACATTTGTCGCTGGACAATCTTTACAGTCAATTTTATAAACAACATTCGTTCGGTCATATTTTTTTGTAACATCTTTGCCTAGTTTGCCAACACCCAAATTCTTTACAACAAGTGGAATCGCAGAAATATTGTATCGTTTCAAAATGTTCGACAATTCAAAGAAATAGCCGTCATTAAAAGGTAAACAAACTTTTGGTATTTGTCGATAAATATTCGTTCTGTGATTTTTGTCAAGGTTGTCAGAAGTTGAAAATTTAATTTTATTCATTCGAATATTTATATGTTTTTCAATAAAATCAAAAGAATAGTCATTCTTTAACAAAATTTTGTTAATAGTGGATAAATTTTTTGCATGGAATTTTTTGTGTGATAGAGTAATCGCTCTGTCCACTAAGTTAAACACAATATTCTTTTTTTGTTGAATTGGGTGATTTGAAAAGTAATTGATGACTCTGTCTGATGAAGTAGGTTTTCTATACCAGTCAGAGATAATAAAATTATTTTCCTTTATCAAAGTCAAATCTAAAAAATTTAAACGATTATTTTCTTCCATTTCATATGTAAATTGCAGATGTCTATTATAAGAATTGAAAACATTTAATATAATTTCGATATGTTCCCTCTTTACTATTAAAAAAATGTCATCTACATATCTACAATAAAAAACAGGAACACAGTTAAATTTATTTTTTAAAATATTGAGACAATCACTTTCCAAATCATCCATTATTTATATTTATTTATGACATTTTTTAATAGTAAAGAGCGAACATATCGAAATTATTTTAAATGTTTTCAATTCTTATAATAGAAAATAATCGTTTAAATTTTTTAGATTTGACTTTGATAAAGGAAAATAATTCTATTATCTCTGACTGGTATAGGAAACCTACTTCATCAGACAGAGTCATCAATTACTTTTCAAATCACCCAATTCAACAAAAAAAGAATATTGTGTTTAACTTAGTGGACAGAGCGATTACTCTATCACACAAAAAATTCCATGCAAAAAATTTATCCACTATTAACAAAATTTTGTTAAAGAATGACTATCCTTTTGATTTTATTGAAAAACATATAAATATTCGAATGAATAAAATTAAATTTTCAACTTCTGACAACCTTGACAAAAATCACAGAACGAATATTTATCGACAAATACCAAAAGTTTGTTTACCTTTTAATGACGGCTATTTCTTTGAATTGTCGAACATTTTGAAACGATACAATATTTCTGCGATTCCACTTGTTGTAAAGAAGTTGAGTGTTGTCAAACTAGGCAAAGATGTTACAAAAAAATATGACCGTACGAATGTTGTTTATAAAATTGACTGTAAAGATTGTCCAGCGACATATGTTGGTGAAACAAAAAGAGCTCTCAAAACCCGCATTAATGAACATAGAACTAAAAAAAATAAAAACTCTGTCACTAGCTTACATCTAAATTTGGGTCATGTTTTTAATTGGGACAAAGTTAAAATATTGGATTATGAACCGAATTTGAAAAAATGAGCAATTTCTGAGACGATTCATATTAATTTAAATATTAAATTTACTTTAAATAAGAAAGAGGAAAGTTTCTCTCTCAACAAGGCTTACTATCCTCTACTTAGACAACTTAAACTTTGAACCTTTTAACCTTCATGACTTAAATGATCCGTTTTCAAAATTTTATTTTGAAAATTCATTTAGTTGTCTTGTCTGACTCGTGGCAGAATGTCTCCACTTTGACGTGTCTTATAATTCTAAAATTTTTTGACGAATTTGGTAATTGTTTTTATTTGTTATTATTTTTGTGTATATTTATATAATCAGTGTATCTTTGTGTTTTCGATTTTATTTCATATTCAATAAATGTTTTTTAGCCTGATGATGTTGACGAAACTTTGTCAACGAAACGTTGCTAATTGTGACTACACGAAAAAAATGTAAATTATTTTTTTCACCTCACCTTCTTGAGATCATTTAAAGCTTCTCTCTTTTATACTCATTATGGAAGGATTTAATTCTGGTTTATTTATTAATTAAAAATCAATCTCCTTAAGTGCAAAAAACATTCGTATATAAATAATTTCATGTATTTTTTCTACTTTATAAGGGGCCGTTCATATACCACGTGGACAGCTTAGGGGGGAGGGGGGGATTCGTCAAATGTCCACGTGGACAATTATGCGTGACTCGCAAAATGTCTCCATTAAATCACATCTGGTTACCCACCGAGCGTTACATAAACGGGAACGTAAGCGAAACAATATTTTGGTTGAAACTGAGGAAGTGGAACTTCTTGAGAGTTAGTGCCCCCGTGGATTGCCGAAGATAATCCAGAAATATCTAATAACGAATATTAGATTTGCGACAAAAAATTATTTTTATTTTTTATAATGGGTCAAACCATTTTATTTCGCATAATGTATTTTTCACCTTTTTAAAAAACTTTAATACTTTGCGAAAATATTATTGCATGTTCTGAGATGACGAAATGAATGAAGATTTTTAGAAAAAAAATTAATTTTCATATAAAAAAAGATTTTTTAAATTGGGAGAACACTAAAAAATGACATATTAACAGACAATAAATAATAATTTAAAATACCGATAATTATTTCTAAAAAGATAAAAATCCAATTGACATTTATTTTTGAAGGCTTAATTTATGTTTTGCACTTAATTAAAGTATTTAATTTTATAAAATAACATGTAAAATATGGTATTTAAGTTTGTATGTGGCATGTCAAAAATCGATCATATTTAACAATTTTTTTCTGCAAAATAATTTGATTTCAGCATATTGAAATTATTCAAATAGTAAGTACTTTTATAACACTTTAATATTATCTGAATACTTTTTTTGACAATTAGCTTAGAAACATAAAAACTTTTACCTTAAAAGTTGAGAATTCTTTATTTTATCGGGATTTTGAAAGTTCCTAACTTGCTTGCATGAAAACCGATCAAACCCAAATTTTGGGAATATGCAGATTAAAGCAATATCTTCTTGATATTAAAGTTGCACGTTGGTTTTTGCACTACTTTTTGAAATAAATTGCTTCAAAATAAGTGTTTATTTTGAAGGTTAATGACAAGTTTTAAATATCAACTTGAAGTTGTTTGCGGCTTGCAATAAAATTCAAAGTCAAAACGAATTGATTTTTTTTTAAAATGTCAGTTCAAAATCGGTTTTAAATAAGTTTCAAATATATTTATTTGAATTAAATTTTTTAAATTTTTTATTGAGTTTGATAAATCAAATATCATTTTCAAAATAATTCTTTGGCTTGCGTAAAATTGTAAAGGGCCACAGAACTTATTTATTTTTGATATTTATTAAAAAATGACATATGAATTTGATCTTCTTTTTTTTAATTTTTTATGTTTAGATTACATTTTGTATAAATATATCAACAAATCGAAGTCTCAATTACTGTTAATGTCGTAATCTAAATTTAAAAAAGATTTTTGCTTTATCAAACTGTACAGAAAGTTTAAAAAATTCAATTCAAATATATATTTAAAACTCATATAAAACCGATTTTGAACTGGCATTTAAAAAAATCGATTCGTTTTGACTTTGATTTTTATCGGAAGTCGCAAACCAACTTTAAGTTGATATTTAAAACTTGTCATTAACTTTAAAAAAAAACACTTATTTTGAATCAATTTATTTCATAAAGTAGTGCAAAAACCAACGCAAAGTTTTAATAGCAAGAAGATATTGCTTCAATCTTCATATTCCAAAAATTTGGATTGGATCGGTTTTCATGCAAGCAAGTTATGAACTTTCAAAATCCCGATAAAATGAAGAATTCTCAACTTTTAAGGTAAACATTTTTATACTTCTAAGCTAATTATCAAAAAAGTATTTAGATAATATTAAAGTGTAATAAAAGTACTTATTATTTGAATAATTTCGATTTGCTAAAATTAAATTACTTTGCAGAAAATAATTGTTAAATATGATTCATTTTTGACATGTCACATGCAAACTTAAATACCATATTTTACATGTTATTTTATATTATTAAATACTTTAATTAAGTGCTAAACATAAATTAAGCCTTTAAAAATAAATAGCAGTTGGAATTTTATTTTTTTAGAAGTAATTACCGGTATTTTAAATTATTTTCTATTGTCTGTCAATGTGTCATTTTTTCGTGTTCTCCCAATTTAAAAAATCTTTTTTTATATGAAAATTAATTCTTTTTTTAAAATCATCGTTCATTTCGTCATCTCAAAACATGCAATAATATTTTCGCAAAGTATTAAGGTTTTTTAAAAAGGTGAAAAATACATTAGGCGAAATAAAATGGTTTGACCCTAATTGAAAATGTTCCTTCCAAAGTATTCTACCAAAGATGGCAATTTACCTATTACTTGTAGAACTTCTTAAACTTTTTATTATTTACTAGTAGAACTTATAAAGTATTTTCGTATTAATAAAAAGCTGTGATTAAATTTTTTAAGAACAATTGAAGATCTATTTATTTAACTAATTTCACGTAAAAGAGCATCCTGTTTCAAAGAATTTGTTATAAAAAATTGTGAAGTTTACTCGAATACTTATTCATATTTCCTTTGAATAGTTCTTTGATTTTAACATCCAAAAAATATTTTTCACTAAAATTGTCCACGTGGACATTTAGGGGGGGGGGGAGGGGGGTTAGACAAATGTCCACGATGGGGGGAGGGGGGGTCAAAAATCGGAGAAAAGTTGTCCACGTGGTATATGAACGGCCCCTAATTAACTCTAGGGGTTAGGTGCGAAACTGCATTTGTTTAATTTTCTCGAAATAACAAAATGTGGATTTATCAACTTTTGAAAAAGTACTCCTCAAATATAACTATTTGAATTAGTGACTGAGTTTTTGCTTTTAAATTAGTTATTATTAATTAATTCCAGGGCCGGATCAAGGCTGCCACGGGCCTGAAGCATAAAAAAATTTCAGGGCCTCCCTAAAAAAAAAAAAAAAGTTTCTGCATTTTTATCTTATCAGAGTGTCTAGGGAATAATCATTTAAATAATGGAGAAAATTTTCAAAGAATCTTAACAAAATGTAAAAAAATTAAATTTTACATAAATTACAAAAAATGTTTTTAAAACCAGTATTATGAATGAACAGATAAGAAAGTTAAGGATAATTTACATTGAAATGGGAAAATTAAAGCAAAAAGATGTAAAAAATGTAGGGGAGAGGGCCCCAAGTTGGACACCCTTTCGTCTTATTGCTGTAGAATCCAAATCAAATAAAATATATTAAAATGTTTTTTACTGGATGAAAGTACAATTTATAAGGTAACTTATGGCCACAAAGATAAAATTTTATTTTGAACATAAACATTTTTTAATGCGTTTTTTCTGATAGTTAAAATTTTCGGTCTAAAAAAAAGTGGCCCCAAGATGGACACCTTCTTAAAAGTCTCTGAAAATTGTAGTAAATAAAAAATTAACATCGTGTAACAATTCTTAAAATAATTTTAATCATTTTACGGAATTTATCAGGAAATAACATTTCTTAAAACTTCAATATAATAGCTTAACAGTAAAAAGTAATAAAATATCGAAAAATATCGATATATCAAATTCTCTAGCGATAACATCACATTTTATGATGGAAAATAAAAAATTTTAATTAATTAACTCAAAAAATTATTTAAAAAAGTGTAAAATCCAAAATATGCAAATAAATACATTGAGATTTGAGGCATGTCCATCTTAGGGTACATGATACCATTTTTTAATCCCCAGTAAAAATATATATACGAACACTGAATAGTAAAATCATTTTAGGATATTATTATACGATAAATAAAAAATATTTTAACGTTAAGTATTCATTCTAAATCATAAATTTAAGTAACTTTACCAACATAAGAAAAAACTGTTACAAAACTTTTTTAGAACCAAAATTACGTGGCATGTGTAGAAGAAAAACCAACTGGTTTTTTTTCTTCAAATGTGCATCAAAATCTTCGTCTAGACAAATAACAAAAATGACAAAAAGCATAAGGCGCTGCCACCTTAAACAAAAATTTTATACGAAATGTCCATCTTGGGGCCTACTCCCCTACTAATTGAAAAACTTGCAAAAAATAAATAAATTCTTCAAAAATAAAAAAGTTTAAAAAATCAATGAAAGTAAAAGAAAGAAAATTAAAAAATATGTAATAATGCGTTATGAATAGAGCTGTGCAGAAACTCGAATTTTGCATGGGATCGAAATTCGAACCGAACCGAGCCCATGTAAATTCTCATGGAGAGGATCGAATTTTACAATTTTGCACAGCTCTAGTTATGAAATATTAAACAGTTTAAGGAAGGTTGATTAAATTGCTTTTTTAAAATCAAAATACTAGGCAATAAAGAGTAACAGTTTTTAAAACAAAAAATTAAAATTACAAAAGAAAGGAAAGAATGATTTTCAAAAAGTTAAAGTATTTGCGATTTTGCGAACATGTTTTTTTAAATTAAGAAAATAAATCAGATAATCAGTAAAAAACGGAAAAATGTTACTAAAGATAAAAAAATACTTTAAAAACTTGTTTTGAAAATCAAGCAAAAGTCAATAATATTTTTAAATGAAGAATTAAGTAAAAACAATTAAACAATTTTAGAAAAAAAAACAATATTTCTGAGAAATAGAGAAATTCTGATCAAATGAGAAAAATTATAAGATCAAATTTACCAAAAATTAAATAGAAGAAGAAAAGTCTTTAAAAATTATAAAAATCAATAGGTTATGACAAATGACAAAAAACCAAATAAATATTTTAAAAATCATAAAAAAAAGAAACTTCCCTAAATGATTTTCTAAAAATACAAAAAATCAATATAAAACATAACCTACCAAAAAAATTGTTTGAAAAAGAAAAAAATTGTAAGAAAAAATAATTAAATATTTATTTATTAATATTATTTATTTATTTATTTTCTTATTTATTATAAGATCAAATTTACGAAAAATTAAATAGAAGAAGAAAAATCTTTAAAAATTATAAAAATTAATAAGTTATGACAAATGACAAAAAACCAAATAAATATTTTAAAAATCATAAAAAAAATGAAACTTCCCTAAATGATTTTCTAAAAATACAAAAAATCAATATAAAACATAACCTACCAAAAAAATTATGTTTGAAAAAGAAAAAAATTGCAAGAAAAAATAATTAAATATTTATTTATTAATATTATTTATTTATTTATTTTCTTATTTGTTATAAGATCAAATTTACGAAAAATTAAATAGAAGAAGAAAAGTCTTTAAAAATTATAAAAACTAATAAGTTATGATAAATGACAAAAAACCAAATAAATATTTTAAAAATCATAAAAAAAATGAAACTTCCCTAAATGATTTTCTAAAAATACAAAAAATCAATATAAAACATAACCTACCAAAAAAATTATGTTTGAAAAAGAAAAAAATGGCAAGAAAAAAAATTAAATATTTCAAGAAAGTGATATAAATTAGTGTGTGAATAAGTCTACAATTCTTTCTATAATTTTCAACAATTTTCAATTTACAATTATTATCCTTAAATTTTATAATAATTCTTTAATTTTTTTAATTATTTTGGTCTATTGTACATTATTCTCGACAGTTTTTGAATTTCTTTTTCAATTGTCAAATTTTGCGCATTTCTCAATTATTTTTTTTAAAAAATTAAATTATTATCGTCATTTTGTAATTTTCTTTAAATTATGAATTATTTTTTAAAGTAAATTCCATTCTACAATTTTCAGTTAAGTTTATTCAATATTCTAAAAAACTTAACTTTTTTCAATTATAAACCATTATTTCAAATTACAATTTATTTCTTCAATTTTTGATTATTTTCTTCAAATTTTAATCACATTTTTAAATTTTCAATTATTTTTTCGAATATCAATATGCTTCTTTAATTTTAAGTACAATTGTTCAAATGTTCTCTTCAGTTCTTAATTATGTTTTAAAAATTTCATTTCCATTCTTCAATTTCAAATTTTTTCCTCAATTCCAATTATTTTGTTCGATTCAATTTTTTTAATCCAGTTGTTCAATTAGCAATTATTTCCAACATTTATTTCTATAATTTTCTTAATTTTTCAATTTTCAATTATTTTTTAAATTAAATATTTATAGTTTGATTTTTTAAATTATTTTTTCCAGTTGTGTATTAATCTAGCCATTTTTCGAATTTTGTTTTCAATTGTCAATTATTGTCGTCATTTTTTAGAAATTATCTTTAATTTTGCTATTATTCTTGTTATTTCTCAATTATTTTTTTTTATTTTTTAATTATTTTCTTTAATTTTTACTTATTTCTTACAATATTTAAAATGTTCATTTATTCTCTTACAATTTTAGAATTATTTTTCAACGTTTTCCATTATTTTTTTAGTTGTGCATTACTCTGGTCATTTTTTGATTTTTTTTTCAATTGTCAATTATTTTCATTAATATTTTAAAATCCTCGTCTTTTGACAATTATTTTTCTCCATTATCAATAAGATTCCTTAATTTCAAATTTTTATTTTCTTTAATTCTCAATTTTTTCTTCAAATTTTAATTCCATTTTTCAGTTTTTAATTGTTTTCTTCTATATTCAATAACTTTCGGCTTTTTTCAAATAATTTTTTCAATTTTTAATTATATTCTTTAAATTTGAATTTAAAATTTCAATTTTCAATTATTTTATTCAATTTTTATTATTTTTTTCGATTTTTCATCCATTCTTTCAATGCGCAATTATTTTCAACAATTATTCCTATAATTTTCTTCATTTTTCAATTTTTAATTATTTTCTTTAAATTTACAGTTTTTGTTATATTTTATCAATTTTTTTCAGTAGTCTATTAATCTAGTCATTTTGTAGATATTTTCTTCAATTTTTTAATTATTTTCATTATTTCTAAATTAATTTCCTAGTATTTCAATTATTATTTGTGACACTTTTCAATTATTTTTTTAAATTTTCATTTCCTTGTATCATTTTGCAATTATTTTCTACGCTTTTAACACCCCCCCTCCCCCCAAAAATGTCTACGTGGTTTATGAACGAACCTTTAGGTCTATTAATTAATTTTCATTTATTATCTCAAATATGTAATATTATTGTCTCCATTTTTCAATGGTTTAAATCTTTTTTCAATTATTTTTCTCAAATCTTCAATTTTTTTACTATTTTTTTCTATTTTCAGTTATTTTCACAAATTTTATATTATTCTGACTATTTCTTGGTTAATTCAAAAATGCAATTATTTATCTCAAATTTCAATTGTTTTCTTGAATTTTTAATTATTTTTCACAAATAAAAAATTTCAAAATTACTTTGTAATTACTTTTTTTTTTACTTCAGATATATTCCGTAATTTTTCCAATTATTTTTCTAAAATTGCAATTATTTTCTTCAATTTTCTATTATTCTGCCATGCAAAACTGAAACGCCGTAACTTCTTTTTTTACTTATAGGGTAAGTTGACAACTATATTGCTTCATTTATAAAAATATAGAGTGTAATCGAAATAAATTTCAATTAATCTAAAATTAATTATTTAACTTATTTCTCGATCACAAGTTGGAAGTTGATTTTCAAACTCGAAATGTTGGGCGCCAGATCAATTAATTACATTAACAATGAATAAGAAAAATTAACCTCAAATTATACAAACAAGTTGACAATCAAATAGATAGCCCAACTTGAATAAATCAAGTAAATCAAAAGAAAAGAAACCCAAATTTATTACTCTTCCACAACTAACTCTGCTAGCCCAGTCCTAATCTGGTAACAGTAGAGGGGCTGGTTCTCCAATTTGAAATTTATTTGAAAAAAATTAATAATTTCGACAATATATACAAATTAAATAACAATATTTTATTTAGATGACAAACAATATAAATATTCTTCTAACACTAAACATAAAATTGATCAAAATTTCGAGGTTATAAAATTCGTTTTAGTAAATTAACAATACTAGATTAAATAACTAATCAATTACATTTTCAATAATTTAGAAATAAAATTAAGTTAGATTAAATCTGGATGAATTAGGTTAAGTTAGGTTAAATTACAATGGAAAATGAATATAATGGTCCTAAATTATAAATTAGTTAAAATAAGAAATTCAAGACTTGGCTAAATTATACAGTAGATTATAATGATAATATTAATGAAAGAATTTGATGATTAATAACAATTTTGACAAATAGGAAAACAATTAAACTAAAGACAATTTTAGGCTATGGTGAAATTCAATTAAAAGGAACTTGAATAAAAGTTCATAAATTTGGATAATTATAATAAACTAAAAGTTTAGACCAATTAAATCATTAGAATTAAAAGATAGCAAAATTTTATAAAATTTAAGAAAAATTAATTGATCAAATGTATTTCAAGAAATTATGTTCTCAAATCAAATTTTAATAGATCTTACCGATCAAATTTTATTGAAGAAACAAGGTAACAGGAAACTCCAGAAAATAAATCAAACATCAGGAATCAGGAATCAGGATAATTAAATTATAATTTTGTCGAAAATTCGGCCATTCTCAAAATTTCCAGGAAGAAAAATAGGTTAATGGAAAATCTTCAATCTTTTAAATAAATATCCAAATATTTTAATTTTTTTTTTTTTTTAAATATATCCTTCTCCAGAAAATTAACGGAAAAATACGTCTTGTCTCTATGGCTGCTGTCAAAAAGATCATCCTTTTCGGATTTGTTATTTTTCATAGCAACCTAACGTTACCTTGTTTCTTCGCGAGATTCAATTTTTTTTTTTTTTAAATAAATTCAGTTAAACTAAGTTTGACATTTTACATTCAATTGTTATACAATAATAGATTTAGAAAATAAAACACGAAAGCTTGCAACTTGACTCCTATTGTTTTCTGGTGAAATTCAAACTCTTGAAACTTGATTAAATAATTGGATCTTCTATAAAAAAAATTAATTTAATTAATTTTTGTCATGAGATGGTAGATCACCATTAAATTCTTCAAAAATTATTTTTGATCAAGAAGTCAGCCAACTGGTAAATCCTAGAATTCCAAGGAAGTGATGAAAGTTTGACATCCACATTTCTTGAATTCAAATTGGATATAGTCCTGACCACATGCATCTTCAATAAAATGAATAAACGGTGAAGCCTTCCAAGGATTGATTGGTTTAAATTTGACATCTTATCACAAGACATAACAGCAGCAGGAATAAGATCGGTCATTTCAAAATTAACCATTAAAGTCCTTAGGTACGACTTGAAGAAATCCAAAATCAAACGTGAAGATATTAACAAAACGTGGAAAATTAATTTATCAGGAACTCAAAAATAAAATAAACCAGGAACAATTAGGACGTCAATAAGATTCTTCTTAAATCAAATATTTCATTTCAAATTGAGTGTAAAAATTAAATTCATCAGGAAAAATCATTCAATTAATCTTCTTTAAATTCCAAATAGATTAGGCAGTAATTTTGGCAATAATTTCAGAATCTTGAAAATCCAATCATATAATGATATCTTCAATATTTATGAATTTTGAAGTAGATAAGTTGACTTGTCACAGAAGTATATAAAATAAAGGGAAAAACGAACGAAATTAATTCTTAAATTCTAATTTTACAGATTTTTAGCCAAGTCTTGGAATATCGAGTAGCCATAGAGATAAGTTTGGATTGAAATTAGATAATTAAGGAATTTCAATTTAATTATTTTAACAATAAAAAAAAATAAAAAAATAAAAATAAATCATTAACTGAAATTTTAGTTTATTTAAAAAAAATACAAATTGTGAGTTGTAAAATTATACTTCATAATTTCACAACGTCACAACTCTTCCCTCCCACGGAGAGGACCGAACAGGTCTTTAAAGAAAATATTTTCCTGATAATTCGAAAAGAAACAAGAATTTTGACAAATTACAACTTAATTTCAATCAGTACATGAATTTAAATTAAACAAAAAATAAATAAATAAGGTGTATTTATTTTCAGTAAAATCTTATTAAAATTTGTTACTAGATCAAATTTCCAAAAATAAATCTAATCAACGATATTTCAAGACTAGATCTTATTGTTTTTAGTAAATATTATAAAACTAAGAATTTTGAAGAATTATTAAATATGAATAAATTCAAGGAATTCACAAATTTATGAACTTTATTATCTTAAAGGAAAGAAGATAATAAAATGATTATATAAAAGATTAAATTATTAGGTTTAAATAAACATTTAAAAAAAAATAAATAAATAAAATAAAATAAAATAAAAAAAAAATCATTAACTGAAATTTTAGTTTATTTAAAAAAAATACAAATTGTGAGTTGTAAAATTATACTTCATAATTTCACAACGTCACAAGAGATTGAAATTTTAACAAATATCATTAATGGAAGGTACAAATAAAAATTTCTCACCTTTTATGCCTAAAATTTTTCATAATTACAATCTCCATATTTTTATAATTGAAACAATATAATCGTCAACATAACCTAAGTAAAAAAAAAAAGTTACGGTTTTTCAGTTTTGCACGGCAGTATTTTGATTTTTCTTTTGTGATCGTTAAGATTTTCGATTTTCAAAATATAGTCTAAATCGACTCATTTTCATCTAAAAAGCGTAAATTTTAATTTTAAAGAAAATGTCCATATGTGTGCGTGTGTATGTGTAGCTTTTTTTCGACAAGATGTTTCGAGAAATCTTTAGCGGATTTCAATAAAATAAACTCATAAATAAATAAATAAATAAATAAAATAAATAATAACTCATAAATAATTTAGACACAGTGATTTTTAAAAATGCCCAATCAATTTTTTTAGTACCTTATTCATCGAAAAAAAACCGTTTCTGCCAAAAAGTTTTTTCCATGCTAAAAATATAACTTAATGAATAAAAAAATCATATTCCTTATCTGAAAACGAATCGATTGATATAATTTTCACCTAGTTTATCATTTTTCAATTATTTCACCCAGTTTTAATTGTTCTCATTTTTTCAATCAATTATCATAAGATTTTTAAGTCTACTTTTCTCAAATTCCAATTATTTTCCTTAATTTCTGTTAATTCTAAAATTATTTATATTTTGTTCTACACAAATAAATCATATTTATTTTTTAGTATTATATTTAAAATATTTATAACTGTTGATAGAAGAAGCTGTGTTTCACGCACAATTCAAAAATGCTTTATTTTAGCAATGTAAAAGTATCTCTTAATGCGTGTGATGTTGTAAATAAATAATCACTCAATTGTTCATCTGGCACGATATAATTTAATAAAGTAAAAGTCACTCCACATTTTTATTACATTAAAACTATAAGTTAAGAAAGCCGTGATTATAAATTCAAAGATAATGATATTCTGAATCATTTTTTCGTAAGTACGAGTATTTATATTTTCATTAATTTCTCTCTCTCTCTCTCTCTCTCTCTCTCTCTCTCTCTCATTCATCTTTTCTTTCACTTAGTATATTTCATTTATACTTAATCAGATGGCAGTATCCATCAGTCAATAAAATAAAATAAGAATATCATATTCTACAAGCTGTAGAAAATAATTGCGCGCTAGTGTAAATATATTCCATTATAAATATTGTGGAAAGATTTGTTTCATAAAGAATTTTTTTTTTACCGTGGTTTGAATTAATGCATAAGGACACATGTGTAGTTGCTGTTGAAAGTACGTGTTTGCGGATAACTAAATATGGGATAATACTGAATATAGTGATAAAGCACGCGCATCTTGGGATATCTACCTACCTACTCTTAGCAACTGATTAAGTTTTACGAGCTCAGTGTACGACCTCACAAGATTATCAACTCACGTTAACGATGACGAGGAGCGACTCGCGAATTTCAGCGGATTATGGAACACACAAAGTAACAAACTTAAGCCAGTGAGTGGAACTTCTATAAACAAAGAACGTGAAATGAATTATCAAATTCACCCAGAAATGTTATAAATCTCAAATTGAGTTCTCATCCAACACTTGATGATGATTGGATTATTTTTGCCAAAAATAGAAAAATCGGTTATTTATAATCTTAAAATAGTGATAGTCTTGAATTTAAAGAAAGAAAATAATAAAATGTTGCAGTAGCTATTTAATAAAAAATGTCGAATAAAAATGCCATAAAATGGTGAATAAAACATAAACTCCAGAAAAAGAGCAGGAACAGATTAGCAGGATTAAAAATCTATAGATTTTTATATAAAATTTTTTACACATAAATGTGTAATCAATACTGCGAATTCCCGGAGGATTTGAACAGGGAGAAGATATAGCTTTTAATGCAATCTAACGTGGAGCTAATTGCTATAATTTTCGCTTATCGCTTAAGTTCAAATTGTCGAATCCCTTGCAACAGAAGCAGCGTCTTCATTTACCTTTATTGCCTCAATTTACTAATTAAGAGATTATACTCTGCTTTCAGCAAACCTGCTGGAATTAGCTGGTATCTAATAAAATCACAGTGATGGTATAAAATCGAGAACTCGGAACAGAAACTGCCATTTGCGATACTATTTGAATCTTCCTTTTAATGCCCTTCATAATCAGTTTATTTTCATTCGGCAAACTTAACTGAATCTCTACTCTCAAATTATCCAATAATCACACGATGTTATTAGCCATTTTTTTTTCGATTCAACAAAATTTTTATTACTAAAATAAAATTAATATCTTTAATTATGGAATGCAACAGTCAAACTCACGATAAAATTGGATATTTATCTATTTTTAATGTTTTATTTTATTTATTTATTTATTCAATACAAGTTCTTAGGGCTAACAAGCCCCATCTGAACATAAGTTTATACGTAACTATTAATAATTACAGCCAAGATCGGCAATTCGTTGACAAATATAAAGATATATAATAAAACTATAATATAGTAATATAGCAATCATGTACATTTATACATTCATATGATTATGAGTAAAAGTACTAAAACAGAAAAAAAACTTATTAACAAAAAAAAAAAAAACAATAATAATAAATAAAAATAATATATAATATAATAATAAAAAATAATATAAAAATAAAAAATGAAAATCATACATTTTTAACTACAAATTCAAAATATACGGCTTTGAAAGCGTTCCTTCAACAATAGATAATCGCTTTTAATTTAATATATATAAGCTGTAAAACAATTAGTTACCCTTAATCACATTTGTTCACAAGTATTCTTGCAAGTATAATCGATTCGTTAAGAAAACGCACTGCAATCTATAATATTTAAACAAAATATTATTCGTATTGAGATTCATTTGACACTTTTTGTCGACTGAGAACAAGAAATTGGCATTTGTTCTTTCTGCTATATACCTAACCTAACGTATGAGTTTCAAAAGGCGCGAAATTTGAAACCTTCACATGAACAAAATGATCAATTATTTACCTAAATATATAAAAATAATAAAACTGTTTTGAAAAAACAGTTTTATTCAACTTTAATTAATCCCTTCTCATGTATTTAATTATTTTAAACAAAAGCCAGAGAAAATATCTAAACTGAGCATTACAAGAAATATTCAATATTGCCCTAAATAGACCACAATTGCAAATTTCCCCAACAATTTACGAGATTTTTGAATTCGTACAAGATTCTCTTGGATCTAGTCTTTGTCGAGTTTATTTCTTGAGATTGAATTTCTCAGAATGAAAAGAGGATTTTTATCAGAAAGTGCAAGCATCCGGGCACATAATAAGATTTTCGAAAAAGATTTTAGACTTAATTACGGTTATCGTTTCCATATACTTTTTATTTCAACGATTCGAGTCTATTTGGCCGCTTTCCAAGTGCAATGCACCCAGACCTTTTGCGAGAAACGATATTCCCTTGGGAAGGAAGCGGAGGGAAAACTGAATCCGGGTCCAGATTCCCGAGTTGGAAAATTACGATAATAGGTAGCGACCTGCGTTTCCGGCCAGGATAAAAGTCTCCACAGCCTAGTTCAATATCGCCGATACTTTCTGGACACTGCAAATTTCACATTGAAGCTCAATGACCGGAATATTCTTTGAAAACATTCTACACTCGTTTTTCGTACAAAAAAGAAAAAAAAAAAGAACGCCCGACTCGTATACATAAACTTTATTTATTTATTTTTTCAATTAATTTCTTCCGGTTCTATAAACTTGGGGTATATGAATTATTTATTTTATGAAAATGTATTTTATTATTTTTAATTATGTTCTCTGAATTGACATTAAAAGTTTTTCAACTTTTTTAATAATTTATTTCACGTTTACATTACTTACTTGTCGACAAAAAATTTTCACATGTATTTTTCTAAAAAATAACAATTATACTTCAACTTTTATTTTCCCATTAAAAGTGCAAAATTATTAACTTGATATGATAAAAACAAAAATAATTAACAATTATAAAATTCTCTGCAGCTTTTCAATTTACAATTAAAAAAGAAAGTAATGGAAATTATTATTATTACTCTCCCGTCATCAAATGTAAGGAGGATTGTCATGTGACTGAACCTAAATAATAACACAAAATACTCTAACCTTAAATTTTATCATTGAAAGTGCAAAATTACTAACTTAATTTTATGTTTCAATATAATATTAATAGTTAAATATAATTAAATTAATTAGATAAAAAAAGCAATGACAAACATTGTTATTATTACTCAACTATATAAATCTGCAGAAGATTGACACGTGAAGCACACTAATTATGAAATTAATACTCTATTAACCACTAAGCACTTAACTAATGTTTATTTATAAAACACTTTTCTTCTAAAGTAAATTAAAATTTCAATTAAACATTACAAAATTACAATATAAAAAGAGAACATCTAACCTAAAATATTATTAGCTACCACCAAAATAACAACAAAAAACTATTGATAAATATCGAAGATATTGTTGACCAATGAGAGAGCGAAGAAGGATCTTACACGTCTGAAGTTTGTCGATAGGTATTTCTTTAATTTTCAAGGTCAAACCTCATTTTTAAATAACGGTCAACAAAGTAAAAATTATTATAATTTTAAATTCCCAAAATAATAAAACGCCATGTGAAGTAAGTTTAAATTTAATTACAGGGTGTCTACTAATTTCGTCCCACACAATTCCCGGTCATTTCCCGGTTTTTGTTCCTATTTTTCCCGGTTTTTTCTCTTGTTAACTTAAAATTTATTTTAAGTATAAATAGACCTACAAATGGATACAAAAATTGAATATAACAGTTGATAATTGAAGAAAATAATTGAAATTCAAAGAAAATAATTGAGAATTGAAGAATTAAATATTAAACTTTACAAAAAATAATAATTAAGAATTAAAAGAAACTATTAATAATGAAAAGAAATAATTAATAATGGAAAAAAAATAATTTAAAAATTAAGTTAATAATTCAAAATTGCAGAAATAAATTGAAAATTAAATAAGCAATTTGAAATCAGAAAAACACAGAATTTTTAAATATTAAAAAAAAAACAATTGAAAATTCAGAAATAAAATTGAAATTCGAATACAATAATTGAGAATTAAAGAAAATTACTGAACAATTGGATTGAAAAAAGAAGAAAATAATTTATATTAAAAAAAAAATGGAAAATGACAGGAATTATTTAATATTGAAGAAAACATTAAAAATTGAAGAATAGAATTGTTATTTAAAGAAATTAATTGAGAATTGAAAAAAATAATTGAACAATTAAATTGAAAATAGAAGAAAATTATTGAAAATTGAAGGAGGTTTTGAAACATGAAATAAATAACTGATAATTGAAAAAAAAATAATTGAAAAAAGTCGAGATTACTGAATATTGAAACAAACAATTGAAAATTGAACAAAATAATTAAAAATTAAAGAAAATAATTGAAAATTGAAGAAAATAATTAAAAATGGAAGAAAGTACTTAAAACTTAAATACAATATTTGGAAACAGCAGAAAAATTTAGAAATCGACGGAAATAATTGCGAATTGATGAAAATAATTTAAAAATTATCAATTTAAATTAAAATTGAAAGAAAAACATAATTTAAAAAGCTGAGAATTGTTGAATATTGAAGAAAATTGAGAGGAAATTGAAAATTGAAAGAATTTGAGAAATTGAAAGAAATATGAAAAAATATTTGGAAATTGAAGAAAATAGTTAAGAATTTAAAAAAAATCATTGTAAAAAGCCTAGAGTTCTTGAATATTGAAAAAAAAACTGAAATTGAAAAAAATTGAAGAATGGAATTAAATGTCGGAAATTATAATTGAGAATTAAAGAAATAATTCAAGAGTTGAATTATATATATAGAATTATATATTTAATATTATATTATAGAATTTAAAGAAAACAATAAAAAATGAAGAAAAATTTGAAGAAATTAATTAAAAATTGAAGAAAATAATTTGAAATTGAAGGAAATGTGATTTTATGAAAATTGTTGAATAATAATAATTGATGAATTGAATTGAAGTTTCAAAAGCAAAATTGATAATTGAAAAAAAAAGAAAAAAGCAGAGAATTATTGATTATAGAAGAAAATAATTGAAAATTGGAGGAGTTATTGAGATGTGAAATAAATAAATGATGATTGAAAAAAATAGTTGCAAAAGTTGAGAATTATTGGATATTAAATTAAATAATTAAAAATTGAAGGAAATAATTGAGATCTGAATAAAATAATTAAAAATTGATTAAAATAATTGAAAATTGAAGAAAATAATTGAAAATTAAATTAAATAATTGGAAATTGAAGAAAATAATTGAGAGTTAAAGAAAATAATTGAAAATTGAAAAGAAAGATTGTCAATTGAAGAAAATAATTGTGAATTTCTGAAAATAGTTGAATAATTGAAAAATTGAATTGAAACTTCAAGAACGTAAACGATAATTGAAAAAAGCCGAGAATTATTGAATATCGAAGAAAATAATTGAAATATGATGAAAATAATTGATAATTGAAAGCACACAATAGAATTGCCCATAATTATATAAACTATTATGAAATAATTTCTAATTTATGAAAATAATTTAAAAATTTTCAATTTAAATAAAAATTGAAAGAAAAACATAATTTAAAAAAGCTGAGAATTGTTAAATATTAAAGAAAATTGAGAAGAAATTAAAAATTGAAAGAAATATGAAAAAATAATAGAAAATTGAAGAAAATAATTGAAATTTAAGAAAAAAATTAGAATTTGAAGAAAATAATTGAGAATTAAAAAAAAATCATTAGAAAAAGCCTAGAGTTATGGAATATTAAAAAAAAATGAAAATTTAAGAATGGAATTGAATGTTGAAAATTATAATTGAGAATTAAAGAAAATAATTCAAGAATTGAACAATGGGATTGAAAGTAGAAGAAAATAGGTGATAATTGAAGAAAATAGAAATTGAAGAACCCAGGAATTATAGAATTTGAAGAAAACAATAAAAAATGAAGAATGTAATTGTAATTTGAAGAAATTAATTAAAAATTGTAGAAAATAATGCGAAATTGAAGAAGATGTGATTTTATGAAAATCGTGGAATAATAATTGATGAATTGAATTAAAGTTTCAAAAACATAATTGATAACTGAAAAAAAAAATATTGAAAAAAGCCAAGAATTATTGATTATAGAAGAAAATCAACTGAAATTGGAGGAGTTATTGAGATGTGAAATAAATAAATGATAATTGAAAATAATGGTTGGAAAAAGTCGAGAATTATTGAATATTGAATTAAATAATTAAAAATTGAAGGAAATAATTGTGATCTGAAGAAAATAATCTAAAATTGATGAAAATAATTTAAAATTGAAGAAAATAATTGAAAATTGAATCAAATAATTGGCAATTTAAAAAAAAAATTTATAGTTGAAGAAAATAATTAAAAATTGATTAAAATAATTGAAAATCGTAGAAAATATTTCAGAATTGAATAAATTAATTAGAAATTGATGAAAATAATTGAAAATTGAAGAAAATAATTGGCAATTGAAGAAAATAGTAGAAAATCGAAGAAAATAATAGAGAAATGAAGAAATAATTTTAAATTAATGAAAATAATTCCAAATGGAAGAAAATAATTGAGAATTGTAGAAAATAATTGGAAATTGAAGAAACTAATTGAAAATTGAAAAGAATTTATTATCCCAGAAAAAAATTCCCGGTTAATTCCCGGTTAATTCCCGGTCAATTTAAATTCCCGGTCATTTCCCGGTTAGTAGACACCCTGTTAAATTTCAATATTTCACTATAAAAATTATTATAAAAATTAGAAAGTCGAAATCGAAAACTATCGATTATATCTACTGACCAATAAGAGGTCACAAAAGTGTCTTAGTTAATCACAACGTCTGTTCCTTTTTAGGTTAGGATAATGGTTTGACTCGTATATAATTTTAATTATAAGTTACAATTTAATTAAAAAAATAATTATTTTTAGAGATTTTATCATTGAATAGAAAGGAATAATTCAAACATTTCCGGGAAAAATACACGTAAAAATTAAGGTGACCCAGAAAATATATCTTTGAAATGTCAAGCACCGGCTGGTTCTGGATACAAAAAAGCTAATGAAAAGTGAAATTTATTCCGCGGACTTGTCGTTTCTTTCGGGGTTAAAATCGACTTGGCTGATTTGTGGCGCAATCTCGCTCGATCTCTCAATTCAATTAAACAGCTCTGTAAACTCAAACCATTTTACTGATAGGTATATACACAAAACTCGATCTCATTCTGACGACATTTTCACAATTTGTTGTCGTCCTGGGAAAGAGATATATAGTCGGGAAAATGTAATCGAGCTAATCCCTAAATCTATTACTATCCAGATTGAGTCACGCTTTCTGCTAAAATAAACAAGAAACGTACGAAAAACCATGAAACATGTGGAAAGTATATATATATGGATCTGTCAACACAAGATAAAAAAAAAAGAAGAGTACAGAACGAAAAAAAATAATCATTCAAATAAATTTTTTGTTGATAAACCCGGTTTTATCCTTTCAGAATTTATAAACAGAGAAAAAATATTCTGTTTGAATGAACAAAACAAAAAAAGTATAACTATTCATGAAAATTGACTTTTTCGCGATGAAGAGAATAATTTATTCTTTAATCCTTGCTCAGGGGTTTATTTTTTAAAATAAGATTAATTTAAATAAAAATATCAGAATCTGAATGAGGATTTTAGAATAATTGCGAGGTACTATTGATACACGGAGAATTGCTGAAACAAAAACTCAGCTACGATTTTATTAATAATTAGTTATTTTTAATTAATTCAGATAGAGAACCGTAGAGTTGTAAAGAAGTAATATTAACTGGAGAACGGTAATGAGAGCGAGAATATAACCGGGAATATAACCGACCAAAATTCAAATCGAGAAGTTATTAAGTTTTTCATTTATTTATCATATTAAGTCAAATTTTCTTAATCAATGTAAGAAAATAGAATCTCTAGTATCATTCTTATTAGTAATGATTTGAATTTTAATGTTAATAGTAAGAATTATAAACAGTTTAAAAATATAAACAATAAATATATTAAATGTAAACAAAATAGTTAACGATTGCAAATAATTGCAAATTGAACAACTGGATTGAAAATCGAAAAAAATAATTACAATTGAAGAAAATAATAAAAAATTGTGGAAATAAAATGAAAATTAAGAATTAAGAAATTAAATTAAGAATTAAATACAAATTTAAAAGAATAATTGATAATAAAAAAAAAAAAATTACAAAAACACGAAAATAATTGACAATTGAAAACAAAATTAAAAAAAGGCCTTATTAATACACAACCGAACAAAATAATTTAAAATATAAAAGAATAGAAATAAAATTTTAAGATAATAATTAAAAATTGAAAAAATTGTAGCAAATTATTGAAAATTGCGGAAAATAATTAATAATTGAAGTAAATAGTTGAAAAATTGAAGAAAATATATGAAAAATTAAGAAAGTTATTGTTAATTGAAGACAAAATTCAAAAAATGACTAGATAAATAGACAACTGAAAAAAATAGTTGTAAAAATTAAACAAGCAATATCAGGTTTAAAAAAAAATAATTGCAAATTTAAAAATAAGAAAATTATAGGAATAATTGTTGGAAATAATTGCACACTTAACAACTGGATTAAAAATCGAAAAAAATAATTAAAATTGAAAAAAGTAGTTGAAAATTGAAGAATTGAATTTAAATTTAAGGAATATACTTAAAAAATGAAAAAAATTAATTTAAAAAAGCCGAGAATTAATGAATATAGAAAAAAACAATTGAAAACTTAAGAATGAAAATAAAAATTGAAGAATAGAATTAAAAAAAAAATAATTGAACAATTGTATTTAAAATTAAAGAAACTTAATGATAATAAAAAAAAATAATAGAAAAAAGGCGATAATTTTTTAATATTAAAGAAAATAATTGAAAATTTAAAAGTGAAATTTAAATTTAAAAAAAAATAATTGAGAATTAAAGAGAATAATTCTCGGATTGAATAATTGAATTGAAATTTTAAATCAATAATTAAAAATGAAAAAATAATTGAAAGAGTAAGAGAATTATTGAATATTGAGGAATTAATTGAAAATCGACAAAAAAATTGAAGATTAAAGAAAATATTTGAAACTTGAAGAAAATAGTTAAGAATTGAAGAAATAAATTAAAATTGAAGAATTAAATGGAAATTTCAAGCAAATAATTTACAATTAAAAGAAAAATTACAATATGACGAAAATAATTAAATATTGACGAAAATAAGTAACTTTTAAAAAATAAAATTAACCATAAGAAAAAAATCCGTAAAATTGTGAGAAAAATCGACATTCAAAAAAAAACATTTTAAAATGATGAATAATCATAAAATTGAAAAAGAAAAATAAATTGTCAATTGAAAACTAATGAAAATAATGGAAACAATGGTAAAAAATAAATAAAAATTAAAGAAATCAATTGGAAATTGAAGAATTGTATTGAAAATTCAAGAAAATATTTGATAATTAAGAAAATTCGAGAATTATTGAATTTTGAATAAAGTAATTAAAAAACGTAAAATGCAATTGAAAATTGCAGAAAATAAATCAAAATTAAATAAATAAATGGAAGATTAAAGAATTAAATTGAAGATTAAAAATTTAAATTGAAAATTTAAAATAATAGTTGACAACTGAAAGAAAAATAACAGAATTTTTTTCAACTTATTATTGTTTTCATCATATTTTAATTATTGTCTTCAAGTTTCAAATTTCGAATCATTTACCAATTATTTACCACAAGTTTTAATAGTCTTATTTTTTTAATTTCTTTTCTAAAATTTTAAAATATTTTTCTCAAATTTCCCATTATTTTCTTTAATTTTTAATCATTTTCAATTATTTACTTAAATATCCAATTATTTATATTATTTGTTTATCATTTTCAATTACTTACGTTCTTTTTCAGAATTTCCAAAAAGTTTTTATTTATTTATCTGAAATTGTCATTTTTCTATTCAAATTTTCAATTATATCTACGATTTTCTTGTATTTTATGTACCTATTTTGCAATTATTTTTCTATTTCACAATTTTAAATTATGTTTATCTTTCTCATTTATTTTCTCTAATTTTTAATTATTTTCTTTTTTTTTTGCAATTAACTGCTAAAAGTTTTAAGTATTTTTCTGATATTTTCTTTCAATTTCCCTTATTTAAAAGATATTATGCAATTTTTTCAATTATTTTTTAAAAATTTAATTATTTTCTTCATTTTAAATTATTTATATTTTTTCTTCATAATTTTCTTAAATTTTTAATCATTTTCATCATTCTCAAAATTAATTTTCTAAATTTTTAATTACTTATCTCAATTTAATGATTTTTTTGGAAAATAATAATCATGACACATTACAATAAAACCATTTGACAATTAAATAAGATAACTATTTAAAGAATTTATTTAAGATAACATAGAATAAATTATTAACGTTAAAATATCTATTTTAAAATTCGCCATTTTCGATAAGTTCCGGTTAAATTGTCAAGACAAAAATAAATAATGTATAAAAAGGCGGGTAGAAGTAAAAAAGTTTCATTTATTTGCTTGCTAAAACCAATCATATTATTAATATTATAAGCAATTAACTTTCAACACAGGAAATATAAAGTTTTTTCTAAAAACTGAGGTGACATGGAAAAACGGTGCTTCGTCAAGAAAGAAAAAAGACAATAAAAAATAAATAAAGTTCCTGGGATTAAAATAACTGGTAAAGTTGAATTTCTCACATTCTAATAGATTATACCGAGGATTATATAAATACCTGTTTGCTTCGAAAATGTGTGAGTTTTAGAAAGAAAACCTAAAATTTGATATTCAATGCAAAATGTGACAGGTTAATCCGCCATGATTCTTTATAATCACGTGACTAACGTAAATTTTCCGCGCATGTGCACTTCTTTTTATTAAACCCGTGCATATTTAAAATTATGTTTTAAAAATATGTTAAAAATGATTCTTTAATGTACAATTATTGTAATTATTATTAATATAAATGTAATAATTAATATTATTAATTTGTGAAAACACTGATTTTTTATGAATTAATTGAATTAATGCCAATTTACCCAAATAGACATTTTATCCGGTTCTCCACTTATTCTACATTTTTTGATTAATATTCTTTTATATCAAAATAATCTAAAAGACGGTAAAATTAGCTTGCGAATTTTAAATTGAATTCTGTCTCAATCTATTCAAATGCAATTGCACTTTCAAGAGTTGCTGATAAAAGGACTAATTGCCAATCTGACAATCACTGTTTTTCTCCACCCTTTCTTCCTGAATGCCATTCTCTTTTCCTCTGTCTCTCTCATCGTTCCCTTGAACTTTACAAAAACGTGGCTAGTAAAAAGTGAATTGAAGCTTTCTCTGAATACCGAACTCGGTCGATGTAATCCAATTGTGTCTTTCGATGTAAAACAGAAGGGAGTAGAAGTTATTCCGTTCAAATTAAAATAAATCGATAATTAAGAGTTTGGATACACGTTTGTTAATCAATCCAATGTTAATTCAATCTAAAATAATTATCCATTTAATTAATGACATATTGCTCATTAGACAGGTAATTAAACTGTGAAAATTAACTTTATAAATTTACTAGAAAATAAAATTCTGTCCAATCACTGCTTTCGAATTATTTGCATGTAGAATTTTTCAAAAGTCAAAATTAATCCAGTAAAGAAAATAATTTAAATTTGAGAAAAATACTTGAAAATTTTATAGGAATAAATTGAAAAAAATTAGAATAATGAAAAATTGTAGAAAATAATTATTGAAAATTGAAAAAACTGATTGACATTGAGATAAATAATTAAAAATTTAGGAAATTAATTCAGAAATAATGAATATAATTAAAAATTAAAGAAAATAAATTATTGAAAAGCTAAATATATTCTAAAATTGAATAGAACAATTTTTAATTTAAGAGAAATAATTGCAAAAACTACAGAATATGCATAAAACACCAGAAAATCATAGATGTAAATTAAAATTGAATAAAATAGTAAATTACAGATAAATAATTATATCTTTTTGAAAATTATGAAAAAGAACATAAGTAATTGAAAATTGAAAAAAACAATAAAAAATAACATAAATAATTGAATTAAATAATTGAAGTTTCAAATAAATAATTTAAAACATTCACAATTATGAAAAAAATTGAAAATAATTAAAAATTAAAGAAAAATATTTAAAAATTTTAGAAAATAAATTAAAAACATAAGAATAAAAAAAATTGTGGAAAATAATTGAAAAATGATTTTAAAATTAGAAACTTGAAAAAAGTAACTGAAATATGAGAAAAACAATGATAAGTTGAAAAAAAATTAATGAAATTTGAAATAAATAATTGAAAGAATTGTAGAATTTTTTTTGAAATAAAAACTAAAACTATTGAATTTTGAGAAAAATGCTTGAAAATTTTAAAAATTAATTGAAAAAATGAGAATATTTAAAAATTGAAGAAAAGAATTGAAGCTAGCTAAAAATAATTGAAATTTAATAAAATTAATAAAATTTTTTGGAAATTATAAAAAACAAATGAAAATAATTAAAAATTGAATAAAATAATTGAAATTTGAGAAAAATACTTAAAAATCTTAAAAAATAATTTTACAAAACTAGAATAATAATTAAAAATTGGGGAAAGTAATTGAAAAATGATTTTAAAATTTAAAACTTGAAGTAAATAACTAAAATATGATAAAATAAATGATAAGTTGATAAAATTAAATGAAATTT
Organism: Ganaspis brasiliensis; assembly: GCA_037103525.1. Classification (NCBI taxonomy): domain Eukaryota; kingdom Metazoa; phylum Arthropoda; class Insecta; order Hymenoptera; family Figitidae; genus Ganaspis; species Ganaspis brasiliensis. The sequence goes on along the minus strand of JAZKLR010000114.1, from coordinate 7,741,031 downwards.
GAAATAAATCATTAAAAAAATTGCAAAATTTTTTTTAAACAAAAAAACATTATTAAATTTTGAGAAAAATACTTACAAAATCTTTGAAGTTAATTGAAAAAGATGAAAATATTTAAAAATTGAAGAAAAGAATTGAAGAATGTTAAAAAAATTTAATTTTAAGATATTTAATAAAAAAATTTTGGAAATTATAAAAACAAATGAAAATAATTAAAAATTGAAGAAAATAATTGAAATTTGAGAAAAATACTTAAAAATCTTAAAAAAGAACTTTATAAAACGAGAATAGTAATTAAAAATTGAGGGAACTTTAAAAATGATTTTAAAATTGTAAACTTAAAGATAATAATTACTGAAATTTGATAAAAATAATGATAAGCTGAAAAAAAATGAAATTTGAAATAAAAACTTGAAAAAATTGCAGAATTTTTTTTAAATGAAAAAAAATTATTGGATTTTGAGAAAAATACTTGACAATCTTTGAAGTTATTTGAAAAAAAGATAATATTTAAAAATTGAAGAAAAGAATTAAAGGATGTTAAAAAAATTTAATTTTAAGATATTTAATAAAAAAATTTTGGAAATTATAAAAACAAATGAAAATAATTAAAAATTGAAGAAAATAATTGAAATTTGAGAAGAATACTTAAAAATCTTAAAAAATAATTTTACAAAACTAGAATAATAATTAAAAATTGGGGAAAATAATTGAAAAATGATTTTAAATTTTAAAACTTGAAGATAATTACTGAAAATTCAAAATTGGGGAAAAATAAGTAAAATTTGATGAAAATAATTGAAAATTTAACAAAATAATTGAAATCTGGTGAAAATAATTAAAATTTCAGATACACACATAATTGAAGTTTTTGAAAATTATACCAAAAGAATGAAAATAATTAAAAATTGTAGAAATAATAGAAATATTACAGAATTTATTTTTGAGCAAAAGAAAATAATTGAAAAATCTTTTAAAAAATTGAAATTTAAAGATAATAATTGCAAAATGAAAATAGAAATAGTAAATTAAAAACATTAATTTCAATTTGCGATCAATAATATAAAGTTTTGCAATAAATAATTAAATTGATTTAATGTCGAAGAAAAAATAATTAAAATTGAAAAAGTGATTAAAAAAATTGAAGAAAATAATTGAAATTTGCGGAAGGTAAATTTAAGATTTAGTGAAAAAAGTGATAAATAATGAAAATAATTAAAAATGACAGGAAATAATTGAAAAATGATAAAATAGTTGAAAATTATAGAATTAATTGAAATTATAAGAGATTTTGATTTGAATCATTTTATGAAGAAACCGCACAAGTCCATTTTTTACGAAAATTACTTTTTTATGGAAAAGTTATCTTGAATTAAAGTTTTACTACCTCTTAAAATATTACATAAGTTACTATGTAAACTCTAAACCCTTGAAAAAATAATCAAATTTTTGTTTCGTGCACACTCTAAAACTGAATTAGTTAAAACTACTATTTTAAGGGTGAAAACTCGTTTACCATGTCAAATAGTAATTTTTTACTAATTATTTAGTAAAAAACTACTAATTAAATTAGCCAAAGTAATTTTAGGTTATGTTAAACTACTAAAAGAATTAGTAGATTTCTGTTTACTAATTACATTAGTTATTTTTTACTATTTAATTAGATGAATTTAACTACTGAATTAGTAGTTTTTTTTACTAATAATTAGTTAGTTTTTACTAATTGAAAAGGAGAAAACTCGTTTACGATTTTAACCCCTAAATAGTAGTTTTTAAATAATTCAGATTCAGAGAAAAAAAAATGATATTCTTGACGTGTTTTAGACGTTGTTAAATAATTTATATTAAACAGTTTATATTATAAATAAAATGCACTTAAGCGAAGCAGAAAACAATAATATAGTGAATTATGTCATATCTGTTAAGAAAATGTGGAAAATTGATTAAAATTATTCTTAAAAAATTGTTATTACAAAATGTTAATAAAAATTATCCAAATTAAAAATGTTTAATAAATATTACTAAATATTTATTAAAATTGTGGTTCCCTTGATTCAATACATTTTCTGTGTTTTTCATTTTTTTTATACCTTATATTAATTAAAATATAAATCAATCATATCGAATTTTTAAACTTATAGGTTAGTAGAAAATAATGCAAAAAGCAGATTGAACAAAATTTTAAATCACTTAAGTGTATTGGAACAGTGGATAATTGAATTTAATAATTTAATCAATGCAAGTTCAAATTAACAGAAATTTGTTGAAATTAAAATCGCTACAAATTTAAAATTTAACATCATTTTGAAAACGTGAAATATGATGTAAAAATATAAAACAAAAAAACATCTCTTGACAAATTTCAGCTGTAGACAGAATGAATGATTGAATGAAAGCATCTTATAAATTATTCTATATAATTTAATATGATCAAAATATAATACACAATAATCTGATCAGCCTGACAAAATATTTGTCAATCAAATATTTATTGTTAATCTGACATTTTCAATTGATCTGTTTCGTGTATGTGTTTCGTGTGCGCGTTAATTAAAATTTCGCAGAATATTTACACGAACAATTGACAATCACACTTTTGTGGAATCGCACGCACGCATGAATGCAACAATGTTTTTCTTTTTCATGAAAAAAAAAATAGTATCTAAAAAAAAAAATAACTAAAAATGCCCGGAAAACGTTTTAGCCGACGCCAACAGAGATTTGTGTGATGCTTTTTTTTTAAAGCTGAGGCTTTCCAATCCTGGCACTCTTGATAATGCGAATAATAATTCACGCCGCTTCGTTTTTATAGCTTGACTACTTTCACGCGCATTCACTGCTTTTCTAAATGCACAATTTACATTTTCATATCACCGTTCGGAAACTTTGCGCGAGCTTTATAGAGCTTGAATATTGCTCACTGACAATGTCTCTGCTCGAGGCAACGGAAAAAGCATTTGAAAAGAATTTATATTTGAATTGAAAAGTAAATAAAATAAGCTCCAATGAATATGGATTTTTTTCAAATCGATTGCATTAATGTTTTATTTTCTTGGCGGGACCCTGAATTCGTCAGAAGTTTCCGTAAATCCGCGGAGAAAATCTAATTCTCGATAATTAATGTTACTGTGTATTTTTTTCGAACAGTTGATTTTTTTTTAAAATGCCACAATATTATTTTTCAGTTACATTAAGTGATATTTTTTTTACAATGATTCAAAGGAATCGTTTTACGTAAAATTTCAGTTAAGAAGCTGCTTTTTTTAAAAAAAAAAAAAAGAATTCTTTATTATGCGTTTTATTCAATTTTGCTTTACGAGCTTTATTTGAAAAATTTTTCTTTTTTAATACAATTTATTAAAATTATATTCTCAAAAGGACAATTATATTAAAGCTAACTTTTTCAACATGAAACGAATATTAAATTTCGTATATTCTGAATTTTTCCCCTTCATTTTCAGTGTGACCCGGAGGCACTTGATAAAAAGTTTAATTAACAAACTATTAATTAAAGCATTGTTTCAGTAACTATGAACTTCAATAAATCAGTGTCACAATTCTAAAGCCCAAAAGTGTGTAAAAAGTACCGGGAATATGAATTCACGCTGGAAAAAGAATTATAAAGTGAAGCTATATACTTTTTTATTTATAAGTGAGGCTCTTTCATCAAAATCACGATTTTTGTGCTTATTTTTTGTCATGTTTATTCAGGCTCTTATGTAAGGTTAATTATAAGAATTTTTAATTAAAAATTCACTATTCAGGTTGCTAATAATTTTAATACAGTTGTATATGTATAAATTGTGAAATTTTGCAATCAAGCGGAAAAATCTATGTTTGCGTGAAATAAATGTTTATTTCAGACAAACATTTATTTAAATGTGTATTTTACGTTGCTTGAAAAAGAACAGTATTTACTCAAATTTAAATTGTGTTTGTAGTGGAAAAATGATTTTTCAAAAGTAAAAAAGCTAAGCCTTAAAAGTCAATCAAAGAAGAATTATAATAATTTAAATTAATTGGAAGTTAACTTCGATTTTCATTAATCAATTAAGGAAACTAATTAACCTTAGGTTAATTAGTATTCTCAAATGTATTGTTACATTTGATAATTATATTAACTCGTTTTCAAATAAGCTTTCATTTCCTGAAAGTAGCCTCAGGATAGTTAAAAGTTCAATGAAACTTAATTACCGAATAATTAAATTTTCCTTTTAGAGAGATGCATGTATAATAGTATAAAAATAGAAAAGAAAAAAATAAAAATGATACTCTTGTTCAACTTCATAATTCTTCAATTTTCGATTCTTCCAACTGAGTTGACAAATATTGATTGATAAGAGTCTTTTTTCTATCACTGAAAAAATATAATATTAATTTTAATTAATTTTTGCATTTTATTTTATAACATTTAGTAAAATTTTCACGTTTTTATAATTAATTGCTTCGCCATTTTATAATTTAAAAAGATCTTTTCGTAAATTGGATTATTTTTACTTTTCATCCTTTTAATTATTGCATAGTTTTAATTTTTTCTTTCTTTATTTTTTAAATTAAAAATTTCTTCGTAAAGAATCGTAGTTTCGTGATTTTCTGTTTCCAATTAATTTTTTTCAGAATTCTGTCTTAAATATTTAAATATTTTAAGATTTAATAATTATTATTAAATTATTATATAATTATGATTTCTTCATTGTTTCCATAGCTTTTTTATTAATTTTTTTACATTTTATTTTATTTTTTTATATTAAGTTATTTTCTGTAGATTAATGCTTTGGTATCTTGATTTTCTTTTAATGATTCTCTATTTTAAGATGGGTGCGTTTAAATAATAAAATTTACTATTTTTCGTAGATTATTGCTTGTGTGTTTCATTTTTATAATTTATAATTTTTTATAATTACAAAAATAACTTTTGTATAATTCTCATAAATTATAATTAATATTGCCGATTTTGTAAATAATTGCAATAATCGGAAAAGTCGCAGAGATTCTACATTAAGGTACCCTATTCATATTTAAAAATTTTCTAAAACTTTGTTATCCAATACAATTTTTACGTCGTTCCAAAATTCGTCTTATATTTCTTTAAATTTCTTTATTTCCCTTTTACTTCTCTAACTTTATTATTTTTAAAAAATGTCTTCATAATTCTGTCGGTTTCTTTTTATCTCTCGGCATTTCCCCATTTTTTAAAGAATTTTCTCCAATTATTTTATTTTTACACTCATTCATGAAGTTTAATTTTTTTTTATTTTCTTACTTTTTCAAAACTTTAAAATACTCTCTTCAGGAAAAAATAGGTCAATTTGTCAATTGCTTTTTATTTTTAATTTTAATAATTTCTATCATTTTTCAAGTATTTTCTTCAAATTTCGATTATTTTTTTTTTTTGATTTTGCAATTATTTATTATAAGTGTTAATTTTTAGCTCCAATTTTTCAATTACTGATTTCTAATTTTTATTTTGTTTCCCCATTTTTTAATTATTTATGTCATTTTTTACGTCTTTTCTTCAAAGCATAAATTTTTTACATAATTTTAAATTAGTTATATCATCTTTAATTTTTTTTCTTCTTGGTTCAGTTATTTTTTCTTTTTTCGACTATTTGTTCCATTTTTTGAGTATTTTTCTAATCTTCAGTTAATTTTGTCATTTCTCGATTGTTTTTTCTTTTTTTAGTTTTAATCATTTTCATCATTTTTAAGTCTTTTTTTCCAATTTTTTATGTTTTACTTAATTTTTAGTTAGTTTTGTCATCTTTGAATTATATTTGTCTCAAATTTTTATTATTTATGTTATTTTTCACGTATTATTAATAAATTACAATTTTTTGTGATCTCGCAATTATTTTCTTCAAATTTTTGTTATTTTTGTTATTTCTCGACTATTTTTTCCTTTTTAAATTACTTTTGTCATCTTTTAATTGTTTTTTAAAAATTGTAATTAATTTAGTAATTTCTCAGTTATTATCAATATTTTCGACATTTTTTTATTACTTTCTCTAAATTTTACGTATTTTCTTATATCTTTAAATTCCTGTCATGAATTCTTTAATTTCTTACTGTAATTTACATTTCATTTTTTCATTATTCAATTACTTTTGTCATTCCTCAATTGTTTTTTTTTTAATTTTAATTATTTCTATCATTTTGCAAGTATTTTCTTCAAATTTCAATTTTGTTTTTGTGATTTTGCAATTCTTTTCTATAAGCGTCAAATTTTATCTTCAATTTTTCAATCATTGATTTCTAATTTTTATTTTGTATCTCTATTGTTCAATTATTGATGTCATTTTTTACGTCTTTTCTTCAAATCCTAAATTTTTTACATACTTTTAAATTAGTTACATCACCTTTCATTTTTTTCTGCTTGGTTCAATTATTTTTGTCATTTCTCGACTATTTGTTCAATTTTTTGATTATTTTTGTAATTTTCAGTTACTTTTTTTTTTTTTTTAATTATTTCTATCATTTTGCAAGTATTTTCTTCAAATTTCAATTTTGTTTTTGTGATTTTGCAATTATTTTCTATAAGCGTCAAATTTTATCTCTAATTTTTCAATTATTGATTTCTAATTTTTATTTTGTTTCTCAATTTTTTAAATATTATTTATGTCACTTTTTGCGTCTTTTCTTCAAATCCTAAATTTTTTACATAATTTTAAATTAGTTATATCATCTTTCATTTTTTTTCTTCTTGGGTCAATTATTTTTGTCATTTCTCCACAAATTAGTTATAGTTTTTGATTATTTTCGTAATTTTCAGTTATTTTTGTCATTTCACAATTGTTTTTTTTTTAATTTTAATTATTTCTATTATTTTGCAAGTATTTTCTTCAAATTTCAATTTTGTTTTTGTGATTTTGCAATTATTTTCTATAGGCGTCAAATTTTATCTATAATTTTTCAATTATTGATTTCTAATTTATATTTTGTTTCTCCATTTTTTAATTATTTATGTCACTTTTTGCGTCTTTTCTTCAAATCCTTAATCTTTTACATAATTTTAAATTAGTTATATCATCTTTCATTTCTTTTCTTTTTGGGTCAATTACTTTTGTCATTTCTTGACTATATGTTCAATTTTTTGATTATTTTTGTAATTTTCAGTAATTTTTGTCATTTCTCAATTGTTTTTTTTTTTTAGTTTTAATTATTTTTATCATTTTTCAAGTCTTTTTTTTTAAATTTTTTATTTATTACTTAATTTTTAATTAGTTTTGTCATCTTTGAATTATATTTCTCAAATTTTTGTTATTTATGTTATTTTTCACATATTACCTTCAAATTAAAATTTTTTGTGATTTCTTAAATTTTTTCTCCAAATTTCTGTTATTTTTGTTATTTTTCGACTATTTTTTCCTATTTTAAATTATTTTTTTCAGCTTTTAATTGTTTTTCAAAATTGTTAATTAATTTAATAATTTCTCAATTATTAGCAATATTTTCGACATTTTTTCATTACTTTCTCCAAATTTTACTTTTTTTTTATATTTTTAAATTTTTGTTATCGATTCTTTAATTTCTTACAATAATTTACATTTAATTTTTTTTGTTTTTAATTATTTTTGTCATTTGTCAATTGCTTTTTTTTTTAAATTTTAATTATTTCTATCACTTTGCAAGTATTTTCTTCAAATTTCAATTTTTTTTTGATTTTGCAAATATTTTCTATAAGCGTCAATTTTTATCTCCAATTTTTCAATTATTCATTTCTAATTTTTATTTTGTTTCTCCATTTTTTAATTATTTATGTCACTTTTTGCGTCTTTTCTTCAAATCCTAAATTTTTTACATAATTTTATATTAGTTATATCATCTTTCATTTTTTTTCTTCTTGGGTCAATTATTTTTGTCATTTCTCGACTATATGTTCAATTTTTCGATTATTTTTGTAATTTTCAGTAATTTTTTTCATTTCTCAATTGTTTTTTTTAGTTTTAATAATTTTCATCATTTTTCAAGTCTTTTTTTTAAATTTTTTATTTTTTACTTAATTTTTAAATACTTAGTTTTGTCATCTTTGAATTATATTTCTCAAATTTTTATTTTTTTATTATCTACTCTAAAAGTGTGAGATATCACTCTTATAGAGTGAATTTGTACTCCAATTCGAGTGGAAATTCACTCCAGGCAGAAAGTGAACTCTCACTCTAATTTTTAGATTTATTTTTTACTCGATTTGAAGTGAAAATTCGCTCTATAAGAGTGACATCTCACTCTTTTAGAGTGAATATTTCACTCTTCGTGGAGTGTAAACACTTTACCAAAAAAGTTAGAGATTGCTACTCAACACGTATTTTCTTAACATTATGTTGCAAACAATAAATTAAAAAAAAAAAGACGATAATAAGTCATTTTTAATAAAAGGTATAAACTCACATGAAGTATGATGATTGGCTAGTTTAAATCATCTTCTTATATTTTGCTGACGTTAGAACAAGATAGTTGTCGAACGTAAAATGTGATGCTTGACTTTTCCAAGTGGCAACGAGTTTCGAGGTGCAATTTTCACAGTGACGTGAATTTCGTCGAGAGAGCAAGAGCATTTCTATAAAGAAAGATGTGGTCGGGTGAGGATGGAAAAGGAAGGTTTGCTGGTAGCAAAAACCTTCAGTGGCGAAGAACCAGATAAAATGGTTTTACTGCTTTTAGAGCCCCGAGGTATCCTCGCCAACATAGCATTTCGTCCCTGCAATCGTGTCTGGAGTTAAATTTTATTTAAATAGCGTATTTGCTAATCGAATTAACCAACCGACGTTTAATTATCGCAGGTGCTTGCAAAATCCAATGGAAAACAATTTCCCAATTAATTTTCATCAATTTCTTTCTCTGTGTTTTTTACGTTCCATTACCTGCTACAATTGATGCATGAAATTCTCATACATTTATAATTAATAATCTATTTATTCTAAAGATGAGGGCAAAAAATCTTGACTTGATTTTTAGAAAAATGTACTAATTAACTTTTTTCCAATATTTTGCTACATTCTCTTATTTGATAAATTTCAAGATTCTTTTATATTTGGGGGAGAGAGTCGGGTAAAATGCCTAATTGGGTAAATTGGCAATCGTTAATAACTTGGCCAAAAATAAATATTAGTCATAATTGTTTTTATTAATTAAGTATATTAAGGTAAAGATGATTTCTATAAAGTTTCATGTTTATCAGTTTACTATTAAAGAATTTATTAAAGAATTGTGAAAATGATGCTTTCCAAAGATAATTTTTTCATTTTTAAATTTTAGAAAATATGCACTTCTACCTCACAGACGTACATAATTTTTCTTTAAAATTAATCCTTAAACATTTAGCTTTCTAAACACTTTGATTTAATTTATAAAAATGAGTTCTTAAATGAAAATAATTAGTTTAATTACATCGTGTGTTTGTGGGTAAATTGCTTTGGTTAAATTGCCTGTATGTTGTAAAACTTCTAAGCAAGATACATACGATACGGAAAATCTCTCGGCTTACGTATATTTTGATGTAGAAACTAAATAGGAAGTTGTTAGTGCTTTTGTATAAAAAATCAGTGTTTAAATAAATTAATTATATTATTTATTGCATTTATATTAATAATAATTATAATAATTATGCATTGAAGAATCATTTTTAATATATTTTTAAAACATGATTTTTAATAAGCGCGGGATGAATCAAAAGAAGTGCGCATGCGCAAAAAAATACTTTCGAGTACCAAATTTACGTTAGTCACGTGATTATAAAGAATCATGGCGGATTAACCTGTCACATTTAGCATTGAATGTCAAATTTTAGGTTTTCTTTCTAAAACTCACGCTTTTTCGAAGCAAACAGGTATTTATATAATCCTCGATATAATCTATTAGAGTGTGAAAAATTCAAGTTTACAAGTTATTTTAATTAATGGAGCTTCATTTATTTTTTATTGTATTTTTTCTTCCTTGACGAAACACCGTTTTTCCATGTCACCTCAGTGTTTAGAAAAAACTTTATATTTCCTGTGTTAAAAGGTGATTGCTTATAACATTAATAATATGATTGGTTTTAGAAAACAAATAAACGAAACTTTTCTACTTTTACCCGCCTTTTTATACCTTAATTATTTTTGTCTTGACAATTTAACCGAAACTTATCGAAAATGGCGAATTTAAAAAAGGAAATTATATTTTCCAAAAATATCATTAAATAATTTTTTTTTACTCGAAACTTTTATTTTTGTCCGGTTCTCTAGACTTGCAAAATTCTCAGTAATTTAAAATCCGGTTACATTCTCGAGAATATAGCCGAGAATATTCTCCTTTGGGAGAATTTATGAGAATTTTTTATGTTTGAATGAGCCCCACTATTTTGAAACAAAAACAATTTAATTAAAAAAAAAGGGCAAATAACAAAATAATTATCATTACAAATTAACTATAAGTCAAAGAAGTGTATAAATTATTATTAAATATAACAATTATGAACCATTTTAAAATGAAAGAAAGTAATTTAAATTTGAGAAAAATACTTCAAAATTTTAGAAATAAATTTAAAAAAAATTAGGTTAATGAAAAATTGGAGAAAATAATTGAAAATTGAAAAAATAATTTAAATTGAAATAAATAATTAAAAATTTAGAAAATTAATTCAGAAAATGATGAAAATGATTAAAAATTTAAGAAAATTATGAAGAAATAATATAAATAATTTAAAATGAAAAAAAATAATTAAAAGTTAGAAAAATAATTGAGAAACCTGCATAATATATTTTAAATAAGGGAAATTTAAAGAAAATTTCATAAAAATACTTAAAACTTTTAGAGGTTAATTGCAAAAAAAAGAAAATAATTAAAAATTGGAGAAAATAAATGAAAAAAGATAAACATAATTTAAAATTGTGAAATTGAGAAATAATTGCAAAATGTACAGTATATAGGTACATGAAATACAAGAAAATCGTAGATATAATTGAAAATTGATTAGAAAAATGACAATTTCAGATAAATAAATAAAAACTTTTTGGAAATTCTGAAAAAGAACATATATAATTAAAAATACTAAACAAATAATATAAATAATTGGAAATTGAATTAAATAATTAAAAATTATTAAAAATTAAAGAAAATAAAGGGAAATTTGAGAAAAATATTTTAAAATTTTAGAAAAGAATTTAAAAAAATAAGAATATTAAAACTTGTGGTAAATAATTAGAAAGTGAATTTAAAATTTGAAACTTGAAGATAATAATTAATATATAATGAAAACAATAATAAATTGAAATAAATTATGTTATTTTTCTTTCAATTGTCAACTATTTTTTTAAAATTTCAATTTAAATCTTTAATCTTCAGTTTAATTCTTTCATCTTCTATTTATTTAATTAATTTTGAATTATTTTCTTCAAATTTCAATTGAATTCTACGTTTTTCAACTACTTTATTTAAAATTTAATAATTCTCGCATTTTCTTAATTATCAAATATTTTCTTCAAATTTCAATACAATTCTTCAACTTCCAAATGATTTCTTTAATTTTTTTTTATTTTTTACAATTGTTTTCATTATTTTCATCAGTTTTCAATTGACAATTTATTTTTCTATTTCAATTTTATGATTATTCATCATTTAAAATTTTTTTTTTCGAATGTCGATTATTCTCACTATTTTACGATTTTTTTCCTATGGTTAAATTTTGTTTAAAAGTTAATTATTTTCGTCCATATTTAATTATTTTTGTCATATTGTAATTTTTCTTTTAATTGAAAATTAGTTTCTTGAAATTTTCATTTAATTCTTTAATTTCCAATTTATTTCTTTAATTTTTAATTATTTTTTTTAATTTTTAATTATTTTCTTCAATTTTTAAATATTTTCCTTAATCTTCAATTTTTTTCTCGATTTTCAATTAATTCCTCAATATTCAATAATTCTCTTACTTTTTCAATTATTTTTTTCACTCATAATAATTGTTCTAATATTTCAATTCAATTATTCAATTCGAGACTTAGTCTCTTTAATTCTCAGTTATTTTCTTAAATTTAAATTTCACTTTTAAATTTTCAATTATTTTCTTTAATATTAAAAAATTATCGCCTTTTTTCTATTTTTTTTTCGATTATCATTAAGTTTCTTTAATTTTAAATACAATTGTTCAATTATTTTTTTTAATTCTATTCTTCAATTTTTATTTTCATTCTTCAGTTTTTAATTGTTTTTTTTCTATATTCATTATTTCTCGGCTTTTTTAAATTAATTTTTTTCAATTTTTAAGTATATTCCATAAATTTAAATTCAATTCTTCAATTTTTTATTTGCTTTCTTCATTTTTCAAGTACTTTTTTCAATTTTAATTATTTTTTTCGTTTTTCAATCCAGGTGTTAAGTGTGCAATTATTTCCAACAATTATTCCTATAATTTTCTTAATTTTTAAATTTGCAATTATTTTTTTTAAACTTGATATTTCTTGTTTAATTTTTACAACTATTTTTTTCAGTTGTCTATTAATCTAGTCATTTTTTGAATTTTGTTTTCAATTGACAATAATTTTCTTAATATTTCATATATTTTCATCAATTTTTCAACTATTTCCATCAATTATTAATTATTTTCCGCAATTTTCAGTAATTTGCTACAATTTTTTCTATTTTTAATTATTGTCTTAAAATTTTATAATTATTCTTTGATTTTTAAAATTATTTTGTTCGGTTGTGTATTAATCTAGCCATTTTTTTAATTTTGTTTTCAACAGTCAATTATTGTCGTGTTTTTGTAATTTTTCTTTTAATTATCAATTATTCTTTTAAATTTGTATTTAATTCTTAATTTAATTTCTTAATTCTTAATTTTCATTTTATTCCCTCAATTTTTTATTATTTTCTTCAATTTCAATTATTTTTTGCAATTTTCAATCCAGTTGGTTAATTTGCAATTGTATAATTGTAGAAGCTTTATTTATTTCTTATAGACTTTATTTCCATTTTTTGTCGGACTGCTTTGGGTTGAAACTTTAGTTTTATGATAACAAGATTATATTTTTGTATTCAAAGCTAGTTCTTTTTTTAATTTTGACATCAATATTTAAATAATTATTTTTTTTATTTTTTCTGAAATAATTTCTCCCCTACTTTATTCCGGTCTAATATTTCAACTCTGTACAGTCCACATGCTCATTGTGGGAAGGACACCGAGATGAAAAAAATTATTTTGAACCTTTATGGAATAAAATTAATCCTTTGGTTATACGAATGGAAAATTAAATTTAGTCATGGCTACGAACTCGAGTCTGCTCTTTTTGCGGCTTTCATTGTATGTATATTATTCCTGTTTATTATTATTTTTTTTTTTTTTTTGTATGAAAATGCAGAAAGCGCTTTTCCCACATTTTTGTGCGCTCGACTTTCTCATGAAGTGTCTGGTTACAAAACTTTTTTTGTTGTAAAATGTTGAGTAGCAATATTACCTCGTAAAAATTAGGGTTTTTAAAAAAAGTGATATTTTAAATTAGGCCGTTGTCGATTATGAATGTTCTAATTATTGTTTATTTTACTATACTAGTGCAGTATCTATTCATTATGTTCAGCTATTAAATGAGAAAAATTGTACAAAACATTAATTAAGAGTAAGTAATTTAAAATGTTCTTTTTCCCCATTATATACCCATCTGATAATAGGAATATTAAAAATCTCGTAGGTGGTATAATTGTGGGAGTATAATTGAAATACACGAATGAATTTTATCGATGCAATCTGCTGTTCTACATTGAATGTAATTAGTAAAATGTCTAATGACATTTTATTGGTTTCCACGCGGCAGACGCGATAATAGCTTTTAAATTCTATGAGAAAAGCACGTGATTGCGAAATTAGAGTTTTAATTAAATTTTTCCATTTATATTCCAGTCCAGTGGAAATTTGATTTCCAGAAGGGAATTCTAATCAATGATTGTGCAAATTATTTCTTTAAGAATATTAATTATCTGATGAAAAGATAAAATGAGCTAAATACTAAATTTTTGTATAATTATCACGGTAGTTGATAGTAATAACCTATTCTTAGGATTTATTTCCGAATTTTTGGGAATCTTGAAGAATTATTTACAATTTTGTTTTTTGTTTTAATAGAGGATTTTTCCAAACTTTACAAAATAATCCACTAGTTCGGAAAATTTTCCAAATTTTAGGGAAAAAATTAAAAACAAGTAACTCTCAGGATAGAATAGATGGGGCTAAGGATTCTATATATATAATAATAATTATTATTATAATTTGCCAAATTTCTGGGAATATTTAGAGGGTGTGAAAATAAGGGTAGAAGAGTTTGTTAAGTCAACTGGAAAGGATTAATTACGAGGTATACCGGGATAATTTTAAGGACCATGTTCTAGATGAGACAAGCAGCTGGTGTTACTATTTAATGAGATCTCATTTAGCAACATCGTCTCTTTGCCAAAGCACACAAAGTGGAAACTGTCTCATTGGCACACAGCTTTCCTTAAGTGCATATTGAAAGGATTTATGACATTTACTAAAATTTCTCGCTATATTTCAAATTTGCCATTTTGACATTCGAACAGAAAATTCTCGAATCTAAACAATGAAATAAACATTTGCCATTTTGGATTTTGAAAAAATAACATATTCGAATTTAGCGACTTTAATAATATTGTATAGTAAATATTTTCAATCCAATAATTTTTATATGTTTATATTCATCTTGAATCCACCATTATATGAATTGTTAAATTTAAATAATAGTTGAATTTATAGAGATTCTAAAAGACTCCGAATGTAGAAATTTAATTCAATGCATATGTAACTTGCACTTACCCATTTTTTTTTTAGATCAAAGTCGAATTTTTGAAAAAATAGGGGTTACCAGCAATTATAAATATTTTAAATATAAAATTAAAAAATAGATTTATATTTAAATAAATAAATAAAATCAATATTTATTTGGGACAAAATTGATAAAATTTTAGAATTAAAAAAAATTGCAAACAATAAATGAAATTAAACAAGATGATTGCAAATTTTGCAAATTAATTTAAAAAAAAACAATGAAATCAATTAAAAATGGATTAAATTATTAAAAATTAAAAGTTTTAAAGTAATTTAAAGAATCATAAAAATATTGTAAAAACAAAGAAAATAATTTAAATTTGAGGAAAATACTTCCAAATTTTAAAAAATTGAACAATGAAAAATTAGCGAAAATAAGTTACAATTGAAAAAAAAGATTGTAAATTGAGATAAATAATTTGGAATTGAAAAAAATAGTAAAAATTTAAGAAAATAATTTTAAAAATTACATAATATTTAAATTAAGGAAAGTTAGAAAAATTTCAGAAAAATACTTAAAACTTTCAGAAGTGCATTGGAAAAGAAAAGAAAATAATTAATAAGTAGAGAAAATAAATGAAAGAAGATAAACATAATTTAAAATTGAAGAGCATAAATTTAAGTAAAGAGAAATAATTTTAAATATTTTGGGAATTATGAAAAAGAACGATAGTAATTGAAAATTAAAGAAAATAATATAAAAAATAATATAGAACCCATAGCTCATTGGGATACGAAACGTAATAAATAAAAAATTAAAAGAAAAAATTTTTAAAATACCAGATAAATAGTTTATAATTTTGGAAATTATAAAAGAATTAAACAAAATTTTGAAATTCGGAAAATAATTGAAATATAATACAATGATAAGTTGTAAGCAATAAATGACATTTAAGTGAAATAATTAAAACAAATTACTGAATTTTTTTAAATAAAAGAAAATAATTGAAAAATCATTTAAAAAATTGGGAATTTAGGACAAAAATCTAAATTTGAGGTAATAACTGAAAATTTAGGAAACTTATTGGAAAATAATGAAAATATTAAAAGATAGAGAAAATAATTGCAAAATAATAAAAAGAAATGAAAATTGAACACAATAATTGAAAATTAAGACAGTATAAATTTGAAAGTTTAGGATATAAATTCAGAAATTATGAGAACAAATGAAAATAATTGAAAATTGAAGAAAATAATTGAAGTTTTAGAAAAATACATAAAAATCTGAGAAATTAAGAATAAAAAATAACAATCGAGGAATTGAAAAAATAATTGAAATCTGCTGAAAATAATTTAGGATCGAGAAAAATAATTCAAATATGATAAAAAGAATTATTGAAATTTCAGATAATTAATTGAAATTTCTGAAAATTATGCGAAAAGATTGAAAATAATTAAAAATCGGAGAAAATAATATAAAATTACAGAATTTGTTTAGATACGAAAGAAAATAATTGAGAAATCGTTTACAAAATTGGAAATTAAAGATAATAATTGAAAACTTAGGAAATTTATTGAAAAATAATGTAAATATTAAAAGATGGAAAATTGATGACAATAATCTAAATTTGAGATAATAACTGAAAATTTAGGAAACTAGTTGACAAATAATGAAAATATTAAAAGATGGAGAAAATAATTACAAAATTAATCAAAAAATTTTAATGAACGGGATTAATTAAAAAATCGCAGAAATAATTGAAATTGATGAAAATAATTTAAATTTCAGATAAATAATTGAAATTTTTGAAAATTTTGCGAAAACAATGAAAATAATTAGAGATTGAAGAAAATAATTGAAAAATCGTTCAAAACATGGAAAATTGATGACAATAATCTAAATTTGAGATAATAACTGGAAATTTAGGAAACTAGTTGACAAATAATAAAAATATTAAAAGTTGGAGAAAATGATTGCAAAATATTTAAAAATAAATGAAAATTGAACAAAATAATTGAAAATTGAGATATATATTGGAAAGTTCAGGAAATTAATTCAGAAATTATGAAAATGATTAAAAATTGAAGATAATATATGCAAAATGACAAAAATAATGTAAATTTAAAAAAATTAATTTTTAAATTTTCGATGAATAATATAAAATTTAAGAATAAATAATTAAATTAATTTAATGTCAAGAGAAAAATAACTAATATTTAAAAAGTAATTTAGAAAACTAAACAAAATAATTGAAATTTAAGAATTATGCGAAAAAAATCAAAAATAGTTAAATATTGCAGAAAATAATTGAGAAATGATAAAAATAGTGCAAAATTGTAGTTTAAGTAATTGAAATCTGAATAGAAAAAAATGATTAAAAATTGGAGAAATTTTTAAGTTACTTTAAATTTAGTATATATTTAAAACGTAAATTAATTGAATTTTAATCAATGCAAGTACACATTAACTGAAATTTGAAGATATTAAAATTGCTATAAATTTACAATTTAAGAACATTTTAAAACGGTGAAATATGATTTAAACTTTTAAAAGAAAAAAACATCGAGAGACAAATTTCAGGCGTAGACAGAATAAATGAATGAATAAAACTTGTAAATTATTATATATATATAATTGGGGCCCCATTTTCCTTTTTGCCCCAGGACTCTTGCCTTTTACTAAGAAAATCATTTTTCTAGACAAATTTTCTTAAAAATATTCTTAAACTGAGAAGCAAAGGTATAACAATATTGAGTATATTTTTTGGTTTGAAACTAAGTACCTACCTATTTGTGATCTCAATTTATTAATTTAATACTATTAAAGAAGCTAAAAATATAACTTTTGATACGAGAAGAAATTTCTCTTATTTTAGGATTATATTAGCATAAAAAATTCTATAAAAAATACTGCTTAGAAATAGATAAAGACCTTATACCTATTTCTAAGAACATGATTTTGGCGCTTATTTAAGTTTCACATATTAAATTATATTATTTAAAACTATAGTTTTTAAATACTCTTAATATTAGAAAATCATTTTTTCGACGTACAAAAAAATATCAAAGAAGGGTGTTAAAAGTTTTGCAATATTAAACTTTGGATTCTATCAGGGTTGAAGTACCAAAGCTCTTATGCATTCATAAGTGTAGATTTTCTTTGATGATAAGCATGGTCGAGTAGATGATATTCCTTTATACAAAGTATCACGTAATGAGATTTTTTATCAATGCAGTACGAAAACTTGTAAGCATATTAAATCACTCAAGTTTTACATGCAATACTTTTACTTTAGAATATTTTTTATAAAATGTAAATTTGTTAAATCACTGAGAGAAAAAATTTCTTCTACCGAGGATAAAAATATGCTTGAATCCAGAATAAATACTCTTGGACTAAGAATATTATTTGTAGATCAATAATAATTATTCTTGGATCAAAAATAATTATATTTAGCTCAAAAATAATTATCCTTAATCCAAGTACACATCGACACCTCCCGTTGATAAAATGCTTATTCAATTGTCAAAAATATATAATTCTAATGCGAAGCTCAGTTCAATATGAAGCTACTTCGTGATCCGTGTAATATGATTCCTATAAAACTATTCAATGTTCAGAATAATATAATGCTAACTAACATTATATAAAATGCTAAAAACTAAAAATTGGAGAAAAGTCTTGAAGAAAGCTGAAAATTATTGAAATTTACGATAATTAATAAAAAAAAATTTGCAATCCTGATAATAAATGAAAATAATTAAAAATTAAAGAAAATATTTGAATTTTCAGAAAAAAACTTAAAAATCTTAGAAAATAATTTTAGAAAATGAGAATAATAATTAACAATCGAGGAAAATAATTGAAAAATGGTAAAATTAATTTAAAATTGAAAAAAATAATTGAAATATGCTGAAAATAATTGCAGATTGAGAAAGAAAATTAAATTATGTTGAAAATAATTTAAATATAAAGAATTGAAAACAGTAAACAAAATTTGAGAGAAATAATTGAAAAAAGTCATAGAATATTAAAAGAAAATAATAATTACAAAATTACTTATAAAATTTTAATTAAGGAGAATAATTAAAAAATTCTCGACAAAATCGCAGAAATAACGAAAATTGATGAAAATAATTGCAATTTCGGATAAATAATTGAAATTTTTAAAAGTAATGCCAAAATAATGAATATAATGATTAAATTGATGAAAATCAAGAAAAATTGCAGAATTTATTTTTAAGCAAAAGAAAATAATTAAAGAAACGTTATATAATGAAAAATTGATGACAATAATCTAAATTTGAGATAATAATTGAAAATTTAAGAAATTAATTACATGTGTATGTATATATTTTAAACTTCTTCAAAAACAATAATAAATTTTAAAAGCATTTTTCAAAACTTTTTTTTTACATAAGTGACAATTAAAAATTAACACAACACGACACGACACTAACGAAAAAGATTACCTTATTTTTTCAATTCAAATTTTAAAATAATTCCCGATAAAGAGAGTCAAAATAAATAAAAAAAAAACAGGAACTAACTTCACTCTGGATTTTAAAGCGTGGACAGAAAAAGATGAATAAATAATAATACTAATTGAATAATACTAGAGCTGTGCAGAAACTCGAATTTTGCATGGGATCGAAATTCGAACCAAAACGAGCCCATGTAAATTCTCATGGAGAGGATCGAATTTTACAATTTTGCACAGCTCTAAATAATACTAATTGAAGAATGGAAATAAAAATTTTAAAACATAATTAAGAACTAAAGAGAATAATTGAACAATTGTACTTAAAATTAAAAAATCATATTGATATTCGAAAAAATAATTAAAAATTGAAAAATGTGATTGAAATTTGAAGAAAATAATCAAACATTGAAAGAATAAATTGTAATTTGAAATAATGGTTTATAATTGAAAAAAGTCAAGTTTTTTGGAATATTGAATAAACTTAATTGAAAATTGTAGAATAAAATTGAATTTAGAAAATAATTCATAATTTAAAAAAAACTACAAAATGATGAGAATTATTTAATATTAAAGAAAATAATTGAGAAATGGGCAAAATAACTGACAATTGAAAAAGAAATTCGAAAACTGTCAAATATAATCTACAGAACAATAAAATAATTAAAAAAGTTAAAAAATAATTATAAAATTTAAGGAGAATAATTGTAAATCGTAAACGGTTGAAAATTATAGAAAAAATTTATATCACTTTCTTGAAATATTTAATTATTCTTTCTTGCAATTTTTTCTTTTTCTACCACATTTTTTTAATTTTATTCTTTTTACAAAAATTACTTCACTTAATTTTATACAGTTTTGTTTTAACAGTGTTTAAAAAAAATTTATTTACTTTTCCAGTTATTAATTTTATTTATTATTATAATTTGGAAATTGGAAAATATAATTTTTTTCAATTTTATGATTTTAAAAATATTTATTTGGATTTTGTCATTTGTCATAACTTCTTAATTTTTATAATTTTTAAAGACTTTTCTTCTTTTATTTAATTTTTCGTAAATTTGATCCTATAATAAATTTTTTCATTTGATCAGAATTTCCCTATTTCTTAGAAATATTGGTTTTTTTCTTAAAATTGTTTAATGGTTTTTACTTAATTCTTTATTTAAAAAAATTATTGCTTTTTGCTTGATTTTCAAAACAAGTTTTTAAAGTATTATTTTAACTTTAGTAACATTTTTCCTTTTTTTAACTGATTAACTTATTTATTTTCTTAATTTAAAAAAACTTGTTTGCAAATATTTTAACTTTTTGAAAATCATTTTTTCCTCTCTTTTGTAATTACAATTTTTTGTTTGAAAAACTTTTACTTTTTATTGCGTAGTATTTTGATTTTTAAAAAGCAATTTAATCAATCTTCTTTAAACAGTTGAATATTTCATACCGCATTATTACCATATTTCTTAATTTTCTTTCTTTTACTTTCATTGATTTTTTAAACTTTTTTATTTTTCAAGAATTTATTTATTTTTTGCAGGTTTTTGAAATTAGTACATTTTTTACATCTTTTTGCTTTAATTTTCCCATTTCAATGAAAATTATCCTTAACTTTCTTATCTGTTCATTCATATAATACTGGTTTTAATAGAATTTGGTAATTTTTCTAATTTAAGTCAAATTTCATTTTTTTACATTTTGTTAAGATTCTTTAAAAATGTTCTTCATTGTTTAAATGATTATTCGCTAAATTAATCTAATACAATAACGATTTATTTATGAAAATGATTTTGTAATACAATTTTCAGAGCTGAAAGTAGATTCGAAATTGGTAATAACCCTTCTACAATACGTGCTCGGGAACAAATGGGAATCAAGCTTCATTCTCTTTGAAACAGTTTCGAGTAAGAAAGTTGGGAGATTTTGTTTCGGGGCAAAATATATATATATATATATAAATAACCGAGGAAGATAGAAATTGCTACCCATTTCATCAACCCTTCACTTTTCCATGAAATTGCGTTTGCGCAGGCATCGGTAAGTCAAAAGAGGCGCAAGGATGAAATGGGATAAGGTGTTGGTGGTATAAATGGGCGAAGGTAGTTGCTGAATCGTCCACGGATTTCAGATACATTATTCATGGTGTTGGGTTCGAAACGACCTTTCGGCCTATCCCTTTCCTCGTCTTTTAGTGTCACTCACTGATTTGCATTATTCCTTTTCCAATGTTTTCTGAGCTTCGAACAAAGTCCAGCATTTCAAATTCAAAATTTTCTTTATCCTATCTTTATCTATCTTGAATAAATCTTTTTTTTTTGTGGAATTTTTTTGGAATTTATAGGATTTGGAATAAAGAATCTTGAGGAAGTTAGAGATAGTTAGATTTACTGTAATAGAAACAGGGCAAGAGAATCTATATTAAAAATATACAGTACAAAGGGGGTTTCAAAATAAACAATTTTTTTAATTTAACTCAAGCAGGGGATTATAAAATATTAGAATTATAAAAAAAATGAAAAAAATAATTTATTTATTTATCAAATTCCCGCAGTCCATAGATGGGATACAAAAGTGGTTTCCATAACAAAATAAGTTAAATTATCGTGTACTTTAACAATATAATAAACGAAATAATTAAAATTAAACAAAATAATTGCAAATTTTTTAAATAAATGGAAAAAAATGAAATTAATGAAAAATTTGGAAAAGTAATATTTAAAAAATCATAGAACTGTTTTAAAAATAATGAAAATAATTTAAATTTGAGAAAATTACTTGAAAATCTTGAAAATAAATTGAAAAAAAATAAATAATGAAAAATTAGGGAAAATAATTGAAAACTGAAAAAACAATGATTGTAAATTCAGATAAATAATATAAAATTGAAAAAAATAATTAAAATTTGAGAAAATAAATGAAAAAATTACATAATATATTTTAAATAAAGAAACTTTGAGAAAAATACATAAAACTTTCAGAAGGTCATTGAAAAAAAAGAAAATAATTAAAAATTAGAAAAAAAAACGAAACAAGGGGAACATAGTTTAAAATAGAATGAAATAATTTAAATCTCAAATAAATAGTTTAAAATTTTTGAAATTATAGAAGATATGAAAAAAATTGAAAATTAAAGAATATAAATTTTGAAAAATAATTGAAAAATGATTTTACTATTCGAAACTTGAAGCAAATGATTGAAATATGATACAAACAATGATAAGTTGTATAAAATAAATCACATTTGAGTGAAATAATTGAAAAAATTACAGAAGTTTGTTTTAAATAAAAAAAAAAAAAAATAATTAAATTTGAGAAAAATACATGAAGATCTTTGAAATCAGTTGAAAAAATGAGAATAACTAAAAATTGAAGAAAAGAATTGAGGAAAGCTAAAATTAAATGGAATTATGATAATTAATAAAAAAAAATTTGGAAATTACGAAAAAAAATGAAAATAATTAAAAATTGAAGAAAATAATTGAAAATTTTAAAAAATACTAAAAACCTGAGAAATTGAGAATGAAAATTAACAATCGAGGTAAATAATTTAAAAATGATATAATTAATTCAAAATTGAAAAAAATAACTGAAATATGATGAAAATAATTTAAATATGAAAGATTGAAAACCCTACATAAAATTTGAGAGAAAAAATTAAAAAAATCATAGAATATATGTTTAAAAAAAGAAAATAATTACAAAATTAATTAAAAATTTTAATTGAAGTAAATAATTAAAAAATCGGAGAAATAATCGAAAATTGATGAAAAGAATCATTGAAGTTTTAGACAAATAATTGAAATTTATGAAAATTATGCCAAAAGAATGAAAATAATTAAAAATCGGAGAAAATAGTATAAAATTACAGAATTTGTTTTGAAATGAAAGAAAATAATTGAAAAATCGTTATAAAAATTCGGAATTGAAGGCAAGAATCTAAATTTGAGATAATAATTGAAAATTTAGGAAATTTATTGAAAAATAATGAAAATATTACAAGATGGAGAAAATAATTGCAAAATAATAAAAAGAAATAAAAATTGAACACAATAACTGAAAATTGAGATAATATAAATTTGAGAGTTTAGGATATTAATTCAGAACTGACGAAAACAAATGAAAATAATTAAAAATTGAAAAAAAAATAATTGAAATTTTAGAAAAATACATAAAAATTTTAGGAATTGAGAATAATTAAAAATTAAAGAAAATAATTAAAATTTTAGAAAAATACTTAAAAATTAACAATCGAGGGGAACATAATTGAAGAATGATATAATTAATTCCAATTCAAAAAATAATTGAAATATGCTGAAAATAAATTTAGAGTGAGAAAAATAATTGAAACATGATGAAAATAATTTAAATATGAAAAATTGAAAACAGTAAATAAAATTTGAATGAAATAAATGAAAAACTCATAGAATATATGTTTAAAAAAAGAAAATAATTACAAAATTACTTAAAATTTTAAATTAAAGTGAATAATTAAAACATTGCAGTAATGATCGAAAATTGATAAAGAGAATTATTTAAATTTATAAAAATTATGCCAAAAGAATCAAAATAATATAAAAAACCATATAAATAATTGAAAATTGAATGAAATAATTGAAATCTCAGATAAATAGTTTACAATTTTTTAAATTATAAAAGAAATGAAAAAAATTGAAAATTAAAGGATATAAATTTTGGAAAATAATTGAAAAATGATTTTACAGTTCGAAACTTGAAGAAAATAATTGAAATATGATACAAACAATGATAAGTTGTGAAAAATAAACCACATTTAAGTGAGATAATTGTAAAAATTACAGAATTTTGTTTAAAATAAAAAAAAAATTAAATTTGAGAAAAATACATTAACATATTTGAAATCAACTAAAAAAAATGAGAATAACTAAAAATTGAAGAAAGGAATTGAGGAAAGCTAAAAATAAATTAAATTTACGATAAGAAATAAAGAAATTGAAGAAAATTATTAAAATGTTAGAAAAATACTTAAAAATTTTAAAAATTGAGAATAAAAATTATCAATCGAGGAAAATAATTTAAAAATGATATAATTAATTAAAAATGGAAAAAAATAATTAAAATATACTGAAAATAATTTAAGATTGAGAAAAATAATTGAACTATGATGAAAATAATTTAAATATGAAAGATTGAAAACAGTAAATAAAATCTGAGAGAAATAATTGAAAAAGTCATAGAATATTTGTTTAAAAAAAGAAAACAATTACAAAATTACTTAAAAATTTTAATTAAAGTGAATAATTAAAAAATTGAAGTAATAATTGAAAATTTATGAAAAGAATTACTTAAATTTATGAAAATTATGCAAAAGAATGAAAATAATTAAAAATCGGAGAAAATAATATAAAATTACAGAATTTGTTTTGAAACAAAAGAAAATAATTGAAAAATCGTTTAAAAAATTGGGAATTGAAGACATTAATCTAAATTTGAGATAATAACTAAAAATTTAGGAAATTTATTGGAAAATAATGAAAATATTAAAAGATGGAAAAAATAATTGCAAAATAATAAAAAGAAATGAATATTGAACACAATAATTGAAAATTGAGATAATATAAATTTGAAAGTTTAGGATATAAATTCAGAAATTAAGAAAACAAATGAAAATACTTGAAAATTGAAGAAAATAATTGAAATTTTAGAAAAATACTTAAAAATCTGAAAAATTGAGAATAAACATTAACAATCGAGGAAAATAATTAAAGAATAATATAATTAATTCAAAATTGAAAAAATAATTGAAATGTGCTGAAAATAATTTAAGATTGAGAAAAATAATCTAAAGTTGATGAAAAGAATTATTGTAATTTCAGATAAATAATTGAAATTCTTAAGAATTATACTAAAAGAATGAAAATAATTAAAAATGGGAGAAAATAGTATAAAATTACAGAATTTGTTTTGAAATGAAAGAAAATAATTGAAAATTGAGATATATATTTGATAGTTCAGAAAATTAATTCCGAAGTTATTAAAATAATTAAGAATTGAAAATAATAATTACAAAATGACAAAAATAATGGTAAATTACAAACATTAATTTAAATTTGTGATGAATAATTAAAATTTATAAATAAATAATTAAATTGATTTTATGACAAGGCAAAAATAATTAAAATTGAAAAAGTGATTAAGAAATCTGAACTTTAATAATAATTGAAGTTTGAGGAAGGTAAATTGATGAAAGGTGAAATATGATTTAGAATTTTAAAAGAAAAAATATCTTGTGACAAATTTCAGGTGCATAAAATGTCACTTGAGAAATTATGGTTCTTATATTTTAAAAATATTTTTTTTTATTTTTGAACTCTGAAAAAAATCCGAATATGTGAGACAAAAATCAAAGAAATAACTAGAAATTGAGAAAAATTACTTAAGAGTTTTAAAAATAACAAAGAAAATATAAGACAGAGAACTAAAATTTAATTTAAAATTTGACTTAATTAGTACCCATGGGTACAATTTTAAGTAACTTAGATTCAGAAATACAAGCAAAAAGTATTATTTAATACCTTACCTACCTTTCTCACTTACCTTTTTTAATTTATTTATATTAATTATTATAATTTAACTCTCTAAATTTAAAATTCAATTTTTAAATTCAATTTTAGAGAGCAATGTAAAATATTATTTTCTATCTCTTTTTTTTATAAATCGTTTTAAATTACCATATTGCAAGACCTAAATAATGAGAGTTAGTTATAGATTTACTAAAATAGAAACAGGGCAATAAAATTTAATATATTAAGAATATAGAGTACAAAGGGTGTTTCAAAATGATTTTTTTGTTTGTTTTTTGTTTCCTTACTTTTGGAATTTGCCTATATACAATTGGAAAAAAGTTAATTTTGTTTTTTCGATCAGACATTTATTTATAGACACTCTCAAAATTTAATATTTAATTTTTAAATTCAAATTTAGAAAGTAAATGTGTGTAAAATATTTTTTTTTACGTCCTTTCTTATAGATTTTCTTTAAATGACCATATTGCAAGACCTGAAGAATAAAAAATTGTAATAAATATTTTTAAAAAACTCAAAAAATCTTTTTAAATTTAGTTTTATTTCGATTAATAAAAAATTCAAAAGTTCAAAAGAATTTTTAATTCTAAATTTTCGATGTAGTCATGTTGAATTTTGAAATGAGAATTGAATTTTTTAAAACTTAAATATTCGCATGAACGCGACATTTTATATAATATTCCAAAAACTGCTTCAAAGTAAAAAAAAATATTTTTTAAAAAGTAAACTTAGATCAATTGTGTTTTTTTTTAAAAAAGCAGTAAAATTTTAAAAAATACTAATTAAAATTAATTTATTTAATTTGTTATATAAATGTATATATTAAATTTTTTATAAATTAATTTAATCAAAAATTATTAATTTATTCAAATTATTTTTATAATGTTTTTTATTTTAAACTTTTAATTTAAACATTAATTTTATTCAATTAAAATTAATTTATTTTTATTTATTAAAGTTATGCAGAAGAGAAGTAAAATTAAATTTAAAATTCGACTAAATTTTCAGTACCCAATTTTAAGTAACTCCCATTCAGAAATACAAACTAAAAATATTAATTTTTAAATTGATGTATTATGTAAAATATTTATATCGATTAGGTAAGTAAAAAATAGTTTTTAGGTTATTAATTCATATATATTTGTTATTTAATACATATAAATCCACTAAAAAAATAACATTTATTAATTGTTTCGAAGTTATGCAATTTAATAAATAAATTAAGTGACCTATTTGATATAAGCAGTGAATATTAGCAAGCGAATTATACATGATATATATCCATGACGGACATACTTACAAAACAGAATCTCGCAGAACAGTCACTGTCAGTCATCATTATTCACGAGCAGCTGGCTCTACATTGCCACAATACGTTTATACGAATGGCTCGGTTTGCAGTGTTCCAGTTTCAAATTCAGCGCGCACAGAACATGGTTCACCGAAATAACGGCAGGTGGCGAGAATTCTTCTTTCTCGCGTGCAAGACAGGGGAGAGAATATTTATAAGCGGGGACAAACGACGTGAAAGCATACTTACCTGGCGCAGGGGCTACCGTGATCAATAAGGCGGTTCCCTCAGGACGAGGCTTATCCATTGCACATCGGGTGAGCTGAATCTTGCGAATATCCCTAATGTGGATATCTCGGGCGTAGAATTTTTGTTAGTCGGGACTGCGTACGCGCTGTCCCGGAATATATTATTTTAAAATTAATTTAGAATTAAGTGTCAAGAAAGACAATATGAGCTTTTACAAAATAATATTTACATACAGTTTTATAAAATTAATAATAACTAGCCAAAAATACGCGCGCTAAAGCGCGCGAGAATTGCATTTTTCATTGACAGGTATAATTTCAATACAAAAAACAAACTGAACTTATTTATATTAAATTAATTATACTATCAAATTAAATTTTGTAAATTAATGTTTATTTATTAAAATGTGTTATAAATAATTAAATACAAAGAAATTTTAGAGAATAACTCTGATTCTCTTTCTAAGTTGAAAATAAAAAGGTTCTTATAGTGCGTTACAAAAAGATTTTTTTAAATAGTTTTTTGAACAAAATATTTTTTAATAATAAAATTAATACAATTTTCTATACAAATTTTATTTATTCCAAACCTCTATTGATATGAAATCTTTATTTTTAATTTTTCTTTAAACAATACGAAATTCGATTTATAACAAACCATTCTCAAAAATTTCTATTAATACAAAATTTAATTTTTCCAAATTAAAAAATACCAAACTTCTATTAATTTAAATTTAAATTATTTCAAACTTCAATTATAATCAAAACTACAATATAACCAAAGTTTTAAGATTTTTAATTTAATGTAATTTGTAAAAGTGAAAAATTGAAATAATTTGAATTCCCTACATTAGGAATTAAAATAAAAATGAGTTCATTTTCTTTTATTTCAATTTTTATCTAAAAATATTTTAAAATGTTGGAAACAATGTAACATGAAATCATTTGCAAATTTAAAAACTATTAATTTCAACTTCTAGAAATTTAGAAATTTAAAAACTATTAATTTCAACTTCTAGAAATTGGAAATTTCAAATCGATTCAAACTTATATTTAATTCAAACTTTGATCAATTAATACTTAAATTTACCGATTCTAAATTTTATTATTGATGCAGACTTCTTTTCCTAAGAATTATTTGAAACAATTTAAATTCTTAATTTCCAAAAATCTAAATATCATTCAATTTACATCAGCCGAATTAAATATATTTAATTTAACAAACATAAGTCTACCAAAAAATACGAATAAATTATAAAGACGGCATTTATGTTATATTCCATAAAATTATAATTAAATTGTCGAATATATTGGAAACATTAAATTATTTCGAATTATTTATACATATTTTTTCATGAATTTACATATTATGTTTAAAGTGTTGTAAATCTTTATTAAGAACTGTAAAGTAGATTACAGTAAAATACGCGTTTATATTTTAATACACTATTGTATAAATAAAATATAAATTTATTACTTAATTCAAGTTTTAAATTACAGAGAATTAATAAATAAATAGGTAAAATTAGAAATTCTACAATAAAAATACATTTTTTTAAAAGGTATTGATTTAAAACAAAAAAAAAACATTTATAGGTGTGAAATAATTTTGATCTATTAAAATTTGTTGCAAATTATTAAATAGAAAGAAATTTTAAAACATAAATCAGATTTTCTTCCCTAGTTAAAAATAAAAAAATTTATTGTATATTACACAAAGTAAAAATATTTCTTTTTCAATAGTTTCTTGAACAAAATATTTATTTATTTATTTATTCATAAAGTATGTTTCTAGGGCTAATAAGCCCTTAAATGAAACAAAGTTTACATGGGTAGTTACAAATCATTTAGATGTTTAAATATATTTAAACTATTATGCAAACTTAATTTACTCCAAACATCTTTTGATAATAAGAATTCCTTAGTCTTAAAATTTCTTTACAAAATTCAATTGATAATAAACCATTCTTCAAAATTTGTATCAATATTTTTCATTTTTCCAAATTAAAAAATTTGCAACTTCTATCTATTCAAATTGAAATTATTTCAAACTTAAATTAATCAAAATTAAAATATAACTAAAATTTTAAAATTCATAATCTGTAATATAGGGAAAAGTATATTTCCGTCAATCTTATTTTTTGTTCTTCCAATTGAACTAATTAAAATTATAATTGATCCTAATTTGAAACCTATAATCAAATTAGAAATTAAATAAGCTTATTAATTTACCAATAAAAAAAAAGCATTTTGAGATAAAAAATACAACATTTATTTGGAGAAATTTAATTTGGTACGTATTTTTATTTAAAATAGGGAAGAAAGTTTTAAATTAAAAAAAAAATGATTAAAAGAGGAATAAATTATAAAAAAGGCATTTAAAAGTCTACAAAAATATTTGAAAACAGTGCTCGCTTTTTTCAAATTTTATCATGATATTTACTTCTTTATTCTTATTTATATTATATTTTTTAGAAATAATTAAAAGAACAAAATATTATTATGAAAATGATTCATATATTATTATAAATTATAATATAAAATATACATTAATTTTCATATTATGTTTAAAGTGTTTTGAATCATTATTAAAATCTGTAAAGTAGTTTTAAATAAGACACGTTTGTATTGTAATATACATTATTATTATTATTGAAAATAAAATACATAAATTTGTCAATCGATTTCAAATTTAGATTCAGGAATCAATAACTTTTGAAAAAATGTATTTTTATATTAATTATAAGATTTTCAATTTTATTTATTTAATTATTAATTTTCCTGAATCTAAATTTTAAATCAATTGACAAATTTATATAGTTTATTTTCAATAATAATAATAATGTATTACAATACAAACGTGTCTTATTTACAACTACTTTACAGATTTTAATAAAGATTCAAAACACTTTAAACATAAATGTATTGTATTGTATTTATATTATATTTTATTATGAAAACTATTAAAAATACGTACCAAATTAAATTTCTCCAAATAAATGTTGTATTTTTTATCTCAAAATGCTTTTTTTTTATTGGTAAATTAATAAGCTTATTTAATTTCTAATTTGATTATAGGTTTCAATATACAAATATATTATAATTTATTGTATTGTATTTCATAAATATGAAAATTAATGAATATTTTATATTATAATTTTTAATAATATATGAATAATTTTCATAATAATATTTTGTTTTTTTAATTACTTCTAAAAAATACAATATGAATAAGAATAAAGAAGTAAATATCATGATAAAATTTGAAAAAAGCGAGCACTGTTTTCAAATATTTTTTAAGACTTTTAAATGCCTTTTTTATACCTAACTTATTCCTCTTTTAATCATTTTCTTTCTTTTTTTTTAATTTAAAACTTCAAATAAAAGTTGTATTTTTTATCTCAAAATGCTTATTTTTATTTGTCAATTATTAAACTTATTTAATTTCTAATTTTATTATAGGATATAAGATTGACTGTAATATAGTTTTCACTATATTATAGATCTGCCAAGCCCGTCAGCCTAAAAATTCATTAAAATCAAGATCAAGGCTCTCAAAATTTTCACAAAAAACACTGACCACAAAAATTAAATACTTAGAATAACTACATAAAATTAAAGAAAAATAACTATTAATAAAAGTTTGAATTAATAAAAGAATTTAGAACCGATAAATTGAAATATTAATTGATTAGTTTTTAAATTAAATTAAAGTTTGAATCGATTTAAAATTTCTAAAAAAATTTATAATTCT
The DNA here is from genome assembly GCA_037103525.1 of Ganaspis brasiliensis. Lineage (NCBI taxonomy): Eukaryota > Metazoa > Arthropoda > Insecta > Hymenoptera > Figitidae > Ganaspis > Ganaspis brasiliensis. Next base: position 7,709,956 of record JAZKLR010000114.1, on the reverse strand, counting down.
ATGGGTTTAAGTTTGAAATACCTAAAATATAAATTGCTAAAATTTGAAAATATTTAAGGTTTATAATAATTCTAGCATGGACTGATCAAATTCGAGCAATTAAAAGTTTTAAATAATTCAAGTTTATTATTATTATAAAAATTTGAATAATAATTCATAGTTCATATACTAGTTATAAAAGTTCGAAGCAATTTAAATTCGTATTAATAAAATCAAGTTTAAAAATTTTAATTCAATTAAATTTGTAATGGTAAAACATTGGAATAATTGTTGCCATGGATTTAAATAAAAATGAGTTATAAATCTTATCACTTTTATATTTAAATTTTTATTAATCAAAGTTTGAAATAATTTTAGTTTAAATTAATAGAAGTTGGGAATTTTTTTATTTGGAAAAATGAAAAATATTGATAGAAATTTTGAAGATTGCTTTGTTATTACTTGAATTTTGTAAAGAAATTTTAAGAATAAGGAATTTTTATTATCAAAAGATGTTTAGAATAAGTTAAGGTTGCACAGAAGTTTAAATATATTTTGTTTAAAATACTATTGAAAAAGAAATATTCTTACTTTTTGTAACATACTATAAAATTTTTTTCTCAAATCTGATTTATTTTTTAAAATTTCTTTCTATTTATTAATTTGTAACAAATTTTAATAAATCAAAATTAATTCACAAAATTGAATCTGATAATATATATTTAATATATATTTCCAAATTTCTATAAGTTGAAATTGTAATCATAAAGTTTGGATTGATTTAAGTTTTGATACTATAATACACATTTTTATCATTAGAAGATTTTAATATTGGTTGAAGTTTGAAATTCCTAATTTAAATATGTATTGTTAAAATTAAAAAATATTTATAAGTTTATAATAATTTCAACATGAATTAATTAAAACTTGAACTATTAAAAGTTTTGAATAATAATTAAAGTTTGATATTATTCAAATTTAAATAATTCATAATTCCTACGTATCTCGTTTTAAGACATTTTTGTGCCTGAGATTCAATAAAGATACTATAATATCATAGTTTAAGGCACTTTCGAGACACTTGTTTTTAGAATGTATACTATTTAAAATTTTTAATTTAATTTAATTTGTAAAATTAAAAGATTGAAATAAAATAAAATGAACTCATTTTGAATTCCTAATGGTGGGAACACAAATTATTGCAATCTTTCACTATTACAAATTGTATTAAATTAAAAATCATAAACTTGATTTATAAATCTTAAAACTTTGGTTATATTGCAATTTTGATTATAATTTATGTTTGAAATAATTTAAATTTGAATTAATAGAAGTTATGAATTTTTTAATTTGGAAAAATTAAATTTATATAGATCGAGATTTTTGAGAATGGTTTGTTACTAATCGAATTTCGAATTGTTTAAAGAAAATTAAAAATAAAGATTTCATATCAATAGAAGTTTGGAATAAATGAAATTTGTATAGAAAATTGTATTAAGAGCATGTGAGGGAAAATGATTTCACTAGTATTGGCAAAATTTGTCCGTAAACCTTCTCTTAAAATAATAAATATTTTGACACCAAACTTTGTAGAATTACTTAAAATATCATTCAGAAGGTTTCTCTGACCCAAGTTTTAGTTTAAATTTTGCCTTGAAGTTAACTTTTTAAAAAATTAGCTGATTTTCAAGAAAATTAAACAAATTACTTTTAAAACAAAATGTAAACAAACTTGGGTCAGAGAGACCTTTTTAATGATAAATTAAATAATTCTACAAAGTTTGGTGTCAAAATATTTATTATTTTAAAAGAAAGTTTATGGACAAATTTTGCCTATACCAGTGATGTCATTCTCCATCACATGCCCTTAATGTATGAATAATTTTCATAATAATATTTCATTTTTTTTAATTACTTCTAAAAAATACAATATAAATAAGAATAAAAAATCATGATGTAATTGGTATAAAACGAGCACTGTTTTCAAATATTTTTAAGACTTTTAAATGCCTTTTTTATAATTTATTCTTTTTTTAATAATTTTTTCTTTTTAATGTCAAACTTTCTTCCCCATTTTAAATAAAAATACGTACCAAATTTAATTTCTCCAAATAAATGTTGTACTTTTTATCTCAAAATGCTTATTTTTTATTGGTAAATTATTAAACTTATTTAATTTCTAATTTTATTATAGGTTTGAAATATTATAGGTTATATTATAGGTTTTAAGTTTAAAACACCTAAAATATGCATTGTTAGAATTTGAAAATATTTAAAGTTTATAATAACACTAGCATGAATTGATAAAATTTGAACAATTAAAAGTTTTAAATAATTCAAGTTTATTATTATTAAAATTAAAATAATTCATAGTTCATATACTAACTAATGTTTGAAGCAATTTAAATTTATTTTGATAATATCAAGTTTAAAATTTTTAATTTAATTTAATTTGTAAAGTTAAAAGATTGGAATAATTGTGCCCACCATTAGGGATTAAAATAGAAATTAGTTATAAATCTTAAAACTTTCGTTATATTTCAATTTTGATTAATTCAAGATTGAAATAATTTGAATTTGAATCGATAGAAGTTGGAAATTTTTTAATTTAGAAAAATGAAAAATATTGATAGAAATTTTGAGGAAAGGTTTGTTGTTAATTGAATTTCGTAAACAAATGTTAATATAGAACTATAGATGTTTTTTTTATTTTAAATTAATAACTTTTGAGAAAAAATGTATTTTTATATATAATTTCTAATGTTACTTATTTATTTATTAATTCTCCAGAATTTGTAATAAATTTATATTTTATTTTTAACAATAGTGCATTAAAAATATTAAAATATAAATGCGTGTTTTACTCGAGGTTTTACTTCAATCTACTTTCCAGTTTTTACTGAAGATTTACAACTCTTTAAACATAATATGTAAATTAATGAAAAAATATGTATAAATAATTCGAAATATTTTAATCTTTCCAATATATTCGACGATTTAATTATAATTTTATGAAATATAAAATAAAGAATAAAAATGAGGTATGAAATTAAATTGAAGAAAGCGAGCACAGTTTTCCAATATTTTTTAAGGCTTTTAAATGCCGTTTTTATAATTTATTCCTTTTTTTTTGGTAGACTTATAATTGTTAAATTAAATATATTTAATTCGGTTGATATAAAAATTCCTGAAAATTTTAAGCGTAGAAGTTTAAATTGAATGATATTTAGATTTTTGGAAATTAAGATTTTAAATTGTTTCAAATAATTCTTAGGAGAAGAAGTCTGCATCATTAAAAAAAATTTCGAATCGTTAAATTCAAGTATTAATTGATTAAAGTTTGAATCAAATGTAAGTTTAAATCTATTTGAAATTTCCAAATTTGTATAAGTTGAAATTAATAGTTTTTAAATTTGCAAATGATTTCAGGTTCCATTGTTTCCAATTTTTAAAATATTTTTGGACTTCAATAGTTGAAATTGTATAATCATAAAGTTTGAATTGATTTAAGATTTGATACACATTTTTTATAATTTGAAGATTTTAATATTGGTTAAAGTTTGAAATTCCTAATTTAAATATACATTGTTAAAATTAAGAATTATAATTATAAGTTTATAATAAATTCAACATGAACTGATTAAAACTTGAACCATTAAAAGTTTCAAATAATAATTGAAGTATATTATCATTCAAATTTGAATAATTCATAATTCCTACATATCTCATTTTAAGACACTTTTTGCGTCTCAGATACAATAGAAAATACCAAAATATCATAGTTTAAGACACTTTCGAAACACTTGTTTTTAGAGTGTATTAATTATAATTTTTAAAACAATTTGAATTCCTATTAATAAAATCAAGTTTAAAATTTGTAATTTAATTTAATTTGTAAAAGTTAAAGATTGAAATAAAATAAAATGAACTCATTTTTATTTTAATTCTTAATGGTGGGAATCACAAATTATTTCAATCTTTCACTTTTACAAATTGAATTAAATTTAAAATCTCAAACTTAATTTATAAATCTTAAAACGTTGGTTATATTGCAATTTTGATTAGAATTGAAGTTCAAAATAATTTAAATTTAAATTACTAGAATTTGGAAAAATTAAAATTTTTATTGATAGGAATTTATAAGAATGGTTTTTTACTAATTTTCGTATTGTTTAAAGAAAATTTAAAAATAATGATTTCATATCAATAGAAGTTTAAAATAAATGAAATTTGTATAGAAAATTGTAATAATTATATTAAAAAAAAATATTTTGTTCAAAAAACTATTTAGAAATATATTTTAACTTTATTTTTTAATAAAGAATTTTTCAATAATAAACTGATAAACATGAAACTTTATAGAAATCATATTTACTTTAACATACTTCGTTAATAAAAACAATTATGCTATTTATGCAAAAACAGTGTATTCATAAAAAGTATAGGGTAAAGAATTTAATTATTTTAAATTATGAAAAATAAATGTACAAAGTACGAAAAATCATGTGTTTATAATTTCCAGTGAAAATATGGAAATTTCACTTCTGTAGGGAAATACGATTCTGAATTCCGTGCATATAACAAGCATCTATTTCAGTTTCAGGAACTGATTATAGAATCATTTGAGATTGCTTGATCCAATTCTGGCATTAATTTAATTGTACATTATATCTCAAAATTGTCTAGATGAATTTATATCACAAAAATAATCAAATAATTACTAATAATCAAATAAAATAATCAAAGGGGAAACAATTTTTGGAAAAAATTACATTAAGATTTGTTGTTTAATATTCTTAATAGAATGCAAGAAATGGAATTGTTTACTAAATTTAAAAAGCGTATTTTCATTTATATAACCTCAAACTAGAAACTGGTTTCTTATACCAAATAAATAAAATTTTATAATTGATTTCACTAAATTTTAATAATTTTTTTTTTTCTGTTAATAATGTTTGGTTTAAAAAAAATAAATATAAAAATCAAATTTTACTTGTTTTATAACTTATAAATAAAATATTATGAACAAAATTTAATAAGCAAAATTGTAAAAAATGTCTCAAAGAGATACTTATTGTCAAGGTTTAATAAAAATTCATTCATGTTCACTTGATTTAAAAAAAAACACAACTTCGAGATTATGTCAATAGATAATAAAAATGCTCCTCAAATTTAATTAAGGAGGGCTATGCCGCGACTAAAATTAAACTTTCATTAATGCTTTTAAAATATATTAAACTAGGATTAATTTTACCTATTTCTGCAAAGTTTAAATAATTTTAACTACCTTGTTTTGGAGATATTTGAAATTAAATTTAGTGTATACAAGCAAAAGTTATGACAGATTTGGCAAATTAGCCATTTTTTAAACCAACCTATTTATTAAAATAGAATATTTAAAATATTCATGCAAAAGTTATGTGAGATTTGGCAAATTAGCAATTTTTTAAATCAACCTATTTTGCTTAGCGCGAAATTTAAAAAATCTAAACATGTATAAACATCTAAATTTTAATTTTTCCAAACTTAAAATACTTCCAACAAAATGTTGACTCAAATTTATTTTAACTTTGAGTAATGGGAAATTTTATATATTCAAAGTCTTAAGATTTATATTTAATTATTTTAATCTTTTACATTTACAAATTAAAAAGTTTAAACTTAATTTTATTTATACCTACGATTTCAAATTGTTTTAAACTTTAATTATTATATGAACTACAAATTGTTTATATTTTAATAGTAGATATTACACTTCAATTATTTTATACTCTTAATTCTTTAAATTTTAATTATTATAAACTTTAAATATTTTCAAAATCTAACAATGCATATTTTAATTATATTTTAAACATTAACCATTATATAAAAACCTAATTATATAAAAAAATGTATTACATACTAAGGCTTCAATCGGTTCAAATTTTGAAAATAATAATTTTGACAATAATTTGAATCAATGAAAATTGGGATAAATGGAATTTAAAATTTAAATTTTTAATCGATTAATATTTAAATAAATGATTACAGTTTGGAGAAATAAAAACTTTGACCAATTATATTTGAGAATAAGTAAAATTTTACTGAATTGAAATTTACATAACTTAAAATAATAAATTAATTGAATTTAGAATTCATTAAATTGTGGTTTGTATATTATTAAAATTTGAGAAGATTGAAAATTGAATTATTGAATAAAATTTGAAATAATTAAAATTTTAGAAAATATATTCAAATTTTAATATAGAACTAAATTTGAATCAATTGAATTTTGTAACACGCCCAATTTAAATCGATAGATTTTGATTGATTTAAATTCAATTTAATTCAAATTAAAACCAACTAAAATATAGATAATTTAAAATTTGATTGAATTCAGATTTTTTAAATAACAAATATTAAAAAAAAAACTGCTCTAAAAATCTTTTCTATTTTTAGATAAACGCTCGAGATAAATTTTAAAATTAATGTTTTTTATTTTCGTTAAAAATTGGCTGTAAAAAGAACATAAAAAATGAAACTTATTTGAATACTAGCAAAATAAAACGCGAGCAAGCGCGCGATTAGTTTTTCATACATTTTAAGAATTATAAAATACAATAATAAATATAAAAAATTGGTAAATACTATTTATTTAATAAGAAGTAATAAATATTTTAAATATAATATTTACAACTCAATTAATATAAAGAAAATAAATATTTATTTAGGACAAAATTTATAATATTTTCGAATTAAAAAGAATTGCAAAAAATAATTGAAAATAAAGAAAGTAATTGGAAATTTTGCAAATTAATTGAAAAAAAATGAAATCAATTAAAAATTGGGGAAAGTAATTTAAACAAACATAAAAATGTTTTAAACGTAAAGAAAATAGTTAAAATTAGAGAAAAATACTTGAGAATGTTAAAATAAAATTAAAACAAAATTGAATAATGAAAAATTAGAGAAAAAAATTGAAAATTGAAAAAAACATGGTTAGAAATTGAGATAAAATAATTAAAATTAAAAAAAATAATTAAAATTTGAGAAAATAATGAAACAAATTACATAAAATATTTTAAATAAAGGAAAGTTAAACAAAATTTGAGAAAAATACTTAAAACTTTCAGAAGTTCAATGAAATAAAAGAAAATAATTATAAATTAGAGAAAATAAATCAAAAAAGATAAAAATAATTTAAAATTGAACAAAACAAATTCTAATTGCAGAGAAATAAGTAAAACCTTTTTAACAATTATAAAAAAGAACGAGAAAAAGAACGAAAGTAATTAAAAATTGAAGAAAATAATATAAAAAACAATATAAATAATGAAATAATTTAAAAGACAGATAAATATTTAACAATTTTTAAAATTATGAAACAAATGTAAAGAATTAAAAATTGAAGAAAATAAATTTTAGAAAATAATTGAAAAATGTTTTTAAAATTTAAAACTTGCCGAAAATAATTAAAATATGATACAAACAATGATAAGTTGTAAAAAATAAATGACATTTAAGTATGATTTTTGAAAAAACTACAGAATTTTTTTTAAATAAAGAAAAAATAATTCAAATTTGAGAATAATACATGAAGATCTTAGAAATCAATTAAAAAAAAGAAAATTATTAAAAATTGGAGAAAAGAATTGAAGAGAGCTAAAGGTGATTGAAATTTACAATAATTAATAAACAAATTTTGAAATTATGAAAACAAATAAGAATGATATAACAAATGAAAATAATTAGAAACTGAAGAAAATATATTTGAATTTTCAGAAAAATACTTAAAAATCTTAGAAAATAATTTTAGAAAATGAAATAATAATTAAAAATCGTGAAAAATAATTGAAAAATGATAAAATTAATTCAAAATTAAAAAAAAAAATTAAAAATGCTAAAAATAATTTAAGATTGAGAAAGAAAATTAAATTAATAGTAAATACTATTTATCTAATAAGAAGAAATAAATATTTTAAATATAATATTTATAACTCAATTATATAAAGAAAATAAATATTTATTTAGGACATAATTTATAATATATTAGAATTAAAAAGAATTGCAAAATATAATTGGAATTAAACAAAATTATTGCAAATTTTGCCAATTGAAAAAATAAATGAAATCAATTAACAATTTGGGAAAGTAATTTAAACAATCATAAAAATGTTTTAAACATAAAGAAAATAATTAAAATATGATATAAACAATGATAAGTTGTAAAAAATAAATGACATTTAAGTGTGATAATTGAAGAAACTACAGAATTTTTTTTAAATAAAAAAAATAATTGAAATTTGAAAAAAAATACATGGAGATCTTAGAAATCAATTAAAAAAAAAAAGAAAATTACTAAAAATTGAAGAAAGGAATTGAAGAACTAAGCTAAAAGTAATTGAAATTTACGATAATTAATAAACAAATTTTAAAATTATGAAAACAAATGAAAATAATTAAAAATCGAAGAAAACAATTGAAATTTTAGAAAAATTCTTAAAAATCTTAAAAAATAATTTTTAGGAAATCAGAATAACTAAAAATTGGAGAAAAGACTGGAAGAATGCTAAAAATAATTGAAATTTACGATAATTAATCAAATTTTTTGAAAATTATGAAAACAAATTAAAATAATTAAAAATTGAAGAAAATAATAGAAATTTGAGAAGAATACTTTAAAAAATTTCAAATTAATTTAATTAATTTCCTAAATTTTCAGTTATTATCTCAAATTTAGATTTTTGTCATCAATTTTTCATTAAGGGCATGTGATGATAATGCTAAATTTGTCCGTAAACTTTCTCTTAAAGTACTCAATGTTTTGACACCAAACTTTGTCGAATTACTCAAAATATCATTAGAATGGTCTCTCTGACCCAAATTTATTTCATTTTTATCTTTAAACTAATTTTTTTTTCAATTTTACAATTTTTGGAAAATTTTGAAAAAAAAGTAAATTTGAAAAATATTTAGTTTAAAGACAAAAATGAAACAAAATTGGGTCAGAGAGACCATTCAAATGGTGTTTTGAGTAATTCTACAAAGTTTGGTGTCAAAACATTGAGTACTTTAAGAAAAAGTTTACGGACAAATTTAGCATTATCATCACATGCCCTTAAATAACGATTTTTTCATTTTTTTTTTTTTGCTTAAAAACAAATTCTGCAATTTTTCTTGATTTTCATCAATTTATAATTATATTCATTATTTTGTCATTACTTTTAAAAATTTAAATTATTTATCCGATATTGCAATTATTTTCAATATTATATATTATTTTTTATATTATTTTCTTCAATTTTCAATTACTTTTGTTCCTTTCTCGTTCTTTCTCATAATTGCAAAAAAGTTTTTACTTATTTCTCTTTAATTAAAACTTGTTCTGTTCAATTTTAAATTATGTTTATCTTTTTTCATTTATTTTCTCTAATTTTTAATTATTTTCTTATATTTCAATAAATTTCTGAAAGTTTTAAGTAATTTTCTCAAATTTTGATTCACTTTTCTTAATTTAAATTATTTTATGTAATTTGTTTAAATATTTTCTCAAATTTTAATTATTTTTTTTAATTTTAATTTATTTATCTCAATCTTTAACCATGTTTTTTCAATTTTTAATTATTTTCTCTAATTTTTCATTATTCAATTTTGTTTTAATTTACTTTTAACATTCTTAAGTATTTTTCTCAAATTTAAATATGTTTAAAACATTTTTATGATTGTTTAAATTACTTTCCCCAATTTTTAACTGATTTCATTATTTTTTTCAATCAACTTGCAAAATTGCCAATGGTTTTGTTTAATTTCAATTATTTTTTGCAATTTTTTTTAATCCTAAACTATTATAAATTTTGTCCTAAATAAATATTTAATTTATTTATATTAATTGATTTTTAAATATTATATTTAAAATATTTATTTCTTCATATTAGATAAATATTATTTACCGATTTGTTGTATTTATTATTGTATTTTATAATTTTTAAAATGTATGAAAAAATAATCGCGCGCGTTTTATTTTGCTAATAAATAGGGGAGAAGGCCCCAAGTTGGACACCCTATCGATTTATTGCTATAGAATCCAAACCGAATAAAATATATTAAAATGTTTTATACCGGATGAAAGTATAATTTATAAGGTAACTTATGGCCACAGAGATAAAATTTTATTTTGAACATAAACATTTTTTAAAGCATTTTTTCTAATTGTTAAAATTTTCGATCTAAAAAAAGTGGCCCCAAGATGGACACCTTCTTAAAAGTCTCTGAAAATGGTAGTAAATAAAAAATTAACATCGTGTAACAATTCTTGAACGAAGTTTTAATCATTTTACGGAATTTATCAAGAAGTAAAATTTCTAAAAACTTCAATTTAATAGCTTAACAGTAAAAAGTAATGAAATATCGAAAAATATCAATATAATAAATTCTCTAACGATAAAATCACATTTTATGATGGAAAATAAAATTTTTTAATTAATTGGCTCAAAAAATTATTGAAAAAAGTATAAAATCGAAAATATGCAAAAAAAATACATTGAGATTTTTGGCCTGTCCATCTTAGGGTACATGACACCATTTTTTAATCCCCAGTAAAAATATATATATGAATACTGAATTAGTAAAATCATTTTAGAATATTATTATACGATAAATAAAGAATATTATAACGTTCAGTACTCATTCTAAATCATAAATTTAAATAACTTTACCAACTTGAGAAAAAACTGTTACACAACTTTTTTAGACACAAAATTACGTGGTATGTGTAGAAGAAAAACCAACTGGTTTTTTTTCTTCAAATGTGCATCAAAATGTTCGTCTATACAAACAACAAAAATGACAGAAAGCATAAGGCGCTATCACCTTAAGGGCATGTGATGGATTATGACGTCACTGGTTTGGGCTAAATTTGTCCGCAACTTTTCTCTTAAAATATTGAATATTTTTTCATGAAACTTGGTAGAATTACTTAAAATGTCATTAGGAAGGTCTCTCAGATCCACGTTTGTTTGAATTTTGTCTCAAAATTGAGTTTTAAATAAGTTTGCAATTTTTCAAAAATTTCCCAAAATTAATTTTGGGCCAAAATTTCAACAAATTCGGGTCTCAGAGAGCTTTCTAATGTCATTTTAAGTAATTCTACCAAGTTTCATGAAAAAATATTCAATATTTTAAGAGAAGAGTTACGGACAAATTTTGTCTATACCAGTGACGTCATAATCCATCACATGCCCTTAAACAAAAATTTTATACGAAATGTCCATCTTGGGGCCCTGTCCATCTTGGGGCCCACTCCCCTATAAATATTTGAATAAGTAGGTATAAATGGTGGAAAATGAATTATGAATTGATGCGTAAAATAAATATACAATGAAGAAAAAAAATTAAATTAATTAGTCGAGCGCAGGAGAAAAAGATTTGCATTTTATTGAAAAACATAAAGAGCAAAAGTCAAGAAGTAGAAAGAAAAGCTAAAGTGAATATTGAACAGGTATAAAGGTGCAACCAAAGTGAACCTTTTGCAGGCGCGTGTAATTAAAAGTAAAAATAACAGTTTGTGAAACTCAATGCGAATAGTGGAAAGAAACAGACGAGAGTGTTTTTCAGTCTTGTTGAAATGTTCGCTCGTGCATGATAATAGCCCCCAATGGATGTTTCACGAGCTTGCAAGCTCGGGTTTGTTATACGACGGTTGTCGTAGAGCGATAATTAATTGTGGCCCGCTTTATTCGCGGATTTAACGACTACTGTGCGAGGCGAGGAGAAATGGAAATCGATAAAGCAACGATATTTTTTGAAAAGACGAAAATCTGGTAACAGCAGCTCGCGATATACAAAAATATGCCCTCTTAAATCTAAATCAGTCAAATAACACTTCAACTTTTATTTAACCCTCTTGACCTCAATATTATACCTGCAAGCTATCCTTGAAAATTGTATTTATTTTTTTTTGTCAAGTAGGAGAGTCGTTTTAAGTATACTTATTTCAGAAAAAATAATTATTTAAATATTGATGTCGAAATTCGCCATTTTGTCTAATGACAGGGTAATTGAGGGCGTCGATCAAAGAACCGGTTATAATTCTTTGACGCTCGAATTAGTTGGCCCCTGAGTCGAAAAAATTGTGTTTTTCAATTTTAGTTTTTTAAAAGCATATTCCGATAGAAAATTTTATTGCGCATCTTCTTTTTCTTTGACAAAAATTTCCAAATTTTATAGTTTTCAAAATAACTTAAAAAAAACTGATTTTTTGGAAACAAAAAATTTGATTATTTTTTTTGTGTTTAACTCGCGATAAATAAGACAATTATCAACATTTTTTGATCAAACAAAAACTAAAATACGCGTAATTTTATTGCTCGACTGTCAAAGCGAATGCAAATTAATTGCAATAATAATTGAAAAAGTTATTAATTATTTTCTAAACTAATGCAAAATTACTAACCTCCAAACTTCGATCATCTCGTTTATCTGACAAATTTTCACCACCAATGTACTTTGTGTTGCAAAGTTGTTTATTAAGACCTAAAAAAGTTTTCTGGAAAGTATGAGTACACAAAAATAATTACAACTCGAAAAATCACGATGTTATTGTTTAAATCTCTCTAGCAGACGACTGTTTCTTGCGCGTGGACTGAGATTAGCGTCACGTCACTCGTTCTAGGTTAATAATAATTTAAGACAAGATTACTATTTTTTATAAAAGTTTTATTAATTTTACAATAATTATTTCAAAATATTTTTATAATAAAATTTAGACTGTTTAAAATTCAAACAATATTCAACTTTCAATAAAATTGCCTACAATCAATTACCTACAAAAATGTGGAAAAATATGAATAAAAGAAAAAAAACATTTTTTTGTATGTTTTCTATAATTAATCAGATAGTTAATATTAAAAACAAGAACTAGCTTTGAATACAAAAATATAATCTTTTTATCATAAAACTAAAGTTTCAATCCAAAGCAGTCCGACCAAAAATGGAAATCCTATTCTAAAAAGAACAGACGTTGTGGTTAACTTTAGGCATGTAACTCCATTTCCGAGTCTCCTATTGGTCAGTAGATATCAAACCTCACTATCGATAGTTTTCAGTTTCGATTTTTTGTTTTGCAGACGAATTAAAATCTTTTAATTAAATATTGTAACTTCAAGTTTATTTTAAAAAATTTCTTATAATGTTAGTTATCTAAAATAACAAAAAATTTTATTAAAATAATTAATACATAGAAATTAGCTTTGACCTTGACTTCCGTATACGAGAACCCTTTCGACCAACTTAAGAGGTGTAACACGTTTCATCGGGCTTCTGATTGGCTAGCAGATTTTCGATATTTTTTGTCAACAATAATATCACAGTTTAGACGTTTATTTGTACTATTTTTCAATTTATTTAAAACCTTCGTTTATTGAATAATCGCATTTTATGAAATAATAATAACTTGAAAAGAAATTAAATTGTAATAATTAAGGAGTGATAGTTTAAGAAGTGACAGCGATTTTAGTGAAGTTGTTAAGGTTATAGTGTTTTGAGTGAAATAATGTTTTGTTTACATTGGCATTCGTTTCTGACAGGTGAGTAAATGATAATAATATTAATAATCTTTTATTTATTTTTATTTTATTTCTAACTTATTTATCTGTTTTTTAGTTCTATTATTTAAATGCATTTTTTTTTCTAAAAGTATCATAATTATTTATCTCATTTAAGGTTTTGATATTTCTTTTTATTGGAATGCACGTGGTGATTGTCATCGGATTTCTTTTCGGTCAAGTGGAAATGGTGAAACTGGTAAGTAATAATAATTTTTAGTTTTTTATTTCGTTTTATTGTATGTTTATAATTCATTAACCTTTTAAGTTACTGAAAATAAAAAATATTATACTTTCATGTTTAAGGTTATGTTTTTTGTTATTATTCTCCAGTTAGGTAGCACAGTGGGATAAAATGACAAAATTTGGTTCAAATTGACTTTTTGGCCGCAATTTTAAACCAAATAAAAAAATTCTTTTTTCCTCTAACGCAGAAGTAAATTTTAAAGAGATCTGTAAATGTCGATTTTTTAATTCTTGTTTTATAAATTTTTAATGTTAATGCAAAAAGTTTTAAAAATAATGTTTTTTTACAATTTTCGATTTCTTTTGCACAAAAATTTTTTTTGCATACTTAATAATGTATGCGTTTGATGTTTGGGGGTGTGTCAATAATAAAAAAGAAGTTTTTACGCTTAAAAATTTTTATAAACAATTTATATAAATAATTACACTTTATGAATTTTCTTAAACAGTTCACATTATAAACATTCATTAAGAAAAAAATAACAAGCGCCCCGCTTGTTATTTAAACAAACGAAAATAATTGACAATTGAAAACAAAATTAAAAAAATGGCTAGATTAATACACAACCGAACAAAATAATTTTAAAAATCAAAGAATAATTATAAAATTTTAAGATAATAATTAAAAATTGAAAAAATTGTAGGAAATTATTGAAAATTGTGGAAAATAATTAATAATTAAAGGAAATAGTTGAAAAATTGAAGAAAATATGTGAAAAATTACGAAAATTATTGTCAATTGAAAACAAAATTCCAAAAATGACTAGATTAATAGACAACTGAAAAAAAATAGTTGTAAAAATTAAACAAGAAATATTAAGTTGAAAAAAAATAATTGCAAATTTAAAAATTAAGAAAATTATAGGAATAATTGTTGTAAAGAATTGCAGACTTAACACCTGAATTGAAAATCGAAGAAAATAATTAAAATTGAAAAAAGTAATTGAAAATTGAGGAAAGCAATAAAAAAATGAAGAATTGAATTTAAATTTATGAAATATATTTAAAAATTGAAACAAATTAATTTAGAAAAGCCGAGAAATAATGAATATAGAAAAAAAACAATTGAAAACTGAAGAATGAAAATCAAACTTGAAGAATAGAATTAAAAAAATAATTGAACAATTGTATTTAAATTAAAGAAAGTTAATAATAATAATCGAAAAAAAAGGAAAAAGGAGATAATTTTTTAATATTAAAGAACATAATTGAAAATTTTAAAGTTAAATTTAAATTTGAAGAAAATAACTGAGAATTAAAGAGAATAATTTTCGAATTACAAAAGTAAATTAAATATTTCAATAAATTACAAAAATACCTGCTTGCTTCGAAATAGCGTGAGTTTTAGAAAGAGAACCTAAAATTTGATATTCAATGATAAATGTGACAAGTTAATCCGCCATTATTCTTATTCTTTTTTAGAACTTTTCTAAAATTCCAATTGTTTTCTTCAATTTTTAATTATTTTCATTTGTTTTCATAATTTCAAAATTTGTTTATTAATTATCGTAAATTTCAATTACTTTCAGCTATTTTCTTAAATTCCTTTCTCCAATTTTTAGTTATTTTCATTTTTTTTAATTGATTTCTAAGATCTTTATGTATTGTTTTTCAAATTTCAATTACTTTTCCTTTATTTAAAATATTTAATGTAATTTGTTAAATTATTTTCCCAAATTTTAATTATTTCTTTTAATTTTATTTTTTTTATCTCAATTTTTAACCATGTTTTTCAATTTTCAATTATTTTCCCTAATTTTTCATTATTCAATTTTGTTTTAATTTACTTATAAGATTCTCAAGTATTTTTCTTAAATTAAAATTATTTTCTTTATGCTTAGAACATTTTTATGATTGTTTAAATTACTTTCCCCAATTTTTAATTGATTTCATTTTTTTTTCAATTATTTTGCAAAATTTGCAATTATTCTGTTTAATTTTATTCATTTTTTTGCAATTTTTTTTAATTCATAAATATTATAAATTTTGTCCTAAATAAATAATTATTTGATTTATATTATTTGATTGTTAAATATTATATTTTAAATATTTATTTCTTCTTATTAGATAAATATTATTTACCGATTTGTTATATTTATTATTGTATTTTATAATTTTTAAAATGTATGAAAAATGTATACAATTTATTTTGCTAGTAAAATAATATTTTTCAGATCGTTAAATTTGAAAAATAGAAATTAGGATCGCAAAACTTGGATTATTTCAAATTTTCAGCTATTTACAAAAATGTTGATAAATTGAAATTTAGATTAATAAAAACTATTTGATTGATAGCAAATTTGAATAATATTGTTGAATCATTAAAAGTTTCAAATAATGGAAATTAAATGGTTTGAATTAGTCTAAGTTTGAAATAATTAAAATTTGTATCATTATAATTTGATAGTATTTAAATGTGGAATAATTAAAACTAGAATTGATAAAAGTTTTGAATAATTAAAATTTGGATAAATAAATGTTTGAAAGTGTATTAATTACTGTTTGTAATAAACTTAATTTGGATAGTTAAAAGTTCTTACTGATTGAGGTTTTAAATAATTTAAAATCAGATTAATACAAAAATTTTAATTTATAAATATGTAAAAATTAGATATAATTTTTATTTTCGTCTAGTTAGAAATTATTGAAAATTATTGAAATTCAAATCGCAAAATTTCAGTTAATATTACAATTTTGCATTTGAAGTTTGAAATACATTTTGAATCGATTTTCAGAAATATTTTAAGAAGGTTCTCTTCATTTACATAACCTCAAACTAGAAAGTCGTTTTTTACCCCAAATAAAAATATTATTCGAATCTATTTCACCGAATTTTAAAATATCCATTTGTAAATTTTTCAGAAAAAATTAGGTTCAGCTGAAATTTGTTGTCAAATAGTGAATATTATAAATTTCATGTTTTTTCTTTCAATCTAATTAGAATCTGTCATTTTCATCCAATTTTGCCATTTAATGAAATTCTATTAAAAATAGGAAATAGCAAAATAGGAAAATGAACTAAATTCTATAAAAAATAATTTAAATAAATATAAATATAATAAATATAAATTAAATTCCATTAAAAATAATGTTTTAAAAAGGAAACTGCGAGCTGTTTCATTTTCCTTTTTAAAATATTCTCTACAATTTTATTTGTTGGGTTTTGTGGAATTATTTTTTTTTTTAAAGTTATTAAACAAATAAAATTTGTTTTTTACATATTATTTAATGAAAATAATATTTAACAAAAACTAACAAATAAAATTGTAGAGAATATTTTAACGAGAAAAATGAGCTATTATATGTTTAAAATGAATAAAAAACACAGGTTTTGCCTAGATTGAAGCATACAATTTTAAATAATTATTATTTAACAAATTTTACCTCTACCTAATTTTTTCTAAAAAATATACAACTCGAATTTGCAAAATTTAGTAAAATTAATTTTACTAATTTTTTTTTTGGTGGGAAAAGACATGTTTCAGTTTGAGGTTATGTCAATGTAAAGAAGCTCCTTAAGTTCGGTCGGAATAATAAAAATTTCAAATTATTTAATAAAAAAAAAATGATTAAAATCTCACTAATTCAAATAGATAATAATAATATGATTCAATTTTCAAACGTTAATTACTTTAATTTATTTTCCCTTACTTTTTACTCAAAGACAAATTTGTTTTTCATTGAATTCTCGTCAAGTAGTTATTTTCGGTTTCGACCCAATTTTTTCTCAATGAAAACATTTGCTCAATGGGATCAGTCTACTTTACTATAAAAGCAAAAGAAATTAACTTTTTTTTTTTTTTCTTTTAATGGCGCCAGTTTACCGCTGTAAATCTTGACGAACAAATGCAATGATTGGGAAAAAAAAGTTAACAAAGAATGTGAACCGTAAGAAATATTACTTTTTTAACCAGTGCTTTATTCAGGGCATGCGCTAGCAATGTTACTTATAGATATACTCCCTTCATAGGGGCGCGAAACCGTTGCGGCAGTTTAGTCGGTACAAGCACGTTGTGCTGAAATGTTTCGTTCCGGTTCGTTTTCCTCAAATCTGTCAGATTCGGTTTCCGTATCTCAGGATTTTCTCCCGACAATGATATTGTTCACGAAAAATAAATAAAACAAAAGCTCCCAATGCAATAGAAAGCATCGAAATCTTTCTCAAAATATTCAGCTCACATTTTTACCAAAAAGACAATTTTCTGTTCTTTCCACCAAACTTTGTTATTTTTGACGTGATTTCAAAAAATAATGAACTCAGTTTTGAATTGTAAATATAAAATTGTTTCTGCGTTAATTTCTGACAATAGATGTTT
This sequence comes from Ganaspis brasiliensis, assembly GCA_037103525.1. Taxonomy (NCBI): domain Eukaryota; kingdom Metazoa; phylum Arthropoda; class Insecta; order Hymenoptera; family Figitidae; genus Ganaspis; species Ganaspis brasiliensis. The sequence goes on along the minus strand of JAZKLR010000114.1, from coordinate 7,691,835 downwards.
TTAAACAAAATAGTTTCATCACTCCATAATTTAATTTTTAACATTTTGGTTTGGAGTGGACAATTAGATTTTGATTAATCATCAATTTTGAGTTATTTTTGAGAAAAATTGACAATTTGAAGTTGTGATGGATAATTTAAAGAATTTTTTGTCGCACAAAGAGAATCGGAGGTGTTGAGTTTTTTTCAAGGTCACGCTACCGATGGAGAAATGTAATTTCGGTTTTTGACTTTGCGTGTGAGGAAGATTTGATTTTGTGTGAAGATAACGAGTGTATACGATCATGGTGACGAGATTTATGAGGATTTCGATGATAATGATTGCATGGATGGTTGATTTTACCGCAGCCGGAAGTTGTAGGGCTGCAAAATTATGTTGTCAGGGTCGGGACTCTGGTTGTGTGATTCAAAAAGCATCCCCCAATGCTATCATTGAGAGTCCTCGTGACACTCCGTGTTATTGCGACCACGCTTGTTTGAAACTCAACGATTGTTGTGATGATTTCAAAGAATCCTGCAACGGTAATTTTTTTAAATTATTTTTAAAAAGCCATTGTTTTGTGTTTTAATTGTATCCAAATTTAAAAATTTAACAGTATAAACTTAATTAGAAATGATAAACATAATGATATAAGTATTGATAATAGATTTTTTAGAATAATAATAATTGTTTATTAAAAATAGTGAAAAAGGAAAACTTTTGCTTTATAGGCAGATTTTATTGAATTTTAGTCGAATAGTAATAAATGTGAAAAATTAAATTTCAATTGAGATTGTATTCAAATTATAAATATATATAAAACAAATTTGTGATTAATAAACAAGTTGGATCTCAGGCTAGAAAATTAGATATGTTTAAAAAACAAATTTGTAATCCTTACTATATTGATAAATTACTTTTGAACGGAAAAAATATTTTGGGTAACTTTTACCTTATTTATAATAGACCTAGGATTCAAGTGACAAATGTATAATTCTCAAGATTTTAGAAAATTATTCCCATATTTCTGGTATAAAAATTAAGTTCAAAGTTACCAGAAATATGTGGATTATTTTCTAAAATTCTAACTGAGGCAAAGATCCATGTTTCTTTACAATTTAAAAAAAGTATTCGAGCCACTTGTGGAATTAATTAATTATTTTTAAATGAACTTGATCCGGGTAAATATTATTTTGAGTTAAATAAGGATTTCCTTACTTATTTATTTATTTATTTAGTAATTACAATCCCCGCACTTATCTCATGATAATAGGTGGAAATAAATTATTCGATTTGATTTAAATAATATTTTTTTCAATTAGCAAGCTTTTAGTGAAAAAGTACGTAAAACAAGCTTTTAATTTTAAAAATGCTTCAATTTAAAAAAATATACGTAATAAAAAATATACCTACTATTACGTGGATTAAATATTCTCAATTTAGAAATTTTTATAATTTACAAACATTTTACTTTAAAAACATTTTTAATTAAAATAACCGATGTAAATAAAGTGTTTTTTTTTAAAATTTTTTCCGAGTGCACCGAGTATTGATTTAATTTAACAATTTTGTTTCAAAAAAAGAGTTAAATAAACTTGAAAAACACAATTTTTAATTTGTAAAAGTTTTCCGAAGATTGAATATTGATTCAATTGAACAAATTTGTTTGGATAACAAACAAGATAGTTTTCACAATTTACAAAAAGAAATCATTCTGTACACATTTCTTAATTAATTTTGAGATAATTTATAATAATTTATATTTTATAAAATTTATAATTTTGAATATATTTATTAAAGTGAAAAAACAGGTGTATTTGACAAATTTGGTGGATTAATTTCATTAACCAGAAGTAATAATTGTTTAAAATAAATGTCAATATGAGAAAGCATACTCAGAGAGAGTAAGTTTGCAGACCTAAGTAAAGAAGGTTGTGGTGAACGCAGCAGAAAATTACTGAAGCTTTTATGCTAATGAGGTATTTTTTCCCTTACTCTGAAATATAAAGCAAAAAATTACGGAACAGCATAATCGAGTATAAAAATGCAAGGATCTTTATTTTCCGAAATTTTGTGAAATGAAAGATTTACATAAAACATTTTCATTAGTACGGGAAAAAAGTTTATTGGAAAATTGGAAGTGTTTGCGGGCATAAAAGAAAACCAGACTTTTTTTTTATTGGTTCAAATAAATTTAATTGGGCAAATAGAACACAGAAAAAAAGACTTTTTCCGTGGGATATTTTTTGTTGAAGAAAACGGCAATTGGATTTAGAAGTATAGAGGTTTAATTTAGAAATATAAGTTCAAATTAGTAGTGTACTTTTTCAGTTAAAATAAATTTTTAGTAGAAAATTGGCATTACAAAAAGTTATTACAATAAATGTTTCACTTCTGGGTTTGCTTTAAAATTTTACAACTTATGTTTCAATTAAAAACTCAGTTTCTAAAACCGCTGAAAATAATGCGGATAAAAAATGAAAGATTGGAATAGAATAGGAAAGAGTATAAAACAAGGGGTAAAAAAGAAAAAAGTTGGAAAGGGTCAAAATAAATGATAGAAAATGATTTTAAAAAATGAAAAAGAGAGAAAAAAAGAAAATTTAAAAGAATTTAAAGGATTGAGAAGAATTTAAAAGGATAGAGAAGAATCGAAACGAATAGAAAAAAATTTAAAAGGATACGAACTAGTCAAGAAGAATAGAAAAGAATTTAATAAGTTAGAAAAAAAACCCAAAAGAATAGAAAAGAATAGGGGATAAAATAGAAAAAAATGGGAAATAATTTAAAACAATATAGAAAATGAATAAAAAGGGATCGATAAGGATTTTACAAAATATATTTATTTTATATATTTATTTATATATATTTATTTATATATTTATTAAAAATATAGAAATAAATAAAAAATATTTGGGAAATATTTAAAGGAATGTAGAAAATAATCTTGAAAGTGAAGAAAAGAATTTAAATAATGGAAAAGAATGGGAAAGTATTTAAAACTATAGAAAGGAATAGAAATAAATATTTAAAGATTGAAAAGAATGCAAAAGAATAGAAAAGGATTTAAAAGAATATAGAACAGATTTTGGGACAGAGAAAAAAGAACTTATAAACGAGAAATGAATAGGAAAAAATACGATGTAGAGTTTAAAGGAAAAAAAGCGATTTTATAAGAGATTAAAAAAAATTTAAATATTAAAAGAAAATGATTTTAAAAAATAAAAACAATAGGAAACAATAAAAAAGTATTTTTTAAATTACACAAGAATAGAAATAAAGGAAAAGGATTTGAAAAAATAAGGAAAAGATTTAGGACAGATCTGAAACGTTTTTTCGAAGTATAAAAAATGGGAAAGTGTAGAGAAAGGATTTAAAACAAAAAACAAAGAATTTTTTTTTATAAAAGCATAGAAAAATAATCATTTAAAAAAAACCAACAGAAAACAATAGTCACTAAAACAACAATAACAAACAATAAAGTAAATAATAAAATAATAAAAAGATTAATTATATTTTCTGAAAATATTCTGGAAAGGCGAGAATGGTTGAAAGTAAAAACCAATTGGAAACTTAAAACTGAATGATTGTTTTATGATAAAAAATTAGAATTTTTTTAAAAATAAAATTTTTATTAAACTTTCAAGTAATAAATATATATGTTCAGTGAGGTGTATAAATATGGCGCGCTTATATACCTTAATTTATTATTCTTATTTCAAAAAGGAAAACTATTTTTATTGTTTATTTTTAGAAACTATTTATAAATTAATTTAAATTTAATTTTATTAATTCGTAGTAAACAGTGACTAAAATATCTAGTAGACATAAATCTATTAATTTATTTAGTGGTTTAACATAACCTCTAAATTATTTTGATTTATTGAATTAGTTATTTCCTAACGAATTGATTTTAAGAGAATATATATTATAACTATTTATCTGTAAAGAAAATAAAATTTATCAGAAATAAAATAATAAATTATTAATTAAGTAATTAAATAATATTTAACGATGGGTGAAACAAACACTCGGAAGAAACGTTAGTCCAACTCTAAGTTTTTGTATGTTTAATTAACAATACAATTTAAAATTATAAACAGTTAACTAATCTTTTCTATGTTCCTGATATTTATGTAAATAGAATTAACATTACCATAACATATCATTTTTATCATTTCGTAATTTTTCTTGCAAATCTCAATTATTTTATTTCTATTTCAATTTAATTCTTAAATTTTCAATTTATTTCCTCCATTTTAAATTATTTTCTTCAATTCTCAATTATTTTCTTCAATTTTCAATAATCCTCGTCTTTTTTCAAATGACAATTATTTTTTTGAACTTTCAATATAATTCTTTGATTATCTTCTTCAATTTTCAATTGATTTCATAAATTTTCATTTATTTCCAAAGATTTTTACTATAATTTTCTTTCAGTTTTTAATTGACATATATTCTTCTTCAATTTTGTACCTAATTATCCTTTAATTTTTTTTTAATTATTTTGTTCTGTTGTCGATTATTCTCGGCAGATTTCGAATTTTTTTAATTTTTTTTAATTTTCAAGTATTTTTGTTAATGTTAAATCAATTTAGTAATTTTCCTTTTAATTATCAATTGTTTTCTTACAAATTTAATTTAATTCTTTAATCTTCAATTTATATCTTCAATTTTTAATATATTTTTTCCATATATAATTCTCGTCATTTTTCAATTATTTCCTTCAATTATTAATTATTTTTCACAATTTATAATTATTTCCTACAATTTTTCCAATTATTATCTTAAAATTTTATAATTATTCCTTTTTTATCAATTTTTTTGTTTTGCTGTCTATTAATCTAGCCATTTTTTGAATTTTGTTTTCAATTGTTCATTATTTTCGTCATATTTCAAATATTTTTTCAATTTTTCAATTATTCTCGTCATTTTTCAATTATTTCTTTTAATTATTAATTTTTTCCGCAATTTTCAATTATTTTTTACAAATTTTTCAATTTACAATTATTCTTGAAGTTTATAATTTTTCTTTAATATTTTGTTCTGTTGATAATTATTCTCTTTTTTTTCTAATTTTTTCTCAATTGTCAATTACTTTTTTGATCTTTCAATTATTTTGTTCAATGTTAAATAATCATTGTTCTTTTTCTATTGTCAATTATTTTTTTCAACTTTCAATATAATTCTCTAATTATCGTCTTCAATTTTCAATTGATTTCATACATATTCATTTATTTCCTAAAATTTGTACTATTATTTTCTTCAGTTTTTAACTGAAAACTTAATATTCTTCTTCAATTTTGTACTTAATTATCCTTTAAATTTTTTTTAATTATTTTGTTCTGTTGTCGATTATTCTCGGCAGATTTCGAATTTTTTTTATTTTTTTTTTAATTTTCAAGTATTTTTCTTAATATTTAATCAATTTAGTAATTTTCCTTTTAATGATCAATTGTTTTCTTACAAATTTAATTTAATTCTTTAATCTTCAATTTATTTCTTCAATTTATAATATATTTTCTCCATATATAATTTTTGTCATTTTTCAATTATTTCTTTTAATTATTAATTATTTTCCACAATTTTTAATTTTTTTTTACAAATTTAATTTAATTCTTTAATCTTGAATTTATTTCTTCAACTTTTAATATTTTCTCCAATTATAATTCTCGTCATTTTTCAATTATTTCTTTCAATTATTAATTATTTTCCACAATTTATAATTATTTCCTACAATTTTTTCAATTATTCTCTTAAAATTTTATAATTATTCTTTTTTTTCAATTTTTTTGTTTTGCTGTCCATTAATCTAGCCATAATTTGAATTTTAGATATTTTAGATATTTTCTTCAATTTTTCAATTATTCTCGTCATTTTTCAATTATTTCTTTTAATTATTAATTTTTTCCGCAATTTTCAATTATTTTTTACAAATTTTTCAATTTACAATTATTCTTGAAGTTTATAATTTTTCTTTAATATTTTGTTCTGTTGATAATTATTCTCTTTTTTTCTAATTTTTTCTCAATTGTCAATTACTTTCTTAAAATTTTAATCTAATTCCTTAATCTTTGATTTTTTCAATTGTTAATTTTTTTTCTCAATTATTATTTTTAATTTTAAATCTCAGTCTTTAATTTTCAATTATTTCTCTCTAAATCTGAATTAGTAGTTTTCTACTAAGAATTAGTCGAATTCATGGCTCATTTTTCTCTAATTCATATAGTAGAAAACTACTAATTTTTAGTAGAAAACTACTAATTGAAATAGTGAAACTTTACTTTAAAAAAAAGTATATTTTTTTACTAATTTAATTAGTAGTTTTATACTACAAAATTAGTAGTGTTCTACTAAGAATTAGTAAAATTCTTACTATTTTAATAGTAGCTCACTTTTTGCTAATTCATTAGTAGAAAACCACTAATTTAGATTTAGAGAGTTTATTAAATATTCAGTAATTCTTACCTTTCTTCAATTATGAATTATTTTTTTCAAATTTGAATTTAATTATTAAATTTTTAATTTATTTCTTAATTCTTTTTATTATTTTCTTCAAATTGTTATTTTTCAGTTTTCAATTATTTTCTTCTATATTCTACAATTTTTAGCGTTTTTAATTACTTTTTTCAATTTTTAATTATGTTCTTTAAATTTCAATTCCATTTTTCAGTTATCAATTTTCTTCTATTTTCAATCCAGTTGTTTAATTTGTTATTATTTCCAACAATTCTTCCTATAATTTTCTTAATTTCTTAATTTAATATTTCTTGTTAAATTTCTTCAATTATTTCTTTTAGTTGTCTGTTAATCTAATCATTTTTCAAATTTTGTTTTTAATTGTCAATTTTTTTGGTCAGTTTTCAGATATTTTCTCCAATTTTTCAATTATTCTCCTCATTTTTCTATTATTTCTTACAATTATTAATTATTTTCTTCGATTTTCAATTGTTTTCCTAAATTTTTCAATTATTTCCTGTAATTTTTTCATTTTTCAGATATTTTCTTAAAATTTTATAATTTTTCTTGGATTTTTTCAATTTTTTTGTTCGGATGTGTATTAGTCTATCCATTTTTTGAATTCTGCTTCCAATTGTTCATTATTTTCGTCATTTTTCAGATATTTTCTTTAATTGTGTAATTATTCTCGTAATTCTCATTATTTATTGCATTTGCAAAAATTTATAGTTTTAAATGACTAAAAACAATGCAAAGTTTTTCGCTCTCTTAGGCGCTTGTTAATATTGATACTTATTTTATATTTGGTCATGGAATTTGATGAAAAATGGTCTGGAAAACCTGAAGTGATTGAATATTAAAATTTTGAAAACGTAGCAACTCTGTTTTAATTTTAAACACATTCCAGTTTGTTATTTATTATATATATTTTGTCACATTTTTGTCACCTTTTTTTGGTCTTGTCTCGATCTTGATTCTGTTGGTCTCGTCTCGTCTTGAGTCTCGCTGCAACACTAAAAATAAACAAAGGACGAATTTTTTTAAATGGCATATAATTGCCATATAAATTTATTATTGACACATTAAAGTTGATTAAATGAAAAATTGTGGTATAAAAAGTAGAAAAGTTTGAGATAATTAATGAAGTTAAATTTGAGAGATTTTGACGGGGAAAAAAGTGCAGCGATTCGTGGAACTATTCTTTTGTTAACAAAACGGGGCGCGAGCGGTAATGGCCTAAGTAAGTGGTCCCCATCCAGAATGTATTTTTACATTTATTTTCACCAAGGGAAATTCTTTCTTAAGGTGGCAGAAAAGAAGTTGAGTTTATTTATGGTTCGAGAGAGTGAACGGAGAGGATCGCGTTGAAAAGGGTGAGCGTACAAGAAATAGAGCGAACAGGATCATCCTCCGAATATACCCTTCGGACATACGCCATGTTCCATGAAGAATGTACTTTCGTCCGGCAAACATTCTCTAAAGAAGAACAAGTGCGAAAGAAAACAAGAAAATAATGTTGAGAGATCTGCTCTACAATAGCATTTCCTTCCGAATCTAAAGGTCGAAACCTTTTACTACAAGAAACATTTTTCTTCAAAGAGAATCTTCAAATCGACTCACTTTTTACATAGTAACTTTTATGTCATTCTTTTCGATGACTTTTATGTCACTTTTCAGTTACTCTTTTGTTCAACTTTTAGAACCCTTTTTCGTGAATTTTATATTATGTCTTTTTTAAATTTTCAAGTACTCTTTCCCTTGAATTTTATATTAGGCGGTTTTAGAATTTTTATATTATACTTTTTTTAAACTCACTTGAATTACTTTCTTTTTAAGAAGGTTTATCCAAAAATCGATTTTCTACAGATTCTTATAAAATTTTAAAAATATATTTAATTCATTATTTTACATGTATACTGTATAGTTAAAATTTTATTAAAATTTACCATTCTGTTTTTAAGGTATAAATTTATAAAATTGGAGCTTTTACATTGAAGCTGTAACAAAACGCCAAAAATGTCTAAGTTTTAATTAATTTAAAAATCGGCTTTATAAATTTAAAAAAAAATTAATGTATTTTAAACTATAGTATAATGAAACTTTTACAACAATAATATTTTTAAGCAGCAGCATTTACGCGCGCTCAAGCGTGCGACAAACTTTGCATTATTGTTGGTCTTTTAAAACAATACATTTTTGCAAATTTAAATAATGACAATTACGAAATTAAAGAATATATCTAAAAAATGACGAAAATAAAATTCTAAAAATGGCTAAGTAATTACACAATTGAATATAATAGTTTAAAAAATTAAACAATAAATAGTCAATTTAAACAGAATAGTTGAGAGACCGAACAAAATAATTTAAAAAATCAAAGAATAATTATACAATTTTAAGATAATAGTTGAAAATTAAAAAAATTGTAGGAAATAATTGAAAAGTGCAGAAAATAATTTTTAATTGAACAAAATAGTAGAAAAATGACAAAAATAATTGAAAAATTAAAGAAAATATGTGAAAAATGATGAAAATAATTGCCAATTGAAATTAAAATTCGAAAAATGACTAGATTAATAGACAACTGAAAAAAGTAATAGAAAAAATTAAACAAGAAAATATTGGATTTAATGAAAATAATTGCAAATTGAAAAATTAGGAAAATTATAGGACTAAGTATTGGAAATAATTGCAAATTGAACAATTGAATTGAAAATCGCAAAAAAATTAATTGAGATTATAGAAAATAATTTAAAATGAGAAAATAAATTAAAAATTTAAGAATTAAATGAAAATTTGAAATAATAATTGATAATTGAAAAAAAAATTACAAAATGACGAAAATAATTGACAATTGAAAACAAAATTTAAGAAGTAGCCAGATTAATACAGAACCGAACAAAATAATTTAAAAAATCAAAGAATAATTATAAAATTTTAAGATAATAATTGAAAATTGAAAAAATTGTAGGAAATAATTGAAAATTGTGGAAAATAATTAATAATTAAAGGAAATAGTTGAAGAATGACGAAAATAATTGGTAATTGAAAACAAAATTAAAAAAATGACTAGATTAATAGACAACTGAAAAAATTATTAAAAATGTAACCAGGAAATATTAATTTAAAAGAAAATAATTGCAAATTGGAAAATTAAGAAAATTATAGGACTAAGTGTTGGGAATACTTGTACATTTAGCAACTGTATTGAAAATGGAAAAAAAAATTAAATTTGAAAAAAATAATTGAAAATTGAAAAAAGCAATTAAAAATTGAAAAATGGAATTAAAATTTAAAAAATGTACTTAAAAATTGAAAAAAGAGTAATTGAAAAAAGCTGAGAATTAATGAATATAGAAGAAAAAAATTGAAAACTGAAGAATAGAAATACAAATTGAAAAATAGGATTAAAAACTAAAGAAAATAATTAAAAAAATTATATTTAAAATTAAGAAACTTAATGATAATTTTACAAAAGTAATAGAAAAAAGCGATGATTTTTTAACAATAAAGAAAATATTTGAAAATTGAAAAGTAGAATTTTGATGAAAATAACAGAGAATTGAAGAGAATAGTTTCAGAATTAAATATTTAAATTAGAATTTTAGAATAATTTTTATAAGTGAGGAAAATAAATAAAAAAATCTAAGAATTATTGAATATTGAGAAATTAATTGAAAATCGATAAAAATAATTGAAAACAAAAGAAAATAATTAAAAAATGAAGAAATGAATTGGAAATTAAAGAATTAAATAGGAGTTTCAAGAAAATAATTAATAATAATTTATTTATTTAGTGAAGAATAAAAATAATAATAAAAGAAAAATTCCAATATGACGAACATAATTAAAAATCGACGAAAATAATTAACTATTTAAAAAAATAATTAACAATTGAAAAAAATTCGAATAATGGCGAGAACAATCGGCATTTAATGATTTTTTGTTAAATTAATGAATAATCTTTATTTTTTTCTCCCCCCCCCCCGCACATATCGCAGGGTTCGAGGATTCAATTACATATATCTTAATCTAACTTAACCTATTATAACGACGTTTCTTTGAACACCTTATCTACATCTTTAACTACTCACTAAATTTACTAATATTAAACGCCAAGTGCCAGGGTTTCCGTTTCCTGTTCCCTCTAGCCTTTGTGGCTTCTTCTGTATCTTTACACTTTTACATGACCTTCTTGGTGTCCTTTCCGACACCCCACGACTGAGCCATCAAATCCCGCAAAACCAAAAAGGACGACTTACCCCGTATTTTAGCTAGCCCTACTTTCCCTCATCTCCTCTAGCCTTCTCATCCATCCTTCTCCTTGTCCGTTTTCATTCAGAATCCATCTAACACTTTCATCCACTCTTTTTTCTTCTTCTTCCTCTTTGCTACACCTATCCAACACATGGGCCCACTCTTCTAATTCATACCCACACACCCTACACAACCTATCCTCTTCACTCTTCCAATACTTACATTCGTTCATACCCTCTCCCATTCTAAATCTCACTACTCTGCTCCATTTACTCTCTTTATTCATTCTTTCCAAGTACTGCGGTATTCCTTCCTCTCTTACCATTACATACCACCTATTATATTTCGAATCTCTTATCTTTTCCCACCTATCGTCCTTATCTATTTTTCTACATACTACCTCCACCCCCTGGTTTTTCCACTCAGACCCTTTTTTCACCTCCTTTCTCACTCCTCTTCTATCCTTCTCCCACCTCGACATCTCCCTCTCCCCTTTCTCTTACCTACCACTAATTAAACTAAAGCACAATCTCGCCCAACTGTTCCCTCCCCCTTGCTTCAGTTTTTCCTCATACCCCCACGCTCTCTTTCTTTGTCTCACCACCATCTTCTCTCTCTCCAGTTCATCCCTCAACATATAACCTGGAAAGTTTCCACTCACACCCATTGTCCATCTCAAAAAACGCTCATGCATACCTTCCACTTTTTTCATTACTTTCCACCCCCATAGCTCAGTACCGACCACACTAACACGTCAAACAGCCATACCCTTCTCCTCCAATTATCTCTAAATCTCCTTTTCCCTATCTCCCACACTTGTCCCATCATTCTACACGCTCTTTCCACTATTCTTTTCACATTTAACCCTTGCCCTCCATTATAACAAAACAAGAAACCCAGATAACAGAATTCTTCCACTTCCTCCACCTCTCTTCCATTCAGCTTCCATTCATATAGCATCCCTCCTCTTCTATTCCTAAATCTCACCATCTTCGTCTTTTCCACGTTTATCCATCCAACAGCACTATATCGTCTGCATATGCCATCGCATATAATTTTTTCACTTCGGTAACTACACCTCCTTTGCCTTTTTTCCTTAATCTCTCCTCTAGATCCGCCATCAAGAGACTAAATAGCAACGGACTTAACGGGCAGCCTTGCATTAACCCTCTTCCTACCCAAAATTCCTCCCCCAGTTTCTCTCCTACTCTTACCCTCGATTTCCCATCCCTATATAACTCCTTTAACCTTTCAATTAATCCCTCCTCTATTCCCCTGTCCCTTAACACCTTCCACATAATCCCTCTATTCACTGAAGGAAAGGCCGCCTTAAAACCGACGAATAGAGCTACTAATTTGCCTTTTTTCCTTCCTAAATTTCTGTTCACTAAATAGTTCAGTACAAAAATATTGTCCATTGTCCCCATTCCTTTCCTAAACCCAGTTTGGTTATCTGGGATTCCTCCTGTCCCTTCTACCTCTTTTTCTAATCTTTCTTTTAGTACCTCCGCATACACTTTATATCCTACCGACATCAATGTTATGCCCCTATACTCCTCCACCTTTTTCCCTTCCCCCTTTTTCACTGACGGTACGATCAATCCTGTTTTACAGTTCTTTGGCCAGCCCTCTCCTCCCCATACCCTTTTAACAATCTCCCACATTTCCTCCCTCACCCTTTCACCTTCATACTTTAAACTTTCTCCTTCTATTCCATCAAGACCCCCCGCCTTGTCCCTCTTTAACCTGTCTAATGCTATTTCCACCTCCTCCCTTCTCACTCCCTCTACTTCCGTTCCCTTCACTTTTTTTCTCCCCTCCCCTATGATCCTTCCATCTACCCCTTCGCTCAATTGTTTAAAGTAACTTGTCCATTCTCCCATGCTAATCTCCTTATTTATCTCCTTTCTTTTATTCCTTTCCTTATTTATAACCTCCCATTCTCGGCCTTCCTTCACCGCTTCTTCTACTTCTTTCCTAAACCTCTCTCCCTCCTCTTCTCTTTTTCCTTTTAACAGCTTTTCGTGCTCTCTATGCCTTAAATTATATTCTTTTCTCTCTATCCTACCTTTCCTCCAATCTTTGATACTCTTCCTCAACTTCATCTTACTACTTTCGCATTCTTCATTCCACCATCCTCTGTCCTTCCACCTTTTTTGCTCTCCCTGTCCTATCTCGTTTTTCACCTTCTCTATGGTTTTCTTCAATCTCTCTACTTGCTGATTTATATCCTCGTTTCCTACCTTTGACCACTTCTCTCCTTCTTCCTGCATCTTTTTCTCAAACTCAACTAACTTCTCCCTCCCCTATTTTAACTTTCTTCTCCATTCGTTTAAACCCATTTTCCGGTTTCCTGGCGCCCCTTCTATTTCTACTATCACTGGGAAGTGCTCCGACCCAACTTCCCTTCCTACCTTCATGCTCCTAAACCTACTCCTAACTCTCTCTTCCGCTAAAACGTCCCCATAAAATTAAATTCCCCTTCTTCATCTCCTCTCATATTACCGTTGCATATCGTCCACCCCCTTTCTCCCAACAACTTCAACAGTGTCCTTCCTTCTCTATCTACTTCTTTATGTTTTGATGCCCTTTCGTATTTTCCACTTTCTTTATTCCACCTTCCTCCTCTTAACTCTCCCGTCCATGCGTTAAAGTCTCCTTCTATTACTACCAACCTTTCTTTTCCTACCTCCATACACTCTTCTATGTATTTCTAACCCCTGTCCTCTCCTCTCCTTCTATATATTCCTACCACATCCCATTTATCTTTTCCAATTCTTATGGTTCTTACCATGCACCCCTCCCTATCACTCGCCCTTTGCCCTTCCTCTTTGATTCTCTCACTTACAGCTGTTACCATCCCTCCCGCGCTTCTGCCATCTATACCCTTTCGATAACCTCCTTTTCACCCCCTCCCAATCCTTCTTGTCCGTCCATGTTCCACTTAAAACTACTACATCCCACTTTTTTATACTCTCCCAAAAACCATCATTCTTATTTTTAAGTCCTGAGACGTTCTAGAATGCCACTTTTATTCCTCTATTTTTTCTTTCTCCTCTTGCTCCCTCCTTCTTTCCTTCCGTTTGAACCCCGACCCACTTCCCTCTGTTACTAATTCTCCAGTCTTTTCATTAACTATCCACTTTCAAGAATTTTTTTTTTAAATTAATAAATAATCATAAAATTGAAGAAGAATAATAAATTGTCAAGTGAAAACTAATGAAAATTATGGCAAAAATTGTAGGAAATAAATAAAAATTGAAGAATTGTATTGAAATTTCAAGAAAATAATTGATAATTGTGAAAAAGGAAGAATTATTTAATATTGAATAAAATAATTAAAAAACGAAAATGCAATTGAAAATTGAAAAAAATAATTGAGAATTGAAGAAAATAATTAAAATTTAAAGAAATAAATTGAAGATTAAAAAATTAAATTAAAATTTTAAGAAAATTGTTAATTATTGAAAGGAAAATTACAAAATGATTAAAATAATTGAATATTGTAGAAAATAATTGAGAAATGATTGATTAAAATTTAGAAAATTAAAGCCTAAACCAATAAAAATTTGAACGAGTTGTTATTTGCATTAATTAGTAAATAATAATTATTTCTAAATTTTTAAGCTCTCAATTTTTCAAAAATATCAATAAATTTTAACTTTTGCGCATGAACATTTTAAGTAATTTTTGTATTGATAGGAATTAAATGAATAAAATAAATATTTTAGAGTAAACTATATTTTTTATTAATGTAATTTTTTCTAAATGCAGTTAAATTGATTCTCATCAAAATAGACTCTAATTTTAATTGATCTCGTTTATCTAATTTTTAATTAGGAATTAAATAAGTTTAAAAATAATTTCTTCATGGAATAAAAAATATCCATTTTGAGATCTAGAATACAACATTTATTAAAAGAAATTTAATTTAGAAGCTTTTTATAACAAAAAATTTAATTATTAAGAAATGAAAGAATTATTTTAGAAAAGTGTTTAAGACACTTATAAAATATTTAAAAATAGTGCTTGTTTTCTTTTCAATCATATAATAATATTGATGATATTCCCTTATTTATTATTATTATATTACTTATTATATAAAGTTGATGTTTTTTCTGGTTTTGAGCAAATTAATTTAATTTTTATAAAATAGATGTTTTTTTGTTTCTTATTTTTGGTCATAAATCAAAAAGATTTGATTTTTTGTTCAATTCATGTTTTATTAACGTTTCGGTTGCAATTTGCCAACCCTCTTCAGAATCGGGACTCGTCAAAAGTTTTCTTTAAAAAACATAAAAGTCATTTACACTGTCATTATTAATTTTTTATCAGGACTAAGTCCATCGCACAACATTTTTTATAAGTAAATAAACTCTGAATTATATAAAAAAAAAAACAGTTACATTTAACCTCCTTAAATTCTGTATTATTTTTAATATAAACTTCAACTTTTATTCGATTTTCTTTCAACATTTTTATTTCTCAAGATTAAAAGGTTTTTTCCTTAGAACCACACAGAGCTTAGAATCGAAGCTGAAAAGAATAAAAAATAATCATACTATTGATTTTCAATTTAAATAATCAAACAATTTAAATTCCACTGAATAAAAATGTACATAGAGGAAATTAATTTCTTTGTCAGAAAAAAAAAGTTAACGCAGGGTAAGAAAAATCCTTTTAGTTTCACGCTTTGTTGTGTTTCTAAGAGGAATTACATGACCAGAATTGAGAAGCTCAAAAGGTCTCTGACGAAAAAGAAATTAAAGAAAGTAAAGATTCAGATTTAAAGAAGCTTTTAATCTTTTATTTTATCTCTGGATATAAGAAATTTAATAATGATTTAGTCAAAACGAATTTCACACTCAATTTAACTCGACATTTCATTAAAATCTGGAATTAATAATTTTTTTTCACTTCAAATTCCTAAAGGCGGGGATAAGATTTATTTTATTTTTTATTATTACTTCCGCATTTAAAATACGCTCTATGTATATTGAAAAAAAAAGAAAAGTTATCATTTCTGATCCTGGGTCTAGCACGAACGTGTAACTCATTTACAGAGTTGATAAAGCTCTCACTCTGCAAGCACGAAAAAGCTTAGGAGCTCTTGGTTCTTTTTTTTATTCGTGGTGAACCTATCGATTACTGTTTCTTTTCCCTGATTTTATTTTCTTTTCAGATTTGACGAACCCAAGAGTTCATCGTCAATAATTTTTTTTACCTCTCGGAAATCCAATTTAATTTTCTAACCATCTTGAACTCGATTTTCGATTTACTATATATAACCGTTTCAGCGCACACTATCGATGTATCGGGAAATTCGTAAGTTTGAAAAATATTTCAAGTTTTGACATTTATAGAAACATTTTTTATCAACTAGTATAAATTCCAACAGTAGATAATCAATAGTAGATAATCCATTATAGAACTGTCAGAAGTTGAGGTTATGTTCTGATAGCATTTTCTTGTTTTCAAAAACTTTTTAATTTGGTTCGAATTCTTCTATATAAACTAACTAGAATCAATTAATTATTAATAAAAAAAATTGAAATCATTTATATATGTATAAATAAGGTTTATACACAATCGATCCTATAAGAATGTATTTGATTTTTTTTTTCGTTTCAAAATTCCCGCTATCTTAGTTCCTAGGTTTGGTTAGGTGTCTATTAAAAGGATTAAAAGTGACAAAAGCGACAAAGTTTCTCGTATTTCTAATATTTCATTTAATTATTAAAGAATAAACTTTTGTGTTGAAAAGTGGTTAATTTTAGGCCCATGTTGCTGATTGTGTTAATATTAATTAAATAGATTTACCTTTGTTTTAGTGGTAAAAATTACATTAAAATTACTTTAACCTGAAATAATTACACACCTGTTGGAAATTTTTACAATCTACTATTGAGCGGTCTCTATTTTAACAAGATTGGAGAAAATATAAAAATTTCTAGATTTGAAAAGTTTTAAATTAGGTATTCAATTTCCAGAATTACAAAAACTATGAAAACTTCCGAGTTAAAAAATCCAATTTACAAAAATACAGGCTTCACAGGCAGTCCCCTATTTCCTCTAAATGTCCCCTATTTTGCGATTGGCCCCTAAAAGTCCTCTATTTAGAAAATTTTACCCTAAAACTCCCTATTTTTCACGAAAGTGTATTTAAAGTCAAGGTATCTAGAGATTTTCAATTATTTTTAACCTTCTTTAAATTTTTATTATTTCTATCATTTTAAAATTATTTTCTCAATTTTTCATTTATTAAATTATATTTCAATAGATTTCCTGTATTTTCAATCCTTCATCTCAGATTCGAATTCTTTTCTTCAATTTACAATTATGTTTATCATTATTTGTTAATTTTTTCCTAATTTTTCTATTTTTCTCATAAAATTTTTTTTTTTTACTTATTAAATACTTTCTTTATTTTTTAATTAATTTTTAAAACTTGCAATTATTTGTTTGCATTCTAATTTTTTTAATTATTAAATGATAACATTTTTCAGTTATTTTAATAAATTTCAAAAATATTTTGTAATTTTATCACTTATTTTTCATAAATTTTATTTATTTTTTAATTTATTTATCTCAAATTTCAGTAATTTGTAATATTTTTCAAATATTTTAATCATTATTAAATTGATTTCTTTAATTTTTCAATTTTTCTCTTCAAATTATAAATTTTTCAATTATTTTTTAACTGATTTACTATACCTTTAATTATTTGTTTAAAATTGTAATTAATTAAATAATTGTTAGTAAATTTAACAATTTTTCTATTATTTTTTTCAAATTTACAATTACTTTCGGTATTTTGTAATTAATTTCCTAAATTTTCAATTATTTATCTCTAATTCCAATTATTGTAAAAAATTTATCATTATTTTTGCCATTTTTCAATTATTCTTCTTAATTCTCGATTGTTTTCTTAAATTCTCAAATATTTTCTAAATTTTAAATTACTGTCTTCAATTTTCAATTATTTCTGTAATTTTGCAATTTTTTTCTTCAATTTTTAAAATTATTTTCAGTTTGATTTACTTAATCTTCATTTATTAATCTTAAATTTCAATTCTTTGTTTTCAATGTTTAATTTGCTTGATAACTTTTTCATTGATTTGTTGGATTTTAAATTACCTTAATTATTTTTTAATTAGTTTCCTAAATTTTTAATTATTTTTCACAATTCTCGATTGTTTTTATCAATTTTGAATTTGTTTTCATATAAATTCTTATCATTTTTAAATGAATTTTTTTAATTTTTAATCATTTTCTCAATTGTCAATTATTGTCTTCAATTTTCAGTTGTTTCTACAATTTTGCAATTATAGAAACAGTTTTTAATTCTTTAAATTATTTTTAAATTGATTTATTAAATCTTCAATTATTTATGTCAAATTTGAACTCATTCTTTTAATTTTGATTAGTTTTATAATCTTTTTTAATTGTTTTTTTTCCAATTTTTAATTATGTTAATTATTTTTTAATTAATAACTTCAATTTCATTTTTTTTTAATTTACCATTATTCTTATCTTTTTTCAATTATTTTGTCTTAGTTCATATATGTACCTTTTCAAATTATTTTTCTTATTTATTAATTATGTTCTTCAATTTTTAATTATTCTCATCATTTATATTTCAATTATTATCTTGAATTTTCAATTACTTCTCAAGTTCTGAATTCATTTTCTATAATTTTGAATTATTATTTATCAGTTTTAAATTATTTTCTACAATTTGTAATTTTTTTTTTTTTTTATTAATTTGAAAATTCTGTAATTATATTTTTTAATTATATTTTTTTTATCCTACAACTTTGTAATTTTGTTCTACCTAAATAAAAACGAGATTCTACTGTATATAATCCATTTATCTTTATTTATAAAGTTTTTAAAGTACCCTAAAAGTTCCCTATTTTTGCATATTCAGTCCCCTATTTCCCCTAAAATATTCTTTTTTGGCACTGTGAAGTCTGAAAATATTTTCCTGAAAATTCGCTATAAATTCCCTCTCAGTTTTCGCTAAACTACAATGTTGACTATTTCCGAATTATAATGGGAAATTATTTGTTGGAGAGAAAATGGAGCAGGTACTTGGAGGTGATAAAAGCAAGCTTGGAAAATCTCACTTCATTATCAGCTCATCTCCCAAAGTTTTAGTTTTATTGGAAAAATCATTCGTTATCTTCAGTTTTCATCTCCCCTTTCAATTAAAATTTTTTCTCTCCTAATAAATTACTTTATAAAAGAAATATAAATTAATAGGAAAAACAAATACTTGATAATGCATTGCTTGTAAATAAAACAAGTTTTTTCTAAAAAGATTCACATTTACTAATTTTTCATAATTAGCGTAAAGATTCAAATTTATATATAAAGCGCAACTTAAGAATAATAAATACCGAGATCGCATTCTACAACAAAGTTTTCGCGAACTCTTTTGTTTCTTTCGAAATGTGCTAACAAATCAACTTGGAGTGTAAACAGTGTTTTAAAATTATAATTATAACTCTGGAAATTCTTGTTTATGAAATTGAGAACAGTTGAGTGAAAATTAGTTTGGAAAGAGTGCAAAAAAAAAAAAAAAAACTGGAAACTATTAACGAGTTCCCCTTATCTTTGAAACAGAGCTTCTCGCCAATACAAAGAAAGGTTTTCTGCTCCACGAGGCAAATGATTCAATAATTTATTATTCTCACACCACATAAGGGTTTCTGAGTTCATCTTGTCGTTCCGCTTCACATCTTTCTGTCTTGTCCTAATGCTCTTTCCTCTTGAAAAAGCTCTTTTGCATCAACAGAAAAACATATCTTTGTAGACGACCTAACCTTTTTACCATATATACTGCCTGCTTTTAATTTATCCAGAGTAATAAAGCAGGTCCTTTTTCATTAAAAAAGAACAACTTATTTTTTGAATGGAAAAATTTCGTTTCTGAAATAAACAATAAGTGATTCTATTAACTTTCATCGCTATTTCGTCTAAAAGGTTGGCATATCTCCAAACTGAATTTATTTTATATATAAATCATTATTAAACACCGTAGAATTAATTTTTAATCGAGATAATGTTAAATATTTTTTAATGTATTTTTTCTAAATAAATAAATATTTTCTTATTTATTCAAAAATTGTAAATAAAGATGACAGAGTGAGGTTAAAATGTCGTTTTTAGTCAGGGTCGGATCAAGGCTGTTATGGGCCTGAAACACAAAAAAAATTCCGGGCCCCCCTAAAAAAAAAAGTTTCTGCATTTTTATCTTATTAAAGTGTCTAGCTAATAATCATTTAAACAATGGAGAAAATTTTTAAAGAATCTTAACAAAATGTAAAAAAATCAAATTTTACATAAATTACAAAAATTACAAAATTTTCGTAAAACCAGTATTATGAATGAACAGATAAGAAAGTTAAGGATAATTTACATTGAAATGGGAAAATTAAAGCAAAAAGATGTAAAAAAATGTACTAATTGAAAAACCTGCAAAAAATAAATAAATTCTTCAAAAATAAAAAAGTTTAAAAAATCAATGAAAGTAAAAAAAAAGAAAATTAAG
Source organism: Ganaspis brasiliensis (assembly GCA_037103525.1). NCBI lineage: Eukaryota > Metazoa > Arthropoda > Insecta > Hymenoptera > Figitidae > Ganaspis > Ganaspis brasiliensis. Next base: position 7,671,584 of record JAZKLR010000114.1, on the reverse strand, counting down.
AAATATGGTAATAAGGCGTTATGAAATATTAAGCAGTTTAAGGAAGATTGATTAAATTGCTTTTTTTTAATCAAAATACTACGCAATAAACAGTAAAAGTTTTTAAAACAAAAAATTAAAATTAGAAAAGAGAGGAAACAAATTTTCAAATAGTTAAAATATTTGCGGACATGTTTTTGTAAATTAAGAAAATAAATAAGATAATCAGTAAAAAAAACGGAAAAGTGGTACTAAAGATAAAAAAATACTTTAAAAACTTGTTTTGAAAATTATAAAAATTAAGGTATTTCTCCGATGGGCAGTCCCTGTCAAAAGTTAGTATTTCAGTTAATAGCAATTATTAATTAAAATAATTCATCTCTTCACTTATTATTTACTGTTAATAGTTAATTAAATAATAGCTTATTTTCTTCAAAAAAAACAAACCCTACAACTTCACCTCGTCAGATTTTTGAAAAAGTTGACCATTTTTTAAATATAGTATTTTATTTAAAAACATATTTTTAAATATTTATAAACAAACTGTTTTATTAAAAAAATGATCCACTTTTTTAAAAATCAGACGAGGTGAAGTTGTAGAGTTTGTTTTTCTGAAGAAAATAAGCTGCGTTATTTACTTAAATTGAATCATTTTTAAAAAAATGGTTAGAAAATATATATTTGCAAAAAAGGTATCATTGGAAAACGTTAAAAATTTAACAATATTTGTTCATTTTTGAAACATTTTCATTAAAAAACTATTGGCCGATGGCCGATTAACTATTAACAGTAAATAATAAGTCAAGAAATAAATTATTTTAATTAATAATTGCTTTTAATTGAAATACTAATTTTTGGCAGGGACTGCCCATAGGAGAAATACCTTAATAATTTATGAAAAATGACAAAAAACCAAACAAATATTTTAAAAATCGAAAAATTGAAAAAAATTATATTTTACAACTTCCAAATTATAATAATAAATAACATTAATCACTAGAAAAGTAAATAAATTTTTCTAAATATTGTTAAAATAAAACTGTATAAAATTAATTAAAGTAATTTTTGTAAGAAGAATACCCTGACAAAAGTATTGGATTGAATTTCAATCAGTTTGAATAAGTTTTAATCAGTATTCTTCCGGGTCATTCCGAAATTTGTTTCCGAGCCAATCAGTTTTTTTACGAATCTAAAAGTGGATGTAACTTGACGAAAATTTCTTTCCGAATCATTCCGAATTAATCCGTTTCATTCCGAAGCTAAATTATAATCTGTTTGACTCACGTTGTTTCATTCCGATTCATTCCGAATCAATCCGTTTCATATTCGAATAAACCCGACTAAAATTTGAATGGATTGATTCGGAATGAAATAACGGGATTCAAACGGATTAAAATTTAGCTTCAGCGTAAAACGGATTAATTCGGAATGATACGGAAAGAATTTTTCGTCAAGTTACATCCATTTTTAGATTCGGATAAAAACTGATTGGCTCGGAAACAAATTTCGGATAGCCCGGGAAGAATACTGATTAAAACTTATTCAAACTGATTGGAATTGAATCCGATACTTTCGCCAGGGTAAAATTAAAAAAAAAATCTAAAAAATAAAAAAGTATTATTAAACGCATAAAAACAATTTTTTTAAAAGAAAAGAAAGTTATCTAAGTGATTTTCTAAAAATACAGACAAGCAATATAAAACATAACCTACCAAAAAATTGTTTGAAAAACAAAAAATTGTAAGAAAGAATAATTGAATATTTCAAAAAAGTGATATAAATTAGTGTGTAAATAAGTCTACAATTTTTTTATATTTTTTAACCGTTTTCAATTTACAATTATTCTCCTGAAATTTTATAATTATTCTTTAACTTTTCTAATTATTTTGTTTTGTTGTAGATTATTCTCGACAGTTTTCGAATTTCTTTTTCAATTGTCAATTATTTTGCGCATTTCTCAATTATTTTCTTTAATATTAAATTATTCTCGTCATTTTGTAATTTTCTTTAAATTATAAAGTATTTTCTAAAGTTAATTTCATTCTACAATTTTCAATTAAGTTTATTCAATATTCCAAAAAACTTGCCTTTTTTCAATTATAAACCATTATTTCAAATTACAGTTTATTCTTTCAATTTTTTATTATTTTCTTCAAATTTCAATCACATTTTTCAATTTTTAATTATTTTTTCGAATATCAATATTCTTTTTTATTTTTAAGTACCTACAATTGTTCAATTTTTTCAATTTTCAATTATTTTTTCAAATATCAATATGCTTTTTTATTTTTAAGTACAATTGTTCAATTTTTCTCTTCAGTTCTTAATTATGTTTCAAAAATTTCATTTCCATTTTTAAAATTTTTAATTTTTTCCTCAATTTCAATTATTTTGTTCGATTCAATTTTTTTCAATCCAGTTGTTCAATTAGAAACTATTTCCAACAATTATTTCTATAATTTTCTTAATTCTTCAATTTTTAATTATTTTTTAAATTAAATATTTATAGTTTGATTTTTTAAATTATTGTTTCCAGTTGTGTATTAATCAAGCTATTTTTCGAATTTTGTTTTCAATTGTCAATTATTTTTGTCATTTTTCAGGAATAATCTTCAATTTTGCTATTATTTTTTGTTAATTTTTAATTATTTTTTTTCATTCTTTAATTATTTTCTTTAATTTTTAGTTATTACAGTATTTAAAAATTTTATTTATTCTCTTAAAATTTTAGAATTATTTTTTAACGTTTTTAATTATTTTTTCAGTTGTGCATTATTCTAGTCATGTTTTGATTTTTTTTTCAATTGTCAATTATTTTCTTTTATCTTTTAAAATCCTCGCTTTTCGCCAATTATTTTTCTCCATTATCAATAAGATTTGTTAATTTCAAATTTTTATTTTCTTCAAATTTCAATTGCATTTTTCAGTTTTTAATTGTTTTCTTCTATATTCAATAACTTTCGGCTTGTTCAAATACTTTTCTCAATTTTTAATTATATTCTTTAAACTTGAATTTAAATTTTCAATTATTTTATTCAATTTTAATTATTTTTGTCGATTTTCAATCCATTCCTTCAATGCGCAATTATTCTCAACAATTATTCCTATAAAGTTTTTGTTATATTTTATCAATTTTTTTTCAGTAGTCTATTAATCTAGTCATTTTGTAGATATTTTCTTCAATTTTTTAATTATTCTCATTTTTCAATTATTTCTTTTAATTATTAACTATTTTTCGCAATTTAAAATTATTTCCTACAATTTTTTCAATTTGCAATTAGTCTCGTAATGTTTTACAATGATTCTTTGAGTTTTTCAATTATTCTTTTGTTGGTGTGTATTAATCTAGCCATTTTTCGAATTTTGTTTTCAATTGTCAATTATTTTCACGTTTCGTAATTTTTCTCCATTATTATCAATTTTTTTTTAATTTTAGTTTAATTTTCAAATTATGAATTTATTTCTTCAAGTTTTTATTATTTTCTCCAAATTTTTATTGTTTTCTAAAGTTTTCAATTATTTTCTTCAATTTCAATTTTGTTTAAAATTGATTTTTCTTATTATAATTAAGTTTTATACTCGAGATAAATTATCACAAACAAATCTTTAGAATCTATATGAGTGGAATCGCCGAAAATATCATTCTGTTTTAAAACTAATATCACCCCTGTAAAAAACTTCTTGTTTGAAAACAACTGTTGATAAAAGTATATACCAGTTTGTCTGAAGAGTCGTCTGTTTGAATAATTTATTTCCGAACCTCTCGCGAAACAAGTTTTTTAGCAACGAGGAAAATCCTATTTGACAATTATAATTGCTCTGTTATATTCGTAAAAAATAAATAAAGCAATTATTACTTTGGAAAAGTTAAAACCTAGGGAGAAAGTGTAATTAAGTGAGTCTGTATTTTAGAGCAGTTGGGTGATATTTTTTCCACTACATCACGAGTACTTAAGTAACGAAGCTTGCAATTATAGTACCCGTGGAAACTTGCCAGCAATAAATTTTTCTACCTTTTTTTTTTTATAAAAGACCTGCGATTGCTCAAAGGAAAATTGATCCCAAGATTGCGAAGTACTTTATAATTTTATTTCTCGTTTACTGACTTTTAAGACCAAGTCTTGAAAGAAAAAAAACACTTTTTTTTTCAATGTCACGTTTCTTTCTATTTTTCTCCATATTTCTCGTTTTCAATCTCCATTTCTATCTTGAATTTTATTCACTTCTTATATCTGTTTCAGAAAATTGTAAAAATTGTATTTTTACATAGAAATAGTTTTAGTTTTTAATGAAGTTTATTGGAATTAAACTTAAAAATCATGTTCAATGTTATTTTTTGGCAGGGACTGTAGTGCGAAATCTGCCTTAAAAAACTATATGTGTTAATTTTAATTTTTGATTAAATATTGTTTTGATACTTTCTTTCTTAAAGCTATTGATTGAATATTGTTTTGATGTTTCTTTTTTTAGTTTTGGATTGTATTGCGTCAGAATGGGGTGAGTGGTCGGGCTGCAGTAATAACTGTGGGATTGGAGTTCAAACTAGAACTCGCACTGCTCTTCAGCCGGATCAAAATGGAGGGAAGCATTGTCCCCAAATGGAGCATTCCAGATCTTGTCAAAGTTATGATGCATGTCACCGGAAAAGTCATTTACATCATAATCAAGGTAATTTTGTCAAAATGATCCAAATTACGTATCCAAGCCAAATACTTAAGTATTTCAATATTCCGCGACACTAATTTTTAGTTGGGCTTTCAATGATTTTGTAAAAATAATAATTTGATAATTGCATAGTAGGGTGGCCCGATCAACTTTTAATTTTCTATAACGCAACCTAAGAAAATTGATCTTTGGTAAAAAAAAAAGATACGTATTTTTTTCAGTGTAATTTTTTTTTAATTTTCAACATTTTTTAATATACAATTATGATATTTGAATTTCATATTTATTCTTAAATTTGTTTTTAATTATTTTGTTCTGTTGTTGATTATTCTCGACAGTTTTCAATTTTTTTTATCATTTTCCTCATTTCTCAATTATTTTCTTTAATATTTAATTATTTTCGTCATTTTGTAATTTTTATATGTCAATTATCAACTATTTTCTTAAAATTTCAATTTAATTCTTTAATCTTCAATTTATTCCTATAATTTTTAATTATTTTCTCCTATTCTCAATTATTTTCTTCAATTTTCAATTTCATTCTTTGTTTTTCATTTATTTGAATAATTATTCAATAATTCTCGCATTTTCACAATTATCAATTATTTTCTTGAAATTTCAATACAATTCTTCAATTTGCAACTGATTTCTTCAATTTTCATTTATCTTATATAATTTTCCATAATTTTTATCAGTTTTCAGTTGACAATTTATTTTGCTCCTTCAATTTTATGAATAATTATTAATTTTAAAAATTTTTTTCTTCGAATACCGATTATTCTCCCCAATTTTCGAATTTTTCTTTCTATTGTCAATTATTTCCCTCATTTCTCAATTATTTTCTTCAATTTTCAATTGCAATCTTCGTTTTTCATATATTTTATAAATTATTCAAGAATTCTCGCAGTTTCTCACTTACCAGTTTTTTTCTTGAAATTTCAATACAATTCTTCAATTTCCCACTGTTTTTTTTCAATTTTCATTTATTTTCTACAATTTTTCCCATAATTTTCATCAGTTTTCAATTGACAATTTATTATTTTCCTTCAATTTTATGATTATTTATTAATCTAAAAAATTTTTTTTGTCGATTGCCTATTATTCTTTTCAGTTATCGAAATTTTCTTTTGATTGGCAATTACCTATTTTCCTCATTTCTTAATTATTTTCTTTAATATTAAAATTGAGGGGCTGGATGCAATAAGGGGATACGCGAGACTTTCGTTGGCCCCGCGTACAGCGAGTCTCCGGCAGAAATGGGGGACTTCAAAATTTTCTATATCCCTTTATTGCATCCAGCCCCTCAATTTATTTTCGTCTTTTTGTAATTTTTATGTCAATTATCAACTATTTTCTTAAAATTTCAATTTAATTCTTTAATCTTCAATTTAGTTTTAAAATTTTTAATGACTTAATAATTTAATAATAATAATAATAATTAACCTTCATTATTTTCTTTGATATTAAATTATTTTCGTCATTTTGTAATTTTTATGGCAATTATCAACTAACTTCTTAAGATTTCAATTTAATTCTTTAATCTTCAATTTACTTTTTTAATTTTTAATTACTTCCTTCAATTCTCAATTATTTTCTTCAATTTTTAAATCGAGTTTTCAATTGCATTCTTTGTTTTTTATATATTTTATAAATTATGCAAGAATTCTTGCATTTTCTCACTTACCAGTTATTTTCTGGGAATTCAATACAATTCTTGAATTTTCAGCTAATTTCTTCAATTTTCATTTATTTTCTACAATTTTTTTCATAATTTTCATCAGTTTTCAATTGACAATTTATTATTTTCCCTCTATTTTATGATTAATTACTAATTTTAAAAAAATTTTTATTCGATTGCCGATTATTCTTGTCAGTTTTCGAATTTTTCTTTAGTTTGGCAATTACCTATTTTCCTCATTTCTTAATTATTTTATTTAATATTAAATTATTTTCGTCATTTTGTAATTTTTATGGCAATTATCAACTAACTTCTTAAAATTTCAATTTAATTCTTTAATCTTCAATTTACTTTTTTAATTTCTAATAACTTTCTTCCATTCTCAATTATTTTCTTCAATTTTCAATTGCAATCTTCGTTTTTCATATATTTTATAAATTTTTCAAGAATTCTCGCAGTTTCTCACTTACCAGTTTTTTTCTTAAAATTTCAATACAATTCTTCAATTTCCCACTGTTTTTTTTCAATTTTCATTTATTTTCTACAATTTTTCCCATAATTTTCATCAGTTTTCAATTGACAATTTATTGTTTTCCTTCAATTTTATGATTAATTATTAATTTAAAAAAAAAATTTATTCGATTGTCGATTATTCTTTTCAGTTATCGAATTTTTCTTTTGATTGGCAATTACCTATGTTCCTCATTTCTTAATTAATTTCTTTAATATTACATTATTTTCGTCATTTTGTGATTTTTATGTTAGTTATCAACTATTTTCTTAAAATTTCAATTTAATTCTTTTATCTTCATTTTACTTTTTTAATTTTTAATAACTTTCTTCAATTCTCAATTATTTTCTTCAATTTTCAATTGCATTCTTCGTTTTTCATATATTTCATTAATTATTCAATTATATTATAATTTATTAATTCTCGCATTTTCTCATTTATCAGTTATTTTCTTGAAATCCCAATACAATTCTTGAATTTTCAATTAATTTCTTCAATTTTCATTTATTTTCATCAATTTATTTCACAATTTTTATCAGCTTTCAATTGACAATTTATTACTCTTCTTCGATTTTATGATTATTTATTAATTTAAAAATTTTTTTTTGTTCAAATGCCGATTATTCTTACCATTTTTCGGTTTTTTTTTTATTGTTAAATATTTTTCTTAATAGTTAATTATTTTCGTCATGTTGTAATTTTTCTTTTAATTCTCAATTATTTTCTTGAAATTTCTATTTAATTTTTTAATTTCCAGATTATTTCTTCAGTTTTTAATTATTTTCTTCAGTTTTCAAAGATTTTCTTTAATTTTCAATTATTTTTATTGATTTTCAATTAATTTGTCAATAATTAATAATTCTCTGATTTTTTCAATTATTCAATTCTAGAACTTTTTTCTTCAATTCTCATTTATTTTCTTCAAATTTATGTTTCACTTCTCAATTTTCAATTATTGTCTCTAATACTAAAAAATTATATCCTTTTTTCTATAATTTTTTTCGATTATTATTAAGTTTCATTTATTTTTTAGTACAACTGTTAAATTAAATTCTTTTAATTTTAATACCATTCTTCAATTTTTATTTCTATTCTGCAGTTTTCAATTGTTTTCTTATATATTAATTAATTCGCGGCTTTTTTCAACTAGTTTTTTTCAATTTTTAAATATATTCTGTAAATTTAAATTTCATTCTTCAATTTTTAATTCTTTTTTTCAATTTTAATTATTTTGATCCATCTTCAAATATTTCCTGCAATTTTTTCATTTTTTAATTATTATCCTAAAATTTTATAATTATTCTTTGATTTTTTAAATTATTTTCTTCGGTTGTGTATTAATTTAGACATATTTTGGTTTTTTTTTCTTATTGGCAATTATTTTCGTCATTTTGTAATTTTTTTTCAACTATCAATTATTTTTTTAAATTTTAATTTAATTCTTAAATTTTTTATTTTTTTTCTGAATTTTTTATTCTTTTTAATTTCAATTATTTTTTTTCATTTTCAATCCAGTTGTTCAGTTTGCAATTATTTTCAACAGTTATTTCTATAATTTTTCAACTATTTTGATTATATTGAATATTCATTGTTTTATTTTTCAAACTATTCTTTTCAATTGTGTCGTTATGGTAATTATGTAGCCATTTTTCGAATTTTATTTTCAACTATCAATTAATTTTTCATCATATTTTAGATATAACCTTCAATTTCTTTATTTTCATTAATTGAATTTGCAAAAATTTATAGTTTTAAATGACCAACAACAGTGCAAAATTTGTCATTAATGTTGCTGGTGGAATTATAATATTTTTAAATGTTTAAAATAAATTATTGTCCAGAAATGTAGATTTTAATATTTTGTGATAATAAAACTTTTTAAGCTTTAATTATAATTAACCCTCAACTGGGTCTGTCAGACCCAGTCTAGCAGTTGAGGGTTAATAGAAGATTATAAGAATGTGTAAATTTTAAATTTAAGTATAAAGTTAAGTTTTAAATATAAAGGCGAATTTCGAAAAATTAATTATTAATATAAAATTGAAAAATTAAAAATACGAAAATTTCTGACTTCAAAAGATGAAATTTCGAATTTTAAGTACCTATAAAAATAGTGTCAAAAGTCAGTTAATCTTTTTTTAAATAAGTTGCTACCTACGAATCCAATGTTAGTTTTGAAAATCCAAAATGGCTGATCCAATATGGCGAAAGATTTCTATAGAATCAATCCGAAGCTTTAAAATGCCTATCTTAAAATGCATTAGTTTTTAAGATTTCCTAAATTTGAAATTGAAAAAATACTTTTAAACAACTTTTTTGAAAAACTTACTAGCGCGACCTCTACAAATCGTTTAAAAAAATATACGTGTATTTTTTTCACCAAAGATCAATATTCTTGGGTTGTTCTTGGGTTCAATTAATATTGACTTTAATTTTAATTGTTTTTTTCTTTTATTCTATGATGGTTGATATATTTATAAATAAAAATTTCAGAGGTAGCTCTCGTTTCACCTGCCATGAGACCGAGTCCCAGCCAGAATTCAATCCGGAAAGTTACTCCAGGGTAAGTGTCTTGACTGTAGGTGCAATAACGGGTTGTAAGCTCACCGGAAAATTATTCGAAGCTCACTGAAATGAGTAGGGAGAGAATGCGAGTCAGCTAACATCTACTATCGTTTGTGTAAACTTACCTTGATCAAGGTTGACGCTTTCGTATCTAAACTCACACGTATATAGGTATAAGCAATGTGTGTGTATGTAACTTAAGTTATATGTACTTAGGGATAGAGCTTGAGACAGTTTCAATAACTCTTCGTTTCACAGGGAAACCAAAAGGGATGGAGATTCATGCATGACTTTATTGGTAGCACAGTGGAGACACCCTTCTTATCTATATACATTGACCTTTCATCCCTTAACTTCTCTCAATGAAACAACAAAGATATTTCAGGATCATGCTATATTTCAAAATTATTCGATATCCCAAACCAATTTCACTTTTTATGGATTAAATCAACATATCAGTGAACATTGAGCTGTTGTTATTGCCAAAAGAAACAAAAAGAAAGGAATTATTAATATTCTATTTGATACTTATGATAATGATTGAAGGGATTCGATATTTACGACGAAAATAATTTAATTTGAAATTTACAAATATGACAAGTCTCTTCATTGCCTGGGCGCCAGAAGGTTTTAAGGGCGTGGGGACTGACGAGGGGAGGGAGAAATTTTGATTAGAATATAGTTTCTTCCGCGTCCATCGTCCTCACAATCGTTTATCGGCTATCTATCGGAAATCGTCACGGCTTTGTGTGTCGCCGGCAGCACGAAGGTGCATATTTTATTTTAATAGATTATTTATTTGGTGTTTTGTGTTTCGTGCAATTTTTGTTAATTATTTATTTTTTATCTTTTTGAAGTGTGGCAATTTTTAATTATGTGACGGTTTCCCAATGAAGAGGACGATGGGGTGGATAAAATTTAGGAGATCAACATTGCCACAATTTAATTAATTTTGACAGGATTAGGAGCAAATCAGTGGTCCACTATAAAAAAAGAAATAATGTGCAATTATAATGATTCTGCTCGTCAATCTCCATGCTGCTCATTAATAATCGCCCCAGTCCTGAAAGAAATTGAAAATAGAAGATGCCGAATCGATGAGTTTTATATATATTTTATTGTCTTTGTCTAATTGTCTTTCTCGGATATTTTATTTATTTAAATTATTTATATATGTACATTTGAAATCCACGTGGTTCAAGTTCGAATTATCTGTTTATTTATTTTTATATATAATTTTAGACAATCGTGTATGTATAAGTATGTATGTGTCGGGTATTTATTCTTTAGTTTATTAATTTTGACGACGAATTTTGATTAAATTTATTTTCTTTTAATTTACTATTTTTGTGTTATAAATTTATATATTTATTAAATTTCATGATTTTTATTTATATTCATTTTTAATTTTAATATAATTTAAATGTGCAATTTTAAGAATTAAATAGAAATAGTTTTTTAATCGTTACATGATTGTGATCCATATGAGTTTTGAATGGGTTTTTTTTTATTAATAGTGAGAATGGAATGATTATGATATCCAAGGTGTCTACTAACCGGTAAAACCGGGAAAAAACCGGGAATTTAAATTGTCCGGGATTATGCGACAATTATGCAATTGAAAAATAAAAAATATACATTAAAAATTAAAAAATAATATAATATATTCTCATAAAATATAGTAGTTTGTCTACTATCTTTTTTTTCTTAACGCTAACAATACCGCAGAAACAATGAACGACGTTAAATTTGAAATAGTCAAATTATTATAAAAAAATGTAGATAGAACTTCAGTTTTTTTAATAGACCGTACATTTCATAATAGTTTATATAATTATGGGCAATTCTATTGTGTGCTTTCAATTATTTTCATCATATTTCTATTATTTTCTTCGATATTCAATAATTCTCGGCTTTTTTCAATTATCGATTACGTTCTTGAAGCTTCAATTCAATTCTTCAATTATTCAACTATTTTCAGAAATTCACAATTATTTTCTTCAATTGCCAATTATTCTTTTCAATTTTCAATTATTTTCTTCAACTCTCAATTATTTTCTTCAATTTCTAATTATTGGATTTAATTTTCAATTATTTTAATCAATTTTCAATTATTTTCTTCAGATCTCAATTATTTCCTTCAATTTTTAATTATTTAATTCAATATTCAATAATTCTCGACTTTTTTTCAACTATTTTTTTCAATCATCATTTATTTATTTCACATCTCAATAACTCCTCGAATTTTCAATTATTTTCTTCTATAATCAATAATTCTCTGCTTTTTTCATTTTTTTTTAATTATCAATTATGATTTTGAAACTTCAATTCAATTCATCAGTTATTAATTATTATTCAACAATTTTCATAAAATCACATTTTCTTCAAATTCAAATTATTTTCTACAATTTTTAATTAATTTCTTAAAATTTTTCTTCATTTTTTTATTGTTTCCTTCAAATTCTATAATTCGTGGATTTTTCAATTTCTTTTTTCTTCAATTATCACTTATTTTCTTCTACTTTCAATCCAATTGTTCAATTCTTGAATTATTTTCTTTAATTCTCAATTATAATTTTCGACATTTAATTCCATTCTTCAATTTTTTTCAATTTCAGTTTTTTTCAATATTCAATAACTCTAGGCTTTTTACAATGATTTTTTTTAACTATTTTTCTTCAATTTCCAATTTTTTTTCTTAAATTACAATTATTTTCTTCAATTTCCAATTATTTTTTCATATTTTTTTCAATTTCTCAAATACTTTCAATTTTCAAATTCTTCTCAATTTTCTTCAATATTCAACAATTCTTAGCTTTTTAAATTATGTTTTTCTTTCAATTTTAATTTAAATTGATAATTTTTAAATTAGTTTCATCAATTCGCAATTATTTCCGTCGATTTCTAAATTTTTCAGCTGTTTTCAAATATTGTCTTCAATTTTTAAGTACTTTCTTCAATTTTCAATTATTTTCTATAATTTTAAATTATTTTCTTTAATTTTTAATTATTTTGTTCAATTTTCAATTGTTTGTTTCAATATTCAGTAATCTCGACTTTTTTCAATTATTTTTTTTTCAATTATCAGTTATTTATTTCATGTTTCAAAACCTCCTTCAATTTTCAATAATTTTCTTCTTTTTTCAATTTAATTGTTCAATTGTTCAATTATTTTTTTCAATTAATTTCTTTAAATAACAATTATATTCTTCAATTTTTGAATGTTTTCTACAATATTAAATAATTCCTGGCATTTTCCATGTTTCTTTTTTTAATTATCAGGTAATTATTTTCTTCTTTTTTCAATCCAATTGTTTAGTAATTTTCTTTAATTCTCAATTATTATTTTTTGTAAAGTTTAATATTTAATTCTTCAATTCTCAATTATTTTCTTTAAATTTCAATTATTTTCTTCAATTTGTGGGACGAAATTAGTAGACACCCTGGATATCGTAATTAGGATTTATCATACATATAAATTATGTTTTCTAAATTGTAAATTTTTTTATAAAAATGTATAGCAACGGATTTTTCCCCCCTGCCTTAAATAAATATTTAAATTTTTATAATATTTATCATAGGGTGATAGACGAAGCAAAAGCGATTTTACCAACTAGTTTAAATTCACAACTAGAATACCTTTGCCGATGTTTCTGGAATTGAACGCTTCCCTTGTCAGAGCAAATCTGTATTTCCCGCCAAGGAATGCATATTAAGGCTGTAATTCTGAGTTTAAACTATGCTAAGCATCTTATTGTATTACAATTTGTAACTTATTGAAGAATCTCATGTCTGGAGTTTAGAAATTTAATAAAAAAATATATACTACATGCCTCAAAATTGTGCTAAATTTAGTATCTATTTTTTTAAATATTTAATTTTTTGAAGAGGAATTTTAATATGCCTTTCAATTGTATCTAATTTATACAAAATAAAATAAATATTTATTTAGAACAACATTTATCATATTTTAGAATTAAAAAGAATTGTCAGAAAAAAACTGAAATTTAACAAGATAATTGCAAATTTTGCAAATTAATTGAAAAAAAATGAAATCAATTAAAAATTGGGGAAAGTAATTTTAACAATCATAGAAATGTATTAAACATAAAGAAAATAATTTAAATTTGAAAAAAATATTTGAAAATCTTGAAAGTAAATTGAAAAAAATTGAATAATGAAAAATTCGAGAAAATAATTGAAAATTGAACAAAAAATAATTGAAAATTGAGATAAATAAATTAAAATTGAAAAAATAATTTAAATTTGAGAAAATAATTGAAAAATTACTTAAAATATTTTAAATAAAGGAAAGTTGAAGAAAATTTCAGAAAAATACTTCAAACTTTCAGAAGTTTATTGAAAAAAAAAAAAATAATAATTAAAAATTAGAGATAATAAATGAAAAAGAGAATACAATTACAATTTTACTTTACAATTAAAGAGAATAAGTTTTAATTAAAGAGAAATAAGTGAAAACTTTTTGGAAATTATGAAAAAGAACGAGAAAAAAAACGAAAGTAACTGGAATTGGAAAAAAATAATATAAAAAATAATATAAATAATTTAAAATTGAATGAAATAATTGAAATGTCAGATAAATAGTTTAAAATTTTGAAAATTATAAAACAAATAAAAAGAATCGAAAATTGAAGGAAATAAATTTTAGAAAATAATTGAAAAATGATTTTGAAATGTACTACTTAAAGAAAATATTATTTATTTATTTATTTATTTGCATACATAGACGGGCAAAATAGAAAGAAAGGACCTTTCGTACGCTAGGTACTAATAATAATAATAATTCATGTGTTTGCAAATATCGCAGACAATATAAAATAATTAAATCATAAATATGTCGAGGTGATAACAATAGAACAATAGAATTTTTCACATCTAACAAATATTTGTTGTTACATAACCTAGACAGAGATACCATTAGTAAAATTGTTTATACCTGCATAATAATAATAATAATAATGATTTACCAAAAATATTAGGACAAACAATTATTTGTGTAAAATTTAAAAAATCTTTTACATCTTAATTTAAAATCTTGTTAGAAGGTAATATTTGATCGCTCTCCATTGTTAATAATAAGACTCATTGATCCATGGGAGCCAAATTGTGTAGGTAAAAAAAAACACTAGCACATTGAATGAAAAGACATAAACTCTTTATTAACGACGTTTCGTCAACATTTCGTTGACCTCTTCAGGCTAAAACACAATATATAACATATTTAATAAGAGTTTTTTAACACGAACTAACACACATAAGTGTAAAAAAAAAGATTTTTACCTCGAAATGAAAAAGTTATAAAATTAATACATCACGAGCTGTGAAATTGTCAAGATATGTTTACTTGTCCTAGGCCAGGCACAAACTGAATTAAATTGAAAGAGAGCGAAGATTACAAATTAAACGAACGTATACAAGACATTGTAGAATCAAAACAAATAAAAGTTAAATCGCCCAAAATCAATGAGAATTTCACGAAATAGGAAAATTCTTTTGCAAAAGTTGCTTATAAGTTTTGTTTAAACCGTCGATATTATCTTTTTTATTAACACTGTTCGGATCATGGTTAATAAAAATCATTTCTGACAACACTCGCCTTCTCCAATCACGTTCATAGTCAACAACTATAGTACTTTTAAAATCGAATTCGTGATTGTTTTTATTACAATGAGCGTTAATGACAAAATTCGGATTATTGTTACTTGCATGTTCAGACACTCGTTTTTTTAGGATTCTTTTAGTTTCGCCATAGTAAACAGCGTTACAATTTTTACAAGGAATTTTGTAGACAGCACCGCATTTATTCCACTTATCCTTGACGAAGTTGTTGACATTGTTAGTTTGAGTTCTAACTACAGTCATATCTCAGATTTCTCAAAACCAGATGTGATTAATACAATAAAAAATATTGAATCTTCTCTAGGTTTTCTTAATGTAGACTCTGATGCAAAAAATGAAATTCGCAAAATTATGGTAAACAACATTCAATTTACGTTAAATAAAAATGGTCAACAAAAAATTACATCTGAAGATAGAGAATTTGCCAAAAAAATTTGTTATACCAAAAGCTTTCTTAAAAACAACGATAACTTATTTTTTACCACAGCTGACAAGGGCAACCGCACGGTATGTCTCAATAAAACTGACTATATTAAAAAAACTGATACACTCTTAGATGACAAAAATGTTTATAAAATAATTAACAAAAATCCTTTAACTAATTTACAATCTAGAGTAGCTGATATTATGAAAGATTTAAATAATGAAGGCTTCTTCTAAATTTCATAACAATGCTTTTACTCAAACTGACACAACACTTCCACTTTTTTATGGTTTGCCTAAAATTCATAAGACAAATGCCCCCCTTCGTCCAATTGTTTCATGCGTTAATTCTCCAAATCATTCCCTCGCCAAAATTTTATATCAAAAACTAAAAAACATTGTTTCTACACCTTCCTCTCACATTAACAATAGTTTTGAACTTAAAGAAAAATTAAAAAATGTAAATGTTCCTAAGGATCACGTTTTAATGTCGCTTGACGTCAGTTCATTATTTACCAACGTTTTGTGTGAATTAGTAGTGGAGAGTTTGGACAGACGTTACCAACAAATAAGTAGTAAATGTGATATACCGTTTCATCAAATCATTGATATTACCAAATTTTTATTTCAGAATACTTTTTTTAAATTCAACAATAAATTTTATCATCAAATTCATGGAATCCCCATGGGGTCTCCTATTTCACCGTTTTTTGCAGATATTTGCATGGAAGATTTGGAGAATGACTGTCTAAACACTCTAAAACACAAATTTAAGTGCAATGTACTGTTTTATTTTCGATATGTTGACGATACTATTATTTGTATTCACAAAGACTTTAAAAATACAGTTTTGGAAGTTTTTAATTCTTATCATAAAAAAATGCAATTCACTTATGAATTGGAAAATGATGGAAAAATAAATTTTCTTGATTTGACTTTGATAAGGAAAAACAACCGATTCATTTTTGACTGGTATCAGAAGCCCACGTCTTCTGGTAGACTGTTGAATTTTTTATCCAATCACCCTATTGATCAAAAACGAAATATTGTTTTTAATCTTGTTGATAGGGATGTCTCTCTCTCTCTCACAAGAGTTTTCATAATAAGAATATTGATTTTATTAAAAATTTACTCATTAATAATAACTATCCAATAAGTATTGTCAACAGTTGTATTTCTGAAAGACTTAATCGCATTAGACAGAGAAAGAAAAATAACAATGGTGAATTATCTCGTCTCAAAAAATCTTTGTATGCCAAACAGCCTAAAATTGTTATTCCATTTAAAAACACAAATGTTTATTCTAATTGTAAACACACACTAAAAAATTATAACATCTGTACCATTCCCAAAATTGTAAAATCCTTAAATAATGTTGTAAAATTAGGCAAGAATTCGACAGATAAGTGGAATAAATGCGGTGTTGTTTACAAAATTCCTTGTAAAAATTGTAACGCTGTTTACTATGGCGAAACTAAAAGAATCCTAAAAAAACGAGTGTCTGAACATGCAAGTAACAATAATCCGAATTTTGTCATTAAAGCTCATTGTAATAAAAACAATCACGAATTCGATTTTAAAAGTACTATAATTGTTGACTATGAACGTGATTGGAGAAGGCGAGTGTTGTCAGAAATGATTTTTATTAACCATAATCCGAACAGTGTTAATGAAAAAGATAATATCGACGGTTTAAACAAAACTTATAAGCAACTTTTGCAAAAGAATTTTCCTATTTCGTGAAATTCTCTTTGATTTTGGGCGATTTAACTTTTATTTGTTTTGATTCTACAATGTCTTGTATACGTTCGTTTAATTTGTAATCTTCGCTCTCTTTCAATTTAATTCAGTTTGTCCCTGGCCTAGGACAAGTAAACATATCTTGACAATTTCACAGCTCGTGATGTATTAATTTTATAACTTTTTCCTTTCGAGGTAAAAATATTTTTTTTTACACTTATGTGTGTTAGTTCGTGTTAAAAAACTCTTATTAAATATGTTATATATTGTGTTTTAGCCTGAAGAGGTCAACGAAATGTTGACGAAACGTCGTTAACAAGGACTTTATGTCTTTTCATTCAATGTGCTAGTGTTTTTTTTTACCTGCACAATTTGGCTCCCATGGATCAATGAATCTTTGTCTTATTATTAAAATCTTGTTAGTTTCGGAAAATCTAAAAGCTATAATTTGGCGGCATATAAAACGATCATAAAATCAGAAAATTATGATTCAAAACAATGATAAGTTGTAAAAAATAAATGACATTTCAGTGAGATAATTGAAAAAATTGCAGAATTTTTTTTTAATGAATAAAAAACCATTTATATTTGAGAAAAATACATAAAGATCTTAGATATCAATTAAAAAAAAATACTTAAAAATCTTAAAAAAGAATTTTTAAAATGAGATTAATAATTAACAATCGAGGAAAAAAAAAAGTGAACAAAATAATTGAAAATTTAGATATGTATTTGAAAGTTCAGAAAATTAATTTAGACATTATGAAAATGATTAAAAAATGAAAATAACAAATTGGAAAATTACAAGAATAATAATGGTAAATTAAAGAAATTAATTTAAATTTCTGATGAATAATATAAACTTGAGGAATAAATAATTAAAATGATTTAATGTCAAGGAAAACATAATTAAAATTGAAAAAGTGATTGAAAAAAATATATAAAATAATTGAAATTTGATGAAGGTAAATTTGAGATTTATAGAAATAATTTAAACATAATTAAAAATTGCAGAAAATAATTAAAAAATGATAAAAAATAGTACAAAATTGCAGTTTAAGTAATTGAAATCTAAATAGAAATAAACAGCACAGAAAGCAGGCGCATTGCGCCTACAATCTAGGGTTTCGTGGTCTTCTGTTACTCTATGTTTCCGTCTGTCTCACATGCAATCTGAAAAGCTGAATAACATAGGAAACTTAAAGTGACACAGGTTACTTGAAGTGATATAGGCTACTTGAAGTGAGATAGGCTACTTGAAGTGTGACATAGGCTACTTGAAGTGACATAGGCTACTTGAAGTGTGACATATGCTACTTAAAGTGACATAAGCTACTTAAAATATGACATAGGCTACTTAAAGTGTGACATAGGCTACTTAAAGTGACATAAGCTACTTGAAATGTGACATAGGCTACTTGAAGTAACATAGGCTACTTAAAGTCTGCCATAGGCTACTAGAGTGTGGCATAGGCTACTTAAAGTGTGACATAGGCTACTTGAAGTGTGACATAGGCTACTTGAAGTGTGACATAGGCTACTTAAAGTGACATAGGCTACTTGAAGTGACATAGGCTACTTGAAGTGGCATAGGCTACTTGAAGTGACATAGGCTTCTTGAAGTGACATAGGCTACTTGAAGTGTGACATAGGCTACTTGAAGTGACATGGGCTACTTGAAGTGTGACATAGGCTACTTGAAGTGACAGGCTACTTGAAGTGACATAGGCTACTTGAAGTGTGATATAGGCTACTTGAAGTGTGACATAGGCTACTTGAAGTGTGACATAGGCTACTTGAAGTGACATAGGCTACTTGAAGTGTGACATAGGCTACTTGAAGTGACATAGGCTACTTGAAGTGTAACATATGCTACTTAAAGTGACATAAGCTACTTAAAATATGACATAGGCTACTTAAAGTGTGACATAGGCTACTTAAAGTGACATAAGCTACTTGAAATGTGACATAGGCTACTTGAAGTAACATAGGCTACCGTGTACGACGGACGGACGGAGGGACGGACGGACGACAAAGTCTCACTATAAGGGTTTCGGTCCCGAACCACGAAACCCTAAAAAATGATCAAAAATTGAAGAAATTTTGAAATAGTATATTTAGTATATTTGAAACGTCCATTAATTGAACTTTTGATCAATGACAGAATGAATGAATGAATTAACTAATTAAACTTGTAAATTATTATATTGGGGCCCTATTTTCTTTTTTGCCCCAGGGCCCTTGCCCTCCCAGTTACGCTACTGATCTTTTTTATTTTTTTTAAATCTATCAATATTATTTTTGAGAACAGCGATTCCTCCTTGGAGTTTTTTGATACTACAGATAATAAGTGGTCTTCTACAGTCATGAGATATCTCAAACTAGCCAGCGATATAAATTTTTAGTTATCGTATTTCAAAATTACAAATGTTTTTTCTTTTACAACTTTCTGATATTGATGTTAATTAGACTTTATATATTTTGTAAAATTATTACTATAAGTTAATTTTTATGTATTGCCCTTCAATAATCGAAAGATAATGGGCTACAATTTGAATAAAATAAAATAAGATAAATAAATAAATTGTCAAAATAAAAAGATTTTTCAGAAAGAGAAATGGATGTGTCCACTAGATTGTAAATAATATTTTTCCTATGTTGGACTGAATGATTTGAGAAAAAATTAATGTCTACCGGAAGAAGATGGTTTTTAGTACTAATTGGAAATGATACAATTATCAATTTTTTAGCAAAGTTAGATCAAGAAAATTAATCAGGTTACTTTTTTTCAATTCAAATGTAAATTTACATTTTCATCATAAGAGTTGAAAATGTCAATAATAACGTTTACCATGTCTTTGTTGGTGCAAAAAATTGGATCATCAACATATCTGGACCAAAAAATGGAGCATAATAAATTATATTTGTCTTTTAGAATTTTTAAGCAATCTTTTTCCAAATCTTCTATTAAGTACAATATCTCCGGACAGTGCTAAGAATAATGAATCCATCATCTAATGAAAAGAAAATAAGTTTTTTGAAAAAAAAAGAAACATACTATAAATTACTAATCTATGTTATTTATTTTTAAAAATACTGTAAATATTTTATTTAATAAAAATGTTACTTTATATAGATTAAGAAAATGCTTTCAAAACATTCTTTGACTAAAATTAAAAAAAAATGGATCTTAGTAAGATTTCAGGGTGGAGGGGGGTCATAAAAATCTTACGGTGTCTTAGAATGGGGTGGAAGGGAGTAAAAAAATCCTTAAAAATGGTTTACGTAATTTTTTTTACGACCACTTAGTTCAAAACTATTATTGATGTGAGATTCAAGAATTTTAATACCCTTTTTTTGTTCATCATAAATAGTTTTGGATAAAAAATATGTCTGAGAATTAATAAGAGAGACAATAGGTCTTAGAGGAACGTTTTCTTTATGAATTTTAGGTAAATCGTATTATAAATTTGTAATTTATAACCTTTTTAAGCATTTTCTAATTCAGTATCTGTGCAAGTAAAATGATCTTATGAAATTTTTTTTATAAAAAATCCTTCATTTTTATGATATCTAAGAATTATTGAAAAATTTTCCTATAATTTTTTACAAGATTTTCTAGGAATACGTGTGTAAATTAAATCATCAGAAAGTAAATGAAACATTTTTTCATTGTAGTCATTGATTTTTTAATGGAAACAGTAACATTACCTTTGTCTTCTAAAGTAAAAAAACGAATTTTCGATTTATTCTACTTTCAGAAAATTATTTACTACAAAATGCGCAGCCTAGATTTTTTAAATAACTGTTATTATTGTTTTTAAAATTGTACCTCTAGTTCCTAATACCATGCACTTATCTTATTTTTTAATTAATTCGTCCACTTCCAGAAACAATAAGTTACATTGAATCCACTTTATTTTCTCCCCAAGCGCATAAATTGTATGCAAATGTACACATTAATTTGACCAAGATACATATCTATGAATTTCACTCATTATGCAGATTTTATTAAAAGGCAATAAGTAATAGAAAAAGGTATACTAGAAATTTACAGTTGCTCTGAATTGATAACAGCTATATATGGACTGAGTTTCACCAAATTGAGGATTTATTGAGTAATAATTCATAAAATAATGAGTAAATTGTAATTTTATAGAGTCTTTATTTGAATGTTAATTAGTGTATAAATTATAGTATTGTTTAACGAAGGTCGGTTTATTTGAGATTGTTGATTAGTCGTGCACATACCGACAGATAAACATAGGTCGTTGTGCTTGGCATAACAACAGCTCGATTAATGGTCTATGTCGGTCAATAATGTGTAAGGAATTGGGTTTGGCGTATGTTAGCAGCCAATAGTGAGTTTGACTTCGACAAGAGTTGTACGGTTGATCAAGTATAAACTCGAGTTTACTCACCTTCGACAACCCTTTCCATCTTCTCAGAAAATCGAATTTCTCTACATCGATCAAAGTCCTCATCAAATTCTCATTAATGCCGTTTATCTACACATGCAAAAGAGAATACCAATGGGTCTTTTCTAACCTTTTGTAATTATTTTCAATTTTTAGTAATTTTCCCTCTGTGCTTCATTTTAGATCAAAAATATCTGAAATTCAATTATTAACTACTTGAAAATTTTTCGGATGCTGTATTTCAATATATATTTATACTGCTTATATGCTTATACACTGCAAAAAGTAGGTAGATTATAATATAAAATACACTTTTAAAATTTTAAAGTCACTTTTAAAATGTTTCCAAAAAGTTAGCGAAATCATCTAAAAATATTGTTTTAGTTTCTAAGATAAAAGATAAAAATGTAGGATACATTAAATGTGTAAAAGTGACTATGATTTTAGGATGTTTCTTTTTGCAGTGTATATAAAAATTAGAAATTTGACTATTTTTGGGATTATTTTATAACACAATATTTATCCGATTTTCAGACAATGTGCCATTTTTACCATTTTGTGGGTCTCGAAAACTTGTAGCCGAGAATATGCCCCACTTACTGAAGGTAATTTCTGCAGAATATATATTTAATTAAAAAAAAAAAATTATTAAATCACTATTTTTTTACTGCAAAAACTGCTGTCTTCCAAGTGTCTTATTTTGAGACATTTTTGTGTCTAAGACACAATAAGTGTCTTAAAATGAGACTTTTTTGCGTCTTAGATACAAAAAAGACATCAAAATGTTTTAAAATAAAAATCTTGGAAGACAGCAGTTTTTGCAGTGTTTTAAAATTGAAAGACGTATATTTCGATTTAGAAAATAATAGTTAAGAAATCAGCGTTACTTCACACTTAAAAAGACAGAAATAATTACTAATTTCATTTTAGTGGAATTAATATACAAAACTCATTCACTTAACCAACTTCTTTGTTAATTTAACCAAAAAATGATAAAACAGTAGTCAGTGTGTCTAGCGAATGATATTTTTTATATTTTCGGACTTCTCGAATTATAAGCTTAGAAACCTATATAAATTCTCCCGATATTTAAATTATTAATAGATTAAAAACTATCAGAAACTCTGTGCAAAAATAAAAAAATCTGCTATAATTATGAATATAAGTTATGAAAAAAATGTAATCATAATGAACGCAAAGATAAGAAGATTGAGGAAAAGCTACTGAAAAATAGAAGAATCTAAAAGCAAAATATAAAAATGTAAAAAATGAGGAAAGTGTCTATTTACAAGAAATGAGAATTTTTTTTAAAATGAAGAAAGTCAATGATTATTTTAAAAACGAGGAAATTTTGAAAAACTATATAAAATAGAGAGAAGAATAATAAAGCATATTTATACACGTATCTATAACAAAGTATAGGAAATCTTGTTAAAAAATTAAATATTTACGGACAATTTTTTTTAATTGATAAGAAAATTAATAAGAAGAAATCAATGGTAAGGTATTAAAATTACTAAATCGAAAAATATTTTGAAAACAAGGAAAATTAATGACTTATTTTTAAAATAAATGAAAAAAACAATGAACATAAATTTTTTTCAAAATATTTAAAAATAAGAAAAATCTTTAAAAAATTAGAAAAATTAGGAAAACAAAGAATGAGGAATAAAGGAATAAGAAAAAATAAAAAGATCCAATAAAAAATAATTTACAAATATTTGAGAATGCAAATAAATCTTTTATAAAAATTTAACTTTGAAAACAATTGCAAATTACAAAAAAAAATTTTATTTCTTGGAAATCTGTAGTAAAAACAAAATAAAGAAATATAGAAGGGTAAATAAAAAGTTTAAAAAAAATGAAAGTGTCTTAAATTTAAAAATAAAAAAGTTTAGGGAATCTATAAGGGAAAATAGTTTTTATAACATTAGGTATGTTTTTAAAAAAATCCTAAAACAAGATTTTTGAAAATATTTAGTAAATATAAAAGAGTTTTATAAAAGAGTGGATAAGGTTACGAAGAAATAGACTAAATTTGAAAACAAATTTCATAAATTCACAAAAAATTTGTCAAAAATCTATAAAAAATCATAATATTGAAGAAAATATTCTATTCTGCCCCACTCTTAGCAAATAATAAAAAAAACCTTGTTTTAAACTATGTAAAAATGTTTATATCAACAAAGAAAGAAAAATTAATTAAAACTAAGTAAGAACTTTAAAAATGTATATATGAAAAATAGAAATAATAATAATAATAATAATAATAATAATAATAATAATAATAATGTCTAAAAATCAAGAAAATCATTAAAGTAGAAATTAAAAGATTTACCGAAAAAAAGGTTTTAATATAAAAATAAATAAGAAAATCAACGACAAAAAAGTGTATTTAATGTTATAAACACAAAATTGTTTAAAATAAAAAAGAATAAATTGAGTAAAAAGAAGAGAATAAATGAAAATTTTAAAGTAGGAAAACCAAAATCATTTAAAATATCAAAAGCAAAAGAAAAAGTCTTTTGCAAATGAGAAAAATGCTGTAATTATGAACAAAATTTAAATTAATGATAAGTTTTTGAAAAATAAAATCGTGAAATCAGCATAAAAATAAGATTTTTCTTTTTTATCGAAATATTAAAAAGATTATTATGTTAAATCCTAAAAATGTTTCCACCAAAAAAAAAATTTTTTACAAATTTGTTACAAAAGTTGTTGCAAAATGAAAATTTTAAACACTTTTTAAATAAAAGCTTCTATTTTTTAAATAAGTTTACTGATTTAAGAGTACCTTAGATAGAATCTAAAAGCATAAAATAGACTTTCACTTACAGTTAGAAAATTTAAAAAAAAAAATTTTTCATAATTTATTTATAAGTTGTTTATAAACAATGAATTTTTTTTAATTTTCTGGGCCTTTCAAAATCGGAAAAGGTATTAAAAATTTAAAATACAGTTAAAACTCGAAGGAATCAAAATCCATTGAGATAATAAATGATGAACTTTTATATATTTATATTATTATTATTTTTTTTACAAAAAAAAAAAAAAACCGAAAACTAAAAAATAATATCTATAGGTATGAGATCAAACGAATTTCTCATAGAAAAAAAAGTAATCGGTCATTAATTTTCTCAATGGATTCTGATTCCTTAGGGTTTTAAGTGTATTATAATATTTTTTCCCGATTTTTAAAAGCTCCAAGATATTGAAAAAAATTAATTGTTTATAAACAAATTATAAACAAATTATGAAAAAAAACATTTTTTTTTAATTTTCGAACTGTATTTTTAAAAAGTTTCGTCTAGTGGAAACATTTTTAGGATCTAATATAATAATTTTTTAAATATTTCGAGAAAAAAGAAAAATATTTTTTTTCTGTGCGTTCTAATTTCACGAATGCTGACCATATAAGAAAAAAATTAACACAGAATATAGTTACCCTTACTATTTCCATGCTTAAATTAAACATTTTTGTTAGTTAATATAACCAAAACTAAAACTCGTGAGAAGTCCGAAATTTTTTTTTCAGCGTGTGCAGTTAAAAAATATTCAAAGAATTTTTTCTCCACTCTGTTTCCTCTATAATACTTTATATAATAAGAATCTTGACGAGTTTTCTTGAAAAGAAAATAAACAAGTGTTTGTTAGACTCTTCTTTGAGTTCAGGTCAAGAGGGCTTATTTCAAGACATTGAAATAACTAGTATACAAAGCATTTTTACTACTCGTTTGCATGTTGCGACTTTAGAATTTACTGCAATTTCCAACAACGACTTTATCTTAAATTGCAATTTACTAACGTAGTATTAATTTTTATCTATTAAGGAAGGTGAGAATTTCTGTCGAACACAAAGCAGCTTTTATTGACTTTACTGATTTTCAAATTAAATAGTAACAATTTATTTTTAATGTGACCTCCTTTGACTAATTTATAATTTTTAGTTACCTATTTTGCATACAAATGAAAAATATAAAAGCAATTTTAAAAATTGCCTCAAGCTTGTTACACAAGGATTTTAAAGGTCGCTGATTAAAAGGCAGATTTTCAAAATTCAAAATATCGAAGGAAATATTTCAATTATTGTTAATTTTTCCAAATCTTAAAAGTTTCTGAGGTCAATAATTTTAAATTCGAAATCATGTTATTAAAATTTAAAACATCTGAAGAATTAAGGCCTTCAATATTCCCCATATTGAAGGCGCCATTTTGAATTTTGGAAAGTTGTTCCTTTCAGTATTTTTGCACTTTTTGATATCAGATTTTCAAGCAGTAAAAAATAATTCTCCCACATTTACAACAGTAAAATAAGTATAATATAAAATAAGTTTTCACATTACTACATATTTTTTTGTTTATTCAAATTGGTTTTTTTTTTAAACATTTTTTTTGTGTCAATATTATTATTTTTTAACGTTCCTTTCACAGTTTTACTATTTCATTTATCCATCAAACATTATTGTTTATATTTAACGCTTTCAATATTCTTTGTTTTATTCCCGACATTATATTCTCATTTTTCTGTTCTTTTTATCTTTTTAAATTTAGATATTTATTTTATTTTCAAAGCAGAATGGTTCTTGTTTGATAAATAAAATTTAAAATATCCATTTATATACGTGATTCAATCCATTAAAACGAATTAAATTCAAGATTTACAATAAATAAAATAAATAATGTAATTTAGTAATAACTTTTTAATGTTCGCTTTTAAAAGGCTTTTAGTTTATAATACATTTACTAAAAAGCTTCAAAAAGCCAACATTTATTGTATTATACGTATAATCTTTTTTTTTTGTTATGTTAATCACTACAGTTTTCTATAATAAATAATATGATACTCGCAAATTGATTTCCTGACAAATTTAGCTTCAAGCTGCACAAACTAATTATCTCGTTGTTCCTTAGAGATTTATTTTTAACGAGAAATGTTTCCTCATTTGAAATGCACATTTCTGCTTGATTAATTAGGTTCACATGCCTGTGTTGTGTGTCGAGAGGATGGAAATAAGACGAGATGTCACAATAAAGGAAACACACACGATCTTACTGGGATTGGAAGGTGGAAATTGTCAACAACGACACACGAAAATTGTCACGGAAAATGGATTGGAGGTGCTACAATGAAAACAAGTTGCGACTCTGTTGTGTGTCAAGACGATCTTTTTTTTACTTTTGTTTGACTCCCTCACTATTAAAACTCATTTAAATCAACAATACTTTTTTTTTATTTCAACACCCAGAAAACGCATCTATTTCCGCATCCAAAGGTGGAAAATTTTCATTTTTTTTTTTTGGAAATTTTATTCAAACTAAACTAAACTATTTATTTTGATTCAAATTTATTTTCTCAGAAAATTTGTTTGTTAAAACATGATATTTTTTCAAATCTTAGGAGTAATTTTCAACTCAACAAATAACACCAATTAAGGATAAATGATATATAAAAATTGCATATAGAGTAAAAAAAATGGTTCATTTCTTGTGTATATATCTGTACCTAATGGTGAAAAATTAATTCTTTATATTAAATGTACATACCTGTATTTATTGTATTGAACCAATGTCAGAAACTTGTGTAAAATTAACACTTATGAAAAAAAATTTAAGTAAAAAGTGACTGAAGCAGAGTGTAGCAGATAATAACATATCAGTATCGATTATTGATTAACCAATGTCATCCAGATTGTATGGTGCTTCATAAAATAAAGTGTATTTGAGTGCATGAGCCTGTTGTGATAAAATTCGTGTCATTATTCACTCATAAAAAAAAATGACCCAGATTCTACCTTATCCTATGCAATCGCTCAGTTTTTTTAACAGCGAAAAATGGCATTTTTACATTTTTAAAAAAATACAGTTTATTCATTATGACATTTGTAATTCTTTTATTTAGATGTAAATTTTCTATTATGTGCAATCAATATTTTATTCAAGCTCTAAAGTATTTTGATTGGATTTTTCAATGGATTTTAATTACAAGCAATTTAAATTATACCGTTTCCGATTAATAAATAAATGAAAAATACAATTTCAAGTTTTAATTACAATCAATATTGCAATCGAAAAATTCATCTAGTCCAGATTTTAATGTTTAATTTTTAAATTGCGTTTTCAACCTTGTTTTTCTTAATTACAATCTAATATTATGAGATTTTTTAAAATGTTTTCAGATTCATTTGCATACATCATACATCGTGAAATGTGTTTGTGGAAAATTATTATTTCAAGCCTTAAATTAAATCGAAATAGAAGTAAATTGCTATTATTTCGAGACTAATTTTAAATTTCGTAAAATTGTCCCTATCATTGTCATTAATTTAATTAGACTGCATAATTTAAGTTTCTAATTAATTTAAGTACTATTACTATTATGCAAGAGACTGTTCTTGAAATTTTAGCCTTTTCCATTACTGTAATGAGTCACAGAGTCAAAGGTGTGACATTAGAAGCATACATTACCATACGATTAATATAAATCTTATTATTTTTAGTTCACTATTTACCATTTTTATTTAATTGTCCAATCCCAGTTAAGTAATAAATTATTTGATTCTAGATACTAATAAATTCAAAGACAGTTTTTATGATAAATATAATATAATACTTTTTTTTTATTATTATTAATCTTAAACAATTCAACAGCTTTTTTACTAGATTGGTAATGATTAATTAAATTGAAATGATTTATTTTTAGCAAATCGCGTATATAAAAAAAATTAATACTTTTATCTCATTCTCTTTCTCTACGACCAATTAACCTTATTTTTTATCTGGAAATCAGGTAGAAATTTAATAAATTTCACTGCAAATTGTAAAGTAGAATTAATTTCTATTTTATGAAAGACGAATATTATTCGCGAATAAAAATTTTTAAAATGTAGGTAGAACGTATTAATGTCCCAGGGGCGTTAAAGGATTAAGTGACTAACATATAAAACGAGGAACGTAATAAACGTTGACAAAAAAGCGGACCTTTTTAGTTCAAAGTGGATAAAAAATCGGGAAATAATTTTATTTTCAATTTTTCTTTACAAAATCTACCGATTATTCCAAATTTAATGAACTAAAATTCCAAAAAAGTTTCAACTAAATTCTGTCAAAAAATATTTATTTAGGACAACATTTATAAAAGTTTAGAATTAAAAGGAACTGCAAAAAATTACTGAAATTTAACAAAATAATTGCATATTTTGAAAATTAATTAAAAAAAAAATGAAATCAATTAAAAATTGGGAAAATGAATTTTAACAATCGTAGAAATGTTTTGAACGTAAAGAAAATAATTTAAATTTGAGAAAAATACTTCATAATATTAAAAGTAAATCGAAAAAAATTAAATAATAAAAAATTAGAGAAAATAATCGAAAATTGAAAAAAAAGGATTGAAATTAGAGATAATCTAAAATTGAAAAATATAATTAAAATTTGAGAAAAGCATTAAATAACTAAATAAAATATTTTAAATAAAGGAAAGTTAAAGAAAATTTCAGAAAAATACTTCAAACTTTTAGAAGTTCATTGAAAAAAAAGAAGAAAACAATTAAAAATTAGAGAAAATAAATGAAAAAAGATAAACGTAATTTAAAATTGAAGATAATAATTTTTAATCAAACAGAAGTAATTAAAAATACCAGAAAAAAAAATTACCAAAAAGAACGAAAGTAATTGGCATTTGGCGAAAATAATATAAAAAATAATATAAATAATTCAAAATTAAATAAAATAATTGAAATGTTAGATAAATAATTTAAAATTTTGAAAATTATAAAACAACTGAAAATAATTAAAAATTGAAAGAAATAAATTTTGGAAAATAATTGAAAAATAATTTAAAAATTTAAAACATGAAAAAAATAATATGATACAAGACAATGATAAGTTGTAAAACATTAATGACATTTAAGTGAGATAATTGAAAAAATTGCAGAATTTTTTTTTTAAATAAAGAAAAAATAATTTGTATTTGAGAAAAATACAAAAAGATGTTAGAATTTAGAAATTAATTGAAAAAAAAGAGAAAAACAGAAAATTGGAGAAAAGAATTTAAGAAAGCTAAAAATAATCGAAATTTACGATCATTATTAAAAAAATTTTGGAAATTATGAAAGCAAATGAAAATAATCTAAAATTGAAGAAATTAATTTTTTGGGAAAAATACTTGAAAATCTTGAAAGTAAATTGAAAAAATTAATATTGAAAAATTAGAGAAAATGATTGAAAATTTAAAAAAAAATAATTGAAAATTGAGATAAATAAATTAAAATTGAAAAAAATCATTAAAATTTAAGAAAATAATTGGAAAACTACTTAAAATATTTTAAATAAAGGAAAGTTAAAAAAAATTTCAGAAAAATACTCAAAACTTTTAGAAGTTCATTGAAAAAAAAAGAAGAAAACAATTAAAAATGAGAGAAAATAAATGAAAAAAGATAAACATAATTTAAAATTGAAGAGAATAATTTTTAATTAAACACAAATAATTAAAAACTTTTTGGAAATTACCAAAAAGAACGAAAGTAATTGGCATTTCAAGAAAATAATATAAAAAATAATATAAATTATTGAAAATTAAATAAAATAATTGAAATGTTAGGTAAATAGTTTAAAATTTTAAAAATTATATAACGAATGAAAATAATTAAAAACTGAAGAAAATAAATTTTGGAAAATAATTGAAAAATGATTTTTAAATTTAAAACTTGAGTAAAATAATATGATACAAACAATGATAAGTTGTAAAAAATAAATGACATTTAAATGAGATAATGAAAAAAATTACAGAATTTTTTTTAAATAAAGAAAAAATAATTGAAATTTGAGAAAAATACATGAAGAACTTAAATATCAATTTAAAAACAAAAGAATAACTGAAAATTGGAGAATAGATTTGAAGAAAGCTAAAAATAATCGAAATTTACGATAATTAGTAAAAAAAATTTAGGAAATTATGAAAACAAATAAAAATAATGAAAAATTGAAGAAAATAATTGAAATTTTGGAAAAATACTTAAAAATCATAGAAAATAATTTTAGTAAATGAGAATAACAATTAACAATCGAGGAAAATAATTTACAAATGATAAAATTAATTCAAAATTGAAAAAAATAATTGAAATATGCTGAAAATAAAATAAGATTGAGAAAAGAAATTGAAATATGATGAAAATAATTTGAATATAAAAAATTGAAAACAGTAAATAAAATTTGAAAGAAGTAATTAAAAAATCATAAATATATGTTAAAAAAAAATAATTACAAATTTACTTCAAAAATTTGAATTAAACAGAATAATTGAAAAATCGCAGATATAACAGAAATTGATAAAAATAATTGAATTTGTGTTTTTTCCTTAAAGTTTTTTAATAAATCTAATTTTTAGCCAATTTTGACAAATAATAGCTCATTTTAATTTTTGAAACATTCTCTACGAGTCTTTTTTTTGGATTTTGTTAAAACATTTTTGTTTAAAAAATATATAATAATACAATTTTAATTATTTAACAATTTTTTAACAAAATATTATTAACCAAATCCCACGAACAGGTTTATAGAGAATATTTCCATTTCCAAGATTCAAATGAGCCATTATTCTTTAAAACTAGATAAAAATTACAATTGTTCACAAATTTTAAAAAATTTTAAAGAAAAAACACAAAATGGTAAATTTTAAAATTAAATTTTAAAATGTTAAAATTTTAAAGAAAAAACACAAAATGTTTTAGTAACAAATTTTGGATCGACCTAGTTTTTTTTTAAAAATGTACAACTGTGTCTTTCAAAATTGGATAAAATTAATTTTAATAATATTTTTTTTATGTGAAAAACCATTTTCTAGTTTGAGGTTATGTCAATGGGTTGAACATCTTTAAAAGTCTTAAAAATTAATTTTAGAAAATGAGATTGATAATAAAGAATCGAGAAAAATAATTTACAAATGATAAAATTAATTCAAATTTGAAAAAAATTATTGAAATATACTAAAAAAAATTTAAGATTGAGAAAAAAAATGAAATATGATAAAAATAATTTGAATATGAAAAATTGAAATCAATAAGTCAAATTTAAAAAAAAAATAATTTCAAAATTACTTAAAAAATTTTCATTAAATAGAATAATTAAAAAATCGCAGAAATAACGGAAATTGATGAAAATAATTGAAATTTCTGATAAATAATTGAAATTTTTGAAAATTATTATAAATTAAAGAAAATAATAGAAAAATTGCAGAATTTATTTTTAAGCAAAAGAAAATTATTGAAAGATCGTTATATTATGGAAAATTGATGACAATAATCTGAATTTGAAATAATTAAAAATGTATGAAATTAATTGAAAAATAATAAAAATATTATAATATGGAGAAAATAATTACAAATTAATAAAAAGAAATAAAAAGTGAAAAAATAATTGAAAATTGAGATAATATATATTTGAAAGTTTAGGAAAATAATTAAGACATTATGAAAATGATTAAAGAATGAAAATAATAATTGAAAAATTACAAAAATAATAATGGCAAATTAAAGAAATTAATTTAAATTCCTGATGAATAATATAAAATTTAGGAATAAATAATTAAATTGATTTAATGTCAAGGGAAAATTTAATGTCAATCAATAAAATGATTGAAATTTGAAGAAGGTTAATTTGAGATTTAGAGAAACAATCTAAAAATTGAAGAAATTTTTTAATTACTTCAAATTGAGTATATTTGAAACGTCGATTAATTGAACTTTTAATCAATGACAGAATTAGTTAATTAATTAATTAATAAACTTATTTTAAATTATTATATTGGAGCCCCATTTCCTTTTTGCTCTTCCAGTAACGCCACTGAACAAAATAGTTTTGTTAATCAATAAATAAAACTTTTGTAGTTTATTAAAATTTTTTGATGGCAGAACCAAATATATATAGCGCATGCGCGGTCAGTGCGATTTTAATTAACACTCGTTTATCGATATTTTATTTTTCTGTTGTCAAGAAATCTTTTACGCCTAATAATCATATAATAAAATTAATAAAATATGTTAAATAAGGATATTTTTAAATGTTAATTTTCAATAATAAATCGTATTGAACATAATCTTATAAAAAGTTTATCTTTTATTCTAATATAATTTATTGTTGAATCAAATTACATAAAATCGTTACTTAAGAATACTTTAGTTTTGTGAGTTAATACTATATTTGTAAATATATTTGTAAAACAGTTATTAAACTTATTCATAAAAAGCAAAATCAAACAAAAATTTATAAACTAACCTTAAAATCGATGTGTCACTGTTGATTATTAAAACGATTAAAACCAAATTTGGTTATAACAAAGAATTTTCAATTTAAAAATATCTGAACTTAACGAAGATGATTTATAAATTTATTTTTCTTAACTAGAAAAAATTTCCAAAACCCTTAAATTCCCTAATAATTATGAAAGACTTTAATTAAAAACAAAACGTCTTAAACCCAAAAAACATTATTTAATAAATAAGTTATTACAATTTGTCTATCTTAAAATTAGCTTTAATAGTTATGTAGAAAATGCCAATTTTTTTAACTTCTTGAAATAACAAAAAGTGAATATATTAACTTTTGAAAACAAATTCCTCAAATGCTCTGATCTAACCTAGAAACAATTATGTATAATATTATTACTTTTACGGTATTTTTTCTCAAAAAGTATTCAAATACTAAATGCTTTATAGTAATGTTAAAAGTCATATATTGCCGCACTTGCATATAAAAAATTATTATAAATTAATTTATTAACAATTAAAAAAAAGGTTACGTCATTTTCTACTCTTTTTAACTTTTTTTCCCATTTGTTTTCTTTTATATCTAAAAGTAAAAAAAATCCCAAAATTTAGAATCATTTTTAAAGAATTTTTTAATCATTTTAATTATCTTGCGGCTAAAGTGAAATAATCGTGAAAAAACATCCGTTTCTTTCATTAAAGATTGTTCGGGGATTTAGAGGCGAAATAAGAAAGACAATGACCGGAATTTGTGGCCCTTGTTTGTCTCCGTTGGAGCTTTATCGAGAAACCACTGTATCCTGTAAATTCCCTTATAAATTCGAAATTAAGCTCGGCTTTCTCTACCATTCCTTGTTTCGTTTGTCGTGAGAAAAGTAAAACTTTTTCAGATTCTCCATAATCAAGACTATTTTTTTAACCTAAGGCATATATTTTATTCGTTAAATTTTTTTAATCACTATTTAGAACTTCAATATTCTAGACTTGCTTCTCTCAAGTTTAGCGTTCACTTTATATCGTCGTTTTAAACATTTAAATTATTTAACTGACATAGAGACAAATCGATCTTCGATATGGCTTCTGATAATTCTTCAATTCTTTACCTCTTCGATCGACCGACTGAACCTGTTTATATTCCGAAAGGAGAGCAGAGAGTAGCCTTCGATATACCGCCTAATTATTTGGTAAGTATGATTTTTAAAAAATGTTGTTTCTTTTAATTTTATTTTTTTATTACTTTATAATTGTAAATATATAATTTTACTTTATAATTATACGACTTTTAAAAAGAAAAATATAATACTATGGAGTGGAAAAAAATCTGATTAATGTAAGAATTAATTTTTTAAAATAACAGCCAGAAAAGTATCGAAATGTGGCAACTGAAGTTTTGACTCGGTATAATGACGATACGAGGCTGAAGGTTCCAGTGAAAAATATATCAATTCCAGATTTGAGTGTTCCGATGCAGTTGGGTCGTCGTGAACAATTTTCACTTTTTTTACCGTATCATCGATCATTAGCAGCAAGATTAATCGAAATTTTCACAAGTATGTTTTTAATTATTGATTTCACAAGTAATTAACTTTAATTTAACAAGAGTTAATATTTAAATTTAAATATTTACTTACCTCTAAAGAATATTCAACTGCGATAAAATATAATATTAATATTTTAACAAGTCAAAAATTGTTCAAAATACTTTTTTCTATTTTTACTGTGAGAGTAAAACTCTTGGCAATTAATTAATTGAACACTTCAATTTGTCACGATTATACGAGAGCCATAGAGTAGAAGTGACAAACTCAGTTTTTAATAGAAATTGAATTAGCGATTCTACACTCGACAAATTTCCACTCTATTTAATAGTTTAACTCAATTCAATTTGTTTTGGGTAAACATGAAAATTTTAATTGTATCTTTTCAAGAGATAAGTTTTAATATTCAAGGTAAAAAAATTAAATTTTACAAATTTATAATGACAATTTTCAGACAATTCAGCAAAGAAACAATTTTTTTTAGTTTGTTTTAGTTTATAGTTTTTTTTTTATTACAAATTGTGATTGATACATAATTATGTAACTTTGTAATAGAGTGATAATTAACGTTACTACATTGTTTAGTTTGTTTCTGTTCTAGGCTCTTTGTTTTCGCATTATTGTGTGAATTAATTAGCTAAGTTTTTCAAACAATATGTAATTATTGCAACATATTACAATAGACGGGATTTTAATGAGATTTGGAATGTAAACAGCACTTTCAGCTTTATTTATTTTTCGTGTATTTGTAAAATTATTTCTTTTTTTTCTTTTAGGTAATTTAAATTTATCAAAGTTTCAATCAATTTTTTAAAAAATCTATTTAAATTTTAATCAACACAAATTACAATAAATTGCAGTTGCAATCAATTAAAATTAAAGAAAATTTAAGTTTCAATTAGTTACCAATTTTAATAAACTGAATTTTTTTTCCGATTTTCAACCAATTTAAATTTCTTTCAATTTTAATTTTCAGTTAATTTTAAATTCAATTGATCCAAGTTCAATACAAATTTTAGCAAATCTAAGTTTTAATTATTTCATTTTTCACTCAATTTATCTTTTAATTTTAATTAATTTTATTTTCGACTGGTTTAAGTTTCAGTAAATTTTATTTTAGAATAATTTAAATTCTAATCTGTAAAAAAATTTTAATTAATTAAAATTGCAATAAATTGTAAATTTTAATCGACTTGGATTTAAGTTAATTTAATTTCAAAATTTCAAAATCCCAATCGATTTCAATTTCATTCCTTTTAAATTTTATTGATTTATATTTCAACTAGTTAATTTAAATATAATTAAAATATAAATTATATAAATTATAAATTTTGATAAATTAAAATTGCAAATAAGTTTACTAATTATTTTTATTCGATCAAAATTTAAATTGAGAAATTTTAAATTTCTTAAAAAATAAAAATTTAACTTTTTGTATTGTTTAATTTCTTGATAGATATTTTATTTCTTGTATTTAATTTTTTTTTAGATTTGCGAACTTATGAAGATTTTCTGTCGGTAGCAGTTTATTGCCGAGATCGTTTGAATCCAAATATGTTTATTTATGCTCTATCAGTCGCTATTCTTCATAGACCCGATACTAAAAATTTACCACTTCCTCCACTTTCGGAAATTTTTCCCGATAAATTTATGGACGGAGCAGTTTTCTCAAGAGCTAAAGAAGAATCCAACGTCGCTCCCCAGGGTGCACGGGTAGGTTGAAATTATTTAAAAAATTGTGAAAATCTTTTGTAAAAATGTGAAATTATTTTTAACGATCATTGCTCACTAAAAAATAATAATTTTAAATGTTTTTTTTTTAGACTTTTGCTAAAAGTTAAAAAAAAAGTGATTTTTAAGATAAATATACGGGTTTTGTTGCTTTTTTATAAAAACATTAATCAACTCTCTATATACACGAAAAAAATCAGTTTTATAAAATTTGTTGATTTTTTAAGAACATGACATATGTACAATTTAGGGAAAAAATGCCAAAAAGCGAAATTTCCAAACAAGAAATTTTAAGGTGGTTCTCTTTTTGACATAACCTCAAACTAGAAAGTGGTTTTTCACGCAAAATAAAAATATTAAAATTGATTTTATAAAATTTCGAAAGATCCCGTTGTACATTTTTCAGAAAAAAGTAGATTGAGCCAAAATTTAACATTTTATGTAAACATTTTTTTATTTTATTTAACATTTTATGTTTTTTCTTTAAATCTAGTAAAAATTTGTAATTTTCATAAAATTTTAACAAATAATAGCTTATTTTGTTTATTAAAATATTTTCTGTAATTTTATTTGTTTGATTTTGTTAAATAATATTTTATCTAAAAATTATCAAATAAATAAAATTGGCTTTGTACATATTTTTTAAACAAAATATTATTTAACAAAAACTAACAAATAAAATGTAGAGAAAGTTTCAAAAAAAGAAATAAGCTACTGTTTGTCAAAATTGGATGAGAAAATTAAAGATTTTAACCAAATTTTAAGAAAAAACATAAAATATTAATTAATTATTATTTGACAACAAATTTTGACTTAATCCAATTTTTTATAAAAAATGAAAATCATCCAAAATTTTGTAAAATTATTTTAAAAATATTTTTATTTTTTGCTTGAAAATTCAGTGTTTAGTTTCAGTTATGTCAATGCAGAGAATCTCTTTAAGCCTTAGAAAAAATATTCGAATAATTGATTCTAAATTTTAAAATAGTTTGTAGTAAATTTTATATAACTTTTTTTAACGTTTGAAATTTCTTATGTAAAATTTTTACGATTTGACACTTTTTCCCTAAATTGTAAGCATGGCTGCAATTGATTTAAATCAATTTGATATAAATCATGATTTAAATCAATGGAAAATTTGCATTTAAATAAGGATATTAATAAAAAATCTTAACAATTTTCCGGATGTCTAATGCTGCATGTAAAAAATCGCAAACATTAAAAAATACAGAAATTTGTGGATAAATCTTGAAAATTTCAATTTCATATTTTGTTCTTTATAAAATTTAAAAAATTGTGCTAATACTTATGATAAAAATACATATATGATCAAAATACTTACGATTTACAAATTTTTGGTGAAGATAGTAAAAATTAGTGTTAAATTTTTATATTTTTAAGTCATTATAATCTAAATAAATTCCAAACGACAATCTACTCATATTCCAATTTATTCGAACTTTTGAATAAATTCAAATTTAAATGCATAATAATGAAATAATATTAATTATTATTTTCCATATTCACAATAATTCTTTTTTTAATTCTTACAATATTTCTAAGATACTTCTTTAATTTTCTAAATTTATTGTTTGAATTGCATTAATTGTATAATATTATAAAAATATTTTTGGCTCAATTTTCCTAAACTTTTTTGTTTTTAAAAGATTTTTAAATTTCTTTTGTGCACTTTTAATTTATCTTGATTTATGTAAATTTTATTATTTTATTTTTATTAATTCCACTTTTTAAGTAGATTCTTACCAAATTGTTTTCTTTTTTGTACTTTTTACATTTTTTTATACAGTTTGTTAGATTAAGAAAACAAAAACTTTTCTCCATTTTCATCCTCTTTTTTTAATTTTTTTATTGTTTCACAATTTTTTTAGTCCTTCTTTGCATTTGAATTAATTCTTTATTTTAATCCTTTTAATTAATTCTTTAATTTTTGTCACCATTTTTCTATTCCTTAGAAACATTTCTCCTTTTTTAAATTGTTAAGTTTTGATCTTGTATAAACACATTTTTGAAAAAAACATTTATTCGATGCTTTTATCTACATTTTTTAATTTTCTCAATTTTCTAATTTTTTGAAGACATTCTTTTATTTTATATTATGTAAATTTAATCTTGTACTAAATATTCTATTTTAACATCGTTCTTCTATTTCATAGAATTTTTATCCTTCTGAAATTTTTTTAATTCTTTTTTTATTCAATTTCTAAAATAATTTTCTAATTTATTTAACTTTAAAAATTTGTTCTCCTTAGTAATATAATTTAACCTTCTTTTTTTTTAAATTATCTTCTTATTTATTTTTTTAATTCAAAAAAATGTTTGTTTATAGTTTAATTTTTTGAAAAGAGTTTCTACCCTTTTATATATTTTTATGTCACTGTTTCATTCTAGTATTGTTTTCTTAAAGTTCTTCTTGATATTTTTAATAATGTCCATGAAATATTATATTTAAAGTAATTTTCTCATTTTTCTAACAGACTGTTTTCTTATATTTTTACAGTTTTCTGTCATTTTTTTATAATTTATTATTTTTTCGTTGCTTTTATCTAAATTCCTTAATTTTGCGATCAAATTTGAAGATATTTTTTTGACATTTTATCATTTACATAATTTATTTAATTTTGATTAAATGTTTTATTCTTTTCTATTTCTTATTAAATGTTCTCAGTTTAAAATATAAACTACCTATAATTACAAATAAACATTTGGAAATTTTATATACTGATTATTATCTTTAAAAAAATTAATTTTAGATCTTCCAAAATTGCGGGACCACTTACAAAAATGGGATTAAAAACATGACCATCTTAAAATGCTGATAACTCCGCCAGATTTTATCGAAATGAAATTTTTCATAGGCTGTTGGAAAGCTTATTAAATTTGCCATTAAATGACCCTATTTTGAAGCCTTTTTAATAAATAGAAATGGAGATTCAATGTGATAAAGACAGGTGCATTTTTCTTTTTTTGTGAATTTTCATTGTCCAAGTTTGGTGAGCTGCATTTTCTAGAAAAGTATTTGAAAAAATTTGAAATTGAGATAGATTAAACCTTGAACCTTTATCTTTAAAATAAACCTAAGTCCGTTCGCCATGTATTTAGTAGATAAAAGTGAAGCGAGCACTAGAATTGTTGCATTTTTCTCGTATTATACATTTACTTTTAACTTTAGAACAAGTCAAGATTTTTAAGCTTTCTTAGGTTTATTTTAAAGATAAAGGTTCAAGGTTTAATCTATCTCAATTTCAAATTTTTTCAAATACTTTTCTAGAAAATGCAGCTCACCAAACTTAGACAATAAAAATTCAGAAAAAACGAAAAATTCACCTGTCTTTATCACATTGAATCTCCATTTCTATTTATCAAAAGTACTTCAAAATAGGGTCATTTAATGGCAAATTTAATAAACTTTACAACGGTCTATAAAAAATATCATTTCGATAAAATTTAACATATTTATCAACATTTAAGACAGTCACAGGCATCACAGACAGTCACCTTTTCACCTTTTTTCAATTTTGTCACCTTTTTCACCTTATTTGATGATTAGTTACCTTTTTCACCTTTTTTAATGACTTGTTACCTTTTTACATCTTTTTTCACCTTTTTTAGGTTAAAAAATATATAATTTTTTGTAAATATTTAGATATTTGTAATATTTGTAAATATTTCTATATTCCTGCTTTTTATGTAAATAGAATTAACATTACCATAAAATACCATTTTTATCATTTTGTAATTTTTCTTTCAAATCTCAATTATTTTATTTATATTTCAATTTAATTCTTAAATTTTCAATTCATTTCCTCCATTTTTAATTATTTTCTTCAATTCTCAATTATTTCCTTCAATTTTCAATTATTTTATTCAATGTTGAATAATCCTCGTCTTTTTTCAACTGACAATTATTTTTTTGAACTTTCAACATAATTCTTTAATATTATCTTCTTCAATTTTGTACCTAATTATCCTTTAAAAATTTTTTAATTATTTTCTTTTGTTGTCGATTATTCTCGACAGATTTTTAAATTTTTTTTAATTTTCAAGTATTTTTCTTAATATTTAATTAATTTAGTAATTTAGTAATTTTTCTTTTAACTATCAATTATTTTCTTAAAAATTTAATTTAATTCTTGAATCTTGAATTTATTTCTTCAATATTTAATATTTTCTCCAATTATAATTCTCGTCATTTTTCAATTATTTCTTTCAATTATTAATTATTTTCCACAATTTATAATTATTTCCTACAATTTGTTCAATTATTCTCTTAAAATTTTATAATTATTCTTTTTTTTCAATTTTTTTGTTATGCTGTCTATTAATCTAGCCATTTTTCGAATTTTGTTTCTAATAATTGTCTATTATTTTCGTCATATTTCAGATATTTTCTTCAATCTTTCAATTATTCTCGTCAATTTTCAATTATTTCTTTTAATTATTAATTTTTTTCGCAATTTTAATTATCAATTCTTTTCTTACAAATTTAATGTAATTTTTCAATCTTTAATTTATTTCTTCAATTTTTAATATTTTCTCTAATTATAATTCTCGTCATTTTTCAATTATTTTTTTCAATTCTTCTCTTAAAATTTTATAATTATTCTATTTTTTCAATTTTTTTGTTTTGCTGTCTATGAATCTAGCCATTTTTCGAATTTTGTTTCCAATAAATTGTCTATTATTTTCGTTATATTTTAGATATTTTCTTCAATATTTCAATTATTCTCGTCATTTTTCAATTATTTGTTTCAATTATTAATTTTTTCGACAGTTTTTAATTATTTTCTACAAATATTTCAATTTACAATTATTCTTAAGGTTTATGATTATTCTTTAATATTTTGTTCTGTTGACAATTATTCTCGACAGTTTTCTAATTTTTTCTTAATTGTCAATTACATTCTTAAAATTTTAATTTAATTCCTTAATCTTTAATTTATTTCTTCAATTCTTTATTATTTTCTTTTCTTTATTATTATTTTTAATAATTAATTTTAAATTAATTATTAATTATTTTATTTAATATTCAGTAATTCTTACCTTCCTTCAATTATCAATTATTTTTTTAAATTTAAATTTAATTCTTAAATTTTCAATTTTTTTCTTAATTTTTTTTCTTTAAATTTTAATTTTTCAGTTTTCGATTATTATCTTTTATATTCTACAATTTTCAGCTTTTTTAATTACTTTTTTTCAGTTTTTAATTATATTCTTTAAATTTCAATTCCATTTTTCAATTTACAATTTTTTTCGATTTTCAATTCAGTTGTTCAATTTGTAATTATTTCTAACAATTATTCTTAAAATTTTCTTAATTTTTCTAGTTTCTTAATTTCTTAATTTAATATTTCTTGCATAATTTTTTTAATTATTTCTTTTAGTTGTCTATCAATCTAATCATTTAACGAATTTTATTTTTAATTGTCAATTTTTTTGGACAGTTTTCAGATATTTTCTTCCATTTTTCAATTATTCTTCTCATTTTTCTATTAATTCTTACAATTATTAATTATTTTCTTTGATTTTCAATTGTTTTCCGAAATTTTCGAATTTTTTAATTACTTTTTTCAATTTTTAATTATATTCTATAAATTTGAAATCAATTTTTCAATTTTTAATTTTTTCGATCTTCAATCCATACTTTTTATCAGTTTTCAATTGACGATTTATTATTTACCTTTAACTTTATGATTATTCATTAATTCAAATTTTTTTGTTATTATCACCATTTTTCAAACTTTTTTTTCAATCGTTAATTATTTTTTTAATAATTAAATATTTTCTTCAATATTTAATTATTATTTTCGTCATATTGTAATTTTTCTTTCAATTATCAATTATTTTCTTAAAATTTATTTTCAATTCTTTAATTTCCAATTTATTTCTTCAATTTTTAATTATTTTCTTCAATTCTCAAATATTTTCTTTAATGTTCAATTATTTTTATCGATTTTCAATTAATTCCTTAATATTCAGTAATTCTCGGCCTTTTAATTACTCTTTTTCAATTTTTAAGTATATTCTTTACATCTCAATTCCATTCGTCATTATTTCCAACAATTATTCCTATAATTTTCTTAATTTTTCAACATGCAAATATTTTCTTTAAATTTAATATTTCTTATTTACTTTTTACAATTATTTCTTTTAGTTGTCTATTAATCTAATCATTTTTCGAAT
This sequence comes from Ganaspis brasiliensis, assembly GCA_037103525.1. Classification (NCBI taxonomy): domain Eukaryota; kingdom Metazoa; phylum Arthropoda; class Insecta; order Hymenoptera; family Figitidae; genus Ganaspis; species Ganaspis brasiliensis. The sequence continues at coordinate 7,629,234 of JAZKLR010000114.1, read as the reverse complement.
TTTGTCTTTAATTGTCAATTTTTTCGTTCATTTTTCAGATATTTTCTTTAATTTTGTAATTATTCCCATAATTTTCATTATTTATTGCATTTGCAAAAATTTATAGTTTCAAATGTCTAAAAATCTTTGCAAATAAAACATGTTAACATTGATACTTATTTTATATTCGGTCATGGAATTTGATGAAAAATGGTCTGGATAATATTCATTGAATATTGAAACTTTGAAAACGTACAGTGCCGTCGGGAATTGTCAATCCACCTATTTTTTAAGGTTTAAAAAACGTCTTTAAACGTACAAAGTATAATTACTAAAATTTTTCTGTGTTTATTTCCTTAAAGTAGATAAAATTTGGAGGAAAATGAGACCTGAGTGAAGTGATTTAGTTAATTTTTCATTGAAATATGTTAAAAAAAGTAGAATTTTTAATGTTTTACAAAAATTGAAATTACTCTTGAAATAATAAAGGTTTTTTAAAGTTCCTATGCTTGTTTTAAAGGGAATTTACTGGAGAATAACAATGTTGTTTAAGGATGTTTATCCAAAAAACCAATTTCTACAGATTCTTATAAAATTTAAATGACATATTAAATGCATTACTTTACATGTACTGTTACAATTTTATTGAATTTTACCGTTCGGTTTTTAAGATATAAATTTATAAAGTTGGGACTTTTACATGGAAAAAGTAACAAAACGGGCAAAATGACTATATTTTAATTAATTAAAAAAACACGGTTCTACAAATTTTAAAAAAAAAACTAATATATTTTAAACTGTAATAGAATACAACTTTTACAACAATATTTAATTAATTAACCGTTCCGTTGTTAAGAAAATGTTATTTAAGGGTAGAAATTCTTCACTTTTTTGAAATAATCAGGAAGAAAAAATTTTAATAGCTTGAAATTTTCAACGGAAAATTTTTTTTTTCAATAAAGTTTGTTTATGTAATGATTTTAACTACAAAATACTATTTAGAAACCAAATTATAAGAAGAAATGAAATTAAAAAAATATTGACTATCATGGTCCGATAGAATGAGAACCGCTTGAGGGTATAAGCGTCCTTAAGCATTAATGTGCAATTTTTTTCCTAGCATATGCAAGACTCAAAAGTTGAACCAAAAAATTTATAAAATTTTGAAGACACTATTTTGACATAAAAATAATTTTTAAAATTCCAATATACATATTATATTACTTTCTTCCGAAAGTTATTAACAATTATGACCTTGGTATATTTTATATAGCTGTATTTGATATCAAGATATAAACAATAATTTTTTTATATTTTTTGGTCCAACTTCCGAGCCTTGCATATGCTGGGAAAAAAATTGCACATCAATGCCTAAACAATAGTCTTATTCTTCAGAAAATTTCCTTTAAAACAAGCATAGAAACATTAAAAAATCTATATTATTTCGAGAGTAATTTCAATTTTTCTAAAACATTAAAAATTCCACATTTTTTAACATATTTCAATGAAAAATTGACTAAATCACTTTACTTAGGCCTTATTTTCCTTAAAATTTTATCTACTTTAAGGAAATAAACACAGAAAAACTTTAATAATTATACTTTGTACGTTTAAAGACATTTTTCAAACCTTAAAAAATAGGTGGACTGTTTTAAACACATTACAGTTTGTTGTTTATTATATTTTTTGTCACCTTTCTGTCACCTTTTCCAGGGGAAAAATTCACCTTTTTTGAAAATAAAAGGTACTGTAATGCCTACAGTCACGTTTTTAATCCCATTTTTGAAAGCGGTCCCACAATTTTATCCGGTAGTGTAAAGAAATAGGATGTTTTTTATTTTCTTGGGATAAAAAATTGGATTCTATAAATTTGAAAATTAATTGCGTTCAGTTTGATTCGTGTTATTTACACGAATTTAAAGTGCTTTCTAAACAGCTTGTTTAACGGATATAGATACCGATTGAAATCCCGTTGGATTATACTGCATCAGATCTCGATGAAGAGCATCGTGTTGCCTATTTTCGAGAAGATATTGGCATCAATCTCCATCATTGGCACTGGCATCTAGTTTATCCCTTTGATGGTCCTAGGTCAATAGTTAACAAAGATAGACGAGGTGAACTGTTCTATTATATGCACCAGCAAATGCAGGCCAGGTTTGTACACTTCTCTTGTCATTTACAAAAAACGGTCCATCACAATACAAGTATTTTGTTAAAAAAAAATATTTTTTTCTTTTTCAGAATTTACGTTTTTTAATCTCATTTATTTTCATTAAGTTCACACCTAAAAGTACATAGTAGATTTTCGTCATCAAGTTTTTTTTCTTTTTAAAAACAAAAATATGTTTTATCGTTTTTTTGGTACGGGATTTTTATTATAATGAAATTTGTATTATGCTCTCATGTTTTCAATGAAAAGTAATAGCGAAAAGTTTTATTATTTAGATTATATAATAGTCGAAATTCAGATAAGGTTTCGAGATGATTATACATATATATATATATATATGTTTTGTACCACATGACTTCAAGTATCGAATCTTTCGGGATTAACTTCCTCTTAACCAATATGTACTCGTGTAGGTTTCAGCTGCAGGCGTACAATACGTGAGATATATATACAAGATATATACAACAATATATATCCTATATAACTATATCTACAATTGCAATTCCCCAACTTCGGATTCTGTGAATTCTGAACTCTATTCTGTATCCAATGTTTAAGAAGCAGCTCTCAATTTGAAATTTGAATGGCACTGCAATTATTAATTAAGAATTCTATTACTAATTATTGGATTTATTATCAATTATAGTGTCTATTATTCTTTATTGTAAATTTTAGCGTTTTGTTTTATTGAAAATTACACTTTATTGTACATTTTACTATTACACGTGATATAACGTTTTATATTTAGAAATATTACAAATTATTTAGTTTTGATGTGAGCTATAATTATGTAATTAAATTTATATATTCCACTCACATTATGCAAACTGTGCTATTAATTAGTTATTAATTTTATGAATACATCAATTACAGTTTAATTAAACTAATTTATCACCTCAATGAAGTCAAGCGTATAAAACGTGTGTCTAAAATTTAATCGTATGGGAAATCAAACCATTTTACAAATTGAATAGCCGCTCCTGGAAGTGAAAAAATGACAAAATATATTTTAATATTTATTAAATTAATTAATAAATAAATTAATTTAATTATATTATAAATTAATTTATAATAACGCTTTAATTATATTTTATCTATTTTACACGAATATTTAAATTACAATTACTTTTTTTTTATATTCATCTTCTAGTCAATAATTACGTTTTCAGGGGATTTATTCAAAAAGCGATTTTCTACAGATTCTTGTAAAATTTTAATGACATATTAAATGCATTATTTTACATGTATGGTTACAATTTTATTGAAATTTACCGTTCTACTTTTAAGATATAAATTTATAAAGTTCGAAATTTTATATGGAAACAGTTAAAAAACGCACAAAATGACTATATTTTAACTAATTAAGTCAATGAAGTCAAGCGTATAAAACGTGTGTCTAAAATTTAATCGTATGGGAAATCAAACCATTTTACAAATTGAATAGCCGCTCGTGGAAGTGAAAAAATGACAAAATATATGTTAATATTTATTAAATTAATTAATAAATAAATTAATTTAATTATATTATAAATTAATTTATAATAACGCTTTAATTATATTTTATCTATTTTACACGAATATTTAAATTACAATTACTTTTTTTTTATATTCATCTTCTAGTCAATAATTACGTTTTCAGGGGATTTATTCAAAAAGCGATTTTCTACAGATTCTTGTAAAATTTCAATGACATATTAAATGCATTATTTTACATGTATGGTTACAATTTTATTGAAATTTACCGTTCTGCTTTTAAGATATAAATTTATAAAGTTCGAAATTTTATATGAAAACAGTTAAAAAACGCACAAAATGACTATATTTTAACTAATTAAGAAAAAACGTCTTTACAAATTTTTTAAAAAAATTAATATATTTTAAACTATTATATAATACAACTTTTACAACAATATTAAATTAATTTACCAAGCGCTTGTTAAAACAATGTTATTTAAGGTTAGTAATTTTGCTCTTTTTTTAAATAACCAGCAAGGAAAAATTTTAATAGTTTGAAGTTTTTAAGGAAAAAAATTGTTTTCATCAAAATTCGTTTGTGTAGTGATTTTAACTATAAATTACTATTTAGAAACCAAATTATAAGAATTTCGAGTAAATTTACGGATTTAATAAACAAATTATCGAAACAATATAAAATTTGTGAAAATCATTACAAAATTAAAAAAAAAAAGTGACAAACTTGAATGAAATTTGAGAAAAATAACTGAAAAATGATTAAAATATAAAAAAGTGGATACAATAACTTAGATTTGAGATAATAAATGAAAATTTAGGATCTTAATTGAAAAATAATTAATAGATATATCTAATTAAAACGTGGACAAAATTAATGCAAAAAGATAAAAGAAAAAAAGATTGAAGAAAATAATTGATAATAAATAATAAATAAATAAATAAATAATAATAAATAAATGAGATACATAATTGAAAATTTAGGAAATCAATTGAGAAATAGTAAAAATATTTAAAAATTGAAGAAATTGATTGCAAATGACAACGATAATAATTAAAAACTGAAGAAAATTACTAAAATTTGAGAAAAATATTTTAAAATCTAGGAAATTAATTGAAAAATATTGAAAATAGATAAAAATTCGAGAAAATATTTGCAAAATATGTAATAAAAATAATAAAAATTGAAGAACATAATTTTAATTTGTGAAAACTAATTGAGAAAATTACAACATATATTTGTAATAAAAGAATATTATTGCAGAATGATAAAAGTAATTGTGAATTGAAAAAATAACGGGAATTTGAGAAAAATAATAAAAAAATTAGAAAATAATTCAAAAAATAAATTTATTAAATAAATAATTGAAAATGACAAAAACTGATTAAAAAATTATAGAAATAATTGAAAATTAAAAAATTTAATAAAAATTTGTAAAAAATAATTGTAAAAATTACAGAATATATTTGAAAGAAACAAGACTACTTGAAAAAGGATAAATGGAAATTAAAGTTAATTATGGAAATTTAAGAAGAAAATTGAGAAAATTACAGAATTTAATTGATATAAAAGAAAGTGATTGAAAATTGAAGAACATTATTTAAAATTTTAAATACTTGAAAAATACAACTATAATATAAAAACAATAAATAAAAATTTAACAAAAATTGATGGATCATGAAACAAGTTTTTTAATATTGAAAATTATTTGGAAAATAATTATGGAAATAAAAATAGTGAAACTGATAATTAAATTAACAAATTTGATGAGTTGTGTCCTTCCATTATTTGACTTCATTAATTGACATTAATAATTCGATATTGCAGTAATTAATTGTAATTTAAAGAAAAAAAAAGTTAAAAAACAAAAATCGTATTTTGTAAAAATAATTGAAAAATGTCGAATGGAATTGAAAATTAATAAATAATGAAACTAATTTGATATTGAAGGAAATAATAAATACTGAAAAAGTTTTATTTGAAAAAGTTAAAGAAAAGAATTGAAACTTGCGGAAATTTTGAATTAAAAATTTAGGGAAAAAATTGAAAAATAATGAAAACTTTTGAAAAATGATAAAAATAATTGAAATTTGTTAATTGCATTTTTAGAAAAATAATTTTAAAAAATACAGAATATTTGTGAAGTAAAAAAAAGGATCTTATTACAAGATGATTTCAAGAATTTTAAATTCAGGAAATTAATTACACCATTATAGAAATAATCGAAAAGTTATTAAAGAAAATAATAGAAATTTAAGATAAATAATTAAAATTTTCGGAATTAATCAACAAATAATCAAAATAATATAAAAATTGTGAACATCACTGTAAATGAAAAAAAAAAAAATTAAAAATTGTCGAAGTAATTGCAATTTTACAAAAATAATTAAAGTATGATTAAAACATTACAAAGAAGATGCTAAATGATAACAATAATAGTTAAAAGTTAAAGAAAATTATTAAAACTTGAGAAAAATATTTTACAATCTAGGAAATTAATTAAAGAATAATGAAAGTAATAAAAAAAATCGAGAAAACATTTGCAAATTAATAAAAATAATTAAAAATTGAAGAAAATAATTTTAGTTTGGGAAAATTAATTGAAAAAACTACAACATATATTTGTAATAAAAAAAAATAATTACAGAATGATGAAAATAATTGTAAATTGAAAAATGAACTAGAATTTGAGATAAATAATTAAAAAATTAGAAAATTAATCAATAAATAAATCTAATAGAATAATAATTCATTAAAATAATTGTAAATTAAAGAAAATAACAAAAATTTGTAAAAAATAATTGAAAGAATTTCAGAATATATTTGATATATTTTAAAAAATGATAAAAATAATTGAAATTTGTAAATACTAATTGCAATTTCAGAAAAATAATTTTAAAAAATACAGAATATTTGTGAAGTAAAAAAAAGTGCCTTATTACAAAATGATTTCAAGAATTTTAAATTCAGGAAATTAATTACAACATTATAGAAATAATCGAAAAGCTATTGAAGAAAATAATAGAAATTCAAGATAAATAATTTAAAATTTTCGGAATTAGTCAACAAATATTCAAAATAGTATAAAAATGGTGAAAATCATTGCAAATGAAAAAAAAATAATTAAAAATTGACTAAGTAATTGAAATTTGAGAAAAAAAATTGAAGAATGATTAAAGCATTAAAAAGAGGATGCAAAATGATAACAATAATAATTGAAAATTGAAGAAAATTATTAAAATTTGAGAAAAATATTTTAAAATTCTAGAAAATTAATTTTAAAGTATAATGAAAGTAATAAAAAATTCGAGAAATAATTATTAATTTTAACATATTTTTAAAAAACTCAAAATGTGTAAAAAAATTTTTTTTTTAATCCTAAATATTTTTTTTCTGATTCTACACATAAAAAGGCACATTTTTGTTCTGAATAATTTTTTTCTAAAATCAACCGATCTGGACTTATGACTAATTAAAAAAAATTTAAAAACTGAAAACATGGTAAAAAAAAAGTTTTTTTTTAATTCTACATTTTTTTTTGATTCTACACATAAAAAGGCACATTTTTGTTCGTAATAATTTTTTTTCAGAATTAACCGTTGTGGACTTATGCACAATTTAAAGAAGTGCTGTTTTTTTAAACAATTACAAATATCTTTGTTAAAAAAAATCGTAGAATAATTTTTAAAAATTTGTTTTAAAGGTGATAAAATTACTTTTCAAATGCATTATCTGACAATAAAATGTGATGATTTGTTTAAAAAATACATAAGTTTGAAATTTACCAAAAAAAAAAAAAAAAAAATGGTATTTTTTTACTATTATTAATATCAATTAAGTAATGAAAACAGTTCTTTATTATTTCGCTCATTAAATATTCTAAAAGTAGAGCACATAAGCTTTAAAAAAAGTCCTCATTTATTGTTTTATCTTTACTAGTTAATAAAATATAAAACTTTTTGTAAAGACAAAAATTCTGATGGGTGGGCAAATCTTGCTGCACGGCACTGTATTTGTAATAAAAGAAAATAATTGCAGACTGATGAAAATAATAGTAAATTGAAAAATTAACTAGAGTTTGAGATAAATAATAAAAAAATTAGAAAATAATTCAATACATAAATTTATTAAAAAAATAATTGATTGAAATAATTGTAAATTAAAAAAAATAATAATTTGTAAAAAATAATTCAAAAAAATTTCAGAATATATTTCAGAAAAACAAGACTAGAATTACAATAATTATATATTATAATTCTTCGAAATTCTTCAAACTAATTTCAATTATTTGCTACAATTTTCATCTATTTTTATCATTTTTCAAAAATTTTCTTCAATTCCTAATGATTTTAATTATTTTTCAATTTTTCCCCTAAATTTTAAATTTTACATTTCCGCAAGTTTCAATTATTTTCTTTAATTTTTTCACATAAAACTTTCGTATTTTTAATCATTTCCTTCAATATCAAATTAGTTTAATTATTTATTAATAAATTTTCAATTTCTTTCGTTATTTTTCAATTGTTTTTGCAAAATATGATTTTTTTTAAATTTTAATCTTTTTCTTCGAATTGTAAATTTATTTATCCACATTCTTGTTAAGAAATTATTTTTTGTCTGTAATTTTGCCATATTTTTAATTTTTTACTAAAGAACATTCATCTGCTCAAGCGGAATTATTTTTTTAATAATTTGATTCCTAAATTCCTAAATAGGTAGTATTTTATCGTATAAATCATTACACAAACGAATATTGTTGAAATTTTTTTTTCTTTCGACAACTTCAAGCTATTAAAAATTCTACTTCCTGGTTGTTTCAAAAAATCTTGAATACCATTTTCTTAATAACCACACGGTAAATTAATCTAATATCGTTGTAAAATTTGTATTACATTATATTTTACAATATATTAACTTTTTTCTTTAATATATAAATCCGTTTGTTTTAATTAATTAAAAAACAGTCATTTTCCTCGTTTTGTTACTATTCCCACGTAAACATTCCAACTTTTTAAATTCGTATCTTAAAAACAAAACGATAAATTTCAATAAAATTGTAACCATATACACGTAAAATACTGCATTTAATATCTCTTTAAAATTTTATAAGAATCTGTAGAAAATCCATTTTTGGATAAATCTCATAGGTACATCTAAAGAAAATACAATAAAGAAACAGATTCATCTTTTTGACAGTAAATTTCATGTTCTGTTTTTTAATTACTTTCAACACATATTAAAGGTTAGAAGAAATAAACAATGACAGATTTTGACAATGATTGATTCTTTTTTCCGTAAGGTACAACGCCGAGCGTTTGTCTAATAACTTGAGTCAAGTTAGACGTTTTAACAATTGGAAAGAACCAATTCCAGAGGGTTATTTTCCAAAATTGGATTCTCAAGTGGCAAGCAGAACATGGCCAGCACGTCCTAGTGGAACTGTTCTAAAGGATATCAATAGACAAGCGGATCAAGTCAACTTTGACATTCAAACTTTGGAAAGATTTAGGGATCGGATGTATGAAGCGATCCATACTGGTGCCGTTGTCAATACCAGAGGGGATAGAATTCCTCTTACCGAAAAAGATGGCATTGATATCCTTGGAAATCTAATGGAGTCCTCCATCCTCAGTCCAAACCCTAAACTTTATGGTGATCTTCATAACATGGGTCACGTGGCTATTTCCTTTGCCCACGACCCAGACCATCGATATTTGGTGAGAATCGTAAACTTTCAGCAAATAAGGGGATCAAGCTAAAACATTTCAAATTCTAATTTTATCGTAAAAAAAAATGCCTCATCATAATTTTATTCTTTAGAAAATCCTGAACAATAGCTTATTTTATTTGTCGTATATATTTTTTTTGTTTATTTTTATGAAAGATTTTTTTACATTCTCATGATAAATGAGAAGATCTTAATTTTTACTGTTTTTTGTAAAAATCTATTAATTCCTTATTGTAAAAATTAAAATTTCGAAAAATTCAAAGTTAAGCATTCAGTAGAAGAAAAATTAATTATAATTATAACAATAACATTTTTTTATTTTATTTTAATAGATTTAACTGTTACAATATTTTGTCTACTATTAGATTTAAAGAGTCGAGTTTTTTTTAATAATAATAAAAATAAAAGAATTCTTTGTCTGTTATGAAATTTGCAAATCCTATTAAAAAGAAAATTACAATCCATTTTTTGGACTAATTGAAAAAGTCATTTAGTCTGCAAAAACAGAAAAGACATTTGTTATTTTGTGGTTGACTGACAGGTCAGTGCGGGCTTTAATCGTCGTTAAAAATCCAATTTTCATACAAAAAATGAAAAAACAAATGTTTAATTTACTGAATAGTTCAATTTCCATTAAAAGTTTTTCTTCACTAAAAGTCAGATCTGCTAATTTAAAACTGCTTTTTTAAAAAGTGAATGGTATTGTGGACTTTTTAAAAATTAATTTTATAAAATATAAATAAAATTACGATAAATTGTTAATATAAATAATGTTAATCACAATTATTTTTTTTTTTTTGTATAATATTTTTTATGTTTTATTATAATATATTTTTTATTTCACAGGAATCTTTTGGTATAATGGGCGATCCAGCAACCGCAATGAGAGATCCGATATTTTTTGCATTTCATGCTTTCATCAATACCGTTTTTATGGAACACAAAAGTACTTTACCTGCCTACACTGCTCAACAGGTATCAACATTTAACGAAAAATATTATTAACTATTTTACATTTTATTTACAATTTTATGCTAAAAAAATGTAAACGGCTTCTTGGTCGAATTTTTATAAAATAAAGATTCAAATTTGACCAACAAGCCTTTATATTTACACGACATACTAAATTCTGATCACTTAAAATTGATTAATATTATATTTCTTTTTTGTATTTAATATTCATTTACACTTTTGTGCTTTTATAAATCATTTATTTATAATCTGTTTTAATAATTTACTGACTTAAAATTGCTTTATTATTTATTTCCAGTTGGATTATCCAGGAGTTGAAATAAAAGCAGTCGGAGTACAAACTCCAAATATGCCTGTTAACACTTTGTCCACTTATTGGACAAAAAGTGATATCGATTTGTCACGTGGAATGGACTTCACACCTCGTGGACCAATTTTCGTTCGTTTTACTCATTTAAATCATGCTGATTTTAAATACAATATCAACATTAACAATCGAAGTAATGCCATTAAACGTGGAACTGTGCGAATTTTTATTGCTCCAAAATTAGACGAAAGAGGGCTTCCGTTCACTCTAGAAAATCAGAGGGGATTGATGATTGAATTGGATAAATTTCAGGTGACACGTAAGTATAAAAAAAATTTTATTTAATTAAATTGTACATTAATTAAACCAGTTTTTCACCGATCCAAGTGCTAGTAAAATCAAATTATTATTCAACCAACTTTGAACTGATACAAATTCTAATCAAAGCCAATTCTTGTTATAGAAATTCTAATTGACACAAATTTCAGAAAATTTCGATAGATAAAGAAAATCTATTTATTCAGATCTAATTAACATTGTAATTAACATTCTAATAAATTGTTAGAAAATTTTAATTAAAGCGAATTCCCCTTAAAATACATTCTAATTGATCCAAACCTTAAATTATTTAAATTTTAAATAATCAAACTTTATTTTTATTCAGTTAATGAAACTTCCTATTGATCCAAATCATTTATAAATGAAGCTTTAGTCGCTCTAAATTTGGATTGGTCCAAATTCAAATTGATGTAAACTCCAAATTACTCAAACTCCTATTAGTCAATTTTCCAATTGACTCGAACTCCAATTGGTCTAAATTAAACTTGATCAAACTCCAATTTTTTGAATTTATTTCAGTTAACATAAATTTTTAATAGATCCAAAATTAAATCCAAACGTCAATCAATTCGATATTTAATCGATTGGATTTTAAACTATTCCAAATAATTTAAAATAATTTAATGGGAATGTAAATTTACTTTTTCTTAAGTCATATTTTCATTCATTTAGTTCTAAAAATTTATTTAAATTTGTTTAGAACTTTAAAAATAAACCACTTCTTTAGTTCATTTTGACAATTATAAACTTTTCGATGTTATAATGGTTAAATTTTCCAAGAAAAAATTACCACAATTTTTTGTTTATGTTTTTTAAAAACAATCAAAATTAACAGCGTCAAAGAAAGATTCTAATTCTTTACCGTTTCAACAAACGAAACAAGAATATTTCATTTCAAAAATTTGTCAAACAAGTTTTATTCAGCGTGTTCACTGAGTCGAAACGGGGATTATTATCCAGTTGAAATAAAGGTCCACTTTGGATTTTTTAACAAAGCAGAAAAGCGGATTCTCGTCGTTAAAATAGTATTTTTAGAAACTAGAATTTAACATCAGATTTGTGAATATTAATTAAAATAGTTAATTTTCGGGTTAAATGAATTTAAAATATTATTTCGAACGTTAATTTATTCACTTGGCTAGTTGCAATAAACTGGAAGCAAATAAATTATTCTCTATATATTTATTATTATTATAGATAAATCTATAGTCAAATAAAATTATTTATTTTATTTATTAACAATTTTTTACACTTGTCACATAATATTTTATTAATTTATTCCTAATACAATTTGTTCTCATGAATTATTACATATACAAAATTTATTTCAATTTTTCAATACGAAAGAGAAATTTCGTTCTTTTGATTATGAATTCCATAAACAACAATATGATCATAAAATATGAATTCTATAAACAATAAATAAATAAATCATCGAAAAATCAAAAATAAAAATTCACCCTGCTTTGATAACACTTTTATAGGATAATAAATTTTTGAATTTATCATTTCTACGCTTGGAAGCTGATGAATAAATCATTGGTTTATGTGGATAAAAAATATTGTCTTCACTTTCAGTACAAAAATCTTATCGATTCTTATTATCAAATTATAATTAGTAATCGGGACGCATGATTAATTTTTAAAATTTTAAATGATTTAATTTTAAAATTTATTATTTTCATTTCACAAAAATTTCATTAGTTCTAATTTCCTATTTGACAGTTTGAATTTTGGAATTTTTTGTCAATCGAATTTAAATTGCTGAATTTTTACTTAACATCATTTTTAGGTTAACGAATCAGAATTTTCATTTTGGAGACTATCTTTTACCGACTATTTATTTAAAAGAATTCGAATTTTAATATTTATCCGAATTTTCATTTATTTGTCCGAATTTGCATTTACACGAGTTAATATTTAATAATATTTAACAAAATTTTGAAGTAATAGAAGTTTTAAATACCGATATTTGGATCAATCTTTATTTATCCGAATTTGTATTTACACGAATTAAATGAAAATTCGTTTAAATTTGAATACTTTTATGTAAAAAGTATGTTAAAAATAAATTCTGTAAATTGAAAATTCTGTTAAATAAGAATTCGATGACCTGAAAATTCCACTAAGTAAAAATTCGGATTTAATTAAATTCGATTAACAACCAAATCGAAATTCGGTGAAAAGAAAATTATGTCTAATGAGATTCTATAAAATGAAAATTCTAAATAATAATAATAAATAAATAGGAAACAAAATTACCAATTTTAATTGGCCACTCTTCTCATAGAGAAAATGAAATAATTACTTTCCAGCCTGTTTAATTATTAATTTAACAATTAGTCTGAAAAAATATTTTCTTTTTTAAATAAATTTGTAAATAAATTAAATTTTTTTTTTTACATTTTTTAATATTTTCTTTTTTAGTGAAGCCAGGTGAAAATAAAGTGGAGCGAAATTCTACCCAGTCTTCAGTGACGATTCCCTTCGAGAGAACTTTCCGGAATATAGATAGCCAGAATAGACCCATTGGTGGACCAGCTTTGGAACAATTTAACTTGTGTGGATGTGGATGGCCACAACATATGCTAATACCAAAAGGAAACAAAGGCGGATACACCATGGATATGTTTGTCATGATCTCTAACATTCAAGGCGACGAGGTAAATATTTTAACAATAATAAATAAAGGGTTAAAAGTAATTTTCAATTTTCGAATTATTAACAATATATTTAATTTGTTTTCTTTCAATTACACAATGAAGGGAGCACATTTTATCTAAACAAACAAATCTAAACGATTTGTTTTTGAAGAATTTTAATTTTTGTATTAGATCTGTCCCACCGTTTGCTCCCTGCCCCTAAATATATAATTTTTTTGACAAATCACATTCATATTAAAAACTCACACGGGTAATAAAAAACCAAGTCGAAAAGTCCTTTTCGATTTTTTAAACAGAAGCTTAGTTTTGGAGTTATTAACAATTAAAGTCAAAGTTTGGAGGCAGAAGAGCGTCAAGCGTTTCTAACTTTAATCCTTAATAACTCTAAAAAATCTAATTTGCGCCAATTCTCATTATCAGCGCGTAAAAATACGTAAGTTGGACTTTGGTAATCAATCGGCCTTTTTCAAGGTCACCAAATCGTTGCACTTTGCAACATTTCATCAATCGGCCTTGCTCAAAGCCGACATATCGTTTTTTTCATTTATATCGAAAAATATTCATTTTCATGAAAAAATGCTTAGTACATAAAATGTGCACTTTAATAAGACCTACAACTTTTGTCTAAAACATTTTTTCAAATTTTGCGTATTTTAAGACATAAAGGGAAAAAATAATTATTTTAGTGTTTTTTATGGTTTTTTACCATGGTAATCAAATTTGTGTCAATTCTCATTATCATTTTCGTAATCAAAGCATCAAAATACGCAGGGTGTCTACTAACCGGGAAAACCGGGAAATAACATGGAATTTAAATTAACCGGGAATTAACCAGGAATTTTCAGTCAAACCGGGAATTTTCTTTCTGAGCTAATAAATTTGACTAATATCTCAATTTAAAAAAAAAAAAAAAAAGATAATAACTTTATGCATTTTGAACCAATCTGATTATGCGTTTAAATTTTGTGTAATTATGTATAATAGTTTAAATAGTTATGGGCAATTTTATTGTGTGTTTTCAATTATCAATTATTTTCATCATATTTCAATTATTTTCTTCGATATTTAATAATTCTCGGCTTATTTTAATATTTTTTTTTCAATTATCCATTACGCTATTGAAGCTTCAATTCAATTCTTCAATTATTCAACTATTTTCAGAAATTCATAATTATTTCATTCAACTGAGAATTATTCTTTTCAGTTTTCAATTATTTTCTTCAATTTCCAATTATTTTCTACAACTCTCAATTATTTTCTTCCATTTTGAATTAATTTTCATTAATTTCAAATTATTTCTTCATTTCTAAATTATTTTTTTCGATTTTGAATTAGTTTTCATTAATTTCAAATTATTTCTTCATTTTTCAATTATTTTCTTCGATTTTCTACTATTTTCTTCAATTGCTAATTATTTTCTTCAAGTTTTAATTATTTTAATCAATTTTTAATTATTTTCTTCAAATCTAAATTATTTTTTTCAATTGACAATTATTTAATACAATTTTCAATTATTTTCTTCAATTTTCAATTATTATCATCAATTTTTAATTATTTTCTTCAAATCTCAATTATTTCCTTCAATTTTTAATTATTTAATTTAATATTCAAGAATTCTCGACTTTTTTTAACTATTTTTTTCAATTATCATTTATTTATTTCACATCTCAATAACTCCTCCAATTTTGAATTATTTTCTTCTGTAATAAATAATTCTCGGCTTTTTTCAATATTTTTTTTCAATTATCAATTATGATTTTTTTTTTATTTGAGCATGAATTTGAGCCCATAATCATAAGATCGTTAAAGGGCAATACATATAATATCAAAAAAAAAAATTTAAATTAACAGTAAACAATAAATCGAATAATACAGTAGAAACTTTTTTTTTTGAAACTTCAATTCAATTCATCAATTATTATTCAACAATTTTCATAAAATCACATTTTCTTCAAATTCAAATTTTCTACAATTTTTAATTAATTTCTTCAAATTACAATTACATTCTACATTTTTTATTGTTTTCTTCAAATTCTATAATTCCTGGGTTGTTCAATTTCTTTTTTCTTCAATTATCACTTATTTTCTTCTACTTTCAATCCCATTCTTCAATTCTTGAATTATTTTCTTTAATTCTCAATTATAATTTTCGACATTTAATTCCATTCTTTAATTTTTAATTGTTTTTTTCAATATTTAATAACTCTAAGCTTTTTACAATGATTTTTTTTTAATTCTCAATTATTTTCTTCAATTTCGAATTTTTTACTTAAATTTTAATTATTTTCTTCAGTTTCCAATTGTTTTTTCATATTTCTTTCTATTTCTCAATTTCTTCTCAATTTTCTTCAATATTTAACAATTCTCAACTTTTTTAAATTATGTTTTTCTTTCAATTTTTATTTAAATTGATAATTTTCAAATTATTTTCATCAATTCGCAATTATTTCTTTATTTATTTATTTAGTAAATACATTTCCCCGCGGTCCATAAAGGACCATAAAAGGGTATCGAAATATATAAAAATATAAACTAATAGAATTATAAGAAATCAATAAAACCATATAAGTTCGCATACAGTTTCGACGATATAACACGATTTCTGTCGATTTCTAAATTTTTCTGCTGTTTTTAAATATTGCCTTTAATTTTTAATTACTTTCTTCAATTCTCAATTATTTTCTTCAATTTTCAATTGTTTTTTTTTAATTTTTAATTATTTTGTTCAAATTTCAATTGTTTGTTTCAATATTCAGTAATCTTTACTTTTTTCAATTATCAGTTATTTATTTCGTGTTTCAAAACCTCCTTCAATTTTAAAAAATTTTCTTTCATTTTCAATTTAATTGTTCAGTAATTTTCTTTAATTCTCAATTATTGCACTCGAATTTCAATTTTATTTCTCAATTTTCAATTGGTTTTTTTTTAATATTCAATAATTCTGTGTTTTTCTGATTTCAATTTCATTACTTAATTTTCAATTTATTTCTTCAATTTTTGAATTATTAACTTAAATTTTAAATTATTTTTTTTGATTTTACATCTAGTTGATCAATTTTCAATTATATTCTTTGAATTTAATAACCATTGTTCAATTTTTTCAATTGTAGATTAATATTTACTTTTTTTTAATTTTGTTTCTAATTGTCAAATATCTTTGTCATTGTTCAATTATTTCTTTCCATTATCAATTATTTCTTTTCATTATTAATTATTTCTTTTAAAATTCTTAATTATTATTTTTTGTAAAGTTTAATATTTAATTCTTCAATTCTCAATTATTTTTTTTGAATTTTAATTATTTTCTTTAATTATCAACTGTTATCTTCAATTTTTGTAGCCATTTGTAGGTCTATTCATACTTCAAATAAAAAACCGGGAAAAATAGGAACAAAAACCGGGAAATGACCGGGAATTTTGTGGGACGAAATTAATAGGCACCCTGAAATACGTTATTATATTAAGTTTCGTTAGAATCAAAGGTGCCCCTTATTTGGAAGTATATCCTAGAGAATTAAATAAATTTCTAGAATTGAAATAAAATATTAAAATTGTGTATAAAAAACTACAGGTTATGCAGAACGAAGTGGGCAGTTGTAACGACGCAGCAAGTTTCTGTGGCATTAGAGATAGCAAATATCCGGACGCACGTCCGATGGGTTATCCATTTGACCGCAGACCAGCAGCCGGTGTGAATTCTTTAGCCCAATTTCTCTCCGGAAATATGGCGGTTACGCAAATAAATATCCGCTTCTCTGATCAAGTGGTACCCAGGACACGATCCGGAAGTATGAGCAATTCCTTGAACTTCCCGTAAATTTTCAAAGCGTTTCACAAACTGTCCTCCTAAAAGTAACCTACGTTTAAAATTGAATGGCTTTTGAAAAATTGATCCAAAAATGCGACAAATTTCTTTATTGCAAAATTTATAATTTACATAGAATTTTGGAAAACCATTAAATATTAACATTGATAGATATATTAATTTTTATATAGAGTATATTTACACCACCGTTTTAAAGACAGAAAAAGTTTGCCTACTTTAAGGATGTTCATAACCTCAAAGTAAAACTTGGTTTTTCACGCATATATAATAAAAATACTATTAAAATTGATTTAACCCAATTTTTAAAAGATATATCTGCACATTTTTTTAAAATATTATATTTTAAAATATGTTTTTCCTTTTTTGATTTAGCTTTAACCTCCAACTATTAATTTAATTCATTGATCTTTATTTTATTTCCATATTTTTTTTCTCTTTCATTTTTTTTTGTATTTTATTCTGCTATGTACAATTTAGACTTACTGCCTTATAGGCTATATCATGTTCTTCGATGGGCTCATTAGCTCTATGAACTTTGTATTTTAATAAATAAATAAATATTAGGTTAATATAAAATTTGTTATGATGAAATAATAATTATTTTAAATTTTGTGTTTTTTCTTTAAAATTAGTGAATAATTGTCATTTTCAGCCAATTTTAACAAATAGGTTATTCATTTTATAAAAACCATTTTCTAGTTTGAGGTTATCTCAATCCTCCAATTTACATTTAAGGAGAAATCGGATATACTTATTAAAACATGTCAAAAATTCTTAAAATATTGAGATTCAGTTTCTTCTGATATAATAAAACAAATCAGAATTTTTGTCTAAATAGTTTAAAAGTTAGGAAACTTATATAACATTAACTCTTATTATCTGACTATATGGAGAATCTAAATTCCCGGATCTTCACAAGTAAAAAAAATGTTATTTATACATGTCAATTTTGTTTGCCTGAAATATGTATTAAAGTTCAAGATGTCAGCTTCAATAAATAATTAAATTTGTTTACACTTATTGATTAGTTTTAAAGAAAATAACTAAAATAGGTAGAAAATCACAACTGTTTTGACACTCGTTTGTAAAACATACAGATTGTCGATAAAGAAGATTGCTACTTTTTCAAATCTTTGCATTAAAGCGCGCTAAATTTAAAAATATCAATTTCTCAAACAGTGGTACTGCTTTATAAATACAATAGATAAACAATTAAAATAACAGAAAAATTTTATAGAAGCATAATATGTTATAATTTAACTAATAAAATTATTTTCAAGTATATATTCACGTCATATTTACTAATAGATTAGAAATTATTTTTCATTTTTTTTAGGTTATAATTTCGTACAGTCACTTCTAAGAGTTTTGTTTCGCAATCATAAAAAACGTTAATATTATTCTTCTAATATAATTTTTAGTCATAATAAATTACCACGTTTTGTTTCTCACTTCTTAAACTTTCTCAAACTTTGTAAATTTGAAAATAGAAATTTTCTGAAAATGTTATTAACTTTTTGCCAGATTCTGTGTCCGATTGCTCCTTAATCCGACATTTTATTCATATAATTTTTAAGAGACGTATCAATCGAAATTTTACTAAAATGTAAGCAGTACATAATATTTTCAATATAATGAAAAAATACAATGTATATAAAAATATAAATTAAAAATTAATTTTATTGTGAATGTTGCATGTGATGCTATATGGAAAATGCAAATTATTAGTTTTATAATAAATACATATTTTATGTAAAAAAAATGTATCCATTGTTTGTAATACAGTGTTGAAAATGTTGCATGAAACTAAATTGGAAAATAATAGCAGATATGGAAATAAAACAGAATGAAAACTAGAAATTGCTCGTGACAGATAAAAAAGTAAACACTTTATGTAACAGCATGAAAAACAGGTGTCAAAAGTGTCTGAATGCATGGACTTAATAAAATGAAATATACTGGAAACCGATGTTTTTATAATCCCCTTGATCCACTTATATGTATACATAATCCTATTTTCCAATTTTTCAAGAGAAAATATGCACAAGTGCTTTTCATAAACAAAAACAAAAAATGTGTTCTTAATCACTTTTAAAAGTTGTATCTTCGTCAATTTTTATTGAAACAGGGATAATTATCCCTGTTTCAAATATTAGTTTTCATTTAATTTATGCGCGAAACAAAAATTTTCACCAACGTTGGCTTTAAAGCATCTATAAAAATTTAATTACAATTTGCATACATAATCACATTCGGGTTGATAAATCCAGCATTCCAGCACGTAGTCGAGTATAAAATGTTATTTCTAAAAATATAATTTCTGTCTCAGTAATTTCTCGTTACAGTAAATTACCAAATAACAAGCATAATAATTGACAATTTCTGTGAGAATTTAAAAAAAGAGCAAGTTGTTTTTCGTTGTTGTTTTCTTAATTAAAATGCAAATTATTTTTTATCATAATGTGAATAATGGTGAAGTTTATTTATTATTCATAAAAATTCGTGTCAATTCAAAATTGGATGAATTTGAATTTGATTCGATTGAAATGTTAATCAATTGAAATTTGGATTGGTTTTAATGTATAAATCAATTAAATTTGAATAAACAGAAAATTATAAATTATTTCAGATTCGTATCAATTTAAATCAGTTGAATTCAATTTTGTACCATATCGGGTAGATTAAACTCTGAAGATTTTAAATTCTAATTTATTGAAATTTGGATAACTTTGAATTAAGATTGATTAAAATTCCTGTTTCGTTATTTATCTAAAGATTTATTATTTCTGAATAATGAAAATCTGTCTGACACTCTATACTTACTTTACCTAACTTTCATAAAACTTTTAATTAATATTTGTTTGATACTGTATAATGAAAATGTTCAAGATAAGTTTCGGTATGATGAAAAGTTTTTTTTATTCGAATGTAATCGGTACATTTTGCCTTCTGGGTTTTCCATTAGTGGGAGAAATCCAATAACAGAGAGGTTTTTTTTTGCAATAGATATCTGATAGAAATCCCTTGAGATTTCACAGGTAGAGATCTCGACAAGTTGCTTATTGGAAAAAGGACGTCAGTATCAATCTCCATCACTATAGTATAGTGACACTTCGTTTACACTTTGATTGCTGACATGAAAAATGTCACAAAGGTGCCACTTGCAAAAATAAATAGGTACTCTTTATTCAATTTTAAAATATTAATTCTAATTTAAAAAAAAACAAAAAAAAAAAACATATACAACAAAAACAAATAAACTTTAATAAAATTGTTCCACAAATTGTTCCACAAATAATTCTCCTTTTTTAATTTTTAATTTTAAATTTCCGATTTCGATAAATATCGATTATCTGTTTGATTCGATTATTTGAGAAAATACTTAACCTCTAACTCTAATCAAAAAGTCACATGTCATATCTTGATTAGAGTTGCAAAATTCTTGGCAATTTAAAATCCGGTTACATTCTCGAGAATATAACGGAGAATATTCTTCTTCCGGAGAATTTATGAGAATTTTCTATGTTTGAATGAGCTCCACTATTTTGAAACACAAACAATTTATTGAAATAAAAAAATGGATAAATAAAAAAATAATTATCATTACAAATTAACTCTAAGTCAGTGAAGTGTAAAGATTATTATTAAATATAACAATTATTAACAGTGTTTTATATAAATTATAAAAATTATAATTTATTATTTTATCTAACTAGATTAAAAAACGTCCGATTAGTTTCTATACCTTATGTTATCAATAATTGTACATAGTTTTAATATAATATATAAAAAAATAATGTCAAATTTTGTAAATTTAATCGAAAACAAAATTAAATAATGAAAACGATTAAAATTGTCAAAAGAAATTTAAAAAATCATAGAAATGTTTTAAAAATAAAGGAAATAATTTAAATTTGGGAAAATTACTTTAAAATCTTAGAAATAATTTGAAAAAGGTAAGGGTAATAAAAAATTGGAGAGAATAATTGAAAATTGAATAAATGAATGATTGAAATTAAGATGGCTTCCGTTTCCGGTACCGTACAGTAGTGCACGCGTTTGTGAAGGGTAAATTGTTTTTTGGAAAATTTGGTTGTTATTAGTTAAGGGTGGGTAGTGGTGTGAGTGAAAAGTGATGTGCAAAGTAAGGTGAATGGTTGAAAAAGAATGTAAGTAGAGAATAGTGTGAATGGGAAAGATAAAGAAGGTAAAAGGAAAGCGTGAATTGTGAGGTTAGGTGGAAAGAGTGGGGTGTGAGTGCGAGAGGTAGAGTGAATGACGAGGAGAGCGAATGAACTGTAGGTAAGGTAGGGATCTAGAATGGCGAAATTTGACTCAAGTAGTATACGCGGGAAAATATCGGAGTTACGAAATATTATAGGCGAAATAAGAAAGGGAAAAGACGGGGAAATTATGAAGTGTCAGGACTGCATCGACTTACTTGAGTTTGTCAAGTTGTTGGTAAAAAGGTTTGATAAAGAATGGATAGAGGTGTGGGACAGAATAGAGATTGATAGGGACATAGAAGAAAAAAGAGATAAGCAGACGGAGGTTATAAAAAAGGAGATAGAAGGGATGGAAAGGAATTTAAAAAAGTGGGAGGAAAATTGGAAAATGGAAAAAGAAAATATGTGGAAGAGAATGAACAAGTTAGAGAAAGAAATATCGGATTGGAGTGAGGGAGATGGGAAGAATGAGAAGGGTGGATTGGAGGTTGTAGAGATAGGGGAAAAGGAAGGAAGTAGACAGAATGGAGAAGTAAGGGATGATAATTTGGAAAGGAAAATGAAAGAGTTAGCGAGTCAGGTTGAGTTGCTCGAGAGGGAAAAAAGAAAGCGGAACATCGTGATTAGAGGTTTGGAAGTAGGGTGTAGAAAAGGCAAAGAGGAAGTAGAAAGATTGCTTACTGGAATTGGGGCCAAGGTAAAAATTAAAAAGGTTACGGGAATTAGAGGAGTAGATCAGGGGACAATAAAATTGTGGATAGTGGAGTTGGAAAATGAGGAGGACAAATATGAAGTCATGAAATTAAGGGGAAGGTTGAGAGGGAGTGGGAAGAGGATAGATGAAGACAGAACATGGAGAGAGAGAAGGATAAGGTGGTTCTTGGAAGAGAAAGCGTGGACAGAAAGAAGAAAAGGGGGTGAGGTAAGGATGGGGAGAGATTGTGTCTGGGTGGATGGAATAAGATAGAAAGTGTGGGAAGAGACAGGAGAGGTTATAAAAGTGTGATTGTGTGTAGGTATGGAGTGCATGGGTATGTTAGGAATGGAAGAAAGTGTGGGGGTGAATGACGAAAGTGGAATAAATGGAGAAGTGAGAAAAAAAGTGGATAGTAAGGAGTGAGTGAGAGAGTATAGTAAAATGTAAAAGGGTGGTCGATAAAAGAGATAAAGACAGATTTGTCAAAAGGAACGGGAAATGGAAGCCCAGGCACATGGCGAATAATAGGTTAAAATAAGTTAAGATGGCGTTTAGATTTAAGTAGATTAAGATTGTAAAAAGGTAGTTATAAGAAATGTATTGTAATAAAAATGTAAAGGAAGTCGAGCCCTCGAACCCGTTAAAGGGAGAGTAAATAAAGTATATATATTGAAATTAAGATAAATAGTTGAAAATTAAGGAAATTAGTTCAGAAATAATGAAAATGATTAAAAGTTGAGGAAATAATATATCTAAATACCTAATTTAAAATTAAAGAAAATAATTAAAATTTGAGACAATAATTGAAAAAATTACATAATATATTTTAAATAAAGGAAAATTAAGAAAAATGCTTGAAATTGTTAGAAGTTTATTGCAAAAACAAGAAAAATAATTAAAAATTGGAGAAAATAAATTTAATAATATAAATGATGAAAGATAAACATAATTTAAAATTGAAAAGAACAATTATTAATTTAATTGAAATAATTGCAAAAAATACAGAATATAGGTTACATAAAACTGAATCAAATAATTGAAATATCAGATAAATAAATTTAAAATTTGGAAATTCTAAAAAGAATTCCGAATGATTAAAATAATGGAAAAAAATAATGGTAAATTTGAGAAAAAGATTTAAAAATTTAACAAAATAATTTTAAAAATAAGAATAATTAAAAATTGGGTTCCAAAACTAAAAAATAAATTTAAAATTTAAAAGTTGAAGAAAATAATTAAAGTTTGAAATTTGGAAATTATGAAAAGAATTGACAATGATTAAAAATGGAAGAAAATAATGGGAAATTTGAGAAAAATATTTAAAAAATTTTATAAAATAAATTTAAAAAATAAGAATAATTAAAAATTGGGGGAAAAACTGAAGTACAAATTCAAAATTTAAAAGTTGAAGAAAATAATTGAAGTTTCATAACTTGAACAATAATAGGTTGACAAAAATTAATGAAATTTGAAATAAATAATTGAAAAAATTGCAGAATTTTTTCAAATATTTTAAAAGATCCATTTATCTGTTTCAACGCCTAAATGTATGATGCGTATAACCTAATTAATAAAATGTTTTGAAATAAATAAAAATAAATCAACAAATAATAACAAAATTGAAATTTGAGAAAAAAACTTGAAAATCTGAAAAATTAAATGAAAAAAATTAGAACAATTAAAAATTGAAGAAGGCTAAAAATAATTACAACTCAAGATAATAAATAAAAATGTTTGTAAATTATGAAAACAAATGAAAATAATTAAAAATTGAAGAAAATAATTGAAAATTGAGAAAAATGCTTAAAAATCTTTTTAAAAAAATTTGACAGAATGATAATAATTACGAATTTAGGAAAACAATTAAAAAATGATAGATATAACTTAAAATTTAAAATTGAAAAAAATAATTTTAATATGATGAAAACAATTAAAATTTCAGATAAATAATTGAAAATTATGCAAAAAGAATGAAAATAATTAGAAATTAGAGAAAATAATAGAAAAATTACAGAATTTATTTTTAAGCTGAGAAAAATATGAGTACTTATGTACTAAAGGGTCTTTCTTGTATATGGCCCGTTGATATGTAAATAAATAAATAAATAAATAAATAAATAAATAATTGAACAATCGTTTTAAAAGTTTAAAATTGAAGACAAAATTTGAGACAAATTTGAGATAATAACGGAAAATTTAGGATATTAATTAAAAAATAATTAAAAGATAGAGAAAACAATTGCAAAATCATAAAACAAATGAATATTGTACAAAGTAATTCAAAATTGAGATATATATTTGAATGTTCATGATATTAATTCAGAAATAATTAAAATAATTAAAAATTGGAGAAAATTCTTGAAGTTTTAGAAAAAAAAACTAACAAATCGTAAAAAATAATTTTACAAAATGAGAATAATAATTAAGAACTTTGGGAAATAATTGAAAAATGAAAAAAATAATTTAAAATTTAAAAAAAATAATTGTAATTTGATGAAAATAATTTAAAATTTTAAAAAATAATTTTAATATGATGAAAACAATTAAAATTTTAGATAAATAATTGCAATTTTTGAAAATTATGCATAAAGAAGGAAAATAATCGAAAAATTACAGAATTTAATTTTAAGCTGAGGAAAATAATTGAAAAATCGTTTAAAAAGTTAAAAATTGAAAACAATAATCTAAATTTGAGATAATAACGGAAAATTTAGGAAATTAATTGAAAAATAATTAAAATAATTAAAAGATAGAGAAAACAATTGCAAAATGATAAAACAAATGAATATTGTACAAAATAATTCAAAATTGAGATATATATTTGAATGTTCATGATATTAATTCAGAAATAATGAAAATAATTAAAAATTGAAGAAAATTATTGAAATTTGAGAAAAAAAACTTACAAATCGTAAAAAATAATTTTACAAAATGAGAATAATAATAATGAATTTTGGGAAATAATTGAAAAATGAAAAAAATAATTTAAAATTTGAAAAAATAATTGTAATCTGATGAAAATAATTAAAAATTTTAAAAAATAATTTTAATATGTGACGCTCCGCGAGAGAAGGGACCTATCGCTGAGAAAGCAAACTTTAAAGGACGGACAGGCAAAGAGAAGGAAGAAAAATCGAGACGCTTAACATATCTTTGTTTGAATCTTCATAACAATAAAACTAATTGCAGGAATTAAATTTTAATTTTTGGAACTGAAAAAGCAACTCAAAAACTATCAATTACCATAAAAAAAATGAAATCAATAAAAGCCAATTTCAAGAGACGGTCTTTCAAAGAAAATCCAAAAAATGCGATACACTTAGCACGCCTAGGTTTGAAGCATTATAACAAAAAGTGTATTTAATAAATATTTTTTTTGAAACATGGAAATGAAAGAACAACTCAAAAACTATCTTTTAGCACCAAAAAATGAAAATTGATTTTTTCCGCGATAGGTCCCTTCTCTCGCGGAGCGTCACATATTATGAAAACAATTAAAATTTCAGCTAAATAATTGAAATTTCTGAAAATTATGCAAAAAGAAGGAAAATAATTAGAAATTATAGAAATTAATAGAAAAATTACAGAATTTATTTTTAAGCTGAGAAAAATAATTGAAAATTTGTTTTAAAAGTTGAAAATTGAAAACAATAATCTAAATTTGAGATAATAACGAAAAATTTAGGAAATTAATTGAAAAATAATTAAAAGATAAAGAAAACAATTGCAAAATGATAAAAAGAAATGATTTTGAACAAAATAATTGAAAATAATTAATTAATTTTCCAGGTCTCCTTAACCAATGTTATTCTTAAAAATTGTTATTTGAAATCTCTTTAAATCTGTTAATTTCAAAATTTGTTATTTATAAGTGACCTGATGAGGACACACTGTATGTGTCGAATAAGAGACTAGTATAAATGTGGAAGTGCAGACTATAAACGTCTCCTTCCTTGATTGGATAGCTTACTCTTTCTAAGAGTAACGCTATGAATGAAGTACGAGAGAGGAACTTTTAGGAAGGTTCAGTCTCCTGTATGCATGTGGGGCACCCCTTCTTAATAGGAAGGACT
Source organism: Ganaspis brasiliensis (assembly GCA_037103525.1). NCBI lineage: Eukaryota > Metazoa > Arthropoda > Insecta > Hymenoptera > Figitidae > Ganaspis > Ganaspis brasiliensis. Next base: position 7,602,780 of record JAZKLR010000114.1, on the reverse strand, counting down.
GACTAATCCAAAGAGATCAGTGTGAATGACGTAAAATGGTATTATATGGTTTTTTCCAGGCCATATGGGGGTCCCGTCTGATGTGAGCTTGCTCTGCCGAGGTGTTTCTGTAGTGCGAAGTCAGGAGCCAGCTTCTTCGGGATTTTGATCAAATAGTGTGCAGTGGGTACAGGTGTCGGAGCCTGTACTGCTACGGTGGAGTCCGTTCCGTCCGTGTTGTACCGGGAATGGCTAAGCGTAAGGGTTGGGCCTCAGGGAACTGGGGTAGGACCGTCGTGTCTAAAGGTACACCCGCTCCCAACCTAGGCGACCCCCCCTCTCCACACGATGCGCTGGTAACCTTAAATAAATGGATTTTTTAAAACCTAATAAAAATGGAAACAGTGAGAGCTTGGAGACTGAAACAGATAAGTTGACGGATGCCCCATCAACATCCACTTCTGCTGCCCGGACAACGGAGACCTCGAGTAGAGAGGGGAGCGCTACTCTTCCGAAATTCGAGGAATGGGAAGCCATTATTCGGCTTTTGAAAAAGCAAGTGCTCGTCACTAAGGAGCTGACGAAGTCGTTATTGTTTGTGCAGTCGAAGCGGCTGGAAAACAATCCGAACCCAGTGAAGGAAACTATCGACAAGGTAGTGGAATGGAGTGGCTGCCTCGAAGAGTCAACAAAGGACTTGAAAGACGAGATGATAAAGAAGCTAAAAGGCGCCTTCATACCAAAGGGAAAGGCGAAGGTCCCCCTTCGCCTAAAACCCGATGAGTTGGGGACGCCAGCATCTCAAAAAAAAGGCGAATAACGAGGAGAGAAGAGAGAAGCTTCGAGTACCTCTGAAGAGAGGTCCTCGAAGAAAGAGAAGCCCGAGAAACCCCAGGGTGGGATTGAAAAATCCTTTGCTGGGGCAACTCGCGGGCTAAATAACGTTGTGGTGGATTTAAACAAGGAGTGGCAGGAAGATCAAGCCACTCAGAGGAAAAAGAAGAAGAACAAAAAGATGGAGGCAAAAGCGAAAGCCGCTAAAAAGAAGGCGGAGTTGGCGGCCCAAAGGAAGGCCTCCAACGACAAGAAACTGAGGAGAAATGACGCTATCAGGGAGACGTTAAAGGATAACGTGTCCTTTTCGACGCCCTGAAGCATATGAAGTCGGTGGTCAACCCTGCCAAGACAAATCCGGAGGACGATGAGGAACGATATGCTTCTTGTCCTCAAGGGAAGGGAGGACCGATTGGGTCGAAGCAGGGCCTTGACTGCCGCCTTCGAGGAAAAAGAAGAGGTCACCACAGTGGTATCGAAAAGGTCCTTGGAAATCAGGGACCTAGACGAGAGCACTGAGGTGGAAGAAGTAGTGGACTGTCAGCAATTGTCGGTAAAATCACATGGGTGTTTCACCTACGAGTGTTGACATTTTAGCTTTCCTATATTTATGGATGATATATGAACTTTCAACAAATAAAAAATATATACTAGTAGGTAAAATGGTGTACCAGTGCATGTACGGGGGAAAAAAACTAAAATAGGAATCCGATTTTTGATACCGTAAGGATTGGATTTCTATTTTGCAGGTTAAGAGTTTAAACAGTTACTTTGTTTCACTGTTTCATATCTGCTTTTTTAAAAAAACATTGTTCTTGTTATATTTGCTTTTCTTAAAAGCTGCTTACTACTATAAAGGATTTATAATTTTTGAAGTGTGCATTATAATCTACAAAATATTTTTCATTTATATGCAATACCTGACAACAGAATTAATTTTAAGAGATTCTCTTATAAAATAAACTTCAAATATGTATATAATGTACTTCATATATTTTTTTTAACTGTTACTCTGAACATTAATTTATAAAATTGTTATCTCATCAATATATTTATATTGTTAACAAACATTAAATCCTGCCTTTCTTTTTGTATAAATAATAAATTTTGTTTCTAATTATAAAGAATAATTACACACCTTATATTTATTTTTATAAATTATTTCTATTTAAATAAAATAATTTTTCATCTAAAACGTAAGAAAAAAAACATACGAAAAAAAATTTAATATTTTATGTTTATATTTCAAATTTTCCGCGAAGTACGAAGGTTGTCGAATTAGATCCGAACGGCGCTCGGGTGCAAAAAAATGGCTGACCATATCACAGGCGGCAGCACAAGATTTGCATTGCATACGCTATCCAGTTATTATATATAGAGATCAGTGGTGAAGGTTGGCTGGATCAACTGCAGAATCCGGGCCAGGTTGAAAGTAGAGAGGTGCTTTAAGTGCCTGGGCTACGGCCACCTGACAAGGACCTGCAAGGGCATGGATAGGAGTAAAGCCTGCTGGAAGTGTAGAGGTCCCGACCATCAGAGCAAGAGCTGCAGTGCCGAGTTCCACTGCACTGCTTGCTCTGACAAAGGAATGACGGACGTCAAACACCGTCCAGGGAGCGGGTCCTGCCCTATTTATAGAGCAGAACTTAACAAGTTGAAAAGAAGGAGCTAAGGTGTCTTCAGATTAACCTTGGCAAGGGGAAGGTAGCAAAAGATCTCATGTTTTTGACGGCCATTCAGAGGGGGGTTGATATACTGTTTTTCAGTGAACAGTGTAGGAAATCGAACCACTCTGTCTGGTACCAGGATAAAACATGTAGATCTGGAATTCAAGTGTGCAATCCGGATCTGAGCGTCAGCGATTTCCTGGAAACCAACAAGAGGTTCGTTTGGATAGAGGTGGCAGGCATACGTATGTATAGCTGCTACTTTTCTCCGAACGATCGCCTTAAAGATTTTGAGGCCGAAATGCAATCTCTTGAAGAAAGCATAAAAGCTTTCGGCGGGAGGACCCTCATAACGGGAGACTTCAACGGTAAGTATCCCGAATGGGGAGAAACCCGTTTAGACAGGAGGGGCACTTTGATAAGCGAAATGGTGGCCAGAAATGACCTGGTCGTAGCGAACTGGGGCCAGGAGTTTACATTTCGGCGAGGCAAATATGGATCAATTTTGGATCTCACAATTGTCTCGCCTAGCTTGGCACGGAAAATCAGGGAGTGTGAGGTGCTCGATGAAACAACCTTGAGCGATCACCAGTATATTCAGTTCGTTATCTCGATGGAAGAGCTTTTGAGGGGCAACAGACCCGGTAGTCTTAGTAAGAACCCCTCATGGAACGTCGGTAAGCTCGATCAGGATAAGGCAAGAAAGTACCTGGAAGAAGCCAAGCTGATCTCCGAACTTGGCTGGATAAGGGAACCGGAAACGGTTGAGGAGCGAGTGCGTGCCGCGAGACGTGAGGTGATTGCAGCTTGCAACCACTCCATGCCCCGACGTAGACGCGATTACGCCAGGAAGAGCTCAAATTATTGGTGGAACGACGAATTGGCAAAGCTAAAAACAGAGTGCAATAAAGCGAGACGGAGATATACCTGCTCAAAGGGGAATTCCTCGCTAGAGCAGGAATGGCACAAAGCCAGAAAGGCTTTTAAACAGGGAATAAAACGTAGCCAACGGAAGTGCTGTAAGGACCTAATCAGCGACGTTGAAAACGACCCATGGGGACTGGCGTTTAAGATTGTGACCAAAAAATTGGTTATTAAACAACAGACCCCTGGTCTAGACAAACCTGATTGGGTCCGACAGATCATCAGAGCTTTATTCCCGTATGTGGAACCATAGTCTCGAGAGGACTATTCTTTTTGCCTAGTACGGAGCGCAGATCTTTTCACTCTTGAGGAGTTAAGAGCCGCGGGAAAAGGGTTGAACACTGTCAAGGCGCCAGGGAGGGACGGAATACCCAACCAGATCCTGAAATTGGTGATCGATGTGTACCCTGAACTTCTTCTTAACCCTTTGAACGATTGCCTCAGGGCTGGAAGGTTCTTGATGGACTGGAAAAAGCAAAAGTTAGTTCTTCTCAGAAAAGGAGACAAGCCTCTAGAAAAGACGTCATCCTATAGATCCATATGTCTTCTGGACACAATGGGTAAACTTCTAGAGGGTATGGTTTTGCAGAGACTTCAGGGTCTTCTGACTGGCGAAAATGACCTATCAGAAAACCAGTACGGTTTTCGCAAAGGCCGATTCACCGTCGACGCTATTTCGGCGGTGGTAGAAGAGGCAAAGAAGGCCAGAGAAGGCAAGGGGAAAAAGAAAGGATTTTGTGCATTAATAGCAATAGACGTACGTAATGCGTTTAATTCCGCGCGATGGAACATCTGCATCAAGTCGATGGAGAGGAAAGGGATACCGACCTACCTGTTGCGAATGATGGATAACTATCTTAGCGATCGGTGGATCGAGTATGAGGGCAAAACATTTCAGATTCGCGAGGAGATGACTTGTGGAGCCCCCCAAGGGTCGAAAGTAGGGCCATTGGTGTGGAACGTCATGTATGATGCTTCCCTGCTAATGAAACTACCCACGAACACCGAATCATTCGGCTTCGTGGACAACAAAATCATCGTATGCGATGCGCAAACTACAGAAATCCTTGGCATAAGGGTCAATGAAACTCTGCGACGAGTCAAGCGCTGGATGGACGCCAATGGTCTGAAAATGGCCTTGGAAAAGACCGAAGCACTGCTTGTCACGAACCGGAGATCCTTTGTTGCCCCACCTATTGAGATTGATGGGACTGAAGTAAAATGGAGTAACACCATAAAGTACCTGGGTGTTGTGTTGGATAAGAAGCTTAGCTTCAACCAACATTTAACATCCGCAACAATCAAAGCCATCCAATGTGGAGGAAATATTTCCAGGCTTATGCCTAACATTGGTGGTCCCAGAGAAGCAAAGAGGAGATTAGTAGCGAGCGTGGTACACTCGTTATTGCTTTACGCAGCTCCAGTGTGGGCATCAGCCCTAGAAAAACACATCATCTCTATGAGACTACTTTCAGCCCAAAGAATAGTATTGTTGAGAATAGTCTCAGCCTACCGGACTATACCTACTAGCGCTGTGCAAGTCCTAGCAAGCGTTACGCCGATAGATCTATTGGCTAAGGAAAGACAATATGTCTATCTCCTCGCCAAAGATCGGACAAGCTTGCTCCCAGAAGAGGACAGGCAGCGTCTAAAGGCCCAGATTCGTAGAATCGTGAGGAGTAGATTAGTTGAGGAGTGGCAGGTGAGATGGAATGGGGAATCTACCGGAAGGTGGACTTAACGCCTTATTCCCCACCTCGCTAAATGGATAGAAAGAGGGCACGGAGAAGTTAACTACTACTTAACACAGGCGCTGACAGGTCATGGTTGTTTCAACGAGTATTTGAAACGTTTTAAATTAAGAAGAGAGGGATCGTGCTCGTATTGCGACGCCCCCGTGGACACCGCGGAGCACACCCTCTTTGTTTGTAGATATTGGGAGGAGAAAAGGCAATATATGTTTCGGGTGGTGGGTACTGAAGTCACCCCCGAAAACATGATTGACCTTATGTTAAGGAATGTGGACTCGTAACAGCACATTGAATCCTTCATTATCCAGGTAATGAAAACCAAAGACATCAATGGTCGCAGGGGAAGAAACCAGGGTTAAACTGGAGACAAAGGAAAGTAAGAAGGTAGGAAAGAAATTCGTATAGAATCCTCCACCTGTCATCAGTTCGAAGCCCGCCGTTGATCGGTGGGGGTCCTTACCCCCAACGGTTTGTCGGCTGATCGAGATCTGATGCTGGGCTGAGGGATCTATGGGTATGGGTGGAGTTAGCACTCGGTGATGTTGGTTGCTTAGCTCAATCGTTCCGCTAAGTGTAAAGTACTCCTATGAAGCGAGGAAGGTTTGGTGGGTATTACCCAGAGATAAACTTGCTGGGGAATATTTATATTCCCAAGTAAACTATTCTCTGGGCTCGAGTCCCACAACCTCGTAAAAAAAAAAAATGTATGTGTCGAAACACGACTTTGAAGAATAAAAAGCCTCGTAAAATTGTCCTTTAACAAAAAACATTATTATTTATTTTTTGCTTAAATTTTTTTTCTAATTTATTCTGAAATTCATATTTATTTCGAGCATATTTCAACTCTTGCAATAAACATTAGGATGGCCGTTAAAAATGCCATTTTGGAATTTTATCCATTTCCGCACCCCTTATTTTTTAAATCGAAAATAGTAGATAGGTACATATTTTCTTTAAATTAATATTTAGTAGTGTTTGCACGATATTGAAAATTTGAATTTATTTTGCATTTTGCACTTATATAAAGTTTATAATTGATCAAAAATTCGTAAAATGAATGTTATTTCATTCTTTTTGTATTAAAAATTTTTTTCTTAATAACTTCTCCAATTAACTTTTGTATTATTAGTTTATTGCTTCCTTTACGAGGAAAAAAAATTTTTTTGCTTTAGCGAAATATTTACGAAATGGACCTTAATTTTCTTACGGAATCATAAATAGTAAATAGGTTACTTTTGAGAGATCGACAATTATTTTTTTTAATTCAGAAAAACTTCTAGTGCAGTTGAGTATTCATTTAATTGGATGGCTATTCAGGAAGTAATGAAGAAACCTGGATTTGCATTGGGACGAAAAAGTAAAAGGAAAGCAGTGCTTTCTGCAAAAATATAGTTCATATTTATTTTCACACATTTATTTTTACTTTAAAATTTATAATTCACATTAAAGTTTCTACTTTAGTGAGCTTTTAAATTGCAATTTATTATTTTTGAAATATAATGGAATATTAAGAAATTTTTTGTTTCTTTGTCACAAAATGTAATTATATAATTTTATCGTGTTTGTGTGAATTTGCATTCTCAAGAAAAGGCAATGTCAGTAATTAATATGTAAAATGTGATTTCAATACTATAATTTTGATGCTGCCTTTGATGCAAAATAACAACTCGAAGGTAATTAAAATTAAAAATGAGTGTGCCAAGTCTAATAGCTAATTATTCATAATTTAATGAACGAACTCAATCTTTCGGCTGAAATATCAAAGCCTTTGTCGTATGGAAATAGTTGAGCGAAGTTTGCTTGACTTTGTCAAGAATGTAATAGGGTCATTTATGAATGATAATTACTATAGAGAAACGGTAAATAGTTCATCGTCAACTAAAATGCCTAGAATATATTTTAATATTTAATTACACTTGGCAGATTTTGTTAATAATAATTAAATAATTATAATTAATATATAAATTAAAAACTTAATAGTTATAATTTAAATACAGAATATAAATTAAATTTAAAAAAATAAAAAATTTTTCAAACATAACTTTAATTTAAAAATTATTAAAAAAGAGTTAAAACTGATTTATGATAAGTTATGAATAATTAAATCATCAAATTGTAATTATAAAACATTTAATTGAGCAATCTCGATAATTAAATGCCTGCTTGAGTTAGTTCATAATATTGAAAGCTTTATGAAATTCTTCAAAAAGCGTGTAATTACTTTTGAAGTAATTAATAAATTAGTAGCTTATGATCAGAAACACGATTAATGTCTTTCACCTTCAACGTTCCTAAAACCATCTTTTCTAATTTAATATTACAAGAGAAATGTTCCATCCATCATTCTCTATGAAAGTGAACATTCTTCGAAAGAAGGAGGAATCTCTGCAGGATTTATTTCTTTTTAGCAGGAAAAATGATAACATAATTGGGCTATATTTTTTAATAGAAATCATTTAATATTAAATTATTTATTGATTAAGAATTTTAATAAGTAGTGGTAATAATTTTAATTTCTCTTTAAATTCTCTTAACTTTGTTCGCTTGATCGAAATAAAATTCTCTAAATTATATTAACAAATAAATTGTCCATTTATGTTAAAAAAATTCTTTTTTTTTAATTAAAATAAAGGAAATGCTGTTTTATAAGTTAATTCACATAAATAAAAGAACAATTTTTTTAGATTTTGAGAAATCGAGAGAATAAATAAATTTATTTATAAGACTTTTTAACAATTTTATAAATATCGTGTGTTTAATTAAATAAATAATTATAAAATATAAATTATGTATAAAGCATAAAATGTAAATATTATAAAATTAAGAATTAAAGAGAGTATAAACTGTAAATATTATATCTCATAATGTGCAAAATATTTGAAAGTGAAGTTTGAAATCAGAATATTTCTATGAAAATTGTCAATTTATTTTCCTTCGTGTTGAAATGCTAAGTACGTTTCTCAAAGCACATTTTTACGTTTCAGTAAATATTTCATTTAAGGAAAATTCAATGTAAACATAAAAGGCTTTGAGTAAAATATCTTGTACTCCTGCGAGAGTATTTTTCACTAAAAGGTAGTTTAAAACGTTTTCAAGAGCTTCTCCTTATTGTAACAATATTCTGACAGTTTTTTTTTTAATAGACTTAAAACGTAATATTGTCTATTATTCACTCAATATTATTTATTATAAATATAAATTTGATTATTATTTGCAGATTTTATTTCGATTATTTTTAATCCATGACCCCAGCCATTTAAACTCTCCCGATCTTTAATTATAAGTTTTAATAAATTTTTAAATAGGTATAAATTTAAAGAAACAATGTATGGAGCATTCTATTTCGAATTTCTTTAATTTTAGATTGGTAATGAGCATATTGTGAAATTATTATTACTATTTTAGTATTATAGTTATAAAAAGTAGTTTGGGTATTATATGGTTAAAAGTTTAAATCCATAATATCTCGAAATCCATTAAATTTAATTGAATATTATAAAAGCAAAAATTCTGATTTCTATGTATAAAAATTTCAGGGAAATACAAGATAAAAATTAAAATATAAAATAATTTTAACATGAACATGAAGAGGTATTTTAACTGTAAAATTCATCCCTTTTTCAAAGAACTTTTCTATGTGTCAGATTTAATAAAACGATGTTATATTTTAATTTTTATCTCATTACTTCTTGAAAAGTCAGTTTTAATATTTATAGAGTAAAAACCAGAGAATTCAGATTTCTTTTTATATTAATAACTTTTTTAAAATGTAACTTTCAAAGGAATCTAAAGGGATGTGTTTATGACTGTATTGAAGTTTACAGTTTTTTCCAGCACAAATTACTAGTTGTAATTAAAATATTTTTTCAAAAAGCAAACTATAATTTATTAGCGAAATTCTCTTTCAAACGCGCTTATTTCATTTTCAATTTAGTTTTGTTTTAATTTAATTAAATCTATATATTTAAAAAAAATTTTACACGGGATATAGTCTTTTGTTGGAATGAAACTTAAGAATTAATGTTTGTATATAAATTCTAGACTAATTTAATTAAATGATCAAAATTTAATTATTCACATTGCCGTTTTCAGTATAATTTTAATAAAGCTTTATTTCATTTTGAAAATTCTAAAAATGCTTTATATAAATTAGAAAAATTTATCACTACGATGTTTTATCAATTTGACCTATTTTGTTCCTCTTTTTGAAATACTTTTCGACTCTTTTTTTTGTTGTAAAATGTTCTTTTTGCTCGAATAGTTACAAGTCACATAAAGACAGTATATGCATCGACATAAATTCGCTAGCAGACATGTAGATCAAAAGATTCAATTTCCTAAAATACTATACCAGCAAATCGTGGCTTCTATATCGAAATTCAATATATGACTTAATGTATTCACTGATTTTGCATCATTTTACTAGAAACAGATCTGTCAATTTATTTATAACGATTCGGTAAAAAAATTCAATTATTAATATTTGTCCAAATTTCTTATTTACAATGAAAAAATTTTATATATTAATCACAATATATTGTACAATAATAATTGTTTACAAAAATTTAAAAAGCATCGAAATATTAACGTAAGTATAATACAAAAAAAAATAATAATAATAAAAAATAGTAACTTAGTACCTCGTTTTTTTTTTTTTTTTAAAGTAACTTTAACGTAACTTAGTTACTATTTTTGCAGCTATACATAATATTAAATTCAAACAAAATAATTTAAAAATTAAAAAAATTATAAGAATAACTGTTTGAAATAATTAAAAATTGAAAGACCGGGTTAAAAACAAAATAATTGAAATTGAAGAAAATAATTGAAAATTGAGGAAAGTAATAAAAAAATGAAGAAGTAAATTAAAAATTAAATTGATAGTTGAAAAAAAAAATTAATAATTGAAAAAAAATTACAAAAAGAAAGGCAAAATAATTGTAAATTGAACAACTGAATTGAAAGTAGAAAAAAAAATTAAAATTGAAGAAAATAATTGAAAGTTAAAGAAAACAATTAAAAATTTAGGAAAATAATTAAAAATTGAAGAATGGAATTAAAATTTGAAGAATATAATAATAGATTGAAAAAAGTATCTAAAAAAAGGCGAGAATTGTTGAATATGGAATAGAATTATTGCAAACTGATAGATGGAATTGAAATTTAAAAAAAATTTAGAATTGTAGAAAAAATTTGAAGAATTGAATATAAAATTAAAGAAACTTATTAATAATCGAAAAAAAGTAACCAAATACGAGAATTTAAAAATATTAATGAAAATAATTAAAAGTGGAGGAAAGTAATTATAAACTTTAGAAAAATAATTTAAAAAAACATTTCAGAATGACGAAAATAATTGACAATTGAAAACAAAATTCGAAAAATGGCTAGAGTAATAATCAATTTGAAAAAATAATTTGATAAATCAAACAATATACATTAAATTTAAATTAAATATGTACTTAAAAAATTAGAAAAATTTTAGAAATAATTGTAAATTGAAAAACTGAATTGAAAAAGAAAAAAAATTGAAATTGATAAAAATAATTGATAATTGAATAATTTAATTGAAATTTAAAAAATAAAATAAAAAAGGTTTAAAAAGTAATAAGCATATAATTATTAAATACAGAAGAAAAAAATTAAAATCTGAAAAATCTAATTGAAAATTAAAAACAATATTTGAGGATTTAAAAAAGTAGTTACAGAATTCAACAATTGAATTGATTATTTAAAACAATTTTTATGATTGTTAAACAAATTTTAAAAATCAGATAATTATTGAATGTTAAAGAATTGATTGAAAATTGAAGAAATTAATTTAAATTTGAAGAATGGAATTGAAGAATGGAATTAAAATTTGTAGAATATAATTGAACAACTGTATCTAAAATTGAAGATATTTATTTATTATTTCATTTTCGCATATTTTATCTTATCGTCTTTAATTTTCAATTATTTTTCGAGGAATATCATCAATTTATCATTTTAATCTTTTAAATTCAATTGTTCTTGTCACTTTTTATGCACTTTTATCAAATTTCAATTTTTTAAAAGTATGTTTAAAAGCAATGTCTTTGTTTTTCAATTATTTAATTTTTATTTCATATATTTTTCTATACTTTAAATTTGTTTTGTCTACAATTTCAATTACTTCGTCTATTTTTAAATGAGTTTCTTCAATTATTTTCTACAAATTTAACTCGTAACTTATATTTATTAATTATATTGATCATTTTATACTGAATTTCTTGAAATAAAAATTTCTTTTACAATTCTAAATTATTTCCTTTAATTGGAATTATTTTTCTTATTTTTCAATGTTTCTTTTCAATTTTTTATTATTCTTCTTCCAATTATTTCGGCATTTTTATTGAATGCCTTCAATTCTTAATTATTCTTCACATATTATAAATTTTTGTCTTTAATTAAAATTTTTTCCTACTTTTTAAATTAATTGTGATCTTTTTATTTTCTCGCTTCGATGTTCATTTACTTTGTTTAATTTAAGAAAATAAGTTATTTTTTGTTTCAATAACACTTTTAATTTTTAAACTAATTTTCTTTAATTTTCGGTGATTTTCTTCTGCTTTCAATCATTTATTTTTTGAATTTTTAATTAAAATTTAAATTTTGCAATTATGTTTGTTAATAATTAATTACAGTCTTCAATTCGAATTGTTTTAAAGATTTTCTTAATTTTTCAGTATTTTTCAAATTCAAAAAAAGTTTATTTAAAGATTTTCTTTCATTTTTTATTGTTTTTTTTTAAATATAACTTGTAATCAAAAATTTTTTATTTTATTTGTTATTTTGAAATGAATGTCTTCAATACATTTTTTTCTTCTTTTCTTTTGAATTTTTTCTTAATTCACTTTCTTTGTCATTACTTAATTATCTTCTGTTTAAAAATATTTTCTTCAATTTTCAGTTAGTTTAGTCATAATGAAATTGTTTTCTTGAAATTTCAATTATTTTCTTTAAATTTCAATTACAATTTTTGATTTTTAATCTTTTAGAAAAATTATTTTTTAATCCTTTTTTAATTGTTTAGAAGAAGGCGAATATCTCGTGTTTATTCCTCAGATTTGATTTAACTTGAGGTTTCTTAATAATTATTAATTAAGTAATTACCAAGAGGAGGTTTGTTTAAATAACTAGTGGACTGTAATTTAAAACTATTAAAACTTGTATATTTTTCTTACTTTGCCGGTATACATAGTGGTGGGATCATAATCGCGAACAGAAGTCCTTTTCGAGAACCGAAATGTTCCCTTTAAAGGTTCGTGAATTTCTAACATTTTACATTGGTTCGACAATTGGCAGAGTTTCTCTCAGAGAAGTGGTGAAAAATTTTGAAAAGAAGGAGAATTCGAGTTGTAAGTGGTGATAATAAGGAAATGTGAGTAGGGGTAAAAACTGCCGGAGACTAATGACCATTTATTGTTAGGGTTAATCTTACAAAAATTATAAATCTTTAAATTATTAATCTCCTTCAGACTAAACTAACCTTTTTGGAACGTGCTCAAACGAAAATTACAAGGATTAAGTTTTTACAATAATTTTAAGGTTTGTCGAGCATAAATTAAACTAAATTCAAGAATGACAATAAACAATAATGCTACACAACATCTCGGAAAATAAAATCGACAAAGTGGGCGCTTTTCATGTGAACGTACACACATATATGTATTTGGTATATATAGAATTAAAAATGTGGACAAAAATCACCAAATCAACTCCGATAATGGCACCGACTCTAACACGATTATGTCAATCCGCCCATGAAAGGAGTTTCAAGTTATTGTATGTATTTTACCTGAGCAAATGTTTCCCGATGAACGTCTCGATGACAAATACCAATATTGATGCGAAGTTTCCAATTAAATAAGCATAGAAGAATAGTCGCAACATCTTGGAAATCTTCTCAGTTTCTTGTTCGCTAACAACATCAGGATTGCCGATGATAGCATGGGTCCATTTGACCTTCATTTTGTCAACAATGCCTGACTCTTGCATTCTCAGGATAATATCATCGAATCGTGAAACATACGGCGATCCAGGTTCGAAATAGATATAATACCAAGTATTACGGACAGATTCTTTTAAGACTTTCATAATCGGATTTCCAAATTGATCCCGGTATTTATTAACAGCTATCTTTGTCGCTAAGATGTTAGTAATACAACAAACATTTTTATAATTTGCCAATTCTTCCAAACATTTATGCACAATACCAGAATCAACTCCTTCTGCTTTCTTTATTACATTTAAAACCGACCCATTAAGGACAGTAGTTAATATATTTTTCATAGATGACGCTATTTTTGTCTTCAGGTGTGACTGATCCAGATCTGACATAGTTTCGATCATTAATTTCGCTTCATGATTAATGCCCACATCGGTACAAGCCTCGTAGATATACATGGACAAAATCATTGAAGTCAGTAACATTGAACCAAAGACAATTTTGTCTGTGAGTTTTCGAGGTTCTCTTGGTACCACAAACTGACACAGCATTTGGACTAAATTAACAGGTTGCCATAAATCTTTATCAAGTTTGAGAATTATTGAAAACATTAACACGAGGACAATTAGTACGATGTTTACCATTATCATGAAAAATAATCTTCCAGTTACAATCAAAGCAGATAGTTCTGTCGGGAGAATGGGCACAACTGCGCGCAGACCAGCCGGCTCAGATCGCCTGCTGACTTCCGCCCATTCAAGAACACAAGCTTTTTTTCCTAACAGACTATTCACAATAAAGTTTAGTTTGTTTCGAGACAGGATTCGTGACAGTTCAGTTCTCTCACTTGCTTTACAACTGAAGGTACCCAATTCTTTAAATCCTTCTGTAATCATCTTGAATGAAAAATTCATTTCTTCTGCCATTAACTCTAGAATGTCCGCATCCATACCTGTCATTTTGGTAACATGACCAGAATCATTAAACTTGATATCAAGCATTGGGAATATATTTAAGCCAGCGACTCTCATTTGATGTTTATATAAATTTTGAAGCTTCTTTGGAAACAAAATAGATTGCGATGTTAGCGCCGATTTGGTAATAATCTTCGAAAACGGGTTATACTGATGCAATGTCGCCTTTTGATTGATCTTTTGAGTTGATTTTTCAACCAGTTCATTTTTTCCGAGAATCAATTTATGAATTTTGTAATTTTGATCATCTACTTCGAGAATCGTAGCGTCTAGGACCTGTTTAAGCCACAATTTTCGTAAAAGCTTTTTGTAAATAAAATCATTCTGCTCAGTTGGTAGAACGATTAGACATTTGGGTCGTCTTCTGCCTTTCGATAACCAGTTCAAAACATCGATCGCAACCATTGTCTCCTTTATTGCATCTGATGCTTTTATAGGTGGAACTATGATGAATAAATTCGTACCTTCAGGATCTTTCAGAAAGGGAAAACGTTCCATACATTGGTTTTTAACACAATCATAACTGATGCTCTGAATCGGAAAGCTTTTTGCTATTTTTAGAACTGTGTTTGTTCTAGAATCTTCAACTTTATCGTCGAAAATTAGAGACGCTACGTACTTTTTGGAATCCATTTGAAGATAATCTATTATCTTTGATAACCACTCGGATTGTTGTGGATTAATAGTCGCAACATTTAATATGATCAGTATGGTTATTATCTTGAAAACCATCTTTATTAGCTTTTTTAAATTTCCCTTGGTTTAGCACTAAAAAAAATGATTTGATTATGTTATAGTTGTATTTGTTATTTTATTTCTCAAATAAAAAAATAGAAAAAGTACAATTTTTAAATAATTTAATTTAATTGAGACAGTATCATTTTGACACAAAACTGACCATGAAGATTGCTATATTGAACAAACATTGATAAATGTTATTTTGTACAACAGTTAAAATTAAAGGTTTTAACTTTAATTAATTAAATTAATAAATTAAATAAATAATAAACACTTCGATTAATTCATAAAAATCAAATATTTAATAATTAGAACCTAAAAATCTGTTAAATTTAAAAGTTCCTATATAAGAAATCAGTTAGTTATAGATATAGGTATACTGCTATGCTTTTCAGAAAGTAAGAGAGAATAAGTTATAGAATTTACTTGGGATAGATAAAGATATGAATAGAGTGAGAAACGCAAGGAGAGTTCACAGTCGTGGTTCTAAAAGCAAGAGAGAATAAGGTTACCTGTGATAGATGAAGACAACAATATCGTGCGAAACGCAAGGTGTGTTCACAGTGTGCGGTTCTAAAAGCAAGAGAGAATAAGTTTACCTGGGATAGATAAAGACAACAAAGGCGTGCGAAATGTGAAAGGGAAAAAGGTATAACAGGTGTCTGGGATAAATAAAGGCAGAGTAGAGAGAGAAAGAGAGAGAGTGGGAGAGAGAGAGAGAGAGAGAGAGAGAGAGAGAAAATAAGAAAAGAGATTTTAAACGGTGTGAAAATTCTAAGGCACCCTTATATGAACTTGTATGAACAATTTGTAATTAAATTTGAATTCTTAAACAATTTTTTTCCTATTTTCTATGTAAAATATTTTAAAAGCTTAGAACTTATTAATTAGCAAAAGGAAAAAGAATGTAATTAATGTAATTTAATTGATTTAATTGAATCGATTGTTTAAACAATTAAAATGTTTAAAATCTGCTGTCGATGAAATTCAGCTAAAATTATGTGGTTTTTTGTAATTTGTATGGAAGAAATTTAAAGTTGTTTACTTATAATTTGCAGTGTATATTTAAATGTTTAAAAAATTTTAATTTGTTTAAACCATTAATGTTTCTTATGTTTTCGAAATTAAACACTTTTTTTAACAGTCATCGATTCTTTAGTAATTATTGACAGAAAATTTGTGCATTAAATATTTATTGTATTTGTTTAACCATTCTAAATTGTTTAAAACAATTTTTTTTATTAAATTCTCTTAGAAGTATTTCGCTTTCGACTTTCTTCATTAAAAAAATATTACAAATTTTTCCGTCTTCAATTTTCAAGATCTTTTGATTGTTTAAACAATTTATATTTGTGGAAACAATTTAATTAATTTTCCCATAATAGATGTTTACTGATTTTTTTTTCAATAACTCATAAAGGAAGTTTTTTAAATCTTTTTTATCTCATACTTACCCAGAAAGTAATTTTCCATAATAAACAGCATATTAATTTAGATAAAGATAGCAGGTAGCTTAAGATTTAAACTTAGTTAGAATTTTTTTTTATAAAAGAAGAAAAGGGGTAACTAAAAAATATTAAAAAAAGGACATTGTTATGGGAAAATTGGCAACGTGATAACATTGGTAAATTAGAAAATTGGAAAAATTTGTAAGATGGTAATTTGAGACATTGAAGATTTGGTTATTAGAAAATTGGCAAATTAGGAAAATAGAGAAGTATGGTTATTGTAAAATTGGAGAAATTGAAAATTGATAAACTGGAAGATTAGCAAATTAGAAAATTGTTTAAACTGGTAAATTAACGAATTGGAAATTTGGTTATTGGTAAATTGTCAAAGTAAAAAAATTTGTAAATTTAGAAATTGGAGATTTGGTTATTGGAAAATTGACAAATTAGAAAATTGGAAAAGAAGTTATTAGAAAATTGAAAAATTTTAAATTGGTAAATTGGAAAATTAACAAAATAGAAAAATTCATAAACTGGTAAATAGAAAAATTGGAGATTTTTTTATTAGGAAATTGTCAAATTAAGGAAATTGGTAAAGTATAAAATTGGACAATTAGAAAATAAAAAAACGAGAAGAACATAATTTTGCGCTCGTAGCGCGTTTTGGAAGTTCTAGTGTGTAAAATAACATTTACCTACGTTTGTACAATATTACAATCTTCATGGAAGTTTTGTGTCAAAATGATACTTACTCATTTCATTTATAGTAAATATTTTAATTGTTTTAGAATAATAATAATATTATATAATTTATGAGATAAAGTTGTAATTTTGCCATTGTTTAAGTTATTAAAACTTGATAATAAACTTGTTAAAACTTGATAATATTTTTAAAATGTAGCAAAAGGAGTTTTGTTTTTTTCTAAATTTATCAACTTAAGATAAATAATAAAGCTTTAAAATTGTAGTTTAACCAGAAAATAAAATTTAAAAGAAGGTTATCTTGAGTTTGTACTTCTAGATCTCACAATAACATTTGTCCTTTGATTAATTTGAATTAAAAATTTAAAAACATTAGTACTAAACTTTAATAGATAAATTAATGAACATTTTAAGTGTCTAGATCTATTACTTTATCCCTCATAATTATAATAAATTATTTATTCGGTTTTTGTAACAGTTGCAAAACCGTCCCAAGCATAAAAGTTGTAATATTAAGAAAAAATTGCAAGTTTTTAGTTTAATTTTATCATAAGACGATAAATAACAACATTAATTTCTTAAAAAAATTGTTATGAATAAATTTTGAAATTATATTTTATATAAATTTAAGTTTATATTAACATATTAGGTTAAATTTGTGTTTAATTTCTCATAAGTATTAAACGTGCAAAAACAAAAGATGAAAATTCACCATTATTTACCTGAAACACTGTTAATTTTCTAGACTCAAATAATTCTAGTAGATTACTTGAAGAAATCGTCTCTATAATATTTTCTCAATCAATTTATCTTTATTGATTTTCACAATCCACTCTCTGAATCAGAATAAGTAAAAATAAGCTTGAATTATAAGTAGATATACATATCTTACACATAAAATATGTTCACTTATAAGAAAACAAGTGAGAATACGAAAAGTAGAACCGTGCGATGAACAATTCGAACTGATCGATCTGAACCACGAAGAAATGAAAATTTAATGTAAAAATATTATTGATGTTTGAAAAATTACTTTGATATATTAAAAAGTGGGGATTTCACTTATCCATAAGTGATAAATTTGTCCACTTAGGAAATAAGTGAAATTCCTTTATCTTATTTAGATTTTGAATATTTTCATTTAATTTTCATAAACACTACTTTAAATTTTCATTCAAATAACAATTTGACTGTTTTAAAAAAAATTGAAGTTTTAAAAATAACTTATTTTAAAAGAATTTGATTAAGGAAGGACAATATCCCAATTTTATTTTGTATACAAATAGTAATAAAAACTTTGTTTTATATATAAACGCAGTAACTTAGTATCAAATTTATTCAAAATTAGCAACTTGTCGACAACAAAACAAAATTGCTTAGCATAAAAATGTCGAAGATGATTATGGTTGCAAGTCTTACCCTTTTTGCAGTGATTCCATCTATGCGAAACCTTCGTTTTTATCGATCTATCTTTTCGTTTCTAAAATATATTTGCAGTGTAAACTTTTAATGTATTTTATTTTTAGAAATTCACAAAGTTACAAACAAGTTCATATAATATTAACTTTTTTATTTACATTATTTGTTGCATAATCATCATAATAAATTCCTCGTTACGAGTTGACATTTCTTTCTACAAAAATTATCAAAACAAATCAAACATTTCATTGAATACATTTAAAAAGTTATAATTTAGTTTCTATAAATACAATTTTTTTCATTATTCAAATTACTTGGTGAAGAATTTTAATCAGGAAACCTTTAAATAACGTTAGAATACTTTGCTTTTAATTATTTTTATTTAAAAATATTGACAACCGTGCAATATATTACATTTAAAAACAAAAGAAATCTCGAGCTTATTAATCATGTTCAACTCGCAAAAAATTAATTAATTAATTTTGAACCTGAATATCTCAATTTTTAGCATTGAAAGGGCTATTGAAATTTTAACCAGATATAAGGCGCACATAAAATAACGTTTTCTCACAATTTAAAGAAAATCCATAAAAAAATCGATTTTTTCAAGTATAACTGCCGGAGAACTAGCTTTAACATCGTTCTTCTATTTAAAAGAATTTCTTTTCTTTTTAAATTTTTTTAAAATTTTAAAAAAATGTCCGTAAGTAATTGAATTTTTTAAAAGAGTTTCTACTTTTTTATATATATTTTTATATGTTACTGTTTCATTCTTGTGTTGTTTTTTTAATTTTTTCTTCATTTATTTGATAAACTCTTTATAAATAAACATTTGGAGATTTTACTGATTATATTTTTAAAAAATCAACTTTTGATTGATATAAAAAAAATCAGATTTAAAAAAAAACATCGGATTTTTTTAATTTTTTTATCAGCCCTGCTTTTAAGAATATAGCAAAATTTTTATTTATTTTAGCTGTTTGTTTTTTATTTATAATAAAAATTTTATGACAGGGAAAAGTCAGGACAATGTCAGGGAAATTTGTAAATTGAGTTTTATGGCCACCCTGTAAAACCAATTGCAAATTGAACAACTGGATTAAAAATCGAATAAAAAAAAATTGAAATTGAAGAAAATAATTGAAAACTTTAGAAAATAATAAAAGTTTGAAGAAAATAATAAAAACTTAAAGAAATAAATTCATAATTTAAAAATTAAACTGAAATTAAAAAAAATCCATAATAATGGAGAAAAATTACAAAACGTGAAAATAATTAACAACTGAAAACAAAATTCGAAAAATTGCTAGATTAATACACAACTAAAAAAAAAAAAAATTGAAAAACTCACAGAATCATTATAAACTTTGAGAGACTAATTAATATCTACAAAATGACTAGATTATTAGACAACTGAAAAAAAATTGATAAAATATAGGTACCAAAAACTTTAAATTTAAAGAAAATAATTAAAAATTGAAAAATGAAGAAAATTATAAAAATAATTGTTGGAAATAATTGCGCATTGAACGAATGGATTAAAAATCGACAGAAATAATTAAAATTAAATTAAATAATTGAAAATTGAAAATTTAAACTTTAATTTAAAGAATATAATTAAAAATTGAAAAAGTATTTGAAAAAAGCCAAAAGTTATTGAATATAGAGAAGGAAACGATTGAAAACTGAAAAATGGGATTGAAATTTGAAGAAAAAATTGAGAATTGAAGAAAATAAAAATTTTAAATTAATGAATCTTATTGATAATGGAGAAAAATAATTGGCAAAAGGCGAGGATTTTAAAATATTAAAGGAAATAATTGAAAATTGAAAAACAAATCAAAAAATAACTAGAATAATGCACAACTGAAAAAAATAATTAAAAACGTTGAAAAATAATTCTAAAATTTTAAAAGAATAAAAAAAAATTTTAATTTTAATGAAAAAAAGAATTTCTATTATAACAAACTGTTTTAGGCAGTTATAATTTTATAATATAATTTTATTTTATTGCATTTTATTTTTATTTTTGTTACATTGATGATTGTTTGATTTGTGCACCAAAAATTAAAATCTCTGAAATATTAATACTTTTAATTCCGTTAATTCTAGAATTAAATTCATCATAGAAAAATCTGTCGATAATATCATTAATATTGATGTTTTTAAGAAATAAAACCTTACCTACTTAGGGTGTAAAAGTTTCAGATTTTTTTCAAATAAACATCCCCATTGAGAAAATGAGAAAAATAAGCGTGAAAACGTACAAAATTTTGACTTTTTTTTTAAAGTTCTGAATTCTTTTAAAGTTTTTACATTAAATTTTTTATTCTAAAACGTAAATTTCATATTGAAAATTCGTTTTAATAATCAAAAGGTAAAGTTCAATACCAATTGAATAAAATTTATTCCTTAACTCAACACGATTATATTTTACTCAAACAGACGATAAACAAATGAACACAAATACCTCTGTTAAAAATTAATACAAATTTTCAGTGCACCGTTTGGGATATGTGATTCATATTATATAAATTTAACACAAAATTTTTAACTGTGTGTCCAGTAGATTATAAATAATATTTCTCTTTTGTTGGATTGGATGATTTGAGAAAAAATTGACAAGTCTACCGGAAAAAAATGATTTTTAGTACCAATTAATAGTGAAACAATTATCACTTTTAATCAAAGTTACATCAAAAAAATAAAACCGGTTATTTTTTTTCAATTCAAAGGTAAATTTAAAATTTTTAACATCTGCCCAGTCAGAATAATCTGTAAAATCTCTCGGTGTTGGTGCTTAAATTATACTCAAAGAGTTAAGATAAAGTATTATAGTTTATCTATTAATTTTTACTGTAAAATATATTAATCTGGGATAATCGTGCAAAAAAAAAATTTTTCTTAGCGAAGATACACAGAAAATTGTTTTGGATTAAATTTATCTGCAACGCTCTTTTTTTAATACCAAATTGGGTTTAAATAATCTGAAATTGGCTTTAAATAATCGCGCTGCAGATTATTTTAATACATAAAAGTTTTTAGTGTAGTAAATTTTAAATTCAAGATTGGAATAAAAATGCAGTGTAATTGAGCGAAATAAAAAAATAAAAATTGTTTTTAAATAGTTCTGCTGGAACTAAGGTGCGATTTAAATTTATTTAGGTATCGCCACAGCCTGCATCACGATTCTTGATGGAATCCTCACTTTTACAGTTGTCAAAATAAACTGTCTAAATTTGAATAAGTGACTTTCGCACTTTTCGCACTCTTTCCTTCTTCGTCTTGGTCTTAATTCCTGAAACAAAGAAACGGACTTTGAATAAAATTCAGGAGCTATTGAGCCAGAAAGGACTCAGGTTTAGAACCAGAAGATTTTTTGCATAATTTTTGTACTTTCATCAATAGACTATACATGAAATTAGAGACTTATTGAACAATAGAAGTTAAGGGATTTAAAAAGTTTAGAGAGGAAGATTCAACAAGTTTCGAGTCAGTTATTAAAAAAGTATTAAGTATAAGCAATTCGCAATGTATGGAATCAAAGTTTTAAAAAGGATCAAGTCCTTTAAAAAGTTCAATCATTCGAAAGGTATCGAAGGCTTCCAAGAGTTTCCAGTCCCGGATTTAAAAACATTGAAACTCAAATTTTATATATTTTTCTTATTTTAATACTGTAATTGAGTCATAAAACATTCCTTCTCATTTTTAAGTTCCTTTTGAACAGGGCCGAATCAAGGCTATTTCGGGCTTGAAGCACAAAAAAATTTCAGGGCCCCTCTAAAAAAAAAAAAGTTTCTGCATTTTTATCTTATCAGAGTGTCAAGCGAATAATCATTTAAACAATGGAGAAAATTTTTAAAGAATCTTAACAAAATGTAAAAAAATGAAATTTTACATAAATTACAAAAATTACAAAATTTTAATAAAACAAGTATTATGAATGAACAGATCAGAAAGTTAAGGATAATTTACAGTGAAATGGGAAAATTAAAGCAAAAAGAAATAAAAAATGTACTAATTGAAAAACCTGCAAAAAATAAATAAATTCTTCAAAAATAAAAAAGATTAAAAAATCAATTAAAGTAAAAGCAAGAAAATTAAGAAAAATGGTAATAATGCGTTATGAAATATTAAACAGTTTAAGGAAGATTGATTTAATTGCTTTATTAAAATTAAAATACTACGCAATAAACTGTAAAAGTTTTTAAAATAAAAAATTGAAATTACAAATGAGAAGAAAAAATGATTTTCATCAAGTTAAAATATTTGCGGACATGTTTTTTTAAATTAAGAAAATAAATAAGATTATCAGTAAAAAAACAAAAAATATTACTAAAGATAAAAAAAATACTTTAAAAACTTGCTTTGAAAATCAAGCAAAAAGCATATTATTTTTTTAAAATGAAGAATTAAGTAAAAACAATTAAACAATTTTAAGAAAAAACCAATATTTCCAAGAAATAGAGAAATTCTGATCAAATAAGAAAATTTATTATAAGATCAAATTTACGAAAAATTAAATAAAAGAAGGAAAGTCTTAAAAAATTATAAAAATAAATAAATTATGACAAACAAAAAAAAAACCAAATAAATATTTTAAAAATCATAAAATTGAAAAAAAATTATATTTTTCAACTTCCAAATTATAATTTTAAATAAAATTAATCACTGGAAAAGTAAATAAATTTTTCTAAATATTGTTAAAATAAAACTGTATAAAATTAACTAAAGTAATTTTTGTGAAAAGAATAGAATTAAAAAAAATCTAAAAAATAAAGAAGTATTATTAAACGCATCAAAAAAGAAAACTTTTTAAAAAGAAATGAAAGTTACCTAAGTGATTTTCTAAAAATACAGAAAAGCAATATAAAACATAAACTACCAAAAAACTTGTTTGAAAAAGAAAAAATTGCAAGAAAGAATAATTAAATATTTCAAGAAAGTGATATAAATTAGTGTGTAAATAAGTCTACAATTTTTTTTATAATTTTCAACCGTTTACAATTTACCTTACAATTTTTTATTATTTTCTTCAAATTTCAATTACATTTTTCAATTTACAATTATTTTTTCTAATATCAATATGATTTTTTAATTTTAAGAACAATTGTTCAATTATTCTCTTCAGTTCATAATTATGTTTTAAAAATTTTATTTCCATTCTTTAATTTTTAATTTTTTCCTTAATTTCGATTATTTTGTTCGATTCAATTTTTTTCAATCCAGTTGTTCAATTAGCAATTATTTCCAACAATTATTTCTATAATTTTCTTAATTTTTCAATTTTCAATTATTTTTTAAATTAAATATTTATAGTTTGATTTTTTAAATTATTTTTTCCAGTTGTGTATTAATCTATCCATTTTTCGAGTTTTGTTTTCAATTGTCAATTATTTTGGTCAATTTTCAGAAATTATTCAGTTTTGCTATTATTCTTGTTATTTTTAAATTATTTCTTTTAATTATTAACTATTTTTCACAATTTGAAATTATATCCTACTATTTTTTCTATTTGCAATTAATCTCTTAAAGTTTTATAATGATTTTTTGTCTTTTTCAATTATTTTTTTTTTAGTTGTGTATTGATCTAGCCATTTTTCGAATTTAGTTTTCAGTTGTAAATTATTTTTACATTTTGTTATATTTTATCAATTTTTTTTCCAGTACTCTATTAAACTAGTCATTTTGTAGATATTTTCTTCAATTTTTTAATTATTCTCATTTTTCAATTATTTCTTTCAATTGTTAACTATTTTTCGCAATTTGAAGTTTTTTCCTACAATTTTTTCAATTTGCAATTAGTCTCTTAAAGTTTTATAATGATTCTTTGAGTTTGTCAATTTTTTTGCTGTGTATTAATCTAGTCATTTTTTGAATTTTGTTTTCATTTGTGAATTATTTTCACGTTCTGTAATTTTTCTCCATTATTATTAATTTTTTTTTTAATTTTAGTTTAATTTTTAAATTAAGAATTTATTTCTTTAATTTTTTATTATTTTCTTCAAATTATTATTATTTTCTAAAGTTTTAAATTATTTTCTTCAATTTTAATTTTTTTTGTTTTGATTTTTAATCCAGTTGTTCAATTTGCAATTGGTTTCCTGCTTCATGTGCTTCAAGGTAGATCCGCCCCTGCTTTTGAAAAGAGTCAGAATCGGAATGGTAACAATCTGATTGTTTAGGTGAAAATTATATATATGCGTACATTCGCAAGAAAGGGGCCTACTTTGCCACTATTAGACTCATCTATATGACCATATTTTTAATTAAATTTCGAACATTTTAAGAGCTCTAGGACCTTTTTAGATGAAAAATGTACAAAGTTACAAGCATTCAAAGTAAGTAGTGTCAAAACCCTTTTTTTTTTAGAAAAACGCTTTTAAAGTTCAAGATTACCATTAGCGCCATTGCATTTTAAAAATTAAAAAAATGATTATTTTGTGTTTTTGATTAGAATAAAGTTATGATAAAGGCATGATTCGACGTGGGACATTACATAGTTTGTTACTCAGCAATAAACAAAATTCAAAAATCTAAACTTCCTCTAGCAAAAGTCGAATATCTCGGAAAATAAAATCGACAAAGACATTATGTCAGTCCATCCATAAAGAGAGTTTCAAGTTATTCTATGTATTTTACCTGAACAAATGTTTCCAGATGAACGTCTCGATGACATTTCTTTTGCCATGAAGTTCAGAATGTTCGCATCCATACCCGTCATTTCGATAAGATGACCAGAATCATTAAGCTTGATATCAATTGTAGGGAATATACTTACGCCAGCGACTTTCATTTGATGTTTATATAAATTTTTAAGCTTCTTTAGAAACAATAAAGATTGAGATGTTAGCGCTGATTTGGTAATGATCTTCGAAAACGGGTTATACTGCTGCAATGTCGCCTTTTGAGTGATCTTTTGAGTTGATTTTTCAACCAGTTCATTTTTTCCGAGAATCATTTTATGATTTTTGTAATTTTTATCATCTACTTCGAGAATCGTGGAATCGAGGACCTGTTTAAGTCACAATTTTCGTAATAGCTTCTTGTAAATAAAATCATTCTGCTCAGTTGGCAGAACGATTAGACATTTGGGTCGTCTTCTGCCTTTCGATAACCAGTTCAAAACATCGATCACAACCATTGTCTCGTTTATTGCATCTGATGCTTTTGTAGGCGGAACTATGATGAATAAATTCGAACCTTCAGGATCTTTAA
This sequence comes from Ganaspis brasiliensis, assembly GCA_037103525.1. Classification (NCBI taxonomy): domain Eukaryota; kingdom Metazoa; phylum Arthropoda; class Insecta; order Hymenoptera; family Figitidae; genus Ganaspis; species Ganaspis brasiliensis. The sequence goes on along the minus strand of JAZKLR010000114.1, from coordinate 7,577,157 downwards.
GAAAGGGAAAACGTTCTATACATTTGTTTTTAAGACAATGATAAGTGATGCTCTGAATCGGAAAGCTTTCTGCAATTTTTAGAACTGTGTTTGTTCTAGAATCTTTAAGTTTATCGTCGAAAATTAGAGACGCTACGTACTTTTTGGAATCCATTTGAAGATAATTTATTATCTTTGATAACCACTCGGATTGTTGTGGATTAATAGTCGCAACATTTAATATGATCAGTATGGTTATTATCTTCAAAACCATCTTTATTGGCTTTTTTAAATTTCCCTTGGTTTAACACTAAAAAAAGGATTTGATTATATTGTAGTTGTATTTGTTATTTCATATCTCAAATAATAAGATAGAAAAAGTACAATTTTTAAATAATTTAATTTAATTGAGTCAGTATCATTTTGAGACAAAACTGACCATGAAAATTGCTATATTGTACAAACATTGATAAATGTTATTTTTTACAACAGTTAAAAGTAAAGGTTTTAACTTTAGTTAATTAAATTAATAAATTAAATAAATAATAAACACTTCAAGATGTTATAGATGTAGGTATACTGCTATGCTTTTCAGAAAGTAAGAGAGAATAAGTTATAGAATTTACCTAGGATAGATAAAGACAACAATAGCGTGCGAAACGCAAGGAGAGTTCACAGTTTGCTGTTCTAAAAGCAAGAGAGTAAGTTTACCTGGGATAGATAAAGACAACAAAGGCGTGCGAAATGTGAAAGGGAAAAAGGTATAACAGGTGTCTGGGATAGATAAAGGCAGAGTAGAGAGAGAAAGAGAGAAAAAATGAGAAAAGAGATTTTAAACGGTTTGAAAATTCTAAGGTACCGTTATATGAACTTGTATTAACATTTTGTAATTAAGTTTGAATTGTTTAAACAATTTTTTTCATATTTTCTGATAGCGAATTATATATATATATATATATATATATATATATATATATATGAATAGAAACAAACAAAATATTAGTATTTCTATTAGTATTTCTAATACTAAATGTGCCTTTTATTTGACTATATTCTCTGAACTCCCCGTGGTTGTGATACTTGATAATATATTTTTGTAATCTCAGTTCGTAATCTCGCGTTTCTAACATTTCTATGTGAAATATTTTAAAAGCTTACAACTTTTTAATTAGCAAATGGAAAAATAATGTAACTAATGTAATTTAATTGATTTAATTGAATCGATTGCTTAAACAATAAAAATGGTTTAAAATCATCTGTCTATGAAATTGAGCTAAGATTATGTGGTTTTTTGTAATTTGTATCGAGAATTATAAAAAAATTGTTTATTCATGATTCCCGTGTATATTTAAATGTTTAAAAAATTTTAATTTGTTTAAACAATTTATGTTTCTAATGCTTTCGAAATTAAACACTTTTTTAAACTTTTTTTTTCTTTAGTCATTATTGACAGAAAATTTGTGCATTAAATATTTGTTGTATTTGTTTAACCAATCTAAATTGTTCAAAAAAAAGTTTTTTATTAAATTCTCTTAGAAGAATTTTGCGTTCGACTTTCTTCATTAAAAAAATATCACGAATTTTTCCTTCTGCAATTTTCAAAATTTCTTGATAGTTTAAACAATTTATATTTGTAGAAACAATTTCATTTTCCCTTATTAGACGTTTACTATTTTTTTTTCAATAACTTATAAAGGAAGATTTTAAAATTTTTTTTATCTCATACTTAGCCAGAAAGTTATTTTGCTTAATAAAGAGCATATTAATTTAGATAAAGGTTTATATCTTACAGTATTATTATTTACGCTAGATAATAAGGAAGATTTGGTTATTTGAAAATTGGCAAATTAGGAAAATAGAGAAGTGGTTATTGTAAAATTGGAGAAATTGAAAATTGATAAACTGGAAGATTAGCAAATTAGAAAATTGTTTAAACTGGTAAATTAACAAATTGGAAATTTGGTTATTGGTAAATTGTATAAGTAAAAAAATTTGTAAATTGAGAAATTGAAGATTTGGATATTTGGAAATTGACAAATTAGAAAATTGGAAAAGTAGTTTTTGGAAAATTGAAAAATTTTAAATTGGTAAATTAAAAAATTAACAAAATAGAAAAATTCATAAAAAAAAATTCAACTTAAGATAAATAATAAAACTTTAAAATAACAACATTAATTTCTTTAAACAATTGTTAGGAATAAATTTTGAAATTATTTTTGATTGTTAGTTACTTCTAACATAAAAAATTGCAAACTTCAATCAATCAATTTCTGCCTTGATTTTATGGCAATTTCTTAAATGTTTAAAGAATTGAAATAGAATATAAATTTAAGTTTATATTAACATATTAGATTTTTTTTTTAATTTCTCTTAAGTATTAATCGTGCAAAAACAAAAGATGAAAATTCACCATTATTTACCTGAAACGCTGTTAATTTTCTAGTCTCAAATAATTCTGGTAGATTACTTGAAGAAATCGTTTGTATTATATTTTCTCAATCAATTTATTATTATTGATTTTCATAATCCACTCTCTGAATCAGAATAAGTAAAAATAAGCTTAAATTAATATATAAATAATATATAATAATATATAAAATTAATATATAAATTTTCATTCAAATAACAATTTGACTGTTAAAAAAAATTAAAATTTTAAAAAAACTTATTTTAAAAGAATTTGATTAAGGAAGGACAATCTCCCAATTTTATTTTGTATACAAATAGTAATAAAAATTTTGTTTTATATAAACGCAGTAACTTAGTATGAAATTTATTCAAAATTCATAAATTTGTCAAATACATACGTGTTTTTTTTTGTATTTTTATCAAAAGTACTACTAATTTCTACTAATAATAAGTCATTTCCTACTAAAAATTAGTAAAAGTTTTTACTATTTAATAGTTACTGATTTTTCATTAATTCATTAGTAGAAAATCAATAATTTTAAATTAGAGAGCACATTGTTACGTGTCTATTTTTGTAATAAAACTGTGCAAGACGTCGGTTAACCTGAAGTTTGAAAAAAACAAATTTTTTCAGTTGCTTAGCATAAAAATGTTGAAGACAATTATGGTTGCAAGTCTTACCCTTTTTGCAGTGATTCCATCTGTGCGAAACCTTCGTTTTTATCGATCTACCTTTTCATTTCTAAAATATATTTGCAAATTTTGAATATTCTTCAGTAGATCTTTTTCAAATAATTAATAATAAATTAATAAATAAGTAAAATAAAACAATTATAGGCATTTAATAATATTTCGTAATAATTCTTTCTTTCTACATTTCTATTAATTTAATCCGAAAAATTAAATTGAAAATTTAAAGATTTGGACGCACTACTGACTGCAAGTGATGCATTCACAATAATGCACTCGAACTGAAAAAAAGTTAATTGAAATGTAATGGAATTACTTTACCTATACTAGAAGGTTCTAGAAATCTTTAAATATAAAATTGAAAATAAATTTTTAAATTTAAACTTGACAAGGCTTATTAGGGTGATTAGGGTTTACCTAATCAAAGTTAATAAATTTAAAAGTTTGAATTGGTTTTAAAAAACTACTAATTTTACAGTGAAATTTTATTTGCTATATAAAATAGCACTAATACAAAAACTAGGTGATAATTATGTTTATTTCATGGACATTTCGCTTATAAGTAAACAAAATATTTTGCTTCCTCAGAGAGGAAGAAAGAAATTAATAATATATGTCGAGGACAAAAATAATTTGATTACATACATTATACTATTAAATAATTCTTTTTCCTAATCAATTTCAAACCTTACACTCAAAAAATTTCTTAGTAGATTTACCTACTTTTGAAATACCCGGCTTAATGCATCAATTGTTCCTCAATTGAATTTAAAAAGTTGTATTGCTTTTGAAAAAGAAGTTGGGAGAACTCCGAAAGTTTATTAGCTTCTTTAAATTTCTCTTGATATACTACTAAAAAAGATATAATTTAATTATGTTATAGGTTTATTCGTTATTACATTTCTTAAATAACAAAATACAAAACCCAAAAGGGCCCGGTGCCAGAATTAAATGTATCGTGAAACGAACTTTCAAATTGACGAGAATTTTTAAAATGACCCGTAAACTTTGAAAACGATCCGCAAATTTTTAAGAAGCTTTGGAAAGATAGACAAATCCTAAAAACTCTAATTTCAATCTTGTATTCTTTAATAAAAATATGAAAAATTGAATTTAAAATGATCAGAATTTAATCTAAAAAAAATTTGATAGAAAGAAAGTCGAAAACTATATTAAACTTAATAAGTATTTGGAAAAGCCGAAAGTTATTGAATATAGATGAAAACAATTAAAAACTGAAAAATATAATTGAAATTTGAAGAAAAAATTGAGAATTGAAGAAAATAAAAATATGAAATTAACAAATTTTATTGATAATGGAGAAAAGTAATTGGCGAAAGGCAAGGATTTTAAAATATTAAAGAAAATACTTGACAAATCAAAAAAAAATCAACAAATGACTAGAATAATGCACAACTGAAAAAAATAATTAAAAATGTTGAAAAATAATTCTAAAATTTTAAGAGAATAAATAATATTTTTGAACATTGTAAGAAATAACTAAAAATTAAAGAAACTAATTAATAAATGAAAAAAAAATAATTGAAAAACTCAAATTGCTAAAAATAGTTAATAGTTAAAAGAAATAATTAAAGAATGAGGATAATTAAAACATTGAAAAAAAATCTACAAAATGACTAGTTTAATAGAGTACTGGAAAAAAATTGATAAAATATAGGAAAAACTTTAAATTTAAAGAAAATAATTAAAAATTAAAAATGAAGAAAATTAACAGGAATAATTCTAAGAAATAATTGCGCATTGAACGAATGGATTAAAAATCGACAAAAATAATTTAAAATTGAATAAAATAATTGAAAAATGAAAATTTAAATTGAAATTTAAAGAATTTAACTAAAAATTGAAAAAAAGTATTTGAAAAAAGCCGAAAGTTATTGAATATAGAAGAAAACAATTCAAAACTGAAAAATGGAATAGAAATTTGAAGAAAAAATTGAGAATTAAAGAAAATAAAAATTTGAAATTAAAGAATCTTATTGATAATTGAGAAAAATTAGTGGCGAAAGGCGAGGATTGTAAAAGATTGAAGAAAATAATTAAAAAATTTAAAAAAAATCAAAAAATGACTAGAATAATGCACAAATGAAAAAAATAATTGAAAATGTTGAAAAATAATTCTAAAATTTCTAAGACAATAAAAAAAAGTTTTAAATATTGTTAGAAATAACTGAAACTTAAAGAAAATAATTAATAAATGAAAAAAAATAATTGAAAAATAACAAGAATAATAGCAAAATTGAAAACAATTTTTTAAAAAATGACGAAAATAATTGACAACTGAAAACAAAATTCGAAAAATGACTAGATTAATATACAACTGGAAAAAATAATTTAAAAAGTCAAACAATAAATATTCAATTTAAAAAAAAATTGAAAATTGAATAATTAAGAAAATTACAGGAATAATTGTTGGGAATAATTGCTAATTGAACAACTGGATTAAAAAAAATTGAATCGAACAAAATAATTAAAATTGAGAAAAAAATTTATAATTGAAGAATGGAAATAAAATTTTTAAAACATAATTAAGAACTGAAGAGAATAATTAAACAATTGTACTTAAAATTTAAAAATCATATTGATATTCGAAATAAACTTAATTGAAAATTGTAGAATGGAATTGACTTTAGAAAATAATTCATAATTTAAAGAAAATTACAAAATGATAAGAGTAAATTAATATTAAAGAAAATAATTGAGGAATGCGCAAAATAATTGATAGTTGAAAAAGAAATTCGAAAACTGTCGAGAATAATCTACAACAGAACAAAAGAATCAAAAAAGTTAAAGAATAATTATAAAATGTAAGGAGAATAATTGTAAATTGTAAACGGTTGAAAAATATAGAAAAAAAATGTAAACTTATTTACACACTTATTTATATCACTTTTTTGGAATACTTAATTATTCTTTCTTGCAATTTTTTCTTTTCCTAAAAATTTTTTTGGTAGTTTATGTTTTATATTGCTTTTGTGTATTTTTAGAAAATCAATTAGATAACTTTCATTTCTTTTTAAAAATTTTTCATTTTTTAGGCGTTTAATAATACTTTTTTATTTGTTAGTTTTTTTTTTAATTTTATTCTTTTTACAAAGATTACTTTAGTTAATTTTATATAGTTTTATTTTAACAATATTTAGACAAATTTATTTCCTTATCCAGTGATTAATTTTATTTATGATTATAATTTGGAAGTTGGAAAATATATTTTTTTTAAGAATGCGAAATAAATAATAAACGATAATTAATTAAAATAAAGGGAAGCTTAAAGAAAAAATCAGATTTTTAGATGAATACAAAAATAATTACAAAATAAAAATACGAAAAGAAGGAGCGTGCGACTAATAATTCGAACTGACCACGAAGAAGTGGAAATATTAGTGTAAAAATAATATTAATTTAGATTGAATTTATTACTTGGCTGTATTTAATATTCAAGATAATTATCAAGAAAAATTAAAGACGATTTTTTTACGATTCAACGGCTCAGCCATTCTCTTTTGAAACGTTAAAAAATCAATAAAATAATTTTTAAAGAAATAACATTTTTTAGACGCTGGGTCAACACAATTTACAGTGAATATAAAAATTCATTAAATTTTTTTTCTTGACCTGACTTGGAGTGATCGCTTTTATTATATTTTATTTATTTAAATTTTAGTTTTAGTTTATTTTATTTTATTTTATTTTTACCAAATACACTTCTTAAACACTTCTTTAAATTTCCATTCGAATGACTATTTAACTGTTTAAAGAATGGAATTAAAGTTTTAAAAATAACTTATTTTAAAAGAATTTGATTACATATGTTTGCGTTTCTAGTTTTAAAATAAAACTGCGTAAAACATGTGTTAACCTGAAGTTTAAAAAAAAGAAAAAATTTCCGCTGCTTAGCAACATGCCAATAACAAAAAAAAATATATATATTTAAAATATTAAAGAGAAGGAGACCGTTTATACAGTAACTATATTTCAAGTATGGAAAAAATTGTTACTTTCCTACCTAATACTTTCACTTGTTTAAGAAGGCATAATAATATGCATTGAATATAGAATGTGGAAGTTTATAATGTTCTCTAAGCAGAATAAAAAGAGAATGAAACGCCAACATGCGTTAAAGGTTAAAGGGACTCTGATCAAAATTATATATAATAATTTAAATGATTAAATAATTTTAATATCCGGATTACAAATGAAGAAGATTCTTTTCATTCATTAAAAAAGGGAGGGCGACATATCTTTCTTGGATCATTCTAAAAAAAAGAATAACAAATAAAATAACAGCAAAGAAACAAGAAAAGAAAAGAGAATTATTTAATTTAAATAAACAGGTATTCAACCAAAAGCAATTGGAAGATCAATCTGTGAAAGAAACTGGATTTCCGACCAAAAATAATTGGAAGCTCAATCCCACAAAAAGAAAAGATAATTAAATAAATTAAGAAGAAAAACAAAACAGAATCTTTTATAATTACCTTGGCTAGCTAGTCCCAAATCTGGATAATAATAGAGGGGGTGAAAACTCAATACTTATTGATGATTAAGAAACTTCACGACTTGTATAGACTCAGACTGTTGATGATAGCTTAAACCTTTTTGTAAACTCGACGAACTGAACTGGTCAATCTGATGCTCCAATTTATATATCAAAAAATTGAGAATCATAATAGTTGATAAAAAGAGAAGATGCCTCGCTTGTCCTTTGTCTCCCCTCTCTTTTATGCAGAAGTGAAAGTATATCGTAGTTCTTGATATTTGGAAAACGTTTGTCTTTGCTTGCCTCTTCTCCCCGTTCCCTTTACCGCTGACAAAACTTATGCATTTCCCTCCTCTATAGCTGTTTGAGAAGCTTGTCTAGACTTGTATATGTGTAATATGTAAACATGGTCTTTTCTCTCTTAAAGCGTTCTCAATTATAAAATCAAATCTACTTTTGTTATACAATATTAAGCAAAATGATATACAATGATGAAAATTCTTATATTAATAAGAATTAAATATAAACATAAATAACAATGTATATAATAATTTATATATATAAGTTACGTATGTAACATAATTAATAGTGCGAATGGAAAGAAAATTAATGATTTTTCTTGATTTCCGAATTATTGAATTTTATTGTCACTGTGAAGCCTGTTCTTGTCAGACTGGATAATAGAAAATATGACTTTAAAACACGATATATAATATAGCTTAAATTACCAAAAAAAAAAAAAAAAAAAAAAAAAATGAAAAAGTAGAAATGATGCCGAGTAGAAGGTAGGATAAAGTTGGAAAGGCAAGAAGCAAGCACCCTACCCTCTTGACTTGGCCAATTATAAACTACCACGTGAATCGTCGGTCAACCCCTGGAGGAAAAGTGTAGTAAAGAAGGACAGAGAGTGGATGGAAAAGACGGAATTGCGGGTGAGTCTGTAACTCGTAGCCGTCGCTTTCTTGTAATTGAATCGAAACTATTTGTCTCGCAAGGAACTTGGTCTAAACTCGATTTATCGCTGACAGAGCCCGTCAAGCTCGTCCGCACGCTTGAAAGCTGCACTTCAACTCTTCTGAACAATCACCTTCCTTACTATACTTTGCCTCTCATCACGAAAACACCGGATCTGACATTGATGAATTACAACATATAAACCATTTCATTCTCGGCTCTAATTGGAAATTTTGCGCAAAAAAAAAAGAAGTGAATTTTATAAACTTATATATCAAAGAAGGTAGTTTTCTTTGAATTAAAACTCAGTTTCTTGCTAAACTTTTTACGAAAGCTTGAGGGAAAAGTTAAAAGGTATAAATCAAATTGTGGAGTGCTTTTAGTCGAGGCTGGTTTAAATCATCATCGTTATTTGATTATTTTTTTTTTTAAATCCCCAAGCTAAGTGTTCTTTTTATTACACGGAAAAAAAGGTACTGTAGAGTGTCTACAAATCCAGTTTGTGGATTACACAAATAGGTACAATTGTTTCAGTCACAAACAGATTTGTAAATTCCACAAATTTATTTGTGTATTTCACCAGGGACGGCGACTTGTAAATTTTAGCTATTTGCACAATTATTATTGACAGGTGAAAGGAGGGGCGAGAAGAGGAAAAATATATACAATTTGTGTAGAAATTAAAAAAAACAATTAAACATTGACGAACTTCATTGAAATTTGAGACAGATTATTAAAACATTGAAAAAGGATACAATAACATAGATTGTGACATTGTAAAAATTGATTTAGAATAATTTTACAATTCACAAATTGTTCAATATTTAAAAGAATCTAATGTTGATTCTTTAGTTTAAATTTTAAATAATAAATTTGTTGTCTCGCCATAAAAATAGTTTAACTAGAAAATCATTCTTTCCTTTTTTTTGTATTGTAAAACATTTTTCTGAATTTGAGAACAATATAATATTTTTGTACTGTAAACATTCACAAATCTCTTAATTTGTTTTCATGGCCTAAAATTACTGCGCCTAGACAAATTTTGTCTTGTAAAATTATATTGTAAATCCTTTTAAAACATTCATTGCTATAAGCTGCTAAATGCCTTTCTTTAAATCACGAACTGTAATATACAGCACTTTTACAATTTATATCTTCGCCTCCAACTTTGTACATGAGTACAACCATTTTTAAATCTTCCTAATGGAGTTCACCGATAATTGTACCCCCATTTTTTAATCTGATCTCAATGATTGTTTGACAAACTAAGACTCGGTCAAAAATTTAAAATTTAGAATTAGAACTTAATTTTACTTATTTCCCTTTCATATATATGTTAACCTCCTTCGAGTCAACCAGTACTGTTGGAAATTACAAATTTTGATTTGAAATGTTGAATAAGTTCCTGACAAAATTTTGAATTAATCGACAGACTTTATCTGAAATTTGAATATTGATTCTACTGAAAATTCATTGTCTCCTGAGTTCCTGTTTTCATGTCAAAAATTACAATATAATATTCTTCAAGAAATATAAATTTTGCCGCCTAACCTCAGAAATTGGATTGATTTAAAAGAAGAATTTATTGATGTTTGGATTTACGAATTTATTGAATCTTCCTATTTCATTTATGAATTATTTTCCTGAATTATCTGCTGATCGAACCTGAGGATTCGTTTGTTGGATTTATTTCAAATTTGGATAATTTATATTATTTTCTTGGAATTCTCGGATTTTCAGTTGGCTGGTTTACATCTAAGAAGTAATATAATTATTTAATATCATTTGGATCGAGTTAATTATCAATAATTAACTAAGAAGATTAATTAATTTATTTTTTTCGTTTTGAAGATTCATTAAAGATTTCTCTAAAGATTTTAATTTCATTTTCCTTTCATTTAAACAATAGATTTAAGAATCCAAGGATTACAGCCAATTTCATTTTGATTACTTAAATTTAGTAATCTTCATTATTTTCGTAAAGTAGGATTTTCTTTTATTTTAATGAGCTTTGGAACACTAACTTCATTCATGGTTTTCATGGTAACCATGAAAATAACTATCTTTTTTATTCTGTCGTCAACGTTCTTTGAGTTCAGACGTTTAATCTGAAAGATTTCTTCCTATTTGTGAATTATAATAATTTCAAGATAATGGATTTAATTAATTTGGCCAATTTGGAATTCAACCCTTAATTTTGAAAAATCAAATTTTGAAAATATATGGATTATTGGATATAATTTTCGGATAATTTCGGATCACTAATTTTGGACTTTTGAAATTGAATTTAATTTCCGGATAATTTTGATTTGGTAAGATCTTCATCATTTATCTCTTGGAAAGAATTCTTAATTTTATTTATTTTTATTTCTTGATTCTAATCTTGAATTATTTTTGGTTAAATTGAATTAATTTTCAGAAATTAAATTAAAACTGAATTTCGTTTCTATTTTTTCTTTTTCCTTAATCTTTGTTCCAAATGTTCCTTAATCCTCATTAAAACATTCACTTTGAAACTGATTTAATTTTGTATTTAAATATTAAAAATATTCCTTTGACCAAGTCTTAGCTCATTAATTAATTAAGAAAATTATATGTATTTAATCTAAAGATTTAACTTAACCTAACCTTGTTATCAATTTATTATGTAATTGATTAATTATTGTTCATCAATTATCATTATGTTAACCTCAAAATAGAAAATTTAATTCATATAATTTCATGTTCCTGTTACAAATATTTGGATAAACTTTGTCAAAATAAATTACTATTTGTTTAATTAAAGTGTTTCATTTAGGCTGTCTTAATTATTATTAATCTTTTCAAATATAAATTATAATTGGAGAACCACCCCCTCTACCATCATCCAGGTCGGGGATTGAGCTGGTTGGAGTTCAGTCAAGGAAGATTTTGTGATTTAAGTGTTTTTCTTTTATAATTTTAATTTTTGTTAAGCTTCCTATTTTGGTTGTCAACATATTATTTTGGATTTTCTGATTGATTGTCAATCTTAAATAATATATAATTTGGATAAAAGAAAAACCGACGCCTGTAAAATTTTAGAAATTTAACATCTTCCAGTTAGTAATCGAGTAATTTGATTATTAATAATTTGAATAATTATTTCGGTTACAAGATTAGAAATAATAAATGAAAATTTAGGATAATAATTGAAAAATAATTAATATATTTAATTATATGGTGAGCAAAATAATTATTGCAAAAAGATAAAAGAAAATTAAAATTGAAAAAAATAATAGAAAAAGGAGATTAATAATTGAAAAAATAACTGGAATTTGAAATAAAAAATATAAAAAAATTGGAGAATTTATTAAAAAATAATTGAAGCTGACAAAAACTAATTGAAAAATGATAGAAGTAATTAAAAATTGAAAAATTTAATACAAATTTGTAGAAAAATAATTGTAAAAATTACAGAATGTATTTGAGATAAAGAAGACTACTTAAAAAGGGATAAAAATAATTGGAAATTAAAGTTAATTATGCGAAAATTTAAGAAAAAAATTCAGAAAATAACAGAATTTATTTATAAATAAAAAAAAACAATAAAAATAATAAATAAAAATTGCTGGAGGAGGGAACAAGTTTTTAAATATTTAAAATTTTTTAGAAAATGATGAAAATAGTGAAACTGATAATTAAATTAACAAATTTGATGAGTTATGTCCTTCCATTATTGAACATTACAAATTGACATTAAGAATTCAATATTGAAGAAACTAATTGTAATTTTAAGAAAAACAACTATAACTTGAAAAACAAAAATCATATTTTGTAAAAGTAATTGAAAAATGACGAAAGAAATTAAAAGTTATTTAACAAATAACAAAATTAATCATTGAATTAAATAATTTAAACTAAAAAAGTTTTATTTGAAAAAATTAAAGAAAATTATTGAAACTTGCGGAAATTTTGAATTTAAAATTTAGGGAGAAAATTGAAAAATCATTAGAATTTGAAGAAAATTTTTGAAAAATGATAAAAATAGATGAAAATTCTAGCAAATAATTAAAATTATAATAGAATAGAATTTTTAAAAATTAAAAAAATTTAATTTACTTTTAAATTTATTATTTTCAAATCGTGGATTATAATTAAAATTTTAATAAATGGAATTTCAAATTAATTGAAGTTCGAAGAATTATAATATATAATTATAATTGTAGTCTTGTTTATCTTAAATATATTCTAAAATTCTCTTAATTATTTTTTACAAATTTTTATTATTTTCTTCAATTTACAATTATTTCTATCAACTATTTTTTTATTAAATTTATTTTTCAATTACTTTTTGTCATTTTCAATTACAATTATTACAAATATATGCTGTAATTTTTCAAATTATTTTTGTTCCTTTTTAAATAATTTCTCAAATTTTTTATTAGGTACTTTCCTTATTTCTTCAATTAATTTCCTAGATTTTAAAATATTTTTTCTCAAATTTCAATAATTTTCTTCAATTTTCAATTATTATTATTGTTATCACTTCGCAATCAATGTCTTCAATTTTTAGGGTTTCGTGGTTCGGGACCGAAACCCTTAAGCTGGCTCTACATGTGAACCTAACACTGCTCCGCACGCACGTCGTGCATGAGATAGAAAAGGACAGAGAGAGTCTCTGTCTTTTTCTATCTCGTGCAAGTCGGGTCCGACATGTCGTGTGAGACTTTGTCGTCCGTCCGTCCGTCCGTCCGTCCGTCCGTCGTACACAGTAGCCTATGTTACTTCAAGTAGCCTATGTCACATTTCAAGTAGCCTATGTCACTTCAAGTAGCCTATGTCACACTTCAAGTAGCCCACGTCACTTCAAGTAGCCTATGTCATTTCAAGAAGCCTATGTCACTTTAAGTAGCCTATGTCACTTCAAGTAGCCTATGTCACACTTCAAGTAGCCTATGTCACTTCAAGTAGTCTATATCACACTTCAAGTAGCCTATGTCACTTCAAGTAGCCTTTCACTTCAAGTAGCCCATGTCACTTCAAGTAGCCTATGTCACACTTCAAGTAGCCTATGTCACTTCAAAAAGCCTATGTCACTTTAAGTAGCCTATGTTACATTGCAAGTAGCCTATGTCACTTTAAGTAGCCTATGTCACTTCAAGTAGCCTATGTCACACTTCAAGTAGCCTATGTCACTTCAAGTAGTCTATATCACACTTCAAGTAGCCTATGTCACTTCAAGTAGCCTTTCACTTCAAGTAGCCCATGTCACTTCAAGTAGCCTATGTCACACTTCAAGTAGCCTATGTCACTTCAAAAAGCCTATGTCACTTTAAGTAGCCTATGTTACATTGCAAGTAGCCTATGTCACTTCAAGTAGCCTATGTTACTTCAAGTAGCCTATGCCACACTTCAAGTAGCCTATGTTACTTCAAGTAGCCTATGTTACTTCAAGTAGCCTATATCACACTTAAAGTAGCTTATGTTACTTCAAGTAGCCTATATCACACTTCAAGTAGCCCTTGTCACTTCAAGTAGCCTATGTCATTTCAAGAAGCCTATGTCACTTTAAGTAGCCTATGTCACTTCAAGTAGCCTATGTCACACTTCAAGTAGCCTATGTCACTTCAAGTAGTCTATATCACACTTCAAGTAGCCTATGTCACTTCAAGTAGCCTTTCACTTCAAGTAGCCCATGTCACTTCAAGTAGCCTATGTCACACTTCAAGTAGCCTATGTCACTTCAAGAAGCCTATGTCACACTTCAAGTAGCCCTTGTCACTTCAAGTAGCCTATGTCATTTCAAGAAGCCTATGTCACTTTAAGTAGCCTATGTCACTTCAAGTAGCCTATGTCACACTTCAAGTAGCCTATGTCACTTTAAGTAGTCTATGTTACTTCAAGTAGCCTATGTCACATTTCAAGTAGCCTATGTCACTTCAAGTAGCCTATGTCACACTTCAAGTAGCCCACGTCACTTCAAGTAGCCTATGTCACACTTCAAGTAGCCCTTGTCACTTCAAGTAGCCTATGTCATTTCAAGAAGCCTATGTCACTTTAAGTAGCCTATGTCACTTCAAGTAGCCTATGTCACACTTCAAGTAGCCTATGTCACTTCAAGTAGTCTATATCACACTTCAAGTAGCCTATGTCACTTCAAGTAGCCTTTCACTTCAAGTAGCCCATGTCACTTCAAGTAGCCTATGTCACACTTCAAGTAGCCTATGTCACTTCAAGAAGCCTATGTCACTTTAAGTAGCCTATGTTACATTGCAAGTAGCCTATGTCACTTCAAGTAGCCTATGTTACTTCAAGTAGCCTATGCCACACTTCAAGTAGCCTATGTTACTTCAAGTAGCCTATATCACACTTAAAGTAGCTTATGTTACTTCAAGTAGCCTATATCACACTTCAAGTAGCTTATGTCACTTCAAGTAGCCTATGTCACACTTCAAGTAGCCTATGTCACACTTCAAGTAGCCTATCTCACTTCAAGTAGCCTATATCACTTCAAGTAACCTGTGTCACTTTAAGTTTCCTATGTTATTCAGCTTTTCAGATTGCATGTGAGACAGACGGAAACATAGAGTAACAGAAGACCACGAAACCCTAGATTGTAGGCGCAATGCGCCTGCTTTCTGTGCTGTTTAATAATTATTCTCAATCTTTATTCCTTATTTAAATTAAAAAATTTCAAATTATTTATCTCATTTTTCAATTATTTTTTGCAATTTTCATTCTCCTTTATTTTTTTATAATTATTTTCTCCGCCTCTTACTTAGATATATTGATTATTTTTTAATTAATTTCCTAAATTTTTATTAATTATAAATCTAAGTTACTACATCCACTTTTCAATGCTTTAATCATTCTTCAATTATTTTTTTTAAATTTCAAATACTGTCGTCAATATTTAATTTTTTTTTTTTATTTGCAATGATTTTGACAAATTTTATTTTTATTTAATTAAGAAGAAATTCAGTCATTTTAATTTCTTCAATTTTGAAGAATATTTTTGAAAAATGATAAAAATAGTTGAAATTTGTAGATATTAATTACAATTTTAGAAAAATAGTTTTAAAAAGTACAGAATATTTGTGAAGTAAAAGTCTTATTACAAAATGAGTTTAAGAATTTTAAATACAGGTAAATAATTACAACAATATAGAAATAATCGAAAATTTATTAAAGAAAATAATGAAAATTTGAGATAAATAATTAAACTTTTTGGAATTAATCAACAAATATTCAAAATAATACAAAATTTGTAAACATTATCGCAAAAAAAATTAAAAATTGATGAAAGTATTTGAAATTTGAGAAAAATAATTAAAGAATGATTAAATTATTGAAAAGTGGATATATTAACCTACATTTGAGATAATAAATAAAAATTTAGAAAATTAGTTAAAAAAATTAATATATCTAATAAAAAGGTGGAGAAAATAATTGCAAAAAGATAAAAGAAAATGAAAATTGAAAAAAATAATTTAAAAATGAGATTAAGAATTGCAAAATTTAGGAATTTAGTTGAGGAAGAAGTTTGAGATTAATTAAAAATTGAAGATATTTATTGCAAAATGATAACAATAATAATTGAAAATTGCAGAAAATTATTAAAATTTGAGATAAATATTTTAAAATCTAAGAAATTAATTGAAGGATAATGAAAGTAATAAAAAATCCGAGACAATTTTTGCTAAGTTATTAAAAATAATGAAAGAATGATGAAAATAATTGTAAACTGAAAAAATAACTAAAATTTGTGATAAATAATACAAAAATTAGAAAATTAGTCAAAAAATAATTGAAAAAGACAAAAAGTAATTAAAAAATAATAAAACAAAAACATATAGAAATAGTGGTTAATGGAAGAAAATAATAAAACTTTGTAAAAAAAAAATTACTGAATATATTTGGGATGTAGACTTTCCAGTTATTCTTAAGAACCCTGGTAGCTTATTATTTTTTCTACAACTTGCAATTATTTTTTAATAATTTTTTTTTATATTATGAATTTGTTTCTGACATTTGGCATTCTCTTTTCGATTTAAATATTTATTTATCTTTCTTTTCTGGTTAGTTTTAAATTTTAATCAACTTGGAAATATATTATTTTACTTTCTATAAATTTTTCAACATTTTCTAGTTATTTTTCTAAACATTTCAGTAATTTTCATAAGTGAATGGTTGTATTTTACACATTGTAGTTATTTTTAACACTCTAGTACTTTGTCTATTATTTGCTAATTATTTTTCATGAACTTTTTGTTATTTTTTTTACTGTCTAGTAATTTTTGTATATTTTCCAATTATTAATTAACACATTCTAGTGTAATTTTAGTCAATTTATAGTGATATTTTAACACTAACAGTATTTTATCTTTATTTTCTAATGATTTTTCATCAATTTTTTCATTTTAATTTACTTTTTCATTTCTCTAGTTGTTTTTCTTCAATTTAGTTATTATTAACAAAATTTTTTTTAATCCTTCTCTATTGTCTAGTTATTTTTAAATCTACTTTTAAGTTTCCGTCAATATAATTTCACTAACTTTATATTAATTTTTCCAATGGGGGAGGGATTAATTAATTATAAAAAGTAGATGTGATAGACGTTAAAAAAACATGAAAAAAGAATAAACGAAAAAAACCCGCATAACACTAAAAGAAAAAACTTGATTAGAAGCAATAAAATTCTGCGCAAATTTTTTATTTCAAACTTCGTTTCAGTGGACATTTAATTAGTCTACTCAATTATTTCTCCTGGAAGTTATACATAATTAAAAATCAATTTTTACTTTTTTTCCTGCTGATATTTTAAAATAAATTAGACCCCTCTATCTCGAGATAAAGTAAAGTATAAATGTACACTTTGAAGGAAACTTGGAGAATATCACTTTATCGTCTTTTCCTTGACAATTCAAATATTACCGTTTTCGCATAGAATAAGTTTTACAATCAGACTGTGAGATAAACCTTTCATTCTGAATAACAGTGACAGTCGTGTAATTCTAGATTTGAGTTTACGCGATCATAAAATTGGAAAAAGTCGTAAAAACCTGGAATCTAGAGTATCATCATAAGGCTTTTGAACGTCTTGCATGTACACCATTTTGATCGTAAAAACATGATTCTTTTGATAGCCACATTATCGTCAAAAAGACAGTTTTCTGCGATTCACCTACTTTTCAATAGTTTTTAGTGCTTTTTAATTCTAATCTATCATAATTCTCAATTGAAAATTAATCCGAAATCAATTTTCGACTTGAATTTTAATTAATGTTTGTGTTAATTAATTTTACGGACATGAATAATTTATTAGAATTATTGGTATCGTAAAAATATTGATAGCTAGCAATGTAGACTATATTAAAATCACAGCTGCTACTTTTTACATTAAAGATCAGTTTATTATCTCTACTTCTCAATGGATTTTATTATTTTTTATTAAGAAAATATTATAATATTGTCAAACGAATTATAGAATCATTGGATTAATATTAATCATTAATTACCGAACCAAATTTGAATGTAACGGATTCTTTGTTTAAATTATCCCTGTAGTTTAAATATTCAATTTTGCACAATTTTTAATCAATTTGAAACGATTTTTTAATTAATCTAGGGCAAAAATAAATTATATTCATTAATTCTTTCAGCAATTGTACAATTTTTATGTATAAAATAAACTTTTTTGGAGAATCTACTTATAACTAGTTGAATTGCAATTAGTTCACTAATAAATATTAAATAGTGGAAATAATTGTAAATTTTTGACCCTAGATTAATATAGATAAAAAAAAGCCTGCTAGTTTAGCAAATTATCAATAATTTGCTAAATTTGATTAACGGGCGATCTGCTTATCGTCGTTAATTATCTGACAGAGGCAGCACGCGACACACTGTACAACTATAATATCAAATGACTGTTGCCGAACTGAACTTGAATACGAATAACAATGATTTATGAGTCTCGACGACTATGATTTATTACGTCCCAACTGCAGGGATTAATAATTTTTACACAATAAGTACTTGTAGGACAAACTTCTTTTCCCTGAAAACAAGAAAAAGTTAAGAAAACATACTTTTAAAATTTCTTCATAGAAAAAAATTTATTCTGAAATTAAGAGCTTATACTTGGCACTTATTTTAAAATTTGGTATACTTCACTGAGAGAAAAACTCTTATATGCTTGGATCGAGAATAATTATTCTTGAACCAAGAATATTATTCTTAGACCAATAATAAATAATTATTCAATAATATTTACAATAATTATCCTTAGTTTAAGAATAATTATCCTTGATCCAAGAATGTATAGTTGGGTCTATAATATGTTATTCTTGATCCAAGAATAATTATACAAAGACCGATTTGCATTTGATCCAATTAAAAAATGCATTGATACAAAAAAATATTTATCACTGTTAAATTTAGTATATACTATTCTTAAAATAAGAATATATTTCAAGTATTTAGCATATAATCTAAATGCTTAGAATATTCTTATTTTAAGAATAGAATATAATACAAAATTAAAGTATACCATATCAGTGGCGTAACTGGGAGGGCAAGGGCCCTGGGTCAAAAAGGAAAATGGGCCCTCAGTTATATACCTATTATTTTTAAAAAATAGATGATTTTTTGTATTAAAATTTTAAACAATAATTCATCTTCTTAAAATGTTCGCAAATTTTAAAATTATAGCAATTTTAATTTTTTCAAATTTTACTTAAAGTGAACTTGCATTGATTAAAAGCTCAATTAATCCACGTTTCAAATATACTAAATTGGAATTTTGAACTATTTTTATCATTTTTTAATCATTTTCTGCAGTTTTTAATTCTTTTAATAATCTTTAAATTGTTTCTCAAAATCTTAAATTTACCTTCCCCAAATTTTAATAATTTTGTTTAGTTTTTTCATTCACTTTTTCAATTTTAGATATTTTTTCTTTGACATTAAATCAATTTAATTTTTTATACCTAAGTTTTATATTATTCATCGCTAATTTAAATTAGTTTTTTTTAATTTACCATTATTTTTGTCATTTTGAAACTATTACTTTCAAGTTTTAATGTTTTTCATAATTTCTGAATTAACTCTCTAAATCTGAATTAGTAGTTTTCTACTATATGAATTAGAGAAAAATGAGCCATGAATTTGACTAATTCATAGTAAAAAACTATTCTTAGTAAAAAACTACTAATTCTTAGTAAAAAACTACTAATTCTTAGTAGAAAACTACTAATTGAAATAGTGAAACTTTACTTTTAAAAAAAGTAGATTTTTTTACTAATTTAATTAGCAGTTTTCTACTACAAAATTAGTAGTTTTCTACTAATTCTTAGTAGTTTTCTACTAAGAATTAGTCAAGTTCTTACTATTTTAATAGTAGCTCACTTTTCGCTAATTCATTAGTAGAAAACCACTAATTCAGATTTAGAGAGAATTTCCTGAACTTTCAAATATTTCAAATAATTATTTTGTTTAATTTTCATTTCTTTTTATTAGTTTGCAATTATTTTCTTCGTCTTTTAATATTTTCATTATTTTTCAATTAATTTTCTAAATTTGCAGTTACTTTCACTAATTTCGATTATTATCATCAATTTTCCATATTTTAAACGATTTTTCAATTATTTTCTTTTATTTAAAAATAAATTTTGCAATTTTACTATTATTTCTTTCAATTTCCAATTATTTTTATTATTTTGGCACAACATTTAAAATTTTCAATTATTTATCTGAAATTTCAATTATTTTCATCAATTTTCCATTATTTCTGCAATTTTTAAATAATTCTCTTTAATTAAAAGTTTTTAAGTAATTTTGTGACTATATCTTTCTATAAACATATATTCTACGATCTTTTGAACTATTTCCCTCAAATTTTATTTAATGTTAACAATTTTTCATATTTGAATTATTTTCATCATATTTAAATTTTCTCTTTTCCATCTTAAATTACTTCCAGCATATTTCAATTATTTTTTTTAGTTTTTAATAATTTTTATTATTTGCAATTATTTTCCTCGATTATTAATTATTATTATCATTTTCTAAAATCTATTATTAACTAAGTTTTTTAATGACCTATTTTTCTAAAATTTTAATAACTTTTATCAATTTTCGATTATTTTTGCGATTTTATATTTATTCTCTAAAATTAAAAATTTTTAGGTTATTTTGTAATTTTTTCAATCATTTCTCTCAAATTTTATTTACTGTTTGCAATTGTTAATATTTAATTTTTTTTATCATATTTCAATTTTTTTTCTGAATCTTAAATTAGTTTCAGCATATTTCACTTAGTTTTTTAATTTTTAAATTAATTATATTATTTTTCAATTATTTTTCCTTATTGTTAATTATAATTCACATTTTCTAAAACGATTTTCTACGATTTTAAACTATTTTTCTAAAATCTTAATTATTTTCATCAATTTTGGATTATTTCTGCGATTATTTCTCGTTAATTAAAAATTTTTAAGTAATTTTGTAATTATTTTCTTTTTTTAAACATATATTCTATGTCAATTTCTCTTAAATTTTATTTAGTGTTTGCAAGTTTTCAGATTTAAATTATTTTTATCACATTTCAATTTTTTTTCTTAATCTTAAATTATTTTCAGAATATTTTACTTATTTTGAATTAATTTTATCATTTTTCGATTATTTTCCTGGATTGTTAATTAATATTATCATTTTCTAAAATTTATTATTTACTAAGGTTTTTAATGACCTATTTTTCTAAAATTGTAATTATTTTCATCAATTTTCGATTATTTCTGCGATTTTATAATTATTCTCTCTAACTAAAAATTTATAAGTAATTTTATAATTATTTTCTTTTTTTAAAAAAATATATTCTATGATTTTTTCAATTATTTCTCTAAAATTATATTTACTGTTTTCAATTTTACATATTCTAATTATTTCGATCATAGGTATTTCAATTTCTTTTTTTCTCAATCTAAAAATTGCTTCCAGCATTTTTTAATTATGTTTTTCAATTTTAAATTAATTATATCATTTTAAATTATTTTACTCGATTGTTAATTTTTATTAGCATTTTCTATGGTTTTTAATGATCTATTTTTCAAAAATTTAAATTATTTTCATTAATTTTCGATTACTTTTGCGATTTTTTAATAATTATCTTTAATTAAGAGTATTTAAGTAATTTTGTAATTATTTTCTTTTTTTAAACAAATATTTCATGATTTTTTAAATTATTTCTAAAATTTTATTTCCTATTTGCAATTTTTCATATTTAAATTATTTTTATCATATTTCAATTTTTTTTTAATCTTAAATTACTTCCAACATATTTGAATTATTTTTTTCATTTTTGAATTAATATCATCATTTTTCAATTATTTTCCATAATTTATCTCTTTTAATTTTCAATTTTTTTTATTTGTTTTATAATTTTCAAAATTTTTACTTTTTTATTCCACATTTCAATTATTTCATTCAATTTTCAATTATATATATAATATTTTTAAATTTTCAACTACTTTTGTTCTTTTTCATAATTTCCAAAAAGTTTATAATTATATCCTTTTTTTTAAAAATTGTTCTCTTCAATTTTAAAATCGTTTATCTTTTTTCATTTATTTTCTCTAAGGTTTTAATTGTTTTTTACTTTTTCAAGGAACTTTTGAATGTTTTATGTGTTTTTCAGAAATTTTCTTTAACTTTCCTTTATTTAAAATATATTATGTAATTGTTTCAATTATTTTCTCAAATTAAATTTTTTTTTTCAATTCACAATCTTTTATTTTTCAAGTTACAATTATTTTCTCTAATTTTTTATTATTAAATTTTTACAATCTGTTTTTAAGATTTTCAATTATTTTCCTTAAGTTCAATTGAATTTCTATATTTTTAAAACATTTCTATGATTTTTGAAAATACTTTTCCCAATTTTTAATTGATTTCATTTTTTTTTTTCAATTAATTTGCAGAATTTCAATTATTTTGTTTAATTTCAATTATTTTTTGCAATTTTTTTTAATTTGAAAATTTTATAAGACTTTTTTTATATCTCTATTTATAATTCTGACAACTTTAAATAGAATTTCAATATTTCGTAACATGCGCGAAACAGGAGACAAGTTTTAACATCAAGTTGTTTACGGAAGTACAAGTTTTCGTATGAGACAGTAACGGAAATGAATGACATGGTGCAGTGAAGAAGGAAGTTGAAAATTTGATGCATCCGTGCCAAGAAAAGTAATAAAATGCATTTTCAGTTTGTTTATTAGCATAACAATACAATTCACATTGTTTGAAATGCGTAAAATCTGAAAAAAAATTTCACGCCAGATTTAATTATAAAAATTGTTTCATTGAACAAACAGGAAAAGATTTTCTGAATTCAATGCAGATATTCGGCTTTTTGTTTGGTCTTATTGGATCAAGTTGTCTATATGAACTTGGTACAAACAAAAAGTGTAATTGTGCCCATACTTTTATCCTCGGCGAGCAGCCGACGAGGAAATATACATTTGTGACGGAATTCAGTTTGTTTTAACGTTCTGGCCGTCGACTACAAATTGTCATTCGTGGCGATGAAAATTTTTATATTCAAATAACAATAGAAAGTCGGTTTTGGGAAAAAAAAAGTTGTGTCATTTTTTGTAAATCTCAATCTAGACCATTTATGTTCTAATATTGAGGAGCAGTTTTTTAAAAATTGGTAAATTCACATTTTGTTTTTTCGAGAAAATTAAACAAATGCAGTAACTCCTAGAGTTAATTATAAAGTAGATAAACTATAGAAAATTATTGATTTAAGAATATTTTTTTAACATAAGGCAATTTTTTAAAATTACAATTTACAATAATTAGGAATTTTGAAGGTTTTTGTAATTTTTACTATAAACAAATTTTTATTTTTAAATCGTGTATGTATACAAAATATGTAGTTGATAAAATTATATCTATTATTATATTTTGCTTTATTTCATGTTCATTGGAATAAACAATTTCAAGCATACTTGCATACATAATCGTGAGTGTTAAATCAAGTTTGGCTGTTAGACCAACTGACGGATCCGGTGTCTCCTTTCCGGAATAAATTCGACAACTTTGAATTATCTATCACGTTTATCAAGTTTATTAATTCCGTGATGCAAGTAATATGTTCTAATTTCACACTTTTTGCGAATGTAATTATTATTGTTAATTATTAATAATAATAATCGAAAACTTCATTCATTCTCTCATTGGGTCCACACCTGAAGTCTGCCACAATAGATGTTTTTTTGTTTTAAATTAGTAACTTTAAAAAAAAATGTATTTTTAATTTTTTATAGTCATTAATTATATTATTTTTAATTTTATTTATTTAATTATTAATTCTCCTGAATCTAAAAACCGATTTTAATAAGGATTCAAAACACTTTAAACATATACACTGAGAAAAAGAAATTGTTGGATTTACAAATCGGATTGTTAATATAGAACTTACAATTCCGATTTTTTGTTGTAGCAAAATTTTTGTCATTTTAGCAATTTGGGATTGTTGTTGTAACACAAATTTTTGAACTAACAAAACTGATTGTTCATTCGCAAAAGTTTAAAATAATTGATATTTAGATTTTGGAAATTAAGACCTCAAAATGTTTCAAATAATTCTTTATTAATAAAAAGTCTGAATCAATACAATAATTTAGAATCGATAAATTAAAGTATTAATTGATTAAATTTTGAATTAAATTGAAGTTTGAATGGATTGGAAATTTCCAAATTTCTATAAATTGATATATATATAGGTATATATTTGTTGAAGTTTGAAATGCGTAATATATGCATTGTTAGAATTTAAAAATATTTAAAGTTTATAATAATTTAAACATATTTAAATTTAAACAGTTAAAATATTTAAGTAATTGAAATTTATTATTATTGAAGTTTAAATAATTCATAGTTCATACTAATTAAAATTTGAAGCAATGTAAATTCGTATTAATAATATCAAGTTTAAAATGCCATTAGGAATTAAAATAAAAATGAGTTAAAAATCTTAAAACTTTGGTTATATTGTGCAAGTTTGATTAATTGAAGTTTGAAATAGTTTTAATTAGAATCGATGGAAGTTGGGAATTTTTAAATTGAAAAAATAAAAATGTATATTTATAGAAATTTTGAAAAATGATTTGTTATTAATTCAATTTCGTCTTGTTTCAAGAAATTATAAGAATAAGGAATTCTTATCAATAGAAGTCTGGAATAAATTAAGTTTGTATAGAAGTTTAAATATTTTTTGTTCAAAAAATTAGAAAAAAAAATTCTAACTTTTTGTATCTTGTAACATACTATAAACAATTTTATTTTCAACTTATGAAGAAAATCTGATTTATTCTCTAAAATATCTTTTTATTTATTAATTTGTACCACACTTTAATAAATAAAAATTAATTTACAAAATTTAATCTGATAATAATCAATTTAATCTAATTAAAAAACAAAATCCAAAAACAATATTTGGCTAAATTCAGGGTCGAATCAAGGAAGTCAAGGGCCTGAAGCACAAAAAAATTTCAGGGCCCAACTAAAAAAAACAAAAGTTTCTGCATTTTTTTCTTATCAGACTGTCTAGCGAATAATCATTTACACTTTGGAGAAAATTGTTAAGGTATCTTTACATTAAAAAATGTACTAATTGTAAAAGCAGCAAAAAATAAATAAATTCTTCAAAAATAAAAAAATTAAGAAAATCAATGAAAGTAAAAGAAAGAAAATTAAGAAATATGGTAATAATGCGTTATAAAATATTAACTAGTTTAAGGAAGATTGATTATTGCTTTTTTTAAAATCAAAATACTACGCAATGAACGGTAAAAGTTTTTAAAACAAAAAATTGAAATTACAAAAGAGAGGGAAAAATGATTTTCAAAAAGTTAAAATATTGGCGGAGACATGTTTTTTTAAATTAAGAAAATTAATAAGATAATCAGTAAAAAAAGGAAAAAATGTTACTAAAGATAAAAAAATACTTTAAGAACTTGTTTTGAAAATCAAGCAAAAAGCAATAATTTTTTTTAAATGAAGAATTATTTAAAAACAATTAAACAATGTTAAGAAAAAAACAAATATTTCTAAGAAATAGAGAAATTCTGATCAAATGAGAGAATCTATTATAAGATCAAATTAACAAACAATTAAATAAAAGAAGAAAAGTCTTTAAAAATTAAAAAAATTAATAAGTTATGACAAATGATAAAAACCAAATAAATGTTTTAAAAATCATAAAATTGAAAAAAATTATATTTTCCAACTTCCAAATTATAATTATAATAATAAATAAAAAAAACACTGGAAAATAAAATAAATTTTTCTAAAAATTGTTTAAATAAAACTGTATAAAATTAACTGAAGTAATTTTGGTAAAAAGAATAAAATTAAAAAAAATATAAAAAATAAAAAAGTATTATTAAACGTAAAAAAAAGAAAATTTTTTAAAAAGAAATAAAAGTTAACTAATTGATTTTCTAGAAATATAGAAAAGCATTATAAAACATAACCTACCAAAAAAATTGTTTAAAGAAGATAAAATTGCAAGAAAGAATAATTGAATATTTTAAGAAAGTGATATAAATTAGTGTGTAAATAAGTCTACAATTTTTTCTATAATTTTTTAACCGTTTACAATTTACAATTATTCTCCTTAAATTTTATCATTATTCTTTAACTTTTTAAATTATTTTGTTCTGTTGCAGATTATTCTTGACAGTTTTCGAATTTCTTTTTCAATTATCAATTATTTTGCACATTTCTCAATAATTTTCTTTAAATTATGAATTATTTTCTAAAGTCAATTCCATTCTACAATTTTCAATTAACTTTATTCAATATTCCAAAAAACTTGACTTTTTTCAATTATAAACCATTATTTCAAATTACAAATTAATCTTTCAATGTTTGATTATTTTCTTCAAATTCCAATCACATTTTTCAATTTTCAATTCTTTTTTCGAATATTTATTTATTTATTTATTTATTTATTTACACAAATCATCCCGCGGTCCAAAAGGACCATAAATGGGTTACATAAGAATGCATAGAAAACAACTATTGAAATTAACAATATAATTATAATGATATTATGATATTAACAATAAAATCTAAAAAGTAAACAAACATGATAAAGTAGCCGATGTGTAACGCACAAGTGAATAACAAAAACAACAATATATAAATCAGTCAGATTAATATCAATATGATTTTTTAATTTTAAGTACAATTGTTCAATTATTCTCCTCAGTTCTTAATTATGTTTTAAAAATTTCATTTCCATTCTTCAATTTTATATTTTTTCCTCATTTTCAATTATTTTGTTCGGTTCAATTTTTTTCAATCCAGTTGTTTAATTAACAATTATTTACAACAATTATTTCTATAATGTTCTTAATTTTTCAATTTTCAATTATTTTTTATATTAAATATTTTTAGTTTGATTTTTTAAATTATTTTTTCCAGTTGTGTATTAATCTAGACATTTTTCAAATTTTGTTTTCAATTGTCAATTATTTTCCTCATTTTTTTCAGAAATTATCTTCAATTTTGCTATTATTCTTGTAATTTTTTAATTATTTTTTTTCATTTTTCAATTAATTTCTTTAATTTTTAGTTATTACTTACAATTTTTAAAAAAATTTCTTTATTCTCTTAAAATTTTAGAATTATTATTCAACATTTTTAATTATTTTTTTCAGTTGTGCATTATTTTAGTCACTTTTAAATTTTTTTTTCAATTGCCAATTATTTTCTTTAATATTTTAAAATCCTCGTCTTTCGCCAATTATTTTTCTCCCATATCATTAAGATTCGTTAATTTCAAATGTTTATTTTCTTCAATTCTCAATTTTTCCTTCAAATTTCAATTCCATTTTTCAGTTTTTTATTATTTTCTTCTATATTTAATAACTTTCGGTTTTTTTTCAAATACTTTTTTCAATTTTTAATTATATTCTTTAAATTTGAATTTATTTTAAAATTTTCAATTATTTTATTCAATTTTAATTATTTTTGTCGATTTTTAATCCATTCGTTCAATGCCCAATAATTCTAAACAATTATTTTTATAATTTTCTTAATTTTGCGTTTTTTAATTATTTTCTTTAAATTTAAAGTTTTGGTTATATTTTATTAATTTTTTTCAGTTGTCTATTATTCTAGTCATTTTGTAGATATTTTCTTCAATTTTTTAATTATTCTCATTTTTCAATAATTTCTTTTAATTATTAACTATTTTTTGCAATTTGATATTATTTCCTACAATTTTTTTTAATTTGCAATTAGTCTCTTAAAGTTTTATAATAATTCTTTGAGTATTTCAATTATTATTTTTTTTTTGGTTGTGTATTAATCTAGCCATTTTTCGAATTTTGTTTTCAATTGTGAATTATTTTCTCGTTTTGTAATTTTTCTCCATTATTATCAATTTTTTTTTAATTTCAGTTTAATTTTTAAATTGTAAATTTATTTCTTCAAGTTTTTATAATTTTCTTCAAATTTTTATTATTTTCTAAAGTTTTCAATGATTTTCTTCAATTTTAATTTTTTTGTTTTGATTTTCAATGCAGTTGTTCAATTTTCAATTGGTTTCAGCAATTATTCCTTTAATTTTCTTAATTTTTCAATTTTTTAGTTTAAATTGAATGTATATTGTTTAATTTTTTAGATTATTTTTTACAATTGTGTATTTATCTAGCCATTTTTCGAATTTTGTTTTTAATTGTCAATTATTTTCGTCATTTTTTATATATATCCTTTTCCATTTTGTAATTATTCTCGTAATTTTCATTATTTGCATTTCCAAAAATTTATAGTTTTAAATGACGAACAGCAATGTAAAGTTTCGCATTAATGTTGCTGTTAATTAATATTTTACTATATACATGTAATAATGGCAATTTTGATTAATTGAAACTTATAAGTTTGAAAAAATTAGTTTGAGTTAATTGACGTTTGGGATTTATATAAATAATAATGTCTTGGAATTAATTAAGTTTAATATAGTTTTCTAGTTTCTTTCAATCAAAATTTTTTTAGATTAAATTCTGATTATTTTAACTCCAATTTTTCATATTATTATTAAAGAATACAAGATTGAAATTCAAGTTGTCAGGATTTATCTATCTTCCCAGAGTTTCTGAAAAATTTGCGGATCGTTTTCAAAATTCACGGATCATTTTAAAAATTCTTGTTAATTTGAAAGTTTTTTTCACGATACATTAAATTCTGGCACCGGGTCCTTTTGGGTTCAGGGCCCTGAAGCACGTATTTCATGTGCTTCAAGGTAGATCCGCCCCTGGCTAAATTATGTTTTGATCGAAAAGATAAAATAAAACAAAATTCTGTTGTCAGCATAATGAATTATTTCATTCTGGAAATATTGCATCAAGAGATAAAATTTGACGGAGTGAAAAATCTACTGGGAGGGAATGCAATCTATCATAATATGTATACAAGTTGAGGTGATGCAAGCTGAGTGCTTATTTCAGATTGTGACAACTTCAAAATATTTGTTTCCTTTTTAAATCTTTAAGTAATCGGATTTCTCTTGAGAGTGGGTTTCTATATAGAATACATAAAAGACTAGAAAACTCTCAAGCTATAAATACTTGTTCTTTGTCATGTTCGCATGAAACTCGGCAATATGAAGCTGACAAGTAATCTTGGCACGTGAATGATGTGTGGTTCAAATCTTTTTAAATCCCGAACCAACAAAATTCATGATTATAATAATTTCTTTAATATTTAATTATTTACCTAATTTAGTATTTTTTATTAAAGTCGTACACTTTTTCTAAAGTCTTGATAGCAATTCGAAAATTATTATTAGTCTTTCTGGACAAAACAATAAATAAGATTTATTTTACCAAGAATAAATAATATGCTTGGATAGAGACTAATAATTTTTAGTTAAAGAAGAAATTGGATTAGAAACTTAAACCCCCGAATCTTGGTATTTTACTTTTTTACATTTTTCTCTTAAAGCATAAAAATTTATCTCTCTCATCTTCAAAAAGAAATTGACAACACTTACCTTCAATATTTTATGAGACAGTATAATATTCTCAAAAATCCAATATGAATTTGGTAGCAAGATTATCATTCCATATTTTTCAAATTTTTGAATGTTTCTCTGATTTCTGATCAGGAATTAAATAACACTTAACGCCATCTTTAGTTCGGTTATTAAACAGTTTTTACCCCAAACGGCAAATTTAAACTTTAAAATATAAATATTTTATTTATTAAAAACTGGCAAATTGGAAACTTACCTTAACGATAGTTAAAACTATATTTACAACTTGATGCCTCCCTTTAATAAAATGCTTATTTAATTGTCCAAAATATTTTCTAATTTTGGAGTACAGTTCAATATGAAACTAGTTCGTTGACCGTACAATATGATTCCTATTCAATGTTAAGAATAATATAATGCTAACTCAAAGTTGTGTTTAAATTCCAAAATCTTCTAAATTTTATTCATAGACAGATACAAGATTTTATCTCCAATTAGTTATTAATGATTTTAAAACATATTTCACATATTTAAAATTTTCATAAATTTTAAATTTATAGCAAATTTAATTTCTTCAAATTTCAGTTAATGTGGACTCGAATTGATTAAAAGTTCAATCAATTCACGTTTCAAAAATACTAAATTTGAAGTGACTTACAAATTTCTTCAATTTTTAATAATTCTTTTCTATTATGATTTCAATTACTTAAAATACAATTATGTACTATTTTTATTATTTTTCAACTATTTTCTGCAGTTCTTAATTTTTTTAATTGTTTTTAAATTGTTTCCCTAAATCTTAAATTTACCTTCCTCAAATTTCAATTTTATTTTGTTTAGTTTTCTCAATCACTTTTTTATTTCAAATTATTTTTGCCTTGACAATAAATCAATTTAATTATTTATTACTTAATTTTATATTATTCAACGTAAATTTAAATTAAATTTTTTAATTTACCAGTATTTTTGTCATTTTGCAAAATTATTATTTTCAATTTTTTAAACATTTTCATAATTCATGGAATAATTTATTGAAGTTTCAAATATATAAATATCTCTCAATTTTCAGTTATTTTGTTCAATTTTCATTTCTTTTTATTATTTTGCAATCATTTTCTCCATCTTTTAATATTTTAACTATTTTTCGATTAATTTCCTAACTTTTCAGTTATTACCTCAAATTTAGATTATTGTCTTCAATTTTCAATTTTTTAAACGATTTTTTAATTATTTTCTTTTGCTTAAAAACAAATTCTGTAATTTTATATTATTTTCTCCGATTTTTAATTATTTTCATTCTTTTGGCATAATTTTCAAAAATTTCAATTATTTATCTGAAATTTCAATTATTATTTCCATCAATTTCCGATTATTTCTGCGATTTTCTAATTATTCTTTTTAATTAAAATTTTCAAGTAATCTTGTAATTATTTTCTTTTTTTAGACATATATATTCGGTGATTTTTTCAATTATTTTTCTCAAATTTTGTTTACTGTTTTCATTCTTTCATATTTAAATTATTTTCAACATAAATAACAATTATTTCTCTCAATCTTAAATTATTTTTAGCATATTTCAATTTTGAACTACTTATACCATTTTTCAATTATTTTTCTCCATTGTTAATTATTATTCTCATTTCCTAAACTTGTTTTCTAAAATTTTTAAGTTTTTTTTTCTAAAATTTCGATTATTTTCTTCAATTTTAAATTATTTTGCATTTGTTTTCATAATTTCCAAATTTTTTAATTAATTATCGTAAATTTCATTTATGTTTAGCTTTCTTTAATTATTTTCTCCAATATTTTTAGTTACCGATTCTCATTTTTTTCAATTTATTTCTAAGATCTTCATGTATTTTTCTCAAATTGGAAATTAGAAATTTCAATTATTTTTTTTTTAATCTAAAAAAAATTCTATAATTCTGTAATTCTATAATATCCAATTTTTTCAATTATTTTCCCAAATTTAAAATATTTGTTTACATTTTATATTATTTATCTCAATTTTCAATAATTTTTTTTTTCAATTATTTTCCCTAATTTTTCATTAAATTCAATTTTTTTTCAATTTATTTTAAAGATTTTCAAGTAATTTTCTCAAATTTAAATTATTTTTCTTTAGTTTAACATTTCCATGATTTATTGGGGAAATAATTTTTCCCCAATTTTTAATTGATTTTATCTTTTTTTTCTTAATTAATTTGCAAAATTTGCAATGATTTTGTTTAATTTCAATTACTTTTTGCAATTTTTTTTAATTCTACATTTTTATAAATTTTGTCCTAAGTAAAAAAAGTTTTTTAGAGTTGACTGAGGGCCCCCTGAGAGAAAAAGAGTCTGATACGAAATTTTAACAAATATTAGTGAGTGTACCTGACGTACAGCTAGAGAATATGAGCGTTTATTATTTCATGAGCAAGCTGCTCATTTTGCCACGTTTATTGTGCACTACACAACATTACGCCAACCGAGTTCAGTATGAAAGAATAAGAGTGTGAACTTGCTTTTGAAAAATATAGCTTAGTCTAATGGCACATGGTAGATACGAGAGATACTTAGAGCCGAGATGACAAAATATCACACGAGAAGAAGTGGAATGTAGGATTCTACATGGTCGAGATTTTTATTTTTTTTTGTGTGTACTTTTTTTTTTTGAGGAACTACACGACTTTTCCGACAAAAAAGCACTAAATTCTAGAGTATTTTGCATCGTAAAAGTCACATTGTTAAAATCTGGTGTAAAACCCAGGTAAAAAAAAAGAAGAAGAATTCAGCGGACATCGACGAGTGCAGTATTCTTTGTGATTTTAATTCTAAAATTTTTGTTACCCTTTTTCT
Source organism: Ganaspis brasiliensis (assembly GCA_037103525.1). Classification (NCBI taxonomy): domain Eukaryota; kingdom Metazoa; phylum Arthropoda; class Insecta; order Hymenoptera; family Figitidae; genus Ganaspis; species Ganaspis brasiliensis. Next base: position 7,544,773 of record JAZKLR010000114.1, on the reverse strand, counting down.
GGCTACATAACTTGTATAAATGCAAATGTCGCAGCAAGCTTTTGCAACCACGTTGCTTTCTCTTTGGTTTATTCTCCAATAGAGCGTCGCTGAAATTTTACGAGACCCTCTAGACACACTGCTTTTTCCTGTGAATTAGCATGTTAGCCCTCAGACAATTGAATTTTTCTTTTTTTAACTTTACTTGGAGAAAAATCGTTTATCGTCCTTTCTCAAACAAGAAAGCTTTATTTCTTTTTGCTTGTTTCTCTATAATTTAATTTTCACTAGATTCTTCACAGATATTCAATAAAAGAATGAATTAATTATTATTTAATTAAATAATAATAATCTCCGTAAACCCCTGAAGTTAGTTACTATTTATATTTATTCATTTTTTTCTGTCCACGTTTTAAAACTTAAAGTGAAGTTGGTTAGTTTTTATATTTATTCATCTTTTTCTGTCAACGTTTTAAAATCCAGAGTGAAGTTAATCCCTACTTTTTTTTTATTAATTATGATTCTCTTTATCAGGACATTTTAAAATTGTTTTAGTTTACTGTTGAGACCTTCAACAAGATTTGAAAGATTTTTCTGTAGATATTTATTTGGATTTATCTTTTAGTAAAAATCTATCCCTAAACGTGATCTTGAAAATTTTGAAGGATTAGGTTTACTATTTTGTGGCTGTAGCAATTTTGTTAATTATAATTGTCGTCGAACCATTTCCAAACTTTATTATTTTATTAATATTTATTGCAAAGCGTAGTGGACTTAAACCCTTGTAAATACCGGGCTTCCTGCATACCGCCCTTTTTGGGGACTTATCTTAATAACTGGGTGGGCAACTTGCTACAAAGGGATGGTCTCACAGATGTTTCTTAATAAGGCTCATTGTCACCACAAACTCCCACTACTGTATTTTCGACTTGTTTTTCTTACCCCCTCTATTTGTATTTTCTCCTACCCTGCATTTTGAATCCTCGAGAGCTCTGTAAACTCAAGTTTTCGTCAGAATCTGTTTAACTGTCAAATATCAAGGATCTATTCTCAAGTTTTAAATAAACGAATATATTTAATAGAATATTTCCTATTTTTCATTATTTTTGCTTAACCCTAACAATAACGTGTTAACTCATTATATTCACTGAAATAATGAGTTAAGTATCCTAACCAATACTTGATAACGAAAAAATCAAGTTTAAAAAGTTGTGTTAGGCTACAACATAAAATTTGGTCCTTCGAGCCGGATCTGTCAGCAATGGATCTGCAGTATCAACACAATCATCAGGGTTAATGAGCGATCGACAGTGTTTTCACAACAATTAACGAAAAACAATCGTGAGTGGAAGATTAACTTATCAAAATCTGCCATCAAAACTCTATCGACAACGAAGTGAAAACTACCTGAAGAGAACCTGTTACCTTCATTCTCGAATGCTGAATCGAATCTGCTATTCAGAAATCGATAATTGATGCAATTAATAAGTCAATTATAAATATTACACCAAATGTGAACGAGTTTCATTATCTTCGGAACGTCATCTACAACAATAAATTTATGTGAGGTGTCAAATCTTATTCTACCACGGAACCAGGAGTAGGGATGTGCACTGACCAAGATGACAGCGCACCGCTTTGTCAAATGACCGTCATCGGTCCGATTACTCGTCATCGGTAATCTGACCGTCATCGAGGAAATCATGTTATAAATCAAGTTTTAACGAATTTACACTTGATGTTTAGAATTAACAATAGTACAAAAACAACGCCTGAATCATTTATAACATTAGCGAGGTCTACAAATAAAAGATAATACAGTTTTCCAAGTTCTTACTATTAATTGAGAAATCTAACCTCGAAACCGTTGTTAAAGATTACGCAAATTTGTGATAATTCTTGAAAAATCCTCAAATGCAAATAATAAATCATTATTATTTTGTCATTTAAGTATCCTGGCAACATTTTATGTGCAAATATTGTCACTTTTTAAATTTCATATGCATCAGTCAATCAGCTCCTGTTTAATACCTATTTCTTGACCCTCTTTGTGTGTCGGGTTGCATCTTTAACTGACAATAAATATTATTTATTCTTAACGCTAGTTTGATGTATTATTGTAAAATATCGTTTAAACAAAACAAATTTAGATTAATTTTTACAATTTTATTAGACTTCATTTGCACTAAATTTTACTTCATATTCCCGAAAAAAGATGATGTCCACGATGACAGATGTTGACGGTCCGATGACAGTCATCGGTCACCTGACGTCAGATGACGGTCACTCCCCATCCATAACCAGGAGTGTCCAGTGAACAAATTTTGTGACAATAATAAGTGAACTTTTAAGGTCATTCATTGTTAATGTGTTCAGTTTTGTTAATGTGTTATTCAGAAAATCGCATAAAAACTTTAAAAAGGCTCATTGGTGCCTTAAAATCAAAATTAACGCGAGCCGAAAAATTTATTAATAATCCTATCGATACTATAGATCTTCTCGAGTTAAAGGGTAAAATGGCTGATTTAGAAGCATTAAAGTTAAATTTTGAAGATAAACAAACGGAAATGGAATCGTTAGTATCTGATGAGGATATCGAAGCCGAGTATAACATTAGAGGCGATTTCGAAGACAGACTTTCCGCGACATATGCAAAGACAAAAACATGCTTCTCATAAAGGAACCCCTAATTGCAAATGTAGTAAGTACACAATCAACTTCACAGCAGATCGTTAATACTGATAATACTGTTGAATATCGTTCCGAATCAACACGTTTAATTAATGAAAATTTAATAAATGTTAAATTACCGGCATTAAATTTGCCAACCTTTAGCGGTTCCTATGAAAAATGGCCGGGTTTTAGTGACGTTTTTAAATCTTCGGTTCATAATGATAAAAGATACACAGATTCTCAGAAACTCGTATATTTGCGATCGTGTTTATCAGACAAAGCAGCTGATAAAATCGAGTCATTAGAAACCACTGATGCAAATTATCAAGTTGCATGCAAGATATTAGAAAAGTATTATGATGATCCTACTATCGTTATTAATAATCACATTAAAGCATTTATTGAATTACCGTTTTGTCAAAATGCATCAGCGTCTTCTATTGAAACTCTGTCAAACAATGTGACAAGGCATTATCGTGCATTACAAGCCTTAAATAAACCGTTTCTCGAAGCGTTTCCAATTTATGCGGTCACCTCAAAATTAGATTTTCAAACTCGACTAAAATGGAAGGAATATATTCAATCCGATAAAACACCCACAATGGAAAATTTATTAGAGTTTTTACATTTTCGCGAAAAGGTTTTGGAAACCAATAGAGTATCAAATAAAAACGACAAACATGAAAAAAATGCACCGCGTAAAGATAACTCACAACATAATCGTCCGCAAAATAATTTTAATTCGAATCGTTTAACATCAACTTATGCTACACAAAAAGCTTTTTGTCATGTTTGCAAAGATGAGCATTTTACTCAAAATTGCGAAAAATTAATAAAGGCAACTCTCTCTGAACGATTTGAAATAATAGAAAATTTAAATCTATGTATAAATTGTTTACGTGGCAATCATTCAATAGAAAATTGCAAGTCTGCTTTTTGCAAAATATGTAATAACAAACATCATACTCTTTTACACGATAATGACAAAAAAGCAGCTCAGGTCAATTTTGCCAGTTTGCACAATATAGAATCTTCCCAAATCTTATTATCGACCGCAAGAATTCACGTGTTAGATCGAAAGGGAAATCCTCATGTAGGTAGGGCCTTACTGGATACTGGCTCTCAGGTACATTTTATAACTGAAAGGTTCGCATCGAAGTTGAATTTAGAACAATTCGAACGTGAAATACCTCTCGGCGGTGTGAATCAAATGAGTTCATGCACTAAGAAAATAACGAACACTGTAATTCAATCGCGTTTAAATAAATTCAATAAGAAATTAACATTTCTAATAACTCCGGAAATTAATGAGCACTCTCCAAGTGAGTCAATAGACAAAACGGCATTAAAAATACCTTCTAATATTCATTTAGCCGATGCAGATTTTCATATTCCTGGCCCTGTCGACATGCTCATAGGTTCAGCAATATTTTTGAAATTACTCTGTGTCGGACAAATATCGCTGCCCAATGATAGTGTAATTTTACAAAAGACTCATTTGGGATGGATATTAGGCGGAGAAATTCCCGGGTTCCAGAATTTCTAAAACACTAACTTGCAATTTGTCCTTAAACTTGTTACATAATAAAATAGCAAAGTTCTGGGAAATTGAAAATGTACCCGGCGAAAAAATCTTATCGAACGAAGAGGTTAATTGCGAAGACCATTATAAAGAAAATACAATTCGTAATGAAGAGAGCGGCCGATATATGGTTAGACTTCCTGTCAAGGAAAATGTAACAAAACTCGGTGAATCGTATAGTCGAGCGTTAAATCGATTTTATGCTTTAGAGCGATCTCTAAATAAACAACCGGAACTTAAAACCGAATACATCGAATTCATGAAAGAATATGAATATTTGGGTCACATGTCGGAAATTACATCGGATTCGACCTCAGATGGTTATTTTTTACTGCACCATGCCGTGATTAAAAAATCGAGCTTAACAACAAAGCTCCGTATAGTTTTCGATGCTTCGGCAAAAACATCAACCGGAATTTCTTCAAATGATGTACTTATGGTAGGCCCCAAAGTTCAAGATGATCTTTTTTAGGGTTCCGTACCCCCCGTAGCCGCCAAACTATTTGACTTAGAAAGTTCAAATTTGTCCCACATATGTATTTTCACGTGTAGATGAAAGGAAAATTATAGAGAACATGATTCTAGGGGTTGAACATAGCCTTGTCAAGAAAATAACAAGATTTTTGAAAAATTTTGATATTTTTTGGATGAAATCTCTTGCCTTTTCTTTTGCAGCGCTATCACCACAACGGTCTCTATATTTTTTTTGTAATCTACATATGATACTACATTTTTGTACCAAATTTGAACTCTTTAAGTCAAATAGTTTGGCAGGTAAGGGGGGGATAAAGTCATTTTTTAGCAAAAATTCGTTTAATTTGTATCATTCTTGCCCTCTATCTGCCAAACTATTGTACTTTGAGTGCTAAAATTTGGTACACATATGTAGTTTGATGTATAGATTACAGAAAAACTATAAAAAACCTTGTTGCAGGCTGTTATCATAGCGTTTTTGAGCTAAAAAAAAAAGATTTTTTTTAAAAAATGTTAAAAAATGGTTGTATCCCCCCCCCCTGATCTCCCAAACTATTGGACTTAGAGAGTTAACATATGGGCCATAATTTTGTGTTATAACTTTGACAGTGCTATAATCATCACTTTCTCTATAATTTTCCTGTAATCTACACGTAAATCTACATATGTGTACCAAATTTCAGAATCCTAAGTCAAATAGTTTGGAAGATAAGGGGGGGGGGATACGGTAATTTTTTTTAGCAAAAATGCATTAAAAGTGTACCTCCATATCTGCCAAACTATTGTACTTAGAGTGCTGAAATTTGGTATACATATGTAGTTTGCCATATAGATTTCAGAAAAACTATAGAGAACTTTGTTGCAGATCGTTATCATAGTGTTTTTAAGCAAAAACCAACGATTTAAAAAAAATGCTTAAAAATTACCGTATCCCCCCTCCCATAACTTCCAAACAATTTGACTTAGAGAGTTCAAATTTGGTACACAAATGTATTTTCACGTGTAGATTACAGAAAAATGGTAGAGAACATGATTGTAGAAGTTGATCATAGCGTTGTTAAGGAAATAAAATGATTTTTGAGTATTTTTTATGGATATTTGCTAAAATCTCTGGATTTTTCGTTAAAAATGCAATTACGATCACGTTCTCTATAATTTTTATGTTATTTACACCGGACAATACATTCCTGTACAAAATCTGAACTTTCTAAGTAAAATATTTTGGAAGAGAGGGGGGGGGGGGATGGTGGTCCATTTTTTATAAAAAATTCATTACATATTCTATTTTATTTATTATATTATATGTAATATGTATAATATATTTATATATTATATATTTAATAGTATCAAATATATTAAAAATTATTTTGTTTTGTGTACGGAACCCTCGATTTTAGTGCGAGTGTAACTCGAACTTGCCCGATTTTTATTCTCTGTTGGTGCGATTTCGATCTCATGTGTATGTGATAACTGCTGATATCGCAAAAATGTATCGTCAAATTGACCTTCATCCACAAGATCGCAAATTTCAAAAGATTCTGTGGCGAGAAAATTGTGATCAACCTGTAAAAATCTTCACTTTAAATACAGTAACATATGGTACTGCTTCCGCTTCTTTTTTAGCAACTCGCTCATTAATTCAATTAGCTAATGATGAGCAAGAATTATATCCTAACGCAGCCATTGCATTAAAGGAAGATTTTTACGTCGACGATCTCGTTTCCGGTAAGCGTACATTTAACGAAGCGAAAAATTTAGTAAATGAATTAGTTCGGGTTACAGAAAATATCGGAATGTGTTTGAGACAATGGGCCTCAAATGAACCAGATCTTATCTCTTCCTTAACAAAGGATTCTAACGATTCTCACATTTGCCTAAATTTTGGTGATACTACCAAAACATTAGGTGTTTATTGGAATTCAAAATTCGATTCTTTAAAATATTCAGTGACACCATCAAAAATCGATAATTCCGTCACTAAAAGAATAATTTTATCACAAATCGCGCAATTATTCGATCCCCTTGGATTATTGGGCCTTGTCATTTTGCAGGCCAAAATTATGATGCAGTCATTATGGCTGTTAGAATTAGACTGGGACGAGCCAGTTCCTCAACCGATATTTGCAGCATGGATTAATTTTGAAAATGAATTACCATCACTACACGAATTAAATATTGATCGAAAAATAGTTATAAAAAATTATTCGTCCTTAGAAATACACGGGTTTTGTGACGCCAGCGAAAAGGCTTACGGAGCCTGTGTTTATCTTCGATCCACTAACGAATTTGGCAAAACTAATACAAATCTAATATGCTTAAAATCACGTGTCGCTCCGATTAAAAAATTATCATTACCACGTCTTGAACTTTGTGCGGCATTACTTTTATGCAACTTATTTAAAACGACATCTCAAGCGTTACACAAAATGTCAATTCAAAGAATAATTTTTTGGTCGGATTCAACAATCGCTCTGCATTGGATAAAAAGTCCTCCTCACACATTAAAAACATTTGAATCAAATCGTGTTGCTAAGATTCAAGAAATGTCAGAGCATTGCGACTGGCGGCATATTCGTACTGAGCACAATCCTGCGGATTTAGTTTCGCGAGGCCTCGCTCCGAAAGAAATTATTGAAAATTATTTTTTGTTTAATGGTCCCTCATGGATAAATAATCAAGAGAAAAATTGGCCTATTTCAATTATGGGATTTGAATATGTGTCAGAAACAAAAAGGGCAGTTGTTAATCTAACATGCGAGAGTAAAAATGAAATTAAAGAAAAGAAATATGAAAATGAATTTGCAAATAATCTTTTTAAACGATCGAGCTCTTTTCTTAAACTTATTCGCATAGTAAGTTACTGTCAACGATTTATTGATATTAAAATTCGCAAGGTAAATATCGTTGGTCCCCTTTTTCCAGATGAACTAAAAAAGGGTACAATTTCTATAATAAAACTTGCGCAAGAACAAACATTTTTTAACGAAATAAAAACTCTAAAAACAAAGGGTTTAATTGACGGAAAATTAGCACCCTTAAATCCGTTTCTAGATTCCGAAGGTGTACTTAGAGTCGGAGGTAGATTAAATCAATCAAACCTTAATTATGATCGTAAACATCCGATATTATTGCATAAAAATCACATTACAACAAATTTTATAATTCACAATCAACATTTAAAGCTATTTCACGCGGGCACGCAAGCTACTCTAAATGCTATTCGGAATAATTATTGGATTATCGATGGTAAAAACACCGTTAAAAATTCGATTTATAACTGCGTAATATGTCGGCGTGCTAAACCAATCTTCCCAACCTATTTAATGGGCGAATTGCCTAAGAATCGTACTGTCTTCGAACGCGCTTTTAAACATACTGGCGTTGATTATTGCGGTCCATTTTACATTAAAGAGAAGAAGTATAGAAATCGAATTAAAGTTAAAATCTATGTGGCCGTCTTCGTGTGTTTCGCAACGAGGGCTGTGCACTTAGAAATTGTAAGCGATTTGACCAGTGAGGCTTTTTTAGCCTGTTTAAAAAGATTTTTTTCTCGACGTGGCACAGTGGTTTGAAAATGAAAATTAGGGTTCAAAATAACCTAGAGCCTACAATTCTTAACCGTTTTTCAAATTTTTTTTGTAAAATAATCGTTATTAAATTTTTAAGAGATTGGTCGATGCGGATTTTTAATTTTCAATTTTCAGTAATAAATATATTGTTATAAACAAATAAAAAAACCGTTATTTTATAAATAATATTTATTATCTAAATAAAATCAATGTAGTTTTCTTTTCTAGGTACTCCAATTTGTTCGTAGAGAGCTATTGATTGTAAAACAGTGTTATAGACATATTACTAAATTGTTATAAATAATTTATATAAACAAATTGTTAATTTAAACTATTCGTTCAAGCAATTCGCCTAAAAATTGTCACTCGGGGGTTTTCTTGGTCGCTGATGACGAATTCAATGTCGTTTTTTCGAAATTCAAAATGGCGGATTCAAAATGGCCGACAATTTTTTGAAAATCATCTTGAATTCGCCTAAAAGTTGTCACTCGGGGGTTTTCGGGGTCGCTGATCACGATTTCAATGTCGTTTTTTCCAAATTTAAAATGGTGGATTTAAAATGGCCGAAATTTTTTTAAAAATCATCTTGAATTCGTCTAAAAATTGTCACTCGGGGGTTTTCGGGGTTGCTGATTACGAATTCAGTGTCGTTTTTTCAAAATTCAAATTGTCCGACAATTTTTAAAAAAATATCTTGAATTCACCTTAAAATTGTCTCTCGGGGGTTTCGGGGACGCTGATCATGAATTCAATGTCGTTTATTCGAAATTCAAAATGGCAGACAATTTTTTAAATATGATTTTGCATTCTATTCAAAGTATAAAAAAAGTAAAACTTTTCTTTAAACTTCTTAATTTAGAAGCTAGAAAATATTTATTTTCTTACATTATTTAATATTGATGTAAAAGCTTAAATTCTGCATAATAATTAAATTTCTAAACTTCTAATGGTCTATTGTAATTTATTAAGTATCATTGGATTGTGTAAAGTTTCTTCAAAGTACAGTTTATTCTTTTTTAACACAAAACATGTTTTTTTAACTTTTTAACAATTTTTCAAACATTTTTTTTCTTACAAATTTTATTATATTTTTCATGTATGATGAAAGTTAGAAGTTTTTTCTTATTTTTTTTTCTTAATTACGTCTGCAAATTTAACTTTTTTTTTAATATTATTTACTTTCTAAATCTGAATTAGTAAAATTTTACTGACAATCAGTCGTAATCACTGATTGACCACTAGAGTTTAACTGATGATCAGTAAATTTTTTCCTGAATTAATCAGTAACTTTATTTCACCGATGAATTCAGTAAAAAATGTTACTGATTATCAGTAAAATCTACTAGTGAATCAGTGAATACGACTGATTGTCAGTTAAATTTAACTCATTAAAATAAAGAAAACCATGCCAATGAGAATCACTGAGAATCAGTTATTTTTCGCTGGGATAGTAAAATTTTATTGATTCATATCTAGTGTTTACTAAATTTGAATAAATATAAAGTAATCAACAGTCTATTTTGAATTATACAGCACGTAAATCGTAAAAAAATTAACTTTCTAATTTTTCTATATTTATTTTAAAACTTTTTCGTGTGGAAAACAGAAATCGTTTTTAAAATTTCGCGCCTTTAATGACAGTTGATCATTGCAACCTTTTGCGCATGGTAAGTAGGCGCTGTTAACCTTATAAAAATCACAGTTACTAGAAAAAGCGACATTGAATTCGTGATCAGCGACCCCGAAAACCCTCGAGTGACAATTTTTAGACGAATTCAAGATGATTTTTAAAAAATTGTCGGCCATTTTGAATCCGCCATTTTGAATTTCGAAAAAACGACATTGAATTCGTGATCAGCGACCCCGAAAACACCCGAGTGACAATTTTTAGGCGAATTGCTTGAACGAACAGTTTAAATTAACAATTTGTTTATATAAATTGTTTATAACAATTTAGTAATATGTCTATAACACTGTTTTACAATGAATAGCTCTCTATGAACAAATTGGAGTACCTAGAAAAGAAAACTACATTGATTTTATTTAGATAATAAATATTATTTATAAAATAACGGTTTTTTTATTTGTTTATAACAATATATTTATTACTGAAAATTGAAAATTAAAAATCCGCCTCGACCAATCTCTTAAAAATTTAATAACGATTATTTAAAAAAAAAAATTTGAAAAACGGTTAAGAATTGTAGGCTCTAGGTTATTTTGAACCCTAATTTTCATTTTCAAACCACTGTGCGTGGGCTAAGTTCAGATCTTTACTCCGATAATGCTACAAACTTTAAAGGAGCGAACCGTGAAATTCTTGAGGTTTACGAATTTTTAAATAACGAAAAAAATATTCAAGAGATAACAAGCAATCTTGCAAATTATGGTAAAATCAACTGGCATTTTATCCCTCCTCAAGCTCCACATTTTGGCGGTCTATGGGAGGCCGCTGTAAAATCTTTTAAAAATCAATTTACACGCGTTATCGGGGAAAGGGTTTTTAACTTACGAAGAATTCACCACATTTGCAACTGAAGTGGAGGCTATCTAAAATTCTCGTCCTTTAACACCTTTGCCTTCCGATCCAAATGACCTTGTCGCTCTAACTCCAGGCCATTTCCTTATTGGTGATTCAATAACAAATGTGCCAGAACGCAATTTGTTGGACATTCAATCGAATCGACTATCCTCTTGGGGACAAGTTCAACAAATTAAACAGCACTTCTGGTCTCGTTGGATAAAAGAGTATCTTAAAGAATTAACGATTTGTAAAGGTTGGCATAGAAATATCACTACAGACATGAAAATTGGCGCAATGGTAACTGTTCGCGATAATAATTTACCGCCAATGAGATGGATTCTTGGTCGTATTATCGCTGTCCATCCAGGTAGTGATGGAATTATTCGTGTGGTAACTATAAAAACAGCTCATGGAGAATACAAACGTAGCATTAAAAGTCTGTCTCCTTTGCCAATTGACATTGTATAAAAAATTCTTTAAGATACTCTTGACCATGAATTAAATCGTACTTCGTAAAATTAACATTCTTTACATAAATCAGGGCAATCCTTTGAATTACATGAAAACAGATTATTTATGAATTGATGTTATTTACTTAATTTATGCATTGTATTTCTATTTGTATTCATAACTACCGTAAAATTTATTTCTTTTGAACATAATAGTTCAAGGGGGCCGGTATGTTGAGACCTTCAACAAGATTTGAAAGATTTTTCTGTAGATATTTATTTGGATTTATCTTTTAGTAAAAATCTATCCCTAAACGTGATCTTGAGAATTTTGAAGGATTAGGTTTACTATTTTGTGGCTGTAGCAATTTTGTTAATTATAATTGTCGTCGAACCATTTCCAAACTTTATTATTTTATTAATATTTATTGCAAAGCGTAGTGGACTTAAACCCTTGTAAATACCGGGCTACCTGCATACCGCCCTTTTTGGGGACTTATCTTAATAACTGGGTGGGCAACTTGCTACAAAGGGATGGTCTCACAGATGTTTCTTAATAAGGCTCAATGTCACCACAAACTCCCACTACTGTATTTTCGACTTGTTTTTCTTGCCCCCTCTATTTGTATTTTCTCCTACCCTGCATTTTGAATCCTCGAGAGCTCTGTAAACTCAAGTTTTCGTCAGAATCTGTTTAACAGTCAAATATCAAGGATCTATTCTCAAGTTTTAAATAAACGAATATATTTAATAGAATATTTCCTATTTTTCATTATTTTTGCTTAACCCTAACAATAACGTGTTAACTCATTATATTCACTGAAATAATGAGTTAAGTATCCTAACCAATACTTGATAACGAAAAAATCAAGTTTAAAAAGTTGTGTTAGGCTACAACATTTACAGACAAAATATGCAGATGAGGTAGGCTTAATGACGAGATATTGATTATGACTAACAATAATTTATATATTACACACTTATATGAATTTTAATAATAATTTAGATTAATTTAAAGTGTCGAATAGTCGAGTTTATTAAACATTACAATAACGTTATTTTACTTTATTGGATTTTTTTTTATTATTATTCTCACGAATTTATTAATTTTTTACAGCTTTTTCAATTATTTTCTTCAAAGTTTAATTATTTTTTTATATTTGAATTTTTTGACATACTTGAATTATTCGCTTCAAATTGCAATTATTGTCTTCAAACTTCAATTAACTTCTTCAACTTTCGATTATTTTACTCAAACTTATAAATTCTTTTTTTTTAACTTTACAATTATTGTATACCTATAATTTTTTAATTTTTACACCAGTTTTGAATTACTTATTTCAATATGTCAATTGTTTTGCCAAGGTTTCAAGTGTTTCTACAAATTTTTAATTTTTTTAAAATTATGAATTATTTTTTCGAATTAAAACTATTCAAATATTCAAATATTTTTGAAATTTTTGAATTATTTCCCTTAAATGTCAGTATCTTCAATCCTTTTATTATTGACATGAATTTATTAAATTTTGAAGTTCAGTTTTTAATTATTTATGTCATTTTTAAAGTACTTTTGTCAATTCTAAAGTATTATTGTCAATTTTTAAATATTTTTGCGATTCTGAATTAAAGTTTTTCAAATATCAATTATTCTCTTCAGTATTTAAATTATTGTCATGAATATTTCAATTTATTACGCAAGTTTTCATTTACTTCTGTGATTTTTCAATTGTTTTCTCAACATTACAATTATTTTTTTCTATCTTTAAATTATAGCCAGGAATATTTAAATTTTCAACACCAGTTTCTATTCTACTTATTGTTAATTTTCAATAATTTTCTTCAAATTTCAATTACTTTTGTCATTATTCTAGTATTTTTGTCATTTTACCTAGCATCTACCTAGCACAATAAAGTATACTTTGACTTTCCGAACGATAAAAGTCTACCAACAAAATTTCTTTGTTTGCAAATTAAACATTATTTGAAATTTATTTTTAAATATTTTTTTTCCAAGAGTAATCATGTTCTATTTATAACTATATTATTATTTTATTATTTTAAAATGCTAAAGTGTATTGTGCAGAATTTTTTGTCTACTTATAAGCCACATTATAATAGCGTGCAAAAAATAAAATTAAAAAGAAAGCTGATGATGAATGAAAAAATAAGAGAAAAAAAATGGTCGTATTCTCTAACACGATTTAGGGAGATTATGGTAATGAAAACAGCCACATGAGGTTAAGTAAAGTTGCTTTGAGCTTACATTAATTACAAACATAAAACCCACCGTTGCTCGTTGCGGGAATACGAAGTGCCTTATTCTCTGTGCGCCATAAAATCACAATGAACTTGCTTAGCACATCCTTAAAATATTAGTCCCTATCAAGCTCTTTAAATATTCAAAAATGCTCAAAGTAATTTTCACCATTATAATTGACTGACAAATATTTTATTAAAAATTTCAATTCTCTTTTGTTTATTTTCAGTTCAATGCGCTTCAAAATATAGTTTCAAAATTTACAATATTGAACTAAATATTTGCATTATTTTCATTATCAGTATTCGTTAATTTCATATAGTCAGGAGCGGATCTACCATGAAGCACGTGCTTCAGGGCCCGGAACCCAAAAAGGCCCGGTGCCAGAATTTAATGAATCGTGAAAAAACTTTCAAATTGACGAGAATTTTTAAAATGATCCGTAAATTTTGAAAACGATCTGCAAATTTTTAGGAAACTCTGGCAAGATAGATAAATCCTAAAAACTTCAATTTCAATCTTGTATTCTTTAATAATAATATGAAAAATTGAATTTAAAATGATCAGAATTTAATCTAAAAAAATTTTGATAGAAAGAAAGTCGAAAACTATATTATACTTAATTAATTCCAAGACATTATTATTTATATAAATCCCAAACTTCAATTAACTCAAACTTTAATTCGTTCAAACTTATAAGTTTCAATTAATCAAAGTTGCAATTATTACGTGTATATAATGAAATATTAATTAACAGCAACATTAATGAGAAACTTTACATTGCTGTTCGTCATTTAAAACTATAAATTTTGGGAAATGTAAATAATGAAAATCACGAGAATAATTGCAAAATGGATAATAATATATATAAAAAATGACGAAAATAATTGACAATTAAAAACAAAATTTGAAAAATGGCTACATAAATATACAATTGTTAAAAATAATCTAAAAAATTAAATAATATACATTCAATTTAAACTAAAAAATTGAAAAATTAAGAAAATTATAAGAATAATTGCTGAAACCAATTGCAAATTGAACAAATGGATTGTAAATCAAAACAAAAAAATTCAAATTGAAGAAAATAATTGAAAGTTTAGAAAATAATAAAAATTTGAAGAAAATAATAAAAACTTGAGAAATAAATTCATAATTTAAAAATTAAACTAAAATTAAAAAAAATTGATAGTAATAGAGAAAAATTACAAAACGTGAAAATAATTCACAATTGAAAACAAAATTCGAAAACTGGCTAGATTAATACACAAAAAAAAAAAAAAAAAATTGAAAAACTCAAAGAATCATTATAAAACTTTAAGAGACTAATTCCAAATTGAAAAAATTGTAGGAAATAAGTTCAAATTGCGAAAAATAGTTAATAATTAAAAGAAATAATTGAAAAATGAGAATAATTAAAATATTGAAGAAAATATCTACAAAATGACTAGATTAATAGACTACTGAAAAAAATTGATAAAGTATACCATGTAACCTATTTTACTCAAGTTAAGATAAATAGATAATTAGTATTAAATTAAAATAAAATTTAATAAAATTTTAGGTTACCTTCGGCGTAATTTAATTAAAGATGAAAAGAAAGATTTAATAAATTTATACTCGGTTAAATGGTAGAGGGGAGGGATTCCTATATTAGCATTCAAATAAATTAAATAACTAAATATTTACTAATTAAAATTTGAATAATTAGTCGAATTTTATAAATAACAATAAAATTTATTCCACAAAATATAATTTGAATTTACAGTTTCATTATTCAATTTAGATTAGACATTTATCCAAAATTGGATGTATAAAAATGTATTCATGATTAAAAGGAAATTAAATGATCTCTCTTTACGATATCCCAAGGTTGACAAATTTAAAAGGGAAGGGTCAAAATATAAGTAAAGGGATTATAATTTAATTTATACAGAAAAGGGAAAGGGTCAAAATCATAGTTTTTAAATGTATAAATTTAAATCATCGAAAACATAGTTTAATTTTAAATTGAAATAAAGAAAGGAAAATTCGATAAAGGAATTCAAAAGAAATGTCAGTAAAATATTAAATTTAAAGATGTTTTCCTTGACAACGCGATCGAAATTAACAAATTAAATAAAATTTCCTTTATTGAATTTTTAACAAAAAGAAATTCTCACCAAAAGAATCAGATAATATTCCAATGGATCAGGAAAATTAATCCCAGAAAGGTAATATCGAAGATTCTCACAACACTTTTACAAAATTAATCAATTACAAACTTTTAATAAAAAATTAAATTATAGTTCTTCATTCTTCGGAGGTCACACGAGAGATGATTAACGGTCTTCGTTTTTCAATAACTTCAACTCGGATTTCGCGCTCTTCATTTGTTTAACAATTCAACAAACTTAGTGCGGTGCCGTTGCTAGGATACTCCAGGGACGTAGTTACTCAGGAAATCAAGTTTAAATTTAAATTAATTAATCCATTAGATGTTGAAAATAAATAAATAATTCCACCAGACTCTCCTCCATTATCTTCTAATACAGGTTAAATATTAAAATTCCATCACAAAATACTCAAAGGGACTAAATTTGAATGAAATTCATTAATATCAGGTTCGTATGATGATTCCAATGGGCCATCGGCATAGGAGCTTCGCGTAAAGGAGACGGAAGGCTGGGCGAATTCTACCAAGGATATTTAAATAAAATAACAACCATTTGGCATGCAGGAAGGTTTGAAGGCAACATCCTCATCCAAATTAAATTTTTAACAGAATAGCAAATAATATCCTTGGGCCATGGATTTATAAATTTTTAACTGGTAGTAAATTCCATTGAAACAGGCGGCAAAATTTGAAGTTGATATTAAATCCAATTTGAATGATTTCCTTTAACCAATGAAGATACAATCATCCTTTGACTCCAACATCTTATTCCAAGTTGACTCAGGAATCAGGAACAGTAATTTACAGAAAAATAGAAGGGAAAATAATTAATCTTAAAATCTAATAAACAATAATTTTTCAACCTTGGAATACCGCTGCAACCTCCGAATTATTTAAAAAAATCAAATAATTTGATTAATTAATTTAATAAACAAATAATTTAATAAAATTTTATAAAGAAAATATTGTGAGAAGTAAAATTTTAATAAAAATTTCACATCGTCACAACCAAAAACTTTAAATTTAAAGAAAATAATTAAAAATTGGAAAATGAAGAAAATTATAGGAATATTTGTTGGAAATAATTGCGCATTGAACGAATGGATTAAAAATCGACGAAAATAATTAAAATTGAATAAAATAAATGAAAATTTTAAATTTTAATCTAAATTTAAAGAATATAACTTTAAAATTGAAAAAAGTATTTGAAAAAATCCGAATGTTATTGAATAAAGAAGACAACAATTAAAAACTGAAAAATGGAATTGTAATTTGAAGAAAAAATTGAGAATTGAAGAAGATAAAAATTTGAAATTAACGAATCTTATTGATAATGGAGAAAAATAATTGGCAAAAGGCGAGGATTTTAAAAGATTAAAGAAAATAATTGAAAATTGAAAAAAAATCAAAAAATGACTAGAATAATGCACAACTGAAAAAAATAATTGAAAACGTTAAAAAATAATTCTAAAATTTTAAGAGAATTAATAAAATTTTTGAATATTGTAAGAAATAACTAAAAATTAAAGAAAATAATTAATAAATGATAAAAAAAATTGAAAAACTCAAAGAATCATTATAAAACTTTAAGAGACTAATTCCGAATTGAAAAAATTGTAGGAAATAATTTCAAATTGCGAAAAATAGTTAATAATTAAAAAAAAAAAATTAAAAAATGAGAATAATTAAAAAAGTGAAGAAAATATCTACAAAATGACTAGATTAATAGACTACTGGAAAAAAATTGATGAAATATAACAAAAACTTTTAATTTAAGAATGTTTATCCAAAAAACCATTTTCTACAGATTCTTAAAAAATTTTAATGACATATTAAATACATTACTTTACATGTACTGTTACAATTTTATTGAATTTTACCGTTCTGTTTTTAAGATATAAATTTATAAAGTTGGGACTTTTACATGGAAAAAGTAACAAAACGCGCAAAATGACTATATTTTAATTAATTAAAAAAACACGGTTCTACAGATTTTTTTAAAAAACTAATATATTTTAAACTGTAATGAAATACAACTTTTACAATAATATTTAATCAATTTACCGTTCCGTTGTTAAGAAAATGTTATTTAAGGATAGTAATCCTTCACTTTTTTGAAATAATCAGAAAGAAAAAATTTTTAAAAGTTGGAATTTTCAACCGAAATTTTTTTTTCAATAAAATTTGTTTGTTTAATGATTTTAACTACAAAATACTATTTAGAAACCAAATTATAAGACGAAATGAAATTAAAAAAATATTGACTAACATGGTCCGATAGAATGAGAACCGCTTGAGGGTATAGCGTCCTTAAAGAAAATAATTAAAAATTGAAAAATGAAGAATATTATAAAAATAATTCTTGGAAATAATTCCGCATTGAACGAATGGATTGAAAATCGACAAAAATAATTAAAATTGAATAAAATAATTAAAAATTGAAAACTTAAATTTAAATTTCAAGAATATAATTAAGAATTGAAAAAAGTATTTGAAAAAATCCGAAAGTTATTGAATATAGAAGAAAACAATTAAAACTGAAAAATGGAATAGAAATTTGAAGAAAAATTTCAGAATTGAACAAAATAAAAATTTAAAATTGACGAATCTTATTGATAATGGAGAAAAATAATTGGCGAAAGGCGAGGATTTTTAAAGATTAAAGAAAATAATTGAAAATTGAAAAAAAAATCAAAAAATGACTAGAATAATGCACATCTGAAAAAAATAATTGAAAATGTTGAAAAATAATTCTAAAATTTTAAGAGAATAAATAATATTTCTGAGTATTGTAAGAAATAACTAAAAATTAAAGAAACTGATTAATAAATGAAAAAAAATAATTGAAAAATAAAAAAGAATAATAGCAAGATTGAAGATAATTTCTGAAAAATGACGAAAATAATTGACAATTGTAAACAAAATTCGAAAAATGGCTAGATTAATACATAACTGGGAAAAATAATATAAAAATTAAACTATAAATATTTAATGTAAAAAATAAATGAAAATTGAAAAATGAAGAATATTATAGATATAATTATTGGAAATAATTGCTAATTCAACAACTGGATTAAAAAAAAATGAATCGATCAAAATAATTGAAATTGAGGAAAAAATTTGAAAGTAAAGAATGGGAATGGAATTTTTAAAACATATTTTGGAACTAAAGAAAATAATTGAACAATTGTACTTAAAATTAAAAAATTATATTGATATTTGAAAAAATAATTGTAAATTGAAAACTGTGATTGAAATTTGAAGAAAATAATAAAAAATTGTAAGAATAAATTGTAATTTGAAATAATGGTTAATGATTGAAAAAAGTCAAGTTTTTTGGAATATTGAATAGACTTAATTGAAAACTGTAGAATGGAATTGACTTTAGAAAATAATTCAAAATTTAAAGAAAATTACAAAATGATAAGAATAATTTAATATTAAAGAAAATTATTGAGAAATGCACAAAATAATTGACAATTGAAAAAGGAATTCGAAAACTGTAGAGAATAATCTACAACGGAGCAAAATAAATGAAAAAGTTAAAGAATAATTATAAAATTTAAGGAGAATAATTGTAAATTGAAAACGGTTAAAAATTATAGAAGAAATTGTAGACTTATTTACACAATAATTTATATCACTTTCTTGAAATATTTAATTATTCTTTCTTGCAATTTTTTCTTTTTCAAACAATTTTTTTGGTAGGTTATGTTTTATACTGCTTTTCTGTATTTTTAGAAAATCACTTAGGTAACTTTCATTTCTTATCAAAAATGTTTCTTTTTTTATGAGTTTAATAATACTTTCTTATTTTTTAGATTTTTTTTTTAATTTTATCTTTTTTACAAAAATTACTTCAGTTAATTTTATACAGTTTTATTTTAACAATATTTAGAAAAATTTATGTAATTTTCCAGTTATTAATTTTATTTATTATTATAATTTGGAAGTTGTAAGATATAATTTTTTTCAATTTTATGATTTTTAAAATATTTATTTCGTTTTTTGTCATTTGTCATAACTTATTAATTTTTATTATTTTTTAAGACTTTTCTTCTTATTTATTTAATTTTACTTAAATTTGTTCTCATAATAAATTTTCTCATTTGATCAGAATTTCTATATTTCTTAGAAATATTGTTTTTTTCTTAACATTGTTTAATTATTTTTACTTAATTCTTCATTTAAAAAAAATTATTCTTTTTTCCTTGATTTTCAAAACAAGTTTTTAAAGTTTTTTTTTTAACTTTAGTAACATTTCCGTTTTTTTTTACTGATTATCTTATTTATTTTCTTAATTTAAAAAAACATGTCGGCAAATATTTTAACTTTTTGAAAATCATTCTTTCCTCTCTTTTGTAATTTCAATTTTTTGTTCTATAAACTTTTACTGTTTATTGCGTAGTATTTTGATTTTTAAAAAAGCAATTTAATCAATCTTCCTTAAACTATTTGATATTTCATAACGCATTATTAATTTTTCTCTACTGTTTAAATAATTATTCGCTAAACACTCTGATAAGATAAAAATGCAGAAACTTTTGTTTTTTTTTAGGGGAGCCCTGAAATGTTTTTGTGCTTCAGGCCCGTGACAGACTTAATCCGGCCCTGCACATAGTTCTTCTCGGTCCTTTATATACTATTTTCAATTACAAAAATAATTATTTGTTGTACCTAACTTGAATCAATTTTTTTTTTATTTACGGAAAATAAACCTGGCACTAAGCTAGGAAAATGATAATTGATGATGGTCTCAGATGCCGTTCATCTGTGTGGCAAGCTCTTTATTGTGAGTGTGATTTATACGTTTAGAACCTTCTGGTTCAACACTTCCGGTAATGTGTGGCCTGGCTTCGGTGCTCGACTTCTCCGCAAACAGGCTCTGAACCTCTAGGGATGTTCTCTAATCCCACTGGAGACCCGAAAATTATTCTCCAAAAGCAGAAACATCATCATGGATTTATAGATGATTTAGTGCCTCATTGTTCTATTAATTAGTCATTACTTCATTACACAGATACACCTTCGCTTCATTTGAGTAAAATGAAATTTATAAAATGTACATATTTAAGATCATTTTTCATTTATTTAGTTTTATTTTCTCATTGAGGAAACTTCGTAAAATTATAAAGAAAAAACATCTTTATATATATAATTATAAAGAAAGAAATCAGGATTAATAGAAGTTAAAAGTTCTGACAAATGGTGATTCGGATAGTTCAATATTCTGACAATTGGAGGTCAGAAAAGTTTAATATTCTGACAATTGGAGATTAAGAAAGTTAATTATTCTGATCAATTAATATTCGAAATGTTAAAAGTTCTGACAAAAGAATATTCGGAAAATTAAATATTTTAATCAATTAATATTCGAGAAGTTAAAAGTTCTGACAAATTGTGATTCGGAAAGTTGAATATTTTGACAATTGGAGGTTAGAAAAGTTTAATATTTTGACAATTGGAGATTTATAGAGTTAATTATTCTCACTAATGAATATTTGGGAAGTTAAAAGTTCTGACAAATTGTGATTCGAAAAGTTGAATATTTTGACAATTGGATGTTATAGGAAAGTTTAATATTCTGACCAATTAATATTCGAGATATTAAAAGTTCTGACAATTGGAGATTTAGAAAGTTAATGATTCTCACTAATTAATATTCGGTAAATTAAAAATTCTGACAAATTGTGAATCGAAAAGTTGAATATTTTGACAATAATTGGAGGTTAGAAAAGTTTAATATTCTGACAATTGGAGATTAAGAAAGTTAACTATTCTGAGTAATTAATATTCGCGAAGTTAAAAGTTCTGACAAATTGTGATTCAGAAAGTTTAAAAATTCTGACAAATGAAGTTTCGGGAAGTTTAATATTCTGACAAATAAATTTCGGTCTTATGAAGATTCTGTCAACCGAATTTTAGAGAAAATGATATCGAGCCGCTTTTTTTATATCATACGTTTCTGTATACATTATTTTGTATACATTTTCTGTAAACATTTTTTTATAAACACTTTTCTGTAAATATTCTCCAGTAAAGCGGCATTTTTTTCAACGTCATTATTTTATACAACTCTGTTTGGCTTCATTTTTTTTACTTTTTATCGTTATCATTATTTTCTGCATTATTTCACTATTATTTAACCAGAAATTTTGTGAAGGATGCGAAATTTTGTTAAACGTTGGAATTTCATTGATTTTTGGTGTTATATGTGGGCACTTGGTTACAAGTTATTACTCAACCGGCTGACCAAACCGGCTTGTTTCTACTGCCGTTCGATGTGTTCACCACCACATCATGGTTCAGAAAATTACTTCCACCTCAATGTGTTTCTGTTAAATATTCTATTTTCCGTATGGGAAGAACATCAATTCACAATATAAATGTTTCTCTTAACTAATCTTAATAAGAAATTTGCATCCTTCTCAATTGTTTTCAATTATATTTTTATAGATATTTTTCTTATATCAAGTGATAAAAACCATAATTTTTAAAGAAATTATTATTTTGCATTTGTCAATTGTAATTATTAAAATGATTTCAATAATAATGATTATTGATGATGTTGATTCTATTAATGTTGTTAATGATAATCATGATTATATTAATTCAAGAAATCTGCTTTGTAAAAAATTTTATTCATTACAAAAAAACCAGCAATATGCCTAAAGTACAGCGATTTTTTTAAAAAAAGTTTCGTGAATTAATAAAACCTTCTGGAAATTTTGAAATTCACTTTTGTATTCTTGAATAGTTTAGTATACTTAATTTAGAATTTATTCTTCAAAATAAATATTAATTAATTTACAAAATAATGAGACGAGTGAATTTATTTTTAACTTATAAAATAATAATAATATAATATTAATAATAAGAAATAAGTTTAAATACTCCTCCTCCACTAAAAAAAAAATACTTATTAGAAACGTAATTAAAACAATCGTTTCAAAAAAAAAAAAGTATTAAAAAATCATTTGCATCCTCGAAAAAATATTACATTGATCTCAAATATGTAATGATTATAAAAATAATGGTTTTATAATATTTTTAAGGTTCTTTGACCTTTTTAAAAATTTCTTAGTTTTATGATAATTTTTTAATTTCTTTAAAAATTCTTTCCTTTTGTTTAAATTGCTTAACTTTTATTTTCTATAATTTCTAAATTTGTCAAAATATTTATTCCTTATTTTTTTTAACAACACTTTAAAACAATATCAAGTCTTTTCCTTGATATCTTTTTGAATTTTATAAATCGTTTATAATGTATAAATTTCTTTATTTCATAAAAATTAAAAATTAAAATAAATAAACAAATTATTTTCATTGCTTAAAAATATTTTAATGAATATATTAAAAATATTTTAAATTTTTTATAACATTGGTTTTTCTTTCTCACTTTATTCTGTCTAATTTTTCGTTGTTGCGTAATTTAAATTTTATGTTCTGTTGGTAATTTTCAATTTTTTCTTACAGTTATTATCTCTTTTCTTAATTTTTTAAAAGATTTTAAATTTTTCACTTAAAATTTATAAAATTTTCGAAACTTTTCGATTTTTTGAATTCTTTAAATATCTTTTCCTTAATTTCAGAAAATTTTAAAATAATTTCCTTACCATGTTTACTTTTAAAGAATTTCTTTAGTTTTTATTTTTATCTTTTTACATTTTTTTAGCTTCCAGTAGGTTTTCCCAAATTTTCTTATTTTTGCATTTATGGGTAAATTTTTAAATATATATATATATATATATTTCTAATTTTCTCATTATTTTCGTAATCAGTAAGAAAAAGAAATTGAAAAATAATAGAAATAATTAGAAATGAAGAAAATTGTTGAAAAATGATAAAAATAGTTGACAATTGTAGCAAATAATTGAAACCATAAAAGAAAAGAATTTTATTGATAAAAATTTAAGAAATTTTTAAATAATTTTAAGTTTACTAATTTCAAAGATTAAAGAAAATAATTGAAACTTGGGAAATAAAATTTAAAAATGAAGAGAAAAAATGAAAAATAATTAAACTAAAATTGCAGAAAATTTTTGAAAAATAATAAAAATAGTTGAGAATTGTAGCAAATAATTAAAATCACAAAAAAAAAGAATTTTTAAAAATTTAATAAATTTTTAAATATAATTTTAAATTTAATATTTTCAAAAAGTGGATTAATTAAAATTTTAATTAATAAAATTTCAAATTAATCCAAGTTTGAAGAATTATAATATATAATTGTAATCTTGCTTATCTCAAATATATTCTGCAATTTTTTAAATTATTTTTTACAAATTTTTATAATTTTCTTCAATTTACAATTATTTCTATCAATTATTTTATTATTAAATTTATTTTACAATTAATTTTCAATTATTTTTTGATTAATTTTTTAATTTTTTTATTATTTATCTCAAATTTTGGTTATTTTTTCAATTTACAATTATTTTCATCATTCTGCAATTAATTTCTTAGATTTTAAAATGTTTTTTTCAAATTTTAATAATTTTCTTCAATTTTCAAATATTTTTGTTATCATTTTTGTTTTATATTTCTGCAATTATTTTCACCACCTTTTAATTAGATATAGGTTAATAATTTTTCAGTTAACTTCCTAAATTTTCATTTATTATCTCAAATCTAAGTTACTGTATCCACGTTTCAATGTAATACCGGAAATTTCAATTATTTATCTCAAATTTCCATTATTTTAATCAATTTACGATTATTTCTATCATTTTTCCATTACTTCTTGTCATAATCAATTTTTTTTTAATAATTTTCAATTTTAATATAATTTATCACAGCTTCCACTCATTTTTTCAATGTACAATTTTTTTCATCATTCTGCAATTATTTTCTTTCATTACAAATATATGTTGCAATTTTTTCAATTATTTCTCAAAAAATAACACTATTTTCTTCAATTTCTTATTATTTTTATTACTTTTCAAAAATTGTCTCGAATTCTTTATAACTTCCATTACTCTTTAATTAATTTTCTAGATTTTAAAATATATTTCTCAAATTTTAATAATTTTCTTAAATTTTTATTATTAATATTATCATTTTGCGATCAATTTCTTCAATTTTTAATTATTTTTATTACTTTGTAAATAATGTCTCGAATTTTTTATTATTTTCATTACTCTTCAATTAATTTCCTAGATTTTGAAACATATTTATCAAATTTTAATCATTTTCTTCAATTTTTTATTAGTTTTATTTCTTTGCAAATATTATTCCGAATTTTTTATTTGTTTCATTACTCTTCAATTAATTTCCTAGAGTTTGTAATATTTTTCCTAAATTTTAATAATTTTCTACAACTTCCAATTATTCTTGTTATCATTTTGCTATCAATTTCTTCAATTTTTAATTATTCTCACTATTCATTCTTCAATTAAATTCCTAAATGTTTAATTATTTATCTCATTTATCAATTATTTTTTCAAATTCATTTTCTTTTATCTTTTTACAATTATTTTCTCCACTTTTTAACCAGATGTACTAATTATTTTTTAATTAATTTCCTAAATTTTTATTTATGATTTCAAATCTAAGTTACTGTAACCACGTTTCAATGTTTTAATCATTCTTTAATTATTATTTTTCTCATGTTTAAAATACATTTGACAATCTTTGATTATTTTTTTGTGAAATTGCAATGATTTTTAAAAATTTTATATTATTTTGATTATTTGTTGATTAATTCCGAAAATTTCAATTATTTATCTCAAATTTCTATTATTTTCTTCAATTTCTAATTATTTTTATTATTTTTCAAAAATTGTCTCCAATTCTTTATAACTTCCATTACTCTTCAATTAATTTTCTAAATTTTAAAATATATTTCTACAAATTTCAACTATTTTTATCACTTTCCAAAAATTATCTTTAAAGATTT
Organism: Ganaspis brasiliensis; assembly: GCA_037103525.1. Taxonomy (NCBI): domain Eukaryota; kingdom Metazoa; phylum Arthropoda; class Insecta; order Hymenoptera; family Figitidae; genus Ganaspis; species Ganaspis brasiliensis. The sequence goes on along the minus strand of JAZKLR010000114.1, from coordinate 7,519,213 downwards.
TCATTATTTTTCAATTTTTCCCTTTAATTTTAAATTTAACTTCCAGAAGTTTCAATTATTTTTTTTAATTTTTTCAAATAAAACTTTCTCAGTTTTAATTATTTCCTTCAGTATCAAATAAGTTTCATTATTTATTAATTAACTTTTAATATCTTTCGACATTTTTCAATTATTTTAAAAAATATGGTTTTTGTTCTTTAAATTTTCAATGTTTTTAATCATTTTTCAATTTTTTTTCTCAAATTTCAATTTAGTTCGTCAATTTTTTATTTTTTTTTTTAACTTGCAATGATTTTTTCAAATTTGAATAATTTTCTTCAATTTTTAATTAGTTTTATTATTTTGCAAATATTGTCTCGAATTTTTTCTTATTTTTATTACTTTTCAATTAATTTCCTAGATTTTAAAATGTATTTCTCAAATTTTAATAATTGTCTTCAATTTTCAATTATTTATTAATATTATCATTTTGCAATCAATTTCTTTAATTTTTAATCAATTTTATTACTTTGCAAATATTGTCTCGAATTTTTTATTATTTTCATCACTCTTCAATTAATTTCCTAGATTTTGAAACATATTTCTCAAATTTTAATAATTTTCTTCAAGTTATGATTATTTCTATCATTTTTCTTTAATTTTCAATTATTAATCTTATCATTTTGCAATCAATTTCTTCAACTTTTAATTATTTTTACTATTCATTGCTCAATTAAATTCCTTAATTTTTAATTATTATCGGAAATCTAAGTTATTGTCTTCACATTTCAATGTTTTAATCTTTCTTCAATTATTTTTCTCAAATTTCAATTTAGTTCGTCAATTTTTTATTTATTTATTTATTTTTTTAACTTGCAATGATTTTTACAAATTTTATAGTATTTTGATTATTTGGTTATTAATTCCGAAAATGTACTCGAAATCAAATAAAATTGACCGATTAAACGAACTTACCTGTAAGTGAAGTTCAATCGGGATTATATGAGTCGTCTCGTTCTCCTAGAACAATTATGTAGTCATACTATTCTGATATATTTGATCACAGTTTTTAAAGCTCATTTGAAAAATCCCCGCCACCAGCGCCTCAACGCGCCTAGATGGCGTTACTGACTTCCTTCTTCATTTAATTTAAAGCCTCAAATCGCAAATTGAAGGGGAAATATTTTATTAGTTTTTTATAGTAATGAAATAAAGGGAAGGGAGGGAGTGTTCTAGGAGAACGAGACGACTCATATAATCCCGATTGAACTTCACTTACAGGTAAGTTCGTTTAATCGGTCAATTATATTTCGTCGTCTCGTTCTCCTAGAATAATTATGTAGATGTTTAAAGTGTTCACAATATTGCGATTTAAATTTTCAATTTAGAATTTATTTAGAAATTATGAAATAAAAGAACACATTAACATTTTTTGCTAATAACAAATAAAATTGAATACTGAGCACAATTAAAAATATAAAGTTTGTTCAAGTTTTTCTATTCAAAATAGCTCGTGCGAACTCGGTTCGATCACGCAACGGTTTGTTATAAAAGTTCGCAAATGCTGACGACTTATTTGACCAACCCGCAGTCTGACATATTATATCTATATTAATGCCTTCTCTGTTCGCAGCAGAGGAACTGGCATGTCGAGTGCTATGCGCCTTAAAAATATTTGTGTCAATACCACTTTCTTCCAAAACTTTTCTTAACCAACGAGACAAAGTTTGCGTAGACACTGAGTGATAAGGTTTATTGACGGATATAAATAGTTCTTCAATTGTGCCTCTTAGTGGTCCTGTTTTCTTAATATAATCCTGCAGTGCAGAAGCCACACAGAGCTCTGGTTGGTCCTTAAAAAATGGCAAAACAAGACAAGGTTGTGGTTTATTAATTCTAGAGGTTTTTATACGCTGTGGGATCTTGATCTGAACAAAATCGCTTGAGAAGGAAATATTACTAATTAAAATTTTTGACAAGGTCTGGACCCTTTGAGACGTTGCTAAAGCCATTAACATAAGAAGTTTTTGAACTAACGAGCTAAGAGGTAAATTTTTGTTTGGATGCAATGACTTTAAAAATTTTAAAAATAAACATGGATCCCATGTAAAATCATATCGAGCTCTTTGTGGCTTAACTGCAGCCACCCCCTTAAAAAATCTTTTAATTAATGGATTATTACTAATATCTGATGACAGTATGAGAGAAACAGCAGATCTGTACGAATTCACAGTACTGTAACTGCCTACGTTTTCAAAAATTCGAGTCAAAAAACCCAACATTTTTGAAGCGTCTGCTTCAAAAGGTGAAATCTCCTGATTTACACAAAATTCCCACCAAGATCTTAAGGGTTTCTCATACTGTTTCATGGTTCCATTTGATAAAGATCCTAACATTAAAGGTATGGCTGACTCCGGTACTCCTCTTCTTCGAAACGCCTCCCCGACAAAAATCCGGCCACCAGGATAAGCTTGTCGGCCAACGGATGAGATCTCCTGGAAGAACATTTTAATAAATTTATCTCGGGCCCAAAATATAGAGGTTCTTTGACTAAAAGCTTTAAGAATAAGGGATACCAAGCTTGCGTAGGCCAGAAAGGTACTACGACTACACCTCGTGCCTTTTCGTCAACAATTTTTCTCAAAACTCTCAAAATCAGGGAAAATGGTGAAAAAGCATAAAAGAAAAAAGGAAACCACGATACAGTAAATGCATCAACAGCAAACGCGTCTGGAACCTTAAACCAAGAAATGAACTTGTCACATTTATTATTGACATTAGAGGCAAATAGGTCAATATCAAATCTTCCAAAGTTATCTCTGATAGTTAGAAAAACATCTTGATTTATTTCCCACTCTGTTTCTGATGGTAATATTCTTGATTCTCTATCTGCGATAACATTATCCTTAGATTTGATGTAAGACGCAAAAAGCCATAAATCTCTCTCCTCACACCATTGCCAAATTGATTTTGCTAACATACTTAATTTAGGTTTTTGTACACTTCCCATGCGATTAATGTAGGAAATCGCAGTGGTGTTGTCAATGCGGAGAAGGATCTGACAAGATCTAAGATTTTCTGCGTAACACCTTAAACTATTAAATGCTGCTTTTAGTTCAAGACAGTTTATATGCTGATCCATCTCTCTTGCACTCCACCAGCCATGGGTCTTTTTATCCTTACAGCATGCACCCCAACCTGTTAATGAGGCGTCTGAAAAAATTTCTACTCGAAAAACAGAAGATCTAATAGGATTTCTAACTATAGGAACAGTGTTAATCCACCAATCTAATTCACTATGTACCTCGGGAGGGACATACATTTTGCTTTCAAAATTATCTCTTGATTTTTGTAAGGAGATAAATTTTTGTCTTTCCATACATTTTATGTACAGCCAACCGTATTTTACAGCCGGACAAGCTGCTACCAAAGTACCAATTAACTGCGCGAAATCTCTAATTCGGCATTCAGACTTAGAACGAAATTTCACTAATAGTTTTAAAATTTTCTCTCTCTTGTTTTCAGGTAGGGATACTGTAAAATTTTGACTGTCATAAATAAAATCTAAAAATTTACACTGCCGAGAAGGACTCAAATTTGATTTTTCAAAGTTAATTACAAAACCTAAAGACTCTAAAAATTCCTTCGTCTGAATGATATTTAATAGGCAAAGTTGTTTTGAGATCCCGATCAACAGCATGTCATCCAAATAATTAACCGACAGAAAACCTAGGCTACGCAACACCTGCAGGACAGGTTTCATCAATTTTGTGAAGACAAATGGAGCAGTACAAAGGCCAAAAGGCAAACAAGTGAATTCATACAATTTACCGTTAAATTTAAATCTCAAGTATTTTCTAAATTCCTCAGCAACCGGAACTAGAAAGTAAGCATCCTTTAAATCTATAGAGCCCATGTAACAATTCTGAGTTATCAACTTTAGAACTATTTTATGATCCTCTAATTTAAAATGAGGTGGATCCATGAAGGAGTTTAGATTTTTTAAATTGAGAATAAATCTTTTCTGTCCATCTGACTTATCAACTAAAAAATAAGAGGAAATAAATTCACCGTCACAAGGCTGACATTCCTGAATACTGCCCTTGTCTTTCAGCTGTTTTACTGCTGAGTAACATTCCTGAAATTCCGATTTCGTGAAATTTGGAATACTAGGCTCACTAAACTGACATACCCTTTTGAAAAAAGGAATTTCATAACCTCTTATATATTGCAAAATAACCTCATCATCTGTTAACTTTCTCCAGTTGTCTTCAAAAAATCTTAATCTACCAGCGTGTTTACATACCTCTAATAATGTCGACGACCGCGATGATGATCTTGCTGAGACCGGTGGTGAACCTGATGGGGTTGGTTTTGTCGGGTTCGAGAATATCTCGGCCCATCCCGTTGAACCCTCTGATTCCTCGGATATTTGGACAGGCCCCTGAAGTTTAACGTCGGATTTCTACCACGATAGGAATTTTTCGACCCTTGTTGCTGCTTTAAGCCTGCTTGCGAATTACTCTTCTCATTAGAAAGTAAAGGTTTTGCGATCTTCTTACTTAAATCACGAACAGCTTCAGCTGCCTTTACTTTTTCAGGGAAATCCTCCCCAAATAAAAACTTAGATGATATGGGAAGCCCCTCTGTAATATCTTTAACCAGTTTATTAGCAATCGGCGTAATAAAAGAACGTCTGGTAACTGAGACATTATAATGCAGGTCCGATAAAACTCTGCCAACATCACTTAAACAGGATACTAAAAAAGGGTCCTTTTCTCCTGACAAGTTGAAAATTGTTGTCAGAGCTGCACCCACACCATAGATAGCCATACCTAGTTTTTCTTGCGCAGCTGTCTGAAAACCTTCTTTTTTCAAACCTGAATCCGACATAAGCATCTTTATTTCAGGATTCAATGCCGGTGTGTGAATAGCTTCAAAATTATCCGGCAGCGGATATTTCTTTAAAATTTCGTCCAAACATTCCTTAGGACAGCCAGTTTTTAAAATTTCACTCCATAAAGAAATTATTTTATTATGCACATTAATAGAAACAATGTCCTTTCTTTCTATCTGCTCGCCAAGATTTTTCAAAACTGATTCGCTCAACTGTACATCACCCTGAACAAATTCTTTATTTTTCTCCGAAAAACTGGCATCCGATTTCTTAGAAAAGTCTGATTTTGAGCTCGACGATCGACGTGAAGAATTAGATGCACGAGAAGAATATTCATCAGAGTCTGATGATTCCGTCGCATCTCTCGGATAACGATCGGATGTATGAAAATGGCCAGTCGCTTCTCGCGGATAGCGATCAGACCTGCTAAACCTTGCGGCCGTCGTTTCTCTCGGAACACGATCAACGGAAGGAGATAGCAGTCGATAATTACTAGAATGTTTGTGATGACGCTGATTTAGCTTAGGATGCTTTCTTGAATCATAGTGGTAATCAGAATAATCGCTGTACGATGACGCGCTTGGAGAGCGGCGTCTGTGTGGAGACCTAACCTCTTTTCTGGAGGTTTTTCTCTTTTTAATCGCAGGTGAATAGGAACGGTCCTCACGATGTCTTCTCCTCTTACTCCTCTTCCTATCCGAACTCCTCGATGACCGCATTTCGTTAAAATAAACTTATTAATTGGCGAAAATAAACTTAAAGCAAAAAGAAAAAACCTGATCAAACGACACAGAAAAATATAATGGAGAAGGAAGTCAGTAACGCCATCTAGGCGCGTTGAGGCGCTGGTGGCGGGGATTTTTCAAATGAGCTTTAAAAACTGTGATCAAATATATCAGAATAGTATGACTACATAATTGTTCTAGGAGAACGAGACGACGAAATATAATTGTCAACTTTTGCGCTACAATAATTACGCTAATTAAGAAACTCTTTAATTTATTATTGTTTTGTTTCTCCCCCCCCCCCCCTTGGGCAATATTAAGTTTGCAGATGGCAAAAATTTACAAGTCGCCGCCCCTGGTGGTTATTCTATGTCAGAATTATAATTATAATATTTATGTTAATATTACAATGATCATGATAATGTTGATACTTTATTCAACCATAAAGAATAGAATACATTAAAACAGCATCTACAATCTCGATCTTTCACTTTTCAAACTCAATTGAAACGCATAAAATTATAAACAAAAGTTATTTTCCTTTTAGTGTGCTTTTGTCATTTAAAAAGCTGCTTGCGGCATTTACAGCATTTTGCTCGATTATGCGCCGCCAAATTCTATTACTTCGTGGAGCAAAGGGTACAGTTCTATATGTAAATTGTTGAAATTCCAAAAGCGAGACAACGTTCTATTAATGCACCACCACCAAGTGCATTTCGACTCTCTTCATCCGTACCCTTTATTATTCTGATGCTAAGGTAAATTATGCCCTAATTTAAATGCATTGCTCTCGTATATATAAATTCGTACAAAAATATTCACTTGCACCAACTCACAAACGCATCTTGGATTTTCCTAATGCACTGCTTTACTTTTACGTCAAGAAAATTAAGGAATTTCCCTAAATTATGCACTAGACACTCAAAACGTCTTCTTCTGTTTGAGCAAAGTCGTTTTCGTCAAGACGATGGATTATAAATATTTAAAGTTAAATTAAAAACCATCTTTTCTACTTCTGCTTTATTCGCAGAATCTTATATATTGCACAAAATAATATTGCACAAACTTTCTTAATTTTATTCTCAAAATTATAATCTTAATAGGTTTTTGTGGAAAATAGTAAATTGGTGAAACTTTTATTTTTATTATCATTGTTGTTAATGTTTTTAAAACTAGATAAATAACATTTGTGATATAAACGAAATTTTCTTCTACGTGGAAAAATTTAATTTTAAACTGCGTGAAAGTTTTGTTGAAAGGTGAAGGTAAAAAAAGGTAAAAACGATTGAAAGGTGAAAATCAATATTTCAAGAAAGAGTGCATGTTCTTGCAGAAAGTTACAAGCTTTATTTTAATATTAAAAAAGTCATCGTGTTTTATTTACAATCAGTATTTTGTTAAAATCTAAAAATGTAGTACAATCAGCAATTGGAATAAATTCAATAATATTTTATGGGAAAATTTTGTTGGTAATAAAGTACTTTAATAAAACAAGATAGATAAGTATAAAGTTATTTTATTAAGTTTTGAAAGAAACTGGCAAATACCTTGAATTTATTTCAATCTCGAGAATTTATTATTTTTTACTACAGGAACAATAGTTTAGGCGGAATTTTAATAAAACATTCCCTTCAAGCGAATTTAACAACGTTGTAAGCTTTTGATGACTAACTGCACAGAGAAAGTAATAAAAATATGCGTAAATTTCTATGAATACAGAATATGCGTGTATTAATGATTTCAAAGTGTTATAAAAGTGCAATACTCCTTTAAAATAACGACCCATTTCCTGTCTAGACCCAGGATGCGTCGTAATGTTGTAAAGAGATTCAAATAAAATGGATCGTTAGTTTGCCGGGTATAATATGATCTGCACTCTTTTTCACGACGACAAGAATTCAAAAATTTTTAATACAATGTTTCCATTAAAAAAAAAAAGCATTTCATGTGCAGAATTACTTTTTAAAGGAGCTCTTTTTTAAATTAAAAAGTACTTGAACTCCTATTTGTTTAAATGGCAAGACAATCAAGATTTTTCTGTGAAATACATTAATGCATATTTTTCAATATCATTGATAAAATATTTCAATAAATAATAATAATAATAATATAATAAAATAATTTCCATTTTCAAGAAAATAATTTTAAAAAGAAAAATTAAAAAAATTAAAGGAATAATTGTTGAAAATAATTGTGAATTGAACAACTGGATCGAAAGTAGAAAAAAACTGAAATTGAAGAAAATAATTGAAAATTAAAGAAAAGAATTAAAAATTTTCAGAAAATAATTAGAAATTAAAGAATGGTATTAAAATTTAAAGAATATAATAAAAGATTGAGAAAAGTACATAACTAAAAAAAGACGAGAATTATTGAATATGGAAGAGAATTATTGCAAACTGAAAAATGAAATTGAAATTTGAGAAAAAAAATCGAGAATTGCAGAAAATATTTGAACACTTGAATTTATTTTTTGAAGAAACTTATTAACAATCTAAAAAAAATCAACCAAATACAAGTAGTTAAAAATATTAATGAAAATAATTAAAAATTGAAGAAAGTAATTTAAAAGTTTAGAAAAATAATTGAAAAAATATTTCAAAATGACGAAAATAATTGACAATTGAAAAAATTCGCAAATTGGCAAGAATAATCGACAAGAAAGAAAAATAACAAATAAAAATTAAAGAATAATTTTAAAATTTTAAGAGGCTAAATGAAAATTGAAAAAATTGTAGGAAATAATTGAAAAATAACGAGAACAATAGCAAAATGGAAGAAAATATCTGAAAAATTACGAAAATAATTGACAGTTGAAAACAAAATTCGAAAAATGGCTAGAATAATAAACAATTTCAAAAAATAATTTAAAACATTAAACAATAAACATTAAATTTAAACTAAATAATTTAAAAATTAGAAAAATTATAGGAATACAGTACCGTCGGGAATTGTCAGTCCACCCATTTTTTAAGGTTTGAAAAACATCTTTAAACGTACAAAGTACAGATATTAAAATTTTTCTGTGTTTATTTCCTTAAAGTAGATAAAATTTTGAGGAAAATAAGGCCTGAGTGAAGTGATTTAGTCAATTTTTCATTGAAATATGTTAAAAAATGTGGAATTTTTAATTTTTTGCAAAAATTGAAATTACTCTTGAAATAATAAAGGTTTTTTAAAGTTCCTATGCTTGTTTTAAAGGGAATTTACTGGAGAATAACATTGTTGTTTAAGCATTAATATGTAATTTTTTTCCTAGCATATGCAAGGCTCGGAAGATGGACCAAAAAACTTATAAAATTTTGAAGACATTATTTTGACATAAAAATAATTTTTAAAATTCCAATATATATATTATATTACTTCCTTGCGAAAGTTATTGACAATTATGACCTTGGTATATTTTATATAGCTGTATTTGATATCAAGATATAAACAATAATTTTTTTATATTTTTTGGTCCAACTTCCGAGCTTTGCATATGCTAGGAAAAAAATTACATATTAATGCTTAAACAACAATGTTATTCTCCAGTAAATTCCCTTTAAAACAAGCATAGGAACTTTAAAAAACCTTTATTATTTCAAGAGAAATTTCAATTTTTGCAAAAAATTAAAAATTCCACATTTTTTAACATATTTTAAATTTTTAATGAAAAATTGACTAAATCACTTCACTCAGGCCTTATTTTCCTCAAAATTTTATCTACTTTAAGGAAATAAACACAGAAAAATTTTAATATATGTACTTTGTACGTTTAAAGATGTTTTTCAAACCTTAAAAAATGGGTGGACTGACAATTTCCGACGGTACTGTAATTGTAAATTGAACAACTGAATTGAAAAAGGAAAAAAAATTGAAATTGATGAAAATAATTGATAATTGACGAATGGTATTGAAATTTAAAGAATATAATAAAAAAGTTTAAAAAGTAATTGAAGAAGGACATAATTATTAAATAGGTACAGAAGTAAATAATTGAAAACTGAAGAATTGAATTAAAAATTTAAAAATACAATTAAGAATTTAAAAAATGAGTTATAGAATTAAATAATTGAATTGATAATTTAAAGCAATTTTTATGATTGTTAAAAAAAAATTTTAAATCAGATAATTATTGAATATTGAAGAATTGATTGAAAAATGAAAAAAAAATAATTGAAAATTGAAGAAAATAATTTAAATTTAAAGAATGGAATTAAAATTTGTAGATTATAATTGAACAACTGTATCTAAAATTAAAGAAATTTATTGATGTAGAGAAAAATAATTGAAAATTTAAAAATAAAATTAAAATTGAAGAAAATAATGAGGAAATGAAGAAAATAGTTGTAGAAAATTGAAGAAAGAAGAAAATTGAAAAAAATTGTTGAAACGAAATCTTAAAACAGTTTTTATGATTGAAAAAATTAATTGAAAAAGCCGAGAATTTTTTAACATTGAAAAGTTAGTTGAAAATCGTACAAACAGTTGAAAATTTAAGAATGTAATTGAAATTAGAAGAATATAATTATTGATTAAAAAAATTATTGATAAAACCCGAGATTTATTGAATGTAGAAGAAAAAGTTAAAAACTGAAAAATGGAATTACTAAAAAAAAAAATTAAGAATTATAGGAAATATTTGAACAATTAAATTTAATATTAAATAAACTAATTGATAAATAAATTTATTGATAATTGAAAAACAATAATTGATCAAGCGAAAAATTTTTAATATTAAAGTAATAATTGAAAATAAAAAAATTACAGGGAAATTTGAAGAAAGTAATTGAGAATTAAAGAAAACAGTTCTAGAATTGAACAATTGAATTGAAATTTTAAAACAATTTTTATAATTGAAAAAAATAATTGAAAATATTCAAGAATTATTAAATATTGTAAAAATAATTGATGCAAATAATTGAAAAATACAAAATAATTAAAAATTGGAAAAAAATTGAAAATTTAAAAATGGAATTAAAATTTGAAGAAAATAATGAGGAATTGAAGAAAATAGTTGTAAAAAATTGAAGAAAGAAGAAAATTAAAGAAAATTGTTCAAACCAAATCTTAAAACAGTTTTTATGATTGAAAAAATTAGTTGAAAAAGACGAGAATTTTTTAATACTGAAGTGTTGGTTGAAAATCGTACAAACAATTAAAAATTAAAGAATGTAATTGAAATTAGAAGAATATAATTAAAAATATTAAAAATTATTGATAAAACCCGAGATTTATTGAATGTAGAAAAAAAAATTAAAAACTGAAAAATAGAATTACTAAATAAAAAAAAAATTAAGATTTAAAGGAAATATTTGAACAATTAAAGTTAATATTAAATAAAGTTATTGATAATTGAAAAACAAATATTGACCAAAGGCGGAAAGTTTTTAAAATTAAAGTAATAATTGAAAATTAAAAAAATGGAATGGAAATTTGAAGAAAGTAATTAAAGAAAATAGTTCTAGAATTGAACAATTGAATTGAAATCTTAAAACAATTTTTGTGAGTGAAAAAAATAATTAAAAATATTCGAGAATTATTAAATATTGTGGAAATAATTGATGAAAATAATTGAAATATATAAAATAATTAAAAATTGAGAAAAATAATTGATGAAAATAATTGAAAAAAATAAAATTAAAAATTGAGAAAAATAATTCAAATTGTAGAAATAAATTGAAAATTAATGAATTAGATTGAAGCTGCATGATAATAATTGATAATTGTAGGAAAAATTACAAAATGACGAAAATAATTCAATATTTTGGAAAATAATAATTGTCAATTGATAAAAAATTCGATAAATGGCGAGATTAATGGGCATCAGAGAGAAAGAATTGTAGGAAAGAAATCAAAATTGAAGAAATCAACTGGAAATTTGAGAAATGTTTTGAAATTTCAAGAAAATAATTGATAATTGAAAAGAGGCGAAAATTATTGAATACTGAATAAAATAATTAAGAATTAAGAAAAATTGAGAATTGACGAAAAAATTTAAATATTTAGAAAAAATAAATTGAAGATTAAAGAATTAAATGTAAATATTAAGAAAATAGGTAATTGATAATTGAAAGGAAGATTACAAAATGACGAAAATAATTAAATATTAAAGAAAATAATTGAGAAATGAGAAAAATAATTATTGATAATATTGAAAAAAAATTGTAAAACTGACGAGAATAATAATTGACACCAGAACAAAAAATAATTAAAACAATTAAAGAATAATTACAAAATTTAAGGTGAATAATTATAAAATTTGATAAAAACTATTTAAAAACTTGTTTGAAACTATTTAGAATATGTTTTAAACTGTTTAGAAAAAACATATTTTAATAACATAACATTTTGAAAAATGCATAAACTACTTGAAAATGTTAAAAAGTTGTTTTAAATTTAAAAAAAAACTGCTATTTGAAATATTTGAAAGTATTTTAAACAACCAAAACTATTCAGAATTTGTTTTAAAATGTTATAATTATAACAAGCTCAAAATTATTAAGAAATGTTCATAAATACTGAAAACTGTTTCAAATTGTTTGAAATAGATTTTAGTAGTTGTAGACAATTCCAAACAGTCCCAAACTTTATATATACGTTTTCAAACATATTCAATTTAGAACCAATTTGAACTATTTAAAACTTGTGTAAAACTTTTTAGAACTGGTTCTAAACTGTTTATTAGAACTACTTAAACCTGTTTAAAACTTGTTTAAAACATTTTAGTTCTAGTAAAGAACTGTTTAGAGCTGCAAAAAAATAAAACTTGTGAAAACTGCTTAGAACTTTTTAAACTTAGAACTTTTTAAAAACTGTTTAAACTTAATTCTGCCAGTTATTTAATTGTCAGTTAAGTATTAATAAACACAAACAAAAACGTAGAACAACAACAACAATCTACCAGATTAAAAATTTAAGTTTAAAAAATTTAGCACTTTTCTGATGTAAAACGGTTTTAAAAGTTATAAAGTCCAAAAGTTGTAAGATAGGCATTAAAAATTTTTTAATTAACACGTAATAATCACGAGCCATTCTCTCGAAATGTAAAATGAAAATACCAGTTTCTCAGGAATGCCGCCTTAACAATTTAGGGCAATTCTGGAAGGAAGAGTGCCCAGTAAAATTTTTTTTTTATTTGTCTAAAGTGTCTCCCGAACTGTAATGTTTCACAAACCTTTTAATTACACATGAAAAGTTTAGTGATATTCGCTAGATTACGATCTCAACGATTTGGGAAACGACCTCGAGAATAATTATAATATTAGAAGTCCAATGTTGAAATGAACTCTGTATTCCGTATGCGCTTTTTATTACTGCCAAAGGAAGATCTTCTTCTTTAGTTTTAGTATCTCCAAACGACTTCTTTCCTAGTCATTTCAAATAACTACTCTGCAAGATTATATTCTTGCTAAGAAGGCAAAACTGACAGGTCTCTCTTTTATATACATTTAGTGGTGGTCTTTGAAATGTGGTCACCCAAATTTTAATCATAGTTACTCTGTAAAATATATTATGCATTAAAAAATTAATTAATTGTTATATACATACATACCAGTTAGCAATTATACTAATGCATACCAATTTGTATTTTAGGTATTTAATCTTTAAATTAATAATAATTTATTAATATTTTTTTTGTATTTGAATAATATATATATATTAAATAATAATAATCTCCGTAAACCCCTGAAATTAGTTAGTATTTATATTTATTCATCTTTTTCTGTCCACATTTTAAAATCTGATGTGAAGTTAGTTAGTATTAATGTTGATTCATCTTTTTCTATCCACGTTATAAAAACTGAAGTAAAGTTAGTCCCTGTTATTTTATTGATTTTGAGTTTCTTTGTCAGGAAATATTTTGAAATTTTAATTGAAAGAATAAGGTAACCTTCTTCGTTAGTGTCATGTTGTGATGGTTTTTAATTGTCATATGTGTAAAAAAAAAGTTTCAAAAATTACTTTAAAAATTTATTATGGTTTTTGAAGAAGTTTAAAATATATACACATGAATTAATTTAATAAATTTTCAGTTAATATCTCAAATTTAGAATATGGTCATCAGTTTTCCATTATATAACAATTTTTTAAATTATTTTCCTTTGCTTACTAATAAATTCTGCAATTCTTCTTGATTTTCATCAATTTATAATTATATTCATTATTTTGGAACAAGAAAAATAAAGCGCGCGATTAATTTTACGTACATTTTAAAAATTATAAAATGCAATAATAAATATAAAAAATCGGTAAATACTATTTATCTAATAAGAAGAAATAAATATTTTAAATATAATATTTAAAAATCAATTAATATAAATAAAATAAATATTTATTAAGGACAAAATTTATAATATTTTAGAATTAAAAAGAATTGCAAAAAATAATTGAAATTAAACAAAATAATTGCAAATTTTACAAATTAATTGAAAAAAAATTATGGAATTAATTAAAAATTGGGCAAAGTAATTTAAACAATCATAAAAATGTTTTAATCATAAAGAAAATAATTAAAATTTAAGAAAAATACTTGAGAATCTTAAAAGTAAATTAAAACAAAATTGAATAATGAAAAATTAGAGAAAATAATTGAAAATTAAAAAACATGGTTAGAAATTGAGATACATAACTTAAAATTTAAAAAAAATAATTAAAATTTGAGAAAATAATTAAACAAATTACATAAAATATTTTAAATAAAGGAAAGTTAAACAAAATTTGAGGAAAATACTTAAAACTTTCAGAAGCTCATTGCAATAAAAGAAAATAATTAAAAATTAGAGAAAATAAATGAAAAAGATAAAAATAATTTAAAATTGAACCGAACTAGTTTTAATTAAAGAGAAATAAGTAAAAACTTTTTGACAATTATAAAAAAGAACGAAAGTAATTGAAAATTGAAGAAAATAATATATAAAAAATAATGTAAATAATGAAAGAATTGAAAACTCAGATAAATAGTTAACAATTTTTGAAATTATGAAACAAATGTATAAAGAATTAAAAATTGAAGGAAATAAATATTGGAAAATAATTGAAAAATGTTTTTAAATTTTAAAACATGACAAAAATAATTAAATTATGATACAAACAATGATAAGTTGTAAAAAATAAATGACATTTAAGTGTGATAATTGAAAAAACTACAGAACTTTTTTTTAAATAATGAAAAAATAATTGATATTTGAAAAAAATACATGAAGATCTTAGAAATCAATTTGAAAAAAGAAGATAACTAAAAATTGGAGAAAAGAATTAAAGAAATAAGCTAAAAGTAATTGAAATTTACGATAATTAATAAAATTGTTTGAAAATTATAAAAGCAAATAAAAATAATTAAACATTGAAGAAAATAATAGAAATTTGAGAAAAATACTTTAAAATCATAGAAATTAATTTTGTAAAATGAGAAAAACTAAAAATTGGAGAAAAGTCTGGAAGAAAGCGAAAAATAATTAAAATTTACGATAATTAATAAAAAAAATTTGAAATATTGATAACAAATAAAAATAATTAGAATTTGAAGAAAATATTTAAATTTTCAGAAAAATACTCAAAAATCCTAGAAAACAGTTTTAGAAAATAAGAATAATAATTAACAAACAAGAAAAATTATTGAAAAATGATAAAATTGATTCAAAATTGAAAAAAATAATTGTAATATGCTAAAAATAATTTAAGATTGGGAAAGAAGATTTAATTATGATGAAAATAATTTAAATATGAAAAATTGAAAACATTAATAAATTTTGAGAGAAATAACTGAAAAAATCATGCAAAATTACTTAAAAAATTTTAATTAAAGATAATAATTACAAAATTGCAGAAATAACGAAAATTGATGGGAATAATTGCAATATCGGATAAATAATTGAAATTTTTAAAAGTAATGACAAAATAATGAATATAATTATAAATTAATGAAAATCAAGAAAAATTGCATAATTTATTTTTAAGGAAAAGAAAATAATTAAAAAATCGTTATATAATGGAAAATTGATGACAATAATCCAAATTTATTTAAACTTAATATTTTTAATCATATATTCTATGATTTTTTTAGTTATTTCTCTCAAAATTTATTGAATGTTTTCAATTTGTCATATTTAAATTATTTTCATCATAATTGAATCTTCTTTCTTAATCTTAAATTATTTTCAGCATATTTCAATTATTTTTTTCAATTTTATCATTTTTCAATTATTTTTCTCGATTGTTAATTATTATTCTTATTTTCTAAAATTATTTTCTAAGATTTTTGAGTATTTTTCTGAAAATTCAAATATTTTCTTCAATTTCTAATTATTTTCATTTGTTATCAATATTTCAAATTTTTTATTAATTATCGTAAATTTCAATTATTTGTAGTATTATTTCAGTCTTTTCTCCAATTTT
The DNA here is from genome assembly GCA_037103525.1 of Ganaspis brasiliensis. Taxonomy (NCBI): domain Eukaryota; kingdom Metazoa; phylum Arthropoda; class Insecta; order Hymenoptera; family Figitidae; genus Ganaspis; species Ganaspis brasiliensis. The sequence continues at coordinate 7,503,232 of JAZKLR010000114.1, read as the reverse complement.
TAGTTATTCTCATTTTCTAACATTATTTTCCTCAATTTTTAAGAATTTTTCTGAAATTTTAATTGTTTTCTTCAATTTTTAATTATTTTCATTTGTTTTCATAATTAAAAATTTTTTTTATTAATTATCGTAAATTTCAATTACTTTTAGCTTATTTCTTCAATTCTTTTCTTCAATATTTAGTTTTTTGTTTAATTGATTTCTAAGACTTTCATGTTTTTTTCGAATTTCAATTATTTTTTCTTTATTTAAAAAAAAATTCTGTAATTTTTTCAATTATCACACTTAAATGTCATTTATTTTTTACAATTTATCATTGTATCATATTTTAATTATTTTCGTCAAGTTTTAAAAAGTAAAAACATTATTCAGTTCTTTTCCAAAATTTATTTCCTTCAATTTTCAATTCATTACATTTGTTTCATAATTTCAAAAAATTTTACCTAATTATCTGACTTTTCAATTATCTTATTATTTATATTATTTTCTTCAATTTTCAATTACTTTCGTTCTTTTTCTCGTTCTTTTTCATAATTGCCAAAAAGTTTTTACTTATTTCTCTTTAATTTAAACTTGCTCTGTTCAATTTTAAATTATTTTTATCTTTTTCATTTATTTTCTCTAATTTTTAATTATTTTCTTGTATTGCAATGAACTTCTGAAAGTTTTAAGTATTTTCCTCAAATTTTGTTTAATTTTCCTTTATTTAAAATATTTTATGTAATTTGTTTAATTATTTTCTCAAATTTTAATTATTTTTTTTAAATTTTAAGTTATGTATCTCAATTTCTAACCATGTTTTTTAGTTTTCAATTATTTTCTCTAATTTTTCATTATTCAATTTTGTTTTAATTTACTTTTAAGATTCTCAAGTATTTTTCTCAAATTTTAATTATTTTCCCCAATTTTTAATTGATTCCATAATTTTTTTTCATTTAATTTGCAAAATTTGCAATTATTTTGTTTAATTTCAATTATTTTTTGAAATTTTATTTATATTAATTGATTTTTAAATATTATATTTAAAATATTTATTTCTTCTTATTAGATAAATTTTATTTACCGATTTATTATATTTTTTAGTGTATTTTATAATTTCTAAAATGTACGAAAAACTAATCGCGCGCTTGCGCGCGTTTTATTTTGCTAGTATATAATTAAATTCATTGTTTCTGTTAAGTAAAAGCAAATTTTTTTGACGACATAGAGACAAACATGTTCATGAAATGAAAATCATTTTCACCTAGTTTAATTAAGATATTAAGTACAAAAGTCGTTTTTGCTATTCTACATCAACGAGAGAGGAAATAAAGCAATCATACTGACCTTTAGCTGTTCATGCAAATAGAGAAGTTTGTCTGGCAAATTTGCAGAATTCTGTATCAAATTCGATCTTGCAGAAACTTACAAAAATGCCTTAAAATTGCACCACTTTAAAATTCTACTTCTCTTTACTATTTCTTTTTCTTCATTTTCTTTTTAGTGCATAAATTTTCTTGTACAAACTGTTTTTTGCAGAAACTTCTGTTGTGCACTCTCTTGTTGTACAATCTTTTGTTGTACAATCTTCTGTTGTACAATCTTTTATTGCACAATCTTATGTTGTAGAATCTTCTGTTATACAATCTTTTAGTGTACAATCTTCTGTTGTACAACCTTTTTTTGTACAAATTTTTGCTATACAAACTTTTGTCGTACCACTTTCTATTGCCCAACCTTTTTTTGGAACAACACTTTGTCGTACCATCTTTTGATGTACAATTTTCTGTTGTGCAATCTTTTGTTGTACCATCTTCTGTTATACAATCTTTTGCTGTACAATCTTTTGTTGTGCAATCTTCTGTTGTACAATTTTCTATTCTACAATCTTTTGTTGCACAATCTTCTGTTGTACAATTTTTTGTTGTAAAAATTTCTGCTGCTCAACCTTTTGTTGTACAATCTTTTTTTGAAAAATTTTTTGTGGTACAATCTTCTGTTGCAAAATCTTATGTTGTACAATCTTCTGTTATACAATCCTTCAGTGTACAATCTTTTGTTGTACAATTTCTTGTTGCACAACCTTTTTTTGGTACAAATTTTTGTTACACAAACTATTGTCGTACAACTTTCTATTGCACAACATTTTGTGGCACAAGACTTTGTCGTACAATCTTTTGCTGTACAATTTTCTGTTGTGCAATCTTTTGTTGTACCGTCTTCTGTTGTACAACCTTCTGGTGTACAATCTTTTGTTGTACAATCTCTTTTTATACAACCTTTTTTGTACAAACTTTTGTTACACAACCTTTTGTTGTACAACTTTTTAATACACAACCTTCTGTGGCACCACCTTTTGTTGTACAATCTTTTGCTGTACAACCTTCTGTTGCACAATCTTCTGTTGTACAATTTATTGTTGTAAAAATTTCTGTTGCTCAACCTTTTGTTGTACAATCTTTTGTTGAACAATCTTCTGTTGTACAATCTTCTGTTGTACAATCTTCTGTTGTACAGTCTTCTGTTGTACAACCTTTTTTTGTACAAATTTTTATTACACAACCTTTTGTTGTACAAATTTTTATTACACAACCTTTTGTTGTACAACTTTCTGTTGCACAACCTTTTGTGGAACAACCTTTTGATGTACAATCTTTTGTTGAACAATCTTCTGTTGTACAACTTTCTGTTGCACAGCCTTTTGTTGTACAACTTTTTGTTGCACAACCTTTTGTGGCACAACCTTTTGTTGTACAATCTTATGCTGCACAATCTTTTGGTGTACAATCTTTTGTTCTAAAATCTCTTGTTGTACAACCTTTTTTTGTACGAATTTCTGTTTTACAACCTTTTGTTGTACAATCTTCTGTTATACAATATTTGGTTTGCAATCTTTTGTTGTAAAATCTCTTGTTGCGCAACCTGTTTTTGTACAAATTTTTGTTATACAACCTTTGTTGTACAATCTTCTGTTGTACAATCTTCTATTGTACAATCTTTTTTTGTAAAACTTTCTGTTGCATAACCTTTTGTGGCACTTCTTTTTTTTGAAAAATCTTCTGAATCTTTTGTTGTATAAACTTCTGTTGTACAACCCTTTGTTGCACAAACCACATTCCAATCTCAATAAAAAATACCACTAATGACAAACAATTTCCAATAAGATATACAAAGAAGAATAACCACAGTAGCTCCGAAACTTTCTCACTTTCTTTTTTATTCAAGTCATCAGGATTGCCGAAAACAGAAAATCCTTCTTTGGGTTTAATTGTGTCAAGAATCCCAGATTCTTTCATTCTTGCAAAAATCACATCAAATCGTGAAACGTATGGTGATCCAGGTTCAAAAAAGCGATAAATATACGAATCATAGACAGTTTCTTTTAAGACCTTCATAACTGGTTCTCCAGATTGATCTCTATATTTATCAATAACTGTCTGTACTAAGAAATTGTTAGCGATGCAACAAACATTCTGGAACTTTACCAATTCCTCGAAACATTCCTTTATCTTATTCGTCATCAATCCCTCCGCTTTTTTCAATACATTTCGCAAAGGTCCACTGCTGTAAGGAGTCAACAAAATTTTCATACTTTCATCTAGTTTAGGCTTTAAGTTTGAGTTATCCAGATCCAATATAGTATTCATTTCTAATTGAATGTCATAATCCATACCCAGGTCTGTACAAACTTCATAGATATTCATTGACAGAATCATTGAAGTCAGTAACATTGAACCAAAGACAATTCTGTCTGCAAGTTTTCGAGGCTCATTATTTACTCCAATTCCAAACAGCATTTGAATTAAAGTAGTAGGTTGCCAAAGATCTTTATCAAGTTTGAGAACATTTGCAAACATTAACAAGAAAAGGATCAGTGTCACGTTCATCAGTATCGTGTAAAATAATCTTCCAGTGACAATTATGGTAGATACCTTGGTCTTGATAATTGGTACGACCGCATGCAAACTAAATGGTTTAGTTGTCTTGCTGATTTCAGCCCATTCAAAATCACAAGCGTCTCTTCCCATGAAACTATTAGCCAAAAAGCTCAACTTATTGTGAGACAGCATGTGGACTAGTTTAGTTGTCTCATTTGGATTACAACTAAAGTTTCCAAAAAGTTTGAATCCATTTGTAATTATTTTGAATGAAAAATTCATTGCTTTTGCTACGAACATCAAAATTTGTGCATCAATGCCTTTGATTTGAATAACATCATTAGAACCATTGTACTTCACATCTATTAACGGATCACTACTAACAACAGAAACTTTCAGTTCATGTTTGTACAGATCATGAAGTTTATCCGAAAACCATGAAGTTTGTGATGTTAGTAGCGATTTGGTTACAATTTTCGAAAACGGATTATACTGGTGCAATATCGCCTTCTTAACGATCGGTTTATTTCTTCCAAGAATCATTTTATGGATTTTGTAATCTTGATCATCTACTTCGAGAATCGTAGCATCTATAACTTGTTTAAACCACAGTTTAAACAATAACTCGTTAAAAGTGAAATTCTTTTGCTCAATAATAATTAAACATTTTGGTCGCCTTCTGGCTTTTGATAACCGATTTAAAACATCAATCGCAACTATTGTTTCGTTAATTGCATTTGATAATTTGGATGGTGGAACAATTATGAACAAATTCGTACCTTCAGGATCTTTCAGAAAGGGATAATGTTCCAGACATTTGTTCTTTAGGCAATGATAATTGATGCTCTGAATCGGGAAGCTTTCTGCAATTTTTAAAACTGTGTTTTTTCTAGAATCTTGAGCTCTATCGTCGAAAATTATAGACGCCACGTATTTTCTCGAATCCACTTGAAGGTAATCTAGTAAATTTGGTAACCATTGTGAAACAATATCTCTAACATAAAACCCAATCAGAATTATGAATATCTTAAAAATTGTCATCTTTCTTTGAATCTTTTTTTTGTCTTTTTTTAACTTCTGTTTCTGCTTTGTTCTTTAGCGGTGTCTCCTATTTTATTTTCCAGATTCTAAATATCTATTTCCTAAACTCTTGTAACTTAAAAACAACTTCGACAATTTGTGTATCTTGTATGAAAAAATTGACGGCAGATATTTCACATTTTGTAAATTCACTTTAATCGTTAAGAATGTGTCATTCCTCTATACCCGAATTCCTGATTGATATACCATTTATTCTACTCTTTAACCATTTTAAGAATACCAAATAAATTTTTTTTTTCGATTCTGAAGTTAATTTTTTTGATTGGAAGATGCTCTGTTTCTTAAATGGTTATTTTTAATAAATTTTTCAAACTGTAAAGAACTTTATAACCTGAAAATAGTTTTAAAGAATTATGTGAAACTTATATATTATATCCAAAGAAAACAATCAGTTAAAAAAAACTAGTAGATTTGACTACTAATTTACTGTTATTATTATTATCATTATTATTATAGTTAGGTTTTGAAAGCAATTCCAGTTCTTTAAATATATTATTAAAAACTCATTATTTTATTACTTTATTTTTATTTTTATCTTATATGTTTAAAGAATTTTAAAATTTAAGTTTATTAACATATTAAGTTTAAAATCTTTTAAATTATTCTTGAATATATATGTACAAAAACAAAAGGTGAAAAATTATTGTCATTTACCTGAAACAGCATTGGTTCACGTTTCAAATAATTCTTGTAGATTACATGAAGAAATCGTCTAGATTATATTTTCTCAATCAATTTACCTTTATTGATTTTTATTATCCACTCTCTGAATCTAAAGAAGTGATAACAAATTACTTATTATTATATTAAAAAGTGTGAATTTCACTTATTTATAAGTAGCACATTTGTCCACTATTGAAAACAAGTGAAACTTTTATTTATTTAGATTTAGATTATTTTTACCAAAGTTTCTAGACTACGTCAAATTGTCATTGAAATGCCGTTTTGACTGTTCAAAAGAACTTAGTCAAAGTTTTAAAAATAATTCATTTTACAAGAGTTTATTGTACATTGTTGCGTGTCTATTTTCATAATAAAACTCTACAAGACGTGTGTTAACCCGAAGTTTAAAAATATGGAAATTTTTCAGTTGCTTAGCAACGTGCCCATAACAAAACAAAATTGCTTCGCACTTAAAAATGTCGAAGACAATAATAGTTGCAAGTCTTACCTTTTCTTTCCAATCACGAAACCTTCGTTTTTATCGATCTACATTTTTATCTTTAAAAATATTTGCAAATGTTGAATATTCTTTAGTAGACCTTTCTCGAATAATTAATAATTCATTAACAAACAAGTATTAAATTAAAAGGCTTTTTATCTATTAAAAAAAAAAAAAATTCGTTTCAATTATATATTTTTTTTAATTTATTTTGTGTTCTTAAGAACTTGGAAAGAATTAGAAGTGCTTAAAGATGAAGTTATCTTTTTCTTTCAAATTTTTAAGGGAAATAGGTCTTTTAAAGGAAGTTTCGTATAACGAGGAATTTATCATTAATACTGTTGCTTTGTCGACAACGTTGGAACAATACATACGGTTTAATTAGAGAGATGTCGAGCACTTGTATTCGTCAAGTTCGAGGCGATTATTGACATCAAAGTTATCGATTCTAATGACACAGTAACGTTCACACAAGAAATTAGATTGCCATGTCAATCAGAAGAATTTTTTTTCCCCAAAATAACTCAAAATACAATTGCTTTTGTGAAATTGGTGCAAAATGAATTTTAAAAAAAATTATGTTTGTGAAATAAAAATACAAATGAAAATAATTCGAGGTCTATCAATTTCTGAAAATTCTATTTCAAAGTTTCAAATTGTACAAAGAGACTGCAAAATTTGTTGCAAATATTTATTTCTTACTTTTTACTAAAAAAAATAAATCGCAAAAAAATATTTGCAACAAAATACCTTTATAATGCTTTGATAAAAAAAAACCAGCTACTGATGTATATTAAAAATAAAATAAAAAATAAAAATTATAAAAATGGTACCTACTTTTAAAATAAATTTTGACTTTTCTAGAAGTCAGTAACTTCTTGATTTTAGATCGTAGAAACAGTGACATAAAAATATATAAAAAGAGTAGAAACTCTTTTAAAAAAAATTAAACTACTTACGGATATTTTTTTAAATTGAAAAAATAAATGAGAAGATAATTAAAATAATTTTAAATTAAGAAAATTAGAGAATTATTTTACGTAGAATTGAAGAGAAAAAGAATGAATAAAATTTTGGAAAATTTCAAAAAATTTCAAAAGAAAAAAATTCTATGAAATATAAAAATGATTTTAAAATGAGAATATTTAGTACAAGATTAAATTTATATAATATAAAATAAAAGAGAAAAAATCTTCAAAAAAAGTAGAAAAATGAGAATTTTAAAAAGTGCATCGAATAAATGTTTACAAAATTCGTAATTACAAGATAAAAAATTACAATTTTAAAGAAAGGAAAAACGTTTCTAAGAAATAGAAAAATGATAACAAAAAATACGAATTGATTAAAATACCAAGAAGGACTAAAAAAATTGTAAAACAACAAGAAATTTAATAAATAGGAAGAAAATTGAGAATTGTTTTTTTCTTAATCTGACAAACTGTAAAAAAATGTAAAAAGTACAAAAAATAAACAAATTTGATATAAATCTACTAAAAAGTTAGTATTAATAAAAATAAATTAAAAAATGTATATAAAGATAAATACAAATTTCACAAAAAAAAATTTAAAAATCCTTTAAAAATAAACAAATTTGATATAAATCTACTAAAAAGTTAGTATTAATAAAAATAAATTAAAAAATGTATATAAAGATAAATACAAATTTCACAAAAAAAAATTTAAAAATCCTTTAAAAATAAAAAAGTTTAAGAAAATGAAATCCAAAATATTTTTATAATATTACACTCAATACAAGTTTATTAATAAATTTAAAAAAATAAAAAAAATCTAAAACTTTTATGAAAGAATAAGTAAGGTTACAAAAAATAGACAAGATGTGAAAAAAAATTGAATGAATTTACAAAAAAACGAGCGCATTTATTTTTAAAAATATGGAAATAATAAAGAAAATCAACGGAATAAAAAGTTGAGTGAATGTTGTAATAACAAAATTGTGTAAAATAAAAAAAAAATTAAATAATTTGCATAAAAAGAAGAAAATTATAGAAAATCCTAAAATAAAAAGTTAAATAAATACAAAAAAATATCAAAAGTAAAGTAAGAAAAAATCTTAGATTTTTGTAAAAATAAGAAATTTATAAGATAAAATTAAACAGTTTCAAAAAAATGAAATCTCTTAGAAATCTTGTAAGAATTAAAAAAAGGATTATTGTTAATATATGGAAAATAATTAATAATATTTCATTATTGTGCATTAATTAATATGCATTTAAAGAATTAGTTAAAATTTAAAAATTTTAATAAATTGGAATATGAGTTAATTGACGTTTGAAATTTATTTAAATTATAATGAATATAAAAATTGAATACTATCTTTTGTTATCTTCATACTAAAAATTTGTGGATCGTAGGTATTTTGATCATCTGTATTAGCACAATTTTTTAAATTTTATAAAGAATAAAATAAGGCAAATGTTATCAAAATAAATTGAATAATGTAATTATGATGATATTTGATTAAAATTAATCAAATAAGATAACAATATTATATTTTGTGGAAAATTTCATTAATTTCAAGATATCAAACTATTTAAACAGATCATAATAGAATACAGAATAAACTGATATATACAAGACTAGAAAAATATATTTCAAGAATTTTTCATTTTTATTTTTAAGTTTAACTGAATTAAGAAGTAATTTTTATTATCTTCAAATTTTTTTTCTTGAAAACTGAAAGAAACATTTTTGGTAAAATTGGTAGTTTGAACCGAAGATTTCTGAAAACATTTGAAAACTGTTTAAAACTTGTTCACAACTATTTAGAACTAGTTTAAAAATGCATGTTTATAATAGGCTCATAACTATTTAAATATATTGATAATTATTTACAACTGTTTAAAACTAATTTAAAACAGTTAATAACTTGTTTAAAACTGTTTAATATTACTGAGAATTGTTTAGAACTATTTAAAACTATTTAGAATTTGTTTACAACTGTTCAAAATTACTATAATTGTTTTAAATTTTGTAATGCACAGTTTAAAAACTATTAAAAATTTTTAAGAACTCTTTTAGAATTGTTTAGAATTCGTTCTATCTGTTTGAAACTAGTTTGAAGATATTTAAAACATGATTAAAACTATTTAGAGCTGCTTTAAAATTTTTTAGATTTTATTTTTTGATTATATATCTATATAGTTTTTATATCTGTACAGTTTTATATATTCAATTAAACGGATTAAAACGAATTTAAAAAATACATATGCCCAGCAACAATCAGCAAACGTAAGTCAGTATTGAAGTAACATTTGACTTAACATTTGTAGGTTATGTCAGACTAGATTGATTTATTTTCAACTTTTAAGTAGTTTCAAGATTTTATTTGTTTTAGTCTATAAAAAAAGATCTTAAAAACAATAAATGTTGATAATTTTTATAAATTAATATAAAATATGTAGTCAATTTTATGTGAGTATATACATTTGTTAGGTTATGTCAGGTTAAACTACTTATTTTCAATTTTTACTAGCTTTTATAACTTGCTTAATGTTTCTTGATTTAAATTAGTAAATATAAATCCTATATAATAATGATTAGTATGTATTTTCAAGTTAATATTATATTAATAAACCATAAAGGACGTATCTCATAAATTGGTACCAGTTTTAAAAAGTGAGCTTTATTATATGACAATTGCTGTCCCATAAATTGGGACACTTAGGAATTTATGAACCTATTATAAGACACACATTTATTTAGAATAATTTAATGAATTTATATAAACTACAGGGATCACAGGTTATCCCCTATTCACCTTTTTTCCCCTATTTTAAAATTTTGCACCTATTTCCTCTATTTGGAAGAATTGTCCCCTATTTCCCCTTTTTCTAATTTTCAGTATTAAAGTTTATAGTTATAGCCAAAATTTTTAGCAGTTCAACATAGATACAAAAATTTTATAAAACCCCAGCCCAATTGATTTATATTAACCTGTATCAGCAATCGATAGAAAATCCTCATTAAAAATACATGAGGAAAAATAAACTTTTAAAAAAACATTCCCAACTTTTCTAATTTATAAGCTGAAAATATTTTAGGTCATAAATTTCTTCATTTTTAGCCATATTTTAAGATACGATGTTTAAAGAAATTAAATTTTCCAAATGTCGGATGTTATAAAAAATATGTATAAATAATACGTTGCAATATGTGCAATCTTTTATCACATAAATTAATAAAATCCAAGATTAAAAATGTAGTGGATTGAAAAATAGTGAAGACAAGAAACTAGTGGCCACAATTTACATTTATTATAAAATTCAAAATTACAACTTTATTCCCGACACGCTTCGGTCGTCCTCAGAGGTTTTGACTAGAACTCCCTTCCCCTTAATCTTTTGCCGCAATTTCGACTGCCTTTCCCGCATTTTCTAAGAATTTTCCCTCGCAATAATTAATCGGAAGACTAGTGGCGCAGGTTAACGAGAAACGACTCATTTACAAAATATATATCCCGCGAATCATTTTTCAAATACAAAAATTTATACAGTCAATTTACAACATCCTCCCACCTTGAGGTTTTACCTCAACATATTTAAACTTCTATAATGCTGACAAATAAATTGCAAAACTTAAAATTAAAATGTATTCAATAATTCCATTCAAAGAAAACAGTCGCTCCGGGTCGACAACATGCTACCACTTTTTCTCCTCCAAATTTACATGTTGGAAGCCGAAAATGAGGTGTACACGCGAAAACAACTTTTTCTCCGGACTAAGATTATAACACATTGTCCTGCCTACAGTTATAAGTTTGCAACCATTTGCAATCAAAATTCTGTTCAAAAAATTACAAAACTATAAATATCACAACCTTCATAAATCTAGCTTAAGATCAAAAACAATTTAACTCTGGAAATAGTTAGGTCTTTTTATCATGCGTCCACTGCGAGTCATAGTCTCTACAATATTTTTGTCTTGTCTATCTATCGAAATTTTGTTAAATTCCTCTTTGTTCAATTTTTCACAGTTTTTAACTTCGCCAACAATTTTGTCCGAAACTTTAAAGGGAACGTTGTTAAAATTTTTACATTCAATTTGCGAGATTTCTAGGGGGTAAATTCGCTGGATTGGTCTCTTTAATCTACCTTCTTTTGTTTTTAATAGAACAACTCGGACGCTACCATCTCTACCTACAAATAACTCTTCAACTTTTCCTAAAGGCCAGTCGATTCGTTTATGATTATCATCACCTACAATCACAATATCTCCGATTTTTACATTGTCGTATTTTTTAGATTTACACCTGGAAGCTAACTGACCTAAATATTCTATTCGAAATCTCTTCCTTAAATGTTCTACAATTTCCTGTCTACGCCTGTATCTGTTGGTTAAATCGATTTTACAAATTATATCGATATCAGGCGTTCCTGTCTCCTTAATTTCATGCAAAAACATAGCTGGAGTTAGCACCCTTAAATCATCCGCTGATTCAGAGATATAAGTCAGAGGTCGTGAGTTTAAAACCGATTCACAGTCACACAATACCGTAGACATTTCCTCAAACGTCAGACAAGATTTTCCCAGTATCCTACGCAAAAGATTCTTTAATAAACCGACTAGTCGCTCCCACCATCCTCCCCACCAGGGGGCTGATGGTGGATTGAAATGCCACTGAATCTGTTTCGCAGAACAATATTTAGAAATATAATCCCAGTTTAACCTTTTAAATGAATTGTTCGTGCCAACAAAATTCAGCCCGTTGTCACTGTACATGATAGTCGGTCTCCCTCTACGACTAATGAAACGTCGTAAACAACATAAAAAAGCTTGCGCTGATAAAGAGGTAACCAACTCCAGGTGTATCGCTCGATAAAGTGCACAAGTAAACAAGCAGATCCAACCCTTTTGCTGACCTCTCAAATACACCGGTCCGGCAAAATCCACGCCAGTAATCTCGAAAACACTGGCTTCTCTTACGCGATGAATCGGCAAAGGAGCCGGAACCGCTTCTATATGACTGGAATTAAATCTTTTACATTTAACGCACTTTGAAATAACTGACTTTACTATTCTTCTCATTGACAAAATCCAAAATTTTTCTCTTAATTGACACATAACAATTTGTACCCCAGCGTGACACATACTTTCATGAGTTTCTCTAATGAGAAGCTTTACTGCTTCATGTTTTCCATCTAATAAAATTGGAAACAAAAAGGGAAAATTATCCTGACGTTCAATAATTTTAGTTTGCAATCGTATAAGACCGTCTGTATGAATAAAGGCCTGTAACGATGCTAATTTTTGATCATTTTTTGGTAAAAACATTTCAGATTGTAAAGTTTTCAAAAATTTCAATTCCGTTTCATACAACTCTTTACATGTGATTTGTAAACCCTTTTCATTTTCAATTTTAAGTTTATAATTCTTAAATCGTAACATGATTGCAAAAAATCTTATCAATTTACTATATGATGAAAATCTTCCTATTAAATCTAAATTCGGTTTCTCATTCAGGTTAACCATCGAGACTTGTGCCGTTTTCTTTAATTCCGTCGTTATTTCGGATTCGTCAATATTACATTTCTCTTTTGGCCAATTTTCCTCGTTCTCGCGAAGCCAAGCAGGCCCCTCCCACCAAAGTGAGTCAAGAAATTGTTTTGCGTCACAACCACGTGATGGGAGGTCGGCCGGATTCATTTCTCCCGGCACATGTCTCCATGTTCCTGTTTTCGTCAATTCACGAATTTCTTTTACGCGATTATAAACAAATGTATTCCACTGCATGTCACGATTGATCCATGCCAAAACCGTACTTGCATCTGACCAATAAACAACGGGCACATTGCCCCACTCTAACGCCTTAACAACTTCATTTGTCAAACGACTCCCGATAGTGGCAGCTAATAATTCCAATCGTGGAATCGTGGTTTTTTCCGGTGCTATTCTAGTTTTTGCACTAACAAATCGAATTTCAGTACCCTCCAATTTTTCTATACGTAAGAAAATTACCACGGCATATGCCAGTTTACTTGCATCACAAAACGCGTGAAGGGATAAACTCCCCTTTCCAAATTTTCTCGGAATTTCAACATGATTTAAATATTGCAATTGTTTAACCCATTTTAAAAATTCGTCGCTAGTCTCTTTGTCTACGGGTACATCCCAATCCTTTTTTAATTTCCACAGCTTTTTTAAAATTAATTTAGGAATCAACGTTACCGGACAAACAAAACCCACAGGATCGAAAACTCTGTTTGCTGCGGAAAGAATTGTTCGCTTTGTTACATCCTTCTGAAGGTCAATATTCAAAACCGCCGGATTTATTGAAAGAGTATCTCGTTTTTTATTATATAAAATGCCTAAGATTAACGTAGAATCTTTTTTCGTATTGTCATTCGTATATTCCCAGTTTCTCAAGTCAAAACTCCCTTTACTTAAAATCTCCTTAGATTCTTTTATAAACGTACTTAATTCTTCAATTGAATCGACGCTCGTCGTGCAATTGTCAACATAAAACGAATCTTTTAATTTTAATATCGTTTTTTCTGACCAGCCATCTTTAAAAAACCTTTCTGAGTTTGCTCGTAACATAGTTGATAAATGGAGTTCCAAGACTGCTCCTAATAAAAAAGGGCTACAAGTTAAGCCAAAAACAACCCTTTTATGTCTAAAAATTTGAATTTCTCCATTTTTATACCATAAGAATCGCAAAATATCACGATCCTTTTCGTTAATTTCAATTTGCAAAAAGGCTTTCCGTATATCGGCAATCACGGCTATTTCATTCTGTCTAAGACGAAATAGAGAGGTCGGAATTAATTCAATTAAATTGGGCCCCTTTTCGAGACACTGATTTAACGAAGGGTGGCCCTTTTCACTAGAAGACGCGTCAAAAACGGGGCGGATTCGTGTCGTACTTTCCAATTTAACTACATGACGATGAGGTAAATAATGTGCGTCTCTTTCTAACTCATTCTCCGGTACCAATTCTACAATATCTTCATTTAACCAATCCAAAAAAACTTTATCATATTCTTCGAAAAAACCGTCCGCTTTCAATTTCTTTTCTAAATTTCCTAATCGTATTTTTGCAATACTCAAATTTGATGACACCGGGGCATGTTCATCCATCCACGGTAAACTCACGGTATAACGATGATTTTCGTTTAACGCAACGGTGTTCAAAAAATTCTCTTTTACGCGTTTTTCTTTTTCGAGACGATCTAATTTTTCGCTGGGATCTTTAATACCGATAGTATCTAAACTCCAAAGATCAGAGACCTTGGATTCATTAACAAACATTGTAAGAGTCGTCATTGCAAATTCATTCCGATTACTCTCTGGTACTGCACCTATAACAGTCCAACCTAAACGTGTCTCGATAGCGGTTAATCCGTTAAAACAATCATATTTGTTCCCAGTCAATAATTTTCCTACCACGTCAGCACCTATAAGCAAATCGATTGATTCTTCAACTTTTTGCGAGTTAGGATCAAAATCAGAAAGTTGAATACCTTTTTTCTCTAATTCAGTAATCCATGCTGCCTGTTTAATACAAGGAATATCATTGCAAATAATATGTTTATTCATTACTTGAAAATTGCACGCGTAATTTCCGGTATTACTTCTTACTCGTACCAAATAAATATCATGCTTCTCATTTTTCGTTCTTTCCCCGCCAAACAGAGAATGTACCACCTCTCTTTCCCCTAAGGGTTCATATTCTAAAAACTTAGCAACTCGAGATGTAATATAGGATCGATGTGAAGCCGAATCAAGGACTGCTCGAATTATTATTTCTTTAGAACCAGAAAATAAAACAACGCGCAATGTTTGCAAGTAAACGTCCGGCAAACTACAAAAATTTGCTAAATTCTGTTCGACAATTTTACCACTATTTGAACTCGTTGTCAATTGATCAGATGTCTCAGAGTTATTCTTACTATTTAAAAACGGACATAATATAATAGAATGACGTTTGCTACACCGAGAACACGTGATTCTTACTCTACAATCCTTTGCGCAATGTCCGCGCTTAATACATTTAAAACAACATTTATTCTTACCCGCAATATTCTTTCTATCCTCATATGACATCTTTTTTGCTTTCTCACACACTGCACTATCGTGCTCACCACTACAGAAAACACACACAAATCTTTTCGGCTTATTTTCACTGGTTAACAGAACACTGGCACTAGGAAGATCTCTTGATGACCATGTTGATTCCTTGTTCCCTTTGGCCTTCTCCTTCTTCCCTCCTTCTCCCAAGACTCCGAAACCATTGACAGCCATATGTATCCTCTCCTCGCTCTCCACTTCGGTCTCCAAGAATTTTAGTAATTTCGACAAACGATTACTAGTCTCTGGATCGTCATCAGCCTGCGCACTTGCGTTGAGCGAAATTGAACGTTGCCAAGTCCTCAAAATCTCCTCGGGAAGGGACGATTCAACCAATGGATAAAGCTGACTCCACATGTGAACTTAACGCTAGTCCGACACGACATGTCGGACCCCCTCTACTGCGCCAGCTACGGGCGAGGAATTGAGGGGAAATCGAGAATCCACTCCTACGTTGTGAGTAACAGTGGTTCTCAAGATGTAACTTGCGGACTCTAGCAAATTTGTTTTTATTAATTGCAGAAACAATTATTATTATTGTCTTGTTCGTAATTGTGATATTATTGTGTGTATAAGTTGTTATTATTAAGTTTGTTTTTTATTAACATGAAATGCATAAGTATATATATATTTCTGTCTACGTCCCTGAACATAGTGGATAAAAATATATCATTGGAACATAGCTTCAATTTTATAATTTATCGGAATTTCCAAATTATTTGTAAACAAGGGAAATGAATAGAAATGTAAAATGTAATGAATAATATATTTTACTATGGTCATATGTATATTTAAAATATATATGCATATTATATATTAGTTTATTACCGTTTAATTTGTATTTATTTCGCCTGATCACTAATAAGTTTGAAATTCCGAATTTTTGTAAAATTGAGGTTATGTTTCAATAAAATATTCCTTTGCAGTTTGTTCCTTATAAATATTTATATAAATGAAAATATTTAAATTGTAGAGCTAATTAATGACATATATATTTGATATATTAATATATATTTATAAATTTTTTGTTAGTAAAAAATTTAAAGAATCTGACAAGTTTATATTTTCCTACAATGCTCTACAATTTTCTTTTTTACCCAAATAGTTTATCAGCAAGAAAATTAATTTTAATAATTTGTTAACCATAGTCGCGAAGCTAAATGTATTCTCTATAATTTTAAGGTAAGTATTTATTAATTACTTCCATTTAAATATAAACTAAAATGAAATTCATATCTAATTAATTTTAATTTTAATAGAAAAAAAAGATACAACTCCTTATTATTGTTAACATTTTTTGTTATTTATAATTTAATAATGTTGTTTTTGTGATTTAGGTAAATAAATATGTAATTATAACTGAATATTACATTTAATCTGTACATTGATTTTATTATCCAATTTTAAGCCCCGCCCACGACACTTCATCCGTGCTTTCCAATGACGGACACGATTGCGCATGTGCGAATATATGCTTGAATTTAAATTACCTATCGTTTTTGTATTGGAAAAAACATTGTTTTTCTCCTGTTGTACAAACATTTGTAAATTTTAGCGTTAAATTTAAAAAAAAGCATTGTTTTAGTGAATTTTATATTTTAAACCAATAGATTTTATAAATTCGTAATGAAGAGAATAGGATATTTGCCACAAAGCAATGAACAGCATAACCTCAAATTCTTCAGTAGACTTGTGTTACCTTTTATTTACCTCTTTTGAAATAGAAAAATTTTTCTTTTGTAATTTAATACTTTTTGTTGTAAATATTATTTAATGTATTTCCATTGCAGTAGTTAAAGTATGTTAAATAAGTATAGTAAATTGAAAGTTTAAAATTAGTTCAAGATAATCTGAATTATAATATTTTGTTGTTTATAAAATTTAAAACATTTTGCTTTTACAGGTGATCAAAATACCTGCGATATATGAATTTTTAATATGAAGATAACAAGAACTATTGAATTACTTAAAATTGAAATACATATTAATGAAGACACAATAAGTAAATAGTATTAATTAATTTCCATATTCGCAATGAACCTATTTTTAAATTTTTATTTTAATTCTAAGAGATTTCATTGCTTGGAAACTGTTTATTTTTTATCTTAAAATATCTTATTTTTACAAACTTTTATTGTTTCGTTTTCTTTTATTTTTGATATTTGTCTTTTTATTTTAGTGTTTTCTTTATTTATTTCTTATTTTTATGACAATTATTTTGTATTATTTACACAATTTTATTATTATAACACTCACTAGACTTTTTATATCCTTTATTTTCATATTTATTTAAATATTTATAAAAAAACAAATAAATACGCTCTTTTTTTCCACATCTTGTCACTTCTTTGTCAAAATTTACCTATTCGCTAATAAATTTTTAGATTCTCTGTATTTTTCTAAATTCATTGTTGGACTTTTGTTAAGAGTAATATTATAAAAATATTGTCTATTTAATTTTCCAAAATTGTCCTTTTTTTTAAGGAATTTTGAATTTCCTATGTGCATTTTTTATTTATCTAGATATTCAGTTTTCACATTCTTTTTATTAATTACAATTTGTGTAGTGGATTATTACCAAATTTTCTTATTCTTTACTGGTTTGTTACATTACGGAAAAAACATTTCTCCATTTTTTCCTATTTATTTAATTCTCCTGATGTTTCACAATTTTTTTACTCGTTTCTTTCATTTTAATTAAGTTTAAAATTTTTGTAATCATTTTTCCTTTTTTTAAAATGTCTACTTTTTATCCTACAATTACACACTTTTCAAATCATTTACTCTACGTTTTTATCTACATTTTTTAATTTATCAATTTTCTACTTCTTTAAAGACTTTAATTTTTTTATTTTATATTATATGTAACTTGTCTCCTGCAATCCTTTTTTTAAACATTTCATTATGAATTTTTAATAACTTTCTTCATTCCTTTTTTATTTTATTTGAAAAAATAATGCTCTAATTTTTCTAAGTTTAAAATTGTCTTTCTTTTCTTTAGTAATACAGTTTAACGTTTTTTCAATTATCTTCTTCATTATTGTTTTCAATCAGAAATCATGTTTGTACATAGTTAAATTTTTTGTAAACTCTTTCTACTCTTTTATATATTTTATACTTAAATATAATTTTTTTTTTAATTTTCTTATTTATTTTTGGACATAATTTGTTTGATTTCAATTAAATGTTTTACTTCATTACTTTTTATCAAATGTTCCTAGTTGAAAAAAATTAGCTAGTTACAAATAAACATTTGAAAATTTTATACATTGATTATTTTAAGAAAGAAAAAAAGATACTTTTGATTTAAATCACAAAAATCTACTTTAAACAAAAAAATTATTATTTTTTGCATTTTTATTAGCCTTGATTAAAAAATGTGTACATTAAAAAGTTGAGCAAATGTTTATTAACATAAATTTTTACAAGAACCAAAGCTTACAAACTAAATATAAGAAGATTTTTCTTAAAACAAATAAAAATTAGTTTTCATCTTCCAGAATGGCCATAATTCTGTTAAATTTGTTCCTTCGTTTGTAGAGAGGTAATTTTCTAAATTTTTGTAACATATTCTTTTCATAGCCATGAAGAATAACTGGTTCAGCAAAATTGATTGCCTGCTGCAAAAAATTTTCAACTTTCTCAGTGCATTTCTTTATAATTTTGTCACCTTCGTCTTCGCTACTGTCATCTGATGTCTTTTTCTCTAATTCATCCATAACATTTTCAAATGCCTGATGAAGTTCTGCCTCTAAAAAATTATATACAGTAATATTACATAAAAAATTTAGTTTGCAGTTTTAGTAACATGTAACAGATATTATTGACAAATACATATAATCCACGGTGTTACTGAATCTATTTTGAAATAAAATTTTTTTGTAACTCTAAGGTGTAAAAAATACATTTTTTTAGACAATATTAGAATGCTTTACAGCCAGAAAGGAGATATATTTTAAAACAAAACTAGGACCCTATGATTCTTAATAAGCTTTTTCAATCAAACATTGCTACCAAACTCAAAAACTTATAAACTGCTGTCAGTTTTTGAGTTTGAGGTTCTACATTTACTCTAAAACATGACCACAGGATCTAAGTTTTGTTTTGAAATGTCGCTCTAGGACAGAAACTATATTGTTTAATTGTAATTATAGGGTCAAACCACTGACTTTCGACCAAAGGTGGTCGCTGACATATTTTAAAAAGTATTAAAACCTGTATTATATGTATTATTGAAGTATCTAAATTCAACTTCTGAAGTTGTTTTAGTTAATTTTTTTATTTTTCAACCGTAAATTGTAATTAAAAGAGCAAGTGTTAAGAAAAAATGGCGATTTTAATTCATGTTTTATACGCTTTTAATTTAGAAAAAAAAACATTTATTTCCTGTATTATAAAGAAAATCCGTTTAATTAGTATCCAAATATTTATTTTCATTAATATAATTTTGTGTAAAATGAAAAAGAATAGTAATAAAATTAACTTAATGTTGATAAAAAATCGGTCAATTTTTGTCATTTTTAAAGTCTTTTTTTTAGAAATCTACTTCACAAATCTTAATGAAACTTACCATTATGATTAATTTGTGTAGTTTAAACATATTTTCACTGAAAATAAGTCAATTTATTTATTTTATTATTAAATAATTCTTTCTTGAAATTTTGAATTTAACCACAAAACACACATTTTTGAACTTACACAACTTTTTTCTGGATGGATTTATAAAATTAACACTTTCCACATATCTAAGTTTTTATAAAATCTACAACATATTACATTTTTGCGAATGTAAGTTATTTAATTTACGAATTATTTAATTTTAAAATTGAATAAAAAAAGGTTATTTTTTATTTTTTAAAATACACTCTGAAGTTTCACAATCGATTATTGATTTTAAATTCAAAGGATTATGATTTACAATTTGTCAGTTTTAATTTAACCTATTAATCAAAACGTTGATTGATTATAAACTTTCTTTGTTATGCGTTGTTCTGTAGGTATTTTGTGCAATGAGAATTGCGAAAAAAAAACTTTCTTTTGAACCTTTCGAGAAATTATTTGAAAATAATAAAGTTTTTTTTTTGAATTATGGTTCAATGGTTTTAATTATTTATTATTTATAATTTATATGATATTACGTCTAGTACACGTTTAAAAATCTATTTATCTATTTATCTATGATTTTATTTGAATTCATAAATATTTTCATTAATAAATATTAAGGTTTATTAAATTGTTAATTAATAGAGAAAAGTAGAGAATTAAAAATAAAAATAAATACAATGTTTTCCCTAATTATTTTAACAAATTAGCATTTCAAACTGAAAATGTTTCTGATCATTAGTTACTGAGATTTATTTGATTAATTATAAGAAACTAAAATACAATTAGGAAAAAAATACATTCAATTTTCAATGATTTTAACATATTATTTATTGTAATAAATAAATAGATTAAATTATAACTGACAAAATGTAAATAATAATCTTTTGAATTTAAAATCAATAATCGATTGTCAAACATCAGAGTGTACTTTAAAATATAAAAAATAACTTTTTTTTATTCAATTTAAAACTTAAATAATTCGTAAACTAAATAACTTAGATTGGCTATAATTTAAAATAATGTAGATTTTATAGAAACTTAGACATGTGAAAAGTGTTAATTTTATAAATCCATCCAGAAAAAAGTTGTGTAAGTTCAAAAATTTGTGTTTTGTGGTTAAATTCAAAATTTCAACACTGAATTATTTAATAATAAAATAAATATTTGACTTCTTTCCAATGAAAATATGTTTAGACTACACAAATTAATCATTATGGTAAGTTTAAAAACGCCATTTTTTCTTGACACTTGCTCCTTTAATTACAATTTACGGATGAAAAAAAAAAATTTAACTAAAAAAACTTCAGAAGTTGAATTTAGATACTTCAACAATACATATAATATAGGTTTTAATATTTTTTAAAATATGTCAGCGACCACCTTTGGTCGAAAGTCAGTGGTTTGACCCTAATATAGTTTTCTTTTTCAAACGTATCTCTATAACAGGAAATACTTTGGTTTCAAATAATTACCAAGTGATTTGAAAATAACAGAGACTTTCATTCTATCCTACCTTTATAGCCAATATCTTTTTAATTTGATTTCTGTTTATAATTTGGTTTCTAAAAGGCAAGCTGAACATGGTCGAAACTGAAAATCAATTTTCTCTCAAGAAACTTGTTTTTCAAAGAATTTTAGATGACAAATATTTATTAGTTTGACTGAAAGAAAATTTTTTTAAATGTAGGTATGAAGATTTTAATTACATTCTTTAAGTCTAAACTCTCGTATCTTTTAAATTTAAGAAAAACAAACCTTATAAGTATTATAACTTTATAAATAATTGGGATATCTTCTTCTTTTTTACGGCCTGATAAAGTTGAATGCCTTTTTTAAAAATCTATTCAACAATTTTAAAAGTTTTATAAAATAAAAAGAAATAGGCCGTTTTATTAAAGAAATTTTAAATTGCAATTTCTCAAATATCCACACTGTTTTTTTTATTGCAATTATTTTTTTAAATTATCGTCATAGTTTACGTAAAGGAGAAAACAATTATTTCTTGTTCTTTAAAATGAAAATTCCATCTTTCTCAAAAAATACAGTGGATATCAACAAATTTTCTAAATAAAAATTATTCCTCTGCTCAAAATAAAAAAAAAAAAATTTCCTTTATATTTTTCTCTATTTTTCGCTTTTATAAGAAACTTCATTACAATTTGATTAAAAGACAATGTTTGGAAAACTTTGCAGCCTTTTTGGATGCAAATAAGCAAATAATTATTTTACAAAAAGTGTAGTACTTCATCAGGTGCTTTTAAATTTGAAGCATATCACATTTATAATTTAAAGAACTACAAAACTTAACTAAAAAATGGCTTCTCTTTTTACATGAAACAAACATGTTATTATAATTAATGTAACCAAACATTTTAAAGATACAAGTGTACATTCTTCATAAAAAAATATCTTAAGCTAAAATTTGTTGTTAAATAATAATTGTTTAATAATTGCTGTTCTTTTATTTCTCTCTCTTTCAATCTAGTTAAAACGTCATCGTATTTTGACAACTAATAACTTATGCTACTTGCTTTACTTAAAAGGTATTGAATAAATCAAATTTGATTTAGATATAGTTTTCAACAAAGTGTTGTTTAACAGTAGCCAATAAATAATATTGTAAATAACGTTTTAAAGAAATAAATGAGCTACTATTTGTCAACATTAAATAAAAACTACATATTTCCACTAGGTTCAAAGATGAAATATACATTGTTAAATAATTATTATTTGACAATAATTTTTGAGACAACATAATCTATTTCGATAAATATGAAACTTGATATTTTAAAGTTTGCTGAAATTAAGTTTAATAATATTTGAATGCAGCCAAAAAACCACTGCTTCATTTAACTCTTTAAATGAAAAGATTCTAAAAATATAAATACAAAATTCCATGTCATGAAAAATTAGATATCTTTTACATATAAATGCTTCTGATAAATTATACCTTTTCTAACATTTATTTCCTTCTCTACATCCAAAAGCAGTGTAAAGTTGTCTAAAAATTATATTCTTATAGAATTTTTACAACATTTGTTGAAAAAACGATAAATTAAAAAAAATATCAAGAGAAACTTTTGTAATGTTTTTTGAAGATGAACAAGTTTTATCTAGAAAATTGTTTGATATATAATATATTTTTTGAGAAAGATTAATCTTTTCTTTAAAAAGAATGAAACATACTTTTTCTCTCTTTTACGAAAATTTGGCATAAGCAGGGTGTCTAGGAAACTGGCAATTTTAAATTCACGGAAAACTCCCGGATTTTCCGGATCATAGAGCACAATTTTCCAGGTTTCTTAAAAATGAAAATTAAAGTTTACAATTTTGAAATAATATATATTATTAAGTACTTGAGTAGCGTTTTTAATGTTTTTATTAGGTTTCATATTGTAATAACCATTTAGTTACGCAATTAAATTATTAATTACAAAATTTTTTTTTATAAAAAAAGTAAATTATTTGTTTTATTTAATTAAGCCAATTTTTAGGATGACTTTAATATTAATAATAAGTATGGTTAATATTTCATAAATTCTATAGGTTAATTTGTTTAGATTAAAGAATTCTAATTTTTTTTTTTTTTAGTATAGGGCTTTTTATAATAATGATGAGGGGATGATTTTCAAGATCAATTTATTCAATATTAGGGGGTATTGAAGCAATTGCTCAGTCTGTCAGAAATTGATTTCAAATATTAAGAATTATTTATTAATCAATTTAAAAGTCGATTCTTGCCTTTTTAATTATTTTCTTCAAACTTTAATTATATTTTTCTAATTTTTATTTACATTTTACAATTTTTAAAAATAATTTCTTCACTTTTCTTCAATTATTAATTATTTGCTTGAATTTATAATTATTTTTTATATTTGACAAGTATTTCCTTAGTTTTAAACTATTAAATTTATGTAAAAAAAAATTTTCCCCTACTTCTAATTATTATTTCTTTAAATTTGTTGTTACATTTTTTGAGTGGTGTAATTATATTCTGCAATTTTAATTGTTTTACCTTTATAAATTATTTTATTCTCTACACTCTACCTTACTCTACACTAACCTTAAATGGTTTCTTATGAAAGGTTCTTGCACCCGAAATTTTATTGTCTACTTAAAATCTGTGAGGTTCTTAGGGTACTTTAAGACCAAAAAACAAAATAATGGACGGAGCCCTGTTTCCAAAACTTCAATTTTTCTTTTTCAAATAAAGAAAATTCAATTTCCTTTCAAGAATTTTCATTTTCTAAAAAGAATTTCTACACAAAAGTTATATACCTAGACATTAAAGAAGGGAATATTTTTTATCAAAACCTACTTTTTTTTTATACAATTCATAGTTTTCATGAAAATGGAAGAAAATAATTTTTTAATGATTTTAAATCAATTTAACCTGAAGATGCTCGCATCTGGATGTTTATTGTTGATTTTCGTTATTTAATATGAATATACGATTGCACAACAAAAATAAAAATATTTGCCAAAAAATTGTTGAGATATTTGTATGAAAAATTTTATTTTGACAAAAGGAAATTTTGTCAATAAAAGTGTAAGTATAAATTAAATTATTAAAACAATTAGTTCAAGTTTCTTCTTATAGTTTTATTGAAAAAATTTTCTTTTGTGGAAATAAAATTTCTAATAGACATTTTTCAAACATTTTTGGGCAAAGATTTTTATTTTTGTTGAACAATCATACATTTAAATTGAATAACGAAATAAGACAAGAAATATCTAGATTTCAGTATCTTTGGGTTAAATTGATTTAAAAACATTTAAAAAATAAATTTTTTTCGATTTTCATGGAAACTATTGATTATATTAAAAAAAAAAAAAAAAGGTTTTCATAAAAAATATTCCCTTTTTTAATGTCTATATCATTTTTGTATAAAAAGTGTTTTCAGAGAACGAAAATTCTTTAAACAAAATTCATTTTTTGTTATTTTAAAAAGAAAAATTAAAGTTTTTCAAAAAGTGCTCCGCCCATTATTTTCTTTTACTCTTAAAATACTCTAGGAACCTCACAGATTCTAAATACACATTAAAATTTCGAGTGCAAGAACCTTTCATAAAGAACCATTTCGGGCGCACCGTGTAATGTTTTCTTTTTAAATAATTTTCTTTAAATTTCAATTATTTTCGTGATTTTCAATTGTTTTCTTAAAATCTCAATTGCTTTTTCTCATTTCAATTAAATTTTTCACATATCTTGCAATTTATTTACAATTTACAATTATTTTACTATTTTCCTTATTTCTTGATTTTTTTTACTTTCCAATATTTAACTGAAATTTAGGTATTTTATTCAAGCATTCTAATTAATATTTACAAACTCCCTTACCTATTTTCATGCAGTTTTTGTGATTCCAATGCAACTTTATTGACACTTGTTTTTTCTTTAATTTTCATTATTTCTGTAATTTTTCAATAGTTTTTTTTTTTTTTAATTACTTTCCATAATTTATTTTTTTGAGTTTTCAATTATTTCCTTCAAATTTCAGTCATACTGTTCTATTTTTGATTATTCATAATTATATTAATCTGTTTTCAATCATTTCCTACAAAATTTTTATTATTTTAATCAATTCAATTGTTTTCTTCAATTTTAATTTCTTTTCTCTAAATTTCAGTTTCTTCAGTTTCGCTTAAATTCTTATTTTTTAAATTCTTTAGTTTTACCTTAAAATATCTTCTTGGGTTTAGTCTACCCGAAGTCTGTGCGAGCTAAAACGCTCCAGTTCGCGCCACCTTTTACAATCTTTAAAGTACATTATATTACATTCTCCTGACATTTTCAAAAAATTTCAGGATTTCCCGGATCACTAGACACCCTGTGTTAAGGACAGTAAATGACAATTTCCAAAAGACATTTCGACCAAAACAAAAAAAAATTATGCGGTTTTTCATTAATTGCAATTCAAAATTTTTTTTACTAAAACGGGCGCCACTTCTTCATTTTTTAACATTTTAAAAACTGTTTAATAGATTTTTAAAGAAGGCTAATAACTCTTTTAGGACTTACAAAAAGAATAAGATATCCGATTTATTTAAAAAGTTATTACACTTAAAAAAAGCGTAATCAAAAATTATTTGCAAAATAACTTTTTCGAGATGAAATTGATTTTCAGTTCCGACCTTCAATTTCAACTTCTCTTGTAATATCGTATAAAAAAAAAAAATTTGTATACAAATTTCAGTTATCTAACAATATTTTTTTTCTATTTACCCCAGAGCACTGTTAATCAACATGGTATTACCTTCCATCGCTTTATCAACGTTGTCAGCAATATTTTCTGCAGCGTTGTTTGACACTTCTCCTGCAGCATTGTCTGCACCTTGCTCTATTCCGGCGTCTTCGTCCTCATCTTCAGCATCATCATAGTCATCTGCACCACGCTCTGCAAAAGCATTGTTTGCAGCCAAATTGAAGTTACAGCCAGTCCTAAATGTATTGAAAAATAATTTGCAACGTAACAAAATTTTTATTTTCATATAATAATTAAATGTCAACACGTCTCCATTTTTACAAATTTTTCAAAGCTAGAATTATTTAAATAATTTTATGAATTAAAAATATTTATAATTTTTTTCAATGTCAATACTTTCAATTGTATAACTAAATTACTTTTTGAATTAAGAAATATAGAAAATTTTTTAAAATAATAAAGTATATTTTCTTTAAAAAGATTTTAAAAGCTTTCAACAATTACAATTTGAAAGTATAATAAAAATTTACACATTTCCATACAGTGGACTTCTATCATTAAAACAAAATAAAAGAAAGGTATCTGTGATATCTATTTACAATATTCATACCTGCGGTGTCTGATATGGCCATCAAGGAACATCATTTGATAATAATAATCCCAATCGGGAGTTTCCTCTAAAGCCTCAGAGCCACTTGGGACATACTTATTTTTTATTTTATGTTCCTTTGTAAATCGTGCTTTTAATGAGGCCCACCTTTGCTGTATTGCTTTTACTGGAAAATATGTAATTCATGGTTACATTTCAATTCTAAACTGAATACCGTAAATCTTGCAAATTAAAAAAACAGTCCGGTTAAAATAACCGGAATTCCGGTTCTTTCAACCGGAATGTTTATTCAGTGCATTAAACAGTCTTTCTACAATCTACGAAACTTTTTGTTAAAAAAAAAGTTGTAGCGTTATTTAATTCATTATAATCAAAAATTCATAAATCTACAAAATTTATTTTACAGTACATAACAACAAGTTTATCATCAACAGGGGTAATTTTATCTTACCAGGAGCAATTACACCTATCCTCAGTTTTTGATATGTAAAATCTTTATAATGAAATATAAGAAATTTCCGTGAGGGTTAAATATTGTTTGATAGTTGCTTTACTTAATAAATGGAATGTAATTATGTTCTCAGAAAGTAGAAAAAAAATCTGAAAGCCGTGAAAATTAAGCTGCAATTTTTAAAATTGAGGTTCAGACCTTTAGGTGTTCCAAAGTGTTTCTACAAATATTAATGATAAATCTTGATTATTTATTTGTAATGGTGTTATACGTCATGTGCTAAGTTCTTATTCTATATTGTTAGATAGAAAAAAAAAATTACAAATTGGCAAACGCGTATTTTGTGGGTAATTATAAACATTATTTTAAATCAATTATTCTTCGAAAATTTCGTTCGCAGTTAGTACATAAAAAGTTTATTATTTATTATTATTTATTT
Source organism: Ganaspis brasiliensis (assembly GCA_037103525.1). Lineage (NCBI taxonomy): Eukaryota > Metazoa > Arthropoda > Insecta > Hymenoptera > Figitidae > Ganaspis > Ganaspis brasiliensis. The sequence goes on along the minus strand of JAZKLR010000114.1, from coordinate 7,475,714 downwards.
TATTAAAAAGAATAAATCATTGCAAAATGAATAAAGCGATTACAAATTAAAGAAGGTAATTACAATTTTAAAAATATACTTTAAAATTTTAAAAAAAAACGTAGAATCCTGTTGCCACCCTGCTTTCATACAATTTTGACATAATTTTATATAGAAATAATATTTATACTTAACAAACAAGTTATATGTTTTTAAAGTTAATTTTTATACTTCTCCTTTTAAAGTAACTTACAAACCTTACTCGTAAATATATGGAGTTATTTAATTAACCTCAAAAATTTCAATTTCAATTTTTTAATGATTATAGATTTCAATAAAATTGCAGTATTTTTAATTCGAATTAGATTAAGAATTCCCACCAGAAATAATTCTTGTCAGCTCTTTCCTTTTTATTTTACTATACACTATGTACACATAAAATTTTATATAATTAAAACGATCGAAAATTATTTTTATGATATTCTATAAATAAACAAAGTTTGATGAATAAAAAAATGATCCAACCCTGGAGCAATTATTTATTTACTTCTTTCACAAGGATGTTGAAAACAACAACCAATAGTTCAAATCTGCTTTTTCAAATTTCATTGAGATTTCGCATGAAATCTCCTCTTCAGTAAAAAAAAGGAGTGTTTTTTTGGGTACAAGTAGGGTCAAATATCATGTGAACAGAAAGCTCAAGCCCCAGAGCACAAAACATGAGAGTGAAATAGACAGTTATATCTGTGTCTGTATCACTTGCATTTATTTTTTTCTGCTTCCAGTTTTAGGCTTTCTGCTCACATGGAATTTCAACCTTCCCCGATTAATGGTAATAATAAATTTAAGGAACACTGTAACTTACCATCTTCCTTATCCCCAGTATTACAATTGTAAATATCTGTAATTTCTTCCCATATTTTTGTTTTGTTACTTGCTTGTTTAAAAGCATTCAATTTCTTTCTATACAAGCAAGGATACATTTCGACTAAATCTATTATCATTAAATTTCTGTCCACATTTTTCTTTTCTTCTTTTACTTCCATTTCAAGAATGATGTTTTCGAATGAGAATTAATACACAATTTTAAACGACAAAACTTTAGCTTGGATTTGGTTCAGTTGATGATTTCTTGCATTCAGCAGTTCAGGGTAGAGTTACAGAATATACCAGTCAGAGATGTGAAACTCAATTCCCATTCTTTGAAAGAATCGACTTTTAGGGTGAAGTCAGGGTGCAGTCAGATTGCCAAGGATTAATGGATTAGGGACTAGAAAAGACCAATGAGATAATTGGTCACATTGGAAAGCATACTCTGATTGGTCTATTCTAATCCCTGATCCATTAATCCTTGGCCATCTTAGGGTTCTGTCTCATGCTAGGGATTAATGGATTAGGGATTAGAATAGACCAATCAGATAATTGGTCACATTGGAATGAAATTTCTGATTGGTCTATTCTAATACCTGATCCATTAATCCCTAGCATGAGACGGCACCCTTACTTCATATTATAAGAGTGAATTCATATGCGGAGGATAAGGAGCATAGACATATAAGAATTAGGTACAGTCGATATTCCCATAAATGACTTTTGGTGGTGGTTTCATTTAAGAGAGTCTGTAATGCATTTGCTGCCATCTTGGTACTGTTGAGCAGACGCATGACTGAATTATCTGGTGGAAGGGGACCAAGATAGAGGAAATTTTATTTATAGGAGTTTTGACTGTAGTTCAAGTTACCAACGGAAAACTCAAGATGGCTGCTTGCTGGTGCTTAAAAATGCATTGAAGTCAATGAAGCGAAATAATGTATTTAAAAATAAATTTTTAAAAACAAATTTTTGAACCTATGTTTATCGGTACATTATTTTTCTTGGTAATATTGCAGAATCGTTACTTTTTCGAATTTTAAAGTTTTTTAATCGGATCCAACTCTAAGTGGTGTATTTTAGCACCAAAACAAATAATCAGGTGGGGGAGCCTGAAAAAGTTTACTGCCGGAAGCCAGGGATGGGAAATTATCTGAAAATTATCGTTTTTCACGATTATCTCGATAAATAATAAACTAGGTGAGAATTATGTCCATTTCATGGACATTTCGCTTCCAAGTAAGCAAAATAATTTACTTCCTCATAGAGGAAGCAAGAAGTTAATAATATATAAGTTAATTGGGGAAGTTATTTAAAATGAAGAATTTTAAATGCAAAAAAATGTAAAATTATGAATTATTTTACGAATTCTTGATCAATTATAAAAGTTGTATAGGTCAATCGATTCGTTTTGAGATAAGGAATATGATTTTTTTATTTATTAAGTTGTATTTTTAGCATAAAAAAAAATTTTTGGCAAAAAACGATTTTTTCGATGAAAAAAGGTGCTTAAAAAAATTTGGTTGGGTATTTTTAAAAATCCTTTTGTCCAAATTTAGATATTCATGAGCTTAATAAGTCATCCAAATTTTATTGGAATCCGTTTAAGCGTTCTCAAGATATCTTGTACACAAAAAACGCTATACACACACACACACACACGCACATACACCCAGGTGCATTAATGCCTTACCCCCAACTGGTTGTCCCTGCCCATGAGAATACGTGAGAAAGAAAGAGAGGTCCGGGGTAAGGCATTTATGCACCTAGGTGTACATCTGGACATTTGCTTAGGAATGCAAATTTCGCTTTTTAGATGAAAATAAGTCGATTTAGACTATTTTTGGAAAATCGAAAATTTTAACGATCACAAAGCTTCCTCTATGAGGAAGCAAAATACCTTAAATCACTTCAAAGGAAAGTAGTAGATCTTATCAAAGTACACTTTTTATGTTCTATACATTTTTAAAAAAAGTGGAAGCATTTCGAGAAAAATGCAAAAAACTGAAAAACACTATAAAAATGGAAGATTTTTACATTAAAAAGTTGATATCTTCTAGTATGTACTAAAGCAAACTTTTTAAAAGTTTTTTACGTGTATTGACAGATATGTTACATATTTACGTAACTTAAGCCTAAAGCACAATGAATACGGTTACGGGAGCAGGGCATTAGATAATAAATGACAGAGACTGTTTCTGTCCTTTTCTGTCTCATGCTTTGGTTCCGTACACTTTTTCTATCTGCTTAGGCCTTTACGTAGGAAACTAGGAAGTGTGCATTATGGATCGGTCACAGCTGGCTGTGTATTTTAACACCAAAACAAATAATGCAGTGGGGGAGGTTGAAAAAGTTAGATAAAAAACTGCGTTTTTTAGAAAAAATTTCATTTTTTTAGCTGTAAGGATAAATCTTGTTTAGACCATTTTTTGGTGAAAATTACTTTAAAATAATATATTATGAATATGAAACTCATTAACTTAACAGAAATTTATACAGTAAAGCATATTTTGACAGCTATATATAAGTTCAGAATTGAGTACTGCTAATGCACAGAGATGGGTAGTTACAAAACCCACTAGGAAAATTCTCATTTTGAGTGTCACTTCTACGTTGCTTCAGTCCATGTCTACAGTGATGGGAAGTTACGCGTAACTCGAGGTTTTCTACGTATGTTACATAGTATACTACATGAGGCCCTTACGAAAGATTTTTATAGGAAACAAATGATAAGCTTGAAATATTTTTTCTACATTAGGTTTTGTATAATATTTTCGCGACTATAGGAAAGTTATTATAAGAACTATAAGGATGACATTATAAGAGCATAATTATAAGCAGTCATTGTAAAAATAAAATTATAAGTATATTTTTATGATAACATCATTACAAAATATTTATTACAATTTAAACTAATTATAATCATACAATTACTTATTTAATATATTAATTTTACGAATATAATTATCGAGAATATCAAAACTTATTAGAAATATAAATCATTTTATTCTAAATCTAGCAAAGACGGATTTATTATAAAATTTCATTATTTTAAGATAATACTCTAATTTGAAAAATTTATATTTGTAAAAAGTTTATTTGTAAAGTTTGTTTTCAGGAGCTTCTAACTTTTTTTTGTGGAACCTCCTATAATTTTGAGGTTTGGAATTTAATGTAATATTAATAAAATCTACTTGCCTTTAAAGTTTAACTAACGTATTTTGCTTCGTTTAGAGAATATTAAGTTTTAAAATTTCTTACTTAAAAAGGTTAATTTTGAAACTTGAAGTTAGCATACCATGTTCAATAGTGTCATTATTTTAATACAAATATAATTTAAATGGAGCCATGTGAAATTGCTGTGTTTACTTTAATTTTTAAAATTAACCTTTTTGAGTAGAAAATTTTAAAATCTAATATTCTCTAAAGGAAGCAAAACACGTTTTTTAAACTTTAAAGGCAAGTAGATTATATTCATATTAAATAATATTCAAAACCTCAAGATATTCTACGTTTAGAATAAAATGATTTATATTTCTAATAAGTTTTGATACATATTGTTTTGTAATGTTGTTATATCATGAAAATATTCTTATAATTTTGTTTTTACAATGATTGCTTATAATTATACTCTTATAATGACAAGCTTATAGTTTTTCTTATAATAACTTTCCTACAGTCGCGAAAATATTATACAAAACCTATTATAGATAAAATATTTTAAGCTTATCATTTGTTTCCTATAAAAATCTATCGTAAGGGCACGGTGAGCTTCGTTTAAGTTCAACCCAAACTGCATGACCCTTCTCAGGTTTTTTTTAAAATCAGTTCGGTGATGCCTCACGATCATTTTAAGATGAAAAATAAAATAATCGTTGGAGGGAAACTCAAATTATATTGATTTTTCAATTTTTTTGTAGGTTATTGAAGATATTTTCATTAAAATACCGTTTATTAAAATACTTAATGATTTAAAAGCTATAATTTAACATAAAAATAGATTTTTTATAAGAATTAAACCATTTTGATTCATAGAATTAAGAAAAATTTAGAAAATAGTTGAAAAAATGGAGATTTTCTTAATTTTTTTTAAACTTTACTCCTCTATAGAACGTTATTTTATTAAAGTAATGCAGAAGTGAATTAAAGTTCACAAAATTTCCTGTAAATCAAAAAAAAACTCTTCTACCTATCACCGTTACCAAAATATGGTCATTTGAATTTTAAATTTAATGGAAAAATAGTTAAAATTTAACATTAGGTCTAGATTATTTGGTGACATTGTTTTTGTAGAACCTTACCTCAATACCAAAATTTAATACGTTTAAGAAGGTTCAATTTTGAACAGTTTCAAATTAAAAAAACTGCTTTATCTCACATACCGTCAACTAGGGTAACTTCGGACAAGCAGGCTTACTCCGGACACTTAAATTTCATTGCAAAAATATTGTATCGAATAGTTTAAATCGCATTTTTAATTTTATAAACTTTTAAACTACGTGATCTAAAGAAATGAAAAGAATGTGAAGTTGGTAACAGCTAAATTTTAAGTGTCCGGAATTAGCCTGCTTGTCCGAAGTTACCCCAGTTGACGGTATGTTACCAAATCTTTATACCTTACTATTTACTTTTCAAAGAAGGAAACATTGTTAATATGATTATGTTGCATTTTGCAAAATAAATAGATTTTTAAAAACCACTTAAAATTCTCTTATACAAACAGACATTCTTTAAATCAATGTAACTTTCGATGTATGTGAGATAAATCAGTTTTTTTTAATTTGAAACTGTTCAAAATTGAACCTTCTTAAACGTATTAAATTTTGGTATTGAGGTAAAGTTCTACGAAAACAATGTCACCAAATAATCTAGACCTAATGTTAAATTTTAACTATTTTTCCATTAAATTTAAAATTCAAATGACCATATTTTGGTAACGGTGATAGGTAGAAGAGTTTTTTTTTGATTTACAGGAAATTTTGTGAACTTTAATTCACTTCTGCATCACTTTAATGAAATAACGTTCTATAGAGGAGTAAAGTTTAAAAAAATTAAGAAAATCTCCATTTTTTCAACTATTTTCTAAATTTTTCTTAATTCTATGAATCAAAATGGTTTAATTCTTATAAAAAATCTATTTTTATGTTAAATTATAGCTTTTAAATTATTAAGTATTTTAATAAACGGTATTTTAATGAAAATATCTTCAATAACCTACAAAAAAAATTGAATAATCAATATATTTTGAGTTTCCCTCCAACGATTATTTTAATTTTCATCTTAAATTGATCGTGAGGCATCATCGAACTGATTTAAAAAAAAACCTGAGAAGGGTCATGCACTTTGGGTTGAACTTAAACGAAGCTCACCGTGAGGGGGTAACATACGTAGATAACCCCCCACTCCCAAAAAATTCATGGATGTAACAAAATAACAACGTAAACTACTAGGTAACATACCGTAACAAACCATGGTAAAATACTTCGGTAATTATTTAGAATCGCGGCTTTTGCGAATTTTTAAGTTTTTTGATCGGGACCAAGCCTAAGTGGTATATTTTAGCACCAAGGTAAATAATTCGGTGGGGGAGGTCAAAAAAGTTTACCTGCTTTTTTTTATTTTTATAAAAAACTTCAATTTTTTAACTGCACTAAGACAGGCAGTTACACATCCTTTTAAAAGTGATCACTTACGTAAGGGTGAAGACCCATGCGAAGGAGTAGATTATCAGAGGAATAGAATAGACCAATCAGAGAAAACTTTCCATTGTGACCAATTATATGATTGGTCTATTGTAATCCACTGATACCCTATTCTGTCGTATGGAACTTCACCCTAAGGCCAGAGTATTGTAGTGACGGAGCACTGGCGGCAACTGACCGGTGACTGTCATAGAACCAAAATAATATAACAATAACACAGCCCCACAAAAAAAAAAAGTGTCATGTACTTTTGACCGGAATACCCTGGCCCTATGTATTTTGACGCGCTGAACACGAATCCGAAGTCCATTTTGCTCCATCACGTCAGGATTTTTTTCTAACCTCAAAAAACATGTCGAATTTTGAGAGGTAGGCGATTTTTTAAAAAAATTTATGGATTTACTTCAAACTTGGTATCTGGGGGTTTTTTGGGTCGCTGATTACGAATCTGAAGTTAGATTGTCAAAATTCAAAATGGCGGATCCAATATGGCGGATGAATTTTGAAAAAATTTGAAGATTTACTTCAAACTTGGTATCTGGGGGTTTTTTGGGTCGCCGTGCGGTAATTACTGTATTTTTTGATAGTAATTATTGTTATATTATTTTGGTTCTATGACGGTCACCGGTCAGTTGCCGCCAGTGCTCCGTCACTACAAAACTCTGGCCTTAGGGTGAAGTTCCATACGACAGAATATGGTATCAGTGGATTACAATAGACCAGTCATATAATTGGTCACAATGGAAAGTTTTTTCTGATTGGTCTATTCTATTCCTCTGATAATCTACTCCTTCGCATGAGTCTTCACCCCTACGTAAGTGATCACTTTTAAAAGGATGTGTAACTGCCTGTCTTAGTGCAGTTAAAAAATTGAAGTTTTTTGTAAAAATAAAAAAAAAGCAGGTAAACTTTTTTAACCTCCCCCACCGGATTATTTACTTTGGTGCTAAAATACACCACTTAGGCAAGCAATAGCAATAAAAAATATTATTATATATATATATATAATCAAAGATACTTTACAAATAGATCCGGCAAGGGTCCTGGTGGCATGTGGACTAACTAAAAATTTCCATTAGTAAGAAAAGGACACAGATAACTCCGTCCTTTTCTTACTAATGGAAATTTTTAGTTAGTCCACATGCCACCAGGACCCTTGCCGGATCTATTTGTAAAGTATCTTTGATATAATTCATCTAGAATTATTTAAAAATTGCTTCTATAAACAATATATTAATAATATTTAAAAAACCCAAAATTCTAGTTCGTGACTCCTGGTTTTCTACGTAGATTACGTAAATACATAATATATCTGGCACACGCATTACACGTAGAATACGTTTGAAGATATGCTTCTGTACATACTTCAAGATATTTACCTTTTAACGTAAGAATCTTTAACTTTTATAGTGTTTTTCAGTTTTTTGCATTTTTCTCGAAATTCTTCAACTTTTTTAAAAAAATGTATGAGACATAAAAAGTGTATATTGATAAGATCTACAACTTTTCTTTAAAGTGCTTTAAGGTATTTTCATTATTTATCGAGATAATCGCGAAAAACGATAATTTTCAAATAATTTCCCATCCCTGGCTTCCGGCAGTAAATTTTTTCAGGCTCCCCCACCTGATTATTTGTTTTAGTGCTAAAATATACCACTTAGACTTGGATCCGATTCAATAACTCGAAAATTCGGAAAAGTAACGATTCTGCAATATTACCTTTTTCTTTTATCGAAAGATATTTTTTAAAATAACAAAGAAAAATAATAAAAATTAATATAACTATTTCATTACATTCTCTTATTTGAAATAATAGCTTTCCATCAATTAAAAATAATTATTTAATAAACATAGGTTCAAATATATTTGTTTGTAAAAAGTTATTTTTTAATGAATGATTTAGCTCCATTGAGACTTGAATGCATTTTTAGGCATTAGCAAGCAGCCATCTTGCATTTTTCGTTGGAAACTTTAATAATCCATCGATTCACAACCTCATAGCATAGAATGAGAGAGACAAATGCCATTTTATTTTCTTATTATTCCTGAGTAGTCTATTCCCTTCCTCTGTGACCCTATTAACCTTACTGTTCCAGTACCCCTATTCGCTGAACGCTTTCCTTTTTCTGCTTTGACGCTGTCATGGGACGGGACCTTAACAAACCATGTAAAATAAGACTAACGCAGAATGAAAACTATAAGTCGCTAATTGGTACTCGCTAATCGTAGAAATGAGATAGACAAGGAGAAATTTTTTTTTGTCATTGTCTATTTCATTCTTACGATTAGCGACTTAAAATTTTCATTCTGCATTGGCCTATAGGTAAAGTACACCTAGGTGCATAAATGCCTTACCCCAGATCTCTCTCTCTTAAGCCCAAAGCACAACCAATACGGTTACGGGAGCAGGGCATGAGATAACAAAGGACAGAGACTGCTTCTGTCTAATATGTCTAATATGATATTTAAGATTATGTTTATTAATGTAAACAAGTATCGACACATCGATATTAATCGCGTACTGAGCATGCGTACTCATATCAGAGTTAATTCCAATACGTGAACCAAGACAGAATTTTGTCACGTAAAAATCAGCGAGTGCAGTCTCCTTATTATTTCTTCGTGATCGCCAACTAATCAGGCTTGTAAAAGAAAAGAAAAACTGGAATCGAAAATTTTTAAATAACGTACAGAGTGGGAGCTCCTTATACTACTTCGTGTATATAGTCATAGGGAACGTTCACAAATTACTTAACGTTTTTTTCGGGAAATTTTGACCCCCCCCCCTCACTCATGTAACACGTCGTTACATACATTAGCGCCATTTTTTCTGCTGGTCATAACAAACTGCTTGACCCCCCCCCCCCCTAAAAAACTTTACGTAATTTGTGAACGCTCCCATAGAAGTCGTGTTGAAGACATACCAAAAAGGCTTCGGAGATGAAATATTTTTAGTGTTTATACTAATTTGGTTCAGCCAAATGGCTTAATTTTTTTTTATAATACTAAGTAAACGCTAAATTTTAATTAAGAATGTTGGCAATAATTATTACTCTAAAGTTTTTGTAAAATTAATCGAGACATTCAAAAGAGCACTTTCAGAAGAATCACCCATATGCGTTCAGTGTGTTTAGGCTCAACCGCAGAATGAGCTCCCATGTACAGCTATCGCCAGATATGCTTCAACATTTTAACCTGTAGGTCCTATGGAAATATGTTAAAGCATATCTGGCGATCAGTGTACATTAGGGTGGTCCAAAAAAACCCAAATTAAGATATTTTAAAATCCTAAATCAGTTTCATAATCTTCACAATTTTTTAAGGCATAACCAATTTTTAAAATTTTTTTAAATTAATATTTAGAGGTCGCGCATCGCAGTCAAAGTTTCCCGTTTTCGAACCAAGATTTTAACAGTTTTTTTCTACGTTTCGCTTAGCAGCAATAACTATAATCCCATCCTTCAAAAGCCCTGTGGTTGCAAGTAGCCAACTGATTTTTTGCCCATCTTCCCTTTTATGTGGCCTGACAATGGATGAAAAGAGAGGTAGAAAATCCTTTTAGGAAATATCTTTTCCGAATAATATTAATATTATTAAAATTACATGTGTATTATAATATATATTCTCATTAATTTGAAATATCATTTCCAAATTTTCTAATTAATAAATTTTTTTGTTCTCTAAATTAAATTTATGTAAAGTTAGTTAGTGTAATTAGATGTTTGCGCTTAATTTACATTTTTTGGTAATTATGCAGTTAAGCGGCTGCTGTCATATCTTGAAAACTGAAACTTTTTTGACGGGTTTTTTTGCTGATTTCTATTGTATTAGATGCAAATACACGGCGAATGATGTTAAGAAACGTAAATTACGTAGATTACGTAAAATAGAAAAGAAATAATGCAGTTAAGAGGCTACTGTCATATCTTAAAAACTGAAATTTTTTTGACGGGTTTTTTTGCTGATTTCTATTGCATTAGATGAAAATACGCGGCGCATGATGTAAAGAAGCGTAAGTAGTGAAATTTCAGTAGTGAAATTTGACTAATTATAAGAAAATCATTAAAATACTTAGTAAAGATAAATTTATTTACTCCTTTTTTGATTCAGCATATCCTAAAAATTACTTTGACCAATTGAATGATTATTTTACTAAACTATTAATATTATTAATAATTATATTGATATTAATAATAATATCAATTACAATAATAATTAATTATTTAATTATAATAACAATAATAATAATTAATTAATTAATTATAATAATAATAATAATTAATTAATTAATTAAATATGATAATAATATTAATTAATTAATATTATTATTATTAATAAACAATTTATTTTTCATACTTTTACAATTTATTTATCATCTTTAATAACTGATTATATATTTTTTTACTTATGATACATCAGTAAAAAATTAAAAATTTCATGATTCAAATAAATTTTGTAAATATTTTGGAAATAAATAAATGATTTTTTTTCAATAAAGGACAGTCAAAAAAAAAGGTTTCCGCTTCTTTAAAATTCCTTTAAAAGACCCTTGAACCCCTCCATAATTCACCAGTAGCATAACGTCGGCAAGTATCACTTTCACTTTTATGATGGTCATAATCAGCCTACGAGGGATCGAAATTCAAAAAGACAAACTTTCTTTTCAATAATTTTACCTTTTAATATTTTCCAATCATCCCGATTTTTACACTATTTATTTATCAAAGAATGAAGTTTTGCGCAGTGTAAGTTTCAACTTCAAAAACTAATATTTAATACTCAAAAAACGTGCTCAAAAGTACCGAAATTGCGATTTTCAACATTGAATTACAATTACAAATATTAAGATAATAGTTTTTTTTTTTCTTAAACTTGTTCTTTTATTCCATGTAAATCTGTACTTTAGTGGAAAAGAGAATTTGTTATTAACAAATAGGTTTAAATAAGCATTGAAAATAGACCGTCCATTTTACATGTTAAATTCGTGATTTTCCCATTACAGAGAAAAAGTCGATGCGCGACCTCTAAATATTATTTAAAAATTTTTTTAAAAATTGGTTATGCCTTAGAAAATTGTGAAGATTATGAAACTGATTTAGGATTTTGAAATATCTTAATTTGGGTTTTTTTGGACCACCCTAGTGTACATACATAGATAGGGTAGTGGCGTATCCAGACAAGGTTTTTTTTTTCTCTCATTTTTAAATATGAGGCTTTTGGGAGAGCCAAACACCCGTGGCCCCCCTCCCCCCTGGATCTGGCAATGAGATAGGGGGTAAGAGCAGAGTGGGCGAGTCCACTATATTGCGAGGACCGAAGAAGCGTATAGAAGGAGATAACGAGTGGTTCAGGGTAGAGGCAGATGAGGAAGCATATCCTGATTTCTTTACTCTATTCCTCTATTCTCTTAATCTCCAGCATGTGTCTGGACCCTTAGTGTACCAAGTACTTGTCTCTGGGCGCAATTACATGTCTGCGTCGAACGCTGCGTTCTTGCGTTGTATGTTGAGAGAGAGAAAGACAGACATATAGTCACATCTTTGTCACTCTCACCATTAAACGCAAAAACGCAACGTTCGACGCCGGCATGTAATTGCGCCCTCTCACACACCTATTTGCAGACAGAGAAATAATCTTTACACTAAAATACTTCTTCTTTCTTTCTACATGATTCTTCCGTCTTCAGATCTCCATCACATGAATCCATGGTGCCATAGTGCATACGGTGCAACGTGAAAGAATAGGTCCCATATACTTTGTCTTTTTCTATCTCTTTATAACGCAATGCAGAACGGAATCATGGGACGCCGGCCTGATCTTTTGAATTCGTTTTCTGCTCCAATGGACAGTTCTGATGGCCTATTTACACTTTCAAAAATAATTTTTTTTTTTTTTTTTAAGAGGACTTACTGTGTATCTGTCCTCTTTACTCTCATGCAAAAAAAAATTGAGAAGGTGAAAATAGGCCATGAAACTTGTGTGTTATTTTTGACTTATATAAATTCAGTACATTACCTAACTCAATTACGTTCATAATACACCCCTCTCTTAAGAAATGCATTGATGTACAGTACGCTTCCATTTAATTGACCTCGTCAGGACCGGATGAAACATTTTAATTGACCCTTCCCACTCTTTACGCAAATAACAGAAACCAAAATAATATCTTTGCAAAAACACTCTTTACGTGTAGTACTGCCCATGAGACGAGATTCCATACAGTCTCGCCTCGGTCTCGGAAATTATGGTCTCGATCTCGGTCTCGGTTTCGTTGAATATTACAATTTCAGGTCTCAGTCTCGACAAATATGGCCTCCATCTCGGTCTCGATCTCGCAGTCTCCATCAATCTACTTGCTTTAATGCGAGTAATTTACAATTAAGTTAACGAAAGTGATACACAAAATATAAGAAGTTAACTATAGCTTTAAATAAAAGTTGAAAATTGAGTGCAAGTTTTATTAAATTTTATTTCTTACTTGTAGTACATAATATTCATAAAAATAACTCTTATACTTAAATAACTATTATACTTAATTTTCATCGACCTCAGAAATATTTTGTTACCAAGTTTAAGATAAATCCCTTAATATTTCTTCAAGGTATTTAATTTTTTACATTGCTACGAAAGGCATGGTTGATTTTTGAACTTATATGATACATTATCATTCAACTAATTGAAGTATTCATAAACCTACTACGATTTTTTTTCAAGCTATTTCATCCCTTTACAGTAATATACTTAAGATAACTTTCTTCTTAGACTTTCTTAAAAAAAAGTCTGTTTGCTATTACCCAAAATTTTGTAATTTTGGCAAAATTGTCGAGGTAATGGCGAACAGCAGTTTTTCGCGATTCAAGGTCATCTATAAATTCTCCTAACTCTTGTAATTATTCTAGGGAAGTGACGTAACAAGTAAATGCAAAAGAAAATCGACAGAATTGCCTTTTAAAATAAAAAACTTACGCTATTCGTGAAAATTAAAAATTCTGTTCGGAATTACCCCAACTGACCCTAAATAATATCATATATAATTGAATAATAATAATTGAATTTAATTAATTTTTTATTTTATTAATAATTTATAAAAATATAACAAAAATGTTTAGTTAAAAAATATTTGTCTGTTAATTAATTACATAAATTATTTATAGAAATTAATACCTTAACTTAAAAATAATAAATAAATTCTCGTAATAATATTTTATTTTTTGTTTTAAATTTTCGTGGAGAGTCTCGGTCTCGAGAAACTTCGTATCGGTCTCGTCTCGTTTTATCCTAGATGAATCTCGTCTCGGTCTCGTCTCGGTTTTCCGAGACGAGATGAGACGAGACCGAGACTAGTCTCATGGCCTGTTTACACCTTCGAAAAAAAAAATTTTCGCATTGGAGGGAAGAGGACAGACTGCGTATCTGTCCTCTTTACTCTCATGCAAAAAAAATTTTTTTTCGAAGGTGTAAACAGGCCATCAGTCTCGTAGGCAGCACTTTTCACGTGATGGAAAATGCAACATTTCCCCTTACGTGCACATGTGTGGTAGGGATAATTTTGTTCATTTAAAATGTACGAAAAAGTTCAAATAAAATGGAAGTTCTTTTAAATGGAAATTAAATTCAATTAAATGGAAGCGTACTGTAGAAAACTGAGGACGTATGTACATATAGTACTAGGTAAATTACGCGTATAAAATTATGTAGATACATTAATTAATTTACCTCTCATTGAGACTGTTTACACCACCTTACATAAAGCAAGTTACTTAAAATAAGGCATACTTAAATCGAGTTACATACATATCTTCGAGTCTGCGCAGAACACCAGTGCCCAGGTTTGCCAACATTATATTAGATTCATTTTGACAGGTTCGGTTTTCTAACCTTTGATTTAGAGGTTAGGAATATAAATATGTCAAATCAATGTTGGCAAACCAGAGCACTGGTGTTCTGCGTAAACTCGAATATATATATGTAACTCGATTTAAGTATGCCTTATTTTAAGTAAATTGCTTTATGTAAGGTGGTGTAAACAGCCTCTATCTCTGGCCGCAGCCTCAAATACTTTAACAGCTTTACCTGCCCAACACTGTCCACAATTCTGTTAAGCCCTAAGCAGAATGAAACTTTATCTTGAAATCACATATAGCCTAACGCACAATGAATCGTAATCGCTAATCCTTAATCGTAAGAATGAGAGGAAGTAGGACAGACATATATCTCTGTCCTACTTTCTCTCATTATTACGATTAAGGATTAGCGATTACGATTCGTTGTGCTTTAGGCTTATCGTAAGAATGAGAGGAAGCAGGACAGAGATATATGTCTGTGCTACTTCCTCTCATTCTTACGATTTAAGATTTTTCATTGTGCTTGGGGCTTTACAACAACTGACTTCGTAAATATATAGTTTTCTGCGTTCACTATCTTTTATCAAACGCGTGTGTTGATAAGTGTGTTTTCCTTCTTTTTGGGGGTCTGTTTTACTTCTTTCTATTATAATGCTTTTGTTTTCGTAATAAAATTTTTGCATTGAATATTGGAATAAATATGATTCGCTAGTAGAACAATGGCAAACATTCCAGGAACTGAAATCCATAAGGATTTGTTAATAATAACAAATGTTCAAAGTAGAAATTGTTTATATGATAAAGCATATGCTCGAAATACCGTAGCAAGAAACAAAGCATGGAAAGAAATAGAGGCAGTTATGCAGAAGAATGTTTATAAAGAAATTACTGGTTACATACAGTTAAAATACAAATTTTTCTCAAACTTCAGTTACTATGTGACATTAATATGTTAGTTTTCCAATTTCAGAGATTCAAATACAAACTAGATGGACATCAATAAGAGATTGTTTTGTACGAGCGCGCAGGAAAGGTGCTATTTATAAATATCATGCACAACTGGCTTTTCTGGTAGAACACTTAAGCAACAATAAAAGGTATTACTATAGTACTATTCTTTTTAAATGAAGAAAGTTCTAATTCCTTTGCAAATTATTGAAGTACATTTTTGGGAATTAAACCAGAGTGCATTTTTTAAATTTCAAAACTTTCATGATAAGTGACAACCACTTAACCTTAGAAGACAAGAAGGCAATAAACGAAAGTTGCAAATAAATATACTTAACTCATGAAATAAACACCATTTTATTTTCAATTGTGTTCTTCGTAGATTATAAGAAAACTGTGAGGAAGGTACTTATTAAAAAGATGCATTTAGAAAAGTGGTGCTCTCTTCTTCTTGAACTCTCAAAGAAGTACAGAAACCATGGAAATTTGAATGAATGTGTCCACTTTTTCTTCTTATTCTTATCATTCTATTATGTTGTATTACTAGTCTGTTTTACAGGAATTATTTTAGAAACTGAATAAAGGAATTTCTTATATTATATATTTATTCTACTCCCCCTAGAAAGAGGTTGATTTAGTGGCATTGAAAGTTTAACTCTCTTACAACGTTTAAGTTTTCTGTATTTATTTATTTAAATCTAAAAACGGAATTTTCCCGAATTTACAGGCATTGAATTGTCAAATTGTTTTCATGTTATTCTCTACTTTTTAGCCAACCTCATCTTAATGGTTTCCACATTAACATCTACATAAGAAAAATTTTTTGGGGAAGTAATTACTGATACCTCGAAAGTCATCTGATCCGTTCAAGAAGACGAGACTTAAAGATAATTTCTATGCCATATAAAGATGGGTGATACAAGTAGGATATTTTTATATCAAGTACTTTTCCTTCTCCATGGATCGATATCAAGTACCGATGCTTGCTGGCGAATCGATACATTAAGTGTTAGTTTTTAAAATTTTTAACAGTTTCTTTAAACGCGTCGAGCAAATAAGAAAAACAATTGTCAGGTTAATATTAATAAATTACTAAAAAATGAAAATTTTTTCTCCTAGGCTCGTTTTCTTTTAACGCAAGAATGGTCCAAAAATATATAATATATCTTTTGTTTTTGATATAATTTCTTTTTACTTTAGGCATTATAAGATATTTAAAAAAGGTACATTTTCCTAGGAGGGAGGAGAGGCTCTGTTAAATTCAACGTTAATCTACAGACTATCGGGTTTTAATGGAATTTACTCGCTTTTAAAAATTCAAAAATGATGTGGGGCCATCCATAAACCACGTGGACAGTTTTGGGGGGAGCGGGGGTCCATCAAAAGTTCATGATTGTCCACGAGGAAGGGAGGGGGGGGGGGTTGGAGCAAATGTCCACGTGGACATGCATTTAAGCATGTACATTTCTAGCATGTCAAATACTTGACTTTTGTTTGATCAAAAATGATCAAAACCAGGGTTTTCTGAGTTTCTGCGGCCTGTTTATCAGAATCTTGACGTCCTGGACAAGTTTTGGTCATGGTCAGATTCGTGTTCAGTAATAAAAAATTTACAGGAAAAACTTAATCCGATGCTTAAATAAAATAAAGTCATTTTTGCCGAACAGTGTAATTTATAATGTTAAAAATTTAAGAATTTATGTTATTTTCCGTAATCAGTACTTAATAAATTATAAAATGTTCAATAGAGTGGTCCAAAATTTTTTTTGTTTTTTTATGCTCTTACCCCCTAGGATTTTTTATCGAAAAAAATACCCCTATGATTTTTTGTTAAAATTATATAGTAATGAGAGGTAGCTCAAAGCCGATGAAGTTTCCCACGTATTTTTGATAAAATAAAGCTATAAACTTTTAATATAGCTTTAACTTTATAAGGTTTACCACCTTTTATGTTTGAAATAATTAAAAATAAACAGTAACATTAAAATTTATTTATAAAAATGTTTAAACAATTTATTTTTGTTATTTATCAGCTTATGATAAAACTAGAAGAGAGACCTGGATTTTTTTATGAAGTTTTCAACTTTTTATATTTTACATAACTCAATAGTACATTGTGTGACTAGTGGTGAAAGAGAGTGATTTCTCGACTCGAGAAATCGAGAGTGAAGTTTGCTACTCGAGCGTACCGAGAGCAGTATTCACTTGAGAGAAATTATCCTTTTACCACGTGTTACACACGAGATTTTCTCTAACACCTTGCAGAATGCGTTTCCGAATATACTTTTATAATTTAAACTAATTGGGAAGAGTTCAATGTATTATTAAATAGGTTATGCGTAACTTCAATGACAATAACAGATGCGGAATAGTGCTTTATGAAAATTCTGCATACGGAATAGTGCTTTATGAAAAATCCGCAAGCGGAATAGTGTTGTTTATGAGAATTACGCATGCCGAATAGTGTTCTATGACAATGCTTGTGTAATAGTGTTTTATGACACTTATGCGATAGAAATAATGTTTTATGGAAATTCCTCATGCGGAATTACCCTAAAACAGTAAATTCGGCATTATAATTGTGCATGCGGATTTATCATACAACAATATTCCGCCTGTGAAATTATAATGCGGAATTCCGCATTATTCCGCATGTGGAATTATTATAAGACAATATTCCGCCTGGCAATTATAATGCGGAATTCCGCATGCGGAATTCTGCATTTTATTCCCATTGCGTAATTGTCATAAAACAGTATTCCGCATGAGCGATTATAATGCGGAATTCCGCAATCCGCATTTTATTCCACGTGAGGTATTGTTATAAGACAATATTCCGTCTGCGTAATTATAATGCGGAATTCCGCATTTGATTCCCATTACGTAATTATCTAAAACAGTATACCGCTTGCGCAATTACAATGCGGAATTCCGCATTTTATTCCGCATGCGGAATTCCGTATTCTGCATTTTATTCCCATTGCGTAATTATCTAAAACAGTATTCCGCATGTGCAATTATTATGCGGAATTATCATAAAACACTATTCCGCCTGCTGAATTTCCATAAAACATTATTCCGCACGCGGAATTTTCATAAAACACTATTCCGCATGCGAAATTTTCATAAAGCACTATTCCGTATGCGGAATTTTCATAAAACACAATTCCGCATGCTTAATTATTATAAAACACTAGTGGTGGGCCTACTCTTCCAAGTGGCTAGTTTTTTCCGTAATTTGCTTTCGCCACTGTTTTTAAGAGTTGTGAAAAGTATCACTTTCGCCACACTTTTTAGCTTGGAAACTTGCAGTTTCAGAGCTGGTGTTAGAGAAAATATCTAGTAACTTTAAAATGTATTTACAACAATTACACAGCCCCACAAAAAAAAAAAAGTGTCATGTACTTTTGACCGGAATACCCTAGCCCTATGTATTTTGACGCGCTGAACACGAATCCGAAGTCCATTTTGCTCCATCACGTCAGGATTTTTTTCTAACCTCAAAAAACATGTCGAATTTTGAGAGGTAGGCGATTTTTTAAAAAAATTTATGGATTTACTTCAAACTTAATATCTGGGGGTTTTTTGGGTCGCTGATTACGAATCTGAAGTTAGATTTTCAAAATTCAAAATGGCGGATCCAATATGGCGGATGAATTTTGAAAAAATTTGAAGATTTACTTCAAACTTGGTATCTGGGGGTTTTTTGGGTCGCTGATTGCGAATCTGACGTCATATTTTCGAAATTTTTATGAAATTTGGTATCTTCAGGTTTTTAAGTTGCTGAGTGTGATTTCGAAGCGAGTTTGAAGTAAATCTTCGATTTTTATCAAAATTCGTCCGCCATATTGGATCCCCCATTTTGAATTTTGAAAATCTAACTTCGGATTCGTAATCAGCGACCCAAAAAACCCCCAGATACCAAGTTTGAAGTAAATCTTCAAATTTTTTCAAAATTCGTCCGCCATATTGGATCCGCCATTTTGAATTTTGAAAATCTAACTTCAGATTCATAATCAGCGACCCAAAAACCCCCCAGATACCAAGTTTGAAGTAAATCCATAAATTTTTTTAAAAAATCGCCTACCTCTCAAAATCCGTCATGTTTTTTGAGGTTAGAAAAAAATCCTGACGTGATGG
The DNA here is from genome assembly GCA_037103525.1 of Ganaspis brasiliensis. Lineage (NCBI taxonomy): Eukaryota > Metazoa > Arthropoda > Insecta > Hymenoptera > Figitidae > Ganaspis > Ganaspis brasiliensis. The sequence continues at coordinate 7,456,231 of JAZKLR010000114.1, read as the reverse complement.
AGCAAAATGGACTTCGGATTCGTGTTCAGCGCGTCAAAATACATAGGGCTAAGGTATTCCGGTCAAAAGTACATGACACTTTTTTTTTTGTGGGGCTGTGTTATTGAAGCAAATTATTAAAGCATTGTCAATTATCATCTTTTGATAAAATAAAGCTAGTAACTTGCAATTTTTTCTTTATGTACTATGAATTTGTAAGATAAGGTTATAATTTTTGTCATTGTTTAAGTTATTAAAAGAAGGTTATCTTTAATTTGTACTTCTAGATCTCACAATAACAGTGTCCTTTCATTAATTTCAATGTAAAATTTAAAAACATTATTAATAAACTTTAATAGATAACTTACTGGACATTTTAAATGTCTAGAGATATTTTATCCTTTTTATTCATAATAAATAATTTATTCTGTTTCTATAATAGTTGCAGTACCGTCCCAAGCATAAAAGTTGTAATATTGAGAAAAAATTGCAAGTCTCTAGCTTCATTTTATCATAAGACGATAAATAACAACAATAAATTGTTTAAACAATTGTTAAACATAAATTCTGGTATTACTGTTTGCTTTCAGATATTTGAAACATAAAAAGTTGCAATGTTGAGAAAAAATTGCAATTCGTTATATTTATTTTATCAAAAGTTCATAATAACAACAATAATTAACAATTGTTATGAATAAATTTTAAAATTATTGTTAATTGTTAGTTATTTCAAATATAAAAAACTGCAAATTTCAGAAAAAATTGTAAGTCTCTATAACTTTATTTTATCGAAAGTTGATAAATAACAACAATAATTTGTTTAAACAATTGTTACAAATAAAAATGTTAATTATTCTTTACTTTTAATTACATATCACACATAAAAGTTGCAAAAATTTTAGAAATTGCAAGTCTTAAGCTTTATTTTAACAAAAGTTAACTAATAACAACAATAAGTTTGAACAAATTAACAATTACGTGAATTAAATAGTAAAAACTTATAAGTTATTTATGTAAAATATTGCAAAAAACTCCCAATAAAATAGTAAAAGTTATTTTTTAACGGTTTTTCCATAATTTTGCAATTTTGGGGAAGGTTTTACGACCCTGTACAAAATGTTAAATAACAAAAAATTTTTAATACATTTTTGGATGTTATTTTTTGATCGTTTCTGAGAAGATGCAAAATTGTCCGATTAAAAAATATTGATTTTCGTGAATTCTATACTACATCTACGAATAAGTATTTTTTTCCTGATGCAAAATTCATGTATGAAACTTCATCGACTTTTAGCTACGTCTAAAATTTAGATTCCAAATATTATTTAACTTAAAAAAATAGAGGTATTTTTTTCGATAAATAAGAATAATTCTAGTGGGTGAGAGCATGAAAAATTAAAAAATTTGTTTACTTTGCATTTTTTGACCACCTCAATGGCCAAAGTTATTTTTTAAGATCAATAAAGAATGTTTATAAATGTTTTTGATAAATATTGATCAATATTATACAAACCACTTCTTAGGTTTACGATATCTTATAGTATATTTATGCGTATATTTTAATAGATTAAATATATTTCCTTTTAAGAATAATATAAATTGTATTTATTTATTATTTTTTTATAAACTTCTTTATTCGAGCAATTTTTTTTGAAAAATATTTAGAATTAAGCTTTATAATTTTTTTAACTTATTGGTTTATATTATACAAATAATTTTTTTTGCAATGTCCACGTGGACAATTCTGTGAGGGGGGGGTGGTAAAATGTCCACAATTGTCCACGAGGGGGGGCGGGGGGTCAAAAATCAGCAAAAAACTGTCCACGTGGTTTATGGATGGCCTCTGTGCTTATAGCTTAAATATATCATATGGAAAGTTCCAATCACACCTAGATCGGGGATTTTTGGGGTCGCTGATCACGAATCTGGGGTTAAAATTTAAAAATTTTCAAAATGGCGGATCCAATATGGCCGATAATTTTTCAAACATTTAGACTGACGAATTGTTTGATTTTTAAAAATTCGTGCGCCATATTGAATCTGACATTTTGAATTTTTTAATTTTGACCCCAGATTTGTGATCAGTGACCCCAAAAACTCCTGAGTAACAAGTTTCAAGCTAATTTCTTTGACTTTTGCTTCGAGCCTATATTTAGGTTCTCCGGCAGTCTAAAGGTTAACCTACATGAAGGGAGGGGTTTATAAAATAGATGTGTCAGTCAACGTGCAGGCGGGAGGGGGGTAACAAGATATTACAAACTTTTACACGTGATATATGTACGGCCCATAGATCATATCTATGTATATATAAGTAACTTGAGTGACCATCAATGCTTGCCTACATGCATCATTTCTGATTAGGTGCCATCTATAAATTACGTAATGTTTTTCAAAAATTTCAGACCCCCCCTACCCCCATGTAACACGTCGTTACATAAATTAGCGCCATTTTTTCTGCTGGTCGTAACAAACTGCTTAACCCCCCCCCCCCCCTAATAAACGTTATGTAATTTATGGATGGTCCCTTAGGACAATTTTTGTTTTGAATAATGTTAAAAAATGCATTACTTTAACAGCCTTCGTAATAATTATGTCTACAAAAAATAATTTCAGAATAAGTAAGAATAGTTCAGTTAAGAATAGTTAGCAAAATCGTTATTTTCGTATGAAAGGAACAAAGTAGGTAATTGCAGCAGGGACGAGATTGAAAAACAAAGGGGACCCGAAGCGCCGAAGCATCTGAGACGAAGAGGGGGGGGGGGGGCAGTAGCTTAGCCGTGGTTTTTCCAGTGTTGCCCAAACGCTAATCACCTTAGCGCTCGTAGTGCGGACAATGTTTTTTGTCTTAACTACATAAAAAGTATGTCATTTAAGACAGAGAACACTTTTTTATGTAAAATTTATAACGAGAAACACACAAAGACATAAATTTATCAGATGATAGAAGATTAATTAACAAATACTCTCAGTAACTTTACACAATTTTATCACAATTATCGATATTCTAGATTTCAAAAATTAATTTTAAAAGATCTCGTTTCAACTATTTCCAGAGTTGAGACATCACACAAATATCTGCAATATTCTTAAACATTATTTGTTTTCTATTTATTATCATTTTACAGTAATAACTCTTCCATTGCAACAACGAAAAACGTGTTAGTGGAAAGTAGTAACGGTGCTACTACTCAAAATGCTTCACAGGAAATAAACGAAGGTAATTTTTGCTTAATGTCACCTACAATTCCCTTTTCAAAGAATAAAGAAGATTTAGAATTCTTACATGCATTCTTAATAGTGGAAATACATATTTTTTTAATTTAAATTTTTATTTTTTATGATCAACAGAATTTTTTTAAACATGTTTTCTGTACATTTTCCCAACTAAAGAAACTTTTACAGGATGTTGGACCCGTCTTTGAATCTTTTCTTGTTTGTGAGCAATGGCGTAAAAGAAAATTTGTAAAAAAACTGCATGTGGACAAATTTATTTTTAGCCCACATTATTATTATTCGATTTACAAATTTTTTTTAAACTAAAAGTAGTAAACTATTGCACAAAACGTACGTTTTTGTATTGTCTTACAAAATTCTTAACATTTGTTTATTAAATGTTAAAAAAAAAAAAATTTTAAATTTGACTTTAAGCGATTATCATTGCTGATTGATCGTATTTATTATAATAATAATTAAAATTATTAAAGTAACATTCCAAGAATAATTTTATGCCATAACTATATTGTTTTAATTTTGTAAAAAAAATTTTTATAAACAATTAAGTGAACAAAAATTGTTACATGGAAATTAATGAATGTTACTTGTCCACTTTAACATAATAATATAATTATGTATTTGTTCTTTAAGTTTTGTTTACAAATTGTTTAAAAATTGTTTCAATACAATATGAAGTTGGAAAAGTATTTTACGTCAACATTATATGAAGTGGTGTACATTGAAATAGTATATTGTGCACCAAGAGCAGAAAGTATGTGTTTTCCGAGGAGAGCAGCAATTTCCACGAAGACGAAAAATCTTCTTTCGCTTGAGGTGAACAAGTTACTTTGTGTAACACCTGTTCAGGTGTTACACTGCCCCCCTTCAAATACATCGTGATGTATGTCTGTGTATATATATATATATATATACTAGGGGGGCTTCGCCCCCCTGCATGCTTCGTGCGCCTATTCTTTCTTTCAACTTAAATTAGAAACTTTATTTTAACTCAAATTTAATTTCAATTATTTTAGTTAATTGACTTACAAATACAAATTGAACTTTAATTTAGCTTAAGTCTAAAAATTTTACTTTTACAACTCAATTTTCGAATTACAGAAGTTTCAAAATTCTAAATAGTATGACATAATTTTTAAATATTTTAAAATCTTATTAAATTTTTGAAATATCTTATTATAAACGTAAAAAAATAAATAAAATATAAAAATAAAAACATCAAAGTAATTTGTTAAACGATGAATTAACCTGGAAGATTTTTATAGTACATATAAAATACATATTTCAGATAATGGAAGTATTTACCTGAAAGTGACGCATATTTTCAATATAATAAAAGGCACTAGTAAAAATGACTACATAACAGTAGATATATTACTAAGAAACGAAATAATTTTTGGAAATCTACAATCATAAAATAATATACAATTTTAAATCTTCTAATTGTTAAATACAAAGATACATATTTGCTAAAAGTAAATGAAAACCAAACAAATGATCTTGGAAACAATTTATTGAAATAAAAATGATTTTCTAGTCAAAAAACTCTTATTAAAAAAAATTTTTGCCTAAAAATTATAAAACTTTAATTAAAATAATTTTACAATTTTTTAGTTTAAGTTAAAAATTTTAATTCAATTAAATTAGTTTTTAAATACATTTTTCAAGAATATTCTTGCGATTTTTGAGATTTAAACAAATTTTTTTAAGAAAGTGAATGTAATTAACAAAGGGAACATAAAAGTATAAAGAAAATCGGAATAAAGAATAACCAAAACATACTTTATTTATATGATTTGACCTACATTTTGAGGAGGAGAGGTCTTAAGTTAACTTCTTTATTTGATTTGAATTTTAAACTTATGTTCGCCTGATGAATGGACAGGAACTTCCCATAACACTATAGGTCAAAAGTGGCCTTCAAATTGACCTAAATTTTGAGGGCACAATAAGTCAGAGAAAGTTTTCCCATCAAGACTTGATCTGTAGGTCAAAACTGTCCTTAAAATTTACCTACATTTTAAGGGCAGGATAGGTCAGACAGAGTTCTACCGTCAAGTCTTGACTTGACACAAAATTAAACAAAAATTTAATGTAGGGCAATTTTAAGGGCGGGACACGTCAGACAGGGTTTTTTCGTCTTCACCTTTAAAAAAAATGGACATGTCCATTTTACCAAATTCTTTTGGGAAAATATGCATTTCAGATAGGCCATTCGGGAGTTTCAATTCGGGATTTCGAATGCGGAAAAAGGGGCATGTACATTTTACCAAATTCGTTTATAAAAATGTTTATTTTGGATAGGCCATTCGGGAGTTTCGATGCAGGATTTCGAATTCGGTAAAATGGGTATGAGCATTATACCGAATTCTTTCGTGAAAATGTCCATTTGGGGTAGGCCATTCGGGAGTTTCGATTCGGGATTTAGAATTCTGTAAAATGGACATGACCATTATTCCGAATTCTTTCGGGAAAATGTCCATTTGGGATAGGCCATTTCGGGAGTTTGCATTCGGGATTTCGAATTTGGAAAAAGGGGCATGTCCCCGGTAAAAAGAGGTTGATTAAAACGCATTGAAACGTTTCAATGCGCTTTGAATTTGTTTTTGTATGAATGCCTTCAAATGCCTTAAAACAAACCAGTAGCCATATTGAAAGGGAAAATTGAACATGTGATTTTTATGTTTTACTTTGATTATTGTCTTTATCAATATTTTACTTTTCAAGTTCAAATATGTTAATAGGTTAACTTCAGCTAAATCAGTGTTGCCGTTTCAAGATGGCGGATTTGTACTAGATTAAGAAAAATTTTGTACTAAAGTGTACTAGATCTATATTTTAGCGGGAAATTCAAATTTAAAGTATAAATAATTGTTTATAAATCGTTATAAATTATTTATTTACAACAATTAAGTGATATTTAATTGTTTTTCTTTACTTTTTAAAAACTTAGCAAGAATTTCAGAAGGTTTTCCTTTTTTTAAAAATTATCCCGTAAACTACAGAAAATATCTCTGTCCTTTTTTCTCTCATGCATTTTATTGCTGAAATCAAAATGTAATAGATTTCATTTAGTGAGTACTAGACTAGTAGATTCCACCAACAAGTACTAGATCTAGTACAATTGTACTAACTGTGGCAACGCTGGCTAAATAGTAGACCAAAATAGAATAAAATATAAACACTAAATTTAACACTTAACGTCATTTTCGTATTTTGTCTTGCATGCAAAAAAAAAATGACAAAATGACTTTAAACCTTATGTCTGCGTTCACTCCTTCACTTTGTTTAGGTAAACTATTAGTATTAGACACAAAATCAGTTTGTTTTTCACTTCAATAACGCGATTTAGTTAAAATAGATCGAACAACACAAAATAGAATGATGCCACGACGACGCGCTGCAAAGAATGAACAAGTAAATGATAGGAGAATGGCGTCTTTTTAATCTGCTGACATATGCATAATAGAACGGCATTAAACTAAATTGACTGCGTTCAAAATTGTTTTCTTGAAGGCATTGAATGGCATTTAATTTGATACATTATCAGAAAGCATTTAATGGCATTTGGATCTAATTCGTGGTGTTTCGCTTGACGGTAAAGAAACACATTCAATTTTTTTCATGAAATTTGTGAGCATTCAAAATGATTAAAATGAAACAAATATCAATCAAGAAAACGCGTTAAATGGCATTGAGGACAAAAACGGAATTAGTAGGCATCTGTCAGCATTCAAATGACTGTTTTTTTAAATGCCAATTTATGCGTTTTACCGGGTTCGCTTCCCTGACTCGCCCATCCCCACTACCATGCAGTCTAAAGTTCCGGTGTATCTGCAGTTGTCTCTTAGGTAGTTAATTCATCATTAGTATGAAACAATTAAAGTGAACCAAAGCAACAATGCCAGATATACACTTTCTACAACAGAATAACAGTATTGGTAAGACAAACATTTCCCATAGTCCTAATTTACACTTTCCAATTTGACAGTGCAAACCTACATTACGGGCAGATGCAGACAAGATTTTTGGAGGGGGTTATACATATGAGATAGAAACAGATACCACTGTAGTTGTCGATCTCTTTCTATCCTGCATTAATGTTAATTTCCAGCGGGAGGGGGTAGTGACTCCCATGCCACCCCCCCCCCCTGCAACCGCCACTGACTTGCACAGCTAAATGTTAGGCAAATAATTGTGTTAATTGTTCTTTATTCTGTCCAAAATATCAAATACAAACTGATTTTAATTTATTTATGTAACTAAAGAGGAACATTTAATCAAGATAAAACTATCACTGAACATAACCTAACATTTTTTCCTCACAAAAAACAGCATGTTCGGCGTTTAAAAGCTTTTCTCCTTCAATGAAATATTTACTGAAAGGTGTCGAATTTCTAAGGGAACATATTCCAGATGGAGATAGACGTATTTCTTAACATTAAATCTAAAAAATTTCACTTTGTCAACAATTTGCCGGCAAAATCTGTCAAAACGACCTATTTCCTCCGCCCATCTTGTCATTTGACGTCACGACCACTGTTCCCAATTCTCCGCAATGACTTTATACTTATTTTTGCATTTACAGATTTTTTTAAAATAATTGTTCGTAGAATAAAAAAAACATTTATATAAAGTGATTGGATATATAATGTTTAAACTTCAGAGGACATTTTTTCTATCGATTTATAGGCACCCAGAGTACGTTACCAAATACCAATGCAGAACAGGTGCTCACCCCTTCTATTGATGAGCAGCAGGAATTGCAAAGTATGTTATATTTTTAAATGTATCATCCTACTCTGATGATTTTAATTATAAGGTAATTGAAGACATTTAAGACAATCAAACTTGACCGCTACTAATGTTTTCTCTATTTTAATGTAAAATTTATACTCATAGATATGAAAAAAACAGAATGGTAATTATTTAGGATCGTGGCTTTTCAGAATTTGTAAGCTTTTTAATTTTTCCCAAGCCTAAATAGTGTATTTTAACACCAAAATACATAATACGATAGGGAGGTTGAAGAAGTGAAGTGAAAAACCTGTGTTTAAAAAAAAAACTTCACCTTTTTACCTGCTCTATCCATTATAAATCGTTATTGAAAAATCATTCAAAATTCATTGCATCATTGAGGTACCAGCACATTGCAGTTTATGGAGCTATTCAGGTAGAAGGATCGCTATTGATATTCATGAAAGTCATAAATAAAAAAAGTGCACCCATAATTTTTAGAATAAGCAAATGTAAAATGTGCCCAGCAACCAGTGTCCATTGATTTTGAATCAGTAGGGTGTTAGAATTAATCCTATTTCGAACCTTTTCTTGGAGGAAATTGCTTTAAAATAGTATATTATGAATATTCAACTCGTTGAACAAAATTTTATGTAGTAACGCATATTTCGACATCTATTTATGTATGTACATATGATTATGTACAGTCAGGGACATTGATGCCAGGGTTGCCAGCAAACCTCGATAGTTGGGCGCCATCTTTCGAAAAAAAATCGCCAAATATCGCCAAACGCAGGGAATTCAAAATGACAAGTATTTATCTAGTTACCAATAATTTAATATTGATGGAAAATGAATATTATTAATCTTTTATTGGAATATAATTACTATTATTTAAAGCAGGTCAATCAAAATATTTACAGGATGCAGGAAAATATTTTTGAACTCAGTTTATCATTAAAAATATGTTTAATATTTAAAATTTCAAGATCGACAAAAAAGCGCCACGCGCCAAGTCAAAAAATCAGTCGCCATTTCCAAAAATAAATCGCCAGTTTGGCTCAAAATCGTCAATGCCAGCATTGACGATTGCCAGCAACCCTGATTGATGCCTTCCCTTTTTTCCACTAGATTTTTTATGGAAACACATGAAAAAATCTAGTGGAGAATCGAAAGGCATCAATGTCCCCACACTGTACTGCTATTGTGCAGAGATGGGTAGTTACAAAATCCAGTGATAAAATTATCATTTTGCGTGTCTCTTTCATGGTGCTTCATTCTAAGACTATGAGAGACTTTACATCGCAGTGAGAAGCATAGAATACGCCTGCGAAACGAAGTGAGAGGAGCGAAACTTTCGACTGAGAAGAGAGAGAGTAGCATAAGATTAAGAGAAAGGCAGATATTTCTAATGCGAAAAGTTTATCATCTCCCGCTTAAGGCCTAAGGAGATAGAAATACGGTTACGGGACCAGAGCAATATGGATGATGTATAGGAAAACACAAAACTTTCTGCTCCAATTTTATAGGAACCCTATAGGAGAACATGTAGTTTCCCATATAGATTATTGTTATAGGAAACTAAATGTTTTCCTCTAGGTTTTCATAGATGATCTTATACAGGAAACCATAAATCTTCTTATTGCATATCTTTAATTTCTTTTGTAGGAAAATATATGTTCTCCTGTAAAAAACGGTACAGAAATCCTACAGCACAATGTACACTGCTGTTCATAAATGTTGTCCTTCCGGTTCATTGTTCGTTTATTGTTCGAACAATCAACCGGAAGGACAGCACATATGAATCGCAGTATATGTTATTTTATAAGAAATCTATAGAATAACATCACTGAGAGAAATAGATGGTAAGAACTTTACTATCTTTGATGGTTGAGAGGTTATGTTACACTCTACCATCAGAGATGCTACACCGTACCATCTAAATGCTACATCGTACCATGCAGATGCTATAAGATGCTAATCCGTACCATCCAGATGCTATCCCGTACCATCTAGATTCCTGTCCGCATATTTAAGATCAGATATGATATCTGGTACCATCTAGATGGTACCCCGTAGCATCTATTTCTCTCAGTGATACTATTTCCCATAGAATAACATACGTTTTTTCTATAGGAGTGTTCCTACATATAGGAATCTACTTGGGATCCTATATAGAATCATATAAGAATCTACGTGGGAATGTTATAGGATTCCTAGTATGAAAATATTTAGAATTTTCCATTAGGGAGCCGCTCTGCACGATTATACCCGTAGTAAATAATAAAGCAAAGAGATAGAATGGGGTTTGGGTGCCCCTCTCTAAATTTAAATCAGTGAAAAGTCACTGGTGAATTAGCGCGAAATGAGCCACTGATTTGAATCAGTGAAAATTTCAATGGAATTTCACTGATTCTCAGTCAAAATGTAACTGATTGAATCAGTGGTGTTACTGAATCAATCAGTAAGACATTTGACTGAGAATCAGTTAAATTTGATTGATTCTCAGTCAAAATCTCACTGATTGAAATCAGTGGCTCATTTTGCGCTGATTCACCAGTGACTTTTCACTGATTTAAATTTAGAGAGCACTTTTCGTCGCACCCTAAAGATCCTCAAGGGAGAGTTGCGTCATGTTGACTTGGATTCTGTTTGGTAGCGCCTAACCGGAATCGGAAGTACATTAGAAATTAATTTCATAGTTCCAAAATGACGGTTCCATTTCGAAATGTTTTCTAAACAAACACTTTTACAATTTGCCCGCTCTTTTCAAGCAATGATACAACTTGCACTATCCTCACTTCAAATTCCAGTTTAGCACCAAGTCAGTTGAAAGGGAAACTTATCTCAACTCTCCCTTGAGGATCCAGGCCCGGCGAATAAGGTGGGTTTGGTGGGTAAATTAGCCACCCGGAATCAGCCAATCTTAGAATGATATGTCTACCTACCTCTAAGTGTTAAGTGTTAGTATAAACAATAGGATGATTTTTTTTCTCGACAAAATTTTTTTCTTTCAGTCCTCACTCGAAATTTGGTTGGATATGTCGTAAGAAAAAGTACCTAAAAGTTACAAGCGTTTAATATTAATTTTAAGTACTCGCCTAAAACATTAAAAGATTTTCCAAAATACACTTAAGTCGACGTACTTTTTTTTCAAATTTCTATAACTTTGGAGCATTTTATATGCTATTCTATTGGTCTTGGTCTTCATTTACTCATAATTAAACGCTCTACAAAAGTGCCCATTGTCGCGAAAGTGTAAGTTGTACTGGTTAGTTGATATGGGTCACTAAATTTTATTTTTAACCATAATGTGCGTTTTTTTCTGTTATCTCCGAAAAAAGTAATTTGACAAAAAAAATATAAATGACAAATTTGTTCAAAATTTAATTTCCTACAAAAAAGTCTCAAAGACAAAATTGCTTAGATTAATATTTCTTGAGATATTAGACTTTAACTTATGAAATGCATACAATTTTTAAGATTTATCGAGTAAAAAGTTTGAAATTATTGGTCTCTCATATTTCGCGTTAATGGGCACTTTTGGATAGCGTTTAATTCCGAGTAAATCAAGACCAAGACCAATTAACATAAAATGCGACAAAATTATAGAAATTTGAAAAAGAAGTACGTCGACGCACAGAAAAAACCTGAACTCACATTGAGACCATTTTGTCTCGTTTTGACGCGCAGCGAAAATGAGATTTCCTTTTTTCTTGTTAAGTTTTAGTCAAAAAAGTTGCAAAATGACATTTTCAGTTTTAATAAGTCATTTTGCAACTTTTTCAACTAAAACTTAACAAGATTAATGGAAATCTCATTTCTGCTGCGTCTCAAAACAAGACAAAACGGTCTCAATATGAGTTCAGGTTTTTTCTGTGCGTACGTGTATTTTACATGGAAAATCTTTTAATGCTTTGGGCGAGTACTTAAAATTAATATAAAGGTCTGTAACTTTCAGGCAATTTTTCTTACAACATATCCAACCAAATTTCGAGTGAGGACTAAGAAAAGAAAGTAGTCGAAAAAAATCACCCTAATATACAATCATGACAATATTAACAGCTGTTAAAAACATGCACTCGTACATAATTTTGTTCCACAGTCTGTGTTTAATAATCGAAATATATTATTGGAAATAAATTTTTTCTGCAAAACTGATTAAAAAATATATAGATACTGATAAGATGTATAGTGTAAAGAAATAATTTTTGTTAAGCGCAGGCTGTAAATTTAACTTAACCTCCCCCACCGAGCCAGTATCATTTTGACACATGACTTAATTTGAAGATTGTTATATTGTACAGAATGGAAATGTTATTTTGTACAACTGCTAAATGTTATTTTGTACAAAATAGCGGTTGTACAAAATAAAATTTCCATTCTGTACAATATAACAATCTTCAAATTAAGTCATGTGTCAAAATGATACTGGCTCCCTCCCACCGGATTATTCGTTTTGGTGCTAAAACGAACCACAAAAACTTGGTCCACATTAAAAGATCTAAAGCTGATCAAACCTATGAAGAAAAATACTCTCGCATGATCTCAATGTTGACGTTTCTCACTGTTAAAAGCCAAAATAAAGTAGTTAATGTTACTTTCTTATATATAATAGAGTGGAACAATAAGTGGGGAAACTTCAATTTTGTTGTTAAAAGAAATACCGTCAAGTGGGGCTATTTTGTGCACGCGAGGCTTTTAATAAATAAAATCTTTATATTCAGTTGTTTAGGTTTGCTATTTGGTATACATATCTTTTGATACCTAGACTAATACTACAGCAGGATTTAAGTTTATTCCACTGTTTGATAAATCTTTCTACTGTGCTCATGAATAAGTATCCAATCATATTTAAAGCTTAATGAAGATGTCTGTATGTCCTGCTTTTTATCAACTATTTGAATAAAAATTAATAAATTAATTTTTTTCGTTGATAAAATGTTGCTAGACCCTCCGCTTAATATTTTGCTCTGCAATCTTTCACAGGGCTCGAAGCAACATTTTCTCATTCTGATGAGCAACATCCATCACACACTATGCTCCAGGACCACATTGAAAATTCAGGTAATATCATGCACATTACAACAATATAAGTAAGGTTCTCTGAAATTGTATGTCATTGTTCAGATCTAGACATTTAGAAGTATGCTTACAATTCTCCGCAGGTCTTCAAGCGGCATATGCTTCTACTTCTAAACAGGGTGAGATACAAAGTACGTTGAACATTGGAAATGAAGGTATAATTACAATCATACTAATTCCATTTGATTATTGAACTTTACTGAATTAATAATGTTACAAACTGTTGAATGATTTCGAGCAGAGAATTGTTTGAAAAACTTCTTACATCAATTTCAAAAGTACATCTAGTTCTATCTGGGATAATATGCTATTGTATTCCTACATATTTTTCTTTCCTACATCCAAATCCGAAGTAAAAAATGATTGGAATGGCTAAAATTTTTGAGATAATTAAAAGCTTTTCGTCTTTGTTAGCATTCTTCTAAGATCATCTTAAAAATTTTAACCAATCTGATTATTTTTATTTTGCATACAGATTTAACGGATAAAATTACGTAGGCATACACTATACTCTATAGTCTCTTGGACAATTTTTTTCAGCTGTGTTATTCACATTTTTTAAAACTGTTCTTACAGAGTATAGACATACATTGATTTCTGCTACGGAAGAAACATTGTATCCTTATGAGAAGCATAGTATGGATGCTGATGAACACTCGCAAGATATCGCAGGTACAATATTGCTGAACAATATAATATTTATGTACAAAAGTTAAATATGATGTAGAACATGGAACACAATACAGTAAAACCCACATATATCGAACCCGCATTTATCAGAGTTCCGGTTACATCTGAAACATTTCCCGGTCCCTATATGATTTTTAGATATTTCTTATATTAAAATACCCGCCCTGCTGTGAGTAAAAAGATACAAATAGATAGAGATTACGCGATAGAAAATTTCTATCTCTCCCAAGTACATACTTTGAATATTTTCTTTGTTTTTTAATGTTTTTTTATCCATGTCTATACACAATGCCTATCCTTTTTTATCCATAATTTGTAGAAACAGATTACAATTTTTTATTCTCTGCTTGTATTTGCTTTGATTTTTTTGTTTTAATCCTTTCCTGTCCATGCCTTTCTTAATGCCTATGCCTATCAATGTCTATCTCTTTTCATCTATCATGAATACAAAATGATAAAAATTTTCCATAATATATTATGGAATATTCAGTGTAATATGGCTGCAATTTTCACGTAATCTTACGTGCTACTTGTGCCGTTATATCAAAAACTCGCTTACATCGGATAAATTTTGAAGTCCCTGAACATAAATTATTTTCATGTATATCGGGTCTTGAAATTTTGCTATGAAATTCAGATAACCTAGTTAAAAATTTCGTATGTGTTCCCGCGTGTGTTCCTGTATGGGTTCCCGTATGGGATCCCTTAAAGGTTCCTACATGGGTTCCCATATGGGATCCTGTATACCGGGGAACTTTGGCACGAACCCTCGAAGGAGCACTGTGCATAGGATCCCATGTGGGATGACACATAGGATTTCAAATCAATTTTCAATCAAAACTAAACATGCTGCGCATTAGTTTTCTATAGCACTTATGGCTGCGCAGTAGATTTTTTTGTTCTTGTAAATATGGGGTGTAGCAGTTACTGACAAATGAATTATTTTTTTAACAATATTCTTTCTGTAAATTCATTTAAATTGTTCAATAGGTTAAATATCCCGTAAGGGAACACATACACATGGGATCCTATGTACAGTGTTCCCTCGAGGTTTCGTACCAAAGTTTCCTAGCACACAGGATCCCATATGGGAACCCATGTAAGAACCTTTAAGTGATCCCATAGAGGAACACACGTGGGAACACAAACGAATTGTTTAACTGGGAAACTTTATAATCAGTTTTTGACAATCCGCATTCACTGAGTATAATTAAATTGCTTGAACAAGTAAAAAAGCAAAATTAGATTAAAATTTTATAACTTTTTAGTAACTTTGTATATGAATATAATATCATTCATTAATTAATACAACTTTTGAAAATAAATTCAAAGTAACTTTACAAAAAATAGACATTAAAGTGTTTAAAAAGAAAAACTGCATTTTTAATTTTGACTAAATAATTTGAAGCAATATGCTTAAACATTTATTCAATTTGGCAATCTTGGTTGAATCTAGGGAAGTAAGATCTGAATTTTATTACCGACAATATTTAAAAAAAAATACATAAAAACTTTAAATAACAATAAGTACATTTACATGAAAACATTATTGTTTATAACGTTTTTCCGGGTGTTTCGGATTCCCTCTTACTCTCTAAATCTGAATTAGTTAAAAATAACTAATTTGAAGCAAAAACTCAGTCACTAATTGAAATAGTTATATTTCTACTAACCACTTAGTAAAAAATAACTAATTATTAGTCAAATTCATTTTTAGGTTATGTCAAAATTACTAATATTTTAGTAAAATTCTGTTTACTAATTCAATTAGTTAAATTTTAACTAATTTTTAGCTATATTTTTACTAATAATTATTCATATTTTACTAATAATTAGTTAGTTTTAACTAATTGCAGAAACAAAAACTCAGGCACGATTTTACTAATAATTAGTTATTTTTAACAAATTCAAATTTAAAGAGTATATCAAATATTTTTCCCGGTCCCTTGAAATACGATATATGGGGCAAAATTCCTGAACTGTCCAGGTCAAAAAATAAAATTTATTCAAACTTTGCTAAAATGTTTCCATTGTTAGTGGAAGTGTAAATACCAAATATTTTCAAATTCCGTGAAATAGTTTTTGAGTTAAACAGTTTAAAAATTTTGAATTTTTTTAAAATGTAGTTTTTTTAATTAATTATAACTCGAAGTAGATTGCATAAAAGTTAACATATATATAGTGAATTTTATAGTATATTAAGTAACAAGGACCTAAAGGCATCCAATTTGTTTACTATGATTTTTGTGTACGAGTGCAGTCGAGGACACGACTTCGCCCTCGACTGCACTCGTACACAAACATCATTGTAAACAAATTGGATGCCTTTATGTCCATGTAGCTTACGATATTTTTTATTCCAAAGGCACAAACGAGGCGCTTTTAAATAACTGATGACAGGGATTGAAAAGTCGTTAATTTCTCGGAACATATGAAAACCGCGTCTATTTTTGTCCTAGGAAAGAAATGAAGCATGGACTGGACCTTCATTTTTTCCTAGGACAAAAATAGACGCCATTTTCATATGTTCGGAGAAATGAATGACTTTTCATTGCCTGTCTTCAGGTATTTAAAAGCGCCATTTTTGTGCCTGAGGAATAAAAAAGCTTTTTTCACAGGCTATTCGATGATGATAAATGTTTTTTTGTAAAAAAAAAATTTATTATTATCGAATAGCCTGTGAAAAAAGCTTGAAAAATCACTATATATATGTTAACTTTCATGCAATCTACTTAGAGATATAATTAATTAAAAAAACTACATTTTAAAAAAATTCAAAATTTTAAAATTGTGTAACTCAAAAACTACTTCACGAAATTTGAAAATATTTGGTATTTACACTTCAACTAACATTGAAAACATTTTAGCAAAGTTTGAATAAATTTCATTTTTTGACCTGGACAGTTCATGAATTTTGCCCCATATGTGAGTTTTACTGTATTATTGAATGCAAGCGCTACGTATCACTTCGTTTTTTACCGCGTCTTACAAAGTCACTTAAATACCGAAAACATTCTTCAATAATTATTACAGTTCTTAGACGTATTCATGGATCATTTTTGTTTCTTTACTTCTTAAAGACATTATAGAAGTTATATTCCTTCCGTGTTTCTCTATCCTTTGTTTTTTAAGGCTTGCAAGGTTGCAAAATGTAATCTTGAAGAAAGTCGTGAAATATCATAATCGCCTGAAGCTTAAAGTGTAAACTTGCAGGAAGCTTACATTGCAACCTTACGGTATACTACAAGAGTCTGTCCAGTGACTTTCACATAACTTTTTTAGAATGACGTATACAGAACTTGGTTCTGTACACGAAAAAAGTTAGTTCTGTGGATTTTATAGTACCGTTCTAGAAAATCGCATGCGTAATCTTTCAGACAACACAGTTCTCTAAAATGTGAACGTTACAGGATAAACACACGACTTTTTGTAGAATTTATCCTATAATATTCGCCAAGTTTTACTGAACTCAGTTGTGCAAAAGGTTCATCTGCATGCTCTATTCAAGAGCAGTTATGTAAAATCTACTGAATTAAGTTCTTCCATGTACAGAACCAAGTTCTGTAGATGTCTGTATGTGCCAGTCCTGGAAAGAAATTGTGTTAAAATCATTGAATGAATTTGTCTTATGTAGGTTAACACTAAAAGCTTTCTGCAACCTTACTGTGGTCAGAGTATTTAACCAAATGTAGGAAACTGTAGTGTTAAGTGGGTATACCATAAGTATAAAAAATTCCATAACAATATCTCACTCAGGAGAATAAGTATCATACAACTTGATTAACCCAAACCCTTTAACTTTTATAATATTGAAGTGAATTATTAGGCGACATTGGTGAATAATATTTTGTGGGTGCTGTCAGTGTCCTCAAAGTGGATAAGAAAGCTGACATGGGAAACCGAATAAGTAAACACAAAGTACACAAAATTTCCCGAGATACGAAAAATTCAATGAGAATTATTTGAAAGCAATATGAAAATATTGACTTGTCTAAACGACACAGAAAACGACATTCATGCTAAATCCAAAATTTTCTATTCATGTACAGAGGATGAGACAATCAACAAACCTTCTAATTTTCTGTCACCTACGGAGGTATGCAGCAAAAGAACAAAATTAATGTCTTCCCATAAGTGGACATTGGACTCAATAAAAAATATACACCGGAGACAAGATGAAGAAAATATTATTCCACAACAGCAGCAGAAGACACATCAAGAGCAACCGCAAGTGGAGAAACAAATTTCAAATACAGCTGATTTATCCATCCCGGCACAAGTAATTAACTTCATCCTTTCGAATCTTTGTATCTCTTGAATCTCTTACATTGCCTTGGTTTGGAATTCAAAAATCGAGTCTTGAATTGATCTTGGCTTGCGCAATTCCAATATTTCCACACTGCAGATTTGTGCCAGTTCGAGAGACAAGTCTCCCCAACGGATACCTAGGCCCCCAGGGGCTATACTCCTATTTCCACACTACAGTAAAAGTAGTAAATTTTTTACGATCACACTATTGTCGCGAGAACTACTTCCTAGACCTGAATTAGTTAAAAATAATTAATTATTAGTGAAATCGTTGCTGAGTTTGTGCTTCAGCAATTAGTGGAAAATAAATTATTGTTAGTTGAAAATTGACTAATTGTTAGTGGAAATATAACTAAAAAATCGTTAAAATTTGACTAATTGAATTAGTGACTGCATTGTTGCTGTCGAATTATTTATTTTAAACTATCCCCTTTTACTTCCAACAGGAACAAAGAAAGAGGCCAAATGGATTGCGCATAATTAGCGATGAGCAAGTATTACAGCAGTTGCCAATACAGAAGAGAAATAAAAGCATTACTGTTCGAAAGGAATCGACATTGGCAAAACTTCCCATGAGACGAACAATTGAGAATAACGCTACTGATTTTAATGTGTTCGTTTCTCAAAACTTTCAAGGAAGGGCAGGTCCTGCACTCAGAGGAAAGAGAGGTAAAATATAATAAATGTTCATGTGCATTGAAGGTATTAAAAAATATTCTTCCTAGTTGATAATCCTACTGACAATAATATGAATTAAAGAAATTACATTTTGAAGTAAAATGTATTAGAAATTTGAAGAAAATCAACTTCATGCTTCCGGATTTATATGTAAGAAGATTGACAGTGTATTATAATTGTATTGGTTCTAAAAAGAATCATTTATCTCGTTTGTGATCTGAGTGTATTTTTTTTTTTTTTTTTTTTGGTTCATTGTTCTCGAAAACTAAAGAACGATATCTCTGAAAGTCAAAAAGAAAAATATCCATTACGGGTAATTCTCTGAGAAAGGATAAATGAACCGTTCACGATCTCAATTTGCAATTAATTTCTTCAATTTTCAATTACTTTTTTCGATTTTTAATTATCTCTTAAATCTCCAGTAATTGTAAGCTATTTCAACTTTTTTTGTAGTCATAACATTTTTTTTTATGAAGTTAAAATTAATTGTTCAATTCTACAACTTTTTTCTTCAATTCTCGATTTTTTTCAAATTTCAATTTCATTTTGAGGTTTTTAGTTCTTTCCATAATTAATAACTCTCGACTTTTGTTATTTCTTTTTTTTAATTTTTAATTATATTATTCAGATTTGAATTTCAAACTTCAATTTTCAATTATTTTCTTCAATTTTAATTATTTTTTTTCAATCCATTCCTTTAATGCGCAATTATTTCCAACAATTATTCCTATAATTTTATTAATTGTTCAACTTGCAATTATTTTCTTTAAATTTTAAGTTTCTGATAAATTGTATCAATTATTTTTTTCACTTGTCTATTAATCTAGCCATGTTGCAGATATTTTATTAAATTTTTTAATTATTATCGTCATTTTCCAATTATTTCTTTTAATTATTAATTATTTTTTGCAACTGTAAACTATTTTCTACAATTTTAAAATTTTTTACTTTGTCTATTACAATTTTACAATTATTCTTTGATAAGAAAATTACTAAAAATAATTAAGGAGTTGCATTAAGTTCTTTTGCAGTTGTACTTGTGAAAATCGACTTTCTATGGATTTTCTTGGAATAGTGAGAAAACGTTATTTTCTTCGTGCTTTACATCTAGTTAAAATTTTAGGACCATTGCCCGTCTAAAAATTGAGATTTTCATTCTCGAAATTTCAAGTTTTTATCATTTTGCATGTAAACTTAAAATTTCGAACATAAATATTTCAAAGTTTTGACGGGCAATGGTCCTTAAATTTTAACCAGATAGAAGGCACGTACAAAATAACCCAAGCAGCACGTAATATTGAGTGAATGTCGCAGTAATATTATACTGTAATATTGGTAATATTACGGGACAATATTACAGCGATATTGAGGTGATATTGAAATGTCCGCCTCAAGGTAATATTACAAGTAATATTACAAATAATATTACGGTAATATTTCCGTGATATTGAGTTAATATTACGATCATATTGAGGTAATATTACAAATTTATTTTACATCAAATAAAATATTTTTAAAAATATTTGGGTCAGCCGGGGATCGAACGTGCATATATAACTCTTATAATATATTTCAGAAAGTGTTCTTCATATGTTACCAAAGGTGCTTGTAATATTACATCAATATTACTGTAATATTACCTTGAGGCGGACATTTCAATATCACCTCAATATCGCTGTAATATTGTCCCGTAATATTACCAATATTACAGTATAATATCACTGCGACATTCACTCAATATTGCGTGCTGCTTGGGTAACGTTTTCTCACAATTCAAAGAAAATCCATAGAAAGGTGATTTTAACAGGAATAACTGCTTGAGAAATACCTTAATCTAGCCATTCTTCGAATTCGTTTTCAATTGTCAATTATTTTCGCCTTTTGTAATTTTTATTTCAATTATTAATTTTGTTTTTAATTTTAGTTTAATTCTTAAATTTTCAATTAATTTCTTAAATTTTTTTATTATTTACTTACATTTTCAATTATTATTTTCAATTTCAATTATTTTTTTTATTTTTAATCAAGTTGTTCAATTTGCAATTATTTTCAGAAACTAATTCTATGAGACCGGGTCCCTTTGAGTTCGAGGCCCTGAAGCACGTGCTTCATGTGCATCAAGGTAGTTCCGCCCCAGACAGTATTTTTATGTGTTACACATTAAATTCTATGTTTTTGAAGAATGAAGAATAAAACAAAAAATGTAGCACCAACTTATTCAAACTGTGCTAAAATGTTTTCACCGTTAGTGGAAGTGTAGATACCAAATAAGTTTAAAGTTCGTGAAGTAGTTTTTGAGTTACACAATTTTAAAATTTTGAACTTTTTGTAAAATGTAGTTTTTTCAATTTATTATATTTTTAAGTATATTGCATGATTTTAAAAACTTTTTTTACAGGCTATTTGATTTTAATAACAGTTTTTGTGTACAAAACAATTTGACCTTCACATTCAAGGTCAAAGCTCTAATTTGATTGTATCTCGAAATCGGATTATTTAAAAAAAATGTATCCTATCTCAATGGAAAGCTTGACTTTTTTCCTATAAGACATGTAAAAATCAGAGTGGAACTCTAAATATTTTCAGCAAAAATACACTGCAGATACCCGCGAGCGCTCGAATAGCGGGACCACGCGCGAGTAACCACGCAGCCACAATGCGCGCGCGAGTATTCGAGATGTTTTTTTCGAAAGTATTTAGAGTCTTGCTCTGATTTCTACATGTCTTATAGGAAAAAAGTAAAGCTTTCCATTGAGATTGGTTAAAATTTTCTAAAATAATCCGATTTCGAGATACAATCAAATTGAAGCTTTGACCTTGAATGTGAAGGTCAAATTTTTTTTTACATAAAAACTTTTATTAACATCGAATAGCCTGTAAAAAATGCTTAAAAAATCACTATATATATCTTAACTTTCATGCAATATACTTAAAAATATAATAAATTAAAAAAACTACATTTTAAAAAAATTCAAAATTTTAAAATTGTGTAACTCAAAAACTACTTCACGAAATTTGAAAATATTTGGTATTTACACTTCAACTAACAGTAAAAACATTTTAGCAAAGTTTGAATAAATTTCATTTTTTGACCTGGACACTTGCAATGCGAGCTCTCAACAGTTTTTTGGCAACCTTTCATGCTAAGTCAAACCTATTCCTCTCTTCATTACAAAGTTTCAAATTGTTGCAAAAAATTATTGTTCATCATTTAAAAAAGTACAATTCATTTTATGTAGGTGTTCATCCGCCTATTGACAATTTTGCTGAAAGGAACAGAAATGCCAATGACAACTGGGACTGCTACGCCGCAAAAGCAACAAATTCCTTTGTGTCATTCACAGAAGTTGTGTCAGAGTATTATACAGAAAATACTAGATATGTTAAGAAGAAGATGGAACTTTTAGAGCGGAATAACACAAATGTTCAAGTTGCATCCCCATTTGAAGATGGTCGAGAAGAGGAAATGCTGAATACGTACAGGATGCTTCCAGAAAATATGAAGAATGATGCATTCAATATTGTTATGGATGCAATGGAAGGAGTGATGCATAATCAGCCGAATCATTAAAAAAGAGAGGTTTTTAATCTCAAAATTGAAGACCCATCACTTTCAAGTTTTTAAAATGTTTTTCGACTTCAATTTTTATTACGTTATTTTGTATTTTTTAATTCTTCAAATGCGTAAGAAAATTGCACCCATTTTCTTCATTACTTTTGTTGACGAAATTGTTTGAAAACTTGTACAAAATATTCTGGGAAGCCGACATTTTGACGAAAACTCGATTTAAAGAATGTTGAATAGACCGAAATTTATTTATCCGAATATTTAAATTCCCGCAACTTCATTTGTCTCAATATTTAACTTCCTGAAATTTTATTTGTCGAAATATTAAACTTCCTGAATATGAATTTTCTAGAAATGGTATTTATCAGACTTACTTTTTGTCGGAATACTTAAAAAACCGAAACTATTTAACACTATTCACCTTTCCGAAAATGTATTTGGCAGAAATGGTATTTATCAGATTTAACATTTCTCCTCATATTTAATTTTCTGCAACTTAATTTTCCAGATTATTTAACTTCCCAAGTATGAATTTGTCAGATATTGTATTTATCAGACTTGCCGTTTGTTTGAATGTTTAATTTCTCGTAATTCCATTCCTCAGAATATTTAAATTTTCGATTTTACATTTTCTATAAACTATATTTATCAGATTTACCATTTGTCAAAATATTTAACCTCACAAAACTTTATTTCTTAGAATATTTAACCTCTTGAATTATCATTTGTCAGAATGTTTAAATTCTCGAATGTATATTTCTTAGAAGTTGTATTTATCAGAGTCGACATTTCTCCGAACATTTAAGTAACTGAAACTCCATTTGTTTGTGTTCGGAAAAATGTCGACTCTGATAAATACAACTTCTAAGAAATATACATTCCAGAATTTAAACATTCTAAAAAATGAAAATTCAAGAGGTTAAATATTCTAAGAAATGAAGTTTTGTGAGGTTAAATATTTTGACAAATGGTAAAGCTGATAAATATAGTTTATAGAAAATGCAAAATCGAAAATGTAAATATTCTGAGAAATAACATTTCTGCCAAATACATTTTCGGAAAGGTGAATAGTCTGACAAATAGAGTTTTGGTTGTTTAAGTATTCCGATAAAAAGTAAGTCTTATAAATACCATCTCTGTAAAATACATATTCAGGAAGTTTAATATTTCGACAAATAAAGTTTCAGAAAGTTAAATATTGAGACAAATGAAGTTGCTTGAATTTAAATATTCGAATAAATAAATTTCGGTCTATTAAACATTCTGTAAATCGAGTTTTGGTCAAAATGTCGGCTTCCTAATATTGTTTATAAATTATAAGTTATACTTTACTTTTGTTGTAGGCGAATCGTCTTAGCCAAAAATTAAAAAAAAAGTTTGTTTCTAAGTGAATAAAGGAATATACGAATGTTAATGTACATGAAAATAAATATATTGAAAATATAGACAAAAAACATAACTATTACTAAAGGCTGAGAAGATTTCCTGAGATATTTTTAATATAATAAACTATTGAAATGAATGTAATGAAAATTTTCTTAAAAGAACTACATTTTAATTAAGGAGGTTCTACCGTAGGAGGATACTAGTGAAAACAAAGACCATTATTTTGTGGTTACAGGAATCACAGACTGTCCCCTATTCCCCTTTTTTCCACTATTCTGAAGTTTTGTCCCTATTTCCCCTATTTTAAATATTTGTCCCCTATTTTCCCTATTTCTAATTTTCAAATTTAAATGTATAATTTATCTAAGTTATTTTTTACTTAATTCCGAGTTTGTATCATTTAATAATCGCGCTGAGCTATTTGAGAGAGAGGGAGATTGACCACAGTTTTTTTTTTGTTTGACATTTTTAAAAGACGGCGCCTAATTTAAAATCCTAATGAAAAAGGCAGAGCTTCCGCTTTTTAAAAGAAAATTATAAACAATGGTTTAAGAATATATTTATTTTTAGATTTAGAATTATTAGCTTTGTTCATTTTAAACGCTTCTGATATGTAGAGAACACACACTGAGAAAATAAGTTGACTAAATACAACCAATTGTTGATTAAATTTAGCAGAGAGGTTGTTGATATAGCACCTGCAAAGCACTTTGTTTATTATTAGACGATTAAACGCGTACTGTCTACCTTCAAGTTCACTGTGATAGCCAATATCTTGTTTGTTTTGTTCCGAGTACGTCAACAAACAAATGTGCTAGAGACTTATTTTCTCAGTGCATAATTTTATTCACATAATTTGACTGTGATATAATTGACTTTCTTGAAATTCGACAATAGTTACATATGCCGTCGAAATGCATTTTGAAAAAAAAACTATGTAACACATAGTGTGGGGGGGGGAGTTAGCGTAAAACTACTTTGGTTTTTCAGATATTTGTTTAATTATCATTTATGTTCCACAATTTTTAATTAATTAAAACAATTTTTTCAATTTCCACTTATTCTCTCAAAATTTTATAACTATTTTTTAACTTTTTAAATTGATTCGTTATTCTCTTCATAATTATTCTCGACAGTTTTCAAGATTTTTTTCATTTGTCAATTAATTTCTTTAATATTTAATAGTTTTATCATTTTGTAATTTTTCTTTTGATTATCTATCTGTCTTCCTAAAAATGTAATTTAATTCTTTAATTTTGAATTATTTTTCAAAACTTTAAATAATGTTTTCAGTTTGAAATTATTTTTAAAAATTTTCTTTAATTCTCTACTTTTTTCAAAAGTTTTATTCAATTATAAAAACTGTTTTAAATTTAAACTCAGTTGTTCAATTCTACAACTATTTTCTTCAATTCTCAAATGTTTTTTTGAATGTTAAATATTTAATTTTAATTTCATTTCCATTTTGTAAATATATTTAATGATTCTCGTCTTTTTTAAAATACCTTCTTCAATTTTTAATTATATTTTTTTAATTTAATTTTTAACTTTTCAGTTTAATTCAATTTTCCATTTTTTTTTCAGCCACAAAAATTATTTCAAAAATTGAATTCAAATGTTTAATTCTACAACTATTTTCTTTAAATTTCAAATTCCATTTTTCAATTTTAAATTAATGTCTTAAATATTAAAAGATTCTCGCTTTTTTTCAATTATTTTGTTCTCTATTCAGTAATTATCGTTTTTTTCAATTACTTTATTCAACTTTTAAGTTTATTCTTTAAATTTCAATTCCTTCTTGCAATGTTGAATTATTTTCTT
Organism: Ganaspis brasiliensis; assembly: GCA_037103525.1. Classification (NCBI taxonomy): domain Eukaryota; kingdom Metazoa; phylum Arthropoda; class Insecta; order Hymenoptera; family Figitidae; genus Ganaspis; species Ganaspis brasiliensis. Next base: position 7,430,748 of record JAZKLR010000114.1, on the reverse strand, counting down.
AATTGTTAAATTTTTTTCCTCTTTTTTTAATTATTTCGTTTAAATTTAATATTGTTTGATTTTTTGAATTATTTTTTCTAATTGTAAATTAATCTACTTTTCAACTAATTTTTTCAATTATTATTTATTTCCCTCAATTTTCAATTGGTTGCAAATTTTTTTTTAATTATTCTCTTAAAATTTTATAATTATTCTTTAATTTTTTTCAATAATTATTTTGTTCGATTTTGGATTAACCTGGCCATTGTTGGAGTTTTGTTTTCGATTTTAATTTATTTTTTCAAATTTCAATTCAATTATTAAATTTTCAATTTATTTCAATTACTTTTGTCGATTTTTTATTCAGTTTTTCAATTCGCAATCATTTCCGACAGTTATTTCTATAATTTTCTTAATTTTTCAATTTCCTAGTTTAAATTTAATGTTTATTGTGTAATTTTATAAATTATTCTTCTTCAATTGTGTAATTATCTAAATATTTTTCGAGTTTTTTTTTCAATTGTCAATTTTTTCTTTGTTTTTCAGTGACTTTAAAAAAAACTTAATTCTCCTAATTTTCATTATTTAAATTTCCAAAAATTTATAATTTTGAATGAAAAAAAACAATGCAAAGTTTCTCGCGCGCCATAGCGCACTTTAATGTTTCTAGTGTACATAATATTTTAATGTTTATATGAATAACGCTATTTGTTTAAAAAATATTAATTTGACATTTTAGTAAACACTAAATTTCCTTCTATTTAAAAAGTACAAACTATTAAGACCATATTTAACATCTTCAATTTTTCAATGGAAGTCGACATCATAGACTTTAAAGCGAAATTTGTGTCCCCTTTTTGTCCCCTATTTTAACAAAAAAATTCCCCTATTCCCCTTTTTTACCAGCAATAGGGGCTGTGATCCCTGTCGTTAGGTTAAAATTTAATTTTACTGCTATATAATTAAATAATTGTATTTATTAACTTTATTTACTTTTCAAATATGACTATTTTTCATTTGCGATCAAAATTAACATTTTTAAATGTCAGAACGTCTGAACTGTATCGTGTAAAACGTGAGCTATTTCTACAAATTAATTTATTGCAACTCTCACAGGAACCTATTGTCCTTTTTTAAATACAATATCGGTTCATTACATATCTGTGTTTAACTATACAAACTTGGATCAGTATCTCGTCAATTAATAACTTTCAGTACGAAAATATATGTGACAGAGTAATGAAATCTCATAAGAATTAATGTTAAACAGGTTAAACACTGAAAAAATAAATCGATCATCACTTTTTTCCCAAGAACCTACAGGTCTCACAAATTTAACTACAAAATTTTAGAAACTTTATCTAGCAGTACACTAAGTTTTATCAAAATCTGTTTGATTAATCGATTTACGGTAGACATAATTCCCATTTGACATACACTGTTGAAAAAAAGAAACACACTTTACACCAAAAAGTACGAAAAAAATGCAATGCATCCGTAAAAGTGTTGAGTTTCTGTAAGTCACACTTTTACATTGCAACGCCAGTGTTACGGTGCAAAGTTCTTACGACACATGAGACCTCAAAACCGCTCGGTGCCAGTGCCACTCGCGATTACACATAACCGAAAATCACACCCATAAAAACACAAATTCTAAACTATTAATACACATTCATTGGCAGATCCAGGGGGGGGGGGGCACGGGTGCTTGGCCCCCCCCCAAAGCCTCATATTTAACAATGAGAGAGAGAGATACCACTATAGTGCTATCTCTTTCTCTCTCATGCAATACCCCCTCCAAAAACCTTGTCTGGATCCGCCACTGTACACATTTTTACTCACATGTCAAACACTGAAGTTAATATTTTTCAATGTCAACAGTACTAATGATATTACACAAAAACAACAAATGTGACACATAAGTTTTAATGGTAATGCTTAACAGAATTGACAACGCAAGCATAACATATGACATACCAAATTTTCGTAATACACAATATTTTCTTCATATTCTGTTCTATGTAGCAAATAAATTTCCCAAATATTGTTTTAAATTCTTAAAGATATCCAAATCCAGAACTGTATTAAATAAAATAAAATGATATTTTTCTAATTTAAGAGAAAAAAATCAGGTTTAAGACTAGTGAAAAATATCAATTTTTAAAGAATTGAATATTTTTTCCAAATTTTATTCAATGTGTCATATAAATTTCCCAAATATTGTTTTAGATTCTTTAAGAAATTCCAAATTCAAAACTGTATTTAAAAAAAATTACATATTTTTAGAATTTATTAGAACAAAATCAGGTTTTAGATTAGGGAAAATATATCCAGTTTTTTAGAATCGAATATTTTTTCCAAATTTTATTCTATATGGCATAAAAATTTCCCAAATATTTTTTTTTTAATTCTTTAAGATATTTCGAATTTGAAACTGTATTTAAAAAAAATAATTGATATTTTTTAATTTCATGGAATTAAAAACAGATTTTAGACTATAGACAAAATATTAATTTTTGTAACACCGAATTTTTTTTCCAAATTCTATTCTATATGGCAAATAAATTTCCCAAATCATGTTTTAGAGTATTTAAAATATTCCAAATTCAAAACTGTATTAAAAAAAATTACATGATATTTTTAGAATTTATCAGAACAAACTGAGGTTTTAGACTCTGGACATAATATCAATTTTTGTAAAATCGAATATTTTTTCCGAATTCTATTATATGTGGCATAGAATTTTCCTAAATATTTTTTTAAATTCTTTAGGATATTTCAAATTTAGAACTGTATTTAAATCAAATTGGTTGATATTTTTTTATTTTATGGAATCGAAGACAGATTTGAGACAAAAGAATAAATATTAATTTTTGTAGAATCGAATATCATTTCCAAATTCTATTCTAAGTGTCATAAAAATTTCCCCAATATTTTTTTAAATTCTTTAAAATATTTCAAACTTAGAACTGTATTTAAAAAAAAATAATGATATTTTTATAATTTATGAGAACAAATTCAGGTCTTCTTCTAGAGAAAAAAAATCAATTTTTTTAGAATAGAATATTTATTTAACATTCGAATCTCCATTTCAAATAAATTTCCCAAATATTATTTTAGATGTAGTAAGATATTCCAAATTTATAACTTTATTTAATAAAAAATACATGGTATTTTTGGAATTTATCAGAACAAAATCAGGATTTTGATTAGGAAAAATATATCAATTTTTGTAAAACCGAATTTTTTTTCCAAATTATATTCTATGTGTCAAATACATTTCCCAAATACTGTTTTAGATTCTTTAAGATATTCGAAATTTAAAACTGTATTTAAAAAAAATTACATGATATTTTTAAAATTTATGAGAACAAAATGAGGTTTTTTTTTTTTTTTTTTTTTAATAATATATTTATTTATTTAAGAAAAGATAAAGTTCCTAGAGCTACTGAGCTCTTCAAGGAACAAATACATAATATATACATTTCATTGTGACTGAACCTTAATCGATTATTATATTAAATTGAGTTTAACATCCTTTAGCTAGATCTACGTGATAAACTATATAAATAAAAAACAATTGCGTAAATAATACTGATAGTATCGTAAAACTATCTACAGTTATTTCACATAATGCTATTCGTAGTTTATTTTACATATACCTCCAAATTATAAGTGATTTTAAGTTCTCAGAAATAACAAGTCTACCAATAGGTTATTTCGAATAGGTCATTATTGTTTTCAAATAAAAAGTCAAAAAATAATTTTTTAAATATAAATTGTTTTGAAGTGTTTCTAATCATATTCGGCAATTTATTCCACAACCTCGAACCCCTAACACTAAAAGATCTTTGCATTTTGCAAGTTCGGTGTGGGGGTATTTTTAAAACATTTTTTCTTTCTCGAAGCCTGTTGTGTGTTATATCATAGGTGTCCTTGAACTCGAATAAGTTGTATAGATAAATTGGACTTTTGTTAAAAAATATTGAATGGAGTAGATTTCCCATGAAAAATTGCCTTCTGGTTGCAACGTTCAATAGTCCAGACTTACGCCTGTATTGTGTAATATGCTCCGACTTAGAGATGTTATAAACAAAACGAATACATGCATTTAAGGACCTTTCCAATTTCACATTCAGTTCATCGCTAATATCATCATAAACCGGGCAACAATAATCGAAAAACGGAAGAATGAGCGTTTTAACTAGAAGTAGTCGTGTGGATGTTGGAAGTGATTCCTTATTTCGATTTAATTGTTGTAATACCATAAATGTTTTTCGCGAAATTGACGAAACATGCTCTCTCCATGACAAGGTACGATCAAGCGTTAAACCAAGATCCTTCACCTTTTCACTAAAAATAATGGGGGTTCCCTCAACAACTAGTTAGACTCTAGACAAAATATCAATTTTTGTAAAACCGAATATTTTTTCCAAATTCTATTCTATGTGTCATATAAATTTCTCCAATATTTTTTTAAATTCTTTAAGATATTTTAAACTTAGAATTGAATTAAAAAAAATTACATGATATTTTTAGAATTGATGAGAACAAAATCAGGTTTTAGATTAGGGAAAATATATCAATTTTTGTAAGACCGAATATTTTTTCCAAATTCTAATCTATGTGTCATATAAATTTCTCCAATATTTTTTTTAATTCTTTAAGATATTTCAAACTTAGAACTGAATTAAAAAGAATGATATGATATTTTTATAATTTATGAGAACAAAGTCAGGTTTTATTCTAGAGACAAAAAATCAATTTTTTTAGAATTGAAAATTAATTCCAATTTCGATTCTACATTTTAAATAATTTTCCAAAATATTATTGTAGATTCAGTTAGATATTAGAAATTCATAACTTTATTTAATAAAAAATACATGGTATTTTTGGAATTTATGAGAACAAAATCAGGTTTTAGATTAGAAAAAATATATCAATATTTTTAGAATCGAATATTTTTTCCAATTTCTATTCTATATGGCAAATAAATTTCCCAAATACTGTTTTAGATTCTTTAAGATATTCGAAATTTAAAACTGTATTTAAAAAAAATTACATGATATTTTTATAATTTATGAGAACAAAATGAGGTTTTATACTCTAGACAAAATATCAATTTTTGTAAAACCGAATATTTTTTCCGAATTCTATTATATGTGGCATAGAAATTTCTTAAATATTTTTTTAAATTCTTAAAGATATTTCAAATTTAGTATAAAACTTAAAAAAGTTAACTTAAAACTTAATAATTTTATACTTAAAGTTTAGTATAAAATTAGTATTTAAAACAAACTGGTTGATTTTTTTTTATTTCATGGAATCAAAGACAGATTTGAGACTAGAGAATAAATATTAATTTTTGTAGAATTCAATATTATTTCCAAACCAGCAAAACATATCGCGCGCAAGCGCGCGATTAGTTTTTCATATGTTTTAGAAATTAAACTAATAATAAATAAAACAAATTGATGAAAAATATTTATTTAATAAGGAAGGCTGCCAGTGGGCTTGCAAATTGAAAATAGTGAAAAAAAGACATATTAATTTAAAAAGTGAGTAAACAATGAGTTTTTAAGTGAAAAGAGTGAGTTTGTAATTAAAAAAAGTGATTAAATAGTAAGTTTTTAAATAAAAATAAATGAATAAGCAATATAGAGTTTGATATTACTAATATTTAATTATTCAATTGGAAAAAAAAGTTGTAAATGGCAAAACTAATTGAAAAATTGATTAAAAATAAAAAAATGATGACAAAAATTCAAATGAAATAGTTGTAATTTGAAGTAAATAATTGAAAGATTAAAAAATAATTGAAGTTACAAAAAAAGTAATTAAAAATTGAAAAAAATGTTTGAGACTGGTTAAAAAAATTTAAATTTTTAGACAATAATTGAGATATTGAAAAAATAAATAAAATGTACAGAAGAAACTAATGTAATAATGACACAAATAATTATAAAAGCTGGTGTAAAAATTACACTTCTTAGACAAATAGTTGAAAAATTGAAAAATATAATAGAATTTTCAAGAAAATTATTGAAATTTGAAAAAAATAATTAAAAAATATCAAAAAATATATGTGTAGAAAATGGTTGAATAATGACAAAAATAACTGAAATTTAGAAAACAAATTAATGAAAAAGAAGAAATATATTAAAAAATGAAGTCAAAAGATAAAAAATTTAATACATTATTTGAAAATTAATATAAAAGAATTGATAAATTAACGATATAATTAAAGTGTGAAGAAACTAATTGAATAATGACATAAATAATTGAAAACCGATCTTCAAAAGTTAATAAATTCTTGATAATAATAAGAAGATCGAAGAAAATGACATTTAAAGAAAATAATTTCAAAATGTCAAAAATATTTGAATATTGACAAAAGCAGTTGTAACTTGAAAAAATAATTGAGAGATGACAAAAATAATAATTGATAATTTTTAAAAAATTAAAAATTTGAAGAAAATACTTGTAAACTTGCAAAAACAATTGAAATATTGAATTAAATAATTCAAATCTGGTGTAAAAACAAAAAAATTATAGACAATAATTGTAAAGTAAAAAAAAAAAAATTATAAGTTTGAGGAAAATAATTGAAAGTTGAAGAAATTAATTGAAGTTTGAAGACAATAATTGCAATTTGAAGAGAATAATTAAAAAATGGCAAAATAATTTAAATATGAAAAAAATAATTAAAGTTTGAAGAAAATAATTAAAAGATTATTAATTAATTATGCGTTATTAAATTTCTTCAATAATTGTTACTTTTATTAATTTATAACTATTTGAGCCTAAATATGTTTTTGCAATAAATAATTAAAAATAAATATTAATAACTAATTAATTTACTATTAACAATTAGCTAACTGTCAATTAAAAAAAATATTTGTATAAATTATTTTTTTTTCTTAATTTTGACCTTTTTTTAAGTTTTCAACTTTTAAATATCTTTCATCTTGATTTTTGTATCATGTCATTCTAAAAATCTTTTTAAAATTATTATTATAGTAAATAGCTTTTAACAATTATTATAAAATAAATAATGACATATTTAAATTAAAGAAACCATCAACATTCTTTCATAAACTTTTCCGAAGTATAAACTATAAAAAATAGAAAGTCGATTTAAGGGCAGGGTTGGGGCATATTTTCGGTTACATTAGAAAATTTTTCTAAATGAACATGAAAATTATATTTATATAAATTTGTTCGCGAAACAACACTTCAAAAAAACATCACATAAAAAAAACTTTAACCAAGAAGTAAACAAACAGACTCTTGCTTGTAAAAAAAAAACATTCAGGCAGTAAACTAACCAATTACAAACCGTACCAAATTAAAATTACATCCCAATCGTAAATTAACATTGGTCTTTTTTACACTGTATACCTCATCTGCATATTTTATCTGTAAACTGAAACAATTTTAAATTTTCCTGATAAAGAAACAGGGACTAACTTCACTATGGTTTTAAAACGCGGGGAGAAAAAGTTGAATAAATATAAAAACTAACGACCAACTTTACTTCAAGTTTTAAAGCATGGACAGAAAAAATGAATAAATGCAAATAGTAACTAACTTCAAGAGTTTACGGAGATTATTATTATTTAATAATAATTCTATTCTATGTGGCATATAAATTTGCCAAATATTGTTTTGGACTCTTTAAGATATTCCAAATCCAACACTGTATTTAAAAAAAATTACATGATATTTTTGGAATTTATGAGAACAAAATCAGGTTTTAGATTAGGGAAAATGTATCAATTTTTTTAGAATCGAATATTTCTTCCAAATTCTATTATATATGGCAAATAATTTTCACAAATCATGTTTTAGAGTCTTCAAGATATTCCAAATTAAAAACGGTATTTAAAAAAAATTACATAATATTTTTAGAATTTATGAGAACACAATCAGGTTTTAGATTAGTGAAAATATATTAATTTTTGTAAAACCGAATATTTTTTTCCAAATTCTATTCTATAATTTTCGAAATATTGTTTTAGATTCTTTAAGATATTTCAAATTCAAAACTGTATTTAAAAAAAATCAAATGATATTTTTATAATTTATGAGAACAAAATGAGGTTTTAGACTCTAGACAAAATATCCATTTTTGTAAAACCGAATATTTTTTCTAAATTCTATTCTATGTGTCATATAAATTTCTCCAATATTTTTTTAAATTTTTAAAGATATTTCAAACTTAGAACTGAATTAAAAAAAATTACATGATATTTTTAGAATTGATGAGAACAAAATCAGGTTTTAGATTAGGGAAAATATATCAATATTTGTAAAACCGAATATTTTTTCCAAATTCTAATCTATGTGTCATATAAATTTCTCCAATATTTTTTAAAATTCTTTAAAATATTTCAAACTTAGAACTGAATTAAAAAGAATGATATGATATTTTTATAATTTATGAGAACAAAATCAGGTTTTAGATTAGGGAAAATATATCAATTTTTGTAAGACCGAATATTTTTTCCAAATTCTAATCTATGTGTCATATATATTTCTCCAATATTTTTTTTAATTCTTTAAGATATTTCAAACTTAGAACTGAATTAAAAAAAATTACATAATATTTTTAGAATTTATGAGAACAAAATCAGGTTTTAGATTAGTGAAAATATATTAATTTTTGTAAAACCGAATATTTTTTTCCAAATTCTATTCTATAATTTTCGAAATATTGTTTTAGATTCTTTAAGATATTTCAAATTCAAAACTGTATTTAAAAAAAATCAAATGATATTTTTATAATTTATGAGAACAAAATGAGGTTTTAGACTCTAGACAAAATATCCATTTTTGTAAAACCGAATATTTTTTCTAAATTCTATTCTATGTGTCATATAAATTTCTCCAATATTTTTTTAAATTTTTAAAGATATTTCAAACTTAGAACTGAATTAAAAAAAATTACATGTTATTTTTAGAATTGATGAGAACAAAATCAGGTTTTAGATTAGGGAAAATATATCAATATTTGTAAAACCGAATATTTTTTCCAAATTCTAATCTATGTGTCATATAAATTTCTCCAATATTTTTTAAAATTCTTTAAGATATTTCAAACTTAGAACTGAATTAAAAAGAATGATATGATATTTTTATAATTTATGAGAACAAAGTCAGGTTTTATTCTAGAGACAAAAAATCAACTTTTTTAGAATTGAAATTAATTCCAATTTCGATTCTACATTTTAAATAATTTTCCTAAATATTCTTTTAGATTCAGTAAGATATTTCAAAATCAAAACTGTATTTAAAAAAAGTTACATGATGTTATTGGAATTTATGAGAACAAAATCAGGTTTTAGACTATAGACAAAATATCAATTTTTGTAAAACCGAATATTTTTTCCAAGTTCTATTCCATGTGTCATATAAATTTCCGAAATATTTTTTTAAATATTTAAGATATTTTAAAAGTAGAACTGTATTTAAAAAAAAAAAAATTATATTTTTATAATTTATGAGAACAAAGTCAGGTTTTATTCTAGAGACAAAAAATCAATTTTTTTAGAATAGAATTTTTTTTTTAATTCGATTCGGCCTTTCAAATAAATTTCCCAAATATTATTTTAGATTTAGTAAGATATTCGAAATTAAAAACGGTATTTAAAAAAATTACATGATATTTTTATAATTTTTGAGAACAAAATCAGGTTTTAGACTATAGACAAAGTATCAATTTTTGTAAAACCGAATATTTGTTTAAAATTCTATTTTATGTGTCAAATAAATTTACCAAAAATTGTTTTAGATTCTTAAAGATATTCCAAATTCAAAACTGTATTTAAAAAAAATTACATGACATTTTTAGAATTTATGAGAACAAAATCAGGTTTTGGACTCTAGACAAAATATCAATTTTTTGGAAACCATATATTTTTTCCTAATTCACGTAGCATAGAAATTTAAAAAAATTTTTTTTTAATTCTTTAAGATATTTCAAATTTAGAACTATATTTAAAACAAATAGGTTGATATTTATTTATTTCATGGAATCAAATACAGATTTTAGACTAGAGAATAAATATCAATTTTTGTACAATCGAATTTTTTTTCCAAATTCTATTCTATGAATCAAATAAATTTTCCAAATATTGTTTTAGATTCTTTAATATATTCCAAATTTAAAACTGTATTTAAAAAAAATTACATGTTATTTTTAAAATTTATGAGAAGAAAATCATGTTTTAGATTAGGGAAAATATATCAATTTTTTAATATCGAATATTTTTTCCAAATTCTATTCTATATGGCAAATGAATTTCCTAAGTATTTTTTTATCTTTAATATATTTCTAATTCAGAACTGTATTTAAAAAAAAAAGATATTCTTTTAATTCATGTGAACAAAATCAGGTCTTAGACTAGAGAAAAATATTAATTTAAGTAGAATCGAACATTTTTTTAAATTCTATTCTATATGGCAATTTAATTTCCTAAATATTTTTTTTTCTATAAGATATATAGATTTCTATAAGATATTATTACGCTAAATAATTATATTAATTGAAAATAATGAATAAAATGCATGAATTGTTTATTAATTTTTAATTTAAAGAAGTAAGTGTTCTTATCGTTTGTTGATAAATTTTATTAAACAAACAGTCAAAGTTAAATTGCAGTAATTTTTTTTACTAAAGAGTTTCTAGTTTATGAAATATTAGATTTTTTTATTAATAAATATAAATAAAAGTAATTGCAATTTTTATACTAAAACACAATGCTTATTAAAATGCATTTTGTAAGATAAATTAAAACAGTGGAGCAAACTGGAAAAATGCAATTTAAAGTAAATGTTATTGTCCTTTTAGATAACTGATCTAATTCGGTTCAATTTTTTTTCTGCCTTTCGAAATATAAGCTTAAAGTGTTTCTAATATGTTGTCCTATCGAAGAAACATCCCTTATATCTTCTGCTTCTTCTTCATCTTCTTGAGCGATATCATTGGTGGCTTGAGCATTATTATATTCTTCTCGAATTGTTTGTAATAATTCTTCAGTAACATACCTTTTGCATTCTTCTTTTTCATTTAGCTCTTTCGTTAATATGAAGTTGTGTAAGCAAGCAAGGGCTTTCACAACGTTAACTGATGTGTCTAACTTCAATGCCATTTCCGTACGTAAGACCCGCCACCGGTTTGAGAGTATACCGAATGTGTCTTCAATGGTCATTCGAGCATGAGACAAGCTATAAAAAAAAATTTTCATAATACATAAACAAATTTTGAAGAATAGATTTTGAGAAACGACGCAAACAATATGAACGATATGGAATACGCTAGTATAAATTTGGAAAACTTTCGCTGACCATCCTTTCGCACTTCCTATCGCCTTTTCATTAACAAATGTACACCTACATAATATCAATCACATCGCCTCTGTAAACATAAATCACTTACCAATTATTAAATAACTCCTGAACATTAGTTGTCACTGATCGTCTGGGATAGGGACGAATGAGATAGGAAGCCAATTTGAAACCCTCATCTCCAATAAAAAAGTATGGAAGAACGTCATTGCTGTCAGGTAAAGGAGTTGGTTCTGGAAGTGGATACCTCTTTTCTTCCAATTCTGCAGCAAATCCAGTTGCCCCAAACACGCTGGCATCACTCAAGGAGCCTAAAAATGTGTATGACTTATATGATTGCATTTATTAAATTATCATTTAACGTAAGTTAATATGTAATGTACAAGGCCATAGGAAAGGCGGGGAGTTACAGAAATTAAATATAGTATATTTAATATAGAATGTAACCCCCTCCCCCTATTTTCAAAGTTTCAGCAAAAGAAAAAAGTTCAAATCCCAGGGCGCGAACTGAAGGACACGTTTAAAAATACGGATTTTACTGACCAAAAAGTACAAATTACTGACCATTTACTGACTTAACGGATAGAACAATTTTTTTCTAAATTTTAATTTAAATTAAGTATGTCGAATAAATATAACGGTCATTTTAGAAAAAATTTTAGCAAATCGGTAATTAAAAAGGAACCTTTTTTCAAGTTAAAACAATTAAAGCAAAATTATTAAATTTTTTCATGGAGTTTCAAAGATTTTAATTTTTAAAGTCAGAACTCTCGTTTATTTAAAATTTAAGAAAAAACAAACCTTATAAGTGTAATAACTTTTTAAATAATTGGGATATTTTATTCTTTTTTTACCACCTGAAAGAGTTGTCAGTCCTCTTTAAAAATCCATTACGAAATTTTAAAAATGTTCTACAATAGCAAAATGGCGGCTGTTTTTGTAAAAAATTTTGTATTGCATTTACTAAAAATCTCCATCCTTTTTTTGGTTGAAATTTTTTTGTAAATTGTTTTCATAGTAAAGATTATTTTCTATAAGAATTTAACTTGTGCCCGATTTTCGTAAAAGAGAAAAAAATTATTTTAAAATTTTTTAAAGGAAAATTTCATTTTTCTCAAAAAATACACTAGTTAAAAAAAAAATTCCTGAATAAAAGTTGTTTCTCTTCAAAAAATATAAAAAAAGTTTTTCCTGATATTTTTCTCTATTTCTTGTTTTTTCAACAAATTTCGTCAAAATTCGATAAAAAGCTTATTTTTAGAAAACTTTTCAGTGTTTTTGGGTGCGAATAAGCAAATAATTTTTAGAACACGTGTAATTTATCAGAAGCGTTTATAGCTTAAACATATCAAATTTTTAGTTTAATTGAATTCTTCATACATATATTTAAACTCTTTTCATTAAAAAATTTAAATTAAGAAGTAGTTTTTTAGCTAAATAAAAAATATTATTTAAGTTCATTTCATCAAATTTTGAAACATTAAGTTTCACATTTCTAAACAATTTATCAAATTTTGAAAAATAATAGTTTTATTTTTCTCTTTAAAACGTTATTTATAATATTATTTGTTGGCTTTTGTTAAATAACATTGTGTTTCTGATAAATTACATTTTTTCTGACGAAATTTGTTGAAAAAACAAGAAATAGAGAAAAATATCAAGAAAAACTTTTTTCATACTTTTTAAAGAGAAACAACTTTTATTCAGGAAATTTTTTTATAACTAGTGTATTTTTTGAGAAAAATGAGATTTTCCTTTTAAAAATTAAAAAAGAATTTTTTTCTCTTTTACGAAAATCGGGAACAAGTTAAATTTTTATGGAAAATAATCTTTACTATGATAACAATTTCCAAAAAAAAATTTCAACCAAAAAAAGGATGGAGTTTTTGAGTCCCTAATCGCAATTCAAATCATTTTAGTAAAACGGATGCCGTTTCGTTCTTTTAGAACATTTTTAAAAATTTTCAATTGATTTTTAATGAGGACTAACAACTCTTTTAGATTATAAAAAAGAAAATAAGATATCCCAATTATTTAAATATAATTATATGGGTTTTTTTCTTAAATTTGAAATAAACGAGAGTTTCGTCTTCAAAAATTAAAATCTTTATAACTTCATGAAAAATTTCTTTTTAGCCAAACAAAAAAATACGTGTCGTCTAAAATTCTTTGAAAAATAACTTTCTGGAGATAAAATTGATTTGCAGTTTCGACGATGTCCAGCCTGCCTGAATTGAAAAAAATAAAGTTTTTGCATCAAAGTATCTTTCTTCGGAGTGCAAACTTCTTTTGAAGTTCTACTAAAAGTGGGACCAGTAAAAAATTATTCAAAATTAGACTTTCACACAGAATTTACGGACTTCACAGACTAATATTGTAAATTTTACGGAGTTTACGGAATATCTACAAATTTACGGACTTTTACAGACTTTGGACAAAATTACAGACTCTTACGGAAAATACAGACCTAGTTCGCGCCCTGAAATCCTTAACTTTTTTTATTGATACCTCTCACCTTTTTAAAATTTTTTCTGAAATGCAGGCTTAGTTAATATATGAGAAAAAGGCATTAAGACGTAAAAAAAATTCACCGTAGTCTCCCACATCTATCCACGTAAAGCGGTAATGAGCATCACATGTTGCCATTAACACGAAACTATAATGCTTTTTGTAATTGAAAAAGCAACTACCACTTTTAGGTGGCTTAATTATTCGGATGTGCTTTCCATCAAGTGCTCCTATGCAGTTTGGAAAACCCCATTTAACAAAATACGCCTCTGCTATTTCCTTCCAGTTTTCAACTGTCTTTTCAGAAAGGAATACAGGTGCAAGAATTTCCCAAAGTAGAATCACTACGGTGTTAATAATTTCATATGCTGTTGACTCTCCAACATAGTACGACATGGCTAAAGTCTTGATGCTATCACCTCGGGCTAAGAAACTGCAAAGGAAATGAAGCCAATTTAAATAAGTTTGTTGTATTTAACATACATAAATTAATTAGAAAGCTTAAAGTTCCCTTACATTTAAAATCATATATGAATAACAAATAATGTATGACAACACCACCACATAAAAGGGGAGATCGAGGTGAGTTGAAACAGAGGCGAGTTGAAACAGAGTCGATTTCTCGAAAGCTATGACCTTTTAAAAAATTCGAAAAACGTGGATTTATTAGTTTTTTGATTCACTGTTTGATCAAAATTTAATTGACAGTCTGAAGAAAAAATTTTAGGTATATTTGAAATATGTCCAAAAAAAATGCCAAAAGTAAGTTTCTGACCGACATTTTGATACTTTATTATTCGACACATATAAGGTTGTTGTTGTTCTAATATTTATTTTAATAACTGTTGGATATTCAAGTTTCATGGAATGATATTATTTTTTTGTGTCAGTCTCCAGATTTACGATAAAAAATCATTATTTGAACCGAAGCACATTTTTACGCACCGAGGCGAGTTGAAACAGTCTGTTTAAACTCGCCTCGGTATACTCAGTATACTCAAAATTATGCTTAAATCGAATAATCGCTGTTTAATTGTTTGCGAAAGTATATTGTTATATATTATAGCTTAAAAACATTTAAAATTTTCCAAATTTTCGTGTAAAATAACTTTTATATTGTCGAAAGTTAAAAAAATTTTAATTACAAAATTTAATAATTTCAAGTTTTTACCAATTTTTAGGTTTTGTTTGTTTCAATCGATATATAAATAAATGCTTTAATATATATATTATATGTATATTGCCTTTTTTTTGCTTTATATCGAAATCGGTATATTATTAAATTTTTTTTAATTTAGCGCCATATTATATTAGTTATCGGTGGTGGCTCTGTCTTATATTGTGAAAATTTTTTCTTAAGATAACCTATAAGTCCATTGTTTTGCTATCCAAAGTGTTTATAGGTTTGTATATATTATTTCTAACTATTATAAAGCTCAACTTATTGTTATTGAACGTAATTGAATACCAAAGATTGGTATATAAAGTCTGACTTGTCTTAAAAGAATTAATATAAGTGATAACTTAAATCCAAAAGTAAATTAAGGTATTTAAATCAGTGTTATATTCGTTTCTATAAATAAAATTACTTTTTTTAACTAATAATAGCATTTAAATTAATTTTTCTTTATTAAAATCCTAAATTTACAACTGTTTCAACTCACCTAGGCATGTGTTTTAACTCACCTCGGTACGAGGCGAGTTGAAACACGGTGAACTGTTTTACATTTTGCAATTTTGTTCATAGACCCTTATAACTTGTTTATTTTTGGTTCACATACTACATAAAACCAGCTATCTTAAATTATAAAGCTCATAAATATAAGACTATTTTTGGCTGAGTTATACGTGATAATGTAAAAATTGTTTCAACTCACCTCGGTCTCCCCTAACTGCTATCCTTCCGTATAGGAAATGCACATCTTTTTTTTTAAGACTTTATATTTAAGATTTTTACCCTATTGAAAAAAGCGATGTCGAAAACGACATCAAGTTGGTATCGAAATCGACGTCGAAAACCATGTCAATAGTGACATAGAAAATGACATAGAAAGTGACGTCGAGAATGATATTGAAAGTGACATCACGAAATGGTGCCGTTTTCGACATCGAAATCGATGTCGAAAACGATATCTGAAGTGACGTCGTTTTATATACAAATAAATTTATGTTTGTTTAAAAAGGATGTAATAATGTACCTAATATTTTTATATTTTTTAAACATAAACATAATTTTAAACATAATTTATTATAATAAAGAAAATAAGGACGGGATAAGGTGTGTTATAAATTTATTATAAATTTATCATAATAAAATCGGTACCACTAATAATTAATATTTAAAATTTTTCTCTTATTTAATTCTTCATATCATGCTAATTCTGAAACATACAAAAGTGTTTAAAATAATTACATGTCTATTATACATGCAAATTAAAATACAGCTTACTCTCTAAATCTGAATTGGTGATTTTCCATTTAAATAAATTAGACAGAAATCGGTCACTATTAAATAGTCAATGTTTTACTAATCTTTAGTAGAAATCTACTAATTATTAGTAGAAAATTATTAATTTGAAAGTAAAATATTTACTAATTGAAAAAGTGAATTTTACTGATTCAATTAGTAGATATTTCACTTTCAAATTAGTAATTTTCTACTGATAATTAGTAGTTTTTACTAAAGGTTTCTGAAATAATCAATATTTAATAGTGACCGATTTTTTTCTAATTCATTAGTGAAGAACCACTAATTTAGATTAAGAGAGTAGTTAAATAAGAATAAATTAAACCATATCACTCACCTATCACAGTCTTTAGTTGCGCAAAAACCTTAATTATTTTGTTTGATCTGTAGAGACATTCTTCAATATGTTTTGACGTCTACTCTCTTAGAAGTTTTAATAGAAACTGAGGAAACTATTTCTCCCTTGTCCCTTGCTTGACAAACATGTGTTGAGTCACTAGCTGAGAGCATAACGGTTTTCTAACGGTTTTCGAGCAAGGGACAAGAGAAAAATAGTTTCCTCAGTTTCCATGATCCAAGTACTATGGTCATGCTCAGTTTCTATTAAAACTTCTAAGAGAGTAGACGTCAAAACATATTGAAGAATGTCTCTACAGATCAAACAAAATAATTAAGGTTTTTGCGCAACTAAAGACTGTGATAGGTGAGTGATATGGTTTAATTTATTCTTATTTAACTACTCTCTTAATCTAAATTAGTGGTTCTTCACTAATGAATTAGAAAAAAATCGGTCACTATTAAATATTGATTATTTCAGAAACCTTTAGTAAAAACTACTAATTATCAGTAGAAAATTACTAATTTGAAAGTGAAATATCTACTAATTGAATCAGTAAAATTCACTTTTTCAATTAGTAAATATTTTACTTTCAAATTAATAATTTTCTACTAATAATTAGTAGATTTCTACTAAAGATTAGTAAAACATTGACTATTTAATAGTGACCGATTTCTGTCTAATTTATTTAAATGGAAAATCACCAATTCAGATTTAGAGAGTAAGCTGTATTTTAATTTGCATGTATAATAGACATGTAATTATTTTAAACACTTTTGTATGTTTCAGAATTAGCATGATATGAAGAATTAAATAAGAGAAAAATTTTAAATATTAATTATTAGTGGTACCGATTTTATTATGATAAATTTATAATAAATTTATAACACACCTTATCCCGTCCTTATTTTCTTTATTATAATAAATTATGTTTAAAATTATGTTTATGTTTAAAAAATATAAAAATATTAGGTACATTATTACATCCTTTTTAAACAAACATAAATTTATTTGTATATAAAACGACGTCACTTCAGAGTGATGTCACTTTCAATATCATTAGCCTAACGCACAATGAATGGTAATCGCTAATCCTTAATCGTAAGAATGAGAGGAAGTAGGACAGACATATATCTCTGTCCTGCTTTCTCTCATTATTACGATTAAGGATTAGCGATTACGATTCGTTGTGCTTTGGGCTATTCTCGACGTCACTTTCTATGTCATCTTCTATGTCACTATTGACATGGTTTTCGACGTCGATTTCGATACCAACTTTTCAATAGGGTAAGGCACACAATCAAAGTTTCATGACAAAAGTAGTGAAAAAATATCTAGTATTATTTGTAAGAAATACTTACTGTAAAGTTAAAGCCAATCTCATCTCCGAATGCAAAGGTTCTCTTACTGCAAATGATTTTTCTAAAAACTGTCGTAACATTTCATGTAACTCTACAAATTGTTCAACTGTCAATCGATATACTGAATGAAATTTCTCGTGATCATAGGCTTTGAAGTATTGAAACTGAGTTGCATATGTACCATATTTATTTCTGACATTAGTGTGAATATGGGGTCTCACCCACCATCTACGATACCGTTTCTTGTTCTTGCGAATAGTATTGAACAATTTTAAAAGTCTTAAGTAGGAGAAGGAAACTTGAAAAGCCGAACATAGATCCATTCTATGCTTACAATAATGAAACCATACAAAGTGAAAAAATAAAATTACTAATTTTGCAAATGTGACTACAGTTACTCTCCATACACTAAAATCATGAATGCACTAAGATAATTCACCTAGATCAACCTAGATCTAGATGTGCAAAGTGTTCTTGTGGCATACTCAGGGTTGTGTACGTAACAAACACCTAGGTGCATAAATGCCTTACCCACAACCAGTGTTGGGCAAGTAAAATACTTCAGGTAAATTACATGGTTTTCTACCGTAATTTACCTAGTATTTTACCTCATAAGTTTTCTACACAGTGTAATTTACTCGTAAACATAACCTAAAATCTTCAATTTTACAATTCAGGCCGTGAAATAAAGATGTTTTGGAACTTTTTTTGAATGGCTTACAACATTTTGGCACAATTAACTTACAAAAATTAGAAAAAGTGCACTAAAATTTAACTTAATGTTTTTTTGAAGTTATGAGAGTGTGTTTATACCACTTCAGCAAGCTGTGTCATTAACCTAGGTATTTTACCAGTTTTTTACGTAAATTACCTAATTCAGGTAATTTACCTGTCATTTGCTCAAGATTGCTAAAATGCCCATCGCTGCTTACAACTAGTTGTCCCTGCGCATGAGAATAGCCTAACGTACAGCTATCGCCAGATATGCTTTAACATTTTAACACGTAGGTTCAATGGAAATATGTTAAAGCATATCTGGCGATCAGTGTACAATGAATCGTAATCGCTTATCCTTAATCGTAATAATAAGAGGAAGCAGGACAGAGATATATGTCTGTCCTACTTCCTCTCATGCTTACGATTAAGGATTAGCGATTACGATTCATTGTGATTTAGGCTAATACGTGAGTAAAGGCCTGAAGCCCAAAACACAACGAATACGGTTACGGGAGCAGAGCAGAAGATAATAAAGGACATAGACTGTTTCTGTCCTTTTCTGTCTCGTGCTCTAGTCCCGTAACCGTATTTATTGTGCGTTGGGCTTAAGCAGATAGAAATATGGTTACGGGACCAGATCATGAGATAGAAAAGGACAGAAACAGTCTCTGTCCTTTGTTATCTCAAGCCCTGCTCCCGTAACCGTATTCGTTGTGCTTTGGGCTTAAGAGAGAGAGATCTGGGATAAGGCATTTATGCACCTAGGTGTACTTCACGTATAGACCAATGCAGAATGAAAATTTTAAGTCGCTAATCGTAAGAATGAAATAGACAATGACAAAAAAAATTTTCTCCTTGTCTATCTCATTTCTACGATTAGCGAGTAACGATTAGCGACTTATAATTTTCATTCTGCGTTAGTCTTATGTTACATAATTTGTTAAGGTCCCGTCCCATGACAGCGTCAAAGCAGAAAAAGGAAAGCGTTCAGCGAATAAGGGTACTGGAGCAGTAAGGATAATAGGGTCACAGAGGAAGGGAATAGACTACTTAGGAATAATAAGAAAATAAAATGGCATTTGTCTCTCTCATTCTATGCTATGAGGTTGTGAATCGATGGATTATTAAAGTTTCCAACGTAAAATGCAAGACGGCTGCTTGCTAATGCCTAAAAATGCATTCAAGTCTCAATGGAGCTAAATCATTCATTAAAAAATAACTTTTTACAAACAAATATTTGAACCTATGTTTATTAAATAATTATTCTTAATTGATGGAAAGCTATTATTTCAAATAAGAGAATGCAATGAAAGAGTTTTATTAATTTTTATTATTTTTCTTTGTTATTTTAAAAAATATCTTTCGATAAAAGAAAAATAATGTACCGATAAACATAGGTTCAAAAATTTGTTTTTAAAAATTTATTTTTAAATACATTATTTCGCTTCATTGACTTCAATGCATTTTTAAGCACCAGCAAGCAGCCATCTTGAGTTTTCCGTTGGTAACTTGAACTACAGTCAAAACTCCTATAAATAAAATTTCCTCTATCTTGGTCCCCTTCCACCAGATAATTCAGTCATGCGTCTGCTCAACAGTACCAAGATGGCAGCAAATGCATTACAGACTCTCTTAAATGAAACCACCACCAAAAGTCATTTATGGGAATATCGACTGTACCTAATTCTTATATGTCTATGCTCCTTATCCTCCGCATATGAATTCACTCTTATAATATGAAGTAAGGGTGCCGTCTCATGCTAGGGATTAATGGATCAGGTATTAGAATAGACCAATCAGAAATTTCATTCCAATGTGACCAATTATCTGATTGGTCTATTCTAATCCCTAATCCATTAATCCCTAGCATGAGACAGAACCCTAAGATGGCCAAGGATTAATGGATCAGGGATTAGAATAGACCAATCAGAGTATGCTTTCCAATGTGACCAATTATCTCATTGGTCTTTTCTAGTCCCTAATCCATTAATCCTTGGCAATCTGACTGCACCCTGACTTCACCCTAAAAGTCGATTCTTTCAAAGAATGGGAATTGAGTTTCACATCTCTGACTGGTATATTCTGTAACTCTACCCTGAACTGCTGAATGCAAGAAATCATCAACTGAACCAAATCCAAGCTAAAGTTTTGTCGTTTAAAATTGTGTATTAATTCTCATTCGAAAACATCATTCTTGAAATGGAAGTAAAAGAAGAAAAGAAAAATGTGGACAGAAATTTAATGATAATAGATTTAGTCGAAATGTATCCTTGCTTGTATAGAAAGAAATTGAATGCTTTTAAACAAGCAAGTAACAAAACAAAAATATGGGAAGAAATTACAGATATTTACAATTGTAATACTGGGGATAAGGAAGATGGTAAGTTACAGTGTTCCTTAAATTTATTATTACCATTAATCGGGGAAGGTTGAAATTCCATGTGAGCAGAAAGCCTAAAACTGGAAGCAGAAAAAAATAAATGCAAGTGATACAGACACAGATATAACTGTCTATTTCACTCTCATGTTTTGTGCTCTGGGGCTTGAGCTTTCTGTTCACATGATATTTGACCCTACTTGTACCCAAAAAAACACTCCTTTTTTTTACTGAAGAGGAGATTTCATGCGAAATCTCAATGAAATTTGAAAAAGCAGATTTGAACTATTGGTTGTTGTTTTCAACATCCTTGTGAAAGAAGTAAATAAATAATTGCTCCAGGGTTGGATCATTTTTTTATTCATCAAACTTTGTTTATTTATAGAATATCATAAAAATAATTTTCGATCGTTTTAATTATATAAAATTTTATGTGTACATAGTGTATAGTAAAATAAAAAGGAAAGAGCTGACAAGAATTATTTCTGGTGGGAATTCTTAATCTAATTCGAATTAAAAATACTGCAATTTTATTGAAATCTATAATCATTAAAAAATTGAAATTGAAATTTTTGAGGTTAATTAAATAACTCCATATATTTACGAGTAAGGTTTGTAAGTTACTTTAAAAGGAGAAGTATAAAAATTAACTTTAAAAACATATAACTTGTTTGTTAAGTATAAATATTATTTCTATATAAAATTATGTCAAAATTGTATGAAAGCAGGGTGGCAACAGGATTCTACGTTTTTTTTTAAAATTTTAAAGTATATTTTTAAAATTGTAATTACCTTCTTTAATTTGTAATCGCTTTATTCATTTTGCAATGATTTATTCTTTTTAATAAAATAAATAATAATAAATAATAAACTTTTTATGTACTAACTGCGAACGAAATTTTCGAAGAATAATTGATTTAAAATAATGTTTATAATTACCCACAAAATACGCGTTTGCCAATTTGTAATTTTTTTTTTCTATCTAACAATATAGAATAAGAACTTAGCACATGACGTATAACACCATTACAAATAAATAATCAAGATTTATCATTAATATTTGTAGAAACACTTTGGAACACCTAAAGGTCTGAACCTCAATTTTAAAAATTGCAGCTTAATTTTCACGGCTTTCAGATTTTTTTTCTACTTTCTGAGAACATAATTACATTCCATTTATTAAGTAAAGCAACTATCAAACAATATTTAACCCTCACGGAAATTTCTTATATTTCATTATAAAGATTTTACATATCAAAAACTGAGGATAGGTGTAATTGCTCCTGGTAAGATAAAATTACCCCTGTTGATGATAAACTTGTTGTTATGTACTGTAAAATAAATTTTGTAGATTTATGAATTTTTGATTATAATGAATTAAATAACGCTACAACTTTTTTTTTAACAAAAAGTTTCGTAGATTGTAGAAAGACTGTTTAATGCACTGAATAAACATTCCGGTTGAAAGAACCGGAATTCCGGTTATTTTAACCGGACTGTTTTTTTAATTTGCAAGATTTACGGTATTCAGTTTAGAATTGAAATGTAACCATGAATTACATATTTTCCAGTAAAAGCAATACAGCAAAGGTGGGCCTCATTAAAAGCACGATTTACAAAGGAACATAAAATAAAAAATAAGTATGTCCCAAGTGGCTCTGAGGCTTTAGAGGAAACTCCCGATTGGGATTATTATTATCAAATGATGTTCCTTGATGGCCATATCAGACACCGCAGGTATGAATATTGTAAATAGATATCACAGATACCTTTCTTTTATTTTGTTTTAATGATAGAAGTCCACTGTATGGAAATGTGTAAATTTTTATTATACTTTCAAATTGTAATTGTTGAAAGCTTTTAAAATCTTTTTAAAGAAAATATACTTTATTATTTTAAAAAATTTTCTATATTTCTTAATTCAAAAAGTAATTTAGTTATACAATTGAAAGTATTGACATTGAAAAAAATTATAAATATTTTTAATTCATAAAATTATTTAAATAATTCTAGCTTTGAAAAATTTGTAAAAATGGAGACGTGTTGACATTTAATTATTATATGAAAATAAAAATTTTGTTACGTTGCAAATTATTTTTCAATACATTTAGGACTGGCTGTAACTTCAATTTGGCTGCAAACAATGCTTTTGCAGAGCGTGGTGCAGATGACTATGATGATGCTGAAGATGAGGACGAAGACGCCGGAATAGAGCAAGGTGCAGACAATGCTGCAGGAGAAGTGTCAAACAACGCTGCAGAAAATATTGCTGACAACGTTGATAAAGCGATGGAAGGTAATACCATGTTGATTAACAGTGCTCTGGGGTAAATAGAAAAAAAATATTGTTAGATAACTGAAATTTGTATACAAATTTTTTTTTTTTATACGATATTACAAGAGAAGTTGAAATTGAAGGTCGGAACTGAAAATCAATTTCATCTCGAAAAAGTTATTTTGCAAATAATTTTTGATTACGCTTTTTTTAAGTGTAATAACTTTTTAAATAAATCGGATATCTTATTCTTTTTGTAAGTCCTAAAAGAGTTATTAGCCTTCTTTAAAAATCTATTAAACAGTTTTTAAAATGTTAAAAAATGAAGAAGTGGCGCCCGTTTTAGTAAAAAAAATTTTGAATTGCAATTAATGAAAAACCGCATAATTTTTTTTTGTTTTGGTCGAAATGTCTTTTGGAAATTGTCATTTACTGTCCTTAACACAGGGTGTCTAGTGATCCGGGAAATCCTGAAATTTTTTGAAAATGTCAGGAGAATGTAATATAATGTACTTTAAAGATTGTAAAAGGTGGCGCGAACTGGAGCGTTTTAGCTCGCACAGACTTCGGGTAGACTAAACCCAAGAAGATATTTTAAGGTAAAACTAAAGAATTTAAAAAATAAGAATTTAAGCGAAACTGAAGAAACTGAAATTTAGAGAAAAGAAATTAAAATTGAAGAAAACAATTGAATTGATTAAAATAATAAAAATTTTGTAGGAAATGATTGAAAACAGATTAATATAATTATGAATAATCAAAAATAGAACAGTATGACTGAAATTTGAAGGAAATAATTGAAAACTCAAAAAAATAAATTATGGAAAGTAATTAAAAAAAAAAAAAACTATTGAAAAATTACAGAAATAATGAAAATTAAAGAAAAAACAAGTGTCAATAAAGTTGCATTGGAATCACAAAAACTGCATGAAAATAGGTAAGGGAGTTTGTAAATATTAATTAGAATGCTTGAATAAAATACCTAAATTTCAGTTAAATATTGGAAAGTAAAAAAAATCAAGAAATAAGGAAAATAGTAAAATAATTGTAAATTGTAAATAAATTGCAAGATATGTGAAAAATTTAATTGAAATGAGAAAAAGCAATTGAGATTTTAAGAAAACAATTGAAAATCACGAAAATAATTGAAATTTAAAGAAAATTATTTAAAAAGAAAACATTACACGGTGCGCCCGAAATGGTTCTTTATGAAAGGTTCTTGCACTCGAAATTTTAATGTGTATTTAGAATCTGTGAGGTTCCTAGAGTATTTTAAGA
This sequence comes from Ganaspis brasiliensis, assembly GCA_037103525.1. Taxonomy (NCBI): domain Eukaryota; kingdom Metazoa; phylum Arthropoda; class Insecta; order Hymenoptera; family Figitidae; genus Ganaspis; species Ganaspis brasiliensis. The sequence goes on along the minus strand of JAZKLR010000114.1, from coordinate 7,406,100 downwards.
GTAAAAGAAAATAATGGGCGGAGCACTTTTTGAAAAACTTTAATTTTTCTTTTTAAAATAACAAAAAATGAATTTTGTTTAAAGAATTTTCGTTCTCTGAAAACACTTTTTATACAAAAATGATATAGACATTAAAAAAGGGAATATTTTTTATGAAAACCTTTTTTTTTTTTTTTTAATATAATCAATAGTTTCCATGAAAATCGAAAAAAATTTATTTTTTAAATGTTTTTAAATCAATTTAACCCAAAGATACTGAAATCTAGATATTTCTTGTCTTATTTCGTTATTCAATTTAAATGTATGATTGTTCAACAAAAATAAAAATCTTTGCCCAAAAATGTTTGAAAAATGTCTATTAGAAATTTTATTTCCACAAAAGAAAATTTTTTCAATAAAACTATAAGAAGAAACTTGAACTAATTGTTTTAATAATTTAATTTATACTTACACTTTTATTGACAAAATTTCCTTTTGTCAAAATAAAATTTTTCATACAAATATCTCAACAATTTTTTGGCAAATATTTTTATTTTTGTTGTGCAATCGTATATTCATATTAAATAACGAAAATCAACAATAAACATCCAGATGCGAGCATCTTCAGGTTAAATTGATTTAAAATCATTAAAAAATTATTTTCTTCCATTTTCATGAAAACTATGAATTGTATAAAAAAAAAGTAGGTTTTGATAAAAAATATTCCCTTCTTTAATGTCTAGGTATATAACTTTTGTGTAGAAATTCTTTTTAGAAAATGAAAATTCTTGAAAGGAAATTGAATTTTCTTTATTTGAAAAAGAAAAATTGAAGTTTTGGAAACAGGGCTCCGTCCATTATTTTGTTTTTTGGTCTTAAAGTACCCTAAGAACCTCACAGATTTTAAGTAGACAATAAAATTTCGGGTGCAAGAACCTTTCATAAGAAACCATTTAAGGTTAGTGTAGAGTAAGGTAGAGTGTAGAGAATAAAATAATTTATAAAGGTAAAACAATTAAAATTGCAGAATATAATTACACCACTCAAAAAATGTAACAACAAATTTAAAGAAATAATAATTAGAAGTAGGGGAAAATTTTTTTTTACATAAATTTAATAGTTTAAAACTAAGGAAATACTTGTCAAATATAAAAAATAATTATAAATTCAAGCAAATAATTAATAATTGAAGAAAAGTGAAGAAATTATTTTTAAAAATTGTAAAATGTAAATAAAAATTAGAAAAATATAATTAAAGTTTGAAGAAAATAATTAAAAAGGCAAGAATCGACTTTTAAATTGATTAATAAATAATTCTTAATATTTGAAATCAATTTCTGACAGACTGAGCAATTGCTTCAATACCCCCTAATATTGAATAAATTGATCTTGAAAATCATCCCCTCATCATTATTATAAAAAGCCCTATACTAAAAAAAAAAAAAATTAGAATTCTTTAATCTAAACAAATTAACCTATAGAATTTATGAAATATTAACCATACTTATTATTAATATTAAAGTCATCCTAAAAATTGGCTTAATTAAATAAAACAAATAATTTACTTTTTTTATAAAAAAAAATTTTGTAATTAATAATTTAATTGCGTAACTAAATGGTTATTACAATATGAAACCTAATAAAAACATTAAAAACGCTACTCAAGTACTTAATAATATATATTATTTCAAAATTGTAAACTTTAATTTTCATTTTTAAGAAACCTGGAAAATTGTGCTCTATGATCCGGAAAATCCGGGAGTTTTCCGTGAATTTAAAATTGCCAGTTTCCTAGACACCCTGCTTATGCCAAATTTTCGTAAAAGAGAGAAAAAGTATGTTTCATTCTTTTTAAAGAAAAGATTAATCTTTCTCAAAAAATATATTATATATCAAACAATTTTCTAGATAAAACTTGTTCATCTTCAAAAAACATTACAAAAGTTTCTCTTGATATTTTTTTTAATTTATCGTTTTTTCAACAAATGTTGTAAAAATTCTATAAGAATATAATTTTTAGACAACTTTACACTGCTTTTGGATGTAGAGAAGGAAATAAATGTTAGAAAAGGTATAATTTATCAGAAGCATTTATATGTAAAAGATATCTAATTTTTCATGACATGGAATTTTGTATTTATATTTTTAGAATCTTTTCATTTAAAGAGTTAAATGAAGCAGTGGTTTTTTGGCTGCATTCAAATATTATTAAACTTAATTTCAGCAAACTTTAAAATATCAAGTTTCATATTTATCGAAATAGATTATGTTGTCTCAAAAATTATTGTCAAATAATAATTATTTAACAATGTATATTTCATCTTTGAACCTAGTGGAAATATGTAGTTTTTATTTAATGTTGACAAATAGTAGCTCATTTATTTCTTTAAAACGTTATTTACAATATTATTTATTGGCTACTGTTAAACAACACTTTGTTGAAAACTATATCTAAATCAAATTTGATTTATTCAATACCTTTTAAGTAAAGCAAGTAGCATAAGTTATTAGTTGTCAAAATACGATGACGTTTTAACTAGATTGAAAGAGAGAGAAATAAAAGAACAGCAATTATTAAACAATTATTATTTAACAACAAATTTTAGCTTAAGATATTTTTTTATGAAGAATGTACACTTGTATCTTTAAAATGTTTGGTTACATTAATTATAATAACATGTTTGTTTCATGTAAAAAGAGAAGCCATTTTTTAGTTAAGTTTTGTAGTTCTTTAAATTATAAATGTGATATGCTTCAAATTTAAAAGCACCTGATGAAGTACTACACTTTTTGTAAAATAATTATTTGCTTATTTGCATCCAAAAAGGCTGCAAAGTTTTCCAAACATTGTCTTTTAATCAAATTGTAATGAAGTTTCTTATAAAAGCGAAAAATAGAGAAAAATATAAAGGAAATTTTTTTTTTTTTATTTTGAGCAGAGGAATAATTTTTATTTAGAAAATTTGTTGATATCCACTGTATTTTTTGAGAAAGATGGAATTTTCATTTTAAAGAACAAGAAATAATTGTTTTCTCCTTTACGTAAACTATGACGATAATTTAAAAAAATAATTGCAATAAAAAAAACAGTGTGGATATTTGAGAAATTGCAATTTAAAATTTCTTTAATAAAACGGCCTATTTCTTTTTATTTTATAAAACTTTTAAAATTGTTGAATAGATTTTTAAAAAAGGCATTCAACTTTATCAGGCCGTAAAAAAGAAGAAGATATCCCAATTATTTATAAAGTTATAATACTTATAAGGTTTGTTTTTCTTAAATTTAAAAGATACGAGAGTTTAGACTTAAAGAATGTAATTAAAATCTTCATACCTACATTTAAAAAAATTTTCTTTCAGTCAAACTAATAAATATTTGTCATCTAAAATTCTTTGAAAAACAAGTTTCTTGAGAGAAAATTGATTTTCAGTTTCGACCATGTTCAGCTTGCCTTTTAGAAACCAAATTATAAACAGAAATCAAATTAAAAAGATATTGGCTATAAAGGTAGGATAGAATGAAAGTCTCTGTTATTTTCAAATCACTTGGTAATTATTTGAAACCAAAGTATTTCCTGTTATAGAGATACGTTTGAAAAAGAAAACTATATTAGGGTCAAACCACTGACTTTCGACCAAAGGTGGTCGCTGACATATTTTAAAAAATATTAAAACCTATATTATATGTATTGTTGAAGTATCTAAATTCAACTTCTGAAGTTTTTTTAGTTAAATTTTTTTTTTTCATCCGTAAATTGTAATTAAAGGAGCAAGTGTCAAGAAAAAATGGCGTTTTTAAACTTACCATAATGATTAATTTGTGTAGTCTAAACATATTTTCATTGGAAAGAAGTCAAATATTTATTTTATTATTAAATAATTCAGTGTTGAAATTTTGAATTTAACCACAAAACACAAATTTTTGAACTTACACAACTTTTTTCTGGATGGATTTATAAAATTAACACTTTTCACATGTCTAAGTTTCTATAAAATCTACATTATTTTAAATTATAGCCAATCTAAGTTATTTAGTTTACGAATTATTTAAGTTTTAAATTGAATAAAAAAAAGTTATTTTTTATATTTTAAAGTACACTCTGATGTTTGACAATCGATTATTGATTTTAAATTCAAAAGATTATTATTTACATTTTGTCAGTTATAATTTAATCTATTTATTTATTACAATAAATAATATGTTAAAATCATTGAAAATTGAATGTATTTTTTTCCTAATTGTATTTTAGTTTCTTATAATTAATCAAATAAATCTCAGTAACTAATGATCAGAAACATTTTCAGTTTGAAATGCTAATTTGTTAAAATAATTAGGGAAAACATTGTATTTATTTTTATTTTTAATTCTCTACTTTTCTCTATTAATTAACAATTTAATAAACCTTAATATTTATTAATGAAAATATTTATGAATTCAAATAAAATCATAGATAAATAGATAAATAGATTTTTAAACGTGTACTAGACGTAATATCATATAAATTATAAATAATAAATAATTAAAACCATTGAACCATAATTCAAAAAAAAAACTTTATTATTTTCAAATAATTTCTCGAAAGGTTCAAAAGAAAGTTTTTTTTTCGCAATTCTCATTGCACAAAATACCTACAGAACAACGCATAACAAAGAAAGTTTATAATCAATCAACGTTTTGATTAATAGGTTAAATTAAAACTGACAAATTGTAAATCATAATCCTTTGAATTTAAAATCAATAATCGATTGTGAAACTTCAGAGTGTATTTTAAAAAATAAAAAATAACCTTTTTTTATTCAATTTTAAAATTAAATAATTCGTAAATTAAATAACTTACATTCGCAAAAATGTAATATGTTGTAGATTTTATAAAAACTTAGATATGTGGAAAGTGTTAATTTTATAAATCCATCCAGAAAAAAGTTGTGTAAGTTCAAAAATGTGTGTTTTGTGGTTAAATTCAAAATTTCAAGAAAGAATTATTTAATAATAAAATAAATAAATTGACTTATTTTCAGTGAAAATATGTTTAAACTACACAAATTAATCATAATGGTAAGTTTCATTAAGATTTGTGAAGTAGATTTCTAAAAAAAAGACTTTAAAAATGACAAAAATTGACCGATTTTTTATCAACATTAAGTTAATTTTATTACTATTCTTTTTCATTTTACACAAAATTATATTAATGAAAATAAATATTTGGATACTAATTAAACGGATTTTCTTTATAATACAGGAAATAAATGTTTTTTTTTCTAAATTAAAAGCGTATAAAACATGAATTAAAATCGCCATTTTTTCTTAACACTTGCTCTTTTAATTACAATTTACGGTTGAAAAATAAAAAAATTAACTAAAACAACTTCAGAAGTTGAATTTAGATACTTCAATAATACATATAATACAGGTTTTAATACTTTTTAAAATATGTCAGCGACCACCTTTGGTCGAAAGTCAGTGGTTTGACCCTATAATTACAATTAAACAATATAGTTTCTGTCCTAGAGCGACATTTCAAAACAAAACTTAGATCCTGTGGTCATGTTTTAGAGTAAATGTAGAACCTCAAACTCAAAAACTGACAGCAGTTTATAAGTTTTTGAGTTTGGTAGCAATGTTTGATTGAAAAAGCTTATTAAGAATCATAGGGTCCTAGTTTTGTTTTAAAATATATCTCCTTTCTGGCTGTAAAGCATTCTAATATTGTCTAAAAAAATGTATTTTTTACACCTTAGAGTTACAAAAAAATTTTATTTCAAAATAGATTCAGTAACACCGTGGATTATATGTATTTGTCAATAATATCTGTTACATGTTACTAAAACTGCAAACTAAATTTTTTATGTAATATTACTGTATATAATTTTTTAGAGGCAGAACTTCATCAGGCATTTGAAAATGTTATGGATGAATTAGAGAAAAAGACATCAGATGACAGTAGCGAAGACGAAGGTGACAAAATTATAAAGAAATGCACTGAGAAAGTTGAAAATTTTTTGCAGCAGGCAATCAATTTTGCTGAACCAGTTATTCTTCATGGCTATGAAAAGAATATGTTACAAAAATTTAGAAAATTACCTCTCTACAAACGAAGGAACAAATTTAACAGAATTATGGCCATTCTGGAAGATGAAAACTAATTTTTATTTGTTTTAAGAAAAATCTTCTTATATTTAGTTTGTAAGCTTTGGTTCTTGTAAAAATTTATGTTAATAAACATTTGCTCAACTTTTTAATGTACACATTTTTTAATCAAGGCTAATAAAAATGCAAAAAATAATAATTTTTTTGTTTAAAGTAGATTTTTGTGATTTAAATCAAAAGTATCTTTTTTTCTTTCTTAAAATAATCAATGTATAAAATTTTCAAATGTTTATTTGTAACTAGCTAATTTTTTTCAACTAGGAACATTTGATAAAAAGTAATGAAGTAAAACATTTAATTGAAATCAAACAAATTATGTCCAAAAATAAATAAGAAAATTAAAAAAAAAATTATATTTAAGTATAAAATATATAAAAGAGTAGAAAGAGTTTACAAAAAATTTAACTATGTACAAACATGATTTCTGATTGAAAACAATAATGAAGAAGATAATTGAAAAAACGTTAAACTGTATTACTAAAGAAAAGAAAGACAATTTTAAACTTAGAAAAATTAGAGCATTATTTTTTCAAATAAAATAAAAAAGGAATGAAGAAAGTTATTAAAAATTCATAATGAAATGTTTAAAAAAAGGATTGCAGGAGACAAGTTACATATAATATAAAATAAAAAAATTAAAGTCTTTAAAGAAGTAGAAAATTGATAAATTAAAAAATGTAGATAAAAACGTAGAGTAAATGATTTGAAAAGTGTGTAATTGTAGGATAAAAAGTAGACATTTTAAAAAAAGGAAAAATGATTACAAAAATTTTAAACTTAATTAAAATGAAAGAAACGAGTAAAAAAATTGTGAAACATCAGGAGAATTAAATAAATAGGAAAAAATGGAGAAATGTTTTTTCCGTAATGTAACAAACCAGTAAAGAATAAGAAAATTTGGTAATAATCCACTACACAAATTGTAATTAATAAAAAGAATGTGAAAACTGAATATCTAGATAAATAAAAAATGCACATAGGAAATTCAAAATTCCTTAAAAAAAAGGACAATTTTGGAAAATTAAATAGACAATATTTTTATAATATTACTCTTAACAAAAGTCCAACAATGAATTTAGAAAAATACAGAGAATCTAAAAATTTATTAGCGAATAGGTAAATTTTGACAAAGAAGTGACAAGATGTGGAAAAAAAGAGCGTATTTATTTGTTTTTTTATAAATATTTAAATAAATATGAAAATAAAGGATATAAAAAGTCTAGTGAGTGTTATAATAATAAAATTGTGTAAATAATACAAAATAATTGTCATAAAAATAAGAAATAAATAAAGAAAACACTAAAATAAAAAGACAAATATCAAAAATAAAAGAAAACGAAACAATAAAAGTTTGTAAAAATAAGATATTTTAAGATAAAAAATAAACAGTTTCCAAGCAATGAAATCTCTTAGAATTAAAATAAAAATTTAAAAATAGGTTCATTGCGAATATGGAAATTAATTAATACTATTTACTTATTGTGTCTTCATTAATATGTATTTCAATTTTAAGTAATTCAATAGTTCTTGTTATCTTCATATTAAAAATTCATATATCGCAGGTATTTTGATCACCTGTAAAAGCAAAATGTTTTAAATTTTATAAACAACAAAATATTATAATTCAGATTATCTTGAACTAATTTTAAACTTTCAATTTACTATACTTATTTAACATACTTTAACTACTGCAATGGAAATACATTAAATAATATTTACAACAAAAAGTATTAAATTACAAAAGAAAAATTTTTCTATTTCAAAAGAGGTAAATAAAAGGTAACACAAGTCTACTGAAGAATTTGAGGTTATGCTGTTCATTGCTTTGTGGCAAATATCCTATTCTCTTCATTACGAATTTATAAAATCTATTGGTTTAAAATATAAAATTCACTAAAACAATGCTTTTTTTTAAATTTAACGCTAAAATTTACAAATGTTTGTACAACAGGAGAAAAACAATGTTTTTTCCAATACAAAAACGATAGGTAATTTAAATTCAAGCATATATTCGCACATGCGCAATCGTGTCCGTCATTGGAAAGCACGGATGAAGTGTCGTGGGCGGGGCTTAAAATTGGATAATAAAATCAATGTACAGATTAAATGTAATATTCAGTTATAATTACATATTTATTTACCTAAATCACAAAAACAACATTATTAAATTATAAATAACAAAAAATGTTAACAATAATAAGGAGTTGTATCTTTTTTTTCTATTAAAATTAAAATTAATTAGATATGAATTTCATTTTAGTTTATATTTAAATGGAAGTAATTAATAAATACTTACCTTAAAATTATAGAGAATACATTTAGCTTCGCGACTATGGTTAACAAATTATTAAAATTAATTTTCTTGCTGATAAACTATTTGGGTAAAAAAGAAAATTGTAGAGCATTGTAGGAAAATATAAACTTGTCAGATTCTTTAAATTTTTTACTAACAAAAAATTTATAAATATATATTAATATATCAAATATATATGTCATTAATTAGCTCTACAATTTAAATATTTTCATTTATATAAATATTTATAAGGAACAAACTGCAAAGGAATATTTTATTGAAACATAACCTCAATTTTACAAAAATTCGGAATTTCAAACTTATTAGTGATCAGGCGAAATAAATACAAATTAAACGGTAATAAACTAATATATAATATGCATATATATTTTAAATATACATATGACCATAGTAAAATATATTATTCATTACATTTTACATTTCTATTCATTTCCCTTGTTTACAAATAATTTGGAAATTCCGATAAATTATAAAATTGAAGCTATGTTCCAATGATATATTTTTATCCACTATGTTCAGGGACGTAGACAGAAATATATATATACTTATGCATTTCATGTTAATAAAAAACAAACTTAATAATAACAACTTATACACACAATAATATCACAATTACGAACAAGACAATAATAATAATTGTTTCTGCAATTAATAAAAACAAATTTGCTAGAGTCCGCAAGTTACATCTTGAGAACCACTGTTACTCACAACGTAGGAGTGGATTCTCGATTTCCCCTCAATTCCTCGCCCGTAGCTGGCGCAGTAGAGGGGGTCCGACATGTCGTGTCGGACTAGCGTTAAGTTCACATGTGGAGTCAGCTTGAGACTTTCCAATGCCTTTGAATAGTTTTCAGCACTAGTTGGATATCCTGATACGACATTATCTGCTTTCGAACCTTTCTCAACCGATTGCTTTAGATATTCCAATTTATCTTCCTTCGACACGGACACATCATCATGCACTTTTCGAAAATGAGACCAGAATTGAAGCCAATCTCCGACGTTGCCGCTGAACATAGGAATTTGAAGCGTCGGTTTCTTAAATGGTTTCTCGGAACGGGTAGCAACAGTCGAATTCTCTCTTATTTGTGTTGAGTTGGTACTGATTTGATTAGCTGTTAAATCGTCGAATGCAACTTTTACTTTTAAGAATTGGAGTTGGTAATCATTGTGAGACTCAATTTCAAGTTCAATTTCTTCCTCGCTACTATCAGAGTCAAACAGCAACGAAACAAACTTATTGCTCACCCCTACCAACTCCGCCATTCGTTCCTCTAGTAAATGCATCGCGATTTTCTTCTCTTGATAAGTAGAAGTCGTCTTCTTACAGATGTCATTATAACCGTTTAATGATCGGGTAAATAATCTCCTTTGAATAGTTCTAGATTTCTTCAAAGCCTCCATTTTTGATGCTCGAACCACTGACCGCGTGCACGCTGCCGCACGAAATATCCACTCAAATACTATTTTCAATCCCTACGTCCTGTCACGGTCGCCAGAAATAATAAAATCCAAGATTAAAAATGTAGTGGATTGAAAAATAGTGAAGACAAGAAACTAGTGGCCACAATTTACATTTATTATAAAATTCAAAATTACAACTTTATTCCCGACACGCTTCGGTCGTCCTCAGAGGTTTTGACTAGAACTCCCTTCCCCTTAATCTTTTGCCGCAATTTCGACTGCCTTTCCCGCATTTTCTAAGAATTTTCCCTCGCAATAATTAATCGGAAGACTAGTGGCGCAGGTTAACGAGAAACGACTCATTTACAAAATATATATCCCGCGAATCATTTTTCAAATACAAAAATTTATACAGTCAATTTACAACATAAATATTCAAGGAAATTCAACAAGTCTTATTTGGAGATTTTTGAGGTCGCAAATAAAGATTCCGATGCCAAAACTTAATTTTTTAAAATTTTTGATATACATTCAAAATTGTGACTTTCCATATTTTCGAATTAATCATCTTGAATCACGATTGCCGAGGATTTTCGGGATCTCCCAAATGACAAATCTCGTGTAAAAAATTCAGTTTTCAAAAAAATTACATTACATCATCAATTTTTTCAATACAGTCTACAAATATTTAATTTCTACATCTCTTTTTAATGATCTATTTCATTTTTAAAGTACTTTTGTCAATTTTCAAGTATTTCTAAGATTTTGAATTTTATTTTTTCTAATATCAATTATTTTTTTCAGCCTTGTAATTTTTGTCAGGAATATTTAAATTTATTACACAAATTTTCATTTATTTATGTCATTTTTAAATTATTTTCTTAAAATTTCAGTTATATTCTAAAATCTATAAATTTTTGCCAAGAATATTTAAATTTTCTTTCAATTTAAAAGTTTCAATTTACTTTTTTCATTTTTTAATTATTATTTGCTTAAAAATTTCAATTACTTTTGTCGTCTTTCTTAGTATTTTCGTCATTTTCAAATTATTTTTTTCATATTTCTATTATTTTTGTTATTTCAGAATTATTTTCTACAAATTTCAATTATTATATTCAATTTTTTTTTGTCATGAATTTGTAAATTTTACTCCAGTTTCACTTTGTTTTCATCAAATTTTAAAAATTGTCTTCAATCTTTTTATTATTGTCACGAGTTTATTAATTTTTTACAACTTTTTCAATTATTTTCTAGAAACTTTTATTACTTTCTTATTTCATATTTAAATTTTTTGACATTTTTTATTTAGTCTATTAAATTACAATTATTTTCTTTAAACTTTAAATTATTGCCATAAATTTTTTAATTTACTACACAAATTTTCATTTATTTTTGCAATATTTCAAGTATTTTCTTAAAATTTCAATTATATTTTTAATCCTTATTTTATTGTCAGAAATATTTAAATTTTCTATACAAATTTTAATTTAGTTTTGTTATTTTTTAATTATTTTCTATAAATTTCACTTACTTTTGTAATTATTCAATTATTTTTGACATTTTTCAATTATTTTCTTCATATTTTTATTATTTTTGACATTTTAAAATTATTTTTAACAAATTTCAATTATTTTATTCAATTTTGTTTATTGTCAAGAAATTAAAAAAATTTTACACCAGTTTTAAATAAATTTCTTCAAATTTCAATCATGTCAAAAAATTATTTTCTTCATCTTTTTTATTATTCTCATGAATTTATTAATTTTTTACAACTCTTTCAATTACTTTTTAAATTAGTTTTTCAATTATTTCTACAAATTTGAATTACTATCCTTATATTTAAATTTTATGACATTTTTAAATTATTGTTTTCAAATTTCCATTTTTTTCTTCAAACGTCAATTAATATCTTCAACTTTTAATTACTTTCCTTAAACTTTCAATATATTTTTCAATTATTTGAATAATTATTGTCTATAAATTTCCAATTCTTTACATTAGTTATCAATTATTTTTGTCATTTCTCCATTATTTTTTTTTCAAACTACAGTTATTTTTGTCATTATTCAAATATTTTTGAAATTGGTGAATTATTTTCTTTAAATGTTATTTTCTTCAATCTTTTTATTATTGTTGTCTATAAATTTTTAATTTTTACACTAGCTTTCCATTATTTATGACATTATTCAATTAGTTTCTTCACGTTTCAATTATGTCCTTTATTTTTTAATTAATGTAATACATTTTTTATTTTTTACTTCATTTTTTGAATTATATTTCTCATAAATTTATTTTCCAAATTTCAGTTTTTTTTTTGTAATTTTTCAACTGTTTTCTACATATTTTTTACATAATTATGTAAATTTTTTTATCATTTTTTAAATTAATTTCTTTTAAGTTTGATTCATTATTTTTCGTCAAATTTTACTTATTTTTGTCATTCTTCAATTATTTTCTTGTAATTACAAGTATTTTTTAGATTTTTCAATTATTTTCTTTAAATTTCAATTATTTTGTTTAAAATTTAAAATTTTTGTCTTCATTTCTTGATTTTTAAATCATGTTCCAATTAGTTTTCTCACTTAACAATTTTTTTTTTTAATTTGATATTGGGGAGTCCTGATTAATTATTTGCCTGCTGGCGGGCCCCAAATTAATATCAGTAATATTTTGTTTATTATTGTAAATTATTGTTTATTCACTTATTTCACTTAAAAACTCATTATTTATTCACCTTTTTAAATTAAAAAAAATCTTCAAGTACATAAGTTGAAGTAAATTTTCTGTTCCCTTTTTGTCCCTTATTTTTGAAAAAATTCGCACCTATTCACCTTTTTCAATAGCAATAGGTCCTGTGATCCCTGAAACTATAATTTTTTAAGCAGCCCTGGTTTAACTGCTAGGAGTTAGATAAAAAACTGCATTTGTTTTATTTTCTCGAAATAACAAAATGTGGATTTATCAAATTTTGAAAAAAAATCACTTCTCACTTCTTCTATGAGAAAGCAAAATTGTCATAATGCTGTTTAAAAAAGACATGTTGTATATGTAATAAAAAACAAAAGAAAATAGTTTGAGAGAATATGAAATTATTAGTATAAAGAAGCAACCAAGTTTGTGACACTGTCTGAATGACAATATGAAATATTGAGCTGAAAGTGTCTAGAATAGTAAATTTCCGGCGAGAAGTTGAGAACATCTCTGGTTCTCGCCCAAAGTGCTCTATATCGCGAGTTCGGAAATTGCACGTTGAAAGGCTCGCTTAGCCTCGGGGATATCTCTTCATGTATAGAAATTTATAAAGAATCCTGAGAGTATAAAAAAATGCGAAAAATTCTGAATAGAGCAACTTGGCAAGAAGGCAAGAATTCTGCTGGTTGCTTTCTACTTTGTCAGTTTGCACTTTTATCAATTCTTTTTTTTTTTACACAAAACTTATTATTTAAAATTTTTTATTTACATCTTTGATTTTCTCGTTAAGAATCCTCTATTTTTCCTATAAAAATCTATTTAAAGATTCGAGAAATTGATGGCAATTTAGAACATCAAGATAAAAAAGCAGGGAATTTATAAAATGATTAGAAAATTTTTAAACTGATCCGAAAATTTTTAAGGAATTCCAGAATTTCGTAGATTTTAATACAAGAAAAATTTAATTTTAATTTCGTATTCTTCAACAAATTAAAAAATTGAATTTAAAATGGTTTCGAGGTAAAAATTCAGGGTAATTGATTAAAAACATTATGTTTCAATAATTTTATGTCTAATTTAGCAATTTCTTAGAATTCTTTCCCTTTTATTTTTGAATAAATAAATAAATAAATAAAAATTTAAATAGGTCTTAAACTCTAGTTGAATTAAACTTTAGTTTATTCAAACTTTCAAATTACAATTATTTCAAATTTCAAACAGTCAAAAATTAATTATTTTATATTTCGTTTAGACTTAATTTCCATATTTCCGACATTTTTTAATATTTCTAACTTTATTATAATATTCTCATTCCTTAAAAAATTTGCTTTTATTATTCTTTGATTTTTTAATAAATATTTTAATTTAATAATCCTATTCTGACGTACTTTTTAAAAAAGACACATCTCACTAAAATGTATTTCTTTAGACATTTTAAAAATTAAATTTTTTTCTCTTAGAATTTTTTATTCTTCAATACATGTTTTCCATATTTTGTTTTTTTCCGGAAACTATCTCAGTTTATTTTATAGAATTTTGTTCTTATAACGTTTCGAAAAAATGTATTTATTTCCTCATTGATTTTCTTATCTAATTTTATAATTGAAGGAATCGGGGGAGTAAAAACTTCGCTTTATTTATATGATTGTTTTTACATTAGCTTGTTTTCTTTTTGTAATTTTATATATTTTATTACATTTTATTTATTTGATTGTAAATTTATTTACTCTGTGATATAATTTCTAGATTCCATAACTTTTTAACAATATTTGTTTTTAAAATTGTTTTCAAAATGTATTTAACGTTTTAATTTTTTTTTTCTTTTATTTTAATAAGTTATTCACACATTCTTTTTAAATTTTCTTCGTTTTTTGAATAATTTCCTAAACTTTTACATTTTTAAAGGAATTTGTCATTTTTTTATTATACAATTTCTACCTATCTTTTACCATTTCCTTATTTTATTCTCACTGTTTTATTACTATTATTTTTTATTTATTTTGTATTAATGTTTTATTTATTGCTATTATTTATCTTTAAACACTAATTGGTTCCAATGTAGTAACGATCCGAACTTAAATTTACCCTACTTTCAATCTATTCAAATTTCAATCGATTCAAATTTCCCATTCCATTAAAGAAATTTTTTTATTTTTTATGAAATAAGAGAAAAATAAGAAATACTGTTACTTTTTAGAAATCTGTACTACAAAATATTTGGTCCTGAATACAAATCAATTATGATTTAAAATGTATTTATCTTTATTTATAAACTTTTTAAAGTACTCTCTAAATCTGAATTAGTGAAAAATCGGTCAATAATTGAAATATTTAAATTATTCAAACAAGAATAATTTAACCAGAAGTCTCTGGTTTTATTAATTATATTTTCTGTTAAAAATAACCAGATGAATATGGTATCTTTAACCCAGAACATTTTTTTGAGTACGCAGTTAAAAATTTTGTGTAAAAAACGGTCCACATATTCTTTGTGTTAAATTTAACACAAAAATTGTGTTAATTTAACATGAAAATTGTGTTAATTTAACATAAACGATTGTTAAATAAACATATAGTTTGTTTTATTTTAACACAAATTTTGAGTGGACCGTTTCGGACATTTAATTTGTGTTAAATATACACAAAATTTTTAACTGTGTATGGAGTTAATAAAACAAGATATCAGTTAATGACAAAATTAAAAGCGTAAATGTTGTAAAACACGTAGAAACGTTAAATTCCGTGCAAGAGATAAAATTTGTAAAAATGAAATAAAAATGGACATTTGTAGTGACACTTTATTTTATTGGATTCTCGCGATTGACCGGAAATGCGAGTATCCATGGTTCATGATGGCGGTTGCCAGTAATGACTGCAGTAGAAGTAGCAGCAGACGTGACATTTATCGAAAGACTATCTCGTTTATTTTATTTTATTTTTTTTAGACATTTCCCCTGCGACTTCCTATCTCTGTAAACAGCCTTTTCTGGACTCGTTGAAACAGTTGGGTGCTCTTTTTTCGCTCGAGTGGTCATGTCACTGGTAAAGACTTAGTTCGATAGATAAGAATTAGGAAAAAAAAATTTATCTTCTTTTTATCTTTATCTCTTAAAGCTCCAGTCTTATTATTCTGTCTCATTTCACTTTTCCTAGATTCACAAACTGCAATGCATTCCCGAATTTTTAGTTTCTTTATTTCGATCTCAATTTAACAATTACAATTAAATAATACCTAATATTTGAATTGACATTAAGAAGAACGAAAATTATAAAAACTAATGAAACTAAAAACAATAAATTTTTGTAAAAACAAATAATGGAAATTAGGAAATCAAAGAATCTATCTGAAAAATGACGAAAATAATTGATAGCTGAGAAAAAATTCGTAAAAGGACTACAATGAACAAAAATGAACACAATTGAAATGAATAGTTTAAAAAATTAAAAAATGAATATTAAATTTAAACAAAATAGTTGAAAAATTATAAGAATAACTGTTCAAAATAATTACAAATTCAACAACTAGATTGGAAATCGAAAAAAATAATTAAAATTGAAAAAAAAGTCGAGAAAATAAATTGACAATTTAAGAATTAAATTACAATTTGAAAAAAATAATTGATAAGTGGAACAAAAATTACAAAATGACGAAAATATTCAACAATTGAAAAAAAAATTAAGAAATGTCTAAATTAATACACAACCGAACAAAATAATTTAAATAATCACAGAATAATTATAAAATTTTAAGATAATAATTGAACATTGAAAAAATTGTAGAAAATAATTGAAAATTGCGGAAAATAATTAATAATTGAAAGAAATAGTTGAAAAATGACGTGAATAATTAAAAAAATTCATGAAAATATGTGAAAAATAACGAAAATAACTGTCAATTGAAAACAAAATTCGAAAAATGACTAGATTAATAGACAACTTAAAAAATTAATTGAAAAAATTAAACAAGAAATATTAAATTTAAAGAAAATAATTGCAAATTGAAAAATTAAGAAAATTGAAGGAATAATTGGTGGAAATAATTGCTCATTTAACAGCTGGATTAAAAATCGAAAAAAATAATTAAAAATTGAAGAATGGAATTAACAATTAAAGAAAATAATTGAATAATTAAATTTAAAATTAAAGAATTTTAATGATAATCAAAATAATAATAGAAAATAGGTGATAATAATAATAATAATAATAACAATTGAATTGAAATTTTAAAACTATTTCAATGAGTGAAAAAAGTAATTCAAAAAATCCGAGAATTATTGAATATTGAGGAATTAATGGAAAATCGATAAAAATAATTGAAAATTAAAGAAAATATTTGAGAATTGAAAAAAATAATTAATAATTGAAGAAATAAATTGAAAATTAAAGATTTAAATGAAAATAACAGGAAAATAATTGATTATTAAAAAATAAAATTACAATATGACTAAAATAATTAACTAATAAAAGAATAATTAACAATTGAAAAAAAATTAAAGAATGGTGATAATAATCGGGATTAGAAAATGTTTTTTTTTTAATTAATAAATAATCATAAAATTGAAGGAGAATAATAAATTGTAAATTAAAAACTGGTGAAAATTATAAATAAAATTGTAGAAATTAAATGAAAAATGAAGAATTGTATTGAAATTTCAATAAAATAATTAAAAAAAGTTTACAAAATAATTAAAATAATTGAATATTAAAGACAATAATTTAGAAATGAGGAAAATAATTGTCAATCGAAAGAAAAAATTTAAATCTGTCGAGAATGATCGATAACAAATCAAAATATCAAAAAAAAATTAAAGAATAATTATAAAATTTAAAGAGAATAATTGTATATTGAAACAAATAAGTGAAAGTAAATGAAAAATGTTTTAAAAGAGCATGAATTTTCCAATTTTATATTTAGAAAAGAAACAAAATAAGAAAAATAAATAAAAGGAGAAAATAGCGTAGATAGATAAATTACAAAAAGTTGAAATATTTTTGTTCAAAGAATAGTTTTTTTGAACAAAATGTATTCAAACTTCTATAATTTATAATAATTTCAAACGTTCCAAATTTCTATTCAGGATTATTTCTATTCTTCAAAAGTTCTAACAATTCAAGTTTTAATTTTTCTAAATTTAACATAGTTCCAAACTTAAAACAGTTTCAACGAAATGTTGACTCAAATTTATTTAAACTTCCATTAATTCAAAATTTTATTTGTTAAAGTCTTAAGACTTATATTTAATTTTTTTTTAATTCCTTTAAATTTTAAATAATAAAAATTTTAATCAATTCAAATTTGAACTGTTATAAACTTTACATATTTTTAAAATCTAATAATGCATTATTTAAATTATTTTTAACATTAACCATTATATAAAAAATTATAATTATAAAAAAAAATTCATTGTATATTAAAGCTTTAGTCTGTCAAAATTTTTAAAATAATAATTTAGACTATAATTTAAATCAATGAAAATGGGGTCTAATGGAATTTGAAATTAAGTAAAATTTATATTTGCAAAAAAAATTAAAATTGTGAAAACTTAAAATGTTTAGCTATTAATAATCAGAATAATAAAAACGCAAGAATTGGTTAAAATTTAGATAATTTAAAGTGTAATAACCAATAAAAATTTAGATGAATTCAAATTTCAATAAATTAAAATTGAAGTATATATTTATTTTTAATTACTTATTTAGATTTTCATTAAAAATAATTATTTCAAAATTTTCATGATCTCAATTTCCAATGATCTAAATATCAATTAATTTAATCACAAGAACATTTCAAGTTTATTTATATTGATAGAATTAAATTTTAACTTACTAAAAATTTGAGTGTATGGAAATTTTAGTTCAATATTTTAGGATAAACTATATTTTAATTAATTTATTTTCTGTCAATGCAGTTAAATTAACTTTTATGAAAGTAGACACTAATTTTAATTTAAAGATACATTTATTCATACTTAACGATGTAAAACAAAAAAATATCTAAGTGACAACTTCAGGTGCGGATAGACAAGAATGAATGAAAGAAAGAATGAATCTTGCGGATTATTATTCTACACTAGAAAATAAAACGCGCGCCAGCGCGCGATTAGTTTTTTATGCCT
The DNA here is from genome assembly GCA_037103525.1 of Ganaspis brasiliensis. NCBI lineage: Eukaryota > Metazoa > Arthropoda > Insecta > Hymenoptera > Figitidae > Ganaspis > Ganaspis brasiliensis. The sequence continues at coordinate 7,387,448 of JAZKLR010000114.1, read as the reverse complement.
TTTAGAAACTATAAAATACAATAATAAATATAACAAATCGGTAAATAATATTTATCTATAATAAGAAGAAATAAATATTTTAAATATAATATTTAAATAAAATAAATATTTATTTAGGACAAAATTAAAAATATTATAGAATTAAAAAGAATTGCAAAAAACTTGAAATTTAACAAAATAATTGCAAATTTTGCAAATTAAATGAAAAAAAAAATGAAATCAAATAAAAATTGGGGAAAGTAATTTAAACAATCATAAAAATGTTTTAAACATAAAGAAAATAATTTAAATTTGAGAAAAATACTTGAGAATCTTAAAAGTAAATTAAAACAAAATTGCATAATGAAAAATTAGAGAAAATAATTAAACAAATTACATAAAATATTTTAAATAAAGAAAAGTTACACAAAATTTGAGAAAAATACTTAAAACTTTCAGAAGTTTATTGAAATAAAAGAAAGTAATTAAAAATTAGAGAAAATAAATGAAAAAAGAAAAAAATAATTTAAAATTAAACAGAACAAGTTTCAATAAAAGAGAAATAAGTAAAAACTTTTTGTCAATTATGAAAAAGAACGAGAAAAAGAACGAAAGAAATTGAAAATTGAAGAAAATAATATAAAAAATATTATAAATAATGAAATAATTGAAAAGTCAGATAAATAGTTAACAATTTTTAAAATTATGAAACAAATCTAAAGAATGGAAATTGAAGGAAATAAATTTTGGAAAATAAGTGAAAAATGTTTTTAAATTTTAAAACTTGACGAAAATAATTGAAATATGATACAAACAATGATAAGTTGTAAAAAATAAAAGACATTTAAGTGTGATAATTGAAAAAACTACAGAATTTTTTGTTATTAAAGAAAAAATAAATGAAATTTGAAAAAAATACATAAAGATCTTGGAAATCAATTAAAATAAAAGAAAATAACTAAAAATTGGAGAGAAGAATTGAAAAAATTAGTTAAAAGTAATTGAAATTTACGATAATTAATAAACAAATTTTAAAATTATAAAAACAAATGAAAACAATTGAAAATTCAAGAAAATAATTGAAATTTTAGAAAAATTCTTAAAAATCTTAGAAAATAATTTTAGGAAATGAGAATAACTAAAAATTGGAGAACAGAAGAATGATAAAAATAATTGAAATTTACGATAATTAATAAAAAAAATTTGAAATTCTGATAACAAATGAAAATAATTAGAAATTGAAAACAATCGAGAAAGATAATTGAAAAATGGTAAAATTAATTCAAATTTGAAAAAAATAATTGAAATATGCTGAAAATAATTTAAGATTGAGAAAGAAAATTGCATTATGATGAAAATAATTGAAATATATGTATAATTGAAAACATTCAATAAAATTTGAGAGAAATCATAGAATATATGCTTAAAAAAATAATAATTACAAATTTACTTAAAAATTTGTAATTAAAGAGAATAATTAAAAAACCGCAGAAATAACGAAAATTGATGAAAATAATTGCAATATCGGATAAATAATTAAAATTTTTAAAAGTAATGCCAAAGTAATGAATATAATTATAAATTGATAAAAATCAAGAAAAATTGCAGAATTTAATTTTAAGCAAAAGAAAATAATTAAAAAATCGTTATATAATGGAAAATTGATGCCAATAATCTAAACTTGAGATAATAACTGAAAATTTAGGAAATTAATTGCATGAGTATATTTTAAACTTCTTCAAAAACCATAATAAAGTTTTAAAGCATTTTTCAAACCTTTTTTTTTTAAACAAATGACAATTATAAACCAGCACAATACGATACTAACGAAAAAGGTTACCTTATTCTTTCAATTCAAATTTCAAAATATTTTCTGATAAAGAGAGTCAAAATTAATAAAATAACAGGCACTGAGACTAACTTCGCTTTAGTTTTAGTTATTAGTTTAGTTATGTTGAAAATATAGAGAAAAATGTTTTCTTGTATTAATGCTTTTACTAATTTTTTTAGTAGAAAACTACTATTTCAATTAATAATTTTCTACTAAAAATTGTTACTTTTTTTTACTAAAAAATTTTTTAAATTCTTACTATTTAATAGTAGATCCATTTTCGCTAATTCATTAGTAGAAAACCACTAATTGAGATTTAGAAAGTAAGAATAATATTCTTGGTCCAAGAATTACAATTCTTGATCCAAGCATATAGACCAAGCATATTGTGACGTTTTGAATTTATCGAAACTTGAGAAAGAGAACGAATTCTCTAGTTCAGACTCCGTATCTCCAAAAGCGTCTCAAATTGTAACGTATTTTATACTCATTTCAGAGTGGTAAATTTTGTGAGTTTGATCTCCGATCTATTAATTCAGATCGTTGCTATTTTATGTTTCGTTTTCGAAAAGTAATATGGTTTCGGATGTTGGAACATCCTGGGAAATAAAAATTTTAAACACGCACTTTTGTATAATATTTTTGTGGTTTATTAAAACAATGGTTTCAAGAGATTTTACAAATTTCAATTCTTAGCGCGATTCGGTACACTAATCGCTTGTGAGATAAATTAAAGTTATGTCTAATGACTGTGTTTGTGTGATTCGTTTTTGATACATAATTACCTTGACAAAGTGAAAGATGGTTTCTAAATTTTCTTAAAATTACCTCTGAATAGAGGGCAATTTGGCTTAATGTCCTTAGCTCTTTTTCTTAAGAAGATAAACGCGGAAGAAATATTTCCGATTTAAATTCAAAAATAATTCAATATTGCAATAAAAATTTCAAATAAAATTCCGATTAATGCAGAATTTAGAATTTTATTCTACAGTGTTGGTTTAACGTCGCCCAGAATGCAATGAAGATGCAAGCAGCGACGGGTCGATGACCAAAAAATGATTCTATTTTTCGAAAATATCCGTCGAGGAAAATTTCCGGCTTAAAATGCAACCAACGAGTGAATTTCCATTTCAAAACAATTTCCGTTCGTTAACGTTGAGAGTTTTATTTTAAGCTTTAATAATTAAACCGATTTTAAATAAGAGAGTTCAAGTACAAAGACCTGACTTTATTTTTTTTCGAATTTAATTAAGTACCGTTTCGTACGTAACCGAAAGTAGTAGTTCCACGATCAGCGACGGTTCAATCCGTTGAGACGCGGTTTCGTAGCCCCGTTCAGCGAGAGAATGACAATAGGTGCTTCCTCTTGATTAGCGAAACTACCTCGGTCAAGGTGCGCTAATTAGGTGGGAGGAGGTACTATTTTCGATGCACCGAACTACTGCGGGCGGTCTCGCGGCCGCGAGACGCTGAATCTTGTTTCGCACGGTCGCGAGGTGTTAAGGCGCGGAAGTAGTTCGTGAAATCGGATGGTCTCTTCCGTCGCTCGTGGACTTGAACACAACCTGTGTCCAAGTTGGTTTTAATTTAGTTTGATTTGTTTAAAATTCGTAAGCTTGTTTATTGGATGATTACTGAGAGTAACGACCCCTTAATACATCTATTATGTATTGTACACCACTGTACAATACATCTCGTCATTTTCATTATATTAATTTTGTGCGTTTTTCAGCATAAATCTGAAAGTTGTTTTACCACGGCGATCGCCTTGTACCTACTATCCCGTGCGAAACGTCCACCCGTTAGGTGCATCGAAGATAATTTACCTTTAGTGAATATTAATTAATTTATTTATTTTTGCATGTAAAATACTTGTCGGTTGCAAATTAGCCTAATGGAAAATTATTTTTTCTAAATTTATTTAATGTGTTTTCAAATTTTATAATTAACCAACACTTCTAGATTAACATTCTGTCGCTTCATTACTTAATTGCAATTTATTGTTACCCTGTAATAAATTATTAGAACTTTACCATTTTCTCAATCTGGTAAAGTTTTACAAGTTTAGTTTTATTTTCGGTAGTAACCATTTCGTAAAAATAATTGGAAAAAAAAGGGAAATTTTATACAGAACCCTTCTTAAATTCCTTCCATCATCTTTCCTCTTTTATTTTCTTATTTCTATAAAAATTTATTAATTGAACGTAACAAATCACCCCCTTTTTTTGCACCGTCGTCCCCTGGCGGTGGTATTTGTTTAAAAATGTATGTAATATTTTAAATTGCCATTCGTCGTCATAGGTTTAGTAAAATGTTCCCCCTTTCTATCTTATAGATTGCCCACAAGGCAATACTGTTAAGATTCGCTTGATATATATAGTAACAGTGTAATGGTTTTATAAAAATTGTCTATTGTCATTATTGTCTTTCTTTTCTTTGGATAAGCATCGCACCATACTTTTCATCTTTCGCTCTAACACTCATTTCGTACCTGAGGGTACGCATTCACAAGGAAATAAAATCTTCCTTTTCACTGACACTTCCACTTTCACTTTCACTGGGCCTTTGACATCATGTCGGAGGGGGGGGGGAACAGGAGCACTGCTTGATGTTAATGTGGCATACCATTTCGATTTTAGGCAACCTCTACGTTCTGTATGGGAAGACTCCTTTTGAGTTCACTCGAGGTACTCTTCTCGGAAGATTGAGTTTCTTGATTTCGCTGGGACGTCCTGGTTGGTGCGATTGGATTTGTTGTTCTAGTGTTGGCAACTTCGTAATGAACGACTGTGACGTTCTCCAGAGGGACTTCTTTCCTGTTATTTCTTTTGAGGAAAGCGAAACATCTTGGAATCTTGACTAACTGTTTTCGGAAGAAATAGATGAAAAAAATCAAAGCTAATGTGGTGCATCCTCCCAAGGCTGTGTGAGTCAAGTATTGATGGTTGCGTATTTTGATGTTTTGATGACTCAGGCTATTCCACTGTCTTTCTAAGTCGGCTAGGGCGACGTCCGTTTTTTCACTATCCCAAACTGGTAAGGAGGTTCGGTTTTTGGCATCCGGGGTTTCGTCCATTGATAGTTGTTCATATCTTAGAAATCCTGGCGAAAACTCTCTGATGTCCAAAGTTATGTGTGGCTTGTAGATATATTCTGTGGGGTCGTTATATGTGGGAAGCGCTGTTAGAGAAACGCTTTCCATCCTTAACATGCATTCTTTGCGTAGTTGGAAAAGACCATTTCCTTGGATTGTCAATTCCTTGAGACATTTTCCGCCGCAGAAGAGTTGTGCTGATTCCGGCGTGGCTAAAGCGTATAACCATCCCCCAGTTGACAAAAGAGGAGACCAATAGGGTTGCTGATTCGTGGAGAGTCGAATGTCGCAGGTACGCAGGATCTCTTTCGATGGTTTACGCAAAAGATTTGCTTCACATGAAGGCGTCTGAGAGGCGTCATATACTGGTTGAGCAAGATGACAAATATATATGTTGTTACTCTTTACGCACGTTTGGAACACGTCGTCATTAAGAAGGAGATAACGTTTATTGTCGTCTTCCATTGCGAGGTATTTCGTTCTGGGTATAATGTAGGCTCTGTCCTTCCTAGTATGGTTCGACTGCAGGGTTGGGATCGGGTGCAGACGATATAAATTATATTTATCCCGTCCTATAAGAGGGATATCCAGAACCACCAACAATTTGTTGTTCTGGATTCGCATGGATAAAGTTGAGAGTCTGAGAAAATCCACCACATTGATTTGAGACTTGGGAATTGGAAAGTCTAATCCGTGAGTTGATTCCTCAATTTCACTTGCCATTTTGACTATTTGGGTTTTCGTAATAAATGGTAAATATAGTTTTCCTTCTTGTGAAGATCGCATGGCGGTTATCATTTCTTCTAGTCCTTTTTGATGTTCTTCTATTGATAGTTCTAATGTCCAGGCTGTTGCTATAGTCAAAGTCTCGAATTCGGCAAGGGCTTGATGTTTTTCGTTTAAGGCTAGTTTTTCTGCAACGAGGTCTAGCTTTAGTTGCATGTCGTTGATTTCTTTTCCTCGTTGGTCTGCTAGTTCGTGAAGTTTATGTAACTCTGATTTAACGAGATGAGTTTGTTCACCCATTACTTTCGAAATGTTATTCTGTCCTAAATTCAATTCTTCAATTGCCTGTTCGTACCGTTCTCCGTCTTCCATGTTCAGGATTCCCGCGAATGGGCGAGCTATTTTGCCTATGAAGCCAAACCAGGGCATGCTTCTCTTCCGCTTCGTTATTGTTGAGGGTAGGTTGCTTTGGGAGTGAAACTCGGAATGTTGGCGTAACTCCTCTATCGTTTCTTCTAGTACCGACTGCGTTTGTGATGCCAACCTCAGTTTCCTCGTTATCCGCAATATTCCGAGCATCTTGTCGCAATCGAATCGCTTCGCTTTCTGGCAACAGGAAGTAAGGTTTTGCAGAGTTTCATTGCAGGAGGGTAAAAACTCTCTTGAATAGGCCAGATCAAGGAAAACTGTTGCTCGCCAAAGTCCGGCTGCTTGCTGTAGGAGGGCCAATTTTTCGTAGTATAGTCCTATGGTCACGTTAAACTCGGTGTTGATGTATTGTTGAGCGTTCCCCACGGTTCCCGCTAACGCTATCCATGAAACGAGCAGGAGCATGGTTAACCTGAAATACGTAAAACGTTAATCATCTGGGAGGTAAGGGAGTACCTAAATTTAGGGCTCCCTTTTTCGCTAACTCATCCGCCCTTTCGTTTCCATAGTTACCGCTGTGGGCAAATTCGGGGCACCATTCTACTGTTATTGATTGGAGAACGTTTTTCATTGCTAAAAACTCGGATTTATTTTTAGTTAATCGACGATCTGAGGTTCTCCAACCATTCACCTCCCATTTAGGTAACCATTTAGTGTACCCATCGATTAGAAATTGTGAATCACTATGAATTTTAAGTTTCTTTACATTTTGTTTTACGGCTTGTTCCACAGCAGTAACTACGGCTTCTATTTCGGCAGAGTTATTTGTTTGTTTCCCGCGAGCGCGCCTACATATGTTGGAAGGGTGGTTATCCCCGAACCACACGCCAATTCCTGCTTGTGCATTTGCCTTACCATTTCGGAAGCAGGATCCGTCGGTATATACATGTATGCATCCATGTCGATCGACGAGAAATCCGGCCTCCGAAATTTCAAGGGACTTGTCTAGTCATATGTGAGCTAATTTTAGTTTGTCCGCATGTTTAGTTAAACGAGTACCGTCTTCGGCTTCTAGAATTACATTATGGTTTTGGGTGAGACCTATAACCTTGTAAAGACCTTCGTAATAAGCATCGAACTTACCGGGTCTTACTTCGATTTTTGATCGCACGTAATCTCCTACTTTTGCGTTTAGAGGTTTACTTTTCTTGTCGTAATTTTCCTTCGATTTTATTTTTGCTCTTACGATATTTTTAGCGGCCAGGTTCCGTATCTCGCGTAAGTTCGTGACTAATTCGCATAGGTACGAGCCGTAGGTTTCCAATCTTTCTTCATCGGGGAAGGAAGATGGAATACGGGCTTCCCTACCAAAAAGCAATTTAAACGGCGTGAAATTCGTCGCTTCGTGTACGGAGGTGTTGTAGGAGAACATCGCGAATGGGAGTAGTCGATCCCAGTCGTCGAATTTGTTTGCGTAGATCCGAATGTATTCCGTGAGTACTATATGACTTCTCTCGAGAGCCCCGTTCGTTTGTGGCCTGTAACCTGACGTTGATACCTGTTCGATGTTGAAGATTTTGGCCAATTTGCGCAGGACTTTACTAACGAACGATTTTCCGCGATCGGTCAAAATACATCTAGGAGCTCCGTGTGTCGCAAATAGGTTCGTAGCAAGAGCGTGGGCTATGGTGTTAGCGCTAATGTCTGGGATCGCCACCGCTAGGCAGTACTTGCTCAAGTGATCCTGCATTGTCAGAATATGTCTATTACCATTCGGCGTGGTAGGCAGTATTCCGACCGTGTCTAAGGAGACCTTGTCAAATGTATCCAGAGGCGTGTCCGTAAGGATCATTGGCTCTCTGGTTTTAATTCGCGTGAGTTTTTGCTCAGCGCATTCGGCACATCGACGGATGAACTCCGTTACGTCCTTCCTTAAATTAGGCCAACAGAATCTATTCCTAATCCGCCTATATGTCTTCAGCACGCCCTTATGCCCTGCAATAGTGCTACAATGACATTCTCTTATTATTCGCTCTCGCAATTCTTCTGTCGGGGTTATTATTTTTCCGAAGCATAATACAATTTTTATAGAACTACCTCGGAATGTCTTCATGAGAAGATTAGTCAATGTATTACGCGGAGGTTCGATACTGAAATTTCCGTTGCGAGAGATTCTAAAGGATTTTACGTGGTCGCGTTCTAATACTGATTTTAAGTTTATTAATCCGTTTTCTATATCTTTGTTCGAAACTGGGTCGGTGTATTTATTATTGAGCACTATTGTGTATGTTTTTGTTTCTTGTCGCGGTGTTATGATTATTTGGCCCCTTTTGGGTTTAATATCTTTTAATTCTCTTGGATCGATCCGACCTACGCTTGCCAGTAGTCCTGATACCCATGTTGCGGTTTCGCAATCACCGGAGATAAAATGGACCATATTATCGTTTTGATAGGTGATTGACTCGGAACAATGGGTTATCAACTCGCTGTTAGCTGCGAGGAAAGGGGTTTTGTTCATTACCACTTCTGAGGTTGGGACGAAAGGCATTTCGAGGTGTAGTGAAGGGCCGCTGGGAGAGCGGGGTGGCTCTTGTGAATGAGTCACGTGGGCACCCGGCTCCTGGACGACCGCTTCACTGGTCGTCAGTCGTCGGGGTATTCCCTTTTTCGTGGGAGGGTGAGAGATTTTAGACGCGTTGTTTTGATCAGATTCCTCAGAGATTGTAGGCAAGAGGTTTGCTTTTGGGTAGGGGGTCGATCGGGCTGAAGGGTTATAATGTGAAGAGGGTGTAGTAGCCGTCACCCCCTTTTTTGGTAAAGGGACTATTAGTGATTCGTCGAGTGCTGGTGTTAACGCATCCATTTTATCTACCTCAGATTGGTTTAGGCTACTATCGCGGGAATCGTCGTTTGGTTGCTCTAGTTGTCTATGAATATCCTCAAGTTCGCTTACTATTCGATCGATAGTTTCATCGATATCTTCGGATATTTTGATTGGGTCCCGACCAGCTTGTTCTTTGTCAAGAGGTGAGGCTAGCTCCTGGGTGTCGCGTTGCATAACCAAATCTAGATGGTCGGGGTCCCAATACCATGACTGTTGCGCAATGGCACCTATGCTTTCATCGTACCGTTGTAAGGACTTTCGGATATCCTCTACAAGGGTGGGGTCTATGTTTTTTGTGGGATAACCCTCTTCGTCTTCGTCCTCGCTCGTATCTACGGGAGGGCTTGCATAAGCGAGTACGTCGTCTAGTTCTAATGGGTCCTCGGGGGGTTCAGATTCGGTTTCTAATGGGTTCTCGTTCTTTTTATCCTTCCTATTAGAGTTTTCCGCTGATTTAACCGGATTTTCTTTGGTGTGGACCTGGGAAGGTAGGTCTAGGCTGGGGAGACAGCTAAACCGACGTCTCTGAACCGGGATTCCCGGGTCTTCTTCGCTAGTGGTTTCAGTACTACTTTCGTCCGCAAATTCTGCGTCTTCTATATCGGATGGTTGGGAGTCATTGTCTTCGAGGTCAATGGGATTTTCTATAAGGGGCGGCTTTTGTTTCTCTAACGCGGATTTAGTATGGCTGCGGAGTTCCCTAGCGGGGGGATCGTTATCATAGTTATCGGCTTGCATTCTTACCGGTGGACTTTGAAACTTGCTATCAGCGGGGGGCCGTGGGGTTTTGTCCCTTTTTATTGCAAGCCCAGGTTCTGAAATTGCGGGTGTGGGCTTAGCCCTCGACGCTAGTGGCTTTGCAGGGATCTTACTTTGGTTTTGTTGAAGTCTCTTTGATGTTGTGGGGACGTCCGAATCCGAGTGGAATCGTTTTCTTCCTGTTGCCAGAGAATGTTTTATTCCTTCCTTGGCGGTTTGTTTGGCGGCCCGAGGAGGAAGATTTAATGGGAGAACTTTTATTCCTAAGGAACGAATGTGAACGGGCGTTTCCTGTAGGTCTTGTTGAAAGGGACTTTGCGCCGAGTCCGATTCTTCAGGGTTCTCGTTTGTGCAGGAAGGAGGGTTGTCCATTTCCTCTGCAGGATTTTCAGAGAGTGCCGGTAACCAACGATTTACCTTCCCGGGTTTACATTCAAATTCGTACTCGTATTCTTGTACTCGCTGTAACCACTTAGATAGTCTTCCGACGGGAGTCTTTGCTGAGTCTATCCATTTTACGGGTTCGTGGTCACATGACAGAGTAAAATTTCTTCCGTATAGGTAAGGTCGGTAATTTTCCAAAGCATAAATAACGGCTAAACACTCTTTTTCCGTTTTAGAATATTTACGCTCGTTGTCATTGAATACCTTGGAATAATATGAAACAGGCAACTCGATTCCATCCCGATTTTGCGTTAAGACTGCACTCATTGCTATTTCTGAGGCGTCTGTGGTTAACCGAAAGGGTTCCTCAAAATCTGGGTACTGGAGTATCGGATCGCTACATAAATTCCTTTTCAACTCTTGGAAACTGGCCTCCTCCTCGCAACCCCATTCGAAGGTATTGTCTTTCTTGATAAGGTTAAAAAGAGGTGTTGCGATGCCTGAAAAGTCTTTCATGAACCGGCGATAATAACCCGCAATTCCGAGGAATGCACGAAGTGATCTTACGGTTTTTGGGGTGGGGAAATTTTGAATGGCCGACAATTTCTTTGGATCAGTTCGAATTCCATCTTTGCTTATAATGTGCCCTAGGTAGGCAACTTCGGTTCTTAAGAAAGAGCACTTTTCTGGTTGCAAAACCAAATTTGCGTCTCGTAATTTTTGGAATAGTCTTTCGATCGACTTATCGTGTTCCTCCAGAGTTTGGGAATAGATGATTATATCATCTAAGTACACGAACAGCTCGCTGTGCTGCATGCCGCATAGAAGTTGATCCATTAGCCGCTGGAACGTCGCGGGGGCATTTTTAATACCCATAGGCATTCGGTTATACTGATGATGTCCCCTATTAGTGGAGAAGGCAGTCTTATGTCTGTCCCGTGGGTCCGTCTCGATTTGGTGAAACCCGGAGGACAGATCTAACACCGAAAAATATTGCGCTTTGCCCAAGCGCTCGAGAATAGAATTTATCTGAGGCAAGGGATAAGCGTCGCCTACTGTCTTTTCATTGAGAGCACGGAAATCCGTAACTAGCCGCCATTTTGTTCTACCTTGGGAATCGGTCTTTTTGGGGACTATAAGCACAGGTGCGTTGTACGGCGAAGTCGATGGAGAAAGTAGGTCGTCGCGGTACATTTGATCGATATTTTCTTCTACAAGCTTTTCTTGTGTTTGGGGAAGCCGGTATTGCTTAATCTTAACGGGGATTTCGTCTGTTGTAGGTATGCGATGTTTAACTAGGGGGGTGGCAGGAAGCTTGTCTGTTGGTAATTTAAAACAATCGTGTCCACTTCTGATCCACTTGTCAAGATATCTCAACTCTTCGGGATTCATGTGTGACGATTCGATTTTTCCTCTTAGTTCCTGAACCCGTGCCTCTACTCGATCAACATCCGATAACTCGTAATCATTCCTTTCGCTTGTAAACTCGAAAGGTTCAAGTTCTTGTGGATGGATTTCTAGAGTCACGTCGTCTTCTCGGGTGTTTATGGCGTACACCTGGCAAGAACCGTTTGTGTTTCTCGCTAAGGAACGCCCCATAAACACTCCGGATAGGCTTTTTATCCGTGGTAAATAGCCTTCGTTAATGCCGTTGTCTTCGACGGGGATTGAAACCTGTTGTCGCGTTCGGGCCTTAATGGTCAGAATTCGGGGAATCGGCTTTATTTCGGGGGCCAATTCTTCCCGGTGTTTGGAGGATTCAGGGTCGATAAACGGTATTGGACTTGTTGGCATAGATTCTGTAATTAAACTATTGTGATAAAAAGAGACGTTGGACTTTTCTTGGCGCAAAAAAGGTCTTCCGAGTATGCCTTCTACTGAAATGGGAAAATTGGGCTTGACGACGTGGAATGGTGTTATCTTTCCTAGCAATTCTAATTCGCAAGTGCCTAGGGTATGGGTACGTGTTAGGGTGATTCCCGTGATATTAGCTGCGTTATTAGTTCTAATAAGGATATCATTGTTTAGAGCCGAAATCCTTATTAGATTGACGTCTGCGCCGGTATCAATCAAAAATTTCCCATAACCGTTTTTTAGTTCTCGAGTGTCTAATTTGACTACGGGTGATTCTTCTGTTTCTGGGCTTATCAGATGGTTTAATGATTCTCTAGAAATCGAACCGCAGTGGGACGCTCTCCGTTTTGGCTCGACGGCGCGTCGGTCCGACGAGCACAATCGGAGTTTAAATGTTCGGTCGCTGGACCTGGCGAATGACGCCGATTGTTGGTATTCCCGTCGTTTGGGAATTGGTCGTATCTTCTAGGCGAATCTGGTCGCCTTAGAATTCCGGGGATTTGGGAATTAGAGTTCCGATTGTCCCTATACGGGGAAGGGCTATTCGGACGTCTTTCGTTTGGATAATAACTATTGCTTTCCAAGTTCCGCATTTCAGGGTGTCGATTTTCCCTACGATAATACTGTTCGGGAGATTGACGTCGATCGTAAGTGTCAGTAAAAGGTCGATTGCCGCGATAATTCCCGCGACTTCTATCTGGTTCGTACAATCTGACATCTTCGGCTGGATGTCGATGAGAACGAGGATCGTAATGGCTTGATCCGTGATAATCGTCGTAGCGGGATCGATGCGTTACACGGTAGGAAGCATGCGTATTATGACGTCGGTCTTCCGCGTGCTTTGCGTGCTTTAGAGCCTCCGCAAGATTACTAGGGTCGCGAGCATCAACAGTCGACGATAGGTCATCAGGGAGTCCCCTGATAAATGCGGCCAAGGCCGCCTGTTTTGTCGGGATCATCGTACTTTCCGTGATACATTTGTTATGCGACGCTTCCAGGGCTGCTCTAGCTCCGCTGAGATATGAGTTTATGCGGTCGTAATATTCGTTGACAGACTCGTTACGTCGCATAACAATGTGATAAATTTCGTTGAAATAGTATTCGAAGGGCTTACCCGGAGCAAACCTTTCTTTGAGTAGTTCGATAATATCCGTTATCTTTGTGAAGAGTTTATTTCTCGTGCATTCTCGCGCAGGGCCGTGAAGTTTTCCTAATACTGCCGTTATTAGGGAGCTCTCGCTTGAAGCGGGGACATACGTCGCAGCGTTAATGATATCCTGCAGGAAATCCTTAATTGGGATATTTTTACCGTCAAACTGCGGGATATGGCCGGCTGCTTGTTGTATGGCAAGCGTGCTAACAATGGACTGTGCAGCTTGCATTGCGGAGCTTTCTGGGCCGCTGTCTGCACTAGGTTTTTGATTTCCCCGAACGCTGGGTTGAAAACCTATATCTTGGCGGGTGCTATACATCTCCGCTACGGAGGAAGTATTCGGGTCGGCGTTTCCGGACGCCTGTTCTTTCCCATTTGTGTTTTCCTCGCCGTTTGTCATGGTTACAATTATTAAATACGCTCGAAATTCGAAATGGTAAGACTAACTTGCGGACTAACTCAAGGTCCGATGTCATCAAGGCCCAGGGCTTCCAGACCTTTTCGTCCTAGTATTCCGGGGTTGACCAGGCACAATGTTGAATAATGTTCGTTGACGACTTCGAAAGGAACGTCTACTCCGTGTATCTGAAGGAATACCGTCCCTCTAGTTTGGGCGAACTGCCCGTTAATGCTATGGTCGTCCGGTATTTCCGCAAAAGAGCAGTGCTCTGCAAGCGCGGTTTCCGGTATGTAATTAAGCTTGTTGTGAAAATTCACTACCACGCGAGCACTTCCTGTTTTCAATAAAAGCGAATATACTTCTACTTCCTCGTTATCTTTAAAATCGTTATAACCGTAAAGAGCTACTACGGTCATATCCCTAAATTTATGAAAGAGGATTTAATTTGCCTAATCAGAGAGACCTAGAACCTGACGTTCATCATCTGCGTGAATGGAATTGGACCCTATTTAATTTATAATGCATAAGGCTCTTGCTCCTTCCAACCCTAGTATCCCGGTGGCGGTGGAGTGTGGCAGGGGGGTGCTAAGAGATATAATCTTACAAATGACGCTTTCTTCTGCTATATCCAAACTTACCTCCCCTATAATTCGAAAATATGACCCACCGACAGTATATTCTTCGCTGACTCTATCGAACTCTATTCCTACTTCTTGTTCCTCGATAAAAGTAAAGTTCGTGTCGAGAATGATTATAAATTCTATCAGGTCGTTTGTAAACTGTTCGGATCTTAACGCTATGAATTCTGGGACTGTATTTTCAATCGTTTGACCTAATTGGTTCGCGAAAGGCGGCATTATCGTCGGGAATGCCTTAGTTCCATTTCAGGAGTGAGGCTCAGTGATTTCGTAACTCCGGTTAGTAACTTAGTCTAACAACCCTAGTAATTGGGCGCTTTCTAATCCTATTATAGCGCTAAGTAACGGATATCCTATTGGGGTTCGGCGCGATACTACCTTAAAATTCACCAAGATTTCATTAATAGTAAGGACGAGCTCTCCTACAATATTCAAAAGGATTCCGTCTACAACCGACGTTTGTAGGCGACTAAAATGCTGATAATGCCAGACCTCTCGCTCCGAGATAAAATTATAATTCGTTTCATGGAACACTGAACAGTCAAGTTCTCTTGCTCTTAACCTGTTTGATCGTAATATGATAACAGACGGAATGAAAATAAAACCGGGTGTCTCTAGTGGATTTACAAAAGGTGGCATTACCAAATAAAACAAATTTTCAGTAAATTCTGGTTGATTTAGTGACCTTTGGTTGGCGCGACGAGGTTAGTTTTCCCGAGAAAACTTGCACGTTTCATATCGATTTCGGTTCTCTCTAGTAGGGCTTCGAAGGTTTCCGAAAATTCGAGCCACGAATTTATACCGGTTCTTAATCGATCTAACGCTTGCGCCCTCTGTTTTCTGATGCGAAAGCCTCTTCCTCCGCGTTTATTTCCTTTAGCGGGAACAAGAAGTATCTTAAACATGAGCACTACGAAATTTGAAGAGAAAAGAGAAAAAAATTTATTTAAGGTCTACACGCTTCCCTTTAATCTTCGCGACAAAGTTCTTCTAAATTCTTTAAAATATCTTCTAGCTTTTCTTCCCGATGACCGCTAGAAGTTTCTTTTTCTTTTTCGCTTTCGGACCTGTCAGGTTCTGTTTGGGCCGAAGTTAGTGCTATTGCCCTTAAATATCGTTCTCTAACCTGGCGTCCAGCACGCCTTTTTCTTTTTAGTGGATTTATTTTTGTCATTAATACGTCTAAAAAAAATGTAAGAGTAAAGAAAAAGGATCTGAAACCCTATTAACCGTCATTTCATTGCCACATTGCAGCAACCAAATCACGGTGCTTGATTTTGACCAGTAAAAGGGCCACGTTAGGCCCAAATCGGGTCATTTCTTAAATAAGGTCTCAAAATCTTTCTCTCCTTTTAGTAAAATTTCAAATTTAAAATATTTCTGAGAATTTGTTTAATCCAGAATTGTTTACCGCATAACGGTGAACGATTCTCGATATTCAGTCCAACCAGTAAAAGGGCCACGTTAGGCCCGAGTCGGGTTTGACATTTAACAAAATCTCAAAAATAAAAATTTATCCCTTTGATTTTCCCTTCTTTTCAATGCGTGAAGGTCCTCGAAGCCTGACAAATTCGATGGCGAACGGAATAAAATTAATTTCCCGGAGAAGATGATATGTTAAACCCTTTTTGGTTAAAGAATAATAACGTTTTCTTGCTCTTCTTTTTGCCAGTTATAGGCATAAATCGAAAGGCTCAACAATCATCGTTTTGCCGGTTGTAGGCATAAACATCCAATTGTTAGAATTTTTTTATTATCCTTAAACCAAAATTTTCAACAATTTATTGGTAAAATCAAATTTTCGATCAGAAAACAGTTGGGTTAGGCGATATTTCGGCGCACGCTGTAAGAGTGTTTAAGTTGCCGGATTATGTACGTATTTACTTTGTTCGGGTGAAATTTTGGTTTACGTTAGATAGTGTTTTTAATTCCCCTCACTTGCCCAAGCGGCTACACGCTTTCGGCAAGGTTAATCAGGGAAAGGTTTTTTATTTTATTGAGGAGACCAGAGCTCGCGAGCACGCTGAGTATAGTCACCGTCCTCACTATCTCAATTCTGCGTTTCACCCAATGTGCAAGGGGGACTGTTATTCTTTCAACAGTCTAAAGAAACGGCTAACATTTAGAGATAGCAAAAAAAAAGCTAAATTTTCGCGCACTCGAAAATGAAAATTTTTATTTCAGAAAAATCGAACATTTATCGATCTCCAACTTTTTTTTTTTTTAAAACGAAACACAAACAGTGAAATCAAATCCCACCGCTGCCACCAGTTTAATTTGTGACGTTTTGAATTTATCGAAACTTGAGAAAGAGAACGAATTCTCTAGTTCAGACTCCGTATCTCCAAAAGCGTCTCAAATTGTAACGTATTTTATACTCATTTCAGAGTGGTAAATTTTGTGAGTTTGATCTCCGATCTATTAATTCAGATCGTTGCTATTTTATGTTTCGTTTTCGAAAAGTAATATGGTTTCGGATGTTGGAACTTCCTGGGAAATAAAAATTTTAAACACGCACTTTTGTATAATATTTTTGTGGTTTATTAAAACAATGGTTTCAAGAGATTTTACAAATTTCAATTCTTAGCGCGATTCGGTACACTAATCGCTTGTGAGATAAATTAAAGTTATGTGTAATGACTGTGTTTGTGTGATTCGTTTTTGATACATAATTACCTTGACAAAGTGAAAGATGGTTTCTAAATTTTCTTAAAATTACCTCTGAATAGAGGGCAATTTGGCTTAATGTCCTTAGCTCTTTTTCTTAAGAAGATAAACGCGGAAGAAATATTTCCGATTTAAATTCAAAAATAATTCAATATTGCAATAAAAATTTCAAATAAAATTCCGATTAATGCAGAATTTAGAATTTTATTCTACAGTGTTGGTTTAACGTCGCCCAGAATGCAATGAAGATGCAAGCAGCGACGGGTCGATGACCAAAAAATGATTCTATTTTTCGAAAATATCCGTCGAGGAAAATTTCCGGCTTAAAATGCAACCAACGAGTGAATTTCCATTTCAAAACAATTTCCGTTCGTTAACGTTGAGAGTTTTATTTTAAGCTTTAATAATTAAACCGATTTTAAATAAGAGAGTTCAAGTACAAAGACCTGACTTTATTTTTTTTCGAATTTAATTAAGTACCGTTTCGTACGTAACCGAAAGTAGTAGTTCCACGATCAGCGACGGTTCAATCCGTTGAGACGCGGTTTCGTAGCCCCGTTCAGCGAGAGAATGACAATAGGTGCTTCCTCTTGATTAGCGAAACTACCTCGGTCAAGGTGCGCTAATTAGGTGGGAGGAGGTACTATTTTCGATGCACCGAACTACTGCGGGCGGTCTCGCGGCCGCGAGACGCTGAATCTTGTTTCGCACGGTCGCGAGGTGTTAAGGCGCGGAAGTAGTTCGTGAAATCGGATGGTCTCTTCCGTCGCTCGTGGACTTGAACACAACCTGTGTCCAAGTTGGTTTTAATTTAGTTTGATTTGTTTAAAATTCGTAAGCTTGTTTATTGGATGATTACTGAGAGTAACGACCCCTTAATACATCTATTATGTATTGTACACCACTGTACAATACATCTCGTCATTTTCATTATATTAATTTTGTGCGTTTTTCAGCATAAATCTGAAAGTTGTTTTACCACGGCGATCGCCTTGTACCTACTATCCCGTGCGAAACGTCCACCCGTTAGGTGCATCGAAGATAATTTACCTTTAGTGAATATTAATTAATTTATTTATTTTTGCATGTAAAATACTTGTCGGTTGCAAATTAGCCTAATGGAAAATTATTTTTTCTAAATTTATTTAATGTGTTTTCAAATTTTATAATTAACCAACACTTCTAGATTAACATTCTGTCGCTTCATTACTTAATTGCAATTTATTGTTACCCTGTAATAAATTATTAGAACTTTACCATTTTCTCAATCTGGTAAAGTTTTACAAGTTTAGTTTTATTTTCGGTAGTAACCATTTCGTAAAAATAATTGGAAAAAAAAGGGAAATTTTATACAGAACCCTTCTTAAATTCCTTCCATCATCTTTCCTCTTTTATTTTCTTATTTCTATAAAAATTTATTAATTGAACGTAACACATATTTTCCCATTCCTTTCAGATTGTTTTTTCTAATTTCTAATTCATCTTTATTATTATATTAATATATTTTATAAATTATAAAATACTAACTAAATTAATAAATATCTATTTAACTGGGGAAGAGGGGGGGGGGATCTTTATTATTTAAAACTAATAAAATATTGAGATATTAATATAATTATAATTCGAGCTCTTTAATTTTCGAAATATAAGTTGGGTTTTTACCAAAATTAATAGGTATAAACACTCCTTTTTTATACTTTCAATATATATATATATATATATATATCCTTGGTAAAAAAAAACTTTTTCTCTCAGCAAGATAAATTTTTGCTTTTACTTTACAGATTTTCAGTGCTAATAAAATTGACAGCTTTATGATTATAATTACTTTTTGTGTTAAAATTTATTAACTTCATAAGAAAACTGATATCATTAAATTAGTAAAGTTGATGTGTGGAACCACTGGAGGTGGTAGCATGCAATCGCAATTTCAGGAATCTCACCTGGTATGGGGCAGACTGTCTGGTTATAAACTACAACTTGCACACTTATTCCTACACTTGCCTCAATGGAATCTCAAATCTATTTTACAAACAAGCATCTCAGTACATCGACACAAATCCCTCGCGTGCTTCCAAATCAGAACAACACATAATCATCTACTTTCTCTCAAATTATCTTGAATTATTATTTTCCACACTCATTATTACCTAATCTTGCAATAATCACGTATTATTTATGCTCTGGCGGAAAAAATTAATTTTTTTTACTATGATCATAATTCATCCGAGGGTAAACTTGGTCGAGAAATAGTTTAACAAGGTTTAAGAAAAAAGTATTTCTATATAGTTTTTAAGGTAGTTCCCATCGATCCGTGATTCTCAACTCAAATTTTGTCATTTTTTACTTATTTTGTGATGTTTAATGAATAAAAAATTAAAAACCAACTTCAAGGTGTAGAGTCTCTCTCTTTTGTATTAAATTAAAAAAATGAATAAAACGCCAGAACGTGGATTTCAAATTACTGTTTTTCGAAATTTAGTACCGCGAGACACATTTTTTAAAAAGGGATCTAGTTTCTTACAATTCAAAATATAATTTAGTAGTTTTTATTTTTAATCCTAAAGAAAATTCATTGCGTGGTTATAGCAAAATTGTATTTTTTCTTCCATGTTAAAAGGTTGAATTTCATTCTCAAATATCTTAAGGTATTTCTCCGATGGTCAGTTCCTGACAAAAATTTCGATTATTAACTAATATAATTTATTTTTTAACTTATTATTTACTATTAATATAGTTCAGACATCGGCCAATATAGGTTTTTAATGAAAATGTTTTAAAAATGAATAAAAGTTGATAAATTTCTAAAGTTTTTCAATGATATCTTTTTTACAAGTCTATCGTTTCTTAAATTGTTTTTAAAATTGGTACAATTTATAAATAAATAATAGCTTATTTTCTTGAGAAAAACAAACTCTACAACTTCACTTCGTCAAGTTTTTGAGAAAGTGGACCATTTTTTAAATATAGTAATTTATTTAAAATCATGTTTCTAAATATTTATAAACAAACTGCAAAAAACATAAAAAAATTGGATTTTAAATTTTTATGGCCTCTTTTTTGTGACCTAATTAGTTGTGAATTCTGAAAGGGGATTAAAAAATCTTCAAATGACTCTGGAAAAAATTTTGTAATTTGAAAAAAAACCTAGATCGGGAACATGAAGATAAATAATGGATTTTGAAATTTTGATGGTCCTTTTTCTGGACCCTAATTAGTTGTGAATTCTGAAAGTGGATTAAAAACCTTCAAATCACTCGAGAAAAAAAAATAATATGAAAAAAGCTGTAGATCGGGAATAAATAAAAAAAAAAAAAATAGCAACTAATAATTGATAATTAACAAAATAATTGCAAATTTTTCAAATTAATTGAAAAAAATAAAGTCAATTAAAAATTGAGGAAAGTTCTTTAAAAAATCATAGAAATGTTTTAAAAATAAAGAACATAATTTAAATTTGAGAAAATTTTTTTGAAAATCTTAAAAATAAATTAAAAACAATTCAATAATGAAAAATTAGGGGAAATAATTGAAAATTGGAAAAAAATGATTGAAAATTAAGATAAATAATAGGGGAGAGGGTCCCAAGTTGGACACCCTATCGATTTATTGCTGTAGAATCCAAACCGAATAAAATCTAATAAAATGTTTTATACCGGATGAAAATAGTCTCTGAAAATGGTAGTAAATAAAAAATGAACATCGTGAAACAATTCTTGAACTAAGTTTTAATCATTTTAAGGAATTTATCAAGAAATAAAATTTCTAAAAACTTCAATTTAATAGCTTAACAGTAAAAAGTAATAAAATATCGAAAAATATCAATATAATAAATTCTCTAACGATAAAATCACATTTTATGGTGGAAAATAAAATTTTTTCATTAATTGGCTTAAAAAATTATTGAAAAAAGTGTAAAATCGAAAATATGCAAAAAAATACATTGAGATTTTAGGCCTGTCCATCTTAGGGTACATGACACCATTTTTTGATCCCCAGTAAAAATATATATATGAATGCTGAATTAGTAAAATCATTTTAGAATATTATTATACGATAAATAAAGAATATTATAACGTTAAGTACTCATTCTAAATCATAAATTTAAATAACTTTACCAACTTGAGAAAAAACTGTTACAAAACTTTTTTAGACACAAAATTACATGGTATGTGTAGAAGAAAAACCAACTGGTTTTTTTTTTCTTCAAATGTGCATCAAAATGTTCGTCTATACAAACAACAAAAATGACAGAAAGCATAAGACGCTGTCACCTTAAACAAAAATTTTATACGAAATGTCCATCTTGGGGCCCTGTCCATCTTGGGGCCCACTCCCCTATAAAATTGAAAAAAATAATTAAAATTTGAGAAAATAATTGAAAAAATTACATAATATATTTTAAATAAAGAGAAGTTAAAGAAAATGTCAGAAAAATACTTAAAATTTTCAGAAGTTCATTGAAAAAAAAGAAAATAATTAAAAATCAGAAAAAATAAATTCAACAAGATGATTTTGTTTTAAATGAAAAAAAATAATCGAAATTTTAGAAAAATACATGAAGATCTTAGAAGTCAATTGAAAAAAAATGAGAAAAACTAAAAATTAGAGAAAATATTTGAAGAAATCTAAAAAGAAATGAAATTTACGATACTTATAAAAAAAATTTGGAAATTATTAAAACAAATAAAAATAATTAAAAATTGAAAAGAATAAATGCAATTTTAGGAAAATACTTAAAAACTTTAGAAAATGAGAATATAGATTAACAAGCGAAAAAATAATTGAAAAATGATAAAATTAATTTAAAATTGAAAAAAATAATTTAAATATGAAAGATTGAGAACAATAAATAAAATTTGATAGTAATTATTCAATAAACCATAGAATATTTGGTTAAAAAAATAAATAATTACAAAATTACTTTAAAATTCTAATTAAAGAGATTAATTAAAAAATAGCAGAAAAAATCGAAAATTGGTGAAAAGAATTATTGAAATTTCAGATAAATAATTGAAATTTTTGAAATTTATGCCAAAAGGATGAAAATAATTCCAAATCGGAGAAAATAATATAAAATTACAGAATTTGATTTTAAGCGAATAAATAAAGGAAAAATGGTTTTAAAAATTGAAAATTAAAGACAATAATTTAAATTTGAAAAAAATTACTTAAAAAATAATGAAAATATTAAAAGATGAAGAAAATAATTGCAAAATAATTAAAAATTGAGATATATATTTGAAAGTTCAGTACTAAATTAATTCAGAAATTATGAAAATAATTAAGAATTGAAAATAATAATTGCAAAACGACAAAAATAATGGTATATTAAAAAAATTTAATTTAAATTTGCGATGAAAAGTATAAAATTTAGGAATAAATAATTAAATTGATTTAATGACAAGGCAAAAATAATTAAAATTGAAAAGTTGAAAACTAAACAAAATAATTGAAATTTGAGGAAAGTAAACTGTAGAATTAGGGAAACAAATTAAAAACAATTAAAATAATTATGAACTGTAGAAATAGTTCAAAAATAATAAAAAGAGTACACAATTTTTTTTAAGTAATTGAAATCATAACAGAAAAGAATTATTAAAAATTAAAGAAATTTTCAAATCACTTCAAATTTAGTATTTTTGAAACGGGAATTAATTAAACTTTTCATCAATGCAAGTTCACATTGACTCAATTGACTGAAATTTGAAGAAATTAAAATTGCTATAAATTTAAATTTTCAGAACATTTTAAAAAGGTGAAATATGATTTAAAATTTTAAAAGAAAAAAACATCTAGTTACAAATTTCAGGTGTGGACAGAATAAATAAATGGATTATTTAATTAAACTTGTAAATTATTATTTATAACTAGCAAAATAAAACGCGCGCAAGCGCGCTACTAGTTTTTCATCTATTTTAAAAATTATAAAATACAATAATAAACATAAAAAATCGGTAAATACTATTTGTCGGTGAATAATAAGAAATAAATATTTTAAACACAATATATTTAAAAATCAATTAAGATAAATAAAATAAATATTTATTTAGGACAAAAATTATAATATTTTAGAATTTAAAAAAACTGCAAAAACTAATTGAAATTAAACAAAATAATTACAAATTTTGCAAATTAATTGAAAAAAAATGAAATCAATTAAAAATTGGGGAAACTAATTTAAACAATCATAAAAATGTTTTAAACATAAAGAAAATAATTAAAATTTGAGAAAAATACTTGAGAATCTTTAAAGTAAATTAAAACCAAATTAAATAATGAAAAATTACAGAAAATAATTGAAAATTGAAAAAACATGGTTAAAAATTAAGATAAATAAATTAAAATTAAAAAAATTATTAAAATTTAGGAAAATAATTAAACAAATTACATAAAATATTTCAAATAAAGGAAAGTTACACAAAATTTGAGAAAAATACTTAAAACTTTTAGAAATTCATTGAAATAAAAGAAAATAATTAAAAATTATAGAAAATAAATAAAGAAAGATAAACATAATTTAAAATTGAACAGAACAAATTTTAATTAAAGAGAAATAAGTAAAAACTTTTTGGAAATTATAAAAAAGAACGAGAAAAAGAACAAAAGTAATTGAAAATTGAAGAAAATAATATAAAAAATAATATAAATAATGAAATAATTGAAAAGTCAGATAAATAGTTAAAAATATTTTTAATTATGAAACAAATGTAAAGAATTGAAAATTAAAGGAAATTATTTTGGAAAATAGTTGAAAATTATTTTTAAATTGTATAACTTGTCGAAAATAATTAAAATATGATACATTTAAATTATTCAAATTATTTAAATAAATAAAAAAAATATATTTGAAATTTGAAAAAAAAAATACATGAAGATCTTAGAATTCAATTTAAAAAAAAGAAAATAACTAAAAATTGGAAAAAAGAATTGAACAAATAAACTAAAAGTAATTGGATTTTACGATATTTAATAAACAAATATTGAAATTATGAAAACAAATGAAAAATTGAAGAAAACAATTGAAATTTTAGATAAATTCTTTAAAATTTTAGAAATTAATTTAAGAAAATGAGAAATACTAAAAATTAAAGAAAAGACTGAAAGAATGCTAAAAATAATTGAAATTTACGATAATTAATAAAAAATTTTGCAAATTATAAAAACAAAAAAAAATAATTAAAAATTGAAGAAAATAATAGAAATTTGAGAAAAATACTTCAAAAATTTTAGAAATTTATTTTATAAAAAGAGAAAAACTAAAAATTGGAGAGTGTCTAGAAAAAAGCTAAAAATTATTGAAATTTACGATAATTAATAAAAAAAATTTGAAATTCTGATAACAAATGAAAATAATTAGAAATTGAATAAAATATTTGAATTTTCAGAAAAATTTATTTATTTATTTAGAGAAAAATACACAGGTTGGGACCCATTACATAATATAGAAAAAGAAAGAAAAGTCGCATACAAAATTAATAAATCAATTTGCATTGCCAAACCCAGCTCCGAAAATTACGATTTTTAATGATGTGATAAACACGGATAATTTATGATTAAAAAAGTCAATCTCGTCGCTCAAGGAATTAGCTCTATTTAATAGCCTATTAAAGGTCGCATTTTTTGAAAAAAAAATACTTAAAAATCTTAGAAAATGAGAATAATAATTAACAATCGAGACAAATAATTAAAAAATGATAAAATGAATTAAAAATTGAAAAAAATAATTGAAATATCCTGAAAATAATTTAAATATGAGAAATCGAAACCATTCAATAAAATTTGAGAGAAATAACTGAAATAATAATTACAAAATTACTTAAAAAATTTTAATTAAAGAGGATAATTAAAAAAATCGCAGAAATAACGAAAATTGATGGAAATAATAGCAATATCGGATAAATAATTGAAATTTTTAAAAGTAATCCCAAAATAATTAATATAATTATAAATTGATGAAAATCAAAAAAAATTGCAGAATTTATTTTTAAGCAAAAGAAAATAATTAAAAAATCGTTTTGTAATTAGAAATTAATTTTATAAAATGAGAAAAACTAAAAATTGGAGAAGTCTGAAAGAAAGCTAAAAATAATTGAAATTTACGATAATTAATAAAAAAAAATTTTTAAATTCTGATAACAAATGAAAATAATTAGAAATTGAAGAAAATATTTGAATTTTTAGAAAAATACTTTAAAATCTTAGAAAATAAGGGAATAATTAAAAAATCGCAGAAATAACGAAAATTGATGAAAATAATTGAAATTTTTAAAAGTAATGACAAAATAATGAATATAATTATATATTGATGAAAATTAAGAAAAATTGCAGAATTTATTCTTAAGCAAAAGAAAATAATTAAAAAATCGTTATATAATGGAAAATTGATGACAATAATCTAAATTTGAGATAATAATTGAAAATTTAGGAAATTAATTGCATGTGTATATATTTTAAACTTCTTTAAAATTAATATTACATTTTTAAAGCATTTTTTGAAACTTTTTTTTTACACAAATGACGATTAAAAACCAGCACAACACGACACTAACAAAAAAAGTTACCTTATTCTTTCAATTCAAATTTGAAAATATTTCCTGATAAAGAGAGTCAAAATTAATAAAATAACAGGGACTAACTTCACTTCAGTTTTTAAAACGTAGACAGAAAAAGATGAATAAATATTAATACTAACTAACTTCACTTCATACTTTAAAACGTGGACAGAAAAAAATGAATAAATATAAAAAGTAACTAACTTCAGGAGTTTACGGAGATTATTATTATTTAATTAATAATAATTGGGGCCATTGCTCTTCCAGTTATGCCACTGGTCGTTTGATGCTTGAATGCACAATATAACAGGCGTACTGAAATGAAAAGTGAAGGTAAGATCGATGATATTGAAGATTGAAAAATGATGTTAGAAATGTCATTCGTTTTGTGCAGAAAGGGCAAAAATTCAAATTCGTCTGAGTCAGGGGATGGGACGTAAAACCGAATGTGAAAGAAAATTTATTAGCGCTGAGATAGGAGAGGATGCACTGGTGCCTGTGCAAAACTATAACGCGATGTGTGAATTATTGCAAGTGAGGGGCTGTCATGTCTCTATATAGTTAGGCAAAAGTGCCGATAGCTCTGCACACGACGAAGATCTGAACGAAAGTTCATAAATTTACTTTCCTCGTTTATACCACCTCTCGTTAAAACCCAGAGAATAATGGACTCGGTGCATTTAGGACCAATGCGTTCTCGTTAAGTTTTTACACCAGCTTTACATAATAGCGTCCAAAATATTATTTTATTTTCCAGTTGTAAACATTGTTGTGCAGAAAACTCAGTTAAATACAAATACCGGAGGGAATTTCAATTTCATTTCCTTCCAGTAATATAATTTTTATTAAGTTTTTTCTTTCAGAACTCTCTAAATCTAAATAAGTCAAAAATCTTCCACTTTTTCAATTTAAGTGTGTATGCACTTACAATAAGTGAAAATTCCACCTATTTAATGGATGTTTTCTTAATTAGTTTAGGTACTTAATTAAATTTATATTAAATATTTTTACAATTCAGTTTTATCAATTCAACTGATATGAGAGTTGTCAAAACTTGTTTGTTGTATTTTGCACCTGGCAAAAATAAAAAAGATTTTCTTGTGATTTAAAATCCATACGTGAGTTATTTAATATTACAAAGTGACTTTTTAGCATTCTGAAAGAAAAATTACTTGTCCTTGCAAATATTGATTTTTACATTTCATTTAATAAGTTGAAAGTTGACTTTTTTTCATTTCCCAGAAATTCTCTAGAAAAATTCAAGTTCTTAGAAAATGCCTACAATAAAACCACATTTACTAATAAACAACGAAATCAAAATTTTTCTAAATTATATATTACGCTTTTTAAAATTACTTATCTACTCAAAATTTACTTTTAAAACTTAAAAGATTTTCTCGTTTTAAGGATGTTCAACCCATTGGCATAACCTCAAACTAGAAAATTTGATTTTTACGTAAAATAAAAATATTATTAAAATCAATTTTACCCAATTTTGAAAGACCAAATTGTACATTTTTAAAAAAAAATTAGGTTGAGACAAAATTTGATATCAAATAATAATTATTTAACATTTTGTGTTTTTTCTTTTAAGTTTGTGAACAATCGTAATTTTCATCCAATTTTGACAAATAATAGCTTATTCTGATCTTTGAAACACTCTTTACACATATTTCTGTTGGAATTAGTTAAAATATTTAATAGAAAAATTTTGTTTTTTTAAATAACTGTTTAACAAAATATTATTAATATAATATCAATAATATTGAGGTTATGTAAATGAGAACATTCTTAATTTTGGAACAAAAGATAATATTATTACAAAACTCATAATGAAAAAATACAAAATGATTTTATATTTTTGTCAGCTCTGATTCCAAATTATAATTTTCAAAAAAAGCCATAAATATTTATTTCTGTGGATATAACGAATGAATAACACATTTCATAAATTTCATATAAGGTTCTTTAAATTATTCTCCTTCATTATTTGGATAATTTTCTCAATTATTTATAATTGCAGATTTTTCTTTCTTATTTTGCAAACTCTTGATCAATTACGAAATTTTTTTTTTTATTTTATTTTCATGCCATCTCCGGGGTTTATTAACTTAACTTTTTTTTCACTTATATTCAGGAAATCAATTTTCTTTTCATGTAAAAAATTCAACTTGCAAGTGCAATATCGTCGAAAAGAACTGATAATATTCGATAGAGAAAAAAATTTGTTGTTTTCCTTCACTTTTTCTCTGATCCGGGTGAAAAATGAGAACACAATCCAAGTCTAATATTGAAACTGGAAGGGAGTTTAAGAATAGAGGAGAAGCAAAAGATAAACTAATACCTCGACCTTCTGTATCAGACACTCAGTTTTTTTCCCCCTATTTTTCTTTCCTTTTAATATCATATCTCGATGAAAAGAAGAATCGGAAAAAACATTTTGCCAGCAAACGTGAATTCGAGCGATTCAGAACATCCATTGAAGTAAACGTCCATTTATCCACAAACGAAATTTTCGCACCACTGGTCACACTGACCTCACTATTCAGAGCAGATTATGCACAAAACGCAGAATGCCCAATGTCCACTTTGTTTCACTCCAGGATCACATTTTGTATTGTTAATGACTCTATCAAGGCTGTTTGAAAACAATTTTGATTCGCCCCTCCGCAGACTTGATTTTAACCAAATCTGAGTTTTTTCTTAAGAGCAGGGGCGGCTCTACCTTGAAGCACGTGCTTCAGGGCCCGGAACCCAAAAGGGCCCGGTGCCAGAATTTAATGTATCGTGAAAAAAACTTTTAAATTGACGAGAATTTTTAAAATGATCTGTGAATTTTGAAAACAATCAGCAAATTTTTAAGAAACTCTGGGAAGGTAGATAAATCCTAAAAACTTGAATTTCAATCTTGTATTCTTTAATAATAATATGAAAAATTGAATTTAAAATGATCAGAATTTAATCTAAAAAAATTTTGATAGAAATAAAGTCGAAAACTATATTAAACTTAATTAATTCCAAACCATTAATTTTTATATAAATCTCAAACGTCAATTAACTCAGACTTTAATTCTTTCAAACTTATAAGTTTCAATTAATCAAAGTTGCAATTATTACATGTATTTAGTAAAATATTAATTAACAGCAATATTAATGAGAAATTTTACATTGCTGTTCGTCATTTAAAATTATAAATTTTTGGAAATGCAAATAATGAAAATTACGAGAATAATTACAAAATGGAAAGGAATATAAATGAAAAATAACGAAAATAATTGAAATATAAAAATAAAATTCAAAAATGGCTAGATAAATACACAATTGTTAAAAATAATCCAAAAAATTAAACAATATACATTCAATTTAAACTAAAAAATTGAAAAATTAAGAAAATTATAAAAATAATTGCTGAAACGAATTGCAAATTAAACAACTAGATTGAAAATCAAAACAAAAAAAATTTTAATTGAAGAAAATAATTGAAAACTTTAGAAAATAATAAAAATTTTGAGAAAATAATAAAAACTTGAAGAAATAAATTCATAATTTAAAAATTAAACTGAAATTAAAAGAACATTGCTAATAATGGAGAAAAATTGCAAAACGTGAAAATAATTCACAATTAAAAACAAAATTCGAAAAATGGCTAGATTAATACACAACTAAAAAAAAAAAAAAAAATTGAAAAACTCAACGAATCATTATAAAACTTTAAGAGACTAATTGCAAATTGAAAAAATTGTAGGGAATAATTTTAAATTGCGAAAAATAGTTAATAATTAAAAGAAATAATTGAATAATTGAAGAAAATATCTACAAAATGACTAGATTAATAGACTACTGAAAAAAAATGATAAAATATAGCAAAAACTTTAAATTTAAAGAAAATAATTAAAAATAAAAAAATGAAGAAAATTATAGGAATAACTGTTGGAAATAATTGCGCATTGAACGAATGGATTGAAAATCGACAAAAATAATTAAAATTGAATGAAATAATTGTAAATTGAAAATTCAAATTCAAAGAATATAATTAAAAATTGAAAAAAGTATTTGAAAAAAGCCGAAAGTTATTCAATATAGAAGAAAACATTTAAAAACTGAAAAAATGGAATTGAAATTTGAAGAAAAAATTGAGAATTGAAGAAAATAAAAATTTGAAATTAACGAATCTGAATGATAATGGAGAAAAATAATTGGCGAAATGCGAGAATTTTAAAATATTAAAGAAAATAATAGAAAATTGAAAAAAAAACTGAAAAATTGACTAGAATAATGCACAACTGAAAAAAATAATTGAAAACATTGAAAAATAATTCTAAAATTTAAGAGAACAAATAAAAATTTTAAATATTGTAAGAAATAACTAAAAATTAAAGAAAATAATTTAAAAATAACAAAAATAATAGCAAAATTGAAGATAATTTCTGAAAAATGACGAAAATAATTGACAATTGAAAACAAAATTCGAAAAATGGCTAGATTAATACACAACTGGAAAAAATAATTTTAAAATCAAACTATAAATATTTAATTAAAAAAATAATAAAAATTGAAAAATTAAGAAAATTATAGAAATAATTGTTGGAAATAATTGCTAATTGAAAAACTGACTGAGTAAAATTGAATCGAACAAAATAATTGAAACTGAGGAAAAAATTTAAAATTGAAGAATGAAAATGAAATTTTTAAAACATAATTAAGAACTGAAGAAAATAATTGAACAATTGTACTTAAAATTAAAAAAGTATATTAATATTCGAAAATAATTAAAAAATGAAAAATTTGATTCAAATTTGAAGAAAATAATCAAAAATTGTACTCATGAATTGTAATATGAAATGATGGTTTTTAATTGAAAAAAGTCAAGTTTTTTGGAATATAGAGTAAACTTATAATTGAAAATGGTAGAATAGAATTGACTTTTAAAAATAATTCACAATTTAAAGAAAATTACAAAATGACGAGAATAATATAATATTAAAGAAAATAATTGAGAAATGCGCAAAATAATTGACAATTGAAAAAGAAATTTAAGTACTGTCGAGAATATTCAACAGAACAAAATAATTGAAAATGTCAAAGAATAATTATAAAATTTAAGGAGAATAATTGTAATTTGTAAGCGGTTGAAAATTATAGAAAAAATTGTAGACTCATTTACACAGTAATTTATATCACTTTCAAGAAATATTTAATTATTCTTTCGTGCAATTTTTTCTTTTTCAAACAATTTTTTTGGTAAGTTATGTTTTATATTGTTTTTTTGTATTTTTAGAAAATCACTTGAGTTACTTTAATTTCTTTTTAAAATTTTTTCTTATTTTATGCATTTAATAATACTTTTTTAATATTCAACAATATTTAGAAAAATTTATTTACTTTCCAGTCATTAATTTTATTCATTAGGTATTATAGTTTGGAAGTTGTAAAATATAATTTTTTTCAATTTTATGATTTTTAATATATTTTTTGGTTTTTTGTCATTTGTCAGTAACTCATAACTTTTTAATTTTTGTAATTTTTAAAGACTTTTCTTCTTTTATTTAATTTTTCGTAAATTTGATTTTACAATAAATTTTCTCATTTGATCAGAATTTTTTATTTCTTAGAAATATTGGTTTTTTTCTCAAATTTGTTTAATTGTTTTTACTTAATTTTTCATTTAAAAAAAAATTATTGCTTTTTGTTTGATTTTGAAAACAAGTTTTTAAAGTATTTTTTTATCTTTAGTAACTTTTTTCCGTTTATTTATACTGACTAAACTGTTTAATATTTCATAAGGCATTATTACCATATTTCTTCATTTTCTTTCTTTTACTTTCATTGATATTTTAAACCTTTTTTTTAAGAATTTATTTGTTTTTTGCAGGTTTTTCAATTAGTACATTTTTTACATCTTTTTGCTTTATTTTTCCCAGTTCAATGTAAATTTTATATCCTCAACTTTCTTATGTGTTCATTCATAATACTGGTTTTAATATAAAATTTTGTAATTTTTGTAATTGTAGGGGTGACAACTTTGATTAGTAAAAACTCACAGAATTAATGCTAAACGATTAATTTAATGAACATAATAAGATACATGTGGCTCGCGTCGTTAGCTTGCCAAGACTGATCATAGCGCCCTCAATCGCTACAATCTGCAAACAGTTTTAAAAATTACCGCGATATTCAAATTCAAAGTGATCATAATAATAATTCCTACAATCGGCCATCCTTATAATTCATTCGGCTCGAATTAACTATTTCTTTACAACCAAGGCTTAATATATTCAGCACAAGTGCTTGTATTTAAAGGTCCTTCGCTATCACCTACTCGCGTTACATCATATGTATCGTTTGCTTTTACTTTTATAATCTCATAAGGTCCTAAAAATTTACAACGAAGTTTTCTGCCAGGAGTCATTTGTGTACGTTTAATAGCTACTAATTGCCCAAGCGAGTATTTATTCGGCTCACGGCGACGTAGATTATAATTTCTCCGATTTTCTTCTTGAATATTTAAAATCTGTTTTTTCGCTTCTGATCTAATTAATTCGCGTTCTTCTTCGACGAGTGATGCAATTTCTGCTTCTATGACTTCCTTTAGATGAATATCTTCTTTGCATCGCATTTTAACTCCTGTAAGCAGCTCAAAAGGGGATCTTCCTGTACTACGATGATAAGTGGAATTTAGTACAGTTTGCACTTTCTTCACATGTTGATACCACTTCGTTGGGTTATCAATTGATAATTTGGTCAAGATTGGAATTATTGTCCTGTTGAGCCTTTCAACCTGGCCATTGGATCTTGGTAATCCAGTAGTGATCATCATTCTCGTTATGCCTTCTTGCTCACGATAGTCGTAAAACTCATTGGATGAAAAAGCCGTTCCACGATCAGTAATAATTTGGGCTGGATTCCCAAAAATCTCTCTTTGTTTCTCTAACTTATCGATAACTTCGCGAGACGACGTCGACTTGGTTGGGTAAAGCCATATAAACTTTAAAAAACTATCAATCACGGCCAAGATATGATTATAGTTCTTGCTGGTGGAATCTAATGGACCCAAATGATCCAAATGATAAGTGAAAAGAGGAACGTCTGCTTTTGGAAGAGGATGAAGAAACCCTTCTTTTCTTCCTTCTTTTTTACTTTCCATGATGCACCGAACACAGCTAGCAATAATCTTCTCAATTTTAGGCTTTAAATTTGTGATAAAATATTCTTTATCAATAGCTGATTTCGTCTTCTCAACTGCGAAGTGTCCTCTTTGATGTGCAGTTCGTATAATCTCATCTTGCATGCAGAGTGGAACAACCAACAAATCAGATCCGTTACAAAATTTATAAAGGATTCCAGCTCGCAACAGATAATCTTTATGTGGTTTCTTCTTGCAATTTTCAATCAAAATCTTTAAGTCGGGATCTTCACCTTGAGCTCTCTCTATTCTCAGAAGAATATCATCTGCTGTGATTGTCATGACGGCATGACGACTAAGAGCATCTACGTGGCGCATACGATGTCCTGCTCTGTGTTCTATTTGGTAGTCGTAGTCTCCTAAAGTTTGAGCCCAAATCCAGATCTTTGTTGACACTTCTTTTCTCTTCATGGTTTGTTTAATATCTGAGCAATCTGTAACAATCGTAAATTTTATGCCAATTAGGTAAACACGATATTTTTTAACACCTTCGACAACTGCTAATGTTTCCAAACTGTAACTACTGTAATTCTGCTCATGTTGGTTCATCTTTCGGCTCATAAAATGCGTGGGGTGAAATTTGTCGTCAACTGGAGAACGCTCCATTAAAATAGCACCTATTCCAAATTTCGATGCATCTGTGTGTAACTGTGTTTCGTACTTGGGGTTAAATATTCGCAAAACAGGTTCGTCTACTAAAACATTTTTTAACATATTAAAAGCTTCTCGTTCAACTGAACTAAAACAAAATTGTTTATCTTTACGCAGAAGGTCACTTAACGGCTTAGCAATTGAACTGTAATTTTCAATAAATTTCCGGAAATAACCGGTCAACCCTAGAAAGCATTGAATATATTTTACTGACTCTGGCTCTGGATAATTTAAAACAGCTTTTACTTTACTTGGTGCAGGATACACCTTTCCATCTTCAATTACCTGACCTAGGAATTCTACGGGCTTCTTTAAAAACTGACATTTTTTAAAATTGATCTCAAGGCCATACATACTTGCAAGTTCTAACACAATTTTTAGTCTTTCAATGGCTTCCTTCTCATTGCTCGCTGGAATAATTATATCATCAAAATAGATACGCACCTTTCCTTCATTTACTAATGGACGAAAAATCTGATTAACGTATCTTTGGAAGACCGCGGGAGAGTTGCATAACCCAAAAGGAACTTTTAAGAATCTAAACTGGCCTTCAGAAGTTATAAATGTTATATAATCACGACTTTCCTTTTTAAACCTTTTTCACCTTGCACAAACAACTTTGCCAATCCGTCTAATGACTTTTTTGCAAAAACAACCTTCTGCAAATCAGTCCACTTAAACATTTCTGCTGCATCCTCAAAGTCTAAAATCCATCGCTCGATCGAGTAATTATCACTGCCATTAAATGGTCGAATTGACTCTTCAACGTCTTTAAAACTCATTGTAAATCTAACCTTTACATCGTCTTTAACTTGTTCTCTAGGAACTTCTTCCTCGTCATCATTGTTACCGCCGTTTTCACCTTCGACATCATCATCACCATCATCATCATCAGTTTCGTCTTTTTCACTATCATTATTTTCGTCGTTAAGAACTAGAGAATTTAAATCCATGAGGCTATGAATTATTCGAACTCGCAATGACTCTTTGTCTCCTGTATAATCCAGTCCAAGAACGTTACAAATTGACGTCAGTTCACCAATAGATAGTCTTGCTGCGTAGACTAATTTGTCATTAAGGGCATGTCCCAGATCTTGGGACCACTTGAGACTAAAAGTAGAATTCTATCTTATCTCCCATATTTAATTTGTTAATAATTTAATTGTTTTTCAAAATTTTTAATAAGTCGAACATTTATGACACACTTTATAACTTTCGAAAACGATTTCCAAAATTTCAAATCGATATCTTCTTTAGTTTAGGCTTGAGTACGTGTAAAAAAATTAATCAATATTACCGACATTAAAAAAAGAGTCGGTAATATTGATTAATTTTTTTACACGTACTTAAGCCTAAACTAGAGAAGATATCGATTTGAAATTTTGGGAATCGTTTTCGAAAGTCATAAAGTGTGTCATGAATGTTCGACTTATTAAAAATTTTAAAAAACAATTAAATTATTAACAAATTAAATATGGGAGATAAGATAGAATTCTACATTTTAGTCTCAAGTGGTCCCAAGATCTGGGACATGCCCTTAAATTCTTGGGAATCTTCTTTGAAACTGAATCCTTGAAACTCACGCAATCTTTTTCGATTATCTCTGTCACCGTCTTGTTCAAACACCAACTTGTGTAAAGCCATCACCGTTTGTTTTGAACTTAATTTAAGTTTTGCATTAACGTTTGGTATTTGGGATAAATTCTCCATTGTCTCTACTAACGAATTAACAACTTATAGAACTTCGTAAAATAAACTCGTGAAAACTGTCAATGATTAATCTGATCAAAACATAACCTCAATTTGTCAACAACTGCACGTCATCTGTCGGTTTTCGTCGTGATACCTCGGCTTTCGTCTTAATTCGTCTATCGTCGTCAAGCTTCGATATTCGTCGTTAACCTTCGGCTTCCGTCAGCATTCGGCTATCGTCGTTAAACTTCGGCATTCGTCGTTGATCTTCGTCTTTCGTCTTCTTGATTTGGCGTCGATTCTTGCATTTTAACAAAATGGCTGTCTTCAAACACTTGTGTTCACTATTTATTCAGGAACACACAATTCCCTCCTGATGTTTACTCAAAACATTAGAAAAACATATAACCCGGTACTAATATAAGCCTTAAACTATAAGCCTATTTTTCACCAAGATAACTTGGTTTACTCACACACTTGAACAATCGCATCTGGCTCACAACTGGTTTATCGTCATTTTTAGTCTTAAAACACTTTCAATTTCAACAAT
The DNA here is from genome assembly GCA_037103525.1 of Ganaspis brasiliensis. Taxonomy (NCBI): domain Eukaryota; kingdom Metazoa; phylum Arthropoda; class Insecta; order Hymenoptera; family Figitidae; genus Ganaspis; species Ganaspis brasiliensis. Next base: position 7,352,079 of record JAZKLR010000114.1, on the reverse strand, counting down.
CGTTATTAATCCATTTCGGACGAGCTCCCAAAATTGTAGGGGTGACAACTTTGATTAGTAAAAACTCACAGAATTAATGCTAAACGATTAATTTAATAAACATAATAAGATACATGTGGCTCGCGTCGTTAGCTTGCCAAGACTGATCATAGCGCCCTCAATCGCTACAATCTACAAACAGTTTTAAAAATTACCGCGATATTCAAATTCAAAGTGATCATAATAATAATTCCTACATAATTTATGTGAAATTTTATTTTTATACATTTTGTTAAGATTCTTTGAACATTTTCTCCATTGTTCAAATGATTATTCGCTAGACACTCTGATAAGATAATAATGTAGAATCTATTGTTTTTTAGGGGGGCCCTAAAATCTTTTGTGCTTCAGGCCCGTGATAGCCTTGATTCGGCCCTGCTTAAGAGCATGTAATGGCTTTACTAAACCGGGAATTTTTTCGTGGATCTAAAAGGTCGGAGGAATTTGATCGAGAATTAATTTTTTTTAGATATCACAAATCTATAATAATAATAATAATCTATAATAATAATCCGCAAGATTTATTCATTCTTTCATTCATTCTTGTCTGTCCAAACCTGAAGTTTGTCACTTAGATATTTTTTTGTTTTAAATCAGTTACGTTTGACAAAATGTATCTTTAAATTAAAATTAGAGTCTACTTTCACAAGAGTTAATTTAACTGCATTGACAGAAAATAAATTAATTAAAATATAGTTTACCCTAAAATATTGAACTGAAATTTCCATACACTCAAATTTTTAGTAAATTAAAATTTAATTCTATTAATATAAATTAACTTAAAATGTTATTGTGATTAAATTAATTGATATTTAGATCATTGGAAATCGAGATCATTAAAATTTTGAAATAATTATTTTTAATGAAAATCTAAATAAGTAATTAAGAATCAATATATATTTAAGTTTTAATTTATTGAAGTTTGAATTCATCTAAATTTTTATTGGTTATTACGCTTTAAATTATTTAAATTTGAATCAATTCTTGCGGTTTTATTCACTGCAAAAACTGCTATCTTCTAAGTGTCTTATTTTAAGTCATAAGACATTAAGAAAACGTCATATGGTTATTTCAAGCAATTTCATTGGTTAATAATTTTGAAACATGCTTTCTCATTGGTTTAAAATTAAGACACCCTAAAACGTCTTAAAAGTGAGGACAAAAATGTCTTAAAATAAGACTCTTGTTTTTACAGTGTTATTTGATTATTAATAACTTAACATTTAAACTTTTAACAATTTTAATTTTTTTGTAAATATAAATTTTATTTAATTTCAAATTCCATTAGACCCAATTTTTATTGATTCAAATTATAGTCTAAATTATTATTTTCAAAATTTTGACAGAATAAAGCTTTAATATACAATGAAATTTTTTTTATTATTAAGAAGTTTTTATATAATGGTTAATGGTAAAAATAATTTAAATATGCATTATTAGATTTTGAAAATATGTAAAGTTTATAACAGTTCAAATTTAAATTAATTAAAATTTTTATTATTTAAAATTTAAAGGAATTAAAAAAATTGAATATAAGTCTTAAGACTTCAACAAATAAAAATTTTGAATTAATTGAAGTTTAAATAAATTTGAGTCAAAATTTCGTTGAAACTGTTTTAAGTTTGGAACTATTTTAAATTTGGAAAAATTAAAACTTGAATTGTTAGAACTTTTAAAGAATAGAAATAATCCTCAATAGAAATTTGGAACTAAATTTTGTTATTTATTTTTCTTATTATTTTTTCTTTTCTAAATGTAAAATTGGAAAATTTGTGCTCTTTTAAAACATTTTTTATTTACTTTCACTTAGGGTCAGTTGGGGTAATTCGGGACAGAATTCTTAATTTTCACTAATAACGTAAGTTTTTTATTTTAATAGGCAATACTTTCGGTTTTCTTTTGCATTAACTTGTTACGTCACTTCCCTAGAATAATTCTATGGGTTAGTATAGATTTTATAGATGACCCTGAATCGCGAAAACCTGCTGTCTCGCATTACTCCGACGATTTTGTCAAAATGGCAAAATTTAGGGGTAAATCGGGACAGAATTTTTTCTAAGAAAAGACTGCGAAAAAAGTTATCTAAAGTATACTACTGTATTAAGGGATGAAATAGCTTGAAAATAGTATATTTCGTAACATGCGTGACAAGCAGTCGTTTCTGAAACGAGAGCAATGTTTTTGCAACGAGTAAAACGAGTTGCAAAAATTGCGCGAGTTTAAAAACGACTGCTTTGTTCACGCAGTTACGAACGATACTTTTCATAACAAAGTCATAAAAGGCGTGATTCGGTTCTCTGTATAGATAACCAGAAAGTTGCAGAATTAAGAATGATTCACTATGTCACGTCAGAGTGTACACAAATACAATCCAAATTGAATGTCTCACACTTTTTTACTTGTCAACACGCCGCGCTAGTGATACGGTCAGGTTAGATTTTGAAGCTGTACTACTCACGCTAAAGATATCGACTCTGTTCTGTTGGTCAAACAGTGCGTGCAAGAAAAGTAGAAAAGTGGGGGACATGCGATTTGGACTGTACTTGTTTGCACTCTGACGTCACATAGTGAATCGTTCTTAAATCTGCAACTTTCTGGTTATCTACAGAGAACCGAATCACGCCATTTTTAAGACTGCGTTATGAAAAAATTTATAATAGACATATGATACTTTAATCATATGAATGATAATGTATCATATATGTTCAAAAATCAACCATACCGTAAGTAACAATGTGAAAAATTAAATAACTTGAACACATTTTAAGGGATTTATCTTAAACTTGGTAAAAAAAGATTTTTGGGGTCGCTGAAAATTAATCTAAAAACAGACATTTAAAATTAAAAATGGCGAATTTCATAGGACGGACAATTCTGAAAAAATTCGTAAAAATTGATCTAATTTGCTTCAATTTTGACACCCGAAGGTTATCTAATACGAATTTAAAGTCTTTCTTTCGCTCTCTTTTGCTCTCTCTCATTCAATCACTAACTTTTTCTTTAAATTCATTTACCTGTAGCTCGTTTTGTAGATATCCTTTATGTATTTGCAGTAAGAACTATCTATTTTGCACTGTGAAATATTATATTATGCCTAAATATTATACTTAAATTCAAGAAAAGTATAATAAACATTTTTTTTGTAATTTTACACTGCAAAAATAGTGTAGTGGTCAATAAGATGCAAGTTTGTTCAGCTGTTATTAAAAAAAATTTATTTAAAATTCTGTCCCGAATTACCCCAGTTTTGTCGAATTCTCGGGGTAATGAGGGACAGATTATTATTATTATTATATAAATTAACCAAGAACAAAAGCCCAAGTGAATTTCAATTACAATATTAATAACACATAAGAAACAATTTTTGTTAAATTTTTAGGATTGTTTTTTTTCAAATACGAGAAGAACTACTGAAACGGTTTTTCTTCGATTATCAACTTTTTATCGATTATGAATTATCTTCCTATACCTTGCTGACAATTGACAATTGAAAAATTGGCAAATATTCAGAACTTCTTGTAGGTGATCTGAGGTTGAAATATTTATATTGTACTTATTTAAAAGTCTGCAAATTTAGTTTAAATATCGTTTGTCCCGAATTACCCCTTGTCCCGAATCACCCCAACTGACCATATTTGTTTATTTCTTGAAGTCGGCAGCCATTTTAATTTGCATAGAATAAAAGTTATTTTTATCTAGAATATTAAGTTTATTTAAATTACAAATTTCATTGAATTATTTATCTTATTTGTACTTGCAAAAATTTATAGTTGTAAATGACCAGAAACAATTCAATGTTTTTCACTGTTTATGTTGCTATTATTTTTAACAGTTTTCAATATACAATTATTCTCTTTAAATTTTATAATTATTCTTTAATTTTTTTAGATATTTTGTTCTGTTTTTGATCATTATCGACAGATTTAAAATTTTTTTTTTAATTATAATTATTTTCCTCATCTCTAAATTATTTTCTTTAATATTTAATTAGTTTTATCATTTTGTAAACTTTTTTTCTATTATCAATTATTTTATTGGAATTTCAATACAATTATTTAATTTTCATTTATTTTTGTTTCCTCATAGAGGAAGCGTTGTGATTGTTAACTCTCTAAATCTGAATTAGTAGTTTTCTACTAAGAATTAGTAGTTTTCTACTATGAATTAGTCAAATTCATGGCTCATTTTTCTCTAATTCATATAGTAAAAAACTACTAATTCTTAGTAGAAAACTACTAATTGAAATAGTGAAATTTTACTTTTAAAAAAAGTAGATTTTTTTACTAATTTAATTAGTAGTTTTCTACTACAAATTTAGTAGTTTTCTACTAAGAATTAGTAGTTTTCTACTAAGAATTAGTAGTTTTCTACTAAGAATTAGTAAAATTCTTACTATTTTATTAGTATCTCACTTTTCGCTAATTCATTAGTAGAAAACCACTAATTCAGATTTAGAGAGAAGATTTTCGATTTTCCAAAAATAGTCCAAATCGACTCATTTTCATCTAAAAAGCGTAAATTTTCATTCCTAAGCAAATTTCCAGATGTGTGTGTGTGTGTGTGTGTGTGTACGTGTGTGTGTATAGCGTTTTTTGTCGCCAGGATATCTCGAGAACGCTTCTACGGATTTCAATAAAATTTGGATGACTTTTTAAGCTCGTGAATATCTAAATTTGGACACAGGGATTTTTGAAAATACCCAATCAAATTTTGTTGAGCACCTTTTTTCATCGAAAAAAATCGTTTTTTGCCAAAATTGTTTTCCAAGCTAAAAATACAACTTAATGAATGAAAAAATCATATTCCTTATCTCAAAACGAATCGATTGACCTATATAACTTTTATATTTGATCAAAAATTCGTAAATTAATTGATGTTTTTTCATTTTTTTGCACTTAAAATTCCTTTTTTTAAAGAATTTCTCGAATTAAATTTTATATTATTAATATATTGCTTTTTCTATAAGAAAGCAAATTTGTTTGCTAACTTTGAAACGAAATATCCACGAAATGGACATAATTTTCACCTAGTAAAATAATGATAATAATAATAATAATATTACTAATAATATTAACCCTCAACTGCTAGACTATCGGGATTTAACGTAACTGCTAGATTGGGTCTACGGGACCCGAGCGATTTTCAAACGCTGATTGCTCAGAGCCTAATGAACATATCGGGACGTTTTTTTTTTTTAAACTTATTGCCAGAACCTGTAGAAAAGAATCTCTAGCTAAAATTAATGTGTCTTTAATATTTTTTTAAATATTTCAAGAAATGTAAAGATACTTTTTTAAAAAGTCATTTTTTTAAATAGCTATAGTAACACCAAAAATAGACATAAATAAAATTTTTAAGTGGATTTTTAAAGCTTTAAACATGTACCTTAAGTCTCTTTAAGCCATTTTTTGATTGGCTAAAAACAACATATTTTTTGGGAGAAATGAAAATCATCAAATTTGGTTTATTAAGTGGAGTCACCTGAGAAATTTCAACCCATCGAAATATAAATTATTAAAATTTATAAATTCATTTTATTCTTATAAAAAAATTAGTAAATTAGTAAATATAAATTATTAACACATATTTTTAATATATTAAATATATACAAAAATTTTAAATAATGAATTAAGAAAAATTAATTTTTTACAGGCACTTCTAAATATTCAGTTTTTGGGAATATAAAATAAATTGATATATTACAAAATATAATTAACGGATATTATTATTTTACTTATTTATAAATTCATTATTTATTATTTGAGAAACGTCTACTAAAGAATATTTGCAATTTGCAAGTTTATAGGTGATTAAAATCAAATTCATTTCTTAAATTTGAATAAATAAAATTTTTAATAATTCGTAATTTTGATCGTTTGAAAAAAACAAAAGCTTAATAAATGCAGTTTGAAATGTTCCCAGATTAAATAAAAATCGATTAAAATTGTCAAAGTAATTCCACTTTTAATCTGGGGTCATTTCAAACTGTATTTTTTATTAACATTTTGATGTGCAGTAAAATAAAATATAATTTTAATAAGAAATGAGATTTAAATTAGCTTTAAAGTTGAAGAATCAATTAAAGAATTAACATTTTTTATGATTTTTCGTCTATATCGGTCGATTTTTCCAAATTCATCCACCATTTTAGATACGCCATTTTGAATTTTAAATAATAAATATTAAATTCGTATTTAGCAACCCACAAAACTCTCAAGTGAAAAGTTTAATGTAAATTCAGTTAATTTTTAAAAATTTGTCCGCCATATTGGATCCGCTATTTTGGATTTTTATAATCTGACTTCAAATTGGAAATCCAAGACCCCAAAATCCCCAGTATATCAAGGTTAATAAAGGTTGGATTATTTAATTCTGAAATTCATGAGTTTTTCGTTCTTTTTAGTTATTTGTCTCTCCTGTAAAATTTGGTTTTAAATTTTTTTTTATCTTTATTTTTTGAGTTGTATAAACGAAGATGTGAGTCGATTAATCAGAGAAATTGGAAATATCTTTATATTATGGTATAAATGTTTAGAAAAATGTATCTATTTAAGATGTCTTATTACTTCATATTAGTTAGATAATTGATTATATTTGTAATCGAACAAATCAAACAAATCACTTATAACATGTAATAAGTGAAATTTCATTTAATCAGATTTAAAGACTGCTACTTGATATAAAAAACAAAATTGCACTGTTAAATTTGTAGTTTTTTATGAATTTAAATTTTGAAATTTATTAAATGAGATTAGGTAAACCCTTTTCACTTTGTAAATATTAATTTAACAATTTCTTTTTAAATGAATATTTAAGGCCAGGTTCCTCTGAACAATTTTGGAAAAAATCGACATTTTTTTTCTTTCATAAATTGCTACTGTATACTCGTAGAAATAGTATAGAATTAGTCCCGAAGGTCAGCAAGACCGAGAAGCAGGTATAAAATATAATACAATATAAATATATTTTATATTTATTCATTTATTATTTATTTTTTAAATATATTATTTTGTTCCGTTCTATTTCTAGAAAATATTCTGTCCTTTACAGTTAGAGAGCGTCCTTCGTATATAATATACGGCAGTACAATTGAAATTTTCGTTGGTGATGGTTGTTCGCTTCAGTCCTCGCACGCGTCGGAAAATTTTTCGTTTGTGTGCTCTCAAAAACTGATTTTTCTCCAAACCACGTTTTTTCGCATGGATGACACTCTCATTTCAAAACTATTGCACTTATCGATATGAACCAAACGGCATTTTACTCTTTAGATGTCTGGCTATGGCCTCAAGCAGAACCAGAAATATTCATTATTATTTAAAAAAGTTATAAACAATTAAAAGTGAAAAAAAAGGTTGAAAAAATTCAAAAGTCCGCCATTTTGTTTTTTTTTAATTGAAAATGTTTCATTCTGCTTGAGGCCATAGCCAATTCGATAAGGAACATGAAACCGTTTTGTTTTTTGCTTTCAGATGATTTTTTTCCAAGAAATGATGTCATCCATCTGCGAAGTGGATAACTTTCAGCAGCCATTTTCAAGACCGCTATTTTGAAAAATAAAAAAAAAAATTTTCAAGTAACATTATGTATGTAATATCATATGTAAAAAAATTTATTACGTAACATTTTTTATATTATAAATAAAATGTATTGAAAAAAATCACGGTTTTCAGAGGACCCTGGCCTTGAAGATTTCTAGAACCTTCTTGTGAGTAAAGTATTGATTATTCCATTTCAATTTAATTTTTTTTCAGTCCGAGTGCATTATTGTGAGTGCATCACTTGCAGTCAGGAGTGCTTCTAAATCTTAAAAGTTTGGATTTTATTTTTCGTATAAAATTAATAACTGTAAAAGGATAATCTTAATTTAAAGCTGGTCTTAAATTAAGCAAGCCCTGCTATATAAATGTTTCTGTGAAAAATACTTGCTCATTTAAGCTGAATTTACAATAATTCCAAATTGACCTTTTTTAATTTATATTAGTTCTTCACATTTTTATACAAATTTAAATTTAAAAATTTTTTTTAGTCACAATTTAAAGCAAGAAAAAATCTGTTCAATAAGCAAGAACTGTCTTAAGAAAGTTGCGTCTTTAACCAAAACACCTTTCCTGCTTTAAAATAGGACTTTTTTTGCAGTAATAAGATTGTAGAAAGTTCAAGATAAAATCTGATTATATAGTACACAAATATTAAAGCAACATTTTTAAAAACAAGAGGACTACAATTTTTTTAAGGATAAGGGTATATGTAGGATTTTCCGGTATATTTACGGTAATTTTTATTAAAAACAGTGAAATGTGTAATTTATCATTACATTTAAACATAAAAAAGATACAAATAAATTAGAGTGACCATTCACTATTATCTTTAAATCAAAATTGGTGATTTCCTACTAATGAATTAGTGAAAAAACTGTTACTATTAAATGTAAAAAACTTTCACTGGTTTTTAGTAAAAAATGACTTTTTATTAGTAAAAAACTACCAATTAGCAGTTTTTTACTAAAAGAAATTAATAAAAAATTTTAACAATTTACTAGTGTGCGTTTTTTTGATAATTCATTAGCAGAAAATAAACAAAAACAGATTTAGTGAATGCAATCAAATTCTTTTAAAATAAGTAATTTCACTTGCTTTCTAAGTGGACAAATTTGTCACTTATGAAGTTATGAATAAGTAAAATTTCCACTTTTTAATATATTAAAGTATTTTTTTTTAAATATCAATAATATTTCTACATCAACATTTCCACTTCTTCATGAATAAAATCAATTAGTTCAAATTGTTTGACGCGCGGTTGTACATTTTGCATTTTCGCAGTTTTCTTTTTCATAAGTAAACATATTTTATGTGCAACATATGTATATGTGTATATAATATATATATATTTACAATTCAAGCATTAATTAATTTCCACTTATTCTGATTCAAAGACTGAATTTTGAAAATCAATAAAGCTAAATTGATTAAGCGAAATTATCCAGACGATTTCTTTAAGTAATCTGCAAGGAGAAAAAGGAATTGTTGAATTTACAAATCGGATTGTTAATATAGAACTGACAAATCCGATTTGTTGTTCTAGCAAAGTTTGAGTCATCTTAGCAATTTGGGATTATTGTAGTTAAAAAAATTTTGTTAACTAACAAAACTGATTGTTACAACAATCCCAATCTACTTATAATAAACTAATTGTTACTTTTTCAGATTAAGAGAGTAGTTCTCCAAGCAATCTACAAAAATTTATTTGAGACTAGAATATTACCATAAAAACATAAAATTTAAGTATCTTTATTGTTTTATTTTTTGGAAACACATCGATTAATTTATTTAATTTAATTTATTTAATTTAATTTATTTAATTTATTTAATTGGCAAATAATTTTCCTCCAATTTAGAATGCCCTATTATGTTCATACAGGCTAACTTTATGTGAAAAAAAATTGCGATCAATTTATATCTATTAATATTGTTTTTATTATGGGTGAGAGGAATGACGCTTTAGGTTGTGAATCTCTGCTTATGTCACAATTTTAATTTTTTTTAACCCAAACTGATGACATTAATTAAAAAGTAACTTAAGAAATCACTATTAGAGATGTTAATTTAAATATCACTCACAATAATTTATCAATATCTCTACCCACAGAAAATATATTAGATAATATTCAACAAGTAAGATGAATGACGTGGTACCATATGACAAAATTCATTTTCTATATTTAGAAAATCTACAAGACATTTAATTCATATTTTGGAAAAATGTTCTTAAATATCATAACTTTTAGAAAAAAAATAATAAAGTACTAATTTTTATGTTTTAAATAATTATTTTGCGTATTGAAAGAATGAAAAGCACATAGATGACAGGTTAAAAGATCGATTTTCAGGAGGCAAAATTATAAAAAGATACATTAAACAACAAAATTTCTCAACTTTTTTTGCAGAACATTTAGAAAAAGTCATAAAATAATGAAATATGACTTGGTATTATTCAAAGTTATTAAAATTATTCAGAAAATCTTGATTATTTGCAAAATAAGTTTTTTTGGAGAATCGACCATTAACACTTTAAAAATCGAAAATTTTGAAAATCCTTATTATTTAATAATTTTTTTTTCTTGCAAATTTTAATACATTTTCATCAACTTGTAGCTGATTGACAGTATGGTACATGTCATTCACTAAAATTATGATGAATTGAAAAAAGAATATAACAAAATTCTATTTATGAATTTCTTTAATATATAAGTTTTTACAAATAAAAATTAGGTTCTCTTAGAGTTTGGTTAGATTATGAAGTTTAAAAGCTTATTAAATTTGCGGTTGATTAATATTAGAATTGATTTAAATTAAAATCAATTTTAATTTGTACAAATTCAATTTAGAATTGATTACTTTAACTTGGAATAAATTGAATTGACTATATCATTAAGTTAAGTTAAAATAATGTTGGTTTCTTACCCGTGCGTATTTAATACTAGCTATTAATTACCAGTATTTTTTGACAGAAAGTATTTTTTGACAAATAGAATTTTTTGACAAACAGTAATTTTTTGACATAAATTATCTCCGAGCAAAACGTATTTGAAATAAACTTTTCTTAGCAACATAATTCTCTTCAAAAAATTAGTATATTCTAATATCTTTTATTAAATTCCACATCCAAAAAAATATTTTTACATGCAAAATAAAGATGTAAACATTTAGATTAACGCATATTTCCTATTTATTTGAAACTATTGAAACTTACACATTTTGATGCGCAGATTACGATGACTAACGTGAAAAATAAAAATTAATAATTTTAGAAAAATATTGACGTTTGGTAAAAAATGTATGAAACATGAAAGATGTATTTTTATAAGATCTAGAATATCTTTTATTAAGCTCCACAATGAAAAAAAATAATCTCACGTGTAAAGGAAAATTCCACATCTGTGACTCAACATAATAAATAATAAAATTTTGTGTACAAAAATTATTTTTATAAGAATCACATGTTTACTCTTTTTGTAATCTCGACTTAATTTAAACAGGTAAAGAAGGGGTTCAGTTGCCATAATAAGTTGAATTTTCTAATGAACAGAGAAGGGTTGGGGTGCTAGAATAAATTAAATTTTTTGCAGATACAGGGTGGTTGGGGTGTCATAAAAAATAGTAACTGTTTTTATATCAAACTACATAGATAACTTTTGTTTTAGTTTTCGAAATATTGTTCATTGTCAGAAATAATACGACTATAGACTATTTTCATAAAATAGTCACAGACTATCTATAAAATCTAAACCTCCACTAGGTTCTATAAAAAGTTATTTTAATTTTTTCATATTATAATAGGGTTATTAACTGTAGCAAAGCTAAAATTTATTTTATTCCTAAATTATTCAAATATATACTAAAGATCAAATTAAATTACTTTTCAAAATTGTACTTTTTTTATTTTTCTGTTTTCTTATTTGAGAAAGAAGAAGTACAAATAATATAATCTATAATTTTTTTCTAGTGTTTAATCAAGAGAAATTTAAAAAAGCTAATAAAGATGGTTTACAAGATAATAACCATACTGATGATATTAAATGTTGCGACTATTAATTCAAAACAAACCGAGTGGTTAACAAAGATAATAGATTATCTTCAAAATAATTCCGGGAAGTACGTAGCATCTCTAATTTTTGACGATAAAGTAGAAAATTCAAGAAGAAACACAGTTCTAAAAATTGCTGAAAGCTTTCCGATTCAGAGCATCAGTTATGATTGTCTTAAAAACAAATGTATCGAACGTTTTCCCTTTCTGAAAAATCCTGAAGGTACAAATTTATTCATAATAGTTCCACCATTGAGAGTATCAGATGCAATAAACGAGACAATGGTTGCAGTCGATGTTTTGAATTGGTTATCAAAAGGCAGAAGACGACCAAAATGTCTAATCATTCTACCAACTGAGCAGAATGATTTTATTTACAAGAAGCTATTACGCAAATTGTGGCTTAAACTAGTCCTAGATGCTACGATTCTCGAAGTAGATGATGAAAATTACAGAATTCATAAAATGATTCTCGGAAAAAATGAACTGGTTGAAAAATCAACTCAAAAGGCGACATTGCAGCAGTAAAACAGGTTTTCGAAAATTATTACCAAATCGGTGCTAACATCGCAATCTATTTTGTTTCCAAAGAAGCTTCAATATGACGGGTATGGATGCGAACATTCTGAACTTCATGGCAGAGGAAATGAATTTTTCATTCAAGATGATTACAGAAGGATTTAAACAATTGGGGAAATTCAGTTGTAACGAAAGTGAGTCAACTGAGCTAGCACGCATGCTGTCTCAAAAAAAAACTAAACTTTATTGTTAACAGTTTGATAGGAAAAGAATCTTGTATTCTTGAATGGGCGGAAGTCAGCAGGTCAGCTGAACAGACTGGTCTGCGAGCAGTTGTGCCAATTCTTACGGAAGAATCATCTGCATCGATTATAACGGGAAGATTATTTCACATGATACTGGTAAACAGCGTACTAATTGTCTTCGTGTCAATATTGTCAAAAACTCTCAAACTTGATAAAGATTTATGGCAACCTGCTCATCTAGCCCAAATGCTGTGTCAGTTTGTGGTACCAATAGAACCTCGAAAACTCGCAGACAGAATTGTCTTTGGTTCAATGTTACTGACTTCAATGATTTTGTCCATGTATATCTACAAGGCTTGTACCGATCTGAGCATTAATCATGAAACAAAATTAATGATCGAAACCATGTCAGATCTAAATAACTCAAGCTTCAAGATAAAAATGTCGTCAAGTATGAAATATGCATTGGATAGTGTCAATAATGGGTCGCTCTTTAATATATTACCGAAAATAGTAGAAATTGATGTTAGCAGTCTTGTACATGAATGTTTTGAAGTATTTGCAAATTTTAAAAATGCTTGTTGCATCACTAACAGTTTAGCGACAGAATTGGCTGTTAATAAATACAGAGATCAACAAGGAAACCCTATTATGAAAGTGTTAGAAGAAACTGTGTATGATTCATGGAACTATATCTATTTTGAACCTGGATCACCGTATGTTTCACGATTCGATGATGTTATCCTAAGAATGCTAGAGTCAGGTATTCTTCACAAAATGAAGGTTCAGTGGCCCCATACTATCATCAGCAATCCTGATGACGTTAGCAAAAAAGAAACTGAGAAGATTTCTAAAATGTTGCGATTATTTTTCTATGCTTATCTCATTGGAAACTTCTTGTCAATATTAGTATTTTTCATCGAAACGTTCATCTGGAGACATTTGTTCAGGTAAAATACATAAAATAACTTGAAACTCACTTTATGGACGGACTGACAATAAGTTTAAATCGGTGCAATTACAAGCCGATTTTGGAGTTTTTACACTGTTAAAAATTTAAGGAGGTAATCGCGTTTTTAATTCTACGACTAATATATTTATGGGTCATTCTCTCAAAAAGGACAAAAATCAGCTGTTCACGATGTTTGTGTCAAAAAATAATTAAATTAATCAATTTGAATAAAAACTCTGCCAAACATCCGATAAGATTCATTAATCTTTAATTGAATCACATGACAAACGAAAGAAAAAAACCAAATTAACTGAAATATCTTCTAAAATCTTTTTACTGTTAAGCTATTAAATTGAAGTTTTTAGAAATGTTATTTCTTGATAAATTCCTTAAAATGATTAAAAATTAGTTTAAGAATTGTTACACGCTATTAATTTTTTTATTCTACAGTTTTTAGAGACTTTTAAGAAGGTGTCCATCTTGGGGCCACTTTTTTTAGACCAAAAATTTTAACAATTAGAAAAAATTCTTAAAAAAATGTTTATGTTTAAATTAAATATTTATCCCTGTTGCCATAAGTTACCTTATAAATTGTACATTCATCCGGTGTAAACCATTTAAACATATTTTATTTGGTTTGGATTCTACAGCAATAAATCGAAAACGTGTCCAACTTAAGGCCCTCTCCCCTACAAATTTCTAGTTTATAAAATAATTATTTTTGTTTTATTATTTTTTTGTGCCTCGTCTATAGAGAGCGACAAAACTGTCGTTGTTACTTGTCCCGCTCTCATTGGTGGTCATGTTTGCGGCTGAACGATATAAGCTGGAGCAAAAATCAAAAGTTTTCTGAATTTATAATAAATTTAGCTTAGAAATACGTAATATTTTTGAAATATGGTAATTTTTGAAAAAGTGGTGCCAACTTGGAAAAAAAATCCAAATTTTAAAGAGAAATTTTTTCACAACATCAGCTCCAAAAAGAAAACTAATTATACTATCAAAAAAAGTATACTTCCTAGCAGTATTAAATAAAGAACAAAAAAGGCCCACGTTGAAGTTACACAATTAAAAATTGTGGGAGTTATCTTGACCACCAACTTGAAAAATGTTGTTTCGAGAAAAACATTTTAAAGTTTTATAACTTTAAAAGTAAATAAAATGAGATACAAAACCAAAGTTTATAATTAAAATTATTTTCTATACCCCTTAAAGTATCGATTAAACAAAAAAAAAATAGAAAATCGACTTTTTATGAGATCATAGGTGTTACTCCCCCTTAAGTAAATTTGACACTTTTCTTTTGTTTCTCTTGTGATTTAATTAAAATTCGTTGAATTTTATAGTATGGCTAAAAAAGTTTTTAATAAATTTAATTAATTGCTTCCTCATAAAATATGACTTGTTATACCACCTAAATTATCGATTAAGATGTTTTGATACATTTCGACCTCAGATTGTCGAAATGTTGTTTTCAAAAAATTTCAACAGTTTTCCGAATTAAAATGGGTCCAATTTCTAAATGTTTTAAATTGAAAAGCTTTTAGCTGTAAAGTTCCCAAATTAAAATGTTTCTAATTTCTAGTGATTGATATGATGATTGATAAAACAATTTTATTTGATCTAAAATTAAAAAAAATCTTCCAAAATTTTTTTTCGACAGTTTAAAAGCATATTCTAAGATAAACCATTTGGTAATTTAAAAACGAAAATGGAGCAATTGGAACATAGCTTTTAAATTGTGTGAGTTTTAACATTACGGTTTGCCTCTATACCTCGGAAACCGTAATAGTTAGAACAATATTTTTTTTAAAGAAATTGTAGGTTTCATAGGGGGCAAATTATGAAATGCATTTGAACCCGATCAACCAATTCTTAACTATATTTTCTTACATTTAAAAATGTTTAAAAATCGTTTTTAGCAAAATTGTATATTTATTTTTAAAAATAAAAAGTCAAAGTGTAAGTATTTTTTTTAACTACGATTGAACTATAATAACCCTCTAATGCAATTTTATCAAATGTTTTAGCTGTTAGGAGATCTCATAATATAAATTATAAATTTTCTAAAAAATATTTTGTACTTATTTTGAACACAATTCAGTAACTTGCATCATTTCACATATTTAAGATTTCTCTGCGACCTATTAATCAAAACTTAATAATGTTTCTAGAATCAACAGTATTTTTAAATTTAGTTTTTAGGGTTTTTTGTTATTTTTTCAGAGAATTTATCTGATTTCTTAGTGTTTATGATATAAATACACAAATTAAGTAATCTCTAATATAGGATGTAATGTGTTGAATAAATTAACACAGAAAATTACTCACTCAAAATAAATACTTGAGATACAACTTGGCAGCGGTATTTTACTATTTTGTAATAAAAGCATCATGAACAGGTCATATGTTCTTTCTGGAGAATGACCCTTATAAACATATGTGTACCTCTTCATAGAAAAGGCCCACTTGGCACTATTGGATTTATCTGAATGACCACATTTTTAATTATATTTTAAATATTTTAAGTGGTCTTGGGCCCTTTTAGATCAAATATCAATCTTTAAACATTATCTTCTATCAGAATAAGAAATAGGTTTTTTAATAAATACAAAATCACTTAAAAATGTGAAAGAATTTTTAAAACTTAATTATAGTAGTAAGGGAAAAAAAATTTACACAATTTGAATTTCAATGTTTTTTGTTTTTGGACTGGAAACTCTAGAAAGCCTTAATTCGAAACCTTTCGAATTATTGACTTAGAACTCTTAGAATAACTTTCAAAACATTACGAATTGACAACTTGATACTTTTTAAATCACTGACTCGAAACTTGTTTAATCTTTGACTTAAAACTTTTCAAATCCCTATATTTATATTGTACAAGTCTCTAATTTTATGTAGTCTATTGTTCAAAAATACATACTTTATGCAGAAAGTCTTCTGGTCCTACACCTAAGTCCCTTTTGGCTCAATATCTCCTAAATTTCATTTAAATTTCGTTTCTTTGTTTCAGGAAATAAGGCCGAGCAGAAGAAAAAAGCTTAAAAACATGACACGGCAAAAATTGAATACATGATTGATTCTCCGTATGAGACGCTATAATGGAAGATTATAGCTAAACTCTCAACATCCGAATAAGTTAAAACTCGATCTGTTAAAATTTGTCCACCATATTGGATTGGACATTTTTAATTTTTGAAAACTGATTTCCAATTTTTTTTCAACAACCTCAAAAACTCCTCAACAACAATTTTTAAATGAAGTTAACGAATTTAAAAAAAAGGTTATCAGCCACATTGGATCCACCATGTTGAATTTCTGAAAACCTACTTTAAATTCGCTATCAGAATCCCCAAAAACCCCTCAATAGCAGGTTTCAAATAAATCTGACGATTATTTAAAAATTCATTTACCATATTGGATCATACAATTTGGATTATTGAAAACAAATTTCAAATTCGGTATCAGGTACCCCAGAATTGTGAGTTAGACATGAATCTGACGATTTCTAAAATTTTCATCCACTATTTTGAATTTTTGGTAAACCGACTTTAAATTCTTTTGTATCGACCCCAAAAACTCCTGTATAACAAGTTTCAAATGAATCTGTCGATTTTAAAAAAAAATTGTCTTCCATTTTGAATTTTTGAAAACTTGTTTGAATTCGGTCTCAGCTACCCAAAAACTTCCGAATCTTCTATGACCATTTTAATTCTAGAATCAACGGGATTAAAAAGTATTAAATATTTCAGAGATTTTAGTTTTTGGTGCACAAATCAAACAATCGTCAATGTAGAGAAAATAAAAAATAAAATGAATTGAAATAAGATTATCTTGTGTTTTTAATTACCATAAAGTTGTGATAAATGCATGACTCGGCGTGGAACATGTATGGAAGAAAGTTGTAACGATTAAAAACTATTCCTAAATCTTTAAAATCGCACATTTAATTTTAAATATAAAATTAAAAAAGAATATAAATAATAATCATGAAATATAATTAATATATAAATTTATAGCACAAAAATGGTATTAAAATAAAATAAAAGCCGAAATTAAATGTTCAATATGTGTCGATTCAGGGTGAAAGGGACCTTAGCTGCAAAACATTCGATTTTGAATTTTTATTATCAATCGATAGAATTTGAGTTGCTCTTTCACATGCAGTAATCAAAACTTGTTTATTAGTTTTTATGTTATTCGCGATGAAACATAGACATAACCTAACAATAATATAGGCAGACATAAGTTCAAACTCCCGTCCTGTGAAATTGAAAACATTTGATTTTTAATTGTTATTATGAATCGATAGAATTTGAGTTGCTTTTTAACATACATAAATCAAAGCTTGTTTATGTCTATTAGTTTTTGTGTTACTAGAGGTGAAACATAGGCATAACATAACAGTAACATAGGGAGGCCAACTTCAAACGCCCGTACACGTAAAACTCAGTTCTGCAGCTAAGGTCCCTTTCACCCTGAATGACACATATATAAAAATGATATTCTATCAAAATTAAAATAACAAATAAAAACTTGATGTTACTAAATAAAATCAATATAAAATAACCGGCACACAGAAACATATTCACACCACGAGTATTAAATAATGAAAATATAAAAAATGATAAATAAATAATTATAAACAGGTAAACATTGGACATGAAATTGAGTTGAATAAAGTAATGTTGAGTAAATAAAATAAGTAACAATATAGGTCGACAAACTAAAACAATCAAATAAACATAAAAACTTATTGATCCGGCATTCCTTCTATTTTCTTTTAAGACGGGGGCTATTATCAAGCAGCGTTGTGACCAACGAGAGATAATTTGTTTAAATGAGCATTTTTTCCCTTCTTTTGGCATGGACCACTTTATTTATTTGGCTCCTGATGGAGGTTTATTCTCCTTAGTGAAGCCTTGCTTTCCAGGTATAAAAATCCACCCCCATCGTCCTCCTTTATTCCAAAATCGTCAATTAAAAATCGCCACACTGATCATAATTATAAAAATAATTAACAAAAATATCATAATTAAACACTACAATAAACACAATAAAAATAAATTATTAAAATAAAATAGCACCTCTGTATTGCCGGCGACACACAAAGTCGTGACGTTTTCGGATTTTGAATATTTTGAATACCGGGAAACGATTGTGAGGACGATGGGTGCGGAAGAAATTTTATTAAATAAGAAATTACTCCCTTTCCTCGTCAGTCCCCACGACAGTCCCCACGTCCCTAACACTTCTTGGCGCCCAGGCAATGAAGAGATTTTCATATTATTTAAAATTCAAATTAAATTATTTTTGTCATAAATATCGGATCCCTTCAAAGTTTCGATAATTACTTATTATAATCCATGAGATGCCACGCTTTAGTTGGGGCAAAAAAAGATGGAGCTTTATTGTTTTAAGGGAATAATGCGATTGGTCCTTCTTATGTTTTTTCTAATTCTATTCTCTTATTTGGCAATATCCACCAATAAAAGCAAAAGTTGATTTCAAAAATTCCTTATTGTTGCCAAAACGTGACTAAGTGTTCAATTCTATGGCTTTTTTACATTAAAAAAAAAAAGAATTTTAACAGAATACCTTTTTCTTAACCTACATAACCTATTTCTTTGTTTTGACGATCCTGTCTAGCTATTACTTATTATAATGTATGAGATGCCACGCTTTAGTTATTAAGAAATATCCATTTGAAATAATAAAACAAGATAATATTAATTATCTTGTGATTTTTTTATCAATTATAAAATTTACATAAATCAATCTATTCGTTTTCAGATAAAGTTCCCTATGTTCCCTATGACATTTCTTTCAAAATGCTAATTTTGCTAGTTCATAAATAATGAAGACAATTTTGTACTTACCGGGATAATCACAATAATAAAAATAATAAAAGGATAACATCATCTTTAACCCTAGAAAGACTAACTGGGGTCGTTTTGTACCCCACGCGATGTTTGAAGCAGGCTCCTGACCCATACAGTGTCAATTTCGGTTGGGGATCCTAACCATAATTCAATTTAGTAACCTGAAAGTTGATTTTAGTAGGTTAGTGCGAATTGTGTGCGCAAGTCTCTCTTCAGTATGCAGTTAAAGTAAGTCTGGGGTCCCTAAATACCCCAGTTAGTCCTTTACGTTTCAAAAAAGTCAGGATAATAAATTTCTGTTTTTTTATTAAAACGGTTTAATTGAACCTACAAAGCAAAAATGACTAGACTTGTAAAATAAGAAATATTTTGAGTAAAAATAAAATTTTTTTATAGTTTATTTTGGTAAATTTCACGTGCGTAATTGTTTATTAATTATTAAAATTTCATCTATTCAAATAAATATACTTTTTTCAAATAATTCAAAGGTCCATAAAAATTTCTTCAAATATGTCTATTCAGCTTCTAAAATCCACGGGATTTTTCTAAATTGGTCAATTTGTTGAAAAACTACAATATTTTTTGTAAAAAATGCCAATTTTGAGAAAATTTGGTTCTTTTTTTTTTGTTTTTACAATATTTTTAGATTTGTTTTTATTGTATTAAAAAATAAATTACACCATCTTCTTCCTTAATAAAAAACGAGAAAAATTCACTATATAAAAGCTGTTTTTGGTAAAATGTAAATCTTATATACACGTTTAAAATCTGAGGGAACAAAGGACCCCAGTTAATCCTTAGAGGGTAAGAAAAGTAAGTTAGTCCTTCTAGGGTTAAATAATTTATAAAAAATGTAATTTAAAAATTTAATTAAATAATTTTAGGTTTAATATTATTAAAATTGTTTAATTAATGTTGGTTTTATAAAATAATGATTCTACTTTGCTGCTGTTATGTCAGGTTGACATAAAATAAATTTCCAATCACGACAATTGGAAATTGATAACGTATATTAAAACTAATAACATTATATTATTCTAACGTTAATTCTAACGTTATATTATTCTAACGTTTCCTATAATTCCTGCGGAGTTAAATAAAGGGTTGCAAAAGTAAAACTTGTAGATTTCAATATTATTAATAAATTGTAATTTAACATACTTGCGTTGAAAATAGATAGTTATTTGTTAAAACTACCTTATTTCTCGAACTGGAAATACTTCTGAAATACAGGGTATGAATATGATTTCTTTGATTAAAAATGCATAAAAGTAATTATATTTTAAGAGAATTAAGAATTTGCAATATTGTTTGAAAATATACAAAAATTAAGTAGTTGAATTTGATTAAGAAATGAAAAATACTTTCTTTTAAATAAAGAAAATTAATGTTTAAAAATTGAAATAAAAAAAAAAAAAGTGGAAATAAACTTGACTACTACCCCGGACGGGGCAGTAGAAACAAGTGCTAGTCCCTGCTCTACGACTGTCCGTCCTAGCCTCAGAAAAAGAGACAATTTGTAACGGGTAAGGGTAAAGGCCATGGGTAAAGGCGTAACGATTGGGCAAGCCTAGGCATGCTTAGAAAATAGTGGAGAAGTCACAACGTATATCTAAAAAATGCTTCCGCTATAAAATTGCTTATGAACTAAATTAACAATTATTGTTATTAAATTTTAACATAAACAATTTTTCATTAGTAAGATGAAATTTGTATATAAACAATTAAACTAATACATAATAGTAATTATAAACATTAATTTTGTTCGTAATGTACAGTTTACACACACACGCAATACACACACAATACACACATACACGTAATCATTTAGGATTGGGAACATTCTTTTGTTAATAAAGAAAATTATTAAAGTTTATAATTGTTAACTTAAACAATTATCTTCAATAATTAAAAAAAATTTCTAAAAACGGAAGCAGACATAGACTCAACTTGTTTATTTAAATTAACTAAAGAATGTATGAAATTATGTAATTACTTTTGTTGTTTAAGTAAACATAACCTCAATATTGCTAATAATTATCATTACATAAATTGAATAATACATTCATTAATCTCAGAAAATTATGATTTCGGTATTTGTAAAAATTACAATAATAAAAATAATAATAATAATAATAAAATTAGCAATGATAGGTTATGTTTATTACAATTATCCATAACCGAGATAAATAACAAATTTTGATATAATTAGTAAATTTCATAAACAAAATCTGAAACAATCTATTTAGTTTTAAAATGTTTAACATAATGTAAATTGTTTACTTAATCATTAGTGTCGAAGAAAATATTCTTTAGTTCATATATTTGGAAATAGAACGGAATTTTATATGAGTTATCGTCATAACGAAGTATACGTGGAATTTTTCTAGTAAGATAAGTAAGACACACCTAGGAAGATACTATTCTTTATCTGTATACCTGCATTGAGTTCGTGCTATGGTCCAACGGTCCGATGCGCTTCTTTTAGTCGAAGGACACCCTTTACAAGCACCCGTCTAGAATTATTTGCTTAGAGATATAGTAAACTTAAAAGCCCGGTAAGAGCAGAGGAATAGAAAAGAATTCAGAATCTGAATCCCCTTCAATAGGCGAATTTTCCATTTAGAAAATTTCAATATAGAGATTGAAATGAAATATATTAAAATGTACCTATATCAGATGTCAATGTAACATAACCGAAAAAATTTTTATTCACGAATTTAATTATAATTAATTAATTTTACATCCAGAGAAATAATATATTTGTCTCACAGCCAAGTAACTTTTTATTTGTTTCAAATAAATTTTTATTTGTGACAAATAAAATTTTATTTGATTCAAATAAATTTTTTTACTTGAAACAAATAAAAAGTTACTAGGCTGTGAGCAAATATATTTTTATTTGGCACAAATAACATATCTTTAAGTCAAATATATCACTTCTCTGGGTGTAGAACCTTGAGGTAGTAAAATAATCAGTTAATTACATAAGAAATTTAAAGTCCATTCGGAAAAATCTATTAATTAAAAATACACGTTATTCTTTAACTGTCGTATTATTTTAAAACTTAAACACAAATAATACTGGCAACATATTATTTAATCTGTGATTGTTAAATCATAACATTTAGAACCATATTCACGTTCCTGATTTTCCATAAGACAAACGTACTAAACCAAAAAGTCAATTGGCTTTTCTGAATATCTATTTCTCTATAAAGAATTAATATAAGAAAATAATAGATGTTTCATGCTTGAATTTAAAATTTGGTTGAAATAAAATTATGCTTGCTTCCGTTTAATTCAAAAACACTACGATTAAAGAGAATAAAAAAGTTGGAAAAACATATATCAGCAGAGAATTAAAAAGTTGAAATACGTATTGAAGAGAATTAATTTTTCAAATATTCTATTCCCAGTTAGTGTTTTTTAGAAACGGAAAATTCGCCTATTCAAAAGAATACAATATTCTGCACTTTTAGGTGAAAACAAAAAAATTTTCAATTGTTCTCTGTTCCATGCTTCTTACCGAGAGATTTTCTAACTTTGAGCATCAATGATAATCAAATGATCTTCAATGACTTTGAAGATCTTTTCTAATTTCTTGTTTCAAAAAGTCGTTATACGTGAACTAATATAAGTGTTTTGCTACTAGATTTTCGTTTAAAATAGTAACAACTTGAAAGAAATAAATTTTTTTTTTAAAAAAACGGCAAATTTTTAATTTTTAATTCTCTAAACATTTAAGAAATTGACCTAAATTCATGGCGAAAATTGACATTTGTTTTTTTTTGTGTATAAAGTGTGATTAATATTTTGATGAAAATAATGTTTATATTATTTAATAATAATATATAGTATATTAAGTTACAAGGACATAAAGTCAGACATTTGTTTACGTTGATGTTTGCAGTACGAGTAGAGTCGAGGGCGAAGCCCGAGACGATACGAGTACGCAAACATCAATGTAAACAAATTTGGCTGTCTTTATTTCCATGTTGCTTACGATACTTTTTATTCCAAAGGCACAAACAAGGCGCTTTTAGATACCTGATGACAGGAATTGAATGTCGTTCATTTGTTTGATCATATGAAAATAGACGCGATTTTCATATGTTCGAATAAATGAACGACTTTCAATGCCTGTCTTCAGGTATTTAAAAGCGCCATTTTTGTGCCTGTGGAATGAAAAATTATATAATAAATAAAAAATATATTATTTAATTTAATTAATATTTTTTTAAAAAGTACTTTATTGCTTTCTCCATGAGGAAGCAAATATTTTTGCTGACGTGGAAGCAACTCCCTTAATTTGAATAAGTGAAAATTCACGTATTTTGATGTCAAAAGTTTTTCACTCTTTCGTAAGTCCATATACACTTGCAAATAAGCAAAATTTTACTTACCCAGAGAGCCAAGCGTAATAATCCAAAATACCTGGTATACCGGCTCTGTACTTGCCATGTACCTTCGCATTGTACAAGTATTATACGAGTATAGCGTAATAATCTTGAGATACTTGCATTAAAATGGTATAGTACCAGTATGTGCATACTCTTTTTTATTCAACAGTATGATGTACTGGCACTGTACTTGTATTATACTCTTACTAAGTACTACTCAAACTGACAAATTATTTTTCAAGATGGCGGAGTAGTACGACTCTGGTACAACTCCATATTTATTTAGTACGCCATACTAAGTGAAAATATTAAAGTTTCTATTTATTACATACAAGTGTAATACTAGTACGATACTAGTACGTCGTACAAATGTAATAAAAATGTACATACATACTGGCACTGTACTAATTTAGTATCAATACTTCGAAAATCAGTACCTTTATACACGTGTGGTACTAGTATAGTGCAAAGCTACATAGTGTGTACAGTAATTGTACGCTGGTTATCTGGGTATTTATAAAAGTGTAAATGCACAGTGACGAGGTAAAATTTTACCTTACACGATGTTTCTAGAATAATCTAAAAACTTTAGAAAACACCAGTCTGGAATCATATTTCTGCCTGTCGTACAGTCAAGTCTATAAGCTTGGTGACTTGTGCCTTATTATTTTGAGCTTGCTTTCTGAAATCAAACGAAGTTTTTATTTAATTAAATTAATTTTTTATTCTTTTATTTAATTTGAAGAAAATAATTTATTTGGTTTTTGTTGTAAACCATATTTTATGTTTACTTAATGTTAAATTTTAATATTTTTCAATTAATTATACTCATGTGAATGAACAGAAATTTTTTATTTTGTTTTACATAGATTTTTAAAAACTGTAGACTGCATGCACAGGAGGCACTAAAAAAAGAATTGGTTGACACAAACGGCTCACATAGCGCCATTTCGCAATAATTTCGAATAGAAGAAATTTTTTTGTAAGCTTTAAAACATGCCTGAAAACATCCATGAATATAATTAGTCTTAAACTTTTCTTTTTACCAAAAAGAAAATCGCAAAAAACGTTTAATTTTAGCCTCCTACAGTGGCCTAACCCCTTAATCATTTTGTCTAGTTTAAATAAATAGAAAATTTTTAACTAGATAAATATATGGTAACTTTATCCAGATATTTTTTTTTAGTGCATTCTAAAACTATATTAAATCACTTACTGTAGGGGAAACTGCCCTATGGTGGATAACAATTCCAACAATGGATAACTTTAAATAATTACGAAATAAACTATGAATTTCAATAATAATAATGATTGAACTATTAAGCAATTAATATTTATTATAGATTTTTAAGATTTTTTTCCGTATAATGAATAATTTTTAAAAATATTTAAAGCTATCCACTGTTGGAATGGAGATCTTCAGTTTTTAACATAGAGATTAGTTCGCTTAACCAAAGCGAATTTGCATCGTCTCAGTATTAAAAAAATATTAATAAATTACCAAAAATCAACCTCTCTCCGTGTTGACCAAAAACCAAAAGTCAAGAGGGAGATTCCGCTGAGGTTCTTCGCCGCGATGCCGACGCACAGTGGTTCGAACTGAGAAATTGCTGTTCAAAATCGTCCAGAGCCGTCAATTTTTAACGGATTTAAACTTCTTTTTTTTAAAACACTCAGAATAAAAATTTCTAGAAGATAGCTAAACCCGATTCTTAATTTTTGTTTTTACTTTAATATTATTTAAGTAAATAAATGAAAAACTTATGTATCACAGAAGACATTAATAAAAATAGATATAAATAATTAATAAAATAAAAGCGAAGCGAAATTATTAGTTCTTTAAATTGTTTATAACATTATTTATTACACTGTTAAAAAAAGGAGTTGAAATTTAACTCTCTACGGGACTCTATAAAAGTCGCACGCCTTGAAGAGTTGAAGTAAAGAGAGTTAACGCTTAATCCTTCAGTCCCCACTATTCTTAAACATGGAGCGTATGAGCCTTACTCACCTTGGGGAGTCTACTTTTAACTCTAAAATCTCAACTCCCAACTCCAGCAACCGTTAACTCCCCAAATTTTTAACAGTGTATGTACGCTTGATATTGACTTTAAATTTATCAGTATATTAAATAGTTTGCAATTAATTTTAGAGAAAATTTTATCTTTTTTAACAGTACTTGATTATTCTAAATTATTATTAAAAATTATTGTTTATAATAATAATTGTTATTTTTTGTTGATCATTTTCAACACTTTTCTAATAATTATTCTTTGCTTATGGCTATTAGGAAATGGTTTAAAGAATTTTTTTTTTCAACTGAGACTAAAAATTTAAACATTTATATAAGTTCTTAATTTATTTATTCAAATTATATTAAAATAAAAACAAAAATTAAAGATCGGGCTTAGCTATCTTCTAGAAAATTTTATTTTGAGTGTTTTAAAAAAAAAGAAGTTTAAATCCGTCAGAAATTGACGGCTGTGGACGATTTTGAACAGGAATTTCTCAGTTCGAACCACTGTGTGACGTTGAGGCAGACCCAAATGGTAAAAATGAAATGAACGAACTCACCAATTTTCAGAGATTCCGCAAGATGAATTGAACCGCAAACCTAGACCTTGAAAACTTCTGGGACTTCTCCCAAATAATTTAAACAATAATTTTCACCAATAAACTAAAATCTTTATTGTGTATTTAAATTAAATTTTTGATTAACACTAATCTTCAAGAACATTTAAACTAATCACAACCACAGCTCAAAACTCAAAACTCGAGGACACGGACGAAAAGATAATCGATTCTGGGATCACACGTGAATGAACCATGAAGCACATTACAAACTCTAATCGACTGGTAGATCCTCTTTTCCTTAATCCTTCTCTTTCCTCGTCTTTTTCTTCCTCACTGCGTCTCATTTCCTCAGCTACTAGGAAACCACACACCCTCTCAGTTGCACCTAAAAGAAAAATTCGGATCCCCTCTCTGACCTTCGTTACTATTCGTGAACTTGACCTGCGCAAATCGCAACTTATGAATTTAACGAACAAGGACAATAATGAAAACCGCTGATCTAGAGAAATACGATAGATACGGATCGACTAGAAAATCAATACTCGGCACTCAGCATCGTATCTCACAATTCAACTACAGGAACTTTCAATAATTTATCCCAAAATTAACTAAATTAAAGATCTCT
The DNA here is from genome assembly GCA_037103525.1 of Ganaspis brasiliensis. Lineage (NCBI taxonomy): Eukaryota > Metazoa > Arthropoda > Insecta > Hymenoptera > Figitidae > Ganaspis > Ganaspis brasiliensis. The sequence goes on along the minus strand of JAZKLR010000114.1, from coordinate 7,325,254 downwards.
AGGGAAAGACAAAATAAAATATAAATGTTGACGATTTATATCGTCACAAGTTGTAAAGCAAGTGAGAGAACTGAACTAGCATTGGAACGAAATTTTTAGTTTTTCTTTTTTTAACAGGTAAAAATAATTTGGCGTTTTTCCTCTTTTTCTTTTTTATTTTCGTTTTTCTTCATTAATGTTTTTCTTTAATATCTATATGACATTTTATAAATTATTATTTAATTACAAACTATCATTTAACGCTAATTATTATTTTACTTATTTATAAATCAATTATTAATTATTTGAGAAACGTCTACTAAAGAATATTTAAAATTTGCAATTATGTTTTAGAGATAAATATTTAAATCGATAAAAACGAAGGTTACGTAGACGGGAAACCAGATTATTACTTGCAACTATTAAAACAATTTTGTTTTGTTGTGGGCACGTTGCTACGCTATTAAAAATTTTCCTTTTTTTAACACAAGTATTGAACAGTTTTATTTTTTAAAAAGACACGGAACAATGTGCAATCAAAACTTTTTTTTATAAGTTAATTTCAAAACTTTGGTTACGTTTTCTTAAACAGTCAAATGGTTATTTGAATGTCAACTTAAAGTAGTATTTACAAAAACTAGGTAAAACAGTTTGAGATTCAGAGAGTGGTTTATGAAAATCAATAAAGATAAATTGATTGAGAAAAATTAATCAAGACGATTTTTGCAAGTAATCTACAAAAATTATTTGAGACTAGAAAACTGACGAAGAAAGTTAACATGTAAGTATTTTATTTTTTTGTTTTTTGAAAACACATCGACTGAGCTAGCACTAGTGAAACTTTATCCAAAGGTATTAACACTTTAAAAATCGAAATTTTTGAAAATCCTGATTTTTAATAATTTTATTTTTTTATATTTTCTTACAAGTTTTAAAAATTCAAGAGTGACTAAAATTTTTAATAATAAATGTTTTGACTAATTATTGTAATTAAAACTGTTATAAATTTGTTATACTAAAGTTCTTAAGGATTCAAATTTTGATGGAATGGTATTGACATTCATTAAAATGATTATAAATTCAAATGAAAATGACATAAAATTCTCCTTATTAATTTCTTCAATATATATGTTTTTATCAATAAAAACTTGGTTTTTTTAAAGTTTGGTTTGATTATGAAGTTTACGCTGATTAAACTTGAAGTTGATTAATATGTATTAGAATAAATTAAAATTCAAATCAATTATAATTTGTACAAATTCAATTCAGAATTGATTATTTTAACTTGAAATAAATAGAATTGATTACAAATGTCCCAAATTAAATAAAATTAGATTAAAATTGTCAAAGTTATTCTATTTTTAATTTTGTAGAAACATCATTAAATTTTGACTGTATGAACAGTTTTTATTATTTTTTTTTCATATTCAATTTTGACTATTTTGCCATTTTTATGTATATTTTTGCAATGCTAAGATAGAATTTTGAGATATTTAAGAATCATCTAATATACATATAACATTATTTAATAAAATTAATATTAGGTGAGGCATTTCATATGAAAAGCAAAATCGATGTCACCGATTTTCTTGCTTTTTTGGTAATTGATAGTATTTAGGGTGCTAAATAAGGTTACCAAAATTTAATTTGAAATTTTTAATATTTTGCAAGATATTTGCATTAACAATTTTTAGCGACTTTTTTTCTTTTATTCATAACTTTTTTCCTATCAGCAATAGAGAAAAATGTTATAATAGTTTTTTATGCAGAAAATTTCAAGTTTTCTGAAAAAAATTATTCCGAAGAAAAATTATAAATTTTTAATTTATTTATTTAAATAATAATTTTTGTTTATAACTTTTAAAGGGGAGCTCCCTGTTTTTCAGCTACGAAAAAAATCACCAATATTATTTAACTCATAATGAAGCCAAAATGCTTTATATCTCGATGGTCTTTTTTTTTGTTTTCGAGAAAAAAATTGTCAAAGTTTTTAAGTTTAACGCTTGGCATCCTCACTCCTTATCTTAAGTCCCTTCGCGCAGTGGGAAAAAAGGCACTTTTTTTGGTCAAAATTCAATTGTTGGCACAATTCTCATTGGATTTTAAAGTTCTTTTTTTTAAATATTCGTTATTAAATTTGCTATAACGCTTGCCTGCACATTTTTTGATTTAAGCAATTGTTTATTAATAATGTAAACAACAAATGTAAAACTAAAGTAACAAATAGAGAAATTTCACAAAAACGAATTAAATAATACTTAATTATAATTATTTTCTTTTCTAAAAGTAATGTTGAAGCAAATTTATGGATACAAAAACATTACTATTAAAATAAAAAATGGTGCCTCCAAAATGGCCGCTAAAATTTGAAATATTTTAAAAATATCGTAATTAGAAAATTAAAATATTTTTTTGAACCGAAAAATGATTCAATTACATAGAAACTACCGTGTCATAACAGAATTTTGTTTTTCGATGTTATTTAACAATGTTATAAACAATTGTTATAAACAATTAGCAACGTAGTGATTTCTGAAGATAAAAAAAATAGTTTTTTTGTCAGACTACTTTGTTTCAACAAAGAATAGTTCTCAAGGCTACAGACTTTCATCGATCATTGTTTAAAAATGTTATAAACAATTGTTGTAAACAATTGTCAACGTAGTGATTTCTAAATATATTGTTTATAACATTGTTTAACAATGACGGTAAAACTCTGTAGCCTCGAGAACTCTTCTATGATGAAACAAAGTTATCTGCCAAAAAAGCTGTTTTTTATCTTCAGAAACATCTACCTTCCTAATTGTTTACAACAATTGTTTATAACATTTTTAAACAATGACCGATGAAAGTCTGTAGCCTTAAAAATTTATAATTTTTCTTCGGAATAATTTTTTCAGAAAATTTGACATTTTCTGCATAAAAAACTATTATATCATTTTTCTCTATTGCTGATAGGACAAAAGTTATGAATAAAAGAAAAAAAAGTCGCTAAAAATTGTTAATGCCAATATCTTGCAAAATATTAAAAATTTCAAATTGAAATTTGGTGACCTTATTTAGCACCCTAAACACTATCAATTACCAAAAAAACAAGCCAATCGGTGACATCGATTTTGCTTTTCATATGAAATGCCTCAGGTACTATCAGGTAATTCTTAAACTTTAAAAAATGTTTATCATCATTGCAAAAATACATGAAAGTTTAAAAATAGTCAAAATTATCAATAAGAGGAAGAAATAAATGAAAAACTGTTCATACAGTCAAAATTTAATTATGTTACTACAAAATTAAAAATAGAATAACTTTGACAATTTTAATCTAATTTTATTTAATTTAGGGTCATTCGAAACTGTATTTATTAACCTTTTGATGTGCATTGAGAGAAAATATAATTTTAATAAGATAAAAGATTAAAGTTGGGTTCAAAGTTGAAAAATCAATTGAAGAATTAACATTTTCGATGATTTTTGGTCGATATCTTCATGAATTTAAATGATAATAAAGAAATTCTTAAAGCATGTATTTTAAGTTTTCAAACAAACAAACTTTTTGATTCGAATAAAAAATGGCAAAGTTTCAAGGTATGATTTACATGAATTTACCTGAAAACGGTTTTTTGGCGCTCAAACAAGATTTTGAGGGTGTATTAGAGATTTAATATATGGGTAGCCAATACTGCGAACGAAGAAAGAAAATGATGCTAATTTTGTCAAGACATTTTTTTGCATTTTATTAAGTATAATTTATAAACAATCTGAAAGGGGACAGTAAAAAAATTGAAATTTACGAATTTTACAGACATTTATAAAAAAATATCCAGAAATCTGTGATTGGGTAACATTCATTTTAGTTATTTATTGCCTTCAACCTCCACAAGGTTCTATAAGAAGTTCTTTTACATGTTTTCATTTTGTAATACAGCTTTATTAACTGTAGCAAAGCTAAAATTTATTTTATTCCAAAACTATTAAAATATTTACTATAGTTTAAATTAAATTATTTTTAAAAATTGTTCTTTTTTCTATTTTATGTGTTTTCACCGAAAAAATTAATTCAGTCATTTTTACATAACTATTTACGACTGGCGGATACAGCCATTTACTGGACTTGGTTCTGTACATAGAAAAAATGAATTCAGTAGATTTTACAGAACTGTTGTAGAATAGCGTATGCACAACCTTTTACGGATCTGAGTTTTATAAAATGTGGCGAATAATACAGGATAAATTCAACAACTTTTCTAGAGTTAGACCTAAATGTTTGCCAAGTTTTACAAAACTCAGATCCGTAAAAGGTTGTGCATTCGCTATTCTACAACAGTTCTGTAAAATCCACTGAATTCATTTTTTCTATATACAGAACCAAGTCCAGTAAATAGCTGTATCCGCCAGTCCTAAATAGTTATGTAAAAATGACTGAATTAATTTTTTTGGTGTTGTTATTGGAGAAATGATAAGTTCAAATAATATAATCAAATCATTTTTTTTAGTGTTAAATCAAGAGAAATTTAAAAAAGCTAATAATGATGTTTTACAAGATAATAACCATACTAATGATATTAAATGTTGCGACTATTATTCCACAACAAACCGAGTGGTTACCAAAGATAATAGATTATCTTCAAAAGGATTCCAGGAAGTACGTAGCGTCTTTAATTTTTGACGATAAAGTTGAAGATTTACGAAGAAACACTGTTCTAAAAATTGCAAAAAGCTTTCCGATTCAGAGCATCAATTATGATTGTCTTAAAAACAAATGTCTGGAACGCTTTCCCTTTCTAAAAGATCCTGAAGGTACAAATTTATTCATAATAGTTCCACCATTAAGAGTATCAGATGCAATAAACGAGACAATGGTTGCGATCGATGTTTTGAACTGGTTATCGAAAGGCAGAAGACGTCCAAAATGTTTAATCATTCTACCAACTGAGCAGAATGGTCTTATTTACAAGAAGCTATTACGCAAATTGTGGCTTAAACAGGTACTAGATGCTACGATTCTCGAAGTAGATGATCAAAATTACAAAATTCGTAAAATGATTCTCGGAAGGAATGAACTGTTTAAAAAATCAACTCTGAAGATCAATCAAAACACGACATTGCAGCAGTATAATCCGTTTTCGAAAATTATCACCAAATCGGCGCTAACATCGCAATCTGTACTGTTCCCAAAGAAGCTACAAAATCTTCTATTATATTAATACGATACCGAGAAAACTTCGTTCATCGTCGTACGGACTTCAAAGTTCACCTACTTTTTCCAATAGGTTACTTACAAAAATGTTCATTTTACCATGTTATTATAGTTTGTAACAATGCGCACTGGCACTATTCGTGTCAAACATGTTAAACTGAACATTTTTTTATGCACAACATATTGTTGCACATGCGCAGTAGTGCACCACAGCTGTGTAAACGTGCGCACTACTTAACAAACTTTTCACATGCGCAGTTGTTTTGTATTGCTGTTACACATGCGCAATCATGCACAGTGATAGTCACACATGAGCTCTAATTAAATTCAAAAATTACGCATGCGCAGTGCGGTACTTTACCAGATAGGTACATTTTCAGTACATATAGCATACTTTTTTTAATAAGTGCGCAGTAAAAATCCGTTTTATCATTGTGCATGCGTAACACGGTAACATGATAACTGCACATGCGCAAAGGTACCTTTATTTAAAAAATTGGTTAAAATTGTTTTTTTTTCATTATTATTGTAATTAATGACCCATAATAGAAAAGAATATTCAAAATTCAATCTAAATATTGGAATTCAAGAAATTTAATAGAAAAATTTATATTATTGAATATAAAAAATAATAAGAACATTAAAAGTGTATTTAATTTTATTAATTTTATTCTTTTTTTCTTTAAAATATTTATAAAATGTAAGAAATTTTGATCTGAAAGTTTTCAATTTTTCATACTTTTAAAAACCATTTTCTAGGGGTACCGGGGGGGGGGTAATGAATATTTAACATACTGTCAGAAAATCTTCCATATAATTAGTGTTTAAAAAAGTTTTGTAAAAATTTACTTATTTATTGAGAATAATGAGTTTGAAAGTTCTCCCAATATTCATAAAATTGTACGTGGTAATCTTCTATTATATTAATACGATACCGAGTAAACTTCGTTCATCGTCGTACAGACTTCAAAGTTCACCTACTTTTTCCAATAGGTTACTTACAAAAATGTTCATTTTACCATGTTATTATAGTTTGTAACAATGCGCACTGGCACTATTCGTGTCAAACATGTTAAACTGAACATTTTTTTATGCACAACATATTGTTGCACATGCGCAGTAGTGCACCACAGCTGTGTAAACGTGCGCACTACTTAACAAACTTTTCACATGCGCAGTTGTTTTGTATTGCTGTTACACATGCGCAATCATGCACAGTGATAGTCACACATGAGCTCTAATTAAATTCAAAAATTACGCATGCGCAGTGCGGTACTTTACCAGATAGGTACATTTTCAGTACATATAGCATACTTTTTTTAATAAGTGCGCAGTAAAAATCCGTTTTATCATTGTGCATGCGTAACACGGTAACATGATAACTGCACATGCGCAAAGGTACCTTTATTTAAAAAATTGGTTAAAATTGTTTTTTTTTCATTATTATTGTAATTAATGACCCATAATAGAAAAGAATATTCAAAATTCAATCTAAATATTGGAATTCAAGAAATTTAATAGAAAAATTTATATTATTGAATATAAAAAATAATAAGAACATTAAAAGTGTATTTAATTTTATTAATTTCATTCTTTTTTTCTTTAAAATATTTATAAAATGTAAGAAATTTTGATCTGAAAGTTTTCAATTTTTCATACTTTTAAAAACCATTTTCTAGGGGTACCGGGGGGGGGGGGTAATGAATATTTAACATACTGTCAGAAAATCTTCCATATAATTAGTGTTTAAAAAAGTTTTGTAAAAATTTACTTATTTATTGAGAATAATGAGTTTGAAAGTTCTCCCAATATTCATAAAATTGTACGTGGTAATCTTCTATTATATTAATACGATACCGAGTAAACTTCGTTCATCGTCGTACAGACTTCAAAGTTCACCTACTTTTTCCAATAGGTTACTTACAAAAATGTTCATTTTACCATGTTATTATAGTTTGTAACAATGCGCACTGGCACTATTCGTGTCAAACATGTTAAACTGAACATTTTTTTATGCACAACATATTGTTGCACATGCGCAGTAGTGCACCACAGCTGTGTAAACGTGCGCACTACTTAACAAACATTTCACATGCGCAGTTGTTTTGTATTGCTGTTACACATGCGCAATCATGCACAGTGATAGTCACACGTGAGCTCTAATTAAATTCAAAAATTACGCATGCGCATTGCGGTACTTTACCAGATAAGTACATTTTCAGTACATATAGCATACTTTTTTTAATAAGGGCGCAGTAAAAATCCGTTTTATTATTGCGCATGCGTAACACGGTAACATGATAACTGCACATGCGCAAAGGTACCTTTATTTAAAAAATTGGTTAAAATTGTTTTTTTTTCATTATTATTGTAATTAATGACCCATAATAGAAAAGAATATTGAAAATTCAAACTAAATATTGGAATTCAAGAAATTTAATAGAAAAATTTATATTATTGAATATAAATAATAATAAAAACATTAAAAGTGTATTTAATTTTATTAATTTTATTCTTTTTTTCTTTAAAATATTTATAAAATGTAAGAAATTTTGATCTGAAAGTTTTCAATTTTTCATACTTTTAAAAACCATTTTCTAGGGGTACCGGGGGGTGGGGGGGTAATAAATATTTAACATACTGTCAGAAAATCTTCCATATAATTAGTGTTTAAAAAAGTTTTGTAAAAATTTACTTATTTATTAAGAATAAAGAGTTTGAAAGTTCTCCCAATATTCATAAAATTGTACGTGGTAATCTTCTATTATATTAATACGATACCGAGAAAACTTCGTTCATCGTCGTACGGACTTCAAAGTTCACCTACTTTTTCCAATAGGTTACTTACAAAAATGTTCATTTTACCATGTTATTATAGTTTGTAACAATGCGCACTGGCACTATTCGTGTCAAACATGTTAAACTGAACATTTTTTTATGCACAACATATTGTTGCACATGCGCAGTAGTGCACCACAGCTGTGTAAACGTGCGCACTACTTAACAAACATTTCGCATGCGCAGTTGTTTTGTATTGCTGTTACACATGCGCAATCATGCACAGTGATAGTCACACATGAGCTCTAATTAAATTCAAAAATTACGCATGCGCAGTGCGGTACTTTACCAGATAAGTACATTTTCAGTACATATAGCATACTTTTTTTAATAAGTGCGCAGTAAAAATCCGTTTTATTATTGCGCATGCGTAACACGGTAACATGATAACTGCACATGCGCAAAGGTACCTTTATTTAAAAATTTGGTTAAAATTGTTTTTTTTTCATTATTATTGTAAATAATGACCCATAATAGAAAAGAATATTAAAAAATTCAATCTAAATATTGGAATTCAAGAAATTTAATAGAAAAATTTATATTATTGAATATAAAAAATAATAAAAACATTAAAAGTGTATTTAATTTTATTAATTTTATTCTTTTTTTCTTTAAAATATTTATAAAATGTAACAAATTTTGATCTGAAAGTTTTCAATATTTCATACTTTTTAAAACCATTTTCTAGGGGTACCGGGGGGGGGGGGGGTAATAAATATTTAACATACTGTCAGAAAATCTTCCAAATAATTAGTGTTTAAAAAAGTTTTGTAAAAATTTACTTATTTATTGAGAATAAAGAGTTTGAAAGTTCTCCCAATATTCATAAAATTGTACGTTGTAATCTTCTATTATATTAATATGATACCGAGAAAACTTCGTTCATCGTCGTACAGACTTCAAAGTTCACCTACTTTTTTCAATAGGTTACTTACAAAAATGTTCATTTTACCATGTTATTATAGTTTGTAACAATGCGCACTGGCACTATTCGTGTCAAACATGTTAAACTAAACATTTTTTTATGCACAACATATTGTTGCACATGCGCAGTAGTGCACCACAGCTGTGTAAACGTGCGCAATACTTAACAAACATTTCACATGCGCAGTTGTTCTGTATTGCTGTTACACATGTGCAATCATGCACAGTGATAGTCACACATGAGCTCTAATTAAATTCAAAAATTACGCATGCGCAGTGCGGTACTTTACCAGATAAGTACATTTTCAGTACATATAGCATACTTTTTTTAATAAGTGCGCAGTAAAAATCCGTTTTATTATTGCGCATGCGTAACACGGTAACATGATAACTGCACATGCGCAAAGGTACCTTTATTTAAAAAATTGGTTAAAATTGTTTTTTTTCATTATTATTGTAAATAATGACCCATAATAGAAAAGAATATTCAAAATTCAATCTAAATATTGGAATTCAAGAAATTTAATAAAAAAATTTATATTATTGAATATAAAAAATAATAAAAACATTAAAAGTGTATTTAATTTTATTAATTTTAATCTTTTTTTCTTTAAAATATTTATGAAATGTAAGAAATTTTGATCTGAAAGTTTTCAATTTTTCATACTTTTAAAAACCATTTTCTAGGGGTACCGGGGGGGGGGGGTAATAAATATTTAACATACTGTCAGAAAATCTTCCATATAATTAGTGTTTAAAAAAGTTTTGTAAACATTTACTTATTTATTAAGAATAAAGAGTTTGAAAGTTCTCCCAATATTCATAAAATTGTACGTGGTAATCTTCTATTATATTAATACGATACCGAGAAAACTTCGTTCATCGTCGTACGGACTTCAAAGTTCACCTACTTTTTCCAATAGGTTACTTACAAAAATGTTCATTTTACCATGTTATTATAGTTTGTAACAATGCGCACTGGCACTATTCGTGTCAAACATGTTAAACTGAACATTTTTTTATGCACAACATATTGTTGCACATGCGCAGTAGTGCACCACAGCTGTGTAAACGTGCGCACTACTTAACAAACATTTCACATGCGCAGTTGTTTTGTATTGCTGTTACACATGCGCAATCATGCACAGTGATAGTCACACATGAGCTCTAATTAAATTCAAAAATTACGCATGCGCAGTGCGGTACTTTACCAGATAAGTACATTTTCAGTACATATAGCATACTTTTTTTAATAAGTGCGCAGTAAAAATCCGTTTTATTATTGCGCATGCGTAACACGGTAACATGATAACTGCACATGCGCAAAGGTACCTTCATTTAAAAAATTGGTTAAAATTGTTTTTTTTTCATTATTATTGTAATCAATGACCCATAATAGAAAAGAATATTCAAAATTCAATCTAAATATTGGAATTCAAGAAATTTAATAGAAAAATTTATATTATTAAATATAAAAAATAATAAAAACATTAAAAGTGTATTTAATTTTATTAATTTCATTCTTTTTTTCTTTAAAATATTTATAAAATGTAACAAATTTTGATCTGAAAGTTTTCAATTTTTCATACTTTTAAAAACCATTTTCTAGGGGTACCGGGGGGGGGGGGGGTTAATAAATATTTAACATACTGTCAGAAAATCTTCCATATAATTAGTGTTTAAAAAAGTTTTGTAAAAATTTACTTATTTATTGAGAATAAAGAGTTTGAAAGTTCTCCCAATATTCATAAAATTGTACGTGGTAATCTTCTATTATATTAATACGATACCGAGAAAACTTCGTTCATCGTCGTACAGACTTCAAAGTTCACCTACTTTTTCCAATAGGTTACTTACAAAAATGTTCATTTTACCATGTTATTATAGTTTGTAACAATGCGCACTGGCACTATTCGTGTCAAACATGTTAAACTGAACATTTTTTTATGCACAACATATTGTTGCACATGCGCAGTAGTGCACCACAGCTGTGTAAACGTGCGCACTACTTAACAAACTTTTCACATGCGCAGTTGTTTTGTATTGCTGTTACACATGCGCAATCATGCACAGTGATAGTCACACATGAGCTCTAATTAAATTCAAAAATTACGCATGCGCAGTGCGGTACTTTACCAGATAGGTACATTTTCAGTACATATAGCATACTTTTTTTAATAAGTGCGCAGTAAAAATCCGTTTTATCATTGTGCATGCGTAACACGGTAACATGATAACTGCACATGCGCAAAGGTACCTTTATTTAAAAAATTGGTTAAAATTGTTTTTTTTTCATTATTATTGTAATTAATGACCCATAATAGAAAAGAATATTCAAAATTCAATCTAAATATTGGAATTCAAGAAATTTAATAGAAAAATTTATATTATTGAATATAAAAAATAATAAGAACATTAAAAGTGTATTTAATTTTATTAATTTTATTCTTTTTTTCTTTAAAATATTTATAAAATGTAAGAAATTTTGATCTGAAAGTTTTCAATTTTTCATACTTTTAAAAACCATTTTCTAGGGGTACCGGGGGGGGGGGGGGGGTAATAAATATTTAACATACTGTCAGAAAATCTTCCATATAATTAGTGTTTAAAAAAGTTTTGTAAACATTTACTTATTTATTGAGAATAAAGAGTTTGAAAGTTCTCCCAATATTCATAAAATTGTAAGTGGTAATCTTCTATTATATTAATACGATACCGAGAAAACTTCGTTCATCGTCGTACAGACTTCAAAGTTAACCTACTTTTTCCAATAGGTTACTTACAAAAATGTTCATTTTACCATGTTATTATAGTGTGTAACAATGCGCACTGGCACTATTCGTGTCAAACATGTTAAACTGAACATTTTTTTATGCACAACATATTGTTGCACATGCGCAGTAGTGCACCACAGCTGTGTAAACGTGCGCACTACTTAACAAACATTTCACATGCGCAGTTGTTTTGTATTGCTGTTACACATGCGCAATCATGCACAGTGATAGTCACACGTGAGCTCTAATTAAATTCAAAAATTACGCATGCGCATTGCGGTACTTTACCAGATAAGTACATTTTCAGTACATATAGCATACTTTTTTTAATAAGGGCGCAGTAAAAATCCGTTTTATTATTGCGCATGCGTAACACGGTAACATGATAACTGCACATGCGCAAAGGTACCTTTATTTAAAAAATTGGTTAAAATTGTTTTTTTTTCATTATTATTGTAATTAATGACCCATAATAGAAAAGAATATTGAAAATTCAAACTAAATATTGGAATTCAAGAAATTTAATAGAAAAATTTATATTATTGAATATAAATAATAATAAAAACATTAAAAGTGTATTTAATTTTATTAATTTTATTCTTTTTTTCTTTAAAATATTTATAAAATGTAAGAAATTTTGATCTGAAAGTTTTCAATTTTTCATACTTTTAAAAACCATTTTCTAGGGGTACCGGGGGGTGGGGGGGTAATAAATATTTAACATACTGTCAGAAAATCTTCCATATAATTAGTGTTTAAAAAAGTTTTGTAAAAATTTACTTATTTATTAAGAATAAAGAGTTTGAAAGTTCTCCCAATATTCATAAAATTGTACGTGGTAATCTTCTATTATATTAATACGATACCGAGAAAACTTCGTTCATCGTCGTACGGACTTCAAAGTTCACCTACTTTTTCCAATAGGTTACTTACAAAAATGTTCATTTTACCATGTTATTATAGTTTGTAACAATGCGCACTGGCACTATTCGTGTCAAACATGTTAAACTGAACATTTTTTTATGCACAACATATTGTTGCACATGCGCAGTAGTGCACCACAGCTGTGTAAACGTGCGCACTACTTAACAAACATTTCACATGCGCAGTTGTTTTGTATTGCTGTTACACATGCGCAATCATGCACAGTGATAGTCACACATGAGCTCTAATTAAATTCAAAAATTACGCATGCGCAGTGCGGTACTTTACCAGATAAGTACATTTTCAGTACATATAGCATACTTTTTTTAATAAGTGCGCAGTAAAAATCCGTTTTATTATTGCGCATGCGTAACACGGTAACATGATAACTGCACATGCGCAAAGGTACCTTTATTTAAAAATTTGGTTAAAATTGTTTTTTTTCATTATTATTGTAAATAATGACCCATAATAGAAAAGAATATTAAAAAATTCAATCTAAATATTGGAATTCAAGAAATTTAATAGAAAAATTTATATTATTGAATATAAAAAATAATAAAAACATTAAAAGTGTATTTAATTTTATTAATTTTATTCTTTTTTTCTTTAAAATATTTATAAAATGTAACAAATTTTGATCTGAAAGTTTTCAATATTTCATACTTTTTAAAACCATTTTCTAGGGGTACCGGGGGGGGGGGGGGTAATAAATATTTAACATACTGTCAGAAAATCTTCCAAATAATTAGTGTTTAAAAAAGTTTTGTAAAAATTTACTTATTTATTGAGAATAAAGAGTTTGAAAGTTCTCCCAATATTCATAAAATTGTACGTTGTAATCTTCTATTATATTAATATGATACCGAGAAAACTTCGTTCATCGTCGTACAGACTTCAAAGTTCACCTACTTTTTTCAATAGGTTACTTACAAAAATGTTCATTTTACCATGTTATTATAGTTTGTAACAATGCGCACTGGCACTATTCGTGTCAAACATGTTAAACTAAACATTTTTTTATGCACAACATATTGTTGCACATGCGCAGTAGTGCACCACAGCTGTGTAAACGTGCGCAATACTTAACAAACATTTCACATGCGCAGTTGTTCTGTATTGCTGTTACACATGTGCAATCATGCACAGTGATAGTCACACATGAGCTCTAATTAAATTCAAAAATTACGCATGCGCAGTGCGGTACTTTACCAGATAAGTACATTTTCAGTACATATAGCATACTTTTTTTAATAAGTGCGCAGTAAAAATCCGTTTTATTATTGCGCATGCGTAACACGGTAACATGATAACTGCACATGCGCAAAGGTACCTTTATTTAAAAAATTGGTTAAAATTGTTTTTTTTCATTATTATTGTAAATAATGACCCATAATAGAAAAGAATATTCAAAATTCAATCTAAATATTGGAATTCAAGAAATTTAATAAAAAAATTTATATTATTGAATATAAAAAATAATAAAAACATTAAAAGTGTATTTAATTTTATTAATTTTAATCTTTTTTTCTTTAAAATATTTATGAAATGTAAGAAATTTTGATCTGAAAGTTTTCAATTTTTCATACTTTTAAAAACCATTTTCTAGGGGTACCGGGGGGGGGGGGGGGTAATAAATATTTAACATACTGTCAGAAAATCTTCCATATAATTAGTGTTTAAAAAAGTTTTGTAAACATTTACTTATTTATTGAGAATAAAGAGTTTGAAAGTTCTCCCAATATTCATAAAATTGTAAGTGGTAATCTTCTATTATATTAATACGATACCGAGAAAACTTCGTTCATCGTCGTACAGACTTCAAAGTTAACCTACTTTTTCCAATAGGTTACTTACAAAAATGTTCATTTTACCATGTTATTATAGTGTGTAACAATGCGCACTGGCACTATTCGTGTCAAACATGTTAAACTGAACATTTTTTTATGCACAACATATTGTTGCACATGCGCAGTAGTGCACCACAGCTGTGTAAACGTGCGCACTACTTAACAAACATTTCACATGCGCAGTTGTTTTGTATTGCTGTTACACATGCGCAATCATGCACAGTGATAGTCACACGTGAGCTCTAATTAAATTCAAAAATTACGCATGCGCATTGCGGTACTTTACCAGATAAGTACATTTTCAGTACATATAGCATACTTTTTTTAATAAGGGCGCAGTAAAAATCCGTTTTATTATTGCGCATGCGTAACACGGTAACATGATAACTGCACATGCGCAAAGGTACCTTTATTTAAAAAATTGGTTAAAATTGTTTTTTTTTCATTATTATTGTAATTAATGACCCATAATAGAAAAGAATATTGAAAATTCAAACTAAATATTGGAATTCAAGAAATTTAATAGAAAAATTTATATTATTGAATATAAATAATAATAAAAACATTAAAAGTGTATTTAATTTTATTAATTTTATTCTTTTTTTCTTTAAAATATTTATAAAATGTAAGAAATTTTGATCTGAAAGTTTTCAATTTTTCATACTTTTAAAAACCATTTTCTAGGGGTACCGGGGGGTGGGGGGGTAATAAATATTTAACATACTGTCAGAAAATCTTCCATATAATTAGTGTTTAAAAAAGTTTTGTAAAAATTTACTTATTTATTAAGAATAAAGAGTTTGAAAGTTCTCCCAATATTCATAAAATTGTACGTGGTAATCTTCTATTATATTAATACGATACCGAGAAAACTTCGTTCATCGTCGTACGGACTTCAAAGTTCACCTACTTTTTCCAATAGGTTACTTACAAAAATGTTCATTTTACCATGTTATTATAGTTTGTAACAATGCGCACTGGCACTATTCGTGTCAAACATGTTAAACTGAACATTTTTTTATGCACAACATATTGTTGCACATGCGCAGTAGTGCACCACAGCTGTGTAAACGTGCGCACTACTTAACAAACATTTCACATGCGCAGTTGTTTTGTATTGCTGTTACACATGCGCAATCATGCACAGTGATAGTCACACATGAGCTCTAATTAAATTCAAAAATTACGCATGCGCAGTGCGGTACTTTACCAGATAAGTACATTTTCAGTACATATAGCATACTTTTTTTAATAAGTGCGCAGTAAAAATCCGTTTTATTATTGCGCATGCGTAACACGGTAACATGATAACTGCACATGCGCAAAGGTACCTTCATTTAAAAAATTGGTTAAAATTGTTTTTTTTTCATTATTATTGTAATCAATGACCCATAATAGAAAAGAATATTCAAAATTCAATCTAAATATTGGAATTCAAGAAATTTAATAGAAAAATTTATATTATTAAATATAAAAAATAATAAAAACATTAAAAGTGTATTTAATTTTATTAATTTCATTCTTTTTTTCTTTAAAATATTTATAAAATGTAACAAATTTTGATCTGAAAGTTTTCAATTTTTCATACTTTTAAAAACCATTTTCTAGGGGTACCGGGGGGGGGGGGGGGTTAATAAATATTTAACATACTGTCAGAAAATCTTCCATATAATTAGTGTTTAAAAAAGTTTTGTAAAAATTTACTTATTTATTGAGAATAAAGAGTTTGAAAGTTCTCCCAATATTCATAAAATTGTACGTGGTAATCTTCTATTATATTAATACGATACCGAGAAAACTTCGTTCATCGTCGTACAGACTTCAAAGTTCACCTACTTTTTCCAATAGGTTACTTACAAAAATGTTCATTTTACCATGTTATTATAGTTTGTAACAATGCGCACTGGCACTATTCGTGTCAAACATGTTAAACTGAACATTTTTTTATGCACAACATATTGTTGCACATGCGCAGTAGTGCACCACAGCTGTGTAAACGTGCGCACTACTTAACAAACTTTTCACATGCGCAGTTGTTTTGTATTGCTGTTACACATGCGCAATCATGCACAGTGATAGTCACACATGAGCTCTAATTAAATTCAAAAATTACGCATGCGCAGTGCGGTACTTTACCAGATAGGTACATTTTCAGTACATATAGCATACTTTTTTTAATAAGTGCGCAGTAAAAATCCGTTTTATCATTGTGCATGCGTAACACGGTAACATGATAACTGCACATGCGCAAAGGTACCTTTATTTAAAAAATTGGTTAAAATTGTTTTTTTTTCATTATTATTGTAATTAATGACCCATAATAGAAAAGAATATTCAAAATTCAATCTAAATATTGGAATTCAAGAAATTTAATAGAAAAATTTATATTATTGAATATAAAAAATAATAAGAACATTAAAAGTGTATTTAATTTTATTAATTTTATTCTTTTTTTCTTTAAAATATTTATAAAATGTAAGAAATTTTGATCTGAAAGTTTTCAATTTTTCATACTTTTAAAAACCATTTTCTAGGGGTACCGGGGGGGGGGGTAATGAATATTTAACATACTGTCAGAAATCTTCCATATAATTAGTGTTTAAAAAAGTTTTGTAAAAATTTACTTATTTATTGAGAATAATGAGTTTGAAAGTTCTCCCAATATTCATAAAATTGTACGTGGTAATCTTCTATTATATTAATACGATACCGAGTAAACTTCGTTCATCGTCGTACAGACTTCAAAGTTCACCTACTTTTTCCAATAGGTTACTTACAAAAATGTTCATTTTACCATGTTATTATAGTTTGTAACAATGCGCACTGGCACTATTCGTGTCAAACATGTTAAACTGAACATTTTTTTATGCACAACATATTGTTGCACATGCGCAGTAGTGCACCACAGCTGTGTAAACGTGCGCACTACTTAACAAACATTTCACATGCGCAGTTGTTTTGTATTGCTGTTACACATGCGCAATCATGCACAGTGATAGTCACACATGAGCTCTAATTAAATTCAAAAATTACGCATGCGCAGTGCGGTACTTTACTAGATAAGTACATTTTCAGTACATATAGCATACTTTTTTTAATAAGTGCGCAGTAAAAATCCGTTTTATTATTGCGCACGCGTAACACAGTAACATGATAACTGCACATGCGCAAAGGTACCTTTATTTAAAAAATTGGTAAAAATTGTTTTTTTTTCATTATTATTGTAATTAATGACCCATAATAGAAAAGAATATTCAAAATTCAATCTAAATATTGGAATTCAAGAAATTTAATAGAAAAATTTATATTATTGAATATAAAAATTAATAAAAACATTAAAAGTGTATTTAATTTTATTCTTTTTTTCTTTAAAATATTTATAAAATGTAACAAATTTTGATCTGAAAGTTTTCAATTTTTCATACTTTTAAAAACCATTTTCTAGGGGTACCGGGGGGAGGGGGGGTAATAAATATTTAACATACTGTCAGAAAATCTTCCATATAATTAGTGTTTAAAAAAGTTTTGTGAAAATTTACTTATTTATTGAGAATAATGAGTTTGAAAGTTCTCCCAATATTCATAAAATTGTACGTGGTAATCTTCTATTATATTAATACGATACCGAGAAAACTTCGTTCATCGTCGAACAGACTTCAAAGTTCACCTACTTTTTCCAATAGGTTACTTACAAAAATGTTCATTTTACCATGTTATTATAGTTTGTAACAATGCGCACTGGCACTATTCGTGTCAAACATGTTAAACTGAACATTTTTTTATGCACAACATATTGTTGCACATGCGCAGTAGTGCACCACAGCTGTGTAAACGTGCACACTACTTAACAAACATTTCACATGCGCAGTTGTTTTGTATTGCTGTTACACATGCGCAATCATGCACAGTGATAGTCACACATGAGCTCTAATTAAATTCAAATATTACGCATGCGCAGTGCGGTACTTTACCAGATAAGTACATTTTCAGTACATATAGCATACTTTTTTTAATAAGTGCGCAGTAAAAATCCGTTTTATTATTGCGCATGCGTAACACGGTAACATGATAACTGCACATGCGCAAAGGTACCTTTATTTAAAAAATTGGTTAAAATTGCTTTTTTTTTTTAATTATTATTGTAATTAATGACCCATAATAGAAAAGAATATTTAAAATTCAATCTAAATATTGGAATTCAAGAAATTTAATAGAAAAATTTATATTATTGAATATAAAAAATAATAAAAACATTAAAAGTGTATTTAATTTTATTAATTTTAATCTTTTTTTCTTTAAAATATTTATAAAATGTAACAAATTTTGATCTGAAAGTTTTCAATTTTTCATACTTTTAAAAACCATTTTCTAGGGGTACCGGGGGGGGGGGGGGGTAATAAATATTTAACATACTGTCAGAAAATCTTCCAAATAATTAGTCTTTAAAAAAGTTTTGTAAAAATTTACTTATTTATTGAGAATAAAGAGTTTGAAAGTTCTCCCAATATTCATAAAATTGTACGTGGTAATCTTCTATTATATTAATACGATACCGAGAAAACTTCGTTCATCGTCGAACAGACTTCAAAGTTCACCTACTTTTTCCAATAGGTTACTTACAAAAATGTTCATTTTACCATGTTATTATAGTTTGTAACAATGCGCACTGGCACTATTCGTGTCAAACATGTTAAACTGAACATTTTTTTATGCACAACATATTGTTGCACATGCGCAGTAGTGCACCACAGCTGTGTAAACGTGCGCACTACTTAACAAACTTTTCACATGCGCAGTTGTTTTGTATTGCTGTTACACATGCGCAATCATGCACAGTGATAGTCACACATTGGCTCTAATTAAATTCAAAAATTACGCATGCGCAGTGCGGTACTTTATCAGATAAGTACATTTTCAGTACATATAGCATACTTTTTTTAATAAGTGCGCAGTAAAAATCCGTTTTATCATTGTGCATGCGTAACACGGTAACATGATAACTGCACATGCGCAAAGGTACCTTTATTTAAAAAATTGGTTAAAATTGTTTTTTTTTTCATTATTATTGTAATTAATGACCCATAATAGAAAAGAATATTCAAAATTCAATCTAAATATTGGAATTCAAGAAATTTAATAGAAAAATTTATATTATTGAATATAAAAAATAATAAAAACATTAAAAGTGTATTTAATTTTATTAATTTTATTCTTTTTTTCTTTAAAATATTTATAAAATGTAACAAATTTTGATCTGAAAGTTTTCAATTTTTCATACTTTTAAAAACCATTTTCTAGGGGTACCGGGGGGGGGGGGGGTAATAAATATTTAACATACTGTCAGAAAATCTTCCATATAATTAGTGTTTAAAAAAGTTTTGTGAAAATTTACTTATTTATTGAGAATAAAGAGTTTGAAAGTTCTCCCAATATTCATAAAATTGTACGTTGTAATCTTCTATTATATTAATATGATACCGAGAAAACTTCGTTCATCGTCGTACAGACTTCAAAGTTCACCTACTTTTTCCAATAGGTTACTTACAAAAATGTTCAATTTATCATGTTATTAGAGTTTGTAACAATGCGCACTGGCATTATTCGTGTCAAACATGTTAAACTGAACATTTTTTTATGCACAACATATTGTTGCACTTGCGCAGTAGTGCACCACAGCTGCGTTTTGTGCAATTTACTCTTATAAATTATAGGTTTTACGCATTACATGGAACTTTTTTGTTTACACATTTTTCTACATTTTTTTACCTTAGAATAGTTAAAATGTCATTTATACTTCACATTTTTACAACTGCGCATGTTTTTTGTTCATAGAAAACTACTGCGCATGCTTTACTGGCATAGGAACCTATTGCGCATTACTATATACTTTACGCAATGTTTTTAACTTTTTTGTTAACTTGTTTCTCTATTTGCTTTGACAATTACATTTTTTGACATTAATTTTTCTTTGTTACTGTAACAAGTATCGTTCATAGGAAAGTACTGCGCATGCGTAACTGCCTTTTGGAGCTTTTGCGCATGTATAAGTCTGTTAAAAAGCTACTGCACATATGTTTTCATCTTTTATTATTATTACTTCTTTGTTTCTTGTTGTATTCGAAATATATTTTTTAGAACCTTTCTATTATATTGCTTTTTAAATTATAATTTTTTTATCAAGATATTTTTTAATTAGTTGTTTATAGATGCAATCGATTTTATGTATTTATACTTTTTTCAAACGCCTTTTTTTTAATGTTAGGAAGTTATAATTTGTTATTAATTAATATTTAGTATTATTATCATTATTACTGGCAATATTTTTTAAAACAATCTTTTTGAGAATACTAGATATTATTTTTAAAATAAAGCAAATAAAATTTTAAAAATTAATTTTATATTTCTAAAAAAAATTAATAATTAATTATAAAACAATT
Organism: Ganaspis brasiliensis; assembly: GCA_037103525.1. Taxonomy (NCBI): domain Eukaryota; kingdom Metazoa; phylum Arthropoda; class Insecta; order Hymenoptera; family Figitidae; genus Ganaspis; species Ganaspis brasiliensis. The sequence goes on along the minus strand of JAZKLR010000114.1, from coordinate 7,304,331 downwards.
TAAAAATATATATTATTATTACATAATACATATTACAATTTACTACTTTTTAAGTTATTCAATTATCATATTCTTTTAAAAATTGGCCGCATCGACTTAATATGAATTAGAATATAGATTATTAAAATTTATAAATTTATAGATTTATATATATGTTCAAGAATACATAAAGTAAAGAAATATATAAAAGAAATAAAAAACGAGCGAGCGTTAGCGAGCGAGGGTTGTTACGCTAGTCTATATAAACATCAAATGAAAGTCGCTGGCTCAAATCTATTCCCTAACATTGATATCAAGCTTAATGATTCTGGCCATGTTATCGAAATGACGGGTATGGATGCAAACATTCTGAACTTCATGGCAGAGGAAATGAATTTTTCATTTAAGATGATTACAGAAGGATATAAAAGTTTAGGGAGATTCAGTTGTAACGCAAGTAAGAGAAATGAACTGGCACGAATGCTATCTCAAAGAAAATTAAACTTTATTGTTAACAGTATGTTAGGAAAAGGAAATTGTGATCTTGATTGGGTGGAAGTCAGCAGACCAACTGATCAGGGTGGTCTGCGTTTAGTTGTGCCAATTCTTACGACAGAACCATCTACATCGATTATAACGGGAAGATTATTTCATATGATAATGGTAAACATCGTACTAATTGTCTTCGTGTTAATGTTGTCAAAAACTCTCAAACTTGATACTGATTTATGGCAACCTGCTCATCTAGTCCAAATGCTGTGTCAGTTTGTGGTACCAATAGAACCTCGAAAACTCGCAGACAGAATTGTCTTTGGATCAATGTTACTGACTTCAATGATTTTGTCCATGTATATCTACGAGGCTTGTACCGATCTGAGCATTAATCATGAAACAAAATTAATGATCGAAACTATGTCAGATCTAAATAACTCAAGATTCAAGATAAAAGTGTCGTCAGGTATAAAATATGCATTGGTTAGTGTCAATAATGGGTCGCTCTTTAATATATTACCGAAAATAGTAGAAATTGATGTTAGCAGTCTTGTACATGAATGTTTTGAAGTATTGGCAAATTATAAAAATGTTTGTTGCATCACTAACAGTTTAGCGACAGAATTAGCTGTTAATAAATACAGAGATCAACAAGGAAACCCTATTATGAAAGTCTTACAAGAAACTGTGTTTGATTCATGGAACTTTATATTTTTTGAACCTGGATCACCGTATGTTTCACGATTCGATGATGTTATTTTAAGAATGCAAGAGTCAGGTGTTCTTGATAAAATGAAGGTCAAGTGGCCCCATACTATCATCGACAATCCTGATGATGTTAGCAAACATGAAACTGAGAAGATTTCTGAAATGTTGCGATTATTTTTCTATGCTTATCTTATTGGAAACTTCTTGTCAATATTGGTATTTGTCATCGAGACGTTCATCTGAAAACATTTGTTCAGGTAAAATACATAAAATAACTTGAAACTCCCGTTATGGACGGACTGACAATTGGTTACAATTGGGAGTTTTGGTACTATATAATCGATGAACGTTTTTTACATTAAATTTATACAGATTTCTAGTTTATAAAATAACTACTTCTGTTTTAGAAGCTCTCATTGGTGGGCAGGTTTGCAGCTGAACGATATAAGCTGGAACAAAAATCCAAAGTTTTTCTGAATCTATGATAAATTTAGCTTGGAAGTACATAGCATTTTTAAAAAATGTTAATTTTTGCAAAAGTGGTGCTAAGTTGAAAAAAAAATTCGAATTTTAAAGACAAATGTTTTCACAATATCTGTTTAAAAATAACTAATTAATCTATTAAAATAAGGCTACATACTTCCTGGCAGTATTAAATAAAGAACTAAGAAGGTCCAGGTAGAAGTCAATCCATTAAGAATTGTGGGAGTTATCTTGACCACCGTACCTGAAAAATGTTGTTACGAGAAAAACGTGTTTAAAGTTTTATAACTTAAAAAGTTGTAAATAAAATGAGTTACAAAACCAATGTTTATAATTGAAATTATTTTCTATACCCCCTTAATGTATCGATTAAGCAAAAAAAATCGACTTTTTATGCGATCAAAGGTGTTACTCACCCTTAAGTAAATTTGACACTTTTCTTTTGTTTCTCTTGTGATTTAATTAAAAATCGTTGGATTTTGTAGTATGGCTGACAAAGTTTTTAATAAATTAAATTAATTGCTACCTCATAAAATATGACTTGTTATACCACCTAAATTATCGATTAAGATTTTTTGATACATTTCGACCTCAGAATGTCGAAATGATGTTTTTAAAAAATTTCAACAATTTTCCGAATTCAAATGAGTCCAATTTCTAAATGTTTTAAATTGAAAAGCTTTTAGTTGTAAAGTTCCCATATTAAAATGTTTTCAATTTCTAGTGATTGATATGATGATTGATAAAACAATTTTATTTGATAAAAAATTTAAAAAAAATCTTCCAAAATTTTTTTTTGACAGTTCAAAAGCATATTCTAAGATAAATCATTTGGTAATTCAAAAACGAAAATGGAACAATTGGAATATAGCTTTTAAAGTGTGTGAGTGTTAAAATTACGGTTTGACTCTATACCTCAGAAACCGTAATAGTTAGAACAATATTTTTTTTAAGAAATTGTAGGTTTCTTAGGGGACAAATTATGAAATGCATTTGAACCCGATCAACCAATTCTTAACTATATTTTCTTACATTTAAAAATGTTAAAAAATCGTTTTTAGCAAAATTGTATATTTATTTTTAAAAATAAAAAGTCAAAGTGTAAGTATTTTTTTAACTACGATTGAACTATAATAACCCTCTAATGCAATTTTATCAAATGTTTTAGCTGTTAGGAGATCTTAGAATACAAATTATAAATTTTCGAAAAAATATTTTTTTGAAGTTTTTTTTTGACTCATTTTGAAGACAATTCAGTAACTTGCATCATTTGACATATTTAAGATTTCTCTGCGACTTATTAATCAAAACTTTTCTACGCTTTCTAGAATCAACAGTATTTTTAAATTTAGTTTTTAGGGTTTTTTGTTATTTTTTCAGAGAATTCATCTGATTTCTTAGTGTTTATATATGTGTACCTCTGCATAAAAAAGGCTTACTTGGCACTATTGGATTTATCTGTATGACCATATTTTTAATTATATTTTAAACATTTTGAGAGGTCTTGGGCCCTTTGAGATGAAAGATCAATCTTTAAACATTATCTTCTATCAGAATAAGAAATATATAATTTTAATAAATACAAAATCACTTAAAAATGTGAAAGAATTTTTTAAAACTTAGTTACAGTAGTAAAGCAAGAAAAATACACACAATTTGAGTTACAATGTTTTTTATTTTTGGACTGGAAATTCTTGGAAACCTTAATTCGAAACCTTTCGAATTATTGACTCAGAACTCTTGGAATAACTTGAAAAACTTTTCGAATTGCTAACTTGATACTTTTTAAATCACGGTCTCCAAACTTGTTGAATCTTTAACTAAAAACTTTTCAAATCCCTATATTTATATTGTACAAGTCTCTAATTTTATGTAGTCTATTGTTCAAAAATACAAACATTATGCAGAAAATCTTCTGGCCCTACACCTGAGTCCCTTTTGGCTCAATATCTCCTGAATTTCATTTAAAGTTCGTTTCTTCGTTTCAGGAATTAAGGCCAAGCAGGAGAATAAAGCTTAAAAACATGACACAGCAAAAATTGAATACATGATTGATTCTCTGTATGAGACACTATAATGGAAGATTACTCTCAACATCAGAATAAGTTAAAATTCGATCATTTAAAATTTGTCCACCATATTGGATTCGACATTTTTAATTTTTTAAAACTGATTTCCAATTCTTTTTCAACAACCTCAGAAACTCCTCAACAACAATTTTTAAATAAAGTTAACGAATTTAAAAAAAAAGGTTATCAGACACATTGGATCCACCATGTTGATTTTTTGAAAACCTAGTTTAAATTCGCTATCAGAATCCCCAAAAACCCCTCAATAGCAGGTTTCAAATAAATCTAACGATTATTTAAAATTTCATTTACCATATTGGATCAGACAATTTGGATTATTGAAAAAAAATTTCAAATTCGGTATCAGGTACCCCAGAATTGTGAGTTATACATGAATCTGACGATTTCTAAAATTTTTATCCACTATTTTGAATTTTGGTAAACCAACTTTAAATTCTTTTTTGGCGACCCCAAAAACTCCTGAATAACAAGTTTCAAATGAATCTGTCGATTTAAAAAAAAAATCGTCTGCCATATTGAATTTTTGAAAACTTATTTGAATTCGGTCTCAGCTACCCAAAAACTCCCGAATCTTCTATGGCCAATTGAATTCTAGAATCAACGGGATTAAAAAGTATTAAATATTTCAGAGATTTTAGTTTTTGGTGCACAAATCAAACAATCATCAATGTAGAGAAAATAAAAAATAAAATGTAATGAAATAAGATAATCTTGTGTTTTTAATTACCATAAAGTTATGATAAATGCATGACTCGGCGTGGAACATGCGTGACAGAAAGTTTTGATAATTCATACATAATAAAGACAATTTGTGCTTACCGGGATAATCACAATAATAAAAATAATAAAAGGATAACTTTATCTTTAATAATTTATAAAAAATGTAATTTAAAAATGTAATTTAATAATTTTATGTTTATTGTTATTAAAATTGTTAAATTAATGTTGGTTTTATAACATAATGATTGTACGTTGCTGCTGTCATGTCGGGTTGACATAAAATAAATTTTCAATTACGACAATTGGAAATTGATAACGTATATTAAAACTAATAACGTTATAGTTGTTTAGACCTAAGATTTTAGAAATCTCAATAGTCTAATGTTCGTAACCTTCAGTAAATTTTCACTGCTTCTTCGCAACTGTATCCTGTGGTAAGTGAGAACAATATGACAAAAGAAAATAGTAACACAATTTTAATAAATTTAATTAAAAATCGTAAAAATTTAGAATGGGAATATAGACAAGAATTACAGGGCAGTAATATTCCAACGTTCCTTATAATTTCTGCGGAGTAAAATAAAGGGGTGCAAAAGTAAAACTTGTAGATTTTAATATTATTAATAAATTATTGTATTTTAACATACTTGCGTTAAAAATAGATAGTTATTTGTTAAAACTACCTTGTTTTTCGAACTGAAATACTTCGGAAATACAGGGTGTGAATATAATTTCTTTGATTAAAAATGCATAAAAATAATTATATTTTAAGAGAATTAAGAATTAGGAATATTTCTTGAAAATATATAAAAATTTAGTAGTTGAATTTGATTAAGAAATGAAAAATACTTTCTTTTAAATGTAGAAAATTAATGTTGGAAAATTGAATTAAGGTAAAATTTTACCTTACACGATGTTTCTAGATTAATCTAAAAACATTAGAAAACATAGTCTAGAATCATATTTCTGACTGTTGTACAGTCAAGTCTAAGTTTGGCGACTTGTGCCTTATTATTTTGAGCTTACATTCTGTAATCAAACGAAGCTTTTATTTCATTTAATTTTTTTTTTATTCTTTTATTTAATTTGAAGAAAATAATTTCTCTGGTTTTTGTTGAAAACTTAATTTTATGTTTACTCAATGTTAAATTTTATTATTTTTCAATTAATTATACTCATGTGAATGAACAGAAAATTTTTTATTTTGTTTCACATTGATTTTTCAAAACTGTAGACTGCATGCAGCGGAGGCCCTAAAACAAGAATTGTTTGACACGAACGGCTCACATGGCGCCATTTCGCAATAATTTTGAATAGAAGAAATTTTTTTTGTAAGCTTTAAAAGATGCCTGCAAACATCCATGAATATAATTAGTCTTAAACTTTTCTTTCCACCAAAAAGAAAATCGCAAAAAACGTTTAATTTTAGCATCCTACAGTGGCTTAACCCCTTAATCATATTGTCCAATTAAAATAACTAAAAAAATTTTAACTAGATAGATATATAGTAACTATACCCAGATCTTTTTTTTAGTGCATTCTAAAACTATATTAAAACATTTACCGCAGGCGAAACTGCTATATGGTAGATAACAATTCCAACAATGGATAACTTTAAATAATTACGAAATAAACTATAAATTTCAATCATAATAATGACTGAACTTTTAAGCAAATAATATTTATTATAAATTCCTAAGATTTGTTTCCGTATAATGAAGAATTTTTAAAAATATTTAAAGTTATCTACTGTTGGAATGGGGATCTTCAGTTTTTAACATAGAAATTAGTTCGTTTAACTAAAGCGAATTTGCATCGTCTCAATATTAAAAAAATATTAATAAATTACCAAAAATTTAACAGGTAAAAATAATTTGGCGTTTTTCCTCCTTTTCTTTTTTATTTTCGTTTTTCTTCATTGACGTTTTTCTTTAATATCTATATGACATTTTATAAATTATTATTTAATTACAAACTATCATTTAACGCTAATTATTATTTTACTTATTTATAAATTAATTATTAATTATTTGAGAAACTTCTACTAGAGAATATTTGAAATTTGCAAATATGTTTTAGAGATAAATGTTTAAATCGATAAAAACGAAGGTTTCATAGATGGAAAACAGATTAAGACTTGCAACTATTAAAACAATTTTGTTTCGTTGTAGGCACGTTGCTTCGCTATTAAAAATTTTCCTTTTTTGAACACAAGTATTGAACAGTTTTATTTTTTAAAAAGACACGGAACAATGTGCAATCAAAAATTTTTTTAATAAGTTATTTTCAAAACTTTGGTTCCGTTTTTTTAAACAGTCAAATGGTTATTTGTTATTTGAATGTCAATTAAAAGTAGTATTTACAAAAACTAGGTAAAAATTTACTCAAAATCTAAATAAATGTAGAGAGTGTCATTCGTTTTCAAAGTCGAAAAATTTGTCACTTATGAAGTGAAATTTCCAGTTTTTAATATATTAAAGTATTTTTTCAAACACCAATAATATTTTTTTATCAATATTCGATCAGTTTAAATTGTTTATCTCACCGTTCTACTTATCGTACCTATTTTATTTTGTTTTGCTTGTTTTTTTTCCATAAAGTGAACTTATGTATAACATATAATAAATATCTACTTATAATAAGCTAATTGCTACTTTTTCAGATTCAGAGAGTAATTTATAAAAATCAATAAAGATAAATTTATTGAGAAAAATTAATCGAGACGATTTCTGCAAATAACCTAGAAGAATTATTTGTGACTAAAAACTTAAGAAAAAAGTTACGATGTAAGTATTTTATTTTTTTTATTTTTAGAAAAATTGAGCTATTAGCGAACACTCTAGCGAAACTTTATATAAAATTATTAACACTTTAAAAATCGACAATTTTGAAAATCTTGATTCTTAATAATTTTATTTTTATATATTTTCTTGCAAATTTTAATATATTTTCATCAACTTGTAGGCGATTTAATTAAAATTCATTTTTTAAAATTGAATAAACTTAAAATTTGAAAACTTCAAGAGTGACTAAAATTTCTATCAATAAATGTTTTGACTAATTATTAAATGATTAAACGAACTTTTCTGTAAGTGAAGTTCTATCATAATTGTATGAAGCGCCTCTTCTGACGAGATTATATTGTACTACCCCTTCCAGTGTCTCACTAGCGCCACACTTTTTAAAGAGAATAGAAAAGATAAACTACTAACTGAAATCTTACGTTATCGACTTGCCTTTTCTCTAAATCCTGTTCATTCCTTCAAAGTATTCCCGTAATATATGGGATTCTATTTATAGAATGACGGGTTTATTTATTTGTCTATTTATCTATTTTAAATAAAAATAAGGGTAAGAAACATCTCCTCAGAAGAGGCGCTTCATACAATTATGATAGAACTTCACTTACAGGTAAGTTTGTTTAATCATTTACTTGTATTTCGCGCCTCTTCTGAGGATATTATATTGTAGCTGTTTAAAGATCCTTACGGCAATTATTTCTAGCAAAGTGAGTAATCAATCTTTATTATAATTTTTGTAACATTGTGTATTACAGATCTGTTTGATTAATAAACATAATACAAAACGAGATTATAATAGAAACAAACTTATTCTAAAACAGACAGCGCAAACAAGTTTCGATCGTCTACTACATCTTTTTTATAAAACTTCGCAAATGTCTTTGACTTTTCGGTCCACCCTGTGGTTTTTAAAATAGTTTTTACATTAACACCTCCCCTGAATCCCGCTGAAGTAGCCGCATGACGAGTGCTATAGGCACTAAAAACCTCAGTATTTATTCCGCTTTCAGTCAACACATCCTTTACCCAGCGACTCATTGTTTGTGTAGTGATCGGTTTGTAAGGCTTCTTGAAAGATAACAAGAACTGCTTATTTTCACCCCTTATTAAACTAGTCCTTTTTATATAATCTTTAAGAGCTAAAACCGGACAAATAAGACTATCCTCATTAAAGAAAGAAAGAAAGAAGGTAGGCTGAGGTCTATTATTTTTTGAAGTCTTGATTTGTTCTGGAATCTTAATTTAAATTCCGTTTTCGTTTTCATTAACATTCCTAACATCTGTCGCTAATAGGGTTTGAAGACGATGTCCCGTTACTAAAGCCAACAAAGTTGCTATTTTCAATTAAAGTTTTTCTAAATTTAAATCGCTATTTGGTCCCTACTTTGAAATAAAATCTAAAACCATCTTTGGATCCCATATCGTATTATATTTGGGTCTAGATGGTCGCAATTTCGATACACCCTTAAAAAATCTTTTAACTCTGTCATCTTCAGCTAATTCTGTTCCGTACATTAACGCGATTGCTGATCTAAAGGAGTTTAAAGACCCATAGAACATTCCTTTTTTATACTCAGCAGTGAGAAAATCCAAAATGTTTTGAATTGAACCACGAAAAGGATCAATATTTTCAAGACCACAAAACTCCCACCATTTTTTCAATCCGCAATCGTACTGCTTCTTTGTTGCATTCGATAATGAAGAAAGCATATCATCCGCCGTTTCCGCTGAAACTTGTTTCATTTCGAACGCTTGCTTGACAACACTTTCGAAACCAGGGTAAGCGTCTTCCACATTGGATGCGGTTTCCTGTTAATTGATTGGAGAAAATTAATATTTGGTTTAAAATATAAGGGTTTAGAAACTGACAATTCTACAAACAATGGAAACCAGGGCTGAGCTGGCCAATAAGGTACAACTAACATTCCCTTCGCGTTTTCAAATTTAATTTTTTGTAAAACTTTTAATATTATAGAAAAGGGTGAAAATGCGTAAAAGAAAGATTGTTTCCATTTTAGAGTGAACGCATCTACAGCATAGGAATCGGGATCTCTTTTCCAAGAAACGTAACGACTACACTTGGTGTTCGACCTTGATGCGAAGAGATCTATCTGTGGTTGACCAAATTTTTTAAGGATCTTATCAAAAAACTTCTGGTGTAACGCGTATTCCGTTTCCAATTGGCCGTATCAAGGCCACAAACCAAGAAGAAGAAGAAGAAGAAAAAGAAGAAGGTTCTAGCTTTCTTAACTCAAAATCTGCATCTTTGTTTTCTTTGGACGCTATGTATGATGCAAATACCCACAGATCTCTCTCTTCACACCAGATCCAAATTTCTTTTGCAAGGTTATTTAGCGGAGGAAATTGAGCACCACCTTTTTTATTTATATATGCAATGGCCGTGGTGTTATCCACTCTTAACAGTAAATCTTGGCCTTTTAATTGCTTTGCAAAGCATTTAAGACCCATTATGAATTCCAAACTGTTAATGTGCTCTGTTTTTTCCTCATCTGTCCAAAAACCATGAGTACGCATTTCATCGCAAGCAGCTCCCCAACCTGTGGGAGACGCATCTTTAAAAATTTTAAGACAAGGATCGAAACACGTAATAGAAATAACTGCTTTTGGAATATTTAGTTTCCACCAATCAAGATCGGGACGTGAAATATTTGTCAGCGAATTCATTGCTTCAAAATCGTCATTATTTTCTCTAAGAGACAAAAATCTCTCATATTCAAAATTTTTATTGTATACCCGACCGTATTTCAATATACAACAACAAAAACGTAATGTTCCAATAAATGCTGCAAATTCCCGAATCGTGCACTGTTCTGTAAGTTTAATTTTTCCAGTTTGCGAAATAACTTTAAATTTTTTGTCTGCTGGAAGCTCGACTGTCATGTTTTCTGAATTATAACTTAATCCTAAATATTTGCATTGAAGTGAAGGTTCAAGATTACTCTTTTTTAGATTAATAACAAAACCTAACTTATTTAAAAGGGAACACGTTATCTCAATATTTCGTTCGCATTCAATTTTCGTTTTTCCAAATAAAAGCTTGTCATGTAAATAAATTACAGACCGTAAACCCAATGCCCTTAAATGAGAAATGACGGATTTCATTATTTTAGTAAAGGTATAAGGAGCTGTACTTAATCCGAAGGGCATGCAGGTGTACTCGTAAAGTTTCCCGAGAAAAACAAATCTTAGATATTTTCTATCATCTTCCGCGACTGGAATTAAATGATATGCATCTTGCAAATCAAGGGTTGCCATGAAGCAACCAGGACTTATTAATTGTCGAACCGTTTTATCGTCTTCCAATTTAAAATGCTCGGTTTTTATAAATTTATTTAAATTTTTTAGATTTAAAATAAGACGATATGACCCGTCTGGTTTTGGAACTACAAAAATTTTTGAAATAAATTGATCCTTGCAAGGATCAACTATTTGAATGGCCCCCATTGCCATTAAGTCATTGATTTTTATATTTATTATATTAATTTCATGATCCGACCATTGGGTTTCTTTAGGCACACTGAATTGACACACTTCCAACGCAAAAGACGTTTTTAGTAGGAGACATTCGCTCCCATTCTTTAACAAAATATTTTAACCGCCCTGCATGCTTTACCTGAATTAATTGCGTTTCCTTTTGTACGTCTTCTTCACTGGACCTTGGTAATTCTGCTTCTGGCCGCGAGTTGTAAAATTTTGCCCGGTTTGTGGAAATGAACGTCTCTAAGGTTGACGACGAACCGGGCCCTTCAAGTTTTTTGGAAAATTGTTGTGTTGCTGCTTTTTCATTTTTAAAGCTACACTTGATGTAGCTAAAGCTTTTGACGTCTTTACTCGATCCTCCAAATTTTCTCCAAATAGCCATTCACCTACTTGAGTGGAATTTAGTGTTTCTCGCAAAGAAGCATCAATGTTTTTTAAAATGAGATTTCTACGAATTGCTGATTCATTAAACTGAAGGTCAGAGAATATTCTGAGCAAACTGCTCACAATTCCTAGCATTTCGAGTTTTTTCTCATTTTCCAGAGTGAACGCCAAAGATGCTAAATTAATTAATCCTTCAAGACCAGCATTAATTTTCTGTTGTGTTTCGGTTATACGTAAATCCCTTTTTATAACAGCATCTTGTAAGGCAGCTTTTACTTCAGCGTTTATTTTAGGTGGATCTAGAAACAAACAGTTTTTTGGTGGTGGAAATTTAGCCAACAAAACTTTCTTTTCCTCCTCTGGTAATCCTTTCTTGATAATTTCCTGTATTCTGACCACCAAATCCTCATTAGCTTTCAGTGTTAAAACTCGATCTGGATCAATTCGATTGCCAATAACTTTTAGCTCTTCTGCCGAAAGCGATTTGGCTGGAATTACCTTTTTTGATTCAGGAATTTCTTTTGACGCAGTGTTTTTTCCCGAATCAAGAATTTGTTCGGTATTTGTTTCTTGCCCTGTTTTCTCTGCAACAACTATTGGACTATTTTCTGACACATCTTTTGATTTTTCCGTGTTGGATGGAAGTTCTTTTCCACGTGCATCTTGGTCCCTTGCAGAGGAACACGATTGCATTTGTCCATGTTCGATTCCCATATTTGTTTGGGTTCATCATACTCATTGCCTGAATAGGATTCGTCTGTATATGATTTCTGACTTTCAGCGTCGGTCCCGTAATGACGATAACGATCATGATAACTATCGCTTGACGAACTTCGATCTCTATATTTTTTTCTTGACGACCTTTTAGAATGACGATCTTCATAACCTCCTAAAATTAAATATTTTATTTCGCTGACAACTTTGTAATTAAATTCAATTTCTAAAGAGACTAATAGTTCTTAAAATAATAATCATTTATGTGCAAACAGTTGCAGACTGTTTATACACAGAACTATTTTGTTATATTATACTGATCGAATGTGGGTTTAAGCAATATATTCTCCGTAAGTGAGAAAATACATAAATTAAGGAAAAAATAGACAAACATCTTGCAAGATGCTGTCTAATGTCTCTTATTTTTAGAAATTTATATTCCTGAAACTGTCTCTTTGTACACAAACGGTTGCAGACCGATGTAACAGACAGGCTCCTCGCCCTTTTCAACGCTCAGTTGCATTTTTAGATAAAATTAATAAAATTTACTTTAACTTTACACTATATTGAATTTTATTTTTATATTCCCAAGTAAAACAAAATACTTAACAATTTTAAATAAAATATCCGATAATGAATTAGACCACGTGGTCAACATAACCTCAATATTCAACTTACTTCTCTTTCCCGATTTCCGTAATCTATTTTCCATTTTTTCTTGAAAACGACGCATTTTTCTCCTCATCCACTCGTCATCACTTTCTTCTGTCGAACTAGATCTACTTCTTTTATGTTTTCCCATTTTATTTAAAACGAACTTTGCAAATTTGTGTGGTAACGCCGTGACACACCAAAAAAGAATGAACAGGATTTAGAGAAACGGCAAGTCGATAACGTAGGATGCCAGTTAGTAGTTTATCTTTTCTATTCTCTTTAAAAAGTGTGGCCATAGTGAGACACCGGAAGGGGTACTACAATATAATCTCCTCAGAAGAGGCGCGAAATACAATTCACAATTTAAAGAAAATTACAAAATGACGAGAATAATTTAATATTAAAAAAAAATAATTGAAAAATGCGCAAAATAATTGACTATTGAAAAAGGAATGCGAAAACTGTCGAGAATAATCTATAGCAAAACAAAGCAATTAAAAAAGTTAAAGAATAATTATAAAATTTAAGGAGATTAATTGTAAATTAAAACCGGTTGAAAATTATAGAAAAAATTGTAGACTCATTTACACTGTAATTTACCTATATCACTTGCTTAAAATAAATAATTATTATAAATTATATTATTAGAGTCTACTTTCATAAGAGTTAATTTAACTGTATTGACAGAAAATAAATTAATTAAAATATAGTTTACCCTAAAATATTGAACTGAAATTTCCATACACTCAAATTTTTAGTAAATTAAAAATTAATTCTATTAATATAATATAACTAAACATTTAAACTTTTAACAATTTTAATTTTTTTATAAATATAAATTTTATTTAATTTCAAATTCCATTAGACCCAATTTTCATTGATTCAAATTATAGTCTAAATTATTATTTTCAAAATTTTGACAGAATAAAGCTTTAATATACAATGAAATTTTTTTTTATATTTAGAAGTTTTTATATAATGGTTAATGGTAAAAATAATTTAAATATGCATTATTAGATTTTAAAAATATGTACAGTTTATAACAGTTCAAATTTAAATTAATTGAAATTTTTATTATTTAAAATTTAAACTAATTTAAAAAATTAAATATAAGTCTTAAGACTTTAACAAATAAAAATTTTGAAATTATTGAAGTGTAAATAAATTTGAGTCAACATTTCGTTGAAACTGTTTTAAGTTTGGAACTATTTTAAATTTGGAAAAATTAAAACTTGAACTGTTAGAACTTTTGAAGAATAGAAATAATCCTCAATAGAAATTTAAAACTAAATTTTTTATTTATTTTTCTTATTTTTTTTTCTTTTCTAAATATAAAATTGAAAAATTCGTGCTCTTTTAAATCATTTTTTATTTACTTTCACTTATTTGTTTATTTCTTGAAGTCGGCAGCCATTTTAATTTCCATAGAATAAAAGTTATATTTATCTAGAAGTTTTTTTAAATTACAAATTTCATTGAATTATTCATCTTATTTGTACTTGCAAAAATGTATAGTTGTAAATGACCAGAAACAATTCAATGTTTTTCAATGTTTATGTTGCTATTATTTTCAACAGTTTTCAATATACAATTATTCTCTTTAAATTTTATAATTATTCTTTAACTTTTTTAGATATTTTTTTCTGTTGTCGATCATTCTCGACAGATTTAAAAATTTTCTTTCAATTATAATTTTTTTCCTCATTTCTAAATTATTTTCTTTAATATTTAATTAGTTTTATCATTTTGTAAACTTTTTTTCAATTATCAATTATTTTATTGAAATTTCAATACAGATATTCAATTTTCATTTATTTTTTACAATTTTTTTTATAATTTTCATCAGTTTTTAATTTACAATTTATTATTCTCCTTCAATTTTATAATTATTTATTAATTAAAAAAAACATTTTTAATCCCGATTATTCTCACCGTTCTTCAATTTTTTTTCAATTGTTAATTATTTTTTTTAATAGTTAATTATTTTCGTCACATTGTAATTTTATTCTTTAATTCTCAATTATTTTCTTGATATTTTCATTTAATTCTTTAATTTTTAATTTATTTCTTTAATTTTTAATCATTTTCTTTTCTTCAATTTTTTGCCATCCTGATGTTAAATTAGATCTATTTACTTCAACATTAAATACATTTCTTGCGAGCACTTGGATATATATTAAGTCATTACGTGATTAAGAGTCTTAAACAATCGCCTATATCTTTAAATTTCTTTAGATATTAAATTTTATATTACATTCATTACAATCTGTATATGTGACGCCGCGCGAGAAAAGGGACCTATCGCCTGAAACGTTAATTTTACAGGGCGAGCGTTAGAAGTTGCAGCAATGCATTGCGACCAATATAGATTCTTACGCTTCATGCTTAATAACTCAAAAAGTAATTGATGGAAACAATTTCTGATTTTTTCAAATGAAAGAGCGACTAAAAAGCTACCTTTTGGCATAAAAAAATGAAAATTGATATTTTTTGCGATAGGTCCCTTTTCTCGCGCGGCGTCACATATTTTGTTTGCATCCCTTTTAATGGTCCTCATTGGACTGCAGGGAGTTATACTTAATAAATAAATAAATAAATTCTCAAATAATTTCTTTAATTTTCAATTATTTTTATCGATTTTTCATTAATTCCTCAACATTTAATAATTCTTTTGAAATTGCAATACAAATCCTCAGTTTCCAATTGATTTTTTTAATTTTTATTTACTTTCTACAATTTTTTCCATAATTTTTATCAGTTTTCAATTGACAATTTATTTGTAATTTTTATTTAAATTATCAATTACTATTTCTTGCAATATCCATTCAATTCTTAAATTTCCAATTTATTTCTTTAATTTTTAATTATTTTCTTCAATTCACAAATATTATTGTTAATTTTCAATTATTTTTATCAATTTTCAATTTATTCCTCAATATTCAATATTTCTTGTATTTTATTTTCCAATTCTTTTTTTCATTCATAAAAATTGTTTTGAAATTTCAATTCAATTATTGAATTCTAGAATAATTCTCTTTAATTCTAAGTTATTTTCTTCTTATTTAAATTCCGTTTTTCGTTTTTTTTCAACTGTTAATTATTGTTTTTAACAGTTAATTATTTTCGTCAATATTTAATTACTTTTGTCATATTGTAATTTTTCTTTAAATTATCAATTATTTTCTTTAAATCTCAAATATTTTTGTTAATTTTTAATTATTTTTATCGATACTCAATTAATTCCTCAATATTAAATAATTCTCGTATTTTATTTTTCAACAATTTTTTTCATTCATAAAAATTGTTTTAACATTTCAATTAAATTATTCAATTCAAGAACTATTCTTTTCAATTCTAAGTTATTTTCTTCATATTTAAATTCCATTTTTAGATTTTTTTTCAATTGTTAATTATTGTTTTTAACTGATAATTATTTTCGTCAATATTTAATTTTGGATATTGTAATTTTTCTTTAAATTATCCATTATTTTCTAAAAATTTCGATTTAATTTTTAAATGTCCAATTATTTTCTTCAATTCTCAAATATTTTTGTTAATTTTCAATTATTTTTATAGATTCTTAAATAATTCCTGAACATTAAATAATACTCGTATTTTATTTTTCAATTATTTTTTTCATTCATAAAAATTGTTTTAAAATTTTAATTAAATTATTTAATTCTAAGAACTATTCTCTTTAATTTTAAATTATTTTCTTCATATTTAAATTTCACTTTTCGATTTTCAATTATTTTCTTTAATGTTAGGAAATTATAGCCTTTTATCTATTACTTTTTTTGATTATCATTATATAGCTGTTCATTTATTTTCTCTATTTTTAATTCCATTCTTCAATTTTTATTTCCACTCTTCAGTTTTTAATTTTTTTTTTCTATATTCATTAATTCTCGTCTTTTTTCAATAACTAATTTAAATTATTTTTATATATTCCATAAATTTTAATTCCATCCTTCAATTTTCAATAATTTTTTTCAATTTTAATTTTTTTTTCGATTTTCAGTGACGTTGTTAAAAGTGCAATTATTTCCAACAATTATTCTTATAACTTTCCTAATCTCTCAATTTGCAATTGTTTTCTTTAAATTTAATATTTCTTGTTTAATTTTTACAATTATTTATTTCAGTTGTCTATTAATCTAGTTATTTTTTGAATTTTGTTTTCAATTGAAAATTATTTTCGTCATTTTTCACATGTATTCTTCAATTTTTTTTTTACTTTTAATTATTATCTTAAAATTTTATAATTATTCTTTGATTTTTTTAATTATTTTGTTCGGTTGTGTATTAATCTAACCATTTTTTGAATTTTGTTTTCAAATGTCTATTATTTTCGTCATTTTGTAATTTTTTTTCAATCATCAATTATTTTTGTCCAATTTTAATTTAATTCTTAAATTTTCAATACATTTCCTCAATTATCAATTTATTTTCTTCAATTTCAATTATATGTCGGTTTTCGATAATAAAACTTTTTAAAATTTAATTATAATTAATAAGATTATAAGAATATGTGTAAATTTTAAATTCAAGTATAATGTTATATTTTAAATATAATGGCGAATTTCGCCAAATTAAAAATACTGTTTTAATTGTTTTACAATTTGTGATATTTTGTAACGAAACGTGGTGGTATTACTTAAAATATCATTAGGAAGGTCTCTCTGTCCCGAGTTTTTTTTTAATTTTGTCTCAAAATTAATTTTTAAAAAATTTTTGATTTTTAGAATATTTACCAAAATTAATTTCAGGCCAAAATATGTTTGATTAAAAAACGATTAAAAATTTAAGTGAAATTTGCAACATTTTTTATCAACAGAGAAGAAAATTCTATTTCTTTTTACAAAATTCTGACAAAATTACAAAACTTTACTATTTAATTATTCTGTTATAGAATCACCTTCAACCTATATTCTAAAATTTTCAGATATTTGAACCACTGAAAAAATGTATTCTTTTTTTAAAAATATTAATTTTTTTGCTTCTATTTAAAAAAAAATATTCCTTATATTGTTTTTATTTCAAGAATATAATATTCTTTTAAATTAAACATATTCTCAAATCAAACCTTTATTCTTATAAGCAAATCGGAAAATATTCTTAATATAAGAATTTGCTTCTTATTTCAATAAGATTATATTCTTAAAATAAGAATAATTTATTTTTAAATAGGTTCTAGAAAATACTCTTAAAAGAAGAATGTATTTCTTTGAATGCAAGAAGTTTTTAAAACAATAAAATGAAAAAGATAACTAAAATTTGTATTAGGTATATCTTTCACTTTCTGTTTCTTTTTTGTAATTTATCGTTTTATTACAAAGTAATTTATTAAATTTTAAATTCGCATTTTGAAAACAATTCAGATGTGCATAATTAAATTCTATACTCTTTAAATCTGAATTATTAAATAATTAATAATTTAATAAAAAACCAGTGAACGAGTTTTCTCTATTCTAATTAGATAAAAATAAGTAATTAATAGTCGAATACTAACAGTATAGTAGTCAAATTTTATTGATTAATGATAAGAAATGACTAAAATATTTAATAGACAGAAAGTGACTAATTTATTTAGATGGTTTAATGGAACTTCAGAGTTACTTTGTCTAATTAAATTAGAAATTATGTACTAAATTATTAGTATAAGTGCTATATAATATTGAAAACAATTTTTCACTCTGAAAATATAGTGGCTTTTTTATATAAGAGAATATTAAAACTCGTTTATTTTAGAACTACGAAAATGGAGTTATGCTCTTTTGCCTTTCTGACACAGATTTGAAACTTGCAAATATGTTTTAAAGAAAAAAATTTAAATCGATAAAAACGAAGGTTTTGTAGATGGAAACACAGAATAAGACTTTTAAGTAATAAAGCAATTTTGTTTTGTTGTCAGCACGTTTCTTCGCAACCGAAAATTTTCCTTTTCTGTTTTAACACACGTCTGGAACAGTTTTATTTTGAAAATAGAAACACAGCAATGTGTAATTTAAATTCATTTATTTTCAAAACTTTAATTACATTTTTTTAAACAGTCAAATGGTTATTTAAATGTAAATTTAAAATAGTTTTTAGGTATGAAAATTAGGTAAAAATTTATTCAAAATTTAAATAAACGTAATAAATTTCACTTGTTTCCTAAGTGGACAAATTTGTCACTTATGAACTCTCTAAATATGAATTAGTCAAAAATAACTAATTTTTAAGCAAAAACTAAGTCACTATTATTTACAATTAGTTATTTCTTACTAATTGCTGAAACAAAAGCTCAGCCACGATTTGACTAATAATTATTTATTTTTAACTAATTCAGATTTAGAGAGAAGTGAAATTCTCACTTTTTAATATATTAAAGTAATTTTTGAAATATCAATAATATTTTTATATCAATATTCGATTAGTTTAAATTGTTCCTCTAACGATTCTATACTTTTCGTATTTTCATATCGTTCTGTTTTTGTTTTTTTTTCATAAAGTGACGTTATGTATATTAGCTTAATTGTTACTTTTTCAGATTCAGAGAGTGGTTCATGAAAATCAATAGAGATAAATTGATTGAGAAAAATTAATCGAGACGACTTCTACATGTAATCTACAATAATTATTTGAGGCTAGAAAATTAACAAAAAAAGTTAAAATGTAAGTATTTTCTATTTTTTTCATTTTTTTGAAAACACATCGATAAAGCTATTATATCGATCACTCTAGTGAAACTTCATCCAAAGTTATGTGAAAGAAGTTAGCAAAAAATGTACCAAAAATTGTGCCAAATTGTGCTAATTTTGTGCCAATTTGTGAGGCAAAACATTTTTTAAAAAACTTAAAATTAGGGGTAAAATTTGAAAAAATATTTCTGAGGGGTAAAAGTGCTATTTTTAAATATCTGTAATATAAGATCACAACAATTTGTGACGTCAACAATATTTTAAAAACCGTCCCAAAAGTCAATTTAAAATTTTGAGCATTACAAAATAATTTACTTAGTCTTAAAAATAAAAAATAAAAGAATAACTATTTAGTACTATTATAAAGCAAAAAAAAAATATTATTAACCTTATCATTAACAACAATACTTTGGACATTAATCACTTTTGTTGGGAATTTTGAGAATTTTCGGGACATACCACATTTTACAAATATTCAAACTTACAAAAATTGAAATTTTGTCAAAATAAATTTTGTGCTACCTCAAGTAAGCCTAGCACATAATTAAACTCCTTTAAAAAATTTCACTAATGTCAAAATTTTGGGCATTATTTTTTGGGGGGGGGGGGAACTTAAAACATTCTTCAAAATTGAAAACTATAGAAATTTTAATTTTAGCATAACAACTTTAGTGACAGCTTAAATATGCTAAAAATTAAATTTCTAAAATATTTCAATGTTAAAGAATGTCTTAAGTCCCAAAAAAAGTGAATAATGACCAAAGTATTGTTGTTGATGATAAGGTTTATAATTTTTTTTTTTTTGCTTTATACTAGTACTAAAAAGTTTTTTTTTTATTTTTCATTTTAAAAACGAAATTATTTTGTAAGGCCCAAAATTTTAAATTTACTTTCAGGACTTAATTATGCGATTTTTAAAATAAAGTTGTCGGTACAAATTGTTGTGATCGTTAATACGTTTAGCACAATATTTTTTATTTGGAAAAAATAAATTGGCATTTAAGAAAAAAATTTATTTCAATTTTCTCAAAACTTTTTAAAATTACTCTATTTCTTTTTGTGGCACAATAATCTGTGTGTTCAAAAGCTTATAGCACAATTTTTGTTTATTTGAAAAAACATGGAGTTGCCAACTTCTTTCACATCAGCCTGGAGCAAGGGCGGCGACTTGTGCATGGTACGTCTGCAAATTCCATAGAAAAATTAGTTAAATAATTTAACTAATTTAACATTGAAGAAAATAATTAAAACTGAAAAAAGTTTTATTGAAAAAAACTAAAGAAAAGAATTGAAACTTGCGAAATTGAATTGAAAAATTGAAAAATAATGGAATTAGTTAGAAAATGAAGAAAATTTTTGAAAAATGATAAAAATAGTTGACAATTGTAACAAGTAATTAAAATAATAAAAGACAAGAATTATTAAAAATTTCAGAAATTTTTAAATAATTTTAAGTTTACTATTCTCAAAGATTAAAGAAAAGAATTGAAACTTAGGAAATTGAATGTAAATATGAGGGTAAAAAATACTGAAAATAAAATTGAAGAAAAATGTTGAAAAATGATAAAAATAGTTGAGAATTGTAGCAAATATAAGTAAATCATTAAAAAAAAAATTCTTAAAAATTGAAGAAATTTTTAAATAATTTTAAATTTACTATTCTTAAAGAGTGTAATTAATAAAATTTTAATCAATGAAATTTCAAATTAATTGAGGTTTGAAGAATTATAATATATAATAATTGTAATTGTAGTATTGTTTATCTCAAATATAGTCTGTAATTTTTTAAATTTTTTTTTACAAATGTTTATTTTTTTCTTCAATATACAATTATTTCTATCAATTACTTTATTATTAAATTTATTTTTCAATTAATTTTCAATTCCTTTTTCTCATTTTCAACTATTGCTTTAATAATTTTCTAATTTTTTTATTATTTATCTTAAATTTTAGTTATTTTTTCAATATACAATTATTTTTACCATTCTGCAATTATTTTCTTATATTACAAATATATGTTGAAATTTTTTCAATTATTTTTCACAAACTAAAATTATTTTTATTACTTTACAAATTAACTTTTCAATTTTAATAATTTGCTTTAATTTCAAATATTATTATTATCATTTTGCAATCAATTTTTTCAATTTTCAATTATTTATCTCATTTTTCAAACATTTCTTTCAATTTTCATTATTTTCATTTTTTTCATTTTTTCATTTTTTCTCATATTTAATTATTTTTCTAGACTTGGAATAATTTTTTCACATTTTCATAATTTTTTTTTAATTTCCAATTATTTTGTTGCAATTTTTTTAGTTTTTCTCAAAAAAAAAATAGTATCCCACATAACACGTAATATTTCAGGGACATTCCTGGAATATTTTTTTGTGACATTCGGAACATTCCAATGGAATATTGCAGTTACGTTACTTGAAAGTTGCTATGTCCGACTCAGGGAATATTTCAGTGGAACATTCCATAAATATTAAATTGTAATGTCTCTGGAACATTACAATATAACATTGCAGGAATATTCCATTGGAATATTCATAAGTTTTTTAAACAAAAAAAAAAAAATTTAGTCTTTAAATTTATTAATTCTTATTAGAATTATTTATCATTTTATTTTTACATCTTAAAACAAATTAAAAATTCTAAACGCGACGGGAGGATTCGATCCCTAAACCTAAGACCTATCTAACGATTAACGCTCGCGGCTATTATCGGTACGAAAATAAGAATCTAAACCGAGTAGATATACTTTTAATACATATCTAAAATAGTTGAAGTTCATCCAGCTTTATTGTAGAATTTTCATACCGATAAAATAGCCGCGAGCGTTAATCGTTAGATAGGTCTTAGGTTTAGGGATCGAATCCTCCCGTCGCGTTTAGAATTTTTAATTTGTTTTAAGATGTAAAAATAAAATGATAAATAATTCTAATAAGAATTAATAAATTTAAAGACTAAATTTTTTTTTTTTTGGTTTAAAAAACTTATGAATATTCCAATGGAATATTCCTGCAATGTTATATTGTAATGTTCCAGAGACATTACAATTTAATATTTATGGAATGTTCCACTGAAATATTCCCTGAGTCGGACATAGAAACGTTCCAGTAACGTCACTGCAATATTCCATTGGAATGTTCCGAATGTCACAAAAAAATATTCCAGGAATGTTCCTGGAATATTACGTGTTATGTGGGTATATTATGCATCAAAGGAGGGAAGTCCGTGTTTTTTTGTCAAGCGCAAATGTTCGGAGAACATTGTGCGAGACAAAAAATCGGCCTCCCGAGGTGCATATGCTATTTTCTATCACATATCTACGAAAATCTCGTGTTTCGTTCGCGTTAGCGGGTCAGCACTCGCAGTTTTCAGGTTAGTGACGTTAGAGATAAAAAAAACTTCCGAACAGTGAACTTCCGAAACTTCCGAACTTCCGAACTTCACTGTTCGGAAGTTTTTTTACCTCTAACGTTCACTGACCTAAAAACTGTGAGTTCTGCCCCGCTTAAGGCGAACGAAAACACGAAGTTTTCGTGCATGTGTGGTAGAAAAAATTATTTCCTTAAATTTCTAATTATTTTTATTACTTTGGAAATTTAGTCTCGAATTTTATATTCTTTTTATTACTTTTCAATTAATTTCCTACATTTTAAAATATATTTCTTAAATTTTAATAATTTTCTTCAATTTTCAAGTATTAATATTATCATTTTGCAATCAATTTCTTCAATTTTTAATTATTTTTATTACTTTGCAAATATTGTCTTGAATTTTTTATGATTTTCATTACTTTTTAATTAATTTCCTAGATTTTGAAACATGTTTCTCAAATTTTAATAATTTTCGTTAATTTCCAATTATTTTTTATCATTTTGCAATCAATTTCTTCATTTTTTTTATTAATCTCACTATTCATTGTTCATCCCTCAATTAAATACGTAAATTTTCAATTATTTATCTCATTTATTAATTAGTTTTTTCAAATTTATTTTCTTTTATCTTTTTGCAATTATGTTCTCCACCTTTTAACTAGATATATGAATTATTTTTCAATTAATTCTCTAAATTTTTATTTATTATCTCAAATCTAAGTTACTGTATCCACGTTTTAGTTTTTTAATTATTCTTCAATTTTTTTTCTTATATTCCAAATAGTTTTGACAATTTTTGATTATTTTTTTGTTAATTTGCAATAATTTTTACAATTTTTATATTATTTTGATTATTTGTTGATTAATTCCGAAAATTTTCATTACTTGTCTCAAATTTCCATTATTTTCTTGAATTAACGATTATTTGTATCGTTTTTCTTTAATTTTTAATTACTATTCTTATCATTTTGCAATCAATTTCTTCAATTTTTAATTATTCTCATTATTCATTCCTCAGTTAAATTCCTAAATTTTCAATTATTTATCTCATTTTTTCTTTTAATTTTTATTTTCTTTTATCCTTTTGCAATTATTTTCTCGACCTTTTAAGTAGATATATTAATTATTATTTTTCAATTTATTTCCTTAATTTTCATTTATTATCTTAAATCTAAGTTAGGGGAAGGTTGGGCAAAACCGCTAGGTTTAAGTTTACTGATGCACAAATTTTTAACTATACATTCAATTGGAGTCATTTTTGTTTGTGACACGACTAAAACTAACCAGTAACAGATTTTAATAGTCGTTATTACATTTATCATAATCATAATTACATTATTTAATTGTATTTAAAAAGATTCAAATTAACGGCTTTGCCCCAACTGTTGGGGCAAAGACGTTTTTGCTAATATTATTATTGCAAATATAATAAATGATCTAAAATATACTTTAAATAACATTTATTGGTGCAATAATTATAAAACATCAATATTTTACAGATTTTTTAAGAGATTTAATCGATTTTATTAAAAAATAATGACGACTTGTATTTTTAACCTCATGTTTTCAATTTAATTGTTTTTTATTTTGTTTCAAAATCTACTTTATCGACTTTTCAAAAATAGAATGTTTTTTAAATAACCATGCGAAAATATGATTAAATAATAATGCTTATTTAATATTCAAAATGCATAATTTTTTTTCAAACTAGCAGTAAACGCTAATAAATAATTTAATGATTAAATAATAATAATAATAACAATAAATTAAACAGACAAAAATACTTATTTGTTTTGATGAAAAAATGCAGGTTAACAGCTGATTAGCATGAAGTTTGCATCATTTAAAATTACATGCTAATGCAGTTTTTAATATTCAATTGTTTTTTATGAAATATTTTCCAAGCGTCTTTGCCCCAAACGACAAACCTTTTTTTAATTTAAAATTTTATATATTTAGATTGAAAATTAAACCTGGATTCCACAGAGATTGTGTAGATAAATGATTACTCTATTAGAACGTGACATTTAAAAATTTTTAGAATTCACATTTAGATTTAAAATTTACTAGTTTTGATCAATAAAATTTTCATCTCATACTTGTAAAAACGATTTTTTTGGTATATTTGCTAAAGCATTTAATATTTTCAAGATTTTTTTTTATAAAACAATGTTTCCAGTTACAATTATGATAAACTTTAAACATAATTTGAAACGGTCTAGAAATAAGGGAGATATTTTGAAAAACGTCTTTGCCCCGCTTAGCGGTTTTGCCCCACTTTCCCCTACTCTCCCTACTTTTCAATGTTTCAATCAATTTTTAATTATTTTTCTCAAATTTTAATTACGTTCGGCAATTTTTAATTATTTTTTTCATTTGCAATGATTTTCACAAATTTTATATTATTGTGATTATTTGTTGATTAATTCCGAAAAATTCCATTATTTCTCTTAAATTTTCCATTATTTTCTTGAATTTACAATTATTTCTATAATATGTTGTAATTATTTTTCTAAGTTTAATTTTTTTCGACATTTTTCAATTATTTTATAAAATATGATTTTTGTTCTTCAAATTTTCAATGTTTTAATCATTTTTTAATTATTTTTCTCAAATTTTAAGTAAGTTCGTCAATTTTTTATTTTTTTAACATGTAATGATTTGATCACAAATTTCATATTATCTTGATTATTTGGTTATTATTTCCGAAAACGTACTCGAAATCAAATAAAATTGTCAACATTTGAGTTACAATAATTACGCAAATTAAGAAACTCTTTAATTTATTATTGTTTTATTTCTCTACCCCCCCCCCCTCCCCCTCGATCAATATTATGTTTGCAGATGGCAAAAATTAACAAGTCGCCGTCTCTGGCCTGGAGTATTTTGTCTACTAGTTTCCTGGAGCAGCTGCAATTCCAGCATTTTTTACGTGTACTATTAACTTAAACTACTTTTAAAAATTGTATTTTTTTTATTTTTTCAGTTTTGTTATTTGAGAAATAACAAGCACAAATAATAAAATCAAATAATTTTTGTAGTGCTAAATCAAGAGAAATTTAAAGAAACTAATAAAGATGGTTTTCAAGATAATATCCATACTGATGGTATTAAATGCTGTGAATAATAATCCACAACAATCCGAGTGGTTACCGAAGATAAAAGATTATCTTCAAACAGATTCCAGAAAGTACGTAGCGTCTCTAATTTTTGACGACGAGGTAGAAGATTCAAGAAGAAACACGGTTCTAAAAATTGTCGAAAGCTTTCCGATTCAGAGCATCATTTATCATTGTCTTAAAAACAAATGTCTGGAACGCTTTCCCTTTCTGAAAGATCCTGAAAGTACGAATTTATTCATAATAGTTCCACCATTAGAAGTACCAACTGAGCAGAATGATTTTATTAACAAGAAGCTTTTACGCAAATTGTGGCTTAAACAAGTCCTGGACGCAACGATTCGCGAAGTAGATGATCAAGGTTCCAGAATTCATAAAATGATTCTTGGAAAAAATGGACTGGTTGAAAAATCAACTCAAAAGATCAATCAGAAGACGACATTGCAGTAGTATAATCCGTTTTCGAAAATTATCACCAAATCGGTGCTAACATCGCAATCTGTACTGTTTCCAAAGAAGCTACAAAATCTATATCAACATCAAATGAAAGTCGCTGGCTCAAATCTATTCCCTAACATTGATATCAAGCTTAATGATTCTGGTCATGTTATCGAAATGACGAATATGGATGCGAACATTTTGAACTTCATAGCAAAAGAAATGAATTTTTCAGTGAAGATGATTACACAAGGATTTAAACAATTGGGAAACTTGATAAAGATTTATGGCAACCTGCTTATCTAGTCCAAATGCTGTGTCAGTTTGTGGTACCAATAGAACCTCGAAAAATCGCAGACAGAATTGTCTTTGGATCAATGTTACTGACTTCAATGATTTTGTCCATGTATATCTACGAGGCTTGTACCGATGTGGGCATTAATTATAAAGCGAAATTAATTTTCAAAACCTTGTCAGATCTCGATAACTCAGGCATGAAGATAAAAATCTCGTCAAGTTTGAAAAATACATTGTTTAATGTCTTAACGAAATCAGAAGGAATTAATCCTAGTATTATTGTACATGAATGTTTTGAAGGATTGGCAAATTCTAAAAATGTTTGTTGTATCACTAACACCTTAGCGACAGAATTAGCTGTTGATAACTACCGGGATGAATTTGGCAACCCGATTATGAAAGTCTTAGAAGAAACTGTGTATGATACATGATACTATAACTATTTTGAACCTGGATCACTGTATGTTTTACGATTTGATGATGTTATTTTAAGAATGCAAGAGTCAGTTATTTTTGACAAAATGAAGGTTAAGTGGCCCCATACTATCATTGGCAATCCTGATGATGTTAGCAAACATGAAACTGAGAAGATTTCTAAGATGTTGCGATTGTTCTTCTACGCATATCTCATCGGAAACTTCTTGTCAATATTGGTATTTGTCATCGAGACGTTCATCTGGAGACAATTTTTCAGGTAAAATAAATAAAATAACTTGAAACTCACTTTATGGAGGGACTGACAATGAGTTGGAATTGGTGCAATTACAAGCAGAGTTTGGAGTTTTTACGCTGTTAAAAATTTAAGGAGGTAACGGCTGCTGGAGTTGGGAGTTAAATTTTTGGAGTTGAAATTAAACTCCAAACGGGAGTGAGGCTTATAATCGCCATTGTAAAGAAGAGTGAGGACTGAAGAAATAGCCGTTAACTCTCATCACTTTAACTCAAAAAGCGTTAAATTTAAACTCCCTTTTTTAACAGTGTAATATCGCGTTTTTAATTCTACGACTAATATATGTATGGGTCATTCTCTCAAAAAGGGCAAAAATCAGCTGTTCACGATGTTTGTATTAAAAAATAATTAAATTAATCAATTTTAATAAAAACTCTGCCAAACATCCAATAATATTCATCAATTTTTAATTGAATCTCATAAAAAAAAAGTGCACAATTAACTGAAAGATCTTCTAAAATATATAGCGCTAAAACTCATCTCCGTTACCGGTTACAGTTGGGAGTTTTGGTGCTATATAATCGATAAACAGTTTTTACATTAAATTTATACAGATTTCTAGTCTAGAAAATAATTATTTCAGATTTATAATTTTTTTATGTCTCGTCTATAGAATCTGAATCTATGATAAATTTAGCTTAGAAATACGTAATTTTTTAAAATATGTTAATTTTTGTAAAAGTGATGCCAACTTGAAAAAAATCCAAATTCATAAAAAGTTGTAAACAAAATGAGTTACAAACCAATGTTTAAAATTGAAATTATTTTCTGTACCCCTTAAAGTATCAATTAAGCAAAAAAAAAAATCGACTGTTTATCAGATGAAAGGTGTTACTCCCCCTTTTGGCTCAATATCTCCTAAATTTCATTTAAAGTTCGTTTCTTCGTTTCAGGAATTAAGGCCAAGCAGAAGAAAGAAGCTTAAAAACATGACACGGCAAAGATTGAATACATGATTGATTCGCCGTATGAGACGCTATAATGAAAAATTACTCTCAACATCCGAATAAGTTAAAACTCGATCTTTTAAAATTTGTCCATCATATTGGATCAGAAATTTTCAATTTTTTAAAACCATTTTCAAATTAGGTATCAGGTGCCCGAAAACCCCGAAATTGCAAGTTTTAAAAAATGAATCTGACGATTTCTAAAATTTTCATCCACTATTTTGAATTTTGGTAAACCGACTTTAAATTCTTTTTTATCCACCCCAAAAACTCCTGAATAAAAAGTTTCAAATGAATCTGTCGAGCCAAAAAAAAATATCGTCTGCCATTTTGAATTTTTGAAAACTTATTTGAATTCGGTCTTAGCTACCCAAAAACTCCCGAATCTTCTATGACTAATTTAATTCTAGACTTAACGAGATTAAAAAGTATTAAATAGTTCAGAGATTTTAGTTTTTGGTGCACAAAACAAACAATCTTCAATGTAGAGAAAATCAAAAATCAAAATAAAATACAATAAATGTGGACTAACACATGTTATAAAGACTTAATTTACCAGTTTTGCCTGCCTAAAGCAGTTTGTTACAAAAATTTATTTTCTTACATTGAAATTAAAAATTTTTTTTCTTGTAATAGCATTCCTTCGAGAAAAATAAAGATTCGTGTATGCAAGAAATTTTTGATAATTCATAAATAATGAAGACAATTTGTGCTTACAATGGTAATAAAAATAATAAAAATAATAAAAAGATAACTTCATCTTTAATAATTTATAAAAAATGTAATTCAATAATTGTATGTTTATTATTATTGAAATTTATAAATTCATTTTATTCTTATAAAAATAATTAGTAAATTAGTAATTATAAATTATTAACACATATTTTTAATATATTAAATATATACAAAAATTTAAAATAATGAATTAAGGAAAATTAATTTTTTACAGGCACTTCTTAATATTCAAAGTTTTTAGGAATATAAAATAAATTGAAAAAGAAAGATAATTGAAACAAATTTATTAGTTTCTTTTTTTAAAAGATAAAAATCCTTTAAATATAGCTTTATTGACGTTTTTTTTTAATATTTATAAAACATTTTATAAATTATTATTTTATTACAAAATATAATTAACGGATATTATTATTTTACTTATTTATAAATTTATTATTTATTATTTAAGAAACGTCTACTAAAGAATATTTGCAATTTGCAAGTTTATAGGTGATTAAAATCAAATTCATTTCTTAAATTTGCATAAATAAAAATTTTAATTAATCGTAGTTTGGATCGTTTGAAAAAATCAAGAGCCTGATAAATGCAGTTTCAAATATCCCCAGATTAAATAAAGATCGATTAAAATTGTCAAAGTAATTCCACTTTTAATCTGGGGTAATTTCAAACTGTATTTTGTATTAACCTTTTGATGTGCAGTAAAAGAAAATATAATTTTTCATAAGAAAAGCGATTTAAATTAGCTTTAAAGTTGAAGAATCAATTAAAGAATTAACATTTTTTATGATTTTTCGTCTATATCGGTCGATTTTTCAAAATTCATCCACCATTTTAGATACGCCATTTTGAATTTTAAATAATAAATATTAAATTCGTATTTAGCAACCCACAAAACTCTCAAGTGAAAAGTTTAATGTAAATTCAGTTAATTTTTAAAAATTCGTCCGCCATATTGGATCCGCTATTTTGAATTTTTATAATCTGACTTCAAATTGGAAACCCGCGACCCCAAAATCACCAGTATATCAAGTTTCATAAAAATTGGATTATTTAATTCTGAGATTCATGAGTTTTTCGATCTTTTTAGTTATTTGTCTCTCTTGTAAAATTTGGTTTTCAAATTTTCTTTTATCTTTATTCTTTGAGTTGTATAAACGAAAATGTGAGTCAATTAATCAGAGAAATTGAGAATATCTTTATATTATGGTATAAATATTTAGAAAAATGTATCTATTTAAGATGTCTTATTACTTCTTATTAGTTAGATAATTGATTATATTTGTAATCGAACAAATCACTTATAACGTGTAATAAGTGAAATTTCTTTCAATCAGATTTAAGGCTGCTACTTGATATAAAAAACAAAATTGCACTGTTAAATTTGTAGTTTTTTATGAATTTAAATTTTTAAATTTATTAAATTAGATTAAGTAAACCCTTTTCACTTTGTAAATATTAATTTAACTATTTCTTTTTAAATGAATATTTAAAGATTTCTAGAACCTTCTTGTAGGTAAAGTATTGATTATTCCATTTCAATTTAATTTTTTTTCAGTCCGAGTGCATTATTGTGAGTGCATCACTTGCAGTCAGAAGTGCTTCTAAATCTTAAAAGTTTGAATTTTATTTTTCGTATAAAATTAATAACTGTAAAAGGATAATCTTAATTTAAAGCTGGTCTTAAATTAAGCAAGCCCTGCTATATAAATGTTTATGTGAAAAATACTTTCTCAATTAACCTTCGCGCTACCGGATGCTACCCCGGGTAGACACGAAAATGTTTAAATTGAGATAACTTTTAGAGATTTTCTTCAATCTAATCGCAATTTTAAGTCACTGAACAAATTTTTATTTAATTTCGAAAAATTAAAACAAAAATTTTTTTTTACATTTCTTCTTGTTTATTTATAACATTTGTAAATGTATGTAACCGAGATTTAGTAAGGTAACTAAGGGTATTTTAATAATAATTTGTTTTAACAATTTTTTATTAATATTTATAACTGTTTTATATTAATATCTTATATAAATTATTGATTTAGTACATATCAAAGCTAAAATTTTTTCAATTTTTTCATTCTGTTGGTCTCGCTGCTTACTTTGGAAATTTTACAATTTTGCAATAATAAATCGTTTAAACATTCGCAAAATTCATCGGAATATTAGTAAAAAGTACTATTTGTTAACACACAACAAATATAGAAAAAAACTTAAATGATTTTAAGTCTCTTTTGTAAAATTACAAATAAACAAACTCGTGTCTACCCGGGGTAGATATCCGGTAGTCCGCGTTACAAAAAATGGTCCGGTAGCGCGAAGGTTAAGCTGAAATTACAATAATTCCAAATTGACCTTTTTTAATTTATATTAGCTTTAATTTATATTTGCTTTAAAATAAGACTTTTTTTGCAGTAATAAGATTGTAGAAAGTTCAAGATAAAATCTGATTATACCCAATTATTAAAGCAAAACTGTTAAAAACAAGAGGACTACAATTTTTTTAAGGATAAGGATATACCTAGGATTTTCCGGTATATTTACGGTAATTTTTATTAAAATAACAATAACAAATTTTTCAACAAGTGCATTTACACTTATTGAAATAACTGGAATTTTTTACTTATTTAGATCTAGAGTGACCATTCATTATTATCTCTAAATCAAAATTGGTGATTTCCTACTAATGAATTAGTGAAAAAACTGTTACTATTAAATGTTAAAAACTTTTACTGGTTTTTAGTAAAAAATGACTTTTTATTAGTAAAAAACTACCAATTAGCAGTTTTTTACTAAAACAAATTAATAAAAATTTTTACAATTTACTAGTGTGCGTTTTTTTGATAATTCATTAGCAGAAAATAAACAAAAACGGATGTAGTGAATGCAATCAAATTCTTTTAAAATAAGTAATTTCACTTGCTTTCTAAGTGGACAAATTTGTCACTTATGAAGTTATGAATAAGTAAAATCTCCACTTTTTAATATATTAAAGTTTTTTTTTTTAAATATCAATAATATTTTTACATCAACATTTCCATTTCTTCATGAATAAAATCAATCAGTTCAAATTGTTTGACGCGCGGTTGTACTTTTTGCATTTTCGCAGTTTTCTTTTTCATAAGTAAACATATTTTATGTGCAACATATGTATATGTGTATATAATATATATATATATATATATATATTTACAATTCAAGCAAATTTCCAATTATTCTGATTCAAAGACTGAATTTTGAAAATCAATAAAGCTAAATTGATTAAAGGAAATTATCGAGACGATTTCTTTAAGTAATCCACAAGGAGAAAAAGGAATTGTTGAATTTACAAATCGGATTGTTAATATAGAACTGATAAATCCGATTTGTTGTTCTAGCAAAGTTTGAGTCATCATAGCAATTTTGGATTATTGTAGTTAAAAAAATGTTGTTAACTAACAAAACTGATTGTTACAACAATCCCAATCTACTTATAATAAACTAATTGTTACTTTTTCAGATTAAGAGAGTAGTTTATGAAAATCAATAATAATAAATTGATTAAGAAAAACTAATCGAGACGACTTCTCCAAGCAATCTACAAAAATTTATTTGAGACTAGAAAATTACCATAAAAACTTAAAATGTAAGTATCTTTATTGTTTAGTTTTTGAAAACACATCGATTAATTTATTTAATTTAATTTATTTAATTTATTTAATCGGCAAATAATTTTCCTCCAATTTAGAATGCCCTATCATGTTCATATAGGCTAACTTTATGTGAATAAAAATTGCGATCAATTTATATCTATTAATATTGTTTTTATTATGGGTGAGAGGAATGACGCTTTAGGTTGTAAATCTCTGCTTATGTCACAATTTTAATTTTTTTAACACAAACTGATGACATTAATTAAAAAGTAACTTAAGAAATCACTATTAGAGATGTTATTTTAAATATCAATCACAATAATTTATCAATATCTCTACCCACAGAAAATATATTTGATAATATTCAGCGGTTGAGATGAATGACGTGGTACCATATGACAAAATTCATTTTCTATATGGGTGATTCTCCGCGTAGCGCACAAATTCACTTTCCCCATGTTTTGAAAGAATAATCCCAAATAATTTTTGTCTTCTTCTATTATTTCAACGTGAAAAGGTAACTTTTATATTTATAAACAAAAACCAACAGATACTTTTGTATATAATATAATATTTTTTCGTTTAAACGGTTTAAAAGGCTAAAAATGTAATTATTTGACCTGTCCCCACAAGAAATTAAAAAATAAAAATTAATATTTGTACCAATATTCACTTATAAGTACAATAAATATTGGCATATAGTATTGTTTAATTTATTATAATTAAATAAAAAAAAACGTTTAATAAAAAAAAAATTTTTTTGGATTTTTTTTTGCTATTTATCTTTGACTACACTGTTAAAAAAAAGAAACGCACTTTACACCAAAAAGTGCGAAGAAAATGCAATGCATCCTTAAAAGTGTTGATTTTTTGTAAGTTACACTTTTAAATTGCAACGCCAGTGTTACGGTGCGAAGTTGTTATGACACATGAGACATCAACACTGATTGGTGCGAGTGCCACTCGCGATTACACATAACCTACAATCACATCCATAAACAGGGTTGCCAGCATTGGCGATTTTGCGCCAAACTGGCGATTTTTTTTTGGAAATGGCGACTGATTTTTTGACTTGGCGCATGGCGCTTTTTTTGGCGATCTTGAAATTTTAAATATTAAACATATTTTTCAATGATAAACTGAGTTCAAAAATAATTTCCTGCATCCTGTAAATATTTTGATTGACCTGCTTTTAATAATAGTAATTATATTCGAATAAAAGATTAATAATATTCATTTTCCATCAATATTAAATTATTGGGTAACTAGATAAATATTTTGAATTCCCCGTGTTTGGCGATATTTGGCGATTTTTTTTCGACAGATGGCGCCGAACTATCGAGGTTTGCTGGCAACCCTGTCCATAAAAACACAAATTCTAAACTATCAATACACATTTTCACTCAAAAGTCATACACTCAAGTTAATATTTAAAATTGTCAAGAGCACAAATGATATTACACACAGCTAAACAACAAAGCCACAAACGTTTTAATGGTTATGCTCAACAGAATTGACAACGCAAACATAACATATGACAATATGACATACCAATTTTTTGTAAAAGAGAATATGGGTGATTCTCCCGAAATATTACTTTTGTATGTCCTCAAGATTTTCTCAATAATAATAATAATTTATGCCAATTTCTCTCTATACGTCAATAGTTTACCACTTTTTCTAAAAATCCTGCAAAAGAATTTAATTATTTTATAACTTTAAAGTACTTTTTTTTTATAATTTTAACTACTAAAAGTGAGCCTTTTAACCTGTCCTATGTCAATTTTTCATTCTTTCAAAACGTAAAACAACTATTTAATATTTGAAAAACAATACTTTACAGATATTTTCTAGAAGCTAAGGGATTGTATAATATTTGTACAAAGTATAAATAAAATAGATCTTATAGATTTTCCATAAATGAAAAATGAATTTTGTCCTCTGGTTTTGCATCATTCCTCTGGCTTGTTGTATATTATTGAATATTTTTTATATTAGTTGAGTTATTTATTTGTTTTCATACTTATTAAATACATTGACATCCCTAATAATAATTTGTCTAGTGGGTTTTGTAAAAAAATCATTATTTAAAGTTAAAAATATATAAATTGAAGCTTTTACAGCGATTCACAACCTGAAGCGTCATTCCTCTGGCCCAAATTAAAAATAGAATGACAGTAGATAAAATATTTTTGCAATTTTTCTACAATAAAGTTAACTTATACAAACATGCTAAACTATTTTAAGTTTAAGAAAAATTGCTTAATTCTAAATAAAATGTAAAAAATGTTGAAATCATCATTCCTCTGGCTCGTCATTCCTCTGGCTCATATTAAAAATTAATATGAATATCAATTGTTTTTGAACTGTCAACGAAAAATAAACCTTCAAATCTTGACAAATAATTATTGGTGGTCAAAAGATTTCATATTTTGGTAAGTTTTTTAAAATCTACAATTTTTTTGAATTATAATTAATAATAAATTAATAATATTAAATAGTTTCTGACTAGTAAAAAATATTGTTTAAAATAAATTCAAATGACATGAAGTTGTTGTTTACTTTAAAAAAAAACACCTGCTCTACATTTTAACCTTTAGATTTACCTATAAATTTTAATATTAAAAATCTTTTTTAAATGCTACAAATTAGCATGATCAAGTTATGAAGGTGTTAAATCTTTAGTTGCTTAACATGTTTATAAATTTTAGAGGTCCTAAAATGTATTTAATAAATTTTCATTTCCGATGCACAAAAAGGAATATTTCTGGAGAATCACCCATATATTTTTCAAATTCTATTCTATGTGGCACTTAAAGATCCTAAGTATTTTTTAAATTCTTGAACATATGTTCAAATAAAAACAAAATTTAAGAAGAAATTAACAAAAATTTATTCATAATTTATGGAAACAAAAACGGTTTTAAGACTAGAGGCAACATATCAATTTTTGTAAAGCACAATATTTACTTGAAATTCTATTCAACACGGCACATAAAGTTGCTAAATATTTTTTAAACATTCTTTAAGATATTCTAATTTTCTAAATTCAAAACTCTATTTAATGATATTCTTATAAATTATGGGAACACAATCAGGTTTTAGAATACAGACCAAATAAAAATTTTTGTAGAATTGAATATTTTTTAAACATACTATGTCAA
The DNA here is from genome assembly GCA_037103525.1 of Ganaspis brasiliensis. Classification (NCBI taxonomy): domain Eukaryota; kingdom Metazoa; phylum Arthropoda; class Insecta; order Hymenoptera; family Figitidae; genus Ganaspis; species Ganaspis brasiliensis. The sequence continues at coordinate 7,268,677 of JAZKLR010000114.1, read as the reverse complement.
ATAAATTTTCTAAATATTATTTTAGAATCTTTAAAAAAATCCAAATTTGGAATTGTATTTAAAAAAAATAGATGATATTTTTATAATTTATGAGAACAAAATCAGGTTTTAGACCAGAGACCAAATGTCAATTTTTGTAGAATCGAATATTTTGTTCACATTCTATGGAAAAAAAAAATTTCCCAAATATTATTTTATAATCTTTAAGAAAATCTAAATTTAGAATTGAATTTAGAAAAAATAGCTCATATTTTTATTATTTATGAGAAGAAAATCAGGTTTTAGACCAGAGAGCAAATGTCAATTTTTGTAGAATCGAATATTTTTTACACATTCGATGGCAAATAAATTTCCCAAATATTATTTTAGAATCTTTAAGAAAAACCAAATTCAGAATTGAATTTAAAAAAAAATAGCTCATATTTTTATTATTTATGAGAAGAAAATCAGGTTTTAGACCAGAGAGCAAATGTCAATTTTTGTAGAATCGAATATTTTGTACACATTCTATGGCAAATAAATTTCCCAAATATTATTTTAGAATCTTTAAGAAAATCCAAATTTAGAATTGAATTTAAAAAAAAATAGCTGATATTTTTATTATTTATGAGAGGAAAATCAGGTTTTAGACCAGAGACCAAATGTCAATTTTTGTAGAATCGAATATTTTTTACACATTCGATGGCAAATAAATTTCCCAAATATTATTTTGTAATCTTTAAGAAAATCCAAATTTAGAATTGAATTTAAAAAAAAATAGCTGATATTTTTATTATTTATGAGAAGAAAATCAGGTTTTAGACAAGAGAGCAAATGTCAATTTTTGTAGAATCGAATAATTTTTACACATTTGATGGCAAATAAATTTCCCAAATATTATTTTGTAATCTTTAAGAAAATCCAAATTTAGAATTGAATTTAAAAAAAAATAGCTGATATTTTTATTATTTATGAGAAAAAAATCAGGTTTTAGACCAGAGACGAAATGTCAATTTTTGTAGAATCGAATATTTTGTACACATTCTATGGCAAATAAATTTCCCAAATATTATTTTAGAATCTTTAAGAAAATCTAAATTTAGAATTAAATTTAAAAAAAAAATAGATGACATTTTTATAATTTATGAGAACAAAATCAGGTTTTAGACCAGAGACCAAATGTCAATTTTTGTAGAATCGAATATTTTTTACACATTCGATGGCAAATAAATTTCCCAAATATTATTTTATAATCTTTAAGAAATTCTAAATTCAGAATTGAATTTAAAAAAAAATAGCTCATATTTTTATTATTTATGAGAAGAAAATCAGGTTTTAGACCAGAGAGCAAATGTCAATTTTTGTAGAATCGAATATTTTGTACACATTCTATGGCAAATAAATTTCCCAAATATTATTTTAGAATCTTTAAGAAAATCCAAATTCAGAATTGAATTTAAAAAAAAATAGCTCATATTTTTATTATTTATGAGAAGAAAATCAGGTTTTAGACCAGAGAGCAAATGTCAATTTTTGTAGAATCGAATATTTTGTACACATTCTATGGCAAATAAATTTCCCAAATATTATTTTAGAATCTTTAAGAAAATCCAAATTTAGAATTGAATTTAAAAAAAAATAGCTGATATTTTTATTATTTATGAGAGGAAAATCAGGTTTTAGACCAGAGACCAAATGTCAATTTTTGTAGAATCGAATATTTTTTACACATTCGATGGCAAATAAATTTCCCAAATATTATTTTGTAATCTTTAAGAAAATCCAAATTTAGAATTGAATTTAAAAAAAAATAGCTCATATTTTTATTATTTATGAGAAGAAAATCAGGTTTTAGACCAGAGAGCAAATGTCAATTTTTGTAGAATCGAATATTTTTTACACATTCTATGGCAAATAAATTTCCCAAATATTATTTTATAATCTTTAAGAAAATCTAAATTCAGAATTGAATTTAAAAAAAAATAGCTCATATTTTTATTATTTATGAGAAGAAAATCAGGTTTTAGACCAGAGAGCAAATGTCAATTTTTGTAGAATCGAATATTTTGTACACATTCTATGGCAAATAAATTTCCCAAATATTATTTTAGAATCTTTAAGAAAATCCAAATTCAGAATTGAATTTAAAAAAAAATAGCTCATATTTTTATTATTTATGAGAAGAAAATCAGGTTTTAGACCAGAGAGCAAATGTCAATTTTTGTAGAATCGAATATTTTGTACACATTCTATGGCAAATAAATTTCCCAAATATTATTTTAGAATCTTTAAGAAAATCCAAATTTAGAATTGAATTTAAAAAAAAATAGCTGATATTTTTATTATTTATGAGAGGAAAATCAGGTTTTAGACCAGAGACCAAATGTCAATTTTTGTAGAATCGAATATTTTTTACACATTCGATGGCAAATAAATTTCCCAAATATTATTTTGTAATCTTTAAGAAAATCCAAATTTAGAATTGAATTTAAAAAAAAATAGCTCATATTTTTATTATTTATGAGAAGAAAATCAGGTTTTAGACCAGAGAGCAAATGTCAATTTTTGTAGAATCGAATATTTTTTACACATTCTATGGCAAATAAATTTCCCAAATATTATTTTATAATCTTTAAGAAAATCTAAATTCAGAATTGAATTTAAAAAAAAATAGCTCATATTTTTATTATTTATGAGAAGAAAATCAGGTTTTAGACCAGAGAGCAAATGTCAATTTTTGTAGAATCGAATATTTTGTACACATTCTATGGCAAATAAATTTCCCAAATATTATTTTAGAATCTTTAAGAAAATCCAAATTCAGAATTGAATTTAAAAAAAAATAGCTCATATTTTTATTATTTATGAGAAGAAAATCAGGTTTTAGACCAGAGAGCAAATGTCAATTTTTGTAGAATCGAATATTTTGTACACATTTTGTGGAATAAAAAATTTCCCAAATATTATTTTATAATCTTTAAGAAAATCTAAATTCAGAATTGAATTTAAAAAAAAATAGCTGATATTTTTATTATTTATGAGAAGAAAATCAGGTTTTAGACCAGAGAGCAAATGTCAATTTTTGTAGAATCGAATATTTTGTACACATTCTATGGCAAATAAATTTCCCAAATATTATTTTAGAATCTTTAAGAAAATCCAAATTCAGAATTGAATTTAAAAAAAAATAGCTCATATTTTTATTATTTATGAGAAGAAAATCAGGTTTTAGACCAGAGAGCAAATGTCAATTTTTGTAGAATCGAATATTTTTTACACATTTTGTGGAATAAAAAATTTCCCAAATATTATTTTATAATCTTTAAGAAAATCTAAATTCAGAATTGAATTTAAAAAAAAATAGCTCATATTTTTATTATTTATGAGAAGAAAATCAGGTTTTAGACCAGAGAGCAAATTTCAATTTTTGTAGAATCGAATATTTTTTACACATTCGATGGCAAATAAATTTCTCAAATATTATTTTGTTATCTTTAAGAAAATCCAAATTTAGAATTGAATTTAAAAAAAAATAGCTGATATTTTTATAATTTATGAGAACGAAATCAGGTTTTAGACCTGAGACCAAATATCAATTTTTGTAGAATCAAATATTTTTTACACATTCTGTGGAAATGAAATTTCCTAAATATTATTTTATAATCTTTAAGAAAATCCAAATTCAGAACAATATTTAAAAAAAATTGCTGATATTTTTATTATTTATGAGAAGAAAATCAGATTTTAGGCCAGAGAGCAAATGTCAATTTTTGTAGAATCGAATATTTTTTACAAATTCTATGGCTAATAAATTTACCAAATATTATTTTAGAATGTTTAAGAAAATCGGAATTCAGAATTGTATTTAAAAAAAATATATATGATATTTTTATAATTTATGGGAACAAAATCAGGTTGTAGACTAGAGTCCAAATATCAATTTTTGTATGACTGAATATCTTTTCTAATTTCTATTCTATGTGTCATATAAATTTTCCAAATTTTAATTGTTATTTTTTAAGATATTTAATTTTTAATACTGTATTTAAAAAAAATTATATGATATTTCTATTATTTTATGGAATCAAAAACAGGTTTTATAATAGAGACAAAATATTAATTTTGGTCAAACCGAATATTTTTTTCGAATTCTATTCTATGTAGCACATAAATTTCCTAAATATTATTTTAGATTCTTTAAGATATTTTAAATTCAGAAATGTATTATATAAATTATAAAAATATCATTTAATTTTTTTAAATACAATTTTAAATTTAAAATATCTTTAAGAATCTAAAAAAATAATTGGGAAATTTATGACACATAGATTAAAATTTAGAAAAAATATTCTGTTTTACAAAAATTGATATTTTGTCTCTATTCTAAAACCTGTTTTTGTTTTAATAAATTATAGAAATATCATCCAATTTTTTTTAAATACAGTGTTGAGTTTGGAATATCTTAAAAAAACTAAAACAATATTTTGGATATTTATTTGCCACATAGAATACATTTTTTTAAAAAACATTCGATTCTACAACAATTGATATTTTTCTCTATTATAAAACCTGTTCCTGTTTTTCTAAATTATAAAAATAAATTCCAATTGTTTTTAAATACAATTCTGAATTTAAAATATCTTAAAGAAGCTGAAAAAATATTCGGAAAATTTATATGCCACATAGAATAGACTAGAGAATTGAATAAATTGATATGACATTATTTTCAATACTTTGTTAGGTTATGTCGTCGAGTAATCTTTTTTTGTTTTTATTTACTTCTGTGTTTTATTGTTTTTCACTTTATATATTAAGTTACATTAGGTATATTATGTTTTTGATAAACTGCATTTATCATATTTAAATATTTAGTAATCATTTAGTTTACTAATAATGGGCTGTTTCAATTTTGAACGTGGGAAAAACATGTCGCGCGTTCGCGCATCGGAAACTTCTAGTCATGTCATATATATAGTTGTCTGCTAGTGGATTCAGTGAAAACGAAAATTAGAAGAAAACGTAAAAATGGCTATTCTTAGATGTTGACAAAGGGGGCGAAGAGAGGGACAGTTAGACAAAGAAACTGACAATCGCACTTTTTGGTGCGATTTAATAGTCCGTTTACACCGCTTGGTTGTAAATGCCAATTTGTTTTAAGTTTACACTCGGCCGGTGTAGTGCACGGCCAAAATCGCACCGATTTCTTAACACCGGTGTAAAGTTGTAAGCGCATATACCATTTTTTTAACAGTGTACAGTTTTTTCTATTATCCTCTATTTTATTATTAAAAATAAAATTTCATAAATAAAAATAAATTTTTAACATAGTTCTACTTTGGAATAAGTAACAATCAACTTCCTTAAGTTGATACATGAAAAAAGCAATCAATTTCCTAATTGATTTATTCATTTTTTTCAATTCAAATTTCAAATTTGTTCAGGACCTCATAAAATCGTCTCCACCAACCTCGACCGGTCGTTGAGTATTTTACAATAAATTCGAAAATTATTTATAATAAAAGTTGAATAAAGTGTATTTGTATTATTTTTGACCATATAAAAGTAATCCATGCGAGAGAAATTAAAAATTAATGATGATTTTCTAAAAAACAAGGGAATTAATAATTCATTGGTATAACATGAACAAATTTGTGTAAGTTCGGCGTGTGGTGTATTAAACAATAAAATTGAAAGTTATTATAAACTGCCATAGTACAAGTAAGTTTACCATAAATTACCAAACAAATTACCATAAATTACCGCTAGAATTTCTATAAATTACCGCGAAAATTTCCATAAATAACCAAAATAAAAATTTTAAATTGTGATTTGTGCTTTAAATTTTTTTTTATAAATTACCGAAATAAAAAGTTTAAATTATGGTGTGTTGCTTACACATTTTTATAAATTACATCGACATTTTTATAAATTAACTCTAAAATTTTTATAAATTACCAAACTTAAAATTTTGAATCGTGGTTTGTACATTACACAAATTTGTATAAATCACCTAAAAAATTTCCATAAATTACCAAAATAATTTTATTAAATCGTGGTTTGTGCCTTACATATTTTTATAAATTACCGCCAAAATTTCCATAAATTACCGCATAAATTTCCATAAATTACCAAAATAAATTTTTTGAATCGTGATTTGATCCTTACACATTTTTACAAATTATCGTGAAAATTTCCATAAATTACCGCATAAATTTTCATAAATTACTAAAATCAATTTTTTGAATCGTGGTTAATGCCTTACACATTTTTATATATTACCGCGAAAATTTCCATAAATTACCGCATAAATTTCCATAAATTACCAAACTCAAATTTTGGAATCGTGGTTTATGTTTTACACATTTTTATAGATTACTGCGAAACTTTCCATAAATTACAGTGTAAATTCCCACAAATTTCCTTAAATTTCCATAAATTACCGAAAAAAATATTTTTAACAGAAAGCGTTTTTAATTTTTGTGAAAATGAATTCATCACTCGGTTTTTAATTTTCATTATAGAATCTATTTGCATACACAGTTTTTAACGTAAGGTACATATAAGTGCTTACAAGTAATTTGTTTTAAAAAAATACCAAAATTATAAATATTTTGTCCGGCCCATCATGGACACTTCATTTCAGACACTTTAACTTAAAGAATTTATATTAACTTTTATGATATTGATAAAAAAAATTTTTGACAATTGTTTTCAACAATTTGTGCGCTACGTGGAGAATTACCCATATTTAGAAAATCTACAAGACATTTAATTCATATTTCAGAAAAATGTTCTTAAATATCATAACTTTTAGAAAAAAATAATAAAGTACTAATTTTATGTTTTAAATAATTATTTTACGTACTGAAAGAATGAAAAGCACATAGATGACAGGTTAAAAGATCGATTTTCAGGAGACAAAATTATAAAAAAATACATTAAACAATAAAATTTCTCAACTTTTTTTGCAGAACATTTAAAAAAAGTCATAAAATAGTGAAATATGACTTGGAGTTATTCAAAGTTATTAAAATTATTCAGAAAATCTTGATTATTTGCAAAATGAGTATTTTTGGAGAATCACCCATTAACACTTTAAAAATCGAAAATTTTGAAAATCCTTATTATTTAATAATTTTTTTTTTCTTGCAAATTTTAAAACATTTTCATCAACTTGTAGGTGATTGACAGTATGGTACATGTCATTTATTAAAATTATGATGAATTAAAATGAGAATATAACAAAATTCTATTTATGAATTTCTTTAATATATAAGTTTTTACCAATAAAAATTAGGTTCTTTTAGAGTTTGGTTAGATTATGAAGTTTAAAAGCTTATTAAATTTGCGGTTGATTAATATAAGAATTGATTTAAATTCAAATCAATTTTAATTTGTACAAATTCAATTCAGAATTGATTACTTTAACTTGAAATAAATTGAATTGATTATATCATTAAGTTTTTAAAATAATGTTGGTTTCTTACCCGTGCGTATTTAATACTAGCTATTAATTACCAGAATTTTTTGACAGAAAGTATTTTTTGACAAATAGAATTTTTTGACAAACAGTAATTTTTTGACATAAATTATCTCCGAGCAAAACGTATATTTGAAATAAACTTTTCTTAGCAACATAATTCTCTTCAAAAAATTAGTATATTCTAATATCTTTTATTAAATTCCACATCCAAAAAAATATTTTTACATGCAAAATAAAGATGTAAACATTTAGATTAACGCATATTTCCTATTTATTTGAAACTATTGAAACTTACACATTTTGATGCGCAGATTACGATGACTAACGTGAAAAATAAAAATTAATAATTTTAGAAAAATATTGACGTTTGGTAAAAAATGTATGAAACATGAAAGATGTATTTTTATAAGATCTAGAATATCTTTTATTAAGCTCCACAATGAAAAAAAATAATCTCACGTGTAAAGGAAAATTCCACATCTGTGACTCAACATAATAAATAATAAAATTATGTGTACAAAACTTATTTTTATAAGAATCACATGTTTACTCTTTTTGTAATCTCGACTTAATTTAAACAGGTAAAGGAGGGGTTCGGTTGCCATAATAAGTTAAATTTTTTAATGAATACAGAGGGGTTAGGATGCTAGAATAAATTAAATTTTTTGCAGATACAGGGGAGCCAGTATCATTTTGACACATGACTTAATTTTAGATTGTTATATTGTACAGAATGGAAATGTTATTTTGTACAACTGCTAAATGATATTTTGTACAATTTTGAAAAATGAATTTGTTATTTTGTACAATTCTTTAAAAAAGCTAAAATATTGTACTTCCAATGTTTTATTGCTTTTTTAAAAAATTGTACAAAATAACAAATTCATTTTTCAAAACTGTACAAAATAACATTTAGCAGTTGTACAAAATAACATTTCCATTCTGTACAATATAACAATCTAAAATTAAGTCATGTGTCAAAATGATACTGGCTCATACAGGGTGGTTGGGATGTCATAAAAAATAGTAACTGTTTTTATATCAAAATACATAGATAACTTTTGTTTTAGTTTTCTAAATATTGTTCATTGTCAGAAATAATACGACTATAGACTATTTCCATAAAATAGTCATAGACTTTCTATAAAATCTAGACCTCCACTAGCTTCTATAAAAAGTTATTTTACTTTTTTATATTGTAAAACAGTGTTATTAACTGTAGCAAAGATAAAATGTATTTTATTCCTGAAATATTCAAATATTTATTAAAGATCAAATTAAATTATACTTTTCAAAATTGTACTTTTTTATTTTTCTGTTTTGTTATTTGAAAAAGAACAAGTACAAATAATATAATCTAATAATTTTTTTTAGTGTTAAATCAAGAGAAATTTAAAAAAGCTAATAAAGATGTTTTACAAGATAATAACCATACTAATGATATTAAATGTTGCGACTATTAATCCACAACAAACCGAGTGGTTACCAAAGATAATAGATTATCTTCAAAAGGATTCCAGGAAGTACGTAGCGTCTCTAATTTTTGACGATAAAGTTGAAGATTCAAGAAGAAACACTGTTCTAAAAATTGCAAAAAGCTTTCCGATTCAGAGCATCAATTATGATTGTCTTAAAAACAAATGTCTGGAACGCTTTCCCTTTCTGAAAGATCCTGAAGGTACAAATTTATTCATAATAGTTCCACCATTAAGAGTATCAGATGCAATAAACGAGACAATGGTTGCGATCGATGTTTTGAACTGGTTATCGAAAGGCAGAAGACGTCCAAAATGTTTAATCATTCTACCAACTGAGCAGAATGATCTTATTTACAAGAAGCTATTACGCAAATTGTGGCTTAAACAGGTACTAGATGCTACGATTCTCGAAGTAGATGATCAAAATTACAAAATTCATAAAATGATTCTCGGAAGAAATGAACTGTTTAAAAAATCAACTCTGAAGATCAATCAAAACACGACATTGCAGCAGTATAATCCGTTTTCGAAAATTATCACCAAATCGGCTCTAACATCGCAATCTGTACTGTTCCCAAAGAAGCTACAAAATCTATATAAACATCAAATGAAAGTCGCTGGCTCAAATCTATTCCCTAACATTGATATCAAGCTTAATGATTCTGGCCATGTTATCGAAATGACGGGTACGGATGTAAACATTCTGAACTTCATGGCAGTGGAAATGAATTTTTCATTTAAGATGATTACAGAAGGATATAAAAGTTTAGGGAGCTTCAGTTGTAACGCAAGTAAGAGAAATGAACTGGCACGGATGCTATCTCAAAGAAAATTAAACTTTATTGTTAACAGTATGTTAGGAAAAGTAAATTGTGATCTTGATTGGGTGGAAGTCAGCAGACCAACTGATCAGGGTGGTCTGCGTTTAGTTGTGCCAATTCTTACGACAAAACCATCTGCATCGATTATAACGGGAAGATTATTTCATATGATAATGGTAAACATCGTACTAATTGTCTTCGTGTTAATGTTGTCAAAAACTCTCAAACTTGATACTGATTTATGGCAACCTGCTCATCTAGTCCAAATGCTGTGTCAGTTTGTGGTACCAATAGAACCTCGAAAACTCGCAGACAGAATTGTCTTTGGATCAATGTTACTGACTTCAATGATTTTGTCCATGTATATCTACGAGGCTTGTACCGATCTGAGCATTAATCATAAAACAAAATTAATGATCGAAACTATGTCAGATCTAAATAACTCAAGCTTCAAGATAAAAGTGTCGTCAGGTATGAAATATGCATTGGTTAGTGTCAATAATGGGTCGCTCTTTAATATATTACCGAAAATAGTAGAAATTGATGTTAGCAGTCTTGTACATGAATGTTTTGAAGTATTGACAAATTTTAAAAATGTTTGTTGCATCACTAACAGTTTAGCGACAGAATTGGCTGTTAATAAATACAGAGATCAACAAGGAAACCCTATTATGAAAGTCTTAGAAGAAACTGTGTATGATTCATGGAACTTTATCTTTTTTGAACCTGGATCACCGTATGCTTCACGATTCGATGATGTTATTTTAAGAATGCAAGAGTCAGGTGTTCTTGATAAAATGAAGGTCAAGTGGCCCCATACTATGATTGGCAATTCTGATGATGCTAGCAAACATGAAACTGAGAAGATTTCTGAGATGTTGCGATTGTTCTTCTACGCATATCTCATCGGAATCTCCTTGTCAATATTGGTATTTGTCATCGAGACGTTCGTCTGGAAACATTTATTCAGGTAAAATACATTAAATAACTTGAAACTCCCGTTATTCAGGGACTGACAATGTGTTTGTTACAATTACAAGCTGATTTTGGAGTTTTTCATCGCGTTTTTAGTTCTACGACTAATATTTTGATGGGTCATTCTTTCAGAAAGGATAAAAGTCATTCGTTCACGATGTTTGCATTAAAATATAGTGCAATTGATTGATTTCAATATAAACTCTGTCAAACATCTGATAAGATTTATCAATATTTAATTGAATCACGTGAGAAACAAAAGAAAAGTGTCAAATTTACTGAAATATCTATTAAAATATATAGCGCTAAAAGTTATCTCCGTAACCGGTTACAATTGGGAGTTTTGGTACTATATAATCGATAAATGTGTTTTCATTAAATTTATACAGATTTCTAGTTTATAAAATAACTACTTCTATTTTAACAGCACTCATTGTGGGCATGTTTGCAGCTGAACGATATAAGCTGGAACAAAAATCCAAAGTTTTTCTGAACGTATGATAAATTTAGCTTGGAAGTACATAGCATTTTTAAAAAATGTTAATTTTTCAAAAGTGGTGCTAAGTTGAAAAAAAAATTCGAATTTTAAAGACGAATGTTTTCACAATATCAGTTTCAAAAAAACTAATTACACTATCAAAAAAAGGCTACATACTTCCTAGCAGTATTAAATTAAGAACTAAGAAGGTCCAGGTTAAAGTCAATCCATTAAGAATTGTGTGAGTTATCTTGACCACCAACTTGAAAAATGTTGTTTTGAGAAAGACGTGTTTAAAGTTTAAAAACTTAAAAAGTTGTAAATAAAATGAGTTACAAAACCAATGTTTATAATTAAAATTATTTTCTATACCCCTTGAAGTATCGATTAAGGAAAAAAATCGGGCAAGTACGAGTTACACCCGTACCAAAATCTAGGGTTCCGTACATTTACGAAACAAAGACATACCTTATCAACAAACAGAGAGCTCTAATTTGGTAAACATATGTATTTTTACGTGTAGATTACAGGAAAATTATAGGGAACATTATCTGAATTGACAGTCAAAACGTTGTCAAAAAAAGAAAAACTGCAAATTTTCGAAAAAAAAAAGTTTTTTCCTTATAAGTTTGAAACTATTCGAGCTAGAGGGCTAAAATTTGATACATTTGTATATTTTTATGTACAGATTATGAAAATTAATTAGAACGTACAAATTATGAAAATACTTCTACCTTCAAGTACATGAAACTTTTGCTTAAAGGTACAGGCTTGTATTTCAAATAAATAACATAAAAATCAAGAATTTTTTTTAGGGGGTGGCCCTGACATTTTTATAGGGTTTCAGGGCTTATAACAGTCTTGATTATAGGTCCTGCGGCAGCCTTGATCAAGCCTTGTATAAGATTAAAAATTTTATTTTGTTTTTTTTCATAATTTTTCAATTATTTTGAAAAAAAAATGATAACAATTTTCAATTGCGTTTTATATCGTTTTTTTACATTCTGAGTATACAAATAAAAATTTTATTGGTTTGAGGGGTACTGTAGGACAATTAGGGTGAGCTCTAGCATAGTGGTCTAAACCTCTTTTTGGTGATTTTTTGAATTTTTTTTGAGACCTCATAATATTCAATTTTATTTCCAAACATAGTTTTTCCATAATCTGCATGCAAAAATACACTAGTGTACCAAATTTTAGCCCTCTAGCTCAAATAATGGCAAAGTTAGAGAAAAAAACTTCTTTTTCCAAAATTTGCAGTTTTTCCTTGACAACGCTATGGCCATCAATCCAGATCATGTTCTCCATATTTTTCCTGTAATCTACACGTGAAAATACATATGTGTACCAAATTTTAGACCTCTAGGTCAAATAGTTTAGAAGTTTATGGGGGGGGGGGTAATGGTCCATTTTAATGCATTTTTGCTAAAAAAAAAAAGGTTGTTATTTCCTTGACAACGCTATGAACATCACCTTGAATCATGTTCTCTATATTTTTCGTGCAATCTACACGTGAAAATACATAAGTGTACCAAATTTCAGCCATCTTGGTCAAATAGTTTAGAAGTTGAGGGGGGAGAATGGTTTTTGGCTACGGACGCACAAGTCTCGCTATAAGGGTTCCGCCGAACACCGAAGGTGTACGGAACCCTAAAAAAAGGAAAATCGACTTTTTATGAGATCAAAGGTGTTACTCTCCCTTGTGTAAATTTGACACTTTTCTTTTGTTTCTCTTGTGATTTAATTAAAAATCGTTAAATCTTATAGTATGGCTGGCAAAGTTTTTAATAAATTAAATTAATTGCCTCCTCATAGAATATGACTTCTTATACCCCCTAAATTATCGATTAAGATTTTATAATACATTACGACCTCAGGATGTCGAAAATTATGTTTTTAAAAAATTTCATGAATTTTCCGAATTGAAATGCGTCTAATTTCTAAATTTTTTAAATTAAAAAGCTTTTACTAGTAAAGTTTCCAAATTAATTTTTTTAAATTTCTAATGATTGATATGATGATAGATAAAACAATTTTATTTTTTTAAATATTAAAAAAAATCTTCTAAAATTTTTTTTTGACAGTTCAAAGATATGTTCTAAGACAAACCATTTGGTAATTTAAAAACGAAAATGGAACAATTGGAACATAGCTTTTAAAGTGTGTGAGTGTTAACATTACGTTGACTCTATACCTCAGAAACCGTAATAGTTAGAACAATGTTTTTTTTAAGAAAATGTAGGTTTCTTAGGGGACAAATTATGAAATGCATTTGAACCCGATCAACCAATTCTTCACTATATTTTCTTACATTTAAAATTTTTTAAAAGTCGTTTTTAGCAAAATTTATATATTTATTTTTAAAAATAAAAAGTCAAAGTGTAAGTATTTTCTTTTAACTTCGATTGAAGTATAACTTGCATCATTTGTCATATTTAAGATTTCTCTGCGACCTATTAATCAAAACTTAATAATGTTTATATAGAATCAACAGTATTTTTAAATTTAGTTTTTAGGGTTTTTTGTTATTTTTTCAGAGAATTTATCTGATTTTTTAGTGTTTATGATATAAATACACAAATTAAGTAATCTCTAAAATAGGAAGTAAAGTGTTGAATAAATGAACACAGAAAATTACTCACTCAAAATAAATACTTGAGATACAACTTGGCAGCGGTATTTTACTATTTTGTAATAAAAGCATCATGAACGGGTCATTTGTTCTTTTTGGAGAATGACCCTTATAAACATAATATGTGTACCTCTGCAGAGAAGAGGCCCACTTGGAACTATTGGCTTTATCTGTATGACCATCTTTTAAATTATGTTTTAAAAATTTTGAGAGGTGTTGGTCCCGTTTAGATCAAGAAATAGATTTTTTATTACATACAAAATCACTTAAAAATGTGAAAGAATTTTTTAGAACTTAATTACAGTAGTAAAGCAAAAAAAATATACACAATTTGAGTTACAATGTTTTTTATTTTTGAACTGGAAATTCTTGGAAGCCTCAATTCGAAACCTTTCGAATCATTGACTCAGAACTCTTGAAATAACTTTCAAAACATTTCGAATTGCTGACTTAATACTTTTTAAATCACTGACTCGAAACTTGTTGAATCTTTATCTCAAAACATTTCAAATCCCTTTATTTATATTGAACAAGTCTCTAATTTTATGTAGTCTATTGTTCAAAATACAAACATTATGCAGAAAATCTTCTAGTCCTACGCCTGAGTCCCTTTTGGCTCAATATCTCCTGAATTTCATTTAAAGATCGTTTCTTCGTTTCAGGAATTAAGGCCAAGCAGAAGAAAAAAGCTTAAAAATATGACACGGCAAAGATTGAATACATGATTGATTCTCCGTATGAGACGCTCTAATGGAAGATTAGTCTCAACATCCGAATAAGTTAAAACTCGATCTTTTAAAATTTGGCCGACATATTGGATTCGACATTTTGAATTTTTGAAAACTGATTTCCAATTCTTTTTCAACAACCTCAAAAAGCCCTCAACAACAATTTTTAAATAAAGCTGACGTGTTTGGAAAAAGTTATCAGCCACATTGGATTTACCGTATGTTGAATTTTTGAAAACCTACTTTAAATTCGCTATGAGAATCCCCAAAAACCCCTAAATAGCAGGTTTCAAATAAATCTGACGATTATTTAAAAATTCATTCACCATATTGGATCAGACAATTTGGATTTTTGAAAACAAATTTCAAATTCGGTATTAGGTATCCCGAAAACTCCCGAATTGCGAGTTCTACATGAATCTGACGATTTCTAAAATTTTCATCCACTATTTTGAATTTTGGTAAACCGACTTTAAATTCTTTTTTATCCACCCCAAAAACTCCTGAATAAAAAGTTTCAAATGAATCTGTCGAGCCAAAAAAAAATATCGTCTGCCATTTTGAATTTTTGAAAACTTATTTGAATTCGGACTTAGCTACCCAAAAACTCCCGAATCTTCTATGACTAATTTAATTCTAGACTCAACAAGATTAAAAAGTATTAAATATTTCAGAGATTTTAGTTTTTGGTGCACAAATTAAACAATCATCAGTGTAGTGAAAATAAAAAATAAAATGAAATAAAATAAGATTATCTTGTGTTTTTATTTACGATAAAGTTATGATAAATGCATGACTCAGCTTTGAATATTACGTATTTTTTTTTCATCAATAAAAATAATATTCGAACATTTGAAAGTCCTTTAGAAAAATTAGAATATTTTGAAAAATAGAATTGCTGAAGTGGTTCCTTACTGCAAAAACTGCTGTCTTCTAAGTGTAAGTGTGCTTACCGGGATAATCACAATAATAAAAATAATAAAAGGATAACTTCATCTTTAATAATTCATAAAAAATTTAATTTAAAAATTTAATTAAATAATTTTATGTTTATCATTATTAAAATTGTTAAAGTATTGTTGGTTTTATAAAATAATGATTGTACTTTGCTGCTGTTATGTCGGGTTGACATAAAATAAATTTCCAATCACGACAATTGGAAATTGATAACGTATATTAAAACTAATAACGTTATAGTTGTTCAGACCTAAGATTTTAGAAATCTCAGTAGTGTAGTGTTCGTAACTTTCAGTAAATTTTTACTGCTTCTTCGCAACTGCATCCTGTGGTAAGTGAGAACAATATAACAAAAGAAAATAGTAACACAATTTCAATAAATTTAATTAAAAATCGTAAAAATTTAGAATGAGAAGATAGACAAGCATTACAGGACAGTAATATTTTAACGTTTCCTACAATTCCTGCAGAGTTAAATAAAGGGGTGCAAAAGTAATACTTGTAGATTTCAATATTATTAATAAATTGTATTTTAACATACTTGCGTTGAGAATAGATAGTTATTTGTTTAAACTTCCTTATTCTTCGAACTGGAAATACTTTTGATATATAGGGTATGAATATGATTTCTTTGATTAAAAAAGCATAAATATAATTATATTTTAAGAGAATTAAGAATTGAAATATTGCTTGAAAATATTCAAAAATTTAGTAGTTGAAATTGATTAAGAAATGAAAAATACTTTCTTTTAAATATAGAAAATTAATGTTTGAAAATTGAATTAAAATTTAAAATACGTGTAAAAAATATTTTGAAGGAAGTGGAAAGAAACTTGACCTAGCCTCCGAAAAAGGGCCAGTTTGTAACGGCTGGGGGTAAAGGCGTAACTTTTGGGCAAGTCTAGGCATGCTTAGAAGATAGTGGAGAAGACACAACGTATATCTAAAAAATACTTCCGTGACAAAATTCCTTATGAAATAAATTAACAATTATTATTATTAAATTTTAACATAAACAATTTTTCATTATTAAGGTAAAATTAGTGTATAAACAATTAAACTCATATATAATAGTAATTAAACTTCAAATTTGTTCGTGATGTATAGTTTACACACACACACACACACACACACACGTAATCATTTAGATTTGGGAACATTCCTTTTGTTAATAAAGAAAATTGTTAACGTTTATAATTTTTAACTTCAACAATTATCTTCAATAATTAAATAAGAATTTCTAAAAACTGGTAGCAGACATAGACTCATCTTAATTATTCAAATTAACTAAAGAATGTATGAAATTATGTAATTACTTTTGTTGTTTAAGTAAACATAACCTCAATATTGCTAATAATCATCATCACATAAATTGAATAATACATTCATTAATCTCAGAAGATTATGAATTCGGTATTTGTAAAAATTACAATAATAAAAATAATAATAATAAAGTTTGCAATGATGGGTCTGACTATTGACTATTGACTGACTATTGTACAGTCAAGTCTAAGCTTGGCAACTTGTGCCTTATTATTTTGAGCTTGCATTCTGAAATCAAAAGAAGTTTTTACTTAATTTAATTAATTTTTTTTATTTATTTAATTGAAAGAAATTAATTTCTTCGGTTTTTGTTGAAAACTTAATTTTATGTTTACTTAATGTTAAATTTTAATATTTTTCAATTAATTATACTCATGTAAATAAACAGAAAATTTTATATTTTGTTTCACATTCATTTTTAAAAACTGTAGACTTCATGCAGCGAAGACCCTAAAACAAGAATTGTTTGACACGAGGACGTACCCTGTGCAACTCCTTTATTAGGGATAAAAGTCCTAGAAGAATAGCGACCCACTGAAACTTTATGCAATCTGTTTTTTAAATAATTTAACAATAAGGTTTGGAGATTTGTAGGCAAACCAATCTCACCAATCTTATCTGCAAGAATTTGATAATTAATAGAGTCGAATGCTTTAGAGAAATCCAAATAAATTACATCTACCTGATGCTTATCTTGTAAAGCCTTATTAACAATTTCAGTAAAAGTTGCCAGATTGGTCAAGATTGATCTCCCCCCAATACAACCATGCTGGTGATCTGATAGAATACTCAAGACACATTTTTGAAGTGTGTCCTGAATTGCCACCTCAAACACCTTCGCAAAATTTTGATTTAGTGCAATGGGTCTATAATTCTGAATAAGACTCCTATCCCCTTTTTTATAGACTGGATAAATCTTCGCCTCTTTCCAGATATTCGGAAATATCCCAGTTTTGAGTGATAAATTAAAGATAAAGGTCAAAGGATAGGCGAAAATCGAAGCACAATCTTTTACAATATAACTGGGAATTCCATCGGGGCCAGAAGTGTCTTTAGCCTTCAAAGATTTTGCCGTTTTAAGAACTTGCTCAACAGTTAAAAAAAACACTGAATTACAGAAAGAGCTTCCAAGTTGGGAATCATGCACTACCGAATGATTACTATTTGTGTCAATACAATGGTTTGAAAAAAATTCAGCGAAAGAGTTTACTATGACACCTGGATGACTCAGGGTGCACTCATTGAAATACATAATATTCGGAAGTTGATTACAAGTCTTCCCGTCGTTTACATACTTCCAAAAAGATGCTGGGTTTGTAATGGCACTGCGCTCGATATTTTTTATATAAATAAGGTAGTTATGCCTTATTTGCTTGTGTAATGAAATTGATAACAATTTAATCTGGTCATTGTAATATGGTGACGAGAATTTGCGTTTTTTTAAAAATTTATTTTTGAGTTTTATCTCATTAATAATATTTCTGTCGAACCAGGGTGAATAATGTCTTTTATTAAGTATCCGATTTCTATGCTTCGGCACAAAAATAGAAAAAGCATCGTTGACAACTTGCAAAAATATTTCACAGGCCGTATTAGAATCATTATTACAAATTTCAACTTGTGACCAGTCAATTGTAGTAAGAAACATGTAAAGACCGCAGAGATCGGCTCTTTTAAAATTAAAATTAGAACATTCAGTACTGGGGTTTTTAAAAATAAAATCAGAGTTGGTCGAGTCCATACCAAGTGATCACACCAATTTCAGTCATATTGAGTAATATTTACGAAATTGATATTTTGGGTTCCTTTAGGAGTAAAAAAAATAAATTTTAATTATTTTTAAAAAATTCAAAATATTTTCGAAAATATTCAAATTCGAAATTTTATGTACTATTTTTTTTGTGTTATCATAACTTCTGTAATTTTGAAGCAATTGAGATCATTTTTTTTTAAATTACTCGTATTTAAATACTCTTTCAAGAAAAATTATAATAATTAAGAAATTGTTTATAATTAAATTTTTATTAAAAAAATTAAATTATTTATTTAAACAAAATCTAAAGTATATCATCGATCTTTTTCAAAAAATTCATAAACATAGCCTATAATGTGCTAAAAATTTTAAGCCAAAGAAAAAGATGGTATGTATTATAGTTTTTGAGAAAAAAATTATTAAGTTATGCTAGCGCGGCGCGGACCGGTGTCACCGCTACTCAACGCGTAGTTCCGTAGTAACCGAAATGTATGTATATTTTTACATAATGTAAATATAGTTAGTGTATTATATTTAAATTATAAGCTTCAGAAAGTCACACTGATCTTTTCATAGTACATGGACATCAAACTTTAGAATTAAAAAAATCGGAGAAAATAATTAAAGTAAAAAAAAGTAATTAAAAAATTGGTAATTTATAGAAAAATAATAAAAATAACTAAAAATTGGGAAAATTATTAAAATTTAAGAATAATAATTGAAAATTTGTTAAATCAATTAAAAAATAATTAATATAATTAAAAACTGGTAAAAATAAGTGAAAATAAGTGAATAATTAAAATAATTTAAAACTGAAGAAAGAAAAATAATGGACTGGTAAAATTATCAAAATTCGCGATGTTCAGGGGTGTTAATTTTTTTTCTTATGCAATTTTAGACCTAAAATTATGGGGTAATGTCAAAAATAGAGAAACAAATAATTTGCGGAGTTTGAGAAATTTATTCTAAGAAAAACTTAAATTTTAAAAATTAAACCTCTTTCACAATTTTCATTTTTTCCATCGACAATTTTTTTGTGGGATTTTTAAATGATTTTCTACAATCCATCGTATGGATTTTGAAAAATAAAATTTCGAAAATGACCAAAAAAATATTGTTTTTTAATTTTTATGTAATACCATAATTCTACATCTTAATTGATGTAAGAAAAAAAATGACACCTCTGATCATCAAAAATTTTGTTGAGTTAAAATTTCACCTATCTCTCCCCTTAAAGAATGATAAAAATAGTTTGAAAATAGTTGAAAGAAATGAAAACTATAATAAATTTAAAAGATGACAAAATTTTATAAGGAGAAAAATGATTAAAAATTTGAAACATAAAGTATGAAACATAAAATTTGTCAGTACTGCGAAGTACTGACAAAATTCGCAGGTGTTGACAGATTGAATTAATGAATGAAATTTGAAGATTATTATAAATAACTATTTTTAATCAATGTTTGTAAAAAAAAATTTTAAATCAATCTTATAAGTTTACATAATAGAAAAAATTATATGAATTTGTGTTGATATTTATAATTAAATTTAATATTTAATATTTTAAAGATTTCGAATTTGCCGCTAATCTAATTACGCAGAATATGAAGCTGAAAAACAATTGTTAAGTGAAAGATTTAATCAAGCTATGACCATTAAAGGTACACAAAAATTTCATTCCTTCGTACCCCTTGAGAATAAAATTGAAACAAAAATTTTTTCAAATTCTGTGCACAGCACAATTTGTAAAATAAAAAAATAAACATGACGATTAACTGTATTTATATTATGTAATAATATACATACATTTCGGTTACTACGGAACTACGCGTTGAGTAGCGGTGACACCGGTCTGCGCCGCGCTAGCATAACTTAATAATTTTTTTCTCAAAAACTATAATACATACCATCTTTTTCTTTGGCTTAAATTTTTAAGCACATTATAGGCTATGTTTATGAATTTTTTTGAAAAAGATGGATGATATGCTTTAGATTTTGTTTAAATAAATAATTTAATTTTTTTAATAAAAATTTAATTATAAACAATTTCTTAATTATTATAATTTTTCTTGAAAGAGTATTTAAATACGAGTAATTAAAAAAAAAATGATCTCAATTGCTTCAAAATTACAGAAGTTATGATAAAACAAAAAAAATAGTACTCAAAATTTTGAATTTGAATATTTTCGAAAATATTTTGAATTTTTTAAAAATAATTAAAATTTATTTTTTTTACTCCTAAAGGAACCCAAAATATCAATTTCGTAAATATTACTCAATAAGACTGAAATTGGTGTGA
Organism: Ganaspis brasiliensis; assembly: GCA_037103525.1. NCBI lineage: Eukaryota > Metazoa > Arthropoda > Insecta > Hymenoptera > Figitidae > Ganaspis > Ganaspis brasiliensis. Next base: position 7,247,771 of record JAZKLR010000114.1, on the reverse strand, counting down.
TCACTTGGTATGGACTCGACCAGTTATATAACCCACGAGAGGGTAAAAAGAAGATATCAGTAACAGTGTATCAGTCACAAACTCCATTTGAAAAAACTAAATCCAGAATTCTGTAAAAGTCATTAGTAGTAGTGTTCGACTGGGTTAAATCAAAGAATTGCATAAAATTAAAAACATTTACAGATTTAGAATCATGAGAGTCGCTCTGAGCGCAATTTGTGAAGTTAGGGCAATTGAAAGCTCCAAAAATTATTACATTTTTTTTATACAACAAACTACATTTTTTAATATTAGAAAAAAATTTATCAAAAACACGTACTGTTATATTAGGTGGTATGTAAATTGCAGCAACAATAAACAAAAGTGACCCTTTAAATACTTGGACAAAGTTTTAATCAATGACATTATCACATTCAAGAAATTCGTTTAACTGAAGTATATTCGATTGAAAATCAGAATTTATTGCTACAAGCACACCCCCCCCCCTTCTACTTATGCGATCATTGCGATAAACAGAAAAATTATTTAAATTGAATATTTCATTAGAACCGACATCTGCCCTCAGTCATGTCTCTGTAAAAACAAAAATATCAAAAAGCATAAAATCAGGATAACATCTAATAATATCTAATTTAGTATTTAACCCCCTTACATTCTGATATAGACAATGAATATACTTAAATGAAGAGGTCAAGTTTTGACAATGATGGGTTCTCCCAGTCGATAGCGAATTTGAAGATTAAACTCCCCCTGATCTGATCTGGCTTGAATCTGATCTGATCTGGCCATATTGCCATCATTGAATTATGAAGACCGCTGATCTAGAGAAAGACGATAAATACGGATCGACTAGAAGATCAATACTCGGCACTCAGCATCGTATCTCACAATTCAACTACAGGAACTTTCAATAATTTATCCCAAAATTAACTAAATTAAAGATCTCTAGGGAAAGACAAAATAAAATATAAATGTTGACGATTTATATCGTCACAAGTTGTAAAGCAAGTGAGAGAACTGAACTAGCATTGGAACGAAATTTTTTATTTTTCTTTTTTTTTAACAGGTAAAAATAATTTTGCGTCTTTCCTCATTTTCTTTTTTATTTTCGTTTTTCTTCATTGACGTTTTTCTTTAATATCTATAAGACATTTTATAAATTATTATTTAATTACAAACTATCATTAAACGCTAATTATTATTATTTTACTTATTTATAAATTAATTATTTGAGAAACGTCTACTAAAGAATATTTAAAATTTGCAAATATGTTTTAGAGATAAATATTTAAATCGATAAAAAAGAAGGTTTCGTAGACGGGAAACCAGATTATTACTTGCAACTATTAAAACAATTTTGTTTTGTTGTGGGCGCGTTGCTACGCTATTAAAAATTTTCCTTTTTTTAACACAAGTATTGAACAGTTTTATTTTTCAAAAAGACACGGCAATGTGCAATCGAAATTTTTTTTAATAAGTTATTTTCAAAACTTTGGTTACGTTTTCTTAAACAGTCAAATGGTTATTTGAATGTCAACTTAAAGTAGTATTTACAAAAACTAGGTAAAAATTTACTCAAAATCTAAATAAATGTAATGAGTTTCATTCGTTTCCTAAGTCCAAATATTTGTCACTTATGAAGTGAAATTCACAGTTTTTAATATGTTAAATTAATTTTTCAAATACCAATAATATTTTTTTATCAATATTCGATCAGTTTAAATTGTTTACCTCACGGTTCTACTTTTTAAATTTTCATTTTTTTTCGTTTTTTCATAAAGTGAACTTATGTATAACATAAAGTAAATTTCTACTTATAATAAGCCAACTATAAATTTTTTTAGATTCAGAGAGTGGTTTATGGAAATCAATAAATATAAATTGATTGAGAAAAATTAATCGAGACGATTTTTGCAAATAATCTACAAAAGTTATTTAAGACTAGAAAACTGACGAAGAAAGTTAAGATGTAAGTATTTTATTTTTTTGTTTTTTGAAAACACATCGACTGAGCTAACACTAGTGAAACTTTATCCAAAGGTGTTAACACTTTAAAAATCGAAATGTTTGAAAATCCTGATTCTTAATAATTTTCTTTTTTTATATTATCATGGAAGTTTTAATATATTTTCATCAACTTGTAAGTAATTAAATTCAAATTCATTTTTTACATTTAAATAAATTCCAATTTTTAAAATTCGTAGTTTGAATCGTTTGAATTTTATTTGATTAAAATTGAAACGAATTTTAATTTAGATCGTTTAAAAGTTAGATGAAGATTCAAGAGTGACTAAAATTTTTAATAATAAATGTTTTGACTAATTATTGTAATTAAAACTGTTATAAATTTGTTATACTAAAGTTCTTAAGGATTGAAATTTTGATGGAATGGTATTAACATTCATTAAAATGATTATAAATTCAAATGAAAATGACATAAAATTCTCATTATTAATTTCTTCAATATATATGTTTTTACCAATAAAAACTAGGTTTTTTTAAAGTTTGGTTTGATTATGAAGTTTACGCTGATTAAACTTGAAGTTTATATTAATATGTATTAGAATAAATTAAAATTCAAATCAATTATAATTTGAACAAATTAAATTCAGAATTGATTATTTTAACTTGAAATAAATTGAATTGATTACAAATGTCCCAAATTAAATAAAATTAGACTAAAATTGTCAAAGTTATTCTATTTTTAATTTTGTAGAAACATCATTAAATTTTGACTGTATAAACAGTTTTTATTATTTTTTTTCCTCATATTCAATTTTGTCTATTTTTCCATTTTTATGTATTTTTGCAATGCTAAGATAGAATTTTGAGATATTTAAGAATCATCTAATATACATGTAACATTATTTAATAATAGTCAAAATTATCAATAAGAGGAAGAAAATAATGAAAAACTGTTTATACAGTCAAAATTTTATTATGTTACTACAAAATTAAAAATAGAATAACTTTGACAATTTTAATCTAATTTTATTTAATCTAGGGTCATTCGAAACTGTATTTATTTACCTTTTGATGCGCATTGAGAGAAAATATAATTTTAATAAGATAAAAGATTTAAGTTAGGTTCAAAGTTGAAACATCAATTGAAGAATTGACATTTTTGATGATTTTTGGTCTATATCTTCATGAATTTAAATGATAATAAAGAAATTCTTAAAGCATGTATTTTAAGTTTTCAAACAAACAAACTTTTTGATTCGAATAAAAAATGGCAAAGTTTCAAGGTATGATTTACATGAATCTACCTGAAAACGGTTTTTTGGCACTCAAACAAGATTTTGAGGGTGTATTAGAGATTTAATATATATGGGTAGCTAATACTACGAACGAAGAAAGAAAATGATGCTAATTTTGTTAAGACATTTTTTTGCGTTTTATTAAGTATAATTTCTAAACAATCTGAAAGGGGCCAGTAAAAAAATTGAAAATTACGGATTTTACAGACATTTATAAAAAAATATCCAGAAATCTGTGATTGGGTAACATTCATTTTAGTTTCAACCTCCACAAGGTTCTATAAGAAGTTCTTTTACACTAAGAATATATATACAGAACCAAATGATCAGAATTTAATCTAAAAAAATTTTGATAGAAAGAAAGTCGAAAACTATATTAAACTTAATTAATTCCAAACCATTATTATTTATATAAATCCCAAACGTTAATTAACTCAAACTTTAATTCTTTCAAACTTATAGGTTTCAATTAATCAAAGTTGCAATTATTACATGTATTTAGTAAAATATTAATTGAAAGCAACATTAATGAGAAACTTTACATTCTCTCTGTCATTTAAAACTATAAATTTTTGTAAATGCAAATAATGAAAATTACGATAATAATTACAAAATGGAAAGGAATATATATAAAAAATGACGAAAATAATTGACAATTAAAAACAAAATTCAAAAATGGCTATAGATAAATACACAATTGTTAAAAATAATCTAAAAAATTAAACAATATACATTCAATGTAAACTAAAAAATTGAAAAATTAAGAAAATTATAGAAATAACTGCTGAAACCAATTGCAAATTGAACAACTGGCTTGAAAATCAAACAAAAAAAATTTAAATTAAAGAAAATAATTGAAAACTTTAGAAAATAATAAAAATTTGGAGAAAATAATAAAAACTTGAAGAAATAAATTCATAATTTAAAAATTAAACTGAAATTAAAAAAAATTTGATAATAATGGAGAAAAATTGCAAAACGTGAAAATAATTCACAATTGAGAACAAAATTCGAAAAATGGCTAGATTAATATACAATCAAAAAAAAAAGAATTGAAAAACTCAAAGAATCATTATAAAACTTCGAGAGACTAACTACAAATTGAAAAAATTGTAGGAAGTAATTTGAAATTGCAAAAAAAAGTTAATAATTTAAAGAAATAATTGAAAAATTAGAATAATTAAAAAATTGAAGAAAATATCTACAAAATGACTAGATTAATAGACTACTAAAAAAAAATTGATACAATATAGCAAAAACTTAAGATTTAAAGAAAATAATTGAAAGTTAAAAAATGAAGAATATTATAGAAATAATTGTTGGAAAATAAATATAAAAACAAATTAACGGCAAGGTAATCTAACATCACAAATAACGACTGAAATAAACAAACACAGTAAATAGAGAAAAGTCAATGTTAAAATTGAATAAATAATTTAAGACTGGAAATTAGCAAATCGAAAAATTTTTGTATAACAATTTGTTGTAAATCTTATTTAAATTATATGTGTTTTCTTTTTTATTAATACTATTTGGATCATGGTTAATGAACATCATTTCGGATATTACACGTTTTCGCCAGTCTGTTTCAAAATCAACGATTAAAACATTTTTAAAGTCGAATTTATGTTTTTGTGAAACTTGAAAGAGGTTTTTATTATTTTTGTGTTCATTAATACGTTTTTTAAGAGTTCTTTTTGTTTTACCATAGTAACCATAGTTTTTATTTTTTAAAACATATATCCTTTTTGAGACACAAGTATTTATAAAGTGAAGAGGAAAATTATTATTTATTAACATTTGATTTACAAGTAAAATGTTCTTTTTGTGAAAGTTCTTGTGGGAAAGAGACATCGCTCTGTCAATAAGATTAAAAATAATATTCTGTTTTTGATTTAGAGGATGATTAGACGAAAAATTCAAAAGTCTACCAGACGATGTTGGTTTCTGGTACCAATCCGTGACAAGGCGATTGTTTTCTCTTATAATTGTTAAGTCGAGAAAATTTAATTTTCCTTCAACTTCCATTTCAATAGTAAACTAAAGTTTAGGATGGTAACTGTTAAAGACTTCAACTACTATATTTAAAAAATCTTTATGAACACAAAGAATTGTGTCGTCAACGTACCGAAATTGGTCCCCTCAGACCAATTGTATCATGTGTCAATTCTCCAAACCATTCACTTGCTAATGTTTTATACCATAAACTTAAAAATATCATTTCTACTCCTGCTTCTCATATTGACAATAGTTTCGCTCTTTGTGAAAAACTGAAACTTATTAAAGTACCGAAAGACCATGTTTCGCTTTCACTTGATGTAACTTCATTATTTACCAACATCCCGTGTGATCTAGTGATACAGAGCCTAGACATTCGTTACCAAAAAATTAATGAAAAATGTGACATCCCCTTTTCTCAGGTCATCGATATCACGGAATTTCTGTTTAATAATACCTTTTTTCAATTTGGAGGAAAATTTTATTATCAAATCTACGGAACTCCTATGGGGTCACCGATTTCCCCCATATTTGCAGATATGTGTATGAATGACTTAGAAAGGAGTTGTCTAAAATCTCTCATAGAGAAATATGGTTGCAATATTGTTTTTTATTTTCGGTACGTTGACGACACAATTCTTTGCGTTCATAAAGATTTTTTAAATATAGTAGTTGAAGTTTTTAACAGTTACCATCCTAAACTTCAGTTTACTATTGAAATGGAAGTTGAAGGAAAATTAAATTTTCTTGACTTAACAATTATAAGAGAAAACAATCGCCTTGTCACGGATTGGTACCAGAAACCAACATCGTCTGGTAGACTTTTGAATTTTTCGTCTAATCATCCTCTTAATCAAAAACAGAATATTATTTTAATCTTATTGACAGAGCAATGTCTCTTTCCCACAAGAAATTTCACAAAAAGAACATTTTACTTGTAAAACAAATGTTAATAAATAATAATTATCCTCTTCACTTTATAAATACTTGTGTCTCAAAAAGGATAAATGTTTTAAAAAATAAAAAAATTCTTAACAAAAATAACAAGGAACTCACTAATTTAAAAAAATCTATTTATGCAAGGAGGCCTAAAGTTGTTATCCCTTTCAATAACGGGCAATTTTATTCACAGTGTAATTACACCTTAAAAAATTATGATCTTTGTACGATTCCTAAAGTTAAAAAACCACTGAACGGTATCGTCAAGTTGGGGAAGGATTGTACTGAAAAGTGGGAAAAAGCTGGCGTCGTTTACAAAATTTCATGTCAAAACTGCAATGCTGTTTACTATGGTGAAACAAAAAGAACTCTTAAAAAACGTATTAATGAACACAAAAATAATAAAAACCTCTTTCAAGTTATACACGAACACTGTACTTCACAAAAACATGAATTCGACTTTAAAAATGTTTTAATCGTTGATTTTGAAACAGACTGGCGAAAACGAGTAATATCCGAAATGATGTTCATTAACCATGATCCAAATAGTATTAATAAAAAAGAAAACATATATAATTTAAATAATATTTACAACAAATTGTTATACAAAAATTTTTCGATTTGCTAATTTCCAGTCTTAAATTATTTATTCAATTTTAACATTGACTTTTCTCTATTTACTGTGTTTGTTTATTTCAGTCGTTATTTGTGATGTTAGATTACCTTGCCGTTAATTTGTTTTTATATTTATAATTCTTGTCAGTTTATTCCGTACTCTGTGACTGAGAACTTGTTTTTGACATGTCACTTATTCGTGACGTTGTACTTTTCGATGTAATTTAATTTTATTTTATTTTTGAGGTAAAATATGCATTGATTTGTTAATATTCTTTAATTGTGGTGCGTGTTAAAAAATTGAACGATATTTACTGAAAAGTGTAATATTTATTTTACAGCCTGATACGGTCAATGGAATATTGACGAAACGTCGCTTGACAAATAAAGATCGTGGTCTTTAAAAATGTGTCTAGTGTTTTTTGTTCCTTCCTTTTGGCATTAAAAATTATGCAAAATAGGGAAGAGTATTTACACCTACACATATTGGCTCCTATTGATCGACAATTTTTCTAATTTTATAAACTATGGAGAGCGATCAAACTCTTACTTGAAAAAATATCGTTTGTCAGATAATGAATGGCTTTTGATGACAAGGATTATGAAAATACTTCGTGACTTTAAAATATTGACGGAAGCTCTCAGTAGTGACAAGAATGTGACATTGCCTCTTGTTATCATAGGATTCAATATGCTCATAGACAAAATGAAAACGCTAATATTTGATTTGCAGCAAAAGGCTGATTCTAGTAAGGTGGACATCTGCATATTGGAAGCATTGGTAGAAGCCAAGAAAAAATTAATGAAGCATTATGATAAAAGCAATTGGGTCTACTGTGCTGTCTTATTTTTGGATCCACGATTTAAACTGGAGACTTTTTACCAGACACGTTGGGGAAAAGAGATTGTTTCTTACTCTTTGAAAAAATTCGAATCAATTTACAAAACTATGTACTTCAAATCAGAGGTAGTATATATTTAAATATATATATAATATATATACATATGTATAGTACCTGTTAATCAAAACAACATTGGAATTTCCTAGAAAAATCCATGAAATTATCAATGTAATTTCTAAAAATTCCACGTAAAATTATTGATTTTTGCAGGAAATATGTAAGTATTCTATATTATGGAAAATTAAACGCAAAATTTGCTTGAAAGCGTCATGAAATTTTCGACAGAAATATCAAGAAATTTTCCAAGAAAATATAATGAAATTTTGTAAAATTTTTAACGAAAATTACATAATATTTTCATGAAAAGCTCCTAAGTAAATTTCTAAAGAAACTTCTATTAAAATTAGTTTGAAATTAAAAAATTTTAAATCATTTTAAAAAATTCTATTTCGCACATTTTCGCGGGACATATTCCTACCATATTACTTTCTAATTTTTCGTCAAGTTTAACTAAATATATTTCTTTAAACTGAGAAATACTTTACATAACTGTTATGACATTTTTATTGAGAATTTTACACTATTTCCATAGGTAATTCCATATGACATTTTTATGGAATACTCCATGACATTTTCAGGCGAATTTCGTGACCCAATTTCTTCGAAAGCAGCCATTTACATATTTATTTAAGAAATAATTATCCTCAAAATTCCCTAAATTAAACGTGGGAATTTCCAAAGACGTCATGGACATTTTAGAGAACTTTCTAGAAAATTTCAGTGCTGTGTGAACATTATACAATTTAATAACATACTCTAATTCTTATTATATTTAAACAATTTATTCGTATAATAATATAATTAATATTATGATGAATTACAGCAACAAGAAAACTCAGAAACTGCTTCAACTTCAACTTCTGTGAACGATTCGCAAAATGTAGATAGTGACGATGATGAAAGCGAAAAAATTGATCTTCTCTCATTGTTTAAGAAGAGAAAATAATAAAAAAGTGGAAAACGTAGTAAAACTACGAAAAATAATTGGCGGTTAGAATTAGATCTTTACTTGTCTCAAGAATTGGCTGATGCAGATCAAAATATATTACAATGGTAGAAGAAGAATGAACAAGTATATCCGACTCTATCTTTAATGGCTAGAGATTTATTAAGCGTTCAAGCAACATCTGTACCAGCGGAGAGGCTCTTTTCGCGGGGGTCTTTGACAATACGAAAACACAGAAATCGTCTGAACAATGATTCCATAAAGCACCTGATGTGCATTAATAGTTGGACTACTTGCTCCTTAAAAACGAAAATACAATCTGTATTGTCTGGAAAATGATAATTTAATGTTATAATTATTCAAAAAAATTGAAAATAAATAAAAGACTTGCATATATTTCAGAAATAAAGTTTGTCTTTTTTTTCGTTTTATTTTTTCAGTTTTTGAACCAAAGGAAAATTAAATTTGTTGTAATTTAATTTTTTAAATACGATTGATTGAATTTTCATTTCATCAAAATTTAAAGCGATTTAAATTTTAGTTATGGCAAACCCATCAAAATATAAATAATTAACTTTGAAAAATAACACGTTAACCTTTTTTTGGGCGGTTCAAATTCTACACATTTAAACTCTACAATGATGAATTCTACACGTTAAATTCTACACAGTTAAATTCTACAATTTAAAATTCTACACAAGAAAGTTCTACACTGCTAACCCTACAAAAGAAAACTCTCAACAAAAAGAAAAAAAAAAATTCTACACAGTTAAATGCTACAACCTAAAATGCTACACGATTAACTGTACAGCAGAAAACTCTCACCGTAAATTGTACACAAGAAAACTGTTCACATCAATAATTTAAGTAAATAAATATTTTTTATAATTCTACACAATTAAATACTACACCAGAAAATTACACACAACTATAGAAAGTAAATAATACAAATATTTTGTAATTCTGCACAATTATATTCTGCACATAAAAATTCTCACTGCATTATTTTAGATTATTTTTCAAATTGTACACAATTAAATTCTACACCTTTAAATTCTACACAGTTGTAAAAGATAATGTTTGTAATTCTGCACAATTAAATTCTACACGTACAAATTCTCACTTATCTACTTTAGATTATTTTAAAAGTTCTACACAATTAAATTCAAACAGAAGAAAACCGTATATCTATTATTGCTTTGAAATTGTCATTTGTTGCTGCTTCAGAGGAGTTATTCTTTTATTCTATTTGATAGCAATTAGACATTTTTCTTTTTGAGTTCGTTTAGCTTTAAGTTTTTAACATTAAACAGTAAAATTAATTAATCGAGGACAAAACAAGTTCAAAATGGACGAAGAGGGTGAAAACTCTATCGTCCGTGAAGATGGAGAAAGACCCGGTACTTTTAGGTATTTTTTCAAAGGGTTTTGGTACCATAAGGACAGTAGGCAACATTTAATGAATATCGAATGTTACCGATGTGCCAGTAGGTCAAATGTCCACTGTCCAGGGTCCTTGATTGTGAATTTAACTACTGGCGCCATTGAAGAAAGGGGACATTTTTTGCATGGACCAAATCCATTTGGATTAATGTTGTACAGGTTAAAAGCCGCTTTAAAGAACGAAGTAGTAAATGCAAGAGGTCCGGACTCGCTGAGATTTATATTCGATGAAGTTTGCAGAAGGTAAGCTCAATAATTATGCTACTAAAATAATATAATATATATAATATATATTTTGTAAAATAATTAATTTTTGTAGGTTTTCAAAATTCAAAATGTGCGATACAATATAGGGTAAAGAAAGAAAGAAAATAAGTTGAACATGACCTATATTCGACAGATTTTTTCTCATCATGTGAAATTCCTAAATATTCAAAAAATTATTAGGGGAAAAGCGGATGAATTTCTCGCTTGATTTTTATACGGCAATTTACCCGCTTTTTCCCTACAATTGCTCTCAAAAACACCATATTAAACCCCGAAGACCTATAAGGAGACAATTTTTTAAGATTTTATAACTTATTTTCTTTTTTTCTCTATTCTATGTAATAGGTCACACATTTAGAATTTTAAAAACCCGATGAAAAAAATTCTCATTGAACAAAACCAAAATCCACTGAAAAGCAATTTTAGTAAGAATTCATCGCCTTTTTAAATTTTTGATTTGTCATATTGGTATATACATATCCTAGATTTCCACGTGAAGTGACGAGGCTTATTTCTTTTGAAACTGAAAGAGCAAATTTAAATAAATGCATGGCTATTTATAATCAGCCAGTTGCTGAGAGACTTGAAGACTTTGGGAACCATCTTCTAGAAAGAAATTTAGAAGTAACTGAGGGCATTTATCGAGGCGTGGTGCGTGGCACCGACAATTCTGTAGCTCTTCTTTTTATCTCTGATATAATGCTCCGTTTATTAGACACATCTCAAGTTCTCCGAATGGATGGAACATTCAAGGTTAGTTAAATTTTATGTATATTTTACTGACAAATAATTTTAATTTTTGTTAATTAATTAATTGTTAATTATTTAATTTTTGATTTTACATTACAGTGTGTACCACCAAGGCCAATTGCGCGGCAATTGTATGTGATTCATGTAAACGACGGAAATGTAGTACGTTAAATGCAGTAATTTTTATTTTATTTCAATTTAAATATATTATTTTCAATCTCTTCAAGTTTTGTATAAATTCCAGTTAAAAAGGGCAGTTGAAAATTCGATTTGGAATTTCCAATTTAAATGTTTTAATGAAACTTTCAGCTTACAAAACTAATTTAATATACCAATGGAAAATTTTAATTTTTTAATTTTCAGATTGAAAAATGTGATTGTAAATTTTAATTTTAAATTCCGATTGGAAATTATGATTGAAAATGTAGCTCGATTTTATCTATTGAAAATTGTGATTAGAAATTCTAATTAAGATTTACAGTTTGAAATCTCAAATCCAATTTTTTAGTTTTAATTTCGTATTGAAAATTTTCTATTGAAAGTACCATTTTTACTGTTCTGGAAAATTTGACATTAAGATTTTCAGGGTGTCTACTCACCGGGAATTCCGGGAAAACCGTGAATTTGCCGGGATTTTAGTTCGACCGGGAAAAACCCGGAAAATTAATATCTACACATTTTTAATTTTTAAACCAGTATTGTCAATTACTTTCGTCGTCTTTCAATTTTTCCATCAAATTTCAATTATTTTTATCATTTTTCAATTATTTTCTGCAAATTTCTATTACTTTTAACATTTAAAAATTATTTTTATCAAATTTCAACAATTATTTTCAATCAATTTCTTTATGATTATCAATTTCTAAATTTATTAAACAGTTTTCAATTTTCTTCTTCAAATTTCAGCAATTTTCTTCAATAATGTTATTATTATGTATCAATAATTTTTAAATACTTTACACCAATTGACAATTATTTTTTTTTAAAATTTCAATTTTTTTTTCAATTTTACATTCTTTTAATTATTGACACAAGTTATCAATCATTCATGTCATTATTCAATTATTTGTCTCAAATTTTTATTATGTTTGTTATTTTTCACATATTACCTTCAAATTTAAATTTTTTGTGATTTCTCAATAATTTCCTCCAAATTTCTGTTTTTTTTTTTTGTTATTTCTCGATTAATTTTTCCTGTTATAATTATTTTTCTCATTATATAATTTATTTTTAAATTTTCAAATAATTTAGTCATTTCTCAAATATTATCAATATTTTCGACATTTTTTTATTACTTTCTCCAAATTTAATTTATTTTCTTATATCTTTAAATTATTGTCATGGATTCTTTAAATTCTTACTTTAATTTACATTAAATTTTTCATTATTCAATTGCTTTTTATTTTTAATTTTAATTATTTTTATCATTTTTTCAAGTATTTTCTTCAAATTACAAATTTTTTGGGATTTTGCAATTATTTTGACATTTTTTAATTATTTTCTTTAAACGTCATTTTTTATCTCCAATTTTTCAATTATTGATTTCTAATTTTTATTTTGTTTCTCCATTTTTCAATTATTTATGTTCTTTTTACATCTTTTCTTTTAAATCATAAATTTTTTACATAATTTTAAATTAGTTTTATCATCTTTCGTTTTTTTCAAGGTTCAATTATTTTTATCATTTCTCAATTATTTTTTTTAAATTTCAATTATTTTTATCATTTTTCAATTATTTTTTTCAAATTTCTATCAATTTTATGATTTTTTAATTATTTAATTATTTTCTTTCATGGTCAATTTTTTAATTATGTATTGACATCAAATTTTTATTTTGTTTTCCATTTTTCAATTATTTTTGTCATTTTCCAAGTCTTTTCTTCAAATTTTCAATTATTTACTTACTTTTTAATTAGTTTTGTCATCTTTCATTTTGTTTCTTCAAATTTCAATTATTTTTGTCATTTTCCAATTATTTTCTTCAAATTTCTATAATTTTTACCATTTTGGAATTATTTTTTTCAAAGATCAATTTTACCTTAAAAAATTATATATTACGCACTTTATTTTTCCACTATTTTAATATTATAGCTATTAATCATACATAAAAAAAATCCGGGAAAAATGTGATTTTAAATCCGGGAAAACCTGGAATTTGCCGGGAATTTGAAAATCATGTTTCGGTAGACACCCTGATTTTCTATGAGTTCTTTGCTGGGAAGTTTTACGTGTACATTAGAGTTGTCTAAAAAAAGCAAAAGTCCCCAAATTGGTTCCAACTTGAAAAAAATATTATTTGTTATTTTGAAGTTGGACAATATTGTTCTAAATATTGTCCCATTTCAAAATAAAAAAAATAGGAGTAACTTTTTTCTATTTTGAACAAATTTGGAGGGTAAGAGCATAACATTTCAGACTTTTTTTTACCACCTTAATGTACATAAATTACTTTTTAAAATAAATAATTTAATGCTTAATTATTAAAAAAACGTATATCTCTGAATAATTCATTATTCTTTTGTATTACATTTTTATCAATTTTTAAATAATTTGAATTTTCTATGTACATAGTCACTTCCAGCTGCATGGTTTCTCGCTGAGCGCAAGACAACTGAAATGTATACGGCAATTTTTAGGAAGCTGATAGATCTAGCACCAAATTTGAGGAACAATTGCTAAATGCTATTCGTGATTTGTTTCCAAATGTTGTCATTCGATGTTGTTGGTTCCACTATACACAGGTACAATATTTTTTTGCTTTTAGTATAATTCATAATACATAATTATAATTCATAATTCGAATACTTCATAAATTTCATAATTTAAATTCATAATTTTTGGCTAGGCCTTGTTGAAAATGTGGAAAAAATTAGGACTCTTTACTATTTCTCACGAAATATTATGTATGTGCATGAGCTTAGCTCTCTTGCCAAGCGAGCAGTTTCAACCAGCTTTAGAAATTATCCAGAGAGTAGCAGACACTGTGGAAAATGTGAGAATACATCAATTCATGGCTTACATGCGTACGCAGTGGCTACCGAGAGCGGCAATTGTAAGTGTGTACCGTTGTCCGGTAAGGACAAACAATGAAGCAGAGGCAACAAATCGTCAAATTTCAGGAAGACTCGGAAATAAACCGAATGCATTCAAATTTATCGGTAGGAGTATCTTAAGTATTTTATGAAATTTACTGAACTGATTCTTTAAATATGTATAAATCAATAAAGGATTTGTTTATAATGCTAGATCGATTGAGCACTTACATAAGTGGACAAGATCTTGACCATGAACGAATTCAGGAAGGTCATGCAGTCAGACGTCGCAGGAAACCTCGATATGTATTAGATGACCTTCACATCTTGCAATGCCAGGACCAATTCGACATGGGGAGGTAGAAAATTTTTTTTGATTGAACTAAACATTATTCTTTGAAATTAAACTTTTTACATTTGATTCTACGTTAAAAAAAGAGAGAAAGAAAATTTTATCACTAAACTTTAAAGAGAAATAAAAACTAACCAATTTTTAAATTTTAACATCGAATTTAAATTCTGTGATAAAAAATAAATAAGAATTGACTAAACTGATTTCACACGCTAAAATTAATTGTTAAAATTAATATTATTTATATTTTCAACTTCCAAAAAAATATTCTTCCTTTTCGGTTTTTTTTTATTATTTTTACCACATAATTGTTTTTATTATTCGAGGCCAAAATTGCTTTCTCAAAATCATTCTGTATTTTTTTCGAATTTTGCCTTGAAATTCTAGTATACCTTTTTTCAGTTAATGGGTAGCAAAAAAAAAAACAAAAAAAAAAAATATTAACTTTTTTCTATTATAAATAGAGGGGCTGGATCCCATAAGGTGTTATGAGCGAATTCTGTCTGAATACTATTGTCTTCAAACCCGATTTTTCGACTATTTTTAATTATAATCTTAATTATTAATCTTTGTGTAGGATCATAAGGCCGATTTTTTTCCTCTGAAAAAAATCAAAATTAAATAAATTATTACGAGTTGAAGTGAAAAAATGTTAAAATTTTTCAATTTTCAAAATCTCATTTTTTTTATTTATTAATAATACTAAAAAAAGCTACAACTTTTTTTCAGAGGAAAAAAAGATCGGCCTTCTGATTCTAACAAGAATTGAGAATTAAGATTATAATTAAAAATAGTATTTAAATCGGGTTTAAGGACATTACTTTTCAGGCAGAGTTCACGCGTAACACCTTATGGAATCCAGTCACTCAATTGCAATAATACCCTAAAGAGCAATTAAAATTATATTATATTCAATATTTTTTATTTAAACATGTGCAGGCTCTCTTTAGAAAATTTTCTCAGGATTGCGATTAGCTACAACAGAAGGCAAGAATACCAAGCTCAACTAAGAGTTGGTAAATATATAATTTCAAACTGACGGCGTATGACATTAGTTTGCGCTAGGTAATTTTTAATTTTTTATTAATTTTTGAAGTATTGCATATTAAATTTAAATTGTGAAGTGAAATTTAATTTTCGTTCAGATGATGATCAAAATTTAATGGTGGAAGAAGAAGATGCCGAACTAGCTGATACGAACATCATGGAGCCCAATAATAATCTACCAGGTGCATTTCTTACAGTAAAAGCATACTAAATTAAAAAATCAAAGTTTTCCCCTGGTTCTTAGATTTCGACAAAACTTGTAAAAATTATATGCAAAAAAATCCAAAAACGATTTTAAAAATTTTAAAAAATTTTTTGATTTACAGGTCTTTTAAATTTTTTTTTGAAATTTTGAAATTGTTCTAAATTTTAGAAAAATCATTCAATTTAAACTAACAATTTAAACAATTATTTGACCAAGAAAAAAAAAATTTTTTTTCAACAAATTAATTAAAAAATAATTTTTAAACATTTTTTTTTTTACAAAGTACCATTTTTTTTCTTTCTTATATTAATATTTTGATTCCTTATAGTTCTATCAGTCTTTAAAAAAAAAAAATTATTAATGGAGGGTCTAAAACTCTTGGAGATATTGCATTTTTTGTTCTTGCGCGTAGTTACGCGGAGCGCATGTAGGCAGTAACGCCATATGCAAACCAATGTTCAAAATCAACCACAGTCTGTAGGTTTCAACCGAATTAAATTTTTCATTTTATAAAATGATCATCGATAAAGGAGAAAAACTTTCGTCTTAATTAGGATATTATTATTAACTAATTAGACTTATAAATAAACAATTAATGGTCAAGTTTGAAGTTTTCTAAATTCAATTTATTTAAAAGACATTATTTCCGAAATCAAATAATTCATTACCATAATAATTTAAACTAATGCTTTGAGAACAAAATAATTTAATTATAACAAATAATTTTAATTATAATTGAATTATTTTGTTCTTAAAACATTAGTTTAAATTATTATGGTAGTCAATTATTTGATTTTGGAAATAATGACTTTTAAATAAATTGAATTTAGAAAACTTCAAACTTGACCATTAATTATTTATTTATAAGTCTAATTAGTTAATAATAATATCCTAATTCAGATGAAAGTTTTCCCCCTTTATCGCTAACTATTTTCTAAAATGAAAAATTTAATTCGGTTGAAAATTGATTTTGAACATTGGTTTGCATATGACGTCACTGCTTACATGCTCTCCGCGTAACTACGCGCAAGAACAAAAAATTCAATATCTCCAAGAGTTTTAGACCCTCCATTAATTTTTTTGTTTTTTGAAAAACTCATAGAACAATATGGAATCAAAATAATAATATAAGAAAGAAAAAAATGGTACTTTGTAAAAAAAATATTGTTTAAAAATTATTTTTTAATTAATTTGTTGAACAAATTTTTTTTTTCTTTGTCAAATAATTGTGTAAATTGTTAGCACATAATAAATAATCGCTGAAAATATCATTTAAATTTATTTATTTTTCTAGAATTTAGAACAATTTTAAAATTTCAAAAAAAATTTTAAAAGCCCTGTGTAACAAATTTATCTATTTATAAAATTGAAACAAGAAAATAATACCAGAAGTTCTTATAACGCTTATTTAACAGAAATGAAATAATGATAAAAAGCCACGTATAAATAAGAAAAACCATATATTTTAGTAAACAATTCAATGATAAATGGTTAATACAATTTTCTGTTCTATCGAGATATATTGTTTAAAGAATTGTTAGAGATTTAAAGTTGCTTCATAAACTATTACAAATTTCAATTAGAAAGAAAGATTTAAAGTCAAATAAACAATCAATCATTCATCACATCATCATAAATTATAATCGAGTCAATAAAATTATAAAACAAGAAAATAACGAAATAATTCATGGTACCAAGAATTTACAAAAAAATAATGAATATTCAGCAGCAATTAATAAAGAAATTCAAATCGTAAGATAAATATAATATAACAATAAAGATAAATAAATATAGATTATAACATACGAACACTTCGTTAAAACAAGTATGGAACTTTCCAAAGCAAGGATTAAATAATACTTTCAAAGTAATGCTCAAAAACATATAAATATTAGAAAACAAAATTCTCTCAACAAATGTATCATAAATCGAATCGCCCAAAATAAATGAAAAAAGACTTATCGGATTCCTTCTTGTATATTATGGCGTAGAGTCAGATGAGGTGAAAAATGGTAAGCCGGAAATTCTGAACCTCAGAATAAAATCCTATGGTCTAAACTCGTGGAAGGTTTCACGAACCAAACACCAGAAAGATCCTCGCTGGTTAAACCCTCGTCTTATTAGGATTGGCACCAAAATCAGGTTTAAATATTATTAATTTATTAATTGAGGAGTCCTTCCGGTAGTGTAGCTTCCGGTCCACATGATTAATCCCTCATCAACCCTTTAAATTCCATGAATCCAATAAACTCCATTTCAAATTTAGCGCCACACTTAATTAAAAACACAAATTGATATATTCATTAATAATTAGAAACTTTACACGTGATTTTACATTTTAAAGGAAATTTATCAAATAAAACAAAATGTACCTCCTGTGCTGTCGGCGACACGCAGAAATGAGGCGATAGCCACACCAAATGGCTTTGAATTTCAATTACACAAGAAATATTTTCACACGAAATCTTACTTTTATTGGATTCGTGGAACTTTCCCCCTTTTTCCCTGAATTTATCCCTACTTCCAGAAGCCCAGACGTCTCCGGCTACCATGGTCCCAATCTGTTCACGAATCATTGCGAAAATTCCCGAAAAATGATTATCTCACTTTAAAAGTGAGTGAGGTATAATTCAAATTAAATTTCAATACATTTATTTCCCTTCACCTGTAAATCAAAAAATTTCTTAAAATTTTTAAAATCGTTTCTGGATTTTTTATTTGCATATATTCCTCTCCAATTTTTCCAAGTTTCGTTGAAATCAAAGAATCAGGGGACAACTTTGATTTTTTATTGGTGGACTGACTCTTATTTAATAAACAAAAATCTATAATCAGACAACCTGTTTGGATTTTTTTTCAATCAAAAATCTTTAATTTGTAACTTTTTTTTCAATGAAGACCTACAGGAAATAGCTCAGCGAATGTTACTCCAAGCGCAAAACGACAGAGAGAACGAACAGGTAGAAGAAGGTATAAATAATATTTATATTTATTAAATTCAAATTTCACTTAATATATTTATTATATTATTATAAGTTAAATTATGCTTATTTGATGTATTAGTTTGATTAGGGGCTATACACAATAACTGCGTAAGGCCTTTTTCATTAAGTTTAACCCCCTTTTTCTACCACCTCTCTTCCCTATGTAAGATTTCTTACATGGTGAAAATTCATTCCCTAATGCCTTACATAGTATGTGTACGACCCCTTAACATAGTTAATATGAAAAAATAAAATATTTTTTTATTATCATAAATATAATATCTGTAGTTGTAGAAGTTGTCGAAGGAGAAAACGAAAATCTGCATAATAACCGTGGTCAAGGTAGAGGAAGAAGGGGAAGAGGTGTTCAAAACCGTATTCGCAGAGGCCGTGGTAGAATTGGTAGAAGTCATGCATATTATTTAGTATCCTTTAGTGTTTTTTCTAAACAATAAGCTCACTTTTGATTATTATTGTCCGATTTAAGGGGTAAATAAAGTAACATTTAACTTTCCTTATTTTTTCAAAAACTCTTTTTCTAGTCGATTGTTTCAAAATGTTTCAATTTTAATTACGAATGGCTTATTTTATTAAGAAAAAGTTTCTCTACAAATTTACCATTGACAATTTTTAGAAGTTTTGTACTTTTTTAAATATAAATAATTGTTTATAAAAAAAGAACTTTTTTTACAAATTGTTTTGTAAACAAATATTTATTTTTAAAAAAGTTTAAACTTTTCTAAAAATTTTAAACGGTTGTAGAGATCCTTTATCTTAATAAAATAAGCAATTAGTAATTAAAATTAACACATTTTTAAAAAATCGCCTAGAAAAAGATTTTTTGAAAAAATTAGAAAAGTTAAATGTTACTATATTTACCCCTTAAATCAGACAATAATAATCAAAAGTGAGCTTATTGGTTAAAAAAAAAACACTAAAGGATACTAAACAATATGCATAAGAAATAAATATTGCATATTTATTACGTAAAACGTGATTTCATAATAGTATCGATTTGCCCCTGTCATCCACAAAAGAAATATCTTAAATTCAGTCAGAAAATGCATACACATAATTTTACCATTTTCTACATAAAATTCTTTTTCTGGTACCTAATGACTCCTATGTGAGAAAAGCATCTCCTATATAACTGCCAATGAGTGCTCTTAATAAATAATTATGTAAGTGAATGCACTTATTATAAATGGCATAATGACAAACTTCTATTTTATATTTGCGTAGGATTCTCTTGAAAATTTTATATCAAGAGCAACATAAAATACAAATATACACTCTAAATTTGAATCAGTGGAATTTCATTAGTTAATCAGTGCAAAATGAATTACTAAATTCACACTCAGTCACCAGTGGAATTTCTTTGATTCAAATTTAGAGAGTAGTCTTTTAATATATGTATGATTGTTTTATATGTACGTGACTCGCAATCACGCATATGAGTCCTGCAGGTAACAGTTAATGGAATTTAAATACAGCTTATTGGCATTAAATATTACTATATTAATATGGTTCAATTAACTTGAACAGATCTCCAATTCTTACCTCCAGTCGAACCAGTTCAATTGTTACCTGACTTACCCCCTGTTAGAAGAGGTCAAGGAAGAGGACGTGGTAGACCACGTGGGAGAGTTATCAGACACAGAGAAGGTAATTTCTGAATTATTTATCACTGGGGTATTGCACTCGAAATAAATTATAAAAATATACTAAAATTTTTGGGTGGTTTACAAAATACAAAATACTTCAAAAATCATAAAATTGATTGTCTAACTGCAAACATCTGTTGCTCACGTAGCAATAAGTAAATTATAACACTTGAAAGTTAACGTTATTTTCATTAGCTGAAATTCCATTACCAGTTCCTATTGACGTTGCACCTCCAGCTTTGGCCAAAATTCCACTACAGAATCCTGACGCAGCCCAACCTGCTCCTATGGAAATCCTACCTGCTCCTATAGAAATCCTACCTGCTCCTTTGGAAATTCGGCTTGCAGCAGAATTTCGCCAACCTGTCCAAGCGGTAGTTCAACCAAATGCAGCAGCAGAGCAAAACATTGCTGCAAGATGTTGTATTTGTCTAGAGATGTCTGCTGTCTTTTTATTTTTGCCCTGCAGACATTTATGCATTTGTGAACCATGCTTGCTAGATTATAATTCATTGACTTGTCCTATTTGTCGAAATGAGTCAACAGATACACTAAGAGTATTTTTCTGATCTCTTTAGATCAATTTTACCTTTAATGGTTTTGATTATCACACATTTCATTGTTTCATGTGTTTAATAAGATATTTATCAAGAATTTTTTTATTTTTGCAATTAGCCAATTCACTCATTAATAAAAATTTTGAAAATGTTCCTTAAAAATTGGCATAATATATCTGAGTTATTTTGTGTGTAGTTAAGGGAATTTTATGGGACAGAATTTTATTTTAAATTATTTTGTTTTTGTCAAATAATTTCAAGCAACAAAATACATGGAAAGAAGTTTACTCTAAATGTTCAAGGAAACTTTCTACCTTTCGTTATAATGAGATTAAGAGAGGCTCCCATTAATATTCAAATATCAAAAACTTTATAGAAAAACGTAAGCATTTTAATTAATATTCTACAAACAATTAATTATTGTACAAAAAACCCATCAAATCTAATTATTTTAAATTAATAAATAATTTGAGTAAATATGTTGCACGTATCTTTATTTATTTATTTATTTGTAATATCAATTAAGGATCAGTTCTCATTGACACAAATTATTAATATATGTTTCGTAAGTATTTTTAAAAAGAGTATAGTGTTAAGAAAAGCAAGGAACTTTAGCGCCACGAACACTATACCGAATGACAAAGTATAAATAAAATCTGTGTTCTTTGAATTTTTCTTTTCTTCTAACTATTCGTGTGGGGTTGTTTGTCTCGCTGTATAAAAATCTGACTTCAGATTTCTAAACTTCTCAATTCCAGGTTTAATCTGGCAGATATAAAAAATTTACAATAGTTGTTTTAGAATTTCGAAAATGTAATGTATTTGAACCTGTAGACTGACGGGGTTTAATGGAACTTATTCACCTTTTAAAATTAAAAAATGTTGTTCTTATAGGTTACAATTATATCTTATAGAATATTCCAATCACACGTAGAGCTTCCGCGGCTGACGGTGTGGAAAAACCATCAACATCAATTTCATCCTTAAAAATCAAACGATTCTGCTCGAAACTTGTTACTAGGGATTTTGTTAATTGCGCCACTTGGAAATTAAAATAAAAAAAATTTTTAATTTATTTTTATAACAAAATATCCCGTTTCAGGATATCATTTCTACTTGGGGATAACCTACTCCCACATAGAAATGCCCCCGCGGACCCTTTCCCCCTAACCCCCGATAATTACCTCTCTCCAGGTTCGATTTTTTAGTTTACTTTGGTGGGATAAAAAATATTATGTGATACTTGGACCCTTTCGGCACTTAGGTTCTCGTGTATCGTACAACTTGCCAAAGTCACATCAGAGCCTTGGCTACTTTTCGGTGGAGCCTCGGCTTCATAGCTTCACATCACCTCGGCTACGCTGGCTGAAGACTTGTCACCACCTCCACTTCGCCTTGGCTGCGATTGGACTTGGGCTCGTATTACGATACACACTCGTACTGCAAAGTGCTATTATGGATATAATATATAATGGATATTTGTCTGATATTTTTTGTTTTTAATTTACAAAAATATGGTGTATATTTGTGAGAAATTTTAAGTATTTCAGATCGTGATTAGAATTTTTTTATGCAAATTGGTACTTTCCTTCATAATTTTATCAGATTATTATCCTTTAAGGTGGTTTTCAGGGGTTGATAATTCTTGTTATTAATTTAAATAATTAAATTGTATATTTCTGAGTATGATAAACCATTTTCGATCTTTATTAGAGTTTTTTGTGTTAATCGTATCAGGGGACACTGACAAATTTTATCAACGTTTCAGTACCGTGTAATTTAGAGAGAGAACTTTTCATTGCAGAGACAACTATTTTACTAGAATTAATTTGTAAATATAGAAGATGATGAAGAAGCTGCAAAATTAAAAAAGAAGTTTTTATTCTTAGACGAGGGGTCGTCAACTCCGGTATTCCTCGTACACCCTCCAGATATTCTCATATATGCTTTGATATTCCCATGTATTCCAACATTTAATCAATATTCTTGATGTTCACTGATATTCTCATATATTCCGAAATATTCTTTATTATTCTCAAATAATCTTCAATATTCTGATAAATCTTATTGTTTTTTCGGTACTTCTTTAAATACTAACAGTTTAGAGAGTATTACAACATATTTTTATATTCGGTGGATTTCACGTGAAATGTCCAGCCCCAAAAATGAAATATGTCCAATCAATTGCAAATTTTTGTTATGAGTTGTCCTATGGGATAGTAATTTATCCTATAAATATTTTGGGATTTCTTCAAAAATTGGGGATGTGGGAGGGGGTAAAAGATTTGAGTTGTTTGGTGACACGCTCTTTCTTTTATATTTATTCTGCTTTAATGAATAGATAAAAAAATTTTATGGGACATGATTTTTGTAGATTTTTGCTTAAACTTTCGATTAGCAATGTCCATTTTAGTTGTTTTTTATAATTTTACCTTGATTTTTCAAAATTAAAAACAAATTTGAGTTTTTCTCAAAGTTGGGTATTTTTAATTTTTTTAAAAATATTTTTAAACGAAAGCTGAGATTTTTTCCGATGAAAACCATAAGTTTCAAAAATGCGTTTTTTTTTGTTTTCGAGAAATTAAATGATGAACACCGCGCGAAGTCGCGCCGAATCAACTGAACGCCGCGTCGACGCAATCCCTTACCGCGGTACAGCTTCAATCACCATTTTTTATTAGATGTTAGAGTATCTACTTTCAGAAACAATTTTTACCATTTTTTCATTTAACTTTTTTTTCATTTTACAGGGTTAAGACTTTAATTAAAGTAAAAAAATACCTTCATTTTTTTCTATTTTTGTTCAGTTTTTAAAGCTGGAAAAATGGTTCTGCTCTTGAATTATAAAAGGTATTTTTCGTATTACGGTGCAATATTGCTTCAATCTTACACCGCAAGATTTAGAATTTGACACGATTGCACCTTGCCGCAATGTTATATGTCAATATTGCAAATCTTGTACGGCAACATTGCCCCTAAATTGCAGCAAGGTTACGTGCTAATTGGGTTTATTTCTGTACTCGTTCACACAGTTTCCATTTCTTTAAAATTTACGCTTAAAAAATGAATATTTAAAACATTTGGATAAAATAACAACAACAAAAACAGATTAGTAACTTATTATTTATAATTAAATAATTGATTATTGATCATAAAAATAGCCATTTACATTTTTAATAAAATAAAAAAACTATTCACCCACAAAATCTATATTGCTTCCTTATAGAGAAAGTACTGTTTTACCCTCAAATCCTCGATTGTGATTTTTTGACAGTCAAAAATGATGTTTAGAAAAAATGTTCGTGTGTTAACATTACGTTTAGCCCAAAATCTCGTAAACCGTAATTGCTAAAAGCGTCTTTTATTTTACGAAATTAAAGGTTTCTTAAGGGGAAAATTTTTGACATATGTTTGAACCCGATCGATCAATTCTAACTATCTTTTATTCACGTTTTAAAGTTTTGGTAAAAATTGTTTTTTTTTTGGGAAATTTTACAATTTTTCTTTTTAAAGTTAGAATGTAAATATTTTATTCTTTTTATTTTTTTAAAACAGTTTTGTTCATTGCGTTTTAGTTTTCCCGATGAAGCTTCCTCCTATCAGGAAGCAATGTGTTCAAAAAATAAACATAATAAATATGTACAAGAAATAAATACTTGAGGTAGAAATAAAAAATTGGAAATCCGTAAACAAAAGAAAATAAGGAAAATACCTTTTACAATTCAAGAGCAGAACAATTTTTCCAGTTTTAAAAACTGAACAAAAATAGAAAAAAATGAAGGTATTTTTTTACTTTAATTAAAGTCTTAACCCTGTAAAATGAAAAAAAAGTTAAATGAAAAAATGGTAAAAATTGTTTCTGAAAGTAGATACTCTAACATCTAATAAAAAATGGTGATTGAAGCTGTACCGCGGTAAGGGCTTGCGTCGACGCGGCGTTCAGTTGATTCGGCGCGAATTCGCGCGGTGTTCATCATTTAATTTCTCGAAAACAAAAAAAAACGCATTTTTGAAACTTATGGTTTTCATCGGAAAAAATCTCAGCTTTCGTTTAAAAATATTTTTAAAAAAATTAAAAATACCCAACTTTGAGAAAAACTCAAATTTGTTTTTAATTTTGAAAAATCAAGGTAAAATTATAAAAAACAACTAAAATGGACATTGCTAATCGAAAGTTTAAGCAAAAATCTACAAAAATCATGTCCCATAAAATTTTTTTATCTATTCATTAAAGCAGAATAAATATAAAAGAAAGAGCGTGTCACCAAACAACTCAAATCTTTTACCCCCTCCCACATCCCCAATTTTTGAAGAAATCCCAAAATATTTATAGGATAAATTACTATCCCATAGGACAACTCATAACAAAAATTTGCAATTGATTGGACATATTTCATTTTTGGGGCTGGACATTTCACGTGATCATGGATTTGAATTTAGCGCATATTATTGTATTATTTGTTTTAGAAAAATTAACATTATACTGTTAAATGTTGTATATTTAATATATATGTTTAAAATTTAATTTATTTTAAATATTAATTAAAATGAAATTGCAGCTCGTTTTCGTTTTTTATAGAGGGCTTAAGTTATTCAATAAACGAAAAATTATTTACATAAGTAAAAATATATTTTAAAATAATAATACAATTATTGTAATTAAAATTTAAAAATTCTGAAAATAAATTTTAAAAGTTTATACTATTTTACGGAATTAGTGTTTCTGTCTCAGACCAGGGTAGCCGCAAGTCAGGAGAAAACTGGAAATTAGGGAAAAGTCAGGGAAATTGGGTAGTTAGGAAAAAGTTTTTAAAAATTCAGGGAAAATTTCTTCAAAGGAACCACAAAAAAAAACAATTTTTCATTTTATAATTTTAAATAATCTCAGGAAATATATATGACGTAAATATATGAAAAAACTCAAAAAAAAAACTTTTTTTCATATAAAGTCAGATTTTCAAGTAACTGAAAAACTTTTTAGTCAGAAAAAAAAATGAAGTAGGAAAAAGACATGGAAAAATCAGAGATTTTTTAAAATGAAAATTTGCAGCCACCCTGTGTTTCCAATTTATGCAATTAACTACCAATTTTTTATATAGGCTATTAATTTATTTACGTCCTTATTCAATATATTTTTGAAGCAACATTAAAAAATATTCAAAAAGAAAAATAATCTTCGAGAAGATTAAAGAATTCTCATAAATATTAGCTAATATTCTTAGATACCGTCAACCGGGGTAATTATACCCAAAAATACGCTCTTTTTTTACTAAATACTTCATTAAAAATTAGAATTTAAAAAAAAAAGTTTTTAACTATTGGGTGTTGTTGTGGACATCCTTCTAAAGGATTCCTTTAAGTTAGGAGTAAAAAAAAAAAATTTTGTAAAATTATAGAGGTTTAAAAATGTGGGTATAATTTCCTCGGGGTTGGGGCAATTTTACCCATCAAAGTTTGTTTATTTATAAAATAGACTAAGAAGAATTTTTGATCGTTTTAATTATTTGAAATCTTTTCTGTAGATAATCTAAAGTCTAATAAAAAAGAAAGAACAAAAAAAATCTTTTTCGTAGAAATTATTCAGCTAATTCGTGATTGAAATACTGAAATTTTACTGAAGTCTATATTTACTAAAAAATTAAAGTTAAATTTTTTTAGGTTAACCAAATAACTTAGTATAATTACTAACAAGGTTTCTAAGTTATTTTAAAAAAAGAAGTTTAAAAATTAACTTGAAAAACCTATAAGTATTAATAACAGTTACTTTTTGAGGTTATGTTCCACCCCTTGTAAATTTATAATTTGTTTCTAATTATATAACTTATTTCCAGACTTTTGACACAAAAGTAAATCAAAAATGTATAAGAACAATGTACTGTACACTTATTTACTTACTACAAAACAAATTTTCGTAAAATAATTGATTTTAAATAATGGGTATAATTACCCAGAAAATGCTGGTTTGTTAGTTTTTTACACTTTTCTCTTAAAATATGCATTAAAAAGTTAGGACATTACGTATAAATCTTCACAAATAAATTAACAATACTTATCTGCAATATTTTGCGAAACACTTGAGAATTTTACGAGATCTAGTATAATGTTTGGCGCACCTCCGAAATTTTTAACCTAACTTTCTAAACTTTACGAATTTTTTTCTACTTTCTGACAAAGAATTAGGTTATTACATTATATTTACTCTGTATTACAACTATCAAAGAATATTTACCCCAAGTGGCAACTTCATACACTTTAATATAAAAATTCTACCTATTAAAAACTGGCGATGGGTATAATTACCCCTGGTTGGGTAGAATTACCCCGGTTGACGGTATCAAAACATATTCCCATATATTCAGTCTTATTCTTCTTAATATTCCCTTATATTCAAGTATATTCTTATATTCTTGCAACTATTCTGAATATTTCCTATTCCCAAATATTCCCAAGTATTCTCAAGTATTCCCAACGATTTCTAAGTATTCTCAACTACTCTTTTTGAGAATAAATGCTTCGTACGCGCAAAATTTCAGTTGACGATCACTCGTTCTTAGGTTACATATGCAAAAAGTTAATAATTAACCATTATTATTTGTTTAAACAATTGTTGATATATTAATTACTTCACGAAATAGTTATTTGCAGTACGAGTGTGTATCGTAATACGAGCCCAAGTCCAATCGCAGCCAAGGCAAAGTGGAGGTGGTGACAAGTCTTCAGCCAGCGTAGCCGAGGTGATGTGAAGCTATGAAGCCGAGGCTCCACCGAAAAGTAGCCAAGGCTCTGATGTGACTTTGGCAAGTTGTACGATACACGAGAACCTAAGTGCCGAAAGGGTCCAAGTATCACATAATATTTTTTATCCCACCAAAGTAAACTAAAAAATCGAACCTGGAGAGAGGTAATTATCGGGGGTTAGGGGGAAAGGGTCCGCGGGGGCATTTCTATGTGGGAGTAGGTTATCCCCAAGTAGAAATGATATCCTGAAACGGGATATTTTGTTATAAAAATAAATTAAAAATTTTTTTTATTTTAATTTCCAAGTGGCGCAATTAACAAAATCCCTAGTAACAAGTTTCGAGCAGAATCGTTTGATTTTTAAGGATGAAATTGATGTTGATGGTTTTTCCACACCGTCAGCCGCGGAAGCTCTACGTGTGATTGGAATATTCTATAAGATATAATTGTAACCTATAAGAACAACATTTTTTAATTTTAAAAGGTGAATAAGTTCCATTAAACCCCGTCAGTCTACAGGTTCAAATACATTACATTTTCGAAATTCTAAAACAACTATTGTAAATTTTTTATATCTGCCAGATTAAACCTGGAATTGAGAAGTTTAGAAATCTGAAGTCAGATTTTTATACAGCGAGACAAACAACCCCACACGAATAGTTAGAAGAAAAGAAAAATTCAAAGAACACAGATTTTATTTATACTTTGTCATTCGGTATAGTGTTCGTGGCGCTAAAGTTCCTTGCTTTTCTTAACACTATACTCTTTTTAAAAATACTTACGAAACATATATTATTAATTTGTGTCAATGAGAACTGATCCTTAATTGATATTACAAATAAATAAATAAATAAAGATACGTGCAACATATTTACTCAAATTATTTATTAATTTAAAATAATTAGATTTGATGGGTTTTTTGTACAATAATTAATTGTTTGTAGAATATTAATTAAAATGCTTACGTTTTTCTATAAAGTTTTTGATATTTGAATATTAATGGGAGCCTCTCTTAATCTCATTATAACGAAAGGTAGAAAGTTTCCTTGAACATTTAGAGTAAACTTCTTTCCATGTATTTTGTTGCTTGAAATTATTTGACAAAAACAAAATAATTTAAAATAAAATTCTGTCCCATAAAATTCCCTTAACTACACACAAAATAACTCAGATATATTATGCCAATTTTTAAGGAACATTTTCAAAATTTTTATTAATGAGTGAATTGGCTAATTGCAAAAATAAAAAAATTCTTGATAAATATCTTATTAAACACATGAAACAATGAAATGTGTGATAATCAAAACCATTAAAGGTAAAATTGATCTAAAGAGATCAGAAAAATACTCTTAGTGTATCTGTTGACTCATTTCGACAAATAGGACAAGTCAATGAATTATAATCTAGCAAGCATGGTTCACAAATGCATAAATGTCTGCAGGGCAAAAATAAAAAGACAGCAGACATCTCTAGACAAATACAACATCTTGCAGCAATGTTTTGCTCTGCTGCTGCATTTGGTTGAACTACCGCTTGGACAGGTTGGCGAAATTCTGCTGCAAGCCGAATTTCCAAAGGAGCAGGTAGGATTTCTATAGGAGCAGGTTGGGCTGCGTCAGGATTCTGTAGTGGAATTTTGGCCAAAGCTGGAGGTGCAACGTCAATAGGAACTGGTAATGGAATTTCAGCTAATGAAAATAACGTTAACTTTCAAGTGTTATAATTTACTTATTGCTACGTGAGCAACAGATGTTTGCAGTTAGACAATCAATTTTATGATTTTTGAAGTATTTTGTATTTTGTAAACCACCCAAAAATTTTAGTATATTTTTATAATTTATTTCGAGTGCAATACCCCAGTGATAAATAATTCAGAAATTACCTTCTCTGTGTCTGATAACTCTCCCACGTGGTCTACCACGTCCTCTTCCTTGACCTCTTCTAACAGGGGGTAAGTCAGGTAACAATTGAACTGGTTCGACTGGAGGTAAGAATTGGAGATCTGTTCAAGTTAATTGAACCATATTAATATAGTAATATTTAATGCCAATAAGCTGTATTTAAATTCCATTAACTGTTACCTGCAGGACTCATATGCGTGATTGCGAGTCACGTACATATAAAACAATCATACATATATTAAAAGACTACTCTCTAAATTTGAATCAAAGAAATTCCACTGGTGACTGAGTGTGAATTTAGTAATTCATTTTGCACTGATTAACTAATGAAATTCCACTGATTCAAATTTAGAGTGTATATTTGTATTTTATGTTGCTCTTGATATAAAATTTTCAAGAGAATCCAACGCAAATATAAAATAGAAGTTTGTCATTATGCCATTTATAATAAGTGCATTCACTTACATAATTATTTATTAAGAGCACTCATTGGCAGTTATATAGGAGATGCTTTTCTCACATAGGAGTCATTAGGTACCAGAAAAAGAATTTTATGTAGAAAATGGTAAAATTATGTGTATGCATTTTCTGACTGAATTTAAGATATTTCTTTTGTGGATGACAGGGGCAAATCGATACTATTATGAAATCACGTTTTACGTAATAAATATGCAATATTTATTTCTTATGCATATTGTTTAGTATCCTTTAGTGTTTTTTTTTTTAACCAATAAGCTCACTTTTGATTATTATTGTCTGATTTAAGGGGTAAATATAGTAACATTTAACTTTTCTAATTTTTTCAAAAAATCTTTTTCTAGGCGATTTTTTAAAAATGTGTTAATTTTAATTACTAATTGCTTATTTTATTAAGATAAAGGATCTCTACAACCGTTTAAAATTTTTAGAAAAGTTTAAACTTTTTTAAAAATAAATATTTGTTTACAAAACAATTTGTAAAAAAAGTTCTTTTTTTATAAACAATTATTTATATTTAAAAAAGTACAAAACTTCTAAAAATTGTCAATGGTAAATTTGTAGAGAAACTTTTTCTTAATAAAATAAGCCATTCGTAATTAAAATTGAAACATTTTGAAACAATCGACTAGAAAAAGAGTTTTTGAAAAAATAAGGAAAGTTAAATGTTACTTTATTTACCCCTTAAATCGGACAATAATAATCAAAAGTGAGCTTATTGTTTAGAAAAAACACTAAAGGATACTAAATAATATGCATGACTTCTACCAATTCTACCACGGCCTCTGCGAATACGGTTTTGAACACCTCTTCCCCTTCTTCCTCTACCTTGACCACGGTTATTATGCAGATTTTCGTTTTCTCCTTCGACAACTTCTACAACTACAGATATTATATTTATGATAATAAAAAAATATTTTATTTTTTCATATTAACTATGTTAAGGGGTCGTACACATACTATGTAAGGCATTAGGGAATGAATTTTCACCATGTAAGAAATCTTACATAGGGAAGAGAGGTGGTAGAAAAAGGGGGTTAAACTTAATGAAAAAGGCCTTACGCAGTTATTGTGTATAGCCCCTAATCAAACTAATACATCAAATAAGCATAATTTAACTTATAATAATATAATAAATATATTAAGTGAAATTTGAATTTAATAAATATAAATATTATTTATACCTTCTTCTACCTGTTCGTTCTCTCTGTCGTTTTGCGCTTGGAGTAACATTCGCTGAGCTATTTCCTGTAGGTCTTCATTGAAAAAAAAGTTACAAATTAAAGATTTTTGATTGAAAAAAAATCCAAACAGGTTGTCTGATTATAGATTTTTGTTTATTAAATAAGAGTCAGTCCACCAATAAAAAATCAAAGTTGTCCCCTGATTCTTTGATTTCAACGAAACTTGGAAAAATTGGAGAGGAATATATGCAAATAAAAAATCCAGAAACGATTTTAAAAATTTTAAGAAATTTTTTGATTTACAGGTGAAGGGAAATAAATGTATTGAAATTTAATTTGAATTATACCTCACTCACTTTTAAAGTGAGATAATCATTTTTCGGGAATTTTCGCAATGATTCGTGAACAGATTGGGACCATGGTAGCCGGAGACGTCTGGGCTTCTGGAAGTAGGGATAAATTCAGGGAAAAAGGGGGAAAGTTCCACGAATCCAATAAAAGTAAGATTTCGTGTGAAAATATTTCTTGTGTAATTGAAATTCAAAGCCATTTGGTGTGGCTATCGCCTCATTTCTGCGTGTCGCCGACAGCACAGGAGGTACATTTTGTTTTATTTGATAAATTTCCTTTAAAATGTAAAATCACGTGTAAAGTTTCTAATTATTAATGAATATATCAATTTGTGTTTTTAATTAAGTGTGGCGCTAAATTTGAAATGGAGTTTATTGGATTCATGGAATTTAAAGGGTTGATGAGGGATTAATCATGTGGACCGGAAGCTACACTACCGGAAGGACTCCTCAATTAATAAATTAATAATATTTAAACCTGATTTTGGTGCCAATCCTAATAAGACGAGGGTTTAACCAGCGAGGATCTTTCTGGTGTTTGGTTCGTGAAACCTTCCACGAGTTTAGACCATAGGATTTTATTCTGAGGTTCAGAATTTCCGGCTTACCATTTTTCACCTCATCTGACTCTACGCCATAATATACAAGAAGGAATCCGATAAGTCTTTTTTCATTTATTTTGGGCGATTCGATTTATGATACATTTGTTGAGAGAATTTTGTTTTCTAATATTTATATGTTTTTGAGCATTACTTTGAAAGTATTATTTAATCCTTGCTTTGGAAAGTTCCATACTTGTTTTAACGAAGTGTTCGTATGTTATAATCTATATTTATTTATCTTTATTGTTATATTATATTTATCTTACGATTTGAATTTCTTTATTAATTGCTGCTGAATATTCATTATTTTTTTGTAAATTCTTGGTACCATGAATTATTTCGTTATTTTCTTGTTTTATAATTTTATTGACTCGATTATAATTTATGATGATGTGATGAATGATTGATTGTTTATTTGACTTTAAATCTTTCTTTCTAATTGAAATTTGTAATAGTTTATGAAGCAACTTTAAATCTCTAACAATTCTTTAAACAATATATCTCGATAGAACAGAAAATTGTATTAACCATTTATCATTGAATTGTTTACTAAAATATATGGTTTTTCTTATTTATACGTGGCTTTTTATCATTATTTCATTTCTGTTAAATAAGCGTTATAAGAACTTCTGGTATTATTTTCTTGTTTCAATTTTATAAATAGATAAATTTGTTACACAGGGCTTTTAAAATTTTTTTTGAAATTTTAAAATTGTTCTAAATTCTAGAAAAATAAATAAATTTAAATGATATTTTCAGCGATTATTTATTATGTGCTAACAATTTACACAATTATTTGACAAAGAAAAAAAAAATTTGTTCAACAAATTAATTAAAAAATAATTTTTAAACAATATTTTTTTTACAAAGTACCATTTTTTTCTTTCTTATATTATTATTTTGATTCCATATTGTTCTATGAGTTTTTCAAAAAACAAAAAAATTAATGGAGGGTCTAAAACTCTTGGAGATATTGAATTTTTTGTTCTTGCGCGTAGTTACGCGGAGAGCATGTAAGCAGTGACGTCATATGCAAACCAATGTTCAAAATCAATTTTCAACCGAATTAAATTTTTCATTTTAGAAAATAGTTAGCGATAAAGGGGGAAAACTTTCATCTGAATTAGGATATTATTATTAACTAATTAGACTTATAAATAAATAATTAATGGTCAAGTTTGAAGTTTTCTAAATTCAATTTATTTAAAAGTCATTATTTCCAAAATCAAATAATTGACTACCATAATAATTTAAACTAATGTTTTAAGAACAAAATAATTCAATTATAATTAAAATTATTTGTTATAATTAAATTATTTTGTTCTCAAAGCATTAGTTTAAATTATTATGGTAATGAATTATTTGATTTCGGAAATAATGTCTTTTAAATAAATTGAATTTAGAAAACTTCAAACTTGACCATTAATTGTTTATTTATAAGTCTAATTAGTTAATAATAATATCCTAATTAAGACGAAAGTTTTTCTCCTTTATCGATGATCATTTTATAAAATGAAAAATTTAATTCGGTTGAAACCTACAGACTGTGGTTGATTTTGAACATTGGTTTGCATATGGCGTTACTGCCTACATGCGCTCCGCGTAACTACGCGCAAGAACAAAAAATGCAATATCTCCAAGAGTTTTAGACCCTCCATTAATAATTTTTTTTTTTTAAAGACTGATAGAACTATAAGGAATCAAAATATTAATATAAGAAAGAAAAAAAATGGTACTTTGTAAAAAAAAAAATGTTTAAAAATTATTTTTTAATTAATTTGTTGAAAAAAAATTTTTTTTTTCTTGGTCAAATAATTGTTTAAATTGTTAGTTTAAATTGAATGATTTTTCTAAAATTTAGAACAATTTCAAAATTTCAAAAAAAAATTTAAAAGACCTGTAAATCAAAAAATTTTTTAAAATTTTTAAAATCGTTTTTGGATTTTTTTGCATATAATTTTTACAAGTTTTGTCGAAATCTAAGAACCAGGGGAAAACTTTGATTTTTTAATTTAGTATGCTTTTACTGTAAGAAATGCACCTGGTAGATTATTATTGGGCTCCATGATGTTCGTATCAGCTAGTTCGGCATCTTCTTCTTCCACCATTAAATTTTGATCATCATCTGAACGAAAATTAAATTTCACTTCACAATTTAAATTTAATATGCAATACTTCAAAAATTAATAAAAAATTAAAAATTACCTAGCGCAAACTAATGTCATACGCCGTCAGTTTGAAATTATATATTTACCAACTCTTAGTTGAGCTTGGTATTCTTGCCTTCTGTTGTAGCTAATCGCAATCCTGAAAAAATTTTCTAAAGAGAGCCTGCACATGTTTAAATAAAAAATATTGAATATAATATAATTTTAATTGCTCTTTAGGTATTATTGCAATTGAGTGACTGGATTCCATAAGGTGTTACGCGTGAACTCTGCCTGAAAAGTAATGTCCTTAAACCCGATTTAAATACTATTTTTAATTATAATCTTAATTCTCAATTCTTGTTAGAATCAGAAGGCCGATCTTTTTTTCCTCTGAAAAAAAGTTGTAGCTTTTTTTAGTATTATTAATAAATAAAAAAAATGAGATTTTGAAAATTGAAAAATTTTAACATTTTTTCACTTCAACTCGTAATAATTTATTTAATTTTGATTTTTTTCAGAGGAAAAAAATCGGCCTTATGATCCTACACAAAGATTAATAATTAAGATTATAATTAAAAATAGTCGAAAAATCGGGTTTGAAGACAATAGTATTCAGACAGAATTCGCTCATAACACCTTATGGGATCCAGCCCCTCTATTTATAATAGAAAAAAGTTAATATTTTTCTTTTTTGTTTTTTTTTTGCTACCCATTAACTGAAAAAAGGTATACTAGAATTTCAAGGCAAAATTCGAAAAAAATACAGAATGATTTTGAGAAAGCAATTTTGGCCTCGAATAATAAAAACAATTATGTGGTAAAAATAATAAAAAAAAACCGAAAAGGAAGAATATTTTTTTGGAAGTTGAAAATATAAATAATATTAATTTTAACAATTAATTTTAGCGTGTGAAATCAGTTTAGTCAATTCTTATTTATTTTTTATCACAGAATTTAAATTCGATGTTAAAATTTAAAAATTGGTTAGTTTTTATTTCTTTTTAAAGTTTAGTGATAAAATTTTCTTTCTCTCTTTTTTTAACGTAGAATCAAATGTAAAAAGTTTAATTTCAAAGAATAATGTTTAGTTCAATCAAAAAAAATTTTCTACCTCCCCATGTCGAATTGGTCCTGGCATTGCAAGATGTGAAGGTCATCTAATACATATCGAGGTTTCCTGCGACGTCTGACTGCATGACCTTCCTGAATTCGTTCATGGTCAAGATCTTGTCCACTTATGTAAGTGCTCAATCGATCTAGCATTATAAACAAATCCTTTATTGATTTATACATATTTAAAGAATCAGTTCAGTAAATTTCATAAAATACTTAAGATACTCCTACCGATAAATTTGAATGCATTCGGTTTATTTCCGAGTCTTCCTGAAATTTGACGATTTGTTGCCTCTGCTTCATTGTTTGTCCTTACCGGACAACGGTACACACTTACAATTGCCGCTCTCGGTAGCCACTGCGTACGCATGTAAGCCATGAATTGATGTATTCTCACATTTTCCACAGTGTCTGCTACTCTCTGGATAATTTCTAAAGCTGGTTGAAACTGCTCGCTTGGCAAGAGAGCTAAGCTCATGCACATACATAATATTTCGTGAGAAATAGTAAAGAGTCCTAATTTTTTCCACATTTTCAACAAGGCCTAGCCAAAAATTATGAATTTAAATTATGAAATTTATGAAGTATTCGAATTATGAATTATAATTATGTATTATGAATTATACTAAAAGCAAAAAAATATTGTACCTGTGTATAGTGGAACCAACAACATCGAATGACAACATTTGGAAACAAATCACAAATAGCATTTAGCAATTGTTCCTCAAATTTGGTGCTAGATCTATCAGCTTCCTAAAAATTGCCGTATACATTTCAGTTGTCTTGCGCTCAGCGAGAAACCATGCAGCTGGAAGTGACTATGTACATAGAAAATTCAAATTATTTAAAAATTGATAAAAATGTAATACAAAAGAATAATGAATTATTCAGAGATATACGTTTTTTTAATAATTAAGCATTAAATTATTTATTTTAAAAAGTAATTTATGTACATTAAGGTGGTAAAAAAAAGTCTGAAATGTTATGCTCTTACCCTCCAAATTTGTTCAAAATAGAAAAAAGTTACTCCTATTTTTTTTATTTTGAAATGGGACAATATTTAGAACAATATTGTCCAACTTCAAAATAACAAATAATATTTTTTTCAAATTGGAACCAATTTGGGGACTTTTGCTTTTTTTAGACAACTCTAATGTACACGTAAAACTTCCCAGCAAAGAACTCATAGAAAATCAGGGTGTCTACCGAAACATGATTTTCAAATTCCCGGCAAATTCCAGGTTTTCCCGGATTTAAAATCACATTTTTCCCGGATTTTTTTTATGTATGATTAATAGCTATAATATTAAAATAGTGGAAAAATAAAGTGCGTAATATATAAGTTTTTAAGGTAAAATTGATCTTTGAAAAAAATAATTCCAAAATGGTAAAAATTATAGAAATTTGAAGAAAATAATTGGAAAATGACAAAAATAATTGAAATTTGAAGAAACAAAATGAAAGATGACAAAACTAATTAAAAAGTAAGTAAATAATTGAAAATTTGAAGAAAAGACTTGGAAAAAGACAAAAATAATTGAAAAATGGAAAACAAAATAAAAATTTGATGTCAATACATAATTAAAAAATTGACCATGAAAGAAAATAATTAAATAATTAAAAAATCATAAAATTGATAGAAATTTGAAAAAAATAATTGAAAAATGATAAAAATAATTGAAATTTAAAAAAAATAATTGAGAAATGATAAAAATAATTGAACCTTGAAAAAAACGAAAGATGATAAAACTAATTTAAAATTATGTAAAAAATTTATGATTTAAAAGAAAAGATGTAAAAAGAACATAAATAATTGAAAAATGGAGAAACAAAATAAAAATTAGAAATCAATAATTGAAAAATTGGAGATAAAAAATGACGTTTAAAGAAAATAATTAAATAATGTCAAAATAATTGCAAAATCCCAAAAAATTTGTAATTTAAAGAAAATACTTGAAAAAATGATAAAAATAATTAAAATTAAAAATAAAAAGCAATTGAATAATGAAAAATTTAATGTAAATTAAAGTAAGAATTTAAAGAATCCATGACAATAATTTAAAGATATAAGAAAATAAATTAAATTTGGAGAAAGTAATAAAAAAATGTCGAAAATATTGATAATATTTGAGAAATGACTAAATTATTTGAAAATTTAAAAATAAATTAAATAATGAGAAAAATAATTATAACAGGAAAAATTAATCGAGAAATAACAAAAAAAAAAAAAAACAGAAATTTGGAGGAAATTATTGAGAAATCACAAAAAATTTAAATTTGAAGGTAATATGTGAAAAATAACAAACATAATAAAAATTTGAGACAAATAATTGAATAATGACATGAATGATTGATAACTTGTGTCAATAATTAAAAGAATGTAAAATTGAAAAAAAAATTGAAATTTTAAAAAAAAATAATTGTCAATTGGTGTAAAGTATTTAAAAATTATTGATACATAATAATAACATTATTGAAGAAAATTGCTGAAATTTGAAGAAGAAAATTGAAAACTGTGTAATAAATTTAGAAATTGATAATCATAAAGAAATTGATTGAAAATAATTGTTGAAATTTGATAAAAATAATTTTTAAATGTTAAAAGTAATAGAAATTTGCAGAAAATAATTGAAAAATGATAAAAATAATTGAAATTTGATGGAAAAATTGAAAGACGACGAAAGTAATTGACAATACTGGTTTAAAAATTAAAAATGTGTAGATATTAATTTTCCGGGTTTTTCCCGGTCGAACTAAAATCCCGGCAAATTCACGGTTTTCCCGGAATTCCCGGTGAGTAGACACCCTGAAAATCTTAATGTCAAATTTTCCAGAACAGTAAAAATGGTACTTTCAATAGAAAATTTTCAATACGAAATTAAAACTAAAAAATTGGATTTGAGATTTCAAACTGTAAATCTTAATTAGAATTTCTAATCACAATTTTCAATAGATAAAATCGAGCTACATTTTCAATCATAATTTCCAATCGGAATTTAAAATTAAAATTTACAATCACATTTTTCAATCTGAAAATTAAAAAATTAAAATTTTCCATTGGTATATTAAATTAGTTTTGTAAGCTGAAAGTTTCATTAAAACATTTAAATTGGAAATTCCAAATCGAATTTTCAACTGCCCTTTTTAACTGGAATTTATACAAAACTTGAAGAGATTGAAAATAATATATTTAAATTGAAATAAAATAAAAATTACTGCATTTAACGTACTACATTTCCGTCGTTTACATGAATCACATACAATTGCCGCGCAATTGGCCTTGGTGGTACACACTGTAATGTAAAATCAAAAATTAAATAATTAACAATTAATTAATTAACAAAAATTAAAATTATTTGTCAGTAAAATATACATAAAATTTAACTAACCTTGAATGTTCCATCCATTCGGAGAACTTGAGATGTGTCTAATAAACGGAGCATTATATCAGAGATAAAAAGAAGAGCTACAGAATTGTCGGTGCCACGCACCACGCCTCGATAAATGCCCTCAGTTACTTCTAAATTTCTTTCTAGAAGATGGTTCCCAAAGTCTTCAAGTCTCTCAGCAACTGGCTGATTATAAATAGCCATGCATTTATTTAAATTTGCTCTTTCAGTTTCAAAAGAAATAAGCCTCGTCACTTCACGTGGAAATCTAGGATATGTATATACCAATATGACAAATCAAAAATTTAAAAAGGCGATGAATTCTTACTAAAATTGCTTTTCAGTGGATTTTGGTTTTGTTCAATGAGAATTTTTTTCATCGGGTTTTTAAAATTCTAAATGTGTGACCTATTACATAGAATAGAGAAAAAAAGAAAATAAGTTATAAAATCTTAAAAAATTGTCTCCTTATAGGTCTTCGGGGTTTAATATGGTGTTTTTGAGAGCAATTGTAGGGAAAAAGCGGGTAAATTGCCGTATAAAAATCAAGCGAGAAATTCATCCGCTTTTCCCCTAATAATTTTTTGAATATTTAGGAATTTCACATGATGAGAAAAAATCTGTCGAATATAGGTCATGTTCAACTTATTTTCTTTCTTTCTTTACCCTATATTGTATCGCACATTTTGAATTTTGAAAACCTACAAAAATTAATTATTTTACAAAATATATATTATATATATTATATTATTTTAGTAGCATAATTATTGAGCTTACCTTCTGCAAACTTCATCGAATATAAATCTCAGCGAGTCCGGACCTCTTGCATTTACTACTTCGTTCTTTAAAGCGGCTTTTAACCTGTACAACATTAATCCAAATGGATTTGGTCCATGCAAAAAATGTCCCCTTTCTTCAATGGCGCCAGTAGTTAAATTCACAATCAAGGACCCTGGACAGTGGACATTTGACCTACTGGCACATCGGTAACATTCGATATTCATTAAATGTTGCCTACTGTCCTTATGGTACCAAAACCCTTTGAAAAAATACCTAAAAGTACCGGGTCTTTCTCCATCTTCACGGACGATAGAGTTTTCACCCTCTTCGTCCATTTTGAACTTGTTTTGTCCTCGATTAATTAATTTTACTGTTTAATGTTAAAAACTTAAAGCTAAACGAACTCAAAAAGAAAAATGTCTAATTGCTATCAAATAGAATAAAAGAATA
This sequence comes from Ganaspis brasiliensis, assembly GCA_037103525.1. NCBI lineage: Eukaryota > Metazoa > Arthropoda > Insecta > Hymenoptera > Figitidae > Ganaspis > Ganaspis brasiliensis. Next base: position 7,207,616 of record JAZKLR010000114.1, on the reverse strand, counting down.
ACTCCTCTGAAGCAGCAACAAATGACAATTTCAAAGCAATAATAGATATACGGTTTTCTTCTGTTTGAATTTAATTGTGTAGAACTTTTAAAATAATCTAAAGTAGATAAGTGAGAATTTGTACGTGTAGAATTTAATTGTGCAGAATTACAAACATTATCTTTTACAACTGTGTAGAATTTAAAGGTGTAGAATTTAATTGTGTACAATTTGAAAAATAATCTAAAATAATGCAGTGAGAATTTTTATGTGTAGAATATAATTGTGCAGAATTACAAAATATTTGTATTATTTACTTTCTATAGTTGTGTGTAATTTTCTGGTGTAGTATTTAATTGTGTAGAATTATAAAAAATATTTATTTACTTAAATTATTGATGTGAACAGTTTTCTTGTGTACAATTTACGGTGAGAGTTTTCTGCTGTACAGTTAATCGTGTAGCATTTTAGGTTGTAGCATTTAACTGTGTAGAATTTTTTTTTTTTTCCTTTTGTTGAGAGTTTTCTTTTGTAGGGTTAGCAGTGTAGAACTTTCTTGTGTAGAGTTTATTTGTGTAGAGTTTATACCGCCCCTTTATAAAAAATTGTATTGTAGAATTTTACTGTGTAGAATTTAACTTGTAGAATTTAACTGTGTAGAGTTTAAATGTGTAGAATTTTAAATTGTAGAATTTAACTATGTAGGATTTAATATTAATATTTGATAAAAAATCGTATTATAGAATTTTACTGTGTACAATTTAACGTGTAGAATTTAACTTTGTAGAGTTTGAATGTGTAGAATTTTAAATTGTAGAATTTAACTGTGTAGAATTTAACGTGTAGAATTCATCATTGTAGAGTTTAAATGTGTAGAATTTGAACCGCCCCCCTTTTTTAAACTTGTTTTTTAGTTCTTAAAATTTAATCATTTAATTGAACCATCAGAGAGTAATCAAAATATACAATCTAAAAATGTGTAGACAGTTTTTTCAACCAATATTATGTTAAAACAAATAAAAAATAAAATCAGATCTCTTAATATTATAAGAGCTTTTAGAAAAATAAATATAAATTAAAGAGAAGAACATTTAACTTTTGTCTAATTTAAAGTTTAGAATTTATTTTACATAACCTTTTATCTATTTAAAATTAAAAAAAAATTCTCGGTTCGTTCAAATTATCGAGGTGCTCGCTTTAGCGATCTGATCCGAACGATAATAGATTTCTAACCAACGATCATTTTTCTTTGTTTTTTATGACAGCTCGATCGTCTCGATCGTTATGCATCACTAATCGTTGCCTTCAGAAAAATACCATCATGAATTAAAAAAATTATAAGTAAATTGCTATTTTTAATATCAATGCTGAAGGTTTAATTCTAGAGTCTTATATAACGATTTATAATACATCGATTAAACAATTGCAATTGGTTAGTCATTTAGATCCAAATGTTAAACCTTGGATATATCCTATACTTTATTCTCTAGGAAGCAAGGATTATAGTCTCGATATGATTCGTACTCATAGTGACAAACCAACCAGAAATCAAACTGTGTCTAGATCTCCTTATATAAAATATAAAATGGAAGTAAGAGATCATACCTTCAATCAATTTTTATATGGTGGAAGAATGTTTCAGCAATACTTAGTTGATAATTATGTCAAAGTTAAAATAGTTAGGTTACATTTTTGTAAAAATAATCAAACAAAATTAAGAAGTGAAACTTACAAAAGATTAATTGATCATTTAATTAAACAAGAAATTGAAAATAATGTAGGGGAGAGAGGCCATCAATGTACCGGGTTTTTTTCAAGGTCATAGTACTTATTGAATTTCACCAATTTTTAGCACTTCTTTGCATCAATATAAAACTACAACACTTCTCTAGATAATGCACACATATTATACACGATTTATTTTAATTAAATAATAAAATTTAGGATTTTTCTAAACTAACAAGCTATTTTCATTTTCAACAACCTAGGTACACAATGAACCACCTCTATAAAAACACTAAAAATTTTCAACAATAATAATATTGCAATTTTCACTTTGTAAAAAAGCTTATTTTCTATGAAATACTATAAAAAATTATTACTTAACACTTTTTTATTGATAATGTATAACATAAATATACCTCAAATTTAAGTTAACTAGCTAAAATGGCATTTTATTTTTGCTATGTTGAGAAAAGTACTGATAACAATCGCTGTAACATGCTGTACGCATGCCTAGTTTTATAATCAGGCATACCACTCTGGAAATCGAAAATACACTGAAATTCCAGATGGTTCATTGTTCCCCGGTACATTGAATCAACATGACATTTGCAACAAAAATGGTTGTTTATAACTTAATCCAATATTTCAAAATCTTTATCTCATTAGAATATTGTAGTTAAGGCCCAAAACAAAATAAATCGTAAGTACATTTATTTTTAAATGGCCTTATTTCAATTAAAAAACGTGTTTGTATTTTAGGTAAATTTTCTCTTCAGTACATCAAAAACAGTTTTTTTTCAGTTTTCTCTGTAAAGAATAAATCCACACGTCTCAAATTTATGGATGTAGTGTGTTTACGCAAACTTTATTTATATTTAAAATTAGGAGAATTTTTATTTAATTGTTTCTGAAAAAATTGAAATGGTTCATTGAAAAAACTGGTTCATTGATGGCCACTCTCCCCTACATGTTGGCAAGATGTTGATATTGCCTTTAACATTTATAGGATCACCTCGTAACATGTTAAAACAATATTAATTTGCAATAACCATTATGTAGCTTTTCATGGTAGACCAGATTTATTTATTACAATGACATGTAGTTCAAAATGGAAAGAAATTTATGAAAATTTATTACTTAATCAGTTAGCTTCTTATAAACCTGACACGGCTGCAAGAGTCTTTCATTTAAAAGTAAAAAAATTAATGGAAACTATAGTAGATAATAAACTATTTGGACAATAAAGTTCTATGTTTATGTTATTAAATTTCAAAAGTGCTGTTTACCTCACATTCATTTATTGGTTATATTGGAGAAAGTTTCTAAAATCTTAAGAGCAGAGAGTGTTGATCGGTAAACTTTTTAAAATAAAATTTTTAAATTGTATTAGGTATATCATAATTTTTTATAATTATTCTTGATATTCTTTATTTTATTCTTTATCTTTTTTTATTTAATTAATTTTTAATTAAACAAAATTTGCAAATTGAAATGCACGATGAATCAAAGATCACATCATTTTAAATTTATTGCAATGTCTTCTTATCATTAATTTTCTTTTTTTATTATATTATGTATTTCTTTTATTTCACATAATTATATATAAATGAAACATTGTTTTAAGAGGGGAACACCAGTTGTAATTTTCAAAAAATCGTTTTTTCTTTTTTTTCATTTTCTTAAAGTATGCATATTTAAAAATGTGTTTGTAAATTTCTAAGTTGATCCAGTGAAAAATAAATGTTTTATACAGTACTATGCGGCGGCGCGCCAAGGTTGCTTTAGACCAGCTAACACTTACACCAGGTGCTCCATGGTTATTCGTCTTTTGTTTTACGCTAAGATTTACAGTTTTTGTACCCTTTCTTTATAATTTTGAGGACATAAAGAATAATATGAGAAGCACAGGTCATTTTAAGTATTTAACAAAAAATTACGTTGAAGCTTTAAATGGGTTTTTCTCAAAATGACATTTACTCGAAAACCATTAAACCGATTTACTTGAAATTTGGTATGCTTAATTTACATATCTAAGTCGAGTAAGTAATCAAAGGATTTTTTTATGAAAACTTTGTAACGAATTAGAATCAAATTAAAATCTGCAAATTCTCTTCCACGAAATTTTGCCGGATTGAACTCGCCGGACCAGGATTCTTTTTAGGTAGGAAGTGAGTACGTTACAAATAATCACACGAATTTCGATTAAAGTTCAAAAGTTAAAACATTTATTGATATTAATGTAGTAAAAGAAAGTTTACATTAAGTTACAAATGAAAATAAAGCGCAATTAACAAGCAACGCGTTAATTAAAAAGCGCAATTAATTAAACGTAATATTTGAAACGTAAATTTTGAAGCATAAATTACGAAGTGCAATTAACAAAGCGTAAATTACGAAACGTGAATTATTAAGCGAAGCGTAAATTATAAAGCGTAAATTATAATTCGTAAATTATAATTTATATTCCACGCGAAATAAGAAAAGCGATTTTTAAATCGTTTGCAAAAAAAATATTCGCGGCGGCGATGCACGAAACTCGTATAAAAAAAATTGTCAAATAATTAAGTTTTGTCGCGTTAGTACAGTAGCTTCGCTACTTTTTAAATGGCCTTGCCACTTTTCGAGCGTTGCTCGTTCCTAACCTAACACCAAATAAAAAAATATTAATAAAATAATAAATAAATCAATTCGCAAAATATAAACTAGTGGCTTCGCCACTTTACGAGCTTTGCTCACTTGCAATGTGAGTAATACTCACTTAAGAGAAGGATAAGTATAAGAAGGCGTGAACTTTATTAAAATCTTCGTAATATCACCTGCCTCTACAATAAGGACCTCCAGACCCTCGTTCGTAGCTTGACGGGGCTAGCTTCGTTTGTCGAATTCCAAAGAAATGAGCTCAAGGAATCGGGCTCCGTGGTTTAAGCTCTAAGAAATGAGCTTCGCAAAATAAGCGAGCTCTGAGGGAGAGCTCCGTCGTAATAGCTCCGAATGCGTTGGTCGTCGTTGGCCGTTGAATGTTCCTAGTGGTATTACCACTCTCAAGGCTGGAGCTCTTAGCAGTATCACTGCTCTAGTCGATCTGAGCTCTCGGACCCGCGAACGCATATTTACATACTTTGACGTGTTGAGCGCGGCACATGCGCAGAGTGTGCCTCGCCGCGATTGGCCACTCTCGCGCTCTGATTGGCTCATAGCGAAAAACCGGGGTAACTATGTCGCGATTGGTTAATTCGTAAATTGGGGGGTAAGAAGATTCGCCACGTTTATACAAACTACTTCGTTTCTTAGGACTTAGTCGCGTTCGTGCATCGCTCAGTCAAAAACCCTCGTTCGTTTAATTTTTGAATTTTCGCGTTTTCGGCAGACTCGCTCGGTCGTGTACGCGTACGTTTCGTGCATCGTATTTCGCTTTCGTGTTTCTACGCCTGCTTTTCTCACAACTTTTTTTTTTAATTACAGTTTTTAACATGTACATTGAACTAATAAATAGTATTCTTCAAAAAGTTTCATAGTTTTCTAGGACAAAATTCTTGAAAAAAGCACTTTTTTTTAGTTACAACTGGTGTTTTCCTCTTAAGAAATAATAAAATTTGGCGTGCGCTTTAGCGCGCGCTTTTTTTTCTAATAATTCATAAATAATGAAGTAAATTTGTGCTTACTGGGATAATCACAATAATAAAAATAATAAAAGGATAACTTCATCTTTAATAATTTATAAAAAATTTAATTTAAAAATTTAATTAATTAATTAATTATCTAGCACCTTTTTTCATCGAAAAAAATCGTTTTTTGCCAAAAAAATTTTTTATGCTAAAAATACAACTTAATGAATACAAAAATCATATTCCTTATCTCAAAACGAATCGGTTGACCTATATAACTTTTATAATTGATCAAAAATTCGTCAAATAATTCATATTTTTACACTTTTTTGCATTTAAAATTCTTCATTTTTAAATAACTTCCCCAATTAACTTATATATTATTAATTTCTTGCTTCCTCTATGAGGAAGCAAATTATTTTGCTTACTTGGAAGCGAGCTGTCCATGAAATGGACATAATTCTCACCTAGTTTAGTTATGTTTTTTCTAACAATTAGTCATTTATTTACTAATAATTAGTTATTTTTAACTAATTGCTGAAACAAAAACTCAGGCACGATTTTACTAATTATTAGTTATTTTTAACTAATTCAGATTTAGAGAGAATGGGAATATAGACAAGAATTAAAGTGGTGCAAAAGTAAAACTTGTAGATTTTAATATTATTCATAAATTGTATTTTAACATACTTGCGTTAAAAGTAGATAGTTATTTGTTAAAACTACCTTATTTTTCGAACTGGAAATACTTCGGAAATACAGGGTGTGAATATGATTTTTTTGATTAAAAATGCATAAAAATAATTATATTTTAAGAGAATTAAAAATTAGGAATATTTTTTGAAAATATATAAAAATTTAGTAGTTGAATTTGATTAAGAAATGAAAAATACTTTCTTTTAAATGTAGAAAATTAATGTTTGAAAATTGAATTAAGGTAAAATTTTACCTTACATGATGTTTCTAGATTAATCTAAAAACATTAGAAAACTCTGGTTTTTGTTGAAAACTTAATTTTATGGTTACTTAATGTTAAATTTTAATATTTTTCAATTAATTATACTCATGTGAATGGACAGAAAATTTTTTATTTTGTTTCACATTGATTTTTTAATACTGTAGACTGCATGCAGCGGAGGCCCTAAAACAAGAATTGTTTGACACGAACGGCTCACATGGTGCCATTTCGCAATATTTTTGAATAGAACAAATTTTTTTGTCAGCTTTAAAACATGCCTGAAAACATCCATGAATATAATTAATCTTAAACTTTTCGTTCCACCAAAAAGAAAATCGCAAAAAAACGTTTAATGTTTGCCTCCTACAGTGGTCTAACCCCTTCGTAATAATGATTGAACTATTAAGCAATTATTATTTATTATAGATTTTTAAGGTTTGTTTCCGTATAATGAATAATTTTTTAAAATATTTAAAGTTATCCACTGTTGGAATAGGGATCTTCAGTTTTTAACATAGAAATTTGTTCGCTTAACCAAAGCGAATTTGCATCGTCTCAATATTAAAAAAATATTAATAAATTACCAAAAATCAACCTCTCTCCATGCTGACCAAAAACCAAAAGTCAACATGGAGATTCCGCTGAGGAGCTTCGCCGCGATGTCGACGCACAGTGGTTCGAACTGAGAAATTGCTGTTCAAAATCGTCCATAGCCGTCAATTTTTAACTGATTTAAATTTCTTTTTTTTTTAAACACTCAGAATAAAAATTTCTAGAAGATAGCTAAGCCGGATTTTTAATTTAATATTGACTTTAAATTTATTAGTATATTTAATAGTTGGGTAAAAATTTCTGAAGTGGCCCCCTGATTTGCAAACATGTAATGAAATTTGAAATTAAAGTTATAATCCTATACTACTAAATGAGAGATAATTTGCATATAAATAGTTTTTTTTTAATTTAAATAATGTCAAAAGTTATAAACAAATGAAAATTTTTGCATCATTTTATTTGAAAATTCATATCTTTTTTTTATATTATTGAAAATTAATAAAATTTGTATGACTTGTGTACAAAAGTATAAACTTTAAGATAAAAATAATTTCGATCACGTGCATTTATTTTTTAATGCAAAATTAATGATTTTTTATAAACAATTAAAAAAAACATGTTCTGGGCCTGCTAACAAATTTTTTTAAACACGTATTGATTCAGCATGAATTTAGGTTTATTATACAAAAATAAAAATTTGGTTAGGTTTATATTTAACAGAATGGCGTTAATTTGTTTATAACGCTCCGGAAACAATATCAAGCGGCACTGGTTCGTTCGCAACTGCGCCTTCCGTAGTCCCTCCTATAATAAGATTTGAAATAATTATGAAGTTAAATCAAGTCAAATGATTTAGATGAACATAATAAAAATCACTTTTTTCATTTATTTATATAAAAAAACAATATGTAATTAATTAAATACGCAGTTACGTTAAAGTACACTATCATTAATACTAATAACTAATAACGTTAATAATAAAGTTAAAAAGCTTAATTTTTTTCTACTCTATTGTCGTGGATTTTTTGTGACCTTATGAGTCTTAATTTTTGAATCCTCAGAAAATATTTTGCATATTAGCTGATCTTTTTCAGTTGGCTGAAACGAATGGTACTGTCGGGTACAACTAACAGTTTTTGCACATGCATTTCGAGGCGCTAAATTATTTTCGTTAATCACATGTTCCTCTTCTGTGCAAAAGCCAAATTTAATTTTGTGGAATAATTGTGCTGCCCATTCAAACAAACTTTTTGGTGATGTAATATATTTCGCATCTACAAGTTGTAAACTTGATATTTTAGCTTGCCTCTTTACCGTCCCACCAACCCCATCACAAGCCCCTTTGTCGTGCGAAATGGCGAAAAAATTCCACTCTGCTGAAACTCCAAAATCATTTTCATGTTTTGTCAAATTCAAAAAATTAGTTTTGTTTTTATATTGTGAGCCAGCGCGTCCGAAAAGTAAAATATTTTCTTTACATTTTGAGCACCAAAAGTTTCCTTCAAATGAGCAAAAAGTTTGTTTGAATGGGCAGCACAATTTTTCCACAAAATTAAATTTGGCTTTTGCACAGAAGAGGAACATGCGATTAACGAAAATAATTTAGCACCTCGAAATGCATGTGCAAAAACTGTTAGTTGTACACGACAGTACCATTCGTTTCAGCCAACTGAAAAAGATCAGCTAATATGCAAAATATTTTCTGAGGATTCAAAAATAAAGACTCATAAGGTCACAAAAAATCCACGACAATAGAGTAGAAAAAAGTAAGCTTTTTAACTTAACCAGTGCCGCTTGATATTGTTTCCGGAGCGTTATAAACAAATTAACGCCATTCTGTTAAATATAAACCTAACCAAATTTTTATTTTTGTATAATAAACCTAAATTCATACTAAATCAATACGTGTTTAAAAAAATTTGTTAGCAGGCCCAGAACATGTTTTTTTTTAATTGTTTATAAAAAATCATTAATTTTGCATTAAAAAATAAATGCACGTGATCGAAATTATTTTTATCTTAAAGTTTATACTTTTGTACACAAGACATACAAATTTTACTAATCTATAATAATAATCCGCAATTTCATTCATTCTTTCATTCATTCTGTCCACACCTGAAGTTGGTCGTTTTTCTATTCAATTGTTTTTTAATAATGTTTTGCTTCTTGGTTTTGAAAATTGTTATGTAGTTGAAAATAGGTTACGTTTTTCGTTTGTGTCAATTAGGTAAGTCCATTGTCTTTCGTCTGATAACTGTTGCGGACTTATTTTTAAAAAAATATTGTTCCACAACACTTGAAACTTTAATATTTCCTGGTTTCATTGGTCATAATATTAAAGGGTAAATTGTATTTCTTTTAATGCAATTATTAATCAAAAGTTGTATGTTTACAACAGTATTTCGCGTATGTATTCAAAAACTATTTGATATTTGATATTGGAACTTTATGTTTCTGGTAAGTTCCAATAGATAATATCAAATAGTTTTTGAATAATAATGTTTTTAAAAAATTGCAAAAATTTAAGGTTTTTGATTAATAATTACATTATAAGAAATACAATTTACACTATTATATTATGACCAATGAAATCAGGAAATATTCAAGTTTCAAGTGTTGTGGAACAATATTTTTTTAATAATATGTCCGCAACAGTCCTCAGACGAAAGTCAATGGACTTACACAACTAAAAAATTGATAAATTTTTTAAATAAGATAATAAAATTGTAATAATAGTATTAAAAAAGAAAACAATATTAAAATATATACAGATATATTTACACTTATTTACACATATTACACCTATATTTACACCTATTTCGAGCTTTTAATTATTTCTAAAAAATACAATAAAAATAATAATAAAGAATGAAATATTATGAATTATATCATTGAAAAATAAGCTATTCACAGTTTTTAAACATTTCTTAAGGTTTTCAAGTACGTCAAACCACAGACTTTCGACCAAAGGTGGTCGTTTACCATAATTATTAATTTATGTACTTTAATCATATTTTCATTAGATTCAAGGCAAATATTTATTTTATTACTAAATAATACCACCTTAAAATTCTGGAATTAACCCCAAAGCACACATTTTTAATCTTATATAAGTTTTTTCTGGATGATATTAAAAATTAACACTTTTTACATATCTAAGTTTTTATAAAATATTCAACATATTAAATTTTCGCGAGGGTAATTTGCTCAGTTTATGAATTATTATTAAAGTTTAAAAATCTAATAAAAAAACCTTATTTTTCATTGTACAAAATATACTCAGAAATTTGTCGTTAAAATTATTGACAAAAATAGTTTTGAATTTAAAATAAATAACAGATTGTCAAACTTTAGAGTGTATTTTGTACAATGAAAAGTAACCTTTTTTCAGTACATTTTTAAACTTTATTAATAATTCATAAACTGAGCAAATTACCCTCGCTAAAATTTAATATGTTGAAGATTTTATAAAAACTTAGATATGTGAAAAGTAATAATTTTTTAATTGCCTTCAGAAAAACTTATATAAGATTAAAAATGTTGTGTTTTGGGGTTACTTCCGAAATTTTAAGATGGTATTATTTAGTAATAAAATAATTATTTGTCTTGAATCTAATGAAAACATATTAAAGTGTATAGTGTATACATTAATAATTATGGTAAGTTTCAATAATATTTATTAAGTAGGTTTCTAAAAAATAGACTCTTAAAAATGGTAAAAAGTGACAGCCTTTTGATCAACTTTAAATTGATTTTATTATTATTATTATTCTTATCATTATTCATTATATACAAAATTATATTAAATAAAATAAATATTTGGATGTTAATTAAACATATTTTCTTTACAATATGGGAATGAAATGTTTTTTTTTTCTTTTGCGCTATTAATTTTTAAAGAAAAATGGGTACTGCATTAAATTCCTTTTGAAAAAATTTAGTATTTTTATTTAAAAATTATTATTTTTTATTGCGTGAGTAAATTATTAAACTGCTTTAATATTCAATTTAATTATACATTTAAAATTAGAGACAATTGTAAATCTAATCATAATTCAACTAGGTTAACAGAAAATGAGATAGACTGAAATACAGTTTTTACTCTAAAAGAATTAACTTTTTTTGGATAGACTAAAATTATAAAATTAATCATAAAATTTGGATTTATTTTAGTTTTAATGCATGTAAATTTTTTACAATTAAAACGTTTTTATAAATTGGTTTAAGTTTGAAATTATTTTAATATGTATATTGTTAGAATTTGAAAATATTAAAAGTTGATATAATAATTAAAACATAGAATGATTAAAAGCATTAAAGATGAAGCATTAAAAGTTTTTAATAATAATTGAAATTTATTAATATTAAAATTCAAATAATTCCAAGTTTCTAATAATTAAGAGGATGTGATGGATAATGAGGTCATTGACCTCATGACCCACAGACAAAATTTTTCAGCGGTTTTTCTCTAGAACTAGGTACTGAATATTTTTCAATGCAATTTTATCGAATTACCTAAAATATCATCTGGAAGGTACCCCTAACTTATTTGGAGTTTGCCCCAAAATTAACTGTTTGAATTTTTTCTAATTTTGAACAATTTTATAAAATTAACTTTTTAGTCAAAATGAGAACACACGCTTGAGTCAGAAAGATCTTCTGGTTGATATTTTATATAATTCTATACTAAGTTTTATATAAAAATATTTAGTAGTTTTATAGAGAAAAATCGCTGAGAAATTTTGGCTTTGCGACACGTGACTCTACTGACATCACAAGCTCTTAAAGTTTGAAACGCATTTTAAAATTGCATTAATAAAATTAAATTTAAAATATTTAGTTTATAAATATGTAAAAAGTTAAAATACATTTTGTTTACATTCTTGAGAATTAAAATGAAATTGAATTACATATATATGTCTTAAAACTTTGGTTAAATATTAAAATTTTGCTTAATTGAAGTTTAAATAATTAGAGTTTAAATCTATGAAAGATGGAAAATATTTTAAATTTGGAAAAATTAAAATCTGTGTTGATAAAAGTTTTGACGATTGGTTTGCACCTAGAGAAGTTAGTAATTGAAATTTATATTGTTTAAAGAACTTTTAAGAATCAGAAACTTAAATTAATAAACGTATGGAATAATTAAAATTTGTATAGAAGTTTGGATATAATGTCAGTATATTTTAAAATAAATAATTCATTACGTTTTTCTCGCTCGCATCCTTTTTGCTATAAACTTTTATTGTTTACTTTTGATGAATAATTTTTTTGCATTTATGGGGCAAAAGATGCTATTAAACATTCAACTCAAAAAAATCATACCTCTTTTAACAAACCTTATCTTTCTTATTAAACTGGACTAAAATAATAATTATATATTGTCATTAAGATATATTATAGACCTTTTTTGTATAAATAAATGGTAGAAACCTTGTGGCCTTTGGTCTTTTTGTAAAAAAATTTTATTTGAATTTAGGAAGTTAATTTAAATTCTTTATTTATTCTTCTCCAAATTTCGATGCATTTCGCTACGAACGTAGCTCATCAGGACTATAACAAAATCACAATGTCAAACTTACACTCGTCAGAAATCTTTTTTGTAGATATAATATAATAAAATATGGAGTATTACATACCACATAAAATTTAGAATTATTAGAATTTTAACATTAATAAAGCATTAGAATTGATCTGGAAATTGTTAATTATGGAGTGTTTTTATCAAAATTTAAGCTTGACATGCACCAAAAATATTTTTATCTGGAACCAGTAAGTTTTAATTCAAAAATAATTGTAAAAATCTTTTTTAACCTTAAATATTTTAATACTTATCACAACTTGTAATTTTTTCCAGATCAATTCTAATGCTTTATTAATGTTAAAATTCTAATTATTCTAAATTTTATGTGGTATGTAATACTCCATATTTTATTATATTATATCTACAAAAAAGATTTCTGACGAGTGTAAGTTTGACATTGTGATTTTGTTATAGTCCTGATGAGCTACGTTCGTAGCGAAATGCATCGAAATTTGGAGAAGAATAAATAAAGAATTTAAATTAACTTCCTAAATTCAAATAAAATTTTTTTACAAAAAGACCAAAGGCCACAAGGTTTCTACCATTTATTTATATAATAATTATATGTTAAATATGAATTTTCTTTAATTTATTTAGGATCTAATAAAATTAATTTAAGCTAAATTGGATTACTTTAAATATTTAAAAAAAAATTATTATTATTTTATAATTAAATCAATTATGTATTAGAATGTATATTAATAAAAATTAACTTTTAAAAAAATTCATTTGACGGAACAAATCATAGTTTAAAGAACAAAACTCTTTTTCTGATTTAATAAAACTTAAATAATAATTATGTAACAGTAAAAAATCAGTTATATTTTTATTTAATCTAATAATAAATTATCTAATATAAAGAAGCTCATATAATTTTTATATTTAAATTAGTAAAAAATGCAAAACGTCATTCTCGCGCGCTGTAGCGCGCGTATATTTTGCTAGTTATATATAATAATTTACAAGATTCTTTCATTCATTCTTTCATTCATTCTGTCCACACCTGAAGTTTGTCACTATAGATGTTTTTTTGTTTTAAATTAATTATTCTTGAAATTAAAATGTTTCATTTAATTTACATTATATTATATGTTATTTGGTATTGTATTTTATATTAATATATTAATTAATAATACTAATTAGTTATTAATAGTGATTAAATTTTGTAATTTTATGTTTTATATTTTTGATTTATTCAAATTTTATAGCTATATGAAATGCAGCAGTATTTTGTTTTTTGATTTTATTAACATGAAAATTTTGTAAATAATGGTTTGACAGCTGATAGCACTATAGGTATTTTCGAGGTATTTTGACAGTCTGTTTTGCGGCAATAATTAATTAGTGATATTGTTTTAAAATTATATAAAGTGTTATATGAAAATGAAGAAATTTGAAGAATGAAGAATAAGACTTTTGGTAAGTAAATGACTTAATGATTATAATTAGTATTTATCATAGAGTCAAATCAGAAATTTTCGTTTGAATACCGCCACGGATATATTTTACAAAATTTAGTTTTAGAATTTGTGATGCTTACATTTTTTTAATTCAGTAACCACATTATTATGCTGTAAATTTTATTGCTTTTTCCGTTATAATCAATTAAAAATATGAGGCTGAGTGTTGTTGAAAATATGAGTGTTTGATTGTAACCTCAAATGTGGCACTTTTCTTAAAAACATTATTATTAAAAAATTATTTATATAGAAATCAAAAATTCGTGAAATATTAATTTATTTATTGGAATTTTAGAAACGATGCAAATTGAATTAAAATACATTTACTTTAAGATAATAATATAATTTGAAAATTTTTTACTCGTGTAAATTTTCGTGATATTTTTCAGTTTATAACGTTTGTTTGGAGCTCTTACAAATTTGAGATTTTGAATATGTTTTAATATTAAAGTATTTCTCTTGCAGTTATACTTGAAAAAATAGATTTTCTATGGATATTCTTTAAATTGTAAGAAAACGTTATTTTATAAATGCCTTCTATCTGGTTAATATTTTAGAACCTTTTACCGTCAAAAATTTGAGATATTTATGTTCTAAATTTGAATTTTACACTTCTTTTACTGCAAGATAAATACCTTAATATAACATATCAGCTATTAAAATTTTTCAAAGCAATTTGCTTTATTTAGAAAATATTATATTTTTAAAATTTGTGTTTAAAACGTTTAATTTTTGGACTAAAACAGAAAACAAAGCAAATTCACATTGCTCATTCAAATAAAATTTTAACCTTTTTAGTTACAAAATTTTAAAGTTTAATGTTTTCTAAAAAAAAAGCAAAACGCCTTAGCTAAATTTTAATAGCAAGTAAGTTATATTAATATTAAGACATATTCGAAATCTCAAATTTGTAGGAGCTCCCAAAAAAATGTTATAAGTTTAAAAATATCACGAAAATTTTCACAAGTAGATTATATTTATTATCTCAAAATATTGTATTTTAATTGAAATTGCATCGTTTTTAGAATTTAAATAAACAAATTAATATTTCGGGTAAGTTTTGATGTCTAATTCAAAATCATTTTTTAATTATAACGTTTTTAAAAATAGTGACACATTTAATGGCTATGACTACTTTAATGTACAAATTAAATTGTTTTTAATTTTTTCAACTTTTTTTCAAAAATTTAAAAAAAATTTATTTAATTTCCATTAAAGTAAAAGAATTGATATTAAATATATTAATATTAAATTTAATAAAATTCATATTAATATTTCATTATATTAAACCTTTCTTTACTCCTCAAATTCACACTGAAAACAAATTCTGTTTAGGGTATATTTAACATTTCATTCTGGTTAATTTAACCAGAATTCTGGTTAGTTTAACCAGACGTCTGGTTATATTAACCAGAATTCCGGTAAATTTAACCAGAATTTCTGGTGAGGGTATATTTAACATTCCATTCTGGTTAGATTAACCAGAATTCTGGTTAATCTAACCAGACTGTTTTTTGAGTGCATATATTATTTATTAATCATAAATATAAATTAAATAAAATACGAGTTTTACAATATTAATTTATTTTCATAATTGCTATAAAATAATAAACTTTTCATTTTTTCAACTATTTAGGTATTAATATTTTGGATTTGATTTTCTAACTGTCTTTTGGAATTTTTCGATTTTTTCCCTTTTTTTCGATTTGTCTTTTCTTCAACTGCAATTATTTTTTCTTGGGCTGTCTTTTCCTTTTCAGGCTTCACAGAAACAATTAAGAATATTTTAGGGAAAATAAGAGACTAATTACATAAAAATAAAAAACTTTTAGAGTAGTTTAAAAAGTTTATAAATAAAGATAAGTAAATTATTATTCATAGATTATATAATAATTGATTTGTATGACCAAAAAATTTGCTTTTCAAATTTTAAAAAAATTGTAGTATTTCTTTTAATATTATTAAATTATTAACTTGGAGTATGATATATTTTTTGAAAGTACGAAGATATGCAACAATACTATCTAGTCAGAATTGAGGAACAACTTATTTTAAAATGAATAAAAAACATCTTTAATAAACGTATTTAATAAATATGAAAAATTAATTTTTTTTTATTTCATAAAAGTTAAAAGAAGTCTCATAAGAAATGGCAATTTGGGTTGATTGAAAATTGGTTAAATTAAATTAACACTGTGTGACAAAAAATGTAAAAATGACTTTTAATCGGATTAAGGCTACGTTGTTCGTTTTTAATATATAGGTATATATTTAAAAAAAAGAAACAAATATAATAAAAATTATATTAATTAATTAGAATTTATTGAAACATAATATAAATAGAATTTTTAAGTTATTTTTTTGTTTGACAATTTCAATTTCGTAATATTAATTTAAAATTGTTTCAAAATTATTATTAGTGAAATTATTATTATTATTATTATTAAAAATATTATATAGGGACTCGAAATAATTTTAAATTAAAATAAGAAATTTTAAAATTTTAAGGCACAATAAATTTGATTTCTTATTATTCTTATTTCAAGAATAGATAGGTAATTTATTAAGTGATGACTAATACATTGCAAAGAGATCTACAATATGCCCATTCCAGCGGCTCAAAATTGTCATTAAAATGAGTTATTAAAATATAAGAATCATCCTCTGTGAGAAAACACAGTTAATTTTTATCAAAATATACATAGATATGTTAAAAAATTGTGCACTATACAGCCTTCTTTCAAATAGAACACAAGTAAAAATTATGTAATACGCATGTGGGACTTAAAAAAGAAAAAAAAAATTATATCATTTGATGTGTTTTCTAATTACCTATAAACTGTTGGAAGTATATTAAAACCTGCCAAAAAATATTTTTAAAAAATTATTAAAAACCTGGGTTTTTTTAATTTTTGATTTTTTAAATGTTAATAACTTTGGATAAAATTGTACTAGAGGGTTCAATAATAGCTCATTCGATGCGTTTTTAAAAAAATAAAACAATAAAATACTTACATTTTAACTTTTTAAACATTTTTCTTATAATTTCGACAAAAAACGATTTTTTCGAAATTTTAAAATGTAAAAAAAATATAGTTAGAATTGATCGATCGGGTTTAACTATATGTCATAATTTGTCCCCCTGAGGGATTTATAATTTGATAAAAAAAAGATTATTCTAACTATAACGGTTCTCGAGTTATTGGGCCAAACGTAATGTTAACACACACACCCGGACATTTTTTCTAAACATCATTTTTGACATCCTGGGGTCGAATTATGTCGAGAAATGTCAAAAAATCGCAATCGAGGATTTGAGGGTAAATCAATACTTCCTCTATGAGGAAGCAAAAAGTAGCAGATGTGATATATTACATTTATAAAATTTATTATAATTAATTACGACATAAATGAAATGAAATTAATTTTAGTATTTTTATTTTATTATACAAAGTTTTCATTCTGAAATTTAATTGATAATTATTTCAAAACCATTATTCGAAAAATTAATAAAAGAAAGGCAGCAAATATCATTTATTTTAATTGAGTAGAATTTATTTATTCGTGAAGTTTATTTAGGATTTTATGTAACTAATTTAAAATTCATTTTTATTTTTAATTTTTTAAAATTAAAAAATTGAAGTGTACTTTAAAATTATTTCAAAATTATAATAATTATTATTGTTATTATTGTTCATTGTGAATATTACTATTTGTAAAATTAAAAAAAAGGAATAATAATTTTGAAATAATTTTAAAGTAAAATTAAGAAGTCATAAATTTATATCTTCAACTTAAATAAAGTCTTACTTATTATTACACTAATGTTTGAATTTAAAACATTGAAGAAAAGTCACAAATATACCTATATTATTATATTAATAACATTTTTTTATAATTATATAGATTTTATTTACACATAAAATAGAATTAATAAAATAACAATATTTTTCTTTAAAATCTGATTCCCCAATTTCAATTTGCAATTTAATATAAACTTATTTCAGAATTGTTAAAATTATGATTAATATTTATAAATTAATAGAAGTCCACAACGAAAATTTTGAAATTATTTTTAATGAAAATGTATCAATGATAAAATTAAAATTTGTAACGTCAATAAAATTCTTTTTATTATTATTTTAAGGATTGTCACCGGCAATTGAAGGAAATGAGCTAGAAGTCTCAAATTTTGACATATTGTTCCTCAAATCAATTCAGGAAGCCTTGATTTTTTTCAAAATTTTTCACCACGTAGTTTTTGTTTAAGAAATTAAAATAAATGTGCAATTTAACACAGGTTCTTATGGAAACTCACTTAAATCTTCGAAAAAAATGTGATGAAAATGAGCTTAAATTCTGAAATTTAGATATTAGGAAGAAAATGTCGTCAAATTTTAATTAAAAAAGTTTAGAAAAAACTGACCATGGATTTACTGAATAAATAACACATAAATAATTATCAAAGTTGTTTTTCACCAAAAATGAATGATGACCTTGAAACTAGCACTTGAGCGGTAACATTATACTTAATTCAAATGTAGTAATACAAAAGCCATAAATTTTTCTTCTACACTAAAAAATGTTAATTGTTTTTGTTAATAAAACAAGTTGTACATCTTTACCTTTATAATATTAAAAACACTTTTATATTTCAAAACTTCAAGATTCTTTGATTTCAAGAAATACACAAAATTTGAGGTTAGGATTACATGAGCACTACGTCTGCGCACAACAAATCTAAAGTGGATATTGCCAACATAATTTCTACTAATTTTTGCAGGAAGCTTATTTAGCAAAATTTGTAACATTTAAATAAAAATAAAATATGCATTACGTATTTTTCCAACTTTTTCAAATAAATTAATCGATAAATATTATATATTAATATTTTTCAGCAAGTTTGAGAAATACATATTTTACTTTTTTTAAGTTGAAACCCTGCGTGATAATGGAGCTAATACACGGGGATTAGGAAACAATCCCCTTACCGCGCATCTCGCCATTGACAATCCTTAAATAAAAATGTTGAAGAAAATCAGCAAATATAAACTATATTAAAAATAATATAGATTATAATTTATTAGAATTTGTTTATGAAAAAAATTGTATAAAGCATTTAATTTTTTGAATTTATTTTTCTCTTTCTTATCTGATACCTATTTAAATTAAAATTATGGAAAAATAAAATAAATTTGAAAAAAATACCTTTAAAATTATTGCCTACTTCTTTTGCTTTAAAATTTTAATTTCTTATTTTTAATTTGCAAATTAATTCAGAAACATTTTAAAAATATATTGTCATTATTGTTATTATATTTTAATTAATTGCTCTAATTTCAAATTATCTTGATTATTTTTCAATTAATGTTATAAAGATGAAGTTATTTATGTCAAATTTCAATTCTTTTCTTTTAGTTTTAGATTATTAAATCAATTTTCAATTACTTCTTCTAATATTAAATTATTCTCATCAGTATTCAATTATTCTCCACAATTTTCAATTATTTTAATCATTTTTTTATTATTAACATCAATTTTTTATTAATTTAATAAATTTCTTATTTTGTAGGTCAATTTCAATTATGTTATTTGGTTTTTATTTTTCACATCATCTTACAATTTTTTGCTTCAGTTTTTTATTATTTCATTTTTTTTCAATTAATTTCATGAATTTTTAATTATTTTTATCATTTTTTAATATTTTTCTTCAATTTTCAATTATTTTTATTAGAATTTAATTAATATTTCGAATTTCCCATTGTTTTAATCATTTGCTCTGCAAAAAAATAATTATTTGGATAAAAGTAAATTCTATCTAACGAAATTCCATGGAATGGATTTTACGAAATAACCATTCTCCCATAATATTTTTAATTTAACTAAGAAAAAAATAAAACATTGTTAAATTATAATAAAATAATATATTAAACTTAACATTATTACAATTTTTATGTTTCAGAAGAAATCATTTATCTAACAGTGGAGAATGAAAACTACCTTAAAAAGCTACAAGAAGCTGAAAAGCTTCCTTTTGGAAGATTATTGAACGGATTTAAAATACCACCAATTTAAGAAAAACCTTTTCAATCTTCTTGTTTATTTTCGTTCACAATGCGTTATTAAGAATTTAAGAATTTATAATATAAACAATAAAAGATTTTTAAATCGCAAATTGTTTTTTTATTTACTTCTATGGATATTTATTATTTAGTATTTGTGTTTAATGGCCAATTATCTTCCCCTATCTTCAATTATTTTTTTCAATATTCTTTAATTCACGATTTTTGTTTATTTTTTTTTCCATTATCTATCAGTATCTTCAATTTTAATTCAATTTTTCAATAATATTTTTCAATTCTCAATTATTTTTTTTGTATTTCAATTCCATTCTTGAATTTTCAATTATTTTCTTTAATATCCCATAATTTGCGTGTTTTTAAAATAATTTCATTCATAATAAATAGTTTTATTTGAATTCCAATTCTAATTATTTTTACTATTTTCTTCATTTTCCGATTTTTAATTATTGTCTTCCCAGTGGGCACACATATCCAAAAGACGTCCCTATGTCGGCTTTCATGTCCTAAAGACGTTTTAAGGACGTCTTTTGGTTTTTTTGTCTGCTAGCAGGGCTGGATTGGGATTTGAAAGCGGTCCGGGAAACAAAATGGGGCCGCTTTACAAGCGGCCCTATTTTGTACCAGCTCTAAAAAAATACTGACCCACCCACTGCACAAAAAGTTATTTTAAAATTTTTTTTGTTTAGTAGTAAATTATTCTTACCATTTTAAGAAGTTTTATTCAATTATCAATTATTTTCTTCATTTCTCCATTATTTTCGTCATCTTGTATTTTTTTTCAAATCTTAAATATTTTCATCAAATTTCAATTTATTTCTTCAATTCACAATTATTTTCTTTAATTTTCATTCATTTTCTCGATTTTTAACATTTGTTCAACTTTCAATTATTTTCTACAATTATTATTCCTATAGTTTATCTTTTCTTTCAATTTTCAATAATTATTTTCTTTAAATGTAATTTTTTCAATTATTAAATAATAGAAAACGACAATACAATATTAATAATTTTAATATTAATCAGACTCGAATCTACGGGGGTACCAGGGGCGTAGGCACGCTCCACCTCTCCTGGCGCTAACCCAAGAGGCGACTAAATGATCGTTAAGTGCAGCAAAAAAATAAAAAAAATTATCAATAAAATTTTAATGGGATAAGGGCGCCAAATGGCATCTGTTCCCCCCTCGCCCCATAAAAATTTCTAGAGCCGAGTCTATTATTAACATATTATAAATTGTAATATAAATATTAATATTAGTTATATAATTAAACTTATAATTTATCATTAATAAAACAAAAAGTATATTTTTTAAAAATAAAGTTAAATTTCATTTAATCAATTTGTTTTTAAAATTTCACATAAATATGTTGATTGTACTTAGGATCATGCAGTCCGTAAGCTTGCCATAAATAGCAAAATCTTCTCGTGACGAACACAGGGAGTGTTCAAAAATGACGTCACACAGTTTTTCCAGATTTTACCCCCCAACCCCTCATCCCTAGAGTGTGAGGTCATTTGTGAACCTTCCAAATTAAAAAATATTGGATTTTATTTTTTTTTCAGCACATTTTCTTTTTAAACGCAGAAAATTTTATTATTATAATAGACAAGAAACTTTATAGAATTACTTAAAATATCATCTACAAAGTTTGTCGGAACCCAATTTGTTTTTTTTTTCGAATAGGTTTTGAATCAAAATTCAAACCATAACAAACATAACAGACCTTCCGGATAATATTTGCAATACATTCTGAAAATTTTCATTAAAATATATTCAGTAATTATTCAAAATAAAATGGTAAAAAATTTATCTACTTAAAAATGAGGTCAGTTTTTATAAAGTGTTTTTAAGAATAGTTAAAAATTGTTTATAAATTGTTTTTCCGAAATTTTTAAAATCCTAAACTTTCATGAAGTAGTATTTTGAGCGTTCAAATAATAATTTCTGTTTATTAGTAAAAAAAATTATTACTATACTTGGCTTACTTATATTTTAGTATTATAACTAAACCACGGTGAAAAACTACACGCGCGCGTTATGTTGTGCTAGTCTATAATAATAATCCGCAACTTCATTCATTCATTCATTCATTCTTTCATTCTGTCCACACCTGAAGTTGGTCGTTTTTCTATTCAATTGTTTTTTAATAATGTTTTTCTTCTTGGTTTTGAAATTTGTTATGTAGTTGAAAATAAGTTACGTTTTTCGTTTGTGTCAATTAGGTAAGTCCATTGTCTTTCGTCTGAGAAGTGTTGCGGACTTATTTTTAAAAAAATATTGTTCCACAACACTTGAAACTTTAATATTTCCTAGTTTCATTGGTCATAATATTATTATTAAAATTTGATGAACGTGTTTTACTTCGGTTTTGAGATATAAAATATTGAAATTTTATACTTAAAAAGGTTATTTCTAAAACTTGAAGTTAGTATAGACCAAGTTCACATCGCTCTATTCAACTTGTAATTCAAATTAGACAAGCATTATTACAACCTGCCTAAAGTTTAAAATTTCAATTGAAAAATAAAAATCTAGATATTTATACCACCAGTTCTTGTCCACTTTCTCCATTTGTAGGAGGTTCCACAAAAAATTTGTAAGCTGAAAAGGATTGTGAAATTTTTCGAAGTAAAAATTTTCTAATTTAAATATTATTTTAAAATAATCCTTTTTTTTAATAAAAATATCAACATTAATATATTAAAAATTAAGTATTTTATGTTTCTGGTAAGTTCCAATAGATAATATCAAATAGTTTTTGAATAATAATGTTTTTAAAAAATTGCAAAAATTTAAGGTTTTTGATTAATATAATTACATTATAAGAAATACAATTTACACTATAAATATGTATCAAGAAATATTCAAGTTTCAAGTGTTGTGGAACAATATTTTTTTAATAATATGTCCGCAACAGTCCTCAGACGAAAGTCAATGGACTTACACAACTATAAAATTGATAAATTTTTTTAATTAGATAATAAAATTTTAATAATAGTATTAAAAAAGAAAACAATATTAAAATATATACAGATATATTTACACCTATTACACCTATATTTACATCTGCTATTTCGAGCTTTTAATTATTTCTAAAAAATACAATAAAAATAATATTAAAGAATGAAATATTATGAATTATATCATTGAAAAATAAGCTATTCACAGTTTTTAAACATTTCTTAAGGTTTTCAAGTACCTTTTTGATTATTTGTTTCTTTTAAGAACTTTTTTTTTCTTTAGTTTAAGGGTCAAACCACTGACTTTCGACCAAAGGTGGTCGCTTACCATAATTATTAATTTATGCACTTTAATCATATTTTCATTAGATTCAAGGCAAATATTTATTTTATTACTAAATAATACCACCTTAAAATTCTGGAATTAACCCTAAAACACACATTTTTAATCTTATATAAGTTTTTTCTGGATGATATTAAAAAATTAACACTTTTTACATATCTAAGTTTTTATAAAATATTCAACATATTAAATTTTCGCGAGGGTAATTTGCTCAGTTTATGAATTATTCAAGTTTAAAAATGTAATGAAAAAACCTTATTTTTCATTGTACAAAGTACACTCAGAAATTTGTCGTTAAAATTATTGACAAAAATAGTTTTGAATTTAAAATAAATAACAGATTGTCAAACTTTAGAGTGTATTTTGTACAATGAAAAGTAACCTTTTTTCAGTACATTTTTAAACTTCAATAATAATTCATAAACTGAGCAAATTACCCTCGCTAAAATTTAATATGTTGAAGATTTTATAAAAACTTAGATATGTGAAAAGTAATAATTTTTTAATTGTATCCAGAAAAACTTATATAAGATTAAAATTTTTGTCTTTTGGGGTTACTTCCGAAATTTTAAGATGGTATTACTTAGTAATAAAATAAATATTTGTCTTGAATCTAATGAAAACATATTGAAGTGTATAAATTAATAATTATGGTAAGTTTCAATAATATTTATTAAGTAGGTTTCTAAAAAATAGACTCTTAAAAATGGTAAAAAGTGACAGCCTTTTGATCAACTTTAAATTGATTTTATTATTATTATTATTATTCTTATCATTATTCATTATATACAAAATCACATTAAATAAAATAAATATTTGGTTGTTAATTAAACATATTTTCTTTACAATATGGGAATGAAATGTTTCCTTTCTAAATAAAAAATATTTGAAATATGCATTAAAAACGCTAATTTTTCTTGACACTTGCTTCTTTAATTACAATTTACGGCCAAAAAATAAAAAATTTATCTAAAACAACTTCAGAACTTGAATTTAGACACTTTAATAATACATATAATATGGGTTTTAATATTTATTAAAATATGTCAGCGACGACCATTGGTTGAAAGTCAGTGGTTTGACTCTTAAAGCTTTTTTGCGCTATTAATTTTTAAAGAAAAATGCGTACTGTATTAAATTCCTTTTCAAAAAATTTAGTATTTTTATCTAAAAATTATTATTTTTTATTGCGTGAGTAAATTATTAAACTGCTTTAATATACAATTTAATTATACATTTAAAATTAGAAACAATTATAAATCTAATCATAGTTCAACTAGATTAACAGAAAATGAGATAGACTGAAATACAGATTTTACTATAAAAGAATTAACTTTTTTTGGATAGACTAAAATTATAAAATTAATCATAAAACTTGGATTTATTTTAGTTTTAATGCATGTAAATTCTTTACAATTAAAACGTTTTTATAAATTGGTTTAAGTTTGAAATTATTTTAATATGTCGGGGAGAGTCGGGTAGCCCCGGACAGCGGGCAGCCCCGGTCACACGTGAAATAGAATAAACCAATTACTTTTCAAGTCTAAAATCACATTTGTATCGTTTAAAATGTTCATCAAATGTAATTTTGAAAATATGGTCTATTATCATTAATGGGATTAATAGAAAATCGTATTTTCATGTTCACTCCTTTCAAATCAATGACTTTTTAAGAATTTAAGACCATATTTAATGTACAATTTTTACTTCAAAATGTCAAATATAATCTTCTTTCTTTTCAGCAATGCCTAAATGTACTTTCAGACAATGAAATCTGTTAATATTGTTTGTTCATTTAAATTTTCTTTCTTTTTATAGCAAATTTACTGAAATATATCATCGTCGGGTAGCCACGGACATATTTTGTCGTATACTACCAGACATAATTTACATAGTAGAAGTCACTTGTTTCTGTCAGAATAAAATTTTAATGTTTATATTTGGTTAATTGCGAAATATATAAGATTAAGAAGAAGTGTTTAATCCATAATAAAAGTATAGGAAATGTATAAATAATAGTTACAAATCAGGTATTCTACTTCAAAAGTACTTTTTAAAATTTTTAATTAACAATTTTCTGAGTGTCCGGAGCTACCCGACACTTTTTTTTTATAACCATTTTTAGCGTAATATATTTCCTTAATTTTATTAATTCCTATATGTTTATTTTTTGCATTTGCTTTTTAAAAGTGTTACTAATGATGTTAAACTTATAAAAAACCTTAAACATTAGTTTTATGAACATTATTTTACAATTTATAACTAAAAAAGCTTAAGTGTCCGGGGCTATCCGACTCTCCCCATTATTGTTAGAATTTGACAATATTTAAAGTTGATATAATAATTAAAACATAGAATGATTAAAAATTGAGGCATTGAAAGTTTTTAATAATAATTGAAATTTATTAAAATTCAAATTCAAATAATTCCAAGTTCCTAATAATTAAGAGCATGTGATGGATAATGATGTCATTGACCACATGACCCACAGACAAAATTTTTCAGCGGTTTTTCTCTAGAACTAGGTACTGAATATTTTTCAATGCAATTTTGTCGAATTACCTAAAATATCACCTGAAAGGTCTGCGTACCCCTAACTTATTTGGAGTTTGCCCCAAAATTAACTGTTTGAGTTTTTTCTAATTTTGAACAATTTTATAAAATTAATTTTTTAGTCAAAATGAGAACACACGCTAGAGTCAGAAAGATCTTACGGTTGATATTTTATATAATTCTATACTAAGTTTTATATAAAAATATTAAGTAGTTTTATAGAAAAAAATCGCTGAGAAATTTTGGCTTTGGGTCACATGACTATACTGACATCATTCTCCAGCACAAGATCTTAAAGTTTGAAACACATTTTAAAATTGCATTAATAAAATTAAATTTAAAATACTTAGTTTATAAATATGTAAAAGTTAAAATACATTTTGTTTACATTGTTGAGAATCAAAATGAAATTGAATTACATATATATGTCTTAAAACTTTGATTAAATATTAAAATTTTGCTTAATTGAAGTTTAAAATAATTAAAGTTTGAATCTATAAAATTTGGAAAAATTAAAATCTGCGTTGATAAAAGTTTTGAAAACTTGTTTGCACCTAGAGAAGTTAGTAATTGAAATTTATATTGTTTAAAGAACTTTTAAGAATAAGAAACTTTAATTAATAAACGTATGGAATAATTAAAATTTGTATAGAAGTTTGAATATAATGTTAGTATATTTTAAAATAAATAATTCATTACGTTTTTCTCGCTCGCATCCTTTTTGCTATAAACTTTTATTGTTTACTTTTAGATGAATCATTTTTTTGCATTTATGGGGCAAGAGATGCTATTAAACATTTAACTCAAAAAAATCATACCTCTTTTAACAAACCTTATCTTTCTTATTAAACTGGACTAAAATAATAATTATATGTTAAAAAAGAATTTTGTTTAATTTGTTTAGGATCTAATAAAATTAATTTAAACTAAATCAGATTAATTTTATTATTTGAAAATTATTTATTATTTGTTACTTAACACTTTTTAATTGATAATGTATAACATAAATATACCTTAAATTTAAGTTAACTAGCTAAAATGGCATTTTAGTTTTGCTATGATGAGAAAAGTACTGATAACAATCGCTGTAACATGCTGTACGCATACCTAGTTTTATAATCAAGCATACCACTCTGGAAATCGAAAATACACTGAAATTCCAGGTGGTTCATTGTTCCCCGGTACATTGAATCAACATGACATTTGCAACAAAAATGGTTTTTTATAACTTAATCCAATATTTCAAAATCTTTATCTCATTAGAATATTGTAGTTAAGGCCCAAAACAAAATAAATCGTAAGTACATTTATTTTTAAATGGCCTTATTTCAATTAAAAAACGTGTTTGTATTTTAGGTAAAATTTTTTTTCAGTACATCAAAAACAGTTTTTTCCAATTTTCTCTGTAAAGAGTAAATCCACACGTCTCAAATTTATGGACGTAGTGTGTTTACGCAAACTTCATTTATATTTAAAATTAGGAGAATTTTTATTTAATTGTTTCTGAGAAAATTGAAATGGTTCATTGAAAAAACTGGTACATTGATGGCTACTCTCCCCTATATTTTTATTTAATGTAATAATAAATTATCTAATATAAAGAAGTTCATAGTTTTGGCATTTAAATTAGTAACAAATGCAAAAAGGCATTCTCGCGCGCTGTAGCGCGCGTATATTTTGCTAGTTTTCAATAATATAAAAAAAAGATATGAATTTTCAAATAAAATAATGCAAAAATTTTCATTTGTTTATAACTTTTGACATTATTTAAATTAAAAAAAAACTATTTATATGCAAACTATCTTTCATTTAGTAGTATAGGAATATAACATTAATTTCAAATTTCATTACATGTTTGCAAATCAGGGGGCCACTTCAGAAATTTTTACCCAGTTTGCAATTGATTTTAGAGAAAATTTTATCCTTTTTTAATAGTACTTGATTATTCTAAATTATTATTAAAAATTCTTGTTTATAATAATAATTGTTATTTTTTGTTAATCATTTTCAACACTTCTCTAATAACTATTCTTTGCTTATGGCCATTAGGAAATAGTTTAAAGAATTTTTTTTTTGTCAATTGAGACTAAAAATTTAAACATTTATATAAGTTTTTAATTTATTTATTTAAATAATATTAAAATAAAAACAAAAATTAAAAATCGAGCTTAGCTATCTTCTAGAAAATTTTATTTTGAGTGTTTTAAAAAAAAAGAAGTTTAAATCCGTCAGAAATTGACGGCTGTGGACGATTTTGAACAGGAATTTCTCAGTTCGAACCACTGTGTGACGTTGAGACAGACCCAAATGGTAAAAATGAAATGAACGAACTCACCAATTTTCAGAGATTCCGCAAGATGAATTGAACCGCAAACCTAGACCTTGAAAACTTCTGGGACTTCTCCCAAATAATTTAAACAATAATTTTCACCAATAAACTAAAATCTTTATTGTGTATTTAAATTAAATTTTTGATTAACACTAATCTTAAAGAACATTTAAACTAATCACAACCACAGCTCAAAACTCAAAACTCGAGGACACGGACGAAAAGATAATCGATTTTGGGATCACACGTGAATGAACGATGAAGCACATTACAAACTTTAATCGACCGGTAGATCCTCTTTTGCTCAATCCTTCTTTTTCCTCGTCTTTTTCTTCCTTACTGCGTCTCATTTCCTCAGCTACTAGGAAACCACACACACATTCTCAGTTGCACCTAAAAAAAAAATTCGGATCCCCTCTCTGACCTTCGTTACTATTCGTGAACTTGACCTGCGCAAATCGCAACTTATGAATTTAACGAAGAAGGACAATAATAAAGACCGCTGATCTAGAGAAAGACGTTAGATACGGATCGACTAGAAAATCAATACTCGGCACTCAGCATCGTATCTCATAATTCAACTACAGGAACTTTCAATAATTTACACCAAAATTAACTAAATTAAAGATCTCTAGGGAAAGACAAAATAAAATATAAATGTTGAAGATTTACATCGTCACAAGTTGTAAAGCAAGTGAGAGAACTGAACTAGCATTAGAACGAAATTTTTAATTTTTCTTTTTTTTAACAGGTAAAAATAATTTTGCGTCTTTCCTCATTTTCTTTTTTATTTTCGTTTTTCTTCATTGACGTTTCTCTTTAATATCTATAAGACATTTTATAAATTATTATTTAATTACAAACTATCATTAAGCGTTAATTATTATTTTACTTATTTATAAATTAGTTATTTGAGAAACGTCTACTTAAGAATTTTTAAAATTTGCAAATATGTTTTCGAGATAAATATTTAAATCGATAAAAACGAAGGTTTCGTAGACGGGAAACCTAATTATTACTTGCCACTATTGAAACAATTTTGTTTTGTTGTGGGCACGTTGCTACGCTATTAAAAATTTTCCTTTTTTAACACAAGTATTGAACAGTTTTATTTTTCAAGAAGACACGGAACAATGTGCAATCGAAAATTTTTTTTAATAAGTTATTTTCAAAACTTTGGTTACGTTTTCTTAAACAGTGAAATGATTATTTGAATGTCAACTTAAGGTAGTATTTACAAAAACTAGGTAAGAATTTACTCAAAATCTAAATAAATGTAATGAGTTTCATTCGTTTCCTAAGTCCAAATATTTGTCACTTATGAAGTGAAATTCCCAGTTTTTAATATGTTAAATTAATTTTTTAAATACTAATAATGTTTTTTATCAATATTTGATCAGTTTGAATTGATTACCTTACGGTTCTACTTTTTAAATTTTCATTTTTTTTTCTTTTTTTCATAAAGTGAACTTACGTATTACATATAGTAAATTTTTACTTATAATAAGCCAATTATAAATCTTTCAGATTCAGAGAGTGGTTAATGAAAATCAATAAATATAAATTGATTGAGAAAAATTAATCGAGACGATTTTTGCAAGTAATCTACAGAAGTTATTCGAGACTAGAAAACTGACAAAGAAAGTTAAGATGTAAGTATTTTATTTTTTTGTTTTTTGAAAACACATCGACTGAGCTAACACTAGTGAAACTTTATCCCAAGTGTGTTTAAAGTGTTTAAAGTTTAAAGTGTTGTTAACACTTTAAAAATCGAAATTTTTGAAAATCCTGATTTTTAATAATTTTTTTTTTTTTATATTATCATGCAAGTTTTAATATATTTTCATCAACTTGTAGGTAATTAAATTCAAATGCATGTTTTAAATTTAAATAAATTACAATTTTTATAATTTGTAGTTAAAATCGTTTGAATTTTATTTGATTAAAATTGAAACGAACTTTAATTTAGATCTTTTAAAAGTTAGATGAAGAAAATTCAAGAGTAATTAAAATTTTTATTAATAAATGTTTTGACTAATTATTGTAATTAAAACTGTTATAAATTTGTTATATTAATGTTCTTAAGAATTAAAATTTTGATGGAATGGTATTAGCATTCATTAAAATGATAATAAATTCAATTGAAAATGACATGAAATTCTCATTATAAATTTCTTTAATATATATGTTTTAACCAATAAAAACTAGGTTCTTTTAAAGTTTGGTTAGATTATAAAGTTTACGCTGATTAAATTTGAAGTTGATTCACTGCAAAAACTGCTGTCTTCTAAGTGTCTTATTGTAAGACATTTTGGTGTCTAACACGCAATAAGTGTCTTAAAATGAGACATTTTTTGCGTCTTCAATACAAAAAATACATCAAAATATCTTAAAATAAGACACCTAGAAGACAGCAGTTTTTGCAGTGTTAATATTAGAATAAATTAAAATTCAAATCAATTATTATTTGTACAAATTGAATTCAGAATTGATTCTTTTAACTTAAAATAAATTGAATTGATTACACATGTCCGAAATTAAACAAAATTAGATTAAAATTTTTTTTTTTTTTTTTTTTTTGCGTAGGATGTGAAAACCTGCCTTCAGGTACCCTGTAGCCCGTACTACAGGGTTATGCGGGGGTGGCGATGTTCTGCCGACCCGCTAAAAACACACCCTTATTTGGGGACCTTAAGACCACTCCCAGGTAGAGCCAGTTTACTGACGTATCGCCTTCAGGAGTGGTCTTATATCCCGCCTCTATCGCCTAAACGATATCATCCCTCGACCTACGGGAACTACCTTTGTTGGCGGCCATCGAGATCCTTAACCCTCATAACATGTTGGATGAAGGTCTCGATGTGCCGCCAATTCTCTTTGGACTCAATCATTAACAGGATCATGTTCTCCGGTGTAACTTCGCAGTTTACACCGGCGAACATGACCTGTCTCTGAGCGTTCCATTGTCCGCATATAAAGAGTGTGTGCTCTGCGTCATCCTTTGGGGATTTGCAGTACGCACACTCTGAATTTTGTCTTCTTTTGAAGCGCTCCAGGTACGAGTTAAAACACCCGTGACCCGAGAGCGCTTGGGTAAGGTAGTACGAGACTACTCCATGCTTTCGGTCTATCCAGGTGGCGAGTGTAGGTATGAGCCGATGTGTCCATCGACCCTTCTCATCCCCGCTCCATCTTGCTTGCCATCTATCGACGAGTCTGCTTCTTGCATATCGGCGAATTTGGCCCTTGCTGGGTCTATTGTCGTCCGTGTAACGGGTGGACATTCTATCTTTGAAAAGGAGGAAAATTTCCTCCCTTTCTTGCGCCAAAAGATCTGCCGGCGGGACGCTGGCAAGGACCTGAGCAGCACTCGCAGATACTGTCCTATAGGCAGAGATTATACGCTTAGTGATAATCCTTTGCGAGGACAGTATCTTTTCCAAGATGGTCTTGCTTCTATCTGTTCGCAGGGAACCGGTGCTGCATAAAGCAGCTTTGAGTGGAACACACTCGCCACCAATCTCCTTTTCTTTTCAAATGGCCCACCGACGTTCGGCATTATACGGGCTAAGCTGAGTGCACATTCTGCTGCTTTTTTGGAAGCCACAGCGATGTGGTGCTTAAAATTCAAGAACTTGTCGAGTTGTACACCAAGATACTTTATATGCGTGCTCCACTTGACCTCGAATCCGTCTACTTCGATCCGGGGAAGTTCGTAACCACGTCTGTCTGTGACCATGAGCGCTTCGGTTTTGTCCAGGGCCATTTGAAGACCTCTAGCATCCAGCCAGCTCTTTATTCGTCGCAGACATTCGTTCACCAAGATTCCGAGCTCTTCTGCAGTTTCGGCAGAGCATACGATCAACGCGTCGTCCGCGAAGCCGATGATCACCGCACCTTCGGGTAGACCCATTCGCAAGAAGTCATCATAAGAGATGTTCCATACGAATGGTCCTATCCTCGAACCTTGAGGGGCA
Source organism: Ganaspis brasiliensis (assembly GCA_037103525.1). Taxonomy (NCBI): domain Eukaryota; kingdom Metazoa; phylum Arthropoda; class Insecta; order Hymenoptera; family Figitidae; genus Ganaspis; species Ganaspis brasiliensis. Next base: position 7,175,507 of record JAZKLR010000114.1, on the reverse strand, counting down.
CCTCTTTGCATCTCTTCCTTCAGAGTGCAGGTGTCTCCCTCGTATATTACCCACCTGTCGCTAAGATAATTATTCATTATCCGCAACAGGTAGGGCGGTATTCCTTTGTTTCTCATCGACTTGATGAGATCTTCCCATTTAGCGGTATTAAACGCGTTGCGTATATCTATAGCTACCAAAGCGCAGAAGCTCTTCTTCTTCCCCGGACCCAATTTGTTCTTTCCTTTCTTGGCTAGGTCTACTGCCTTTTGTATGGCATCTACTGTGGACAGGCCTTTACGGAAACCAAATTGGTAGTCGGATAGACTATTCTCTCCATTTAAGTGGAGCTGCATCCTCTGCAGAACCATGTCCTCCAGAAGTTTGCCCATCGTATCCAACAGGCATATTGGTCTGTAAGATGAGACACTATCTAGAGGTTTTTTACCTTTCCTTAGGAGGACCAGCCTCTGTCGTTTCCAGTCCCGGAAGAACTCTCCTCTTCTTAGGCAGTTGTTGAAGCAATCTAAGAGAATCTGGGGTGAAGCAACGATCACTTTTTTAAGTATCTCGTTACTTATCCCATCGATTCCAGGCGCCTTGCCTGGCTTCAATCTTCTGCCGGCTTGGTGGAGCTCTACAAAAGTGAAGAGTTCCTCCTCACGGACTTGACAGTCACTCCAGTCCATCCTAGGCCATGGTTCTGCTGGTGGAAATAAGGCCCTGATTATTTGACGCACCCAATCGGGATTGTCCAGGCCGGGGGTCTTTTGCTTCGTAACCAATTTCTTGGTGACGATTTTATAGCCCAGACCCCATGGGTCCTTCTCGACATCCTCGATTAGGGTCTTCCAACACTTTCGCTGTGAAGCTCGAATCTCCTTTCTGAGGATCCTCTTGGCCTCTATATATGCGTCCTTTAGCATAGGATCTCCCTTAGAGCGGGTGTATATCCTTCTTGCTCTGACGCATGCTTTTCGCAAAGAGGCCAGCTCCTCTGACCACCAGTATACATTACGTCTTCTGGGAGTGGTACTTCTACAACGCGGCATTGACGCGTTGCATGCGGTGATTATCATGTTCATCACCGGCCGCACCTCCCCATCCAGATTGTTCGGTCTCTTCACCCATCCAAGTTCCTCAATGAGGCGGGATTCTTCAAGGGACCGACCGAACTTTTCGACGTCTAGCTTCTTAATGTTCCACCTAAGGCCTCTCTTACAGGAAGCATCCTGCTTGTTTGCTCTAGGTGTGTCTCCTCCTGAGACTGAAAACTTAATATACTGGTGGTCACTTTCGGTATGATCCTCAGAGACGTGCCAGTCTTTAATGTGCTTGTTTAGGAGAGACGTTGTTATCGTAAGATCAATAATAGATCCGATATTATGGTCTCTCCTGAACGTCCACTTTTGGCCCTGGTTAACAACCATCAGATTGTTCCTGGAGACCATTTCTGCGATTAGAATTCCTCTATTGTCGAGCCTTGTCTCGCCCCAGTCTGGCGATTTCGCATTGAAGTCGCCTGTGACGAGAACATCCAGCCTGGATTCTCGCAGGCTCGACTCGAGTTCATCTATCTCCGCTTCGAAGGTTGTCAGTGGGTCGTTGGGTGAGAAGTAGCAGCTATACGTGCGTATACCTGAAATTTCCACCCACACGAACCCACTGCTCGTCTCCAGGAACTTGTCTACCCTCAAACCGGGATTGAAGACCTGAATGGCTGCCCTACCCGATGAATCCTGGTACCAGGGAGCGAGGTCGTTTCTTTTGTTCTGTTCACTGAGGAACAGAACATCGATCCGCTCCTGACTGGCTGTCACCAGCATCAGGTCTTGAGCCTTCTTAGATTTGTGCAGGTTTATCTGCAGAAACTTTAGGCTTTCGCCTGTTTTAGTTTCTGCAGCTCCTGCTTATAGACTGGGCAGGCATTACTACCGGCCCAGTGTCCGAGATCAGACTTATTAAAATCAGAGCACGTTAGACATTTTGGCTCTGTTACCGTACAAGCCTTGGCAAGGTGACCCGCATCGCCGCATCTCCGACAGTTTTTAACCCTGTCGGGGCCTTTGCATCCACGGGTCGCGTGTCCGAACCCTAAACACTTTTGACACCTCGGGACTTCAACGTGTAGCATGATTGCTGCATTAATCCAACCAACCCGGACTTTGCCTATCTTCAGGAGAGCTTCACAGTCTCCTTCCGGTAGGCGGACCAGTGCCATTTGCATTCCGCCAAAACGCGGGATGAGGCGGCACGGCGGGTCCAGGTTGGTGTTCTCAAGCTTAGACTTGATAGCAGCAATCACGTCTTCCTTCGCAGTTGTCTCGTCGAGATCTCGGATCTCGACGGTTCTTTTGTTAATTAAGGCGGACACCTCTGCCTTATTTTCTAATGCCGCAGTAAGAGCTCCGGCAAATTCAGAGGTCTTTCCTCCCTTCTTCACAACTATGAGGACCTCCTTTTTGATGGTCCTCCTGACTTTCAGTACTTCCGCGCCAAACTGATCCGGGTTAACGGACGTTTTCATGGCGCGGAGGACCTCGTTATAGGCCTCTGGAGTCGCTGCTAAGATTTTGACGGCCTCCGTCATCCTTGGCTTAGAAGAAGAGATTTTCTTCTCTGCCATTTGGGTCCTTCTCTCAGCAGCCTTCCTTTCCTTGGCCTCCCTTCTCTTATCGACGACGGGTGTAAAACCGTCGCCATCTCCATGAGGTTTACCCAACACCGCATTTGCATAATTCTTGGTAGGGGACTTTGCCGGAGCGGTATCCTGCTCTTTCGGTTTTCCCGCCTCAAGATTCGCTGCAGGTGGGGCCTTGCGCCTAACCTTCCTTTCCTGTACTACTGGGCGACCAGCATCTGGGCTGTCACCCTCTGTACGGCGGCGTTTTTTTATTTTTTCGGGGTTTTCCAGAGGAGCATTCCTTTGGGTCGTTTTTGCCGACGTCTGGGTCGGCATTTTAAGGAATCGCAAATTCTTGCGAATCTTTTCAAAAACGTCCGCTAAGTCTTGAATGCCCTTTTGGACCTCCTTTTTTATATTTTTCTGCTTGCCGATGCCCTTTCTAATGGTTTCGAAGATTTCCGGAACACCAACCAACTCGTTGGCAATTGTTTCCAGAAATCTCGAGTTTAAAGGGTTTCGGTCGTTTAGATTCTCTGCTGTACGAGACAGCAAGTGAGATTGGCTCTCCCCAGAATCCCTGGAGCCAGCGTTGGCCACCGGGGCTTTCACCCGATCGGAACCAACGGCAGGACCACCCTCAGAAGAGGGGCCTGCCTGGGGTCGTGAGTTTTGATCCGCACTTTCCATTTTTACTAGTTTGGTGTCGTTGGTCAGATCGAACAGACAACCGGTCCATCGGGCGCCAACTCTGGATCGAGGTTACTCCACGCCAACTTAGAAAAACCAAGAAGGCAGGAGTGTCCTATTCCTCCCAGAACCCATGTCGTCCACAGCGGACGAGGATGGTTAGCCCCCATTTAGAATCCGAATTAACATCATCCGCACAGGATAGCTAGTGCACAGGTTCGAAAAACGGCGGCTACCTGAATTAACGGGGTCCCGTTCATTCCCCTGTGCCCAAACTCGCCAGGCATCGGGAGTCGATGAGTTCTGGGAGGAGCCGAACAGCTCGTCCAGTGATGGCGTCCGAAGGACAAGCGCCTGGCCGGTCCTAAGCCCCCTCACCACGACAAGGTGACACCACGAGGGGGAAAATTAGATTAAAATTGTCAAAGTTATTCTATTTTTAATTTTGTAGAAACAGCATTAAATTTTGACTGTATGTACAGTTTTTATTATTTTTTTTCTCATATTCAATTTTGACTATTTTTCCATTTTTATGTATTTTTGCAATGCTAAGATAGAATTTTGAGATATTAAGGAATCATCTAATATACATGTAACATTATTTAATAAAATTAATATTAGGTACTATCAGGTAATTCTTAAACTTTAAAAAATGTTTATTATCATTGCAAAAATACATGAAAGTTTAAAAATAGTCAAAATTATCAATAAGAGGAAGAAAATAATGAAAAACTCTTCATACAGTCAAAATTTAATTATGTTACTACAAAATTAAAAATAGAAAAACTTTGACAATTTTATTCTAATTTTATTTAATCTAGGGTCATTCGAAACTGTATTTATTAACCTTTTGATGTGCATTGAGAGAAAATATAATTTTAATAAGATAAAAGATTTAAGTAAGGTTCAAAGTTAAAAAATAAATTGAAGAATTAACATTTTTGATGTTTTTTGGTCTAGGGGAAGGTGGGGCAAAACCGCTAGGTTTAAATTTACTGATGCACAAATTTTTAACTACACATTCAATTGGAGTCATTTTTGTTTGTTACACGACTAAAACTAACCAGTAACAGATTTTAATAGTCGTTATTACATTTATCATAATCATAATTACATTATTGAATTCAATTTAAAAAGATTTAAATTAGCGGCTTTGCCCCAACTGTTGGGGCAAAGACGTTTTTGCTAATATTATTATTGCAAATATAAAAAATGATCTAAAATATACTCTAAATAACATTTATTGGTGCAATAATTATAAAACGTAAATATTTTACTGATTTTTAAAGAGCTTTAATCTATTTTATTGAAAATAATGACGACATGTATTTTTAACCTCATATTTTCTAGTGATGCATAACGATCGAGACGATCGAGCTGTCATAAAAAACAAAGAAAATGATCGTTGGTTAGAAATCTATTATCGTTCGGATCGGATCGCTAAAGCGAGCACCTCGATAATTTGAACGAACCGAGAATTTTTTTTTAATTTTAAATAGATAAAAGGTTATGTAAAATAAATTCTAAACTTTAAATTAAACAAAAGTGAAATGTTCTTCTCTTTAATTTATATTTATTTTTCTAAAAGCTCTTATAATATTAGGAGATCTGATTTTATTTTTTATTTGTTTTAACATAATATTGGTTGAAAAAATTGTCTACACATTTTTAGATTGTATATTTTGATTACTCTCTGATGGTTCAATTAAATGATTAAATTTTAAGAATTAAAAAAACAAGTTTAAAAAAGGTTAACATGTTATTTTTCAAAGTTAATTATTTATATTTCGATGGGTTTGCCATAACTAAAATTTAAATCGTTTTAAATATTGATGAAATGAAAATTCAATCAATAGTATTTAAAAAATTAAATTACAACAAATTTAATTTTCCTTTGGTTCAAAAACTGAAAAAATAAAACGAAAAATAAGACAAACTTTATTTCTGAAATATATGCAAGTCTTTTATTTATTTTCAATTTTTTTGAATAATTATAACATTAAATTATCATTTTCCAGACAATACAGATTGTATTTTCGTTTTTAAGGAGCAAGTAGTCCAACTATTAATGCACATCAGGTGCTTTATGGAATCATTGTTCAGACGATTTCTGTGTTTTTGTATTGTCAAAGACCCCCGCGAAAAGAGCCTCTCCGCTGGTACAGATGTTGCTTGAACGCTTAATAAATCTCTAGCCATTAAAGATAGAGTCGGATATACTTGTTCATTCTTCTTCCACCATTGTAATATATTTTGATCTGCATCAGCCAATTCTTGAGACAAGTAAAGATCTAATTCTAACCGCCAATTATTTTTCGTAGTTTTACTACGTTTTCCACTTTTTTGTTCTTTTCTCTTCTTAAACAATGAGAGAAGATAAATTTTTTCGCTTTCATCATCGTCACTATCTACATTTTGCGAATCGTTCACAGAAGTTGAAGTTGAAGCAGTTTCTGAGTTTTCTTGTTGCTGTAATTCATCATAATATTAATTATATTATTATACGAATAAATTGTTAAAATATAATAAGAATTAGAATATGTTATTAAATTGTATAATGTTCACACAGCACTGAAATTTTCTAGAAAGTTCTCTAAAATATCCATGACGTCTTTCGAAATTCCCACGTTTAATTTAGGGAATTTTGAGGATAATTATTTCTTAAATAAATATGTAAATGGCTGCTTTCGAAGAAATTGGGTCACGAAATTCGCCTGAAAATGTCATGGAGTATTCTATAAAAATGTCATATGGAATTACCTATGGAAATGGTGTAAAATTCTCAATCAAAATGTCATAACAGTTATGTAAAGTATTTCTCAGTTTAAAGAAATATATTTAGTTAAACTTGAAGAAAAATTAGAAAGTAATATGGTAGGAATATGTCCCGCGAAAATGTGCGAAATAGAATTTTTTAAAATGATTTAAAATTTTTTAATTTCAAACTAATTTTAATAGAAGTTTCTTTAGAAATTTACTTAGGAGCTTTTCATGAAAATATTATGTAATTTTCGTTAAAAATTTTACAAAATTTCATTATATTTTCTTGGAAAATTTCTTGATATTTCTGTCGAAAATTGCATGACGCTTTCAAGCAAATTTTGCGTTTAACTTTCCATAATATAGAATACTTAAATATTCCCTTGCAAAAATTCCTTTATTTTACGTGGAAGTTTTAGAAATTACATTGATAATTTCATGGATTTTTCTAGGAAATTCCAATGTTGTTTTGATTAACAGGTACTATACATATGTATATATATATACTACCTCTGATTTGAAGTACATAGTTTTGTAAATTGATTCGAATTTTTTCAAAGAGTAAGAAACAATCTCTTTTCCCCAACGTGTCTGGTAAAAAGTCTCCAGTTTAAATCGTGGATCCAAAAATAAGACAGCACAGTAGACCCAATTGCTTTTATCATAATGCTTCATTAATTTTTTCCTGGCTTCTACCAATGCTTCCAATATGCAGATGTCCACCTTACTAGAATCAGACTTTTGCTGCAAATCAAATATTAGCGTTTCGATTTTGTCTACGAGCATATTGAATCCTATGATAACAAGAGGCAATGTCACATTCTTGTTACTACTGAGAGCTTCCGTCAATATTTTAAAGTCACGAAGTATTTTCATAATCCTTGTCATCAAAAGCCATTCATTATCTGACAAACGATATTTTTTCAAGTAAGAGTTTGATCGCTCTCCATAGTTTATAAAATTAGAAAAATTGTCGATCAATAGGAGCCAATATGTGTAGGTGTAAATACTCTTCCCTATTTTGCATAATTTTTAATGCAAAAAGGAAGGAACAAAAAACACTAGACACATTTTTAAAGACCACGGTCTTTATTTGTCAAGCGACGTTTCGTCAATATTCCATTGACCTCATCAGGCTGTAACATAAATATTACACTTTTCAGTAAATATCGTTTAATTTTTTAACACGCACCACAATTAAAAAATATTAACAAATCAATGCATATTTTACCTCAAAAAATAAAATAAAATTAAATTACATCGAAAAGTACAACGTCACGAATAAGTGACATGTCAAACGCAAGTTCTCAGTCACAGAGTACGGAATAAACTGACAAGAATTATAAATATAAAAACAAATTAACGGCCAGGTAATCTAACATCACAAATAACGACTGAAATAAACAAACACAGTAAATAGAGAAAAGTCAATGTTAAAATTGAATAAATAATTTAAGACTGGAAATTAGCAAATCGAAAAATTTTTGTATAACAATTTGTTGTAAATATTATTTAAATTATATATGTTTTCTATTTTATTAATACTATTTGGATCATGGTTAATGAACATCATTTCGGATATTACTCGTTTTCGCCAGTCTGTTTCAAAATCAACGATTAAAACATTTTTAAAGTCGAATTCATGTTTTTGTGAAGTACAGTGTTCGTGTATAACTTGAAAGAGGTTTTTATTATTTTTGTGTTCATTAATACGTTTTTTAAGAGTTCTTTTTGTTTCACCATAGTAAACAGCATTGCAGTTTTGACATGAAATTTTGTAAACGACGCCAGCTTTTTCCCACTTTTCAGTACAATCCTTCCCCAATTTGACGATACTGTTAAGTGGTTTTTTAACTTTTGGAATCGTACCAAGATCATAATCTTTTAAGGTGTAATTACACTGTGAATAAAATTGCCCGTTATTGAAAGGGATAACAACTTTAGGCCTCCTTGCATAAATAGATTTTTTTAAATTAGTGAGTTCCTTGTTATTTTTGTTAACAATTTTTTTATTTTTTAAAACATTTATCCTTTTTGAGACACAAGTATTTATAAAGTGAAGAGGATAATTATTATTTATTAACATTTGTTTTACAAGTAAAATGTTCTTTTTGTCAAATTTCTTGTGGGAAAGAGACATTGCTCTGTCAATAAGATTAAAAATAATATTCTGTTTTTGATTTAGAGGATGATTAGACGAAAAATTCAAAAGTCTAACAGACGATGTTGGTTTCTGGTACCAATCCGTGACAAGGCGATTGTTTTCTCTTATAATTGTTAAGTCAAGAAAATTTAATTTTCCTTGAACTTCCATTTCAACAGTAAACTGAAGTTTAGGATGGTAACTGTTAAAAACTTTAACTACTATATTTAAAAAATCTTTATGAACACAAAGAATTGTGTCGTCAACGTACCGAAATTGGTCCCCACAGACCAATTGTATCATGTGTCAATTCTCCAAATTATTCACTTGCTAATGTTTTATACCATAAACTTAAAAATATCATTTCTACTCCTGCTTCTCATATTGACAATAGTTTCGCTCTTTGTGAAAAACTGAAACTTATTAACGTACCGAAAGACCATGTTTTGCTTTCACTTGATGTAACTTCATTATTTACCAACATCCCGTGTGATCTAGTGATACAGAGCCTAGACATTCGTTACCAAAAAATTAATGAAAAATGTGACATCCCCTTTTCTCAGGTCATCGATATCACGGAATTTCTCTTTAATAATACCTTTTTTCAATTTGGAGGAAAATTTTATCATTAAATCTACGGAACTCCTATGGGGTCACCGATTTCCCTTTTATTTGCAGATATGTGTATGGATGACTTAGAAAGGAGTTGTCTAAAATCTCTCAAAGAGAAATATGGTTGCAATATTGTTTTTTATTTTCGGTACGTTGACGACACAATTCTTTGTGTTCATAAAGATTTTTTGAATATAGTAGTTGAAGTTTTTAACAGTTACCATCCTAAACTTCAGTTTACTATTGAAACGGATTGGTACCAGAAACCAACATCGTCTGGTAGACTTTTGAATTTTTCGTCTAATCATCCTCTAGATCAAAAACAGAATATTATTTTTAATCTTATTGACAGAGCAATGTCTCTTTCCCACAAGAAATTTAACAAAAAGAACATTTTACTTGTAAAACCAATGTTAATAAATAATAATTATCCTCTTCACTTTTTAAATACTTGTGTCTCAAAAAGGATAAATGTTTTAAAAAATAAAAAAATTGTTAACAAAAATAACAAGGAACTCACTAATTTAAAAAAATCTATTTATGCAAGGAGGACTAAAGTTGTTATCCCTTTTAATAACGGGCAATTTCATTCACATGTCACTTATTCGTGACGTTGTACTTTTCGATGTAATTTAATTTTATTTTATTTTTTGAGGTAAAATATGCATTGATTTGTTAATATTTTTTAATTGTGGTGCGTGTTAAAAAATTAAACGATATTTACTGAAAAGTGTAATATTTATGTTACAGCCTGATGAGGTCAATGGAATATTGACGAAACGTCGCTTGACAAATAAAGACCGTGGTCTTTAAAAATGTGTCTAGTGTTTTTTGTTCCTTCCTTTTTGCATTAAAAATTATGCAAAATAGGGAAGAGTATTTACACCTACACATATTGGCTCCTATTGATCTACAATTTTTCTAATTTTATATTTTTTCAAGTTTATATCCATGTTGCACAAAATATTTAAAGCTCGTTGCATATGGGTCCCAGTCTTAATCATTTCATAGGTAGAATTCCACCGAGTAGAAACGTCTATTTTTGGTAAGACCATTTTTTCACCACTTAAATTGCAGCAACTTTCCAGATTGTTACGCAACTGTTCTGACAATATTAGTTTTTTCAAAAGTTTCCTGAGTTTTATTAACGGAAAATCTTCAGAATCGGATATGTTATCTTCAATCAAAACATTTTCAAATTCAAAATGATCTTCTCCATTAGCTTCCATAACTTCATTTTCCGCATCTGACTCGTCTGCAATATCTCCATCATATTCATCTTCATTATCACCGGGATGAACAGAGTAGATCTTTAATTTTCGTAAAAAATCTTGGACTCTTAAATTTAAAATATGAGCGTAGCACTGGAAATGCTGGTCATTTGAGTCAAATATCATCAATTTAGACAATTCCTCAATAAAAACTGTATTTGCTGACACGTTGTCTAAAGTGATACCTTGAACATTCAACGTCAGTTCAGAGTTTACAAGTGCAGAATGGAAAGTCCCAGCGATTTCTCGGCCGGTGTGTTTACCATTTGAAGGGATGAAGAAAAGTGTCAACGAATGTAACTCCCAATCATCGTTGATAAAATGGGCTGTAACTCCAAAATATGAACGGTGTGCAATTGACGTCCAACCAGCACAAGTAAAAGAAATTTTTGATCGATTATTTTGTAAAATTTCGAATACAATTTTTTCCATTTCAGAATATCTTGCTAAAATTAGTGTCTTCAGTTCGTTTCTCATTGGTAAGTCAACTTTCGGATTTAAATAATGGAACAAGCTTTGAGTTTCCTCATCATCAAAAAAGGTATAAGGCAGATACTTCATGGCTATCCAATCCACAATTTTCTTATTGAACGTTTCTTGTACAAAAGTCTGTTGGAAAATTTTGAAATATTTTTAATATAAAGTAGTTTAATATTTGGTGATTTTAAAATATTACTCAATTGGAATCTCTAATAAATGACAAAAAACAGCAGTTTTGTCAAAACTTAAATATACACTGACGCTTAGACACTTTTGCCCTCTCTACATCAGTTAAAGGCATTATTACAAAAAGTTTTATATTTTAGTTTCTAGTTAAGCTGCAAAATTCAAAAAGAGCCTATTTTAGTGCATTTAATTTGAAATCTAATTTTAACACCTTTAAAACTTTTTAAAATTTTTATATGAAAATTTTTGACGAATTCATAGTTATTCATTGCTTGAAAACATCCCTTTTTAATAACTGAAAACAAAAAATAGTTACTCTTTGACTATATTTATGATAAGATAAAATGTTCCTATTTACATATCAACGAATCAGAAAGTAAACCTGCTAAGTCACATTCAATTGATTTTTGTTTTTATTACAGCAAGTTAAAAAATAAGAAAAAGTTCCTAGCAGAAAATGAATTCGTTTATTTACAGTAGATCTTTAAAAGTAAAAGATTTATTTATAATAAGATTATTATTTTTCTGCATAGAAGATTTTTTTATTTTTCGAGTTTTTATTCTAGTGGAAAAAGTTACGAGAACGAAAATAGTAAGTTTACACTCTAATTTGTCAATGTATAATGAAAAGAAAATACTTCAAAATGTTTTCCAAAATTATTTCCAAAATACTTTATAATACCTATTATTATTAATTTTATACGCAAAAAATTCTAATATATAAAAATATTCCAATTAGAAAAAATAATTGTAAAGATGATAAAGTTCGATTTTAAATGAGTTGTGTAAAATTAAAATATAATGATTTAAAACAAAAAAAAAAATATATATATATATATAAATATATATATATATATATATATATATATATATATATATAAGATATAACATATTGAAAATTAAAAATACCATTTTTTTATTTAACGGAATTGAGTAATTTTTAAAAACTTTCTTAAATAGCGCAAAAGCTTAAAAAATGAAATTTAAAGAAAGCATTTTTTGATTTTTTTAGCGCAATGGCATGTGGAGTAGAATGACGTCACAGGACGACTTTAAACAACTCGACTTTGTTTAGATTTCCTCTTAAAATTACTTACTTTACAAATTTTGTTAAAAAAATAATTTTGATACAGATTTAAACAATCTTGGGTCAAGCGAATCTACCTGACCATATAAAACTTTTTATGAAGTCTGCAATTGCAGTAGGATGAGCAAAAGTGATTCAGCGTCAGTTTAAGAATTTGTATTTTATTTTAAATTATTTAAGAAAAATTAAATTTCATACAAAAAAATTATCTCTTTCGATAATGTGGAAGTTGGATTTTTATTTGGATAAGTCAATGCATATTCCTCAGGATGCATTTTTGAAAGATGTCGCATCAAGCTAGTCGTATTGCCATCTGTCATTTTAAATATTCTCGCATTTTCTTTTGTTGGACACAATTTGCACTTCGCCATCTTACAGGCATTCTCCCGGAAATATTCAAAAGATTCGCTCAAAGATATCCCATTATGTTTTCTCCTCTTTGATCGAAATTTTTCGAGGTTAGCTTCACCAGGGTTATCTTTTTCTATGCTGCATTAAAAATTAATTTTTATCCTAACTAAGCGTCGTTAAACTCAATTGCTCAAATACTTTTGTGTTAGGAAAGAAAATATCACAATTTAAAATGTCATCAGGAGAATTAAATTGACAGTTTACATTTTTTTTAAAAGAAATTAAAACTAATTTCTAAACCTGTTTCCTAGATCTTCTTTGCAGACAACCAAATGGTTTAAATCTTCCGAATTTTTTCTTTTTTCACTAAAATTATCCATAATTGATTTTTCAAAAATTTTGATCAATCTTTAGGCAAAAATCGAGAAAATCGATCGATTTTTGACATTCAACCGAACGAACAAAACAAATGAACAGTAGAACAGATCGGATCGATATTTCTTACGATATCATAATTAAAACGAACGATTACAAGAATTGATCGGATCGTTATGCATCACTAATATTTTCAATTTAATTGTTTTTTATTTTGTTTCAAAATCTACTTTATCGACTTTTCATAAATAGAATGTTTTTAAATAACCATGCGAAAATATGATTAAATAATAATGCTTATTTAATATTCAAAATTCATAATTTTTTTTTAAATTAGTAGTAAACGCTAATAAATAACACAGGCAAACAAAAAAAATAAAGTTCTCTGAGCTGAGACCAATACTTTCCTATGTATTTTGATGCACTGAATCCGAATCCATCAACAGAATTGACCCATCACGTTACGTTTTGACTCTAACCTCAAAATCAATAAAATGACAGTTTTTGTTCATTAGAATCTGAACCCGACATAAATTTAATGCATGCTTAAGGCTTATAGAAAGCTTGATTTATGACCTTTAAAATGCTTTTTTAAAAATTGTTCTACCATGTTTTTTAACGGAGATATGGTATGTTTTTCATAAAATAATTTTTTTTCATAATTCACTATTCACGCATTTTTAACATTTTAAAAAAATCATATGTTACGTAAAAACATCATATCTCCGTTAAAAATAATCATAAAACAATTTTTAAAAAAGCATTTTAAAGGTCATAAATCAAGCTTTCTATTAGCCTTAAGCATGCATTAAATTTATGTCGGGTTCAGATTCTAATGAACAAAAACTGTCATTTTATTGATTTTGAGGTTAGAGTCAAAACGTGACGTGATGGATCAATTCTGATGATGGATTCGGATTCAGTGCATCAAAATACATAGAAAAATATTGGTCTCATACCCAGCTCAGAGAACTTTATTTTTTTGTGTGCCTGTGTAATTTAATGATTAAATAATAATAAAAATAACAATAAATTTAACAGACAAAAATACTTATTTGATTTGATGAAAAAATGCAGGTTAACAGTTGGTTAGCATGAAATTCGCATCATTTAAAATTACATGCTAATGCAGTTTTTAATATTCAATTGTTTTTGCTTCCTCATAGAGGAAGCTTTGTGATCGTTAAAATTTTCGATTTTCCAAAAATAGTCTAAATCGACTCATTTTCATCTAAAAAGCGAAAATTTTCATTCCTAAGCAAATGTCCAGATGTATGTGTGTGTGTGTGTGTGTGTGTGTGTGTGTGTGGTGTTTTTTGTGTACAAGATATCTTGAGAACGCTTAAACGGATTCCAATAGGATGACTTAAGGTAAATGTCCCTATTTGTAGACAAGTACCAATTTGTGCACAACTGAGTTTAAATGTTTAAAATATAAACCAAACAATATAAAAAACAAATGTTTTTAATTCTACCTTTTATGTACTTCGTCTTGATTTACTTTTCATGATTCTTGTTTACTTAGAAAACGAAAATTTAAATAAAAACCTTGACCGTGTCGTTCGTTTTGACAGATTAAGAAAAATATGACAATCGCAATGCATTTTGCTTCCTCATAGAGGAAGCTTTGTGATCGTTAAAATTTTCGATTTTCCAAAAATAGTCTAAATCGACTCATTTTCATCTAAAAAGCGAAAATTTTCATTCCTAAGCAAAGGTCCAGATGTACGTGTGTGTGTGTGTGTGTGTCTTCATAACGTTTTTTATGTACAAGATATCTTGAGAACGCTTAAACGGATTCCAATAAAATTTGGATGACTTATTAAGCTCATGAATACCTAAATTTGGACACAAGGATTTTTGAAAATACCCATCTAAATTTTTTTGAGCACCTTTTTTCATCGAAAAAAATCGTTTCCTGCCAAAAAAATTTTTTATGCTAAAAATACAACTTAATGAATACAAAAATCGTATTCCTTATCTCAAAACGAATCGATTGACCTATATAACTTTTATAATTGATCAAGAATTCGTAAAATAATTCATATTTTTACATTTTTTTGCATTTAAAATTCTTCATTTTTAAATAACTTCCCCAATTAACTTATATATTATTAATTTCTTGCTTCCTCTATAAGGAAGCAAATTATTTTGCTTACTTGGAAGCGAACTGTCCATGAAATGGACATAATTCTCACCTAGTTTCATGTATGTTCACAAATTGGTACAATAATATTATTTGGCTAAAAACCAATAATTTATTATATTTTGATAATAAAACCTTAATCAAAATCATTTTTAATTCCGAAAAGGATTGGCTTCATTTCAATACAAATAAATATTTTCATAAAAGAATTTCAAACTAATTTTTGCTTTATTTATTTTAGCAAAATTCTTAGTAGTGCACTTATTGGAACATTTACCTTATAAAGCTCATGAATATCTAAATTTAGACACAAGGATTTTTGAAAATACCCAACCAAATTTTTTTAAGCACCTTTTTTCATCGAAAAAAATTGTTTTTTGCCAAAAAAAATTTTTATGCTAAAAATACAACCTAAATAATACAAAAATCATAATCCTTATTTAAAAACGAATCGATTGACCTATGTAACTTTTATAATTGATCAAGAATTCGTAAAATAATTCATATTTTTACATTTTTTTGCATTTAAAATTCTACATTTTTTAATAACTTCCCGAACTAACTTATATATTATTAATTTCTTGCTTCCTCTATGAGGAATCAAATTATTTTGCTTACTTGGAAGCGAAATGTCCATGAAATGGACATAATTCTCACCTAGTTTATGAAATATTTTCCAAGCGTCTTCGCCCCAAACGACAAACCTTTTTTTAATTTAAAATTTTATATATTTAGATTGAAAATTAAACCTGGATTCCACAGAGATTGTGTAGATAAACGATTACTCTATTAGAACGTGATGTTTATAAATTTTTAAAATTCACATTTAGATTCAAAATTTACAAGTTTTAATCAATAAAATTTTCATCTCATACTTGTCAAAACGATTTTTTTTTTGTATATTTGCTAAAGCATTTTATATTTGCAAGATTTTTTTTCATAAAACAATGGCTCCAGTTACAATTATGATAAACTTTAAACTTAAGTTGAAACGGTCTAGAAATAAGGGAGATATTTTGAAAAACGTCTTTGTCTCGCTTAGCGGTTTTGCCCCACTTTCCCCTATATCTTCATGAATTTAAATGATAATAAAGAAATTCTTAAAGCATTTATTTTCAGTTTTCAAACAAACAAACTTTTTCATTCGAATAAAAAATGGCAAACTTTCAAGCTATGATTTACATGAATCTACCTGAAAACGGTTTCTTGGGGCTTAAACAAGATTTTGAGGGTGTATTAGAGATTTAATACATGTATAAGTAGTTAATACTACGAACGAAGATAGAAAATGATGCTAATTTTGTCAAGACATTTTTTTCCGTTTTATTAAGTATAATTTCTAAACAATCTGAAAGTGTCCAGTAAAAAAATTAAAAATTAAGAATTTTACAGACATTTATAAAAAAATATCCAGAACAGCTTTATTAACTGTAGCAAAGCTAAAATTTATTTTATTTCAAAACTATTAAAATATTTACTATAGTTTAAATTAAATTATTTTTAAAAATTGTACTTCTTCTATTTTATGTGTTTTGTTATTAGAGAAATAACAAGTACAAATAATATAATCAAATCATTTTTTTTAGTGTTAAATCAAGAGAAATTTCATAAAGCTAAAAAAGATGGGTTTCAAGATAATAACCGTACTAATCATATTAAATGTTGCGACTATTAATCCACAACAATTCCAGTGGTTACCAAAGGTAATAGATTATCTTCAAATCGATTCCAGAAAGTACGTAGCGTCTCTAATTTTTGACGATAAAGTTGAAGATTCACGAAGAAACACTGTTCTAAAAATTGCAAAAAGCTTTCCGATTCAGAGCATCAATTATGATTGTCTTAAAAACAAATGTCTGGAACGCTTTCCCTTTCTGAAAGATCCTGAAGGTACAAATTTATTTATAATAGTTCCACCATTGAGAGTATCAGATGCAATAAACGAGACAATGGTTGCAATCGATGTTTTGAATTGGTTATCAAAAGGCAGAAGACGTCCAAAATGTCTAATCATTCTACCAACTGAGCAGAATGATTTTATTTACAAGAAGCTATTACGCAAATTGTGGCATAAACAGGTCCTAGACGCTACGATTCTCGAAATAGATGATCAAAATGACAGAATTCATAAAATGATACTTGGAAAAAATGGACTAGTTGAAAAATCAACTCAAAAGATCAATCAGAAGACGATATTGCAGCAGTATAACCCGTTTTCAAAAATTATTACCAAATCGGTGCTAACATCGCAATCTATTTTGTTTCCAAAAAAGCTTCAAAATTTATATAAGCATCAAATGAAAGTCGCTGGCTCAAATATATTTCCTAACATTGATATCAAGTTTAATAATTCTGGTCATGTTATCGAAATGACGGGTATCGATGCGAACATTCTGAACTTCATGGAAGAGGAAATGAATTTTTCATTTAAGATGATTACAGAAGGATTTAAACGTTTTGGGAGCTTCAGTTGTAACGCAAGTAAAAGAAATGAAATGGCACGAATGCTATCTCAAAGTAAACTAAACTTTATTGTTAACAGTATGTTAGGAAAAGAAAATTGTGATCTTGAATGGGTGGAAGTCAGCAGACCAACTCATCAGGCTAGTCTGCGTGTAGTTGTGCCAATTCTTACGACAAAACCACCTGCATTGATTATAACGGGAAGATTATTTCATATGATAATGGTAAACATCGTACTAATTGTCTTCTTGTTAATGTTGTCAAAAACTCTCAAACTTGATAATGATTTATGGCAACCTGCTCATCTAGTCCAAATGCTGTGTCAGTTTGCGGTACCAACAGAACTTGGAAAACTCGCAGATAGAATTGTCTTTGGTTCAATGTTACTGACTTCAATGATTTTGTCTATGTATATCTACGAGGCTTGTACCGATGTGGGCATTAATCATGAAACAAAATTAATGATCGAAACAATGTCAGATCTAAATAACTCAAGCTTGAAGATAAAAGTATCGTCAGCTATGAAATATGAATTGGTTAGTGGCAGTGATGGGTTACTCCTTAATATATTCACGAAAACAGAAGGAATTGATCCTAGTCGTATTGTACATGAATGTTTGGAAGTATTGGCAAATTATAAAAATGTTTGTTGCATCACTAACAGTTTAGCGACAGAATTAGCTGTTAATAAATACAGAGATCAACAAGGAAACCCTATTATGAAAGTCTTAGAAGAAACTGTGTATGATTCATGGAACTATATCTATTTTGAACCTGGATCACCGTATGTTTCACGATTCGATAATGTTATCCTAAGAATGCAAGAGTCAGGTGTTCTTGATAAAATGAAGGTCAAATGGCCCCTTACTATCATCGACAATCCTGATGATGTTAACAAACATGAAACTGAGAAGATTTCTGAAATGTTGCGATTATTTTTCTACGCTTATCTCATTGGAAACTTCTTGTCAATATTGGTATTTGTCATCGAGACGTTCATCTGGAAACATTTGTTCAGGTAAAATACATAAAATAACTTGAAACTCCCGTTATGCACGGACTGACAATGTGTTTGTTACAATTACAAGCTGATTTTGGAGTGTTTCATCGCGTTTTTAATTCTACGACTAATATTTTGATGGGTCATTCTTTTAGAAAGGATAAAAATGATTCGTTTACGATGTTTACATTAATAAATAGTGCAATTAATTAATTGATTTCAATAAAAACTCTGTCATACATCTGATAAGATTCATCAATATTTAATTGAATCACGTGAGAAACAAAAGAAAAGTGTCAAATTAACTGAAATATCTTCTAAAATATATATAGCGCTAAAAGTCCTCTCTGTAACCAGTTACAATTGGAAGTTTTGGTACTTTATAATTGATAAACGTGTTTTACATTAAATTTATACAGATTTCTAGTTTATAAAATAACTATTTCTGTTTTAGAAGCTCTCATTGGTGGGCATGTTTGCAGCTTAACGATTTAAGCTGGAACAAAAATCCAAAGTTTTTCTGAATGTATGATAAATTTAGCTTCAAAGTACATAGCATTTTTAAAAAATGTTAATTTTTGCAAAAGTAGTGCTAAGTTGAAAAAAAAATTCGACTTTTAAAGACAAATTTTTTCACAATATCAGTTTCAAAAAAACTAATTACTTTATAAAAAAGGCTACATAATTCCTAGCAGTATTAAATAAAGAACTAAAAAGGTCCAGGTTAAAGTCAATCCATTAAGAATTGTGTGAGTTATCTTGACCATCGACTTGAAAAAAATTGTTTCGAGAAAAACGTGTTTAAAGTTTTAAAACTTAAAAAGTTGTAAATAAAATGAGTTACAAAACCAATGTTTATAATTAAAATTATTTTCTATACCCCTTAAAGTATCGATTAAGGAAAAAAAAAGGAAAATCGACTTTTTATGAGATCAAAGGTGTTACTCTCCCTAAAGTAAATTTGACACTTTTCTTTTGTTTCTCTTGTGATTTAATTAAAAATCGTTAAAGCTTGTAGTATGGCTGGCAAAGTTTTTAATAAATTAAATTAATTGCCTCCTCATAGAATATGACTTCTTATACCTCCTAAATTATCGATTAAGATTTTTTAATACATTTCGACTTCAGGATGTCGAAAATTAAGTTTTAAAAAATTTCATGAATTTTCCAAATTGAAATGAGTCCAATTTCTAAATTTTGTAAATTGAAAAGCTGTTACTAGTATAATTCCCAAATTAATTTTTTAAAATTTTTAATTATTAAT
This sequence comes from Ganaspis brasiliensis, assembly GCA_037103525.1. Taxonomy (NCBI): domain Eukaryota; kingdom Metazoa; phylum Arthropoda; class Insecta; order Hymenoptera; family Figitidae; genus Ganaspis; species Ganaspis brasiliensis. Next base: position 7,156,077 of record JAZKLR010000114.1, on the reverse strand, counting down.
ATGATGATAGATAAAACAATTTTATTTTATCAAAAATTAAATAAAAATTTCTAAAATTTTTTTTTGACAGTTCAAAGGTATGTTCTAAGACAAACCATTTGGTAATTCAAAAACGAAAATGGAACAATTGGAACATAGCTTTTAAAGTGTGTGAGTGTTAACATTACGTTGACTCTATACCTCAGAACCGTAATAGTTAGAACAATATTTTTTTTAAGAAAATGTAGGTTTCTTAGGGGACAAATCATGAAATGCATTTGAACCCGATCAACCAATTCTTCACTATATTTTCTTACATTTAAAATTTTTTAAAAGTCGTTTTTAGCAAAACTTGTATATTTATTTTTAAAAATAAAAAGTCAAAGTGTAAGTATTTTTTTTAACTTTGATTGAACTATAACTTCCATCATTTGGCATATTTAAGATTTCTCTGCGACCTATTAATCAAAACTTAATAATGTTTATATAGAATCAACAGTATTTTTAAATTTAGTTTTTAGGGTTTTTTGTTATTTTTTCAGAGAGGTCTTGGGCTCTTTTAGATCAATCTTTAAACATTATCTTCTATCAGAATAAGAAATAGATTTTTTAAAAAATACAAAATCACTTAAAAATGTAAAAGAATTTTTTAAGAACTTAATTACAGTAGTAAAGCAAGAAAAATATACACAATTTGAGTTACAATTTTTTTGATTTTTGAACTGGAAATTCTTGGAAGCCTCAATTCGAAACTTTTTGAATCATTGACTCAGAACTCTTGGAATAACTTTTAAAACATTTCGAATTGCTAACTTGATACTTTTTAAATCACTGACTTGAAACTTGTTGAATCTTTATCATAAAACATTTCAAATCCCTATTATTATATTGAACAAGTCTGTATTTTTATGTAATCTATTGTTCAAAAATTCAAACATTATGCAGAAAATCTTCTGGTATACACCTGAGTCCCTTTTGACACAATATCTCCTGAATTTCATTTAAAGTTCGTTTCTTCGTTTCAGGAATTAAGGCCAAGCAGAAGAAAAAAGCTTAAAAACATGACACGGCAAAGATTGAATACATGATTGATTCTCCGCATGAGCATTATAATGGAAGATTACTCTTAACATCCGAATAATTAAAACTCGATCTTTTTAAATTTGTCCGCCATATTGGATTCGACATTTTGAATTTTTGAAAATTGATTTCCAATTCTTTTTCAACAACCTCAAAAACCCCTCAACAACAATTTTTAAATGAAGCTGACGTAATTGGAAAAAGTTATCAGCCACATTGGATGTTGAATTTTTGAAAACCTACTTTAAATGCGCTATCAGAATCCCCAAAAACCCCCAAATAGCAGGTTTTAAATAAATCTGACGATTATTTAAAAATTCATTTTTTACCATATTGGATCCGACAATTTGGATTTTTTAAAACAAATTTCAAATTCGGTATCAGGTATCCCGAAAACTCCCGAATTGCGAGTTCTACATGAATCTGACGATTTCTAAAATTTTCATCCACTATTTTGAATTTTGGTAAACCGACTTTAAATTCTTCTTTATCCACCCCAAAAACTCCTAAATAACAAGTTTCAAATGAATCTGTCGATTTAAAAAAAAATCGTTTGCATTTAAAATTTTTGAAAACTTATTTGAATTCGGTCTTAGCTACCCAAAAACTCCCGAATCTTCTATGACTAATTTAATTCTAGACTTAACGAGATTAAAAAGTATTAAATATTTCAGAGATTTTAGTTTTTGGTGCACAAATCAAACAATCATCAATGTAGCGAAAATAAAAAATAAATGAAATAAAATCATATCTTGTGTTTTTAATTACGATAAAGTTGTAATAAATGCATGACTCAGCTTGAACGTTACGTATTTTGGTTTTCATCAATGAAAATAATATTAGAACCTTGGAAACTCCTTTAGAAAAATGCGAATATGTTGAAAAATAAGATCGCCAAAGTTGTTCCTCACTGCAAAAACTGCTGTATTCTAAGTGTCTTATTTTAAGACATGTTGGTGTCTAAGAAGCAATTGATGTCTTAAAATGAGACATTTTTTGCCTCTTAGGTACAAAAAAAACATCAAAATGTATTAATGAAGTCATGTTAAATATTTGGTTAGCAGAAATGAAGCACAGCAATTATATTAAAGTTAAACTGTCGAGTTTATTTTATACCAAACGAGAAACACTTTACACCTCGAGACGAACGGAACAAGAAATAAGCAGGCGAAGCGCCACTGCTCATGCGCATCGGGAGAGGTACAAAGTTAACCACAGGAGTCAAGCGAGACATCCAACTTAGAGCGCTATATTTAAATATTTCAACAATTAAATAAATACAAAAATTTTAAATAATGAATTATGCAAAATTGATAGATTGAACGAACTTACCTAAGTGAAGTTCAATCAAAATTGTGTGAGCTGCCTCGTCCGAATAGATCAAATAATTATGTAGTAACGCCACACAGTGGTCTGAAAATGGAATTTACTGTTCAAAATCGACTACAGGTCACAAATCTTAACCGATTTCAAAAGTTTTTTTTTAAATGATCAGCGATAAATTCTTTAAAAAATGGTATTTCCCCATTTTTAAATTAATTATTTGTAACATTTATAAATAAACAAATAGGAGAAAAAATTATAATTTTTGTAAAAATAGTTGTGTGTAAAAAATAAAAATAATAATAGCACAGACATATATCAACCATCAAAATCATATTTAGCAATCGCTTAAGGTATAAACAATTGTATATATGGATAAAATTATTGTTATAAACAATGTACTGAATTATATAACTTTCGAGTGAAATCGTCAACGTTTTTATTAATTAAGTTTCTTTGACAGTTGACAGCTGTCAAAAAACTGCGATCATTTTTAAAATGTAAATATTAATTTTTATAGTTAGATAAATTTTGATTTGAAATTATAGTCATAATTAAGAAAATTGTTACATTTATAAATGTTATAAATAATTAATTTAAAAATCGAGAAATACCATTTTTTAAGAATTTATAGCTGATCATTTTAATAATAGTATATTAAGCAACAATATACTATCGACCCTCGACTGTCACTCGTACACAAACATCAGCGTAAACAAATTGGATGACTTTAAACCCATGTTACTTACGATATTTTATATTTCAATGGCACAAACGTAACGATTTTAGATAACCTGATGACAGGAACTAAAAGTCATTCATTTGTTTGATTATATAAAAATGGCATCAATTTTTATATAATCGAACAAATGAGTGCCTTTTAGTCGCTGTCTTTAGGTATCTAAAAGCGCCATTTTTGTGCCTGTGGGATAAAAAAAACTTTTGAAATCGGTTAAGATTTGTGACCTGTAGTCGATTTTGAACAGTAAATTCCAGTTTCAGACCACTATGCGCCGTACTGATCGCTCCATCACAGTATTTCAAATTCAAATGTTTTTCGCGCCTCAACATCGTGGTGGCGCCTGCCTCCTCGCTTGCTCGTATGGAAGTTTTTGGTTATTGAGAAAAAGATTGATAGGATATTCCTGTTATTAAGGGTACTCTCAGAACCCGCACTCGTAATAAAACTCATACTTTAGGAACAACACATATAAATTTATTATAATTAACTTCGTATTCAATATCACAGCATTTTTAACAAAGTACAAATATCTTAAGTCGCAAGTGCGACTAGTCACAAGTAAGCCGTAAGAGAATCTGGCGCTCTTTTCATTCGCACCTTACCGCGTCCCCCACCCCCAGGGAGGAAGGGAGGGGGAACTTAAGGCGAGTTTTAATATAACGTTCATTACGCGAATAAATAAGGCTGGTTTCCACACACTCCCCCCCTACTGACGACGAGAAGAACAAACGATCCTTGAGGAGGAACGATTAATTCTAGTTATCGATATGTTATTTCTTCGCGCGTGAATGGCGCAATATTGCAGGATTGTATTTGGAACGTTTCGTCAATAATTCCAAGTTATTCAAAATATTTTTTCCGCCTCTAGACTCTACTTCCTTCCGGGATACGTTATCAGTGGAATCTTTTACATTAGACAACATTTTCCAATCTCTTGATCTGTTAAGAATCGCGGGCACGAATTTAGCACGCTTATCAGAATGTTTATTATTATTATTAGGAGCTTTCTCAGATGTATTTAAATCTACATCGTTATTAATTAACGGAGTCACAAATTCGCTACTAACCCTAGACATCGTGTCGTTTTCACAGATACATTGATTTTCGTTAGCACTAACCGAAGAAAATCTGTCGTTTTCAGCTGATGCGTAATTCGCGATATTTACTATTCCCTGACTAGAACTTGTCGGCTTTACATTTTGTAATACTTTTAACGTTAATTGTCTGCCTTTCGAGCCTCCATCCCCTCTCGCGCTAATTGACACCCATTCGTCGAACGGGACGAAATTAGCGGGTTTAATATTCTCGATCGAAACGTTCTTACTTTTCCCGTTTACATTGATCTGAAACACTGTATCAGATACGCGATTCAGAATTAGATGTGGTCCAGAGTACGGACACTGAAAGGATCTCTTGTTAGGCGGAGCACGCAGAAACACGTGTGTGCAATCTGCTAGGAATTTTTTAGGGTCAATCGATTCATTCTCAGGCATTACCATTTTACCAGGGATTCCAAGGGTTGTTCCAAGCATGTATTCGGCCGGAGATGAACCGTTGTCCATGACATTTATTCTGAGACCCATTAAAACTGTTGATAAAATGTACTGCCATTCTTTACCCGCGTGGCACATTATCGCTGCCTTAATCGTTCGATGTAAACGTTCAATCATTCCGTTTGATGCGGTGTGATAACTCGTTGTTCGCAACCGCTCAATTCCGATCACGCGACGTAACTTTGTAAAAAGACGTGCCTCGAACTGCGTGCCTTGATCTATAGTCAAGGTTTCCAGGCGACCGAACCGAGTAATCCATCCGTCGACGAATGCGCGACAAACCGTTTGAGCCGAAATGTCCTTTAATGGGACCGCTTCAGGCCACCGAGAAAACCGGTCGATCATTGTGAGGCAGTACCTAAAACCGTTTGAGGTGCACATGTTTTCCTATTTTGGACCGTTGACAATGTAGGCAGCCTCTAGCCCATACTTTGATGTCGCGATTTATTTCTGTCCAGACGAAACGTTTTTTAATTAGTAAGCTCGTTGCTCTAGCGCTAGGGTGCGCAGGACCGTAGTACGTTTAAAAAACACGAAAACGCAATGATTTAGGTACAAATGGTCGTACAACGTCACTGGACGTGTCACAAATAATTTCCACGCGTTCTTTGCCAATGATTCTTTTTTGAAGCTTTAGAGAGGATTTCTCCGTGTCTAGTAAAGTTCCTAATTCCGTATCTTCGGCTTGAGCTTTCGCAAGCTCGTCGAGAGTAAAATCGGAAAATAAGAAAATAGCATCTAGTCAAGATAACGCGTCTGCGACTACGTTTTGATCGCCCGGAACATGCTGAATCTGATTTGTAAATTGCGATATGTAAGCTATCTGTCTTTGTTGGCGAGAAGAAGCCTTGTCCGAAAATTGGGACAGAGCATAAATGAGAGGCTTGTGATCGGTCAACACAGCAAATTCACGGCCTTCCAGAAAATGTCGGAAGTATTTAGTAGACTCAAAGATCTCAGTCAATTCACGATCATATGTGCTGTATCGCCGTTGAGCAGGAGTTAACTTGCGCGAAAAAAATGCTAATGGCCTCCATATTTCATCGATTTTTGCTCAAGCACGGCGCCGATTCCTGTGTCTGATGCATCCGTCACAAGACGTGTTTCCGCGTTGCTGCACGGATATGCAAGCGTTGCAACGTTAATTAGATCCTCTTTGATCTGCGCAAATGACCTTTCTTTTGTCTTTTTTGCAGGCGTCCCGAAAGTGTTCGTGCAATGGAGCTTGTGCGTGTGCAGCGTGAGAAAGGCGGCGTCGGTAAAAATTCACCATACCGAGCCATCTCCGAAGCTCGTCGCGCGTCGTCGGTTTGGACCAGTCTACGATAGCTTTGACTTTTTCCAGAGTAGGTTTGCACCCGTGTTTGTCAATCGCATGACCGAGGAATTGAATTTCTGACTGCCCAAATTCACACTTGGAAATACTGACGCGTAGCCCGAATTTTTGCAAACACTCCAAAACGATCCTAAGGTGTCTCTCGTGTTCCTCTAATGAATTAGACGCAATCAATATGTCGTCAATATATGCAAACACAAAATTGAGATCACCCAAGGCGTTAAAAATAAAGCGTTGGAACGTTTGCCCTGCGTTTCGCAGGCCGAAAGTCATCACATTGAATTCGAACAAGCTGAAGGGGGTAATAACCGCTGTTTTCGGAATGTCTTCGGCTGACACTGGTATTTAACGATAGGCTTTGCAGAGGTCGTTTTATGAAAACATGGATTTACCGTGAAGATTAGCCGCGAAATCTTGGAGGTACGGAACGGAATACCGATCAGGCTCGGTCACGGAATTTAACCGTCTATAATCGCCGCGTATCCGCCAGGTTCCGTCTTTTTTCTTGCGTATCAAGAGTGGCGCTGCCCATGGACTGCTAGAGGGCCGGCAGAGACCAGACTCGACCATGTCTTTAAATTGTGCTTTAGCGATTTTGAGCTTCTCCGGCGGCAACCGGCGCGCGCGTTGAGCCATCGGAAAACCACGAGTGTGGATAAAATGGACTGTATTGCATGTAGGTTTAATTGCCAATCAGTGCATCTTAGTCACTTCCGGAAACTCGTTGATTATATTTGCGAACTTCATCGACCGATCAATGGTGCTCACGTTACAAAACTTTGCTGTTTTAACTACTCCGCTGATTTTTAATTTTGTTGACGCGTCAATTAATTTACTATTTCGTAAGTCGACTAATAAACCGAAATGCGACAGTAAGCCGGCTCCTATTATCGGAACGGCACGTCAGCGATGCAGAGATTCCATAGGAATGCGCGGCGCAGTCCGAGGTAAATTTCAAGTTGCTTTTTACCGTACGTGGGAATACATGGATTATTCGCACGAATAATGAAAAATCTGACGGGGGTTGACTTCTGTTCCCTGTATGCAGTATAACAGAAATGTCAGACCCTGTGTCGATTAAAAATAGCAGCTGCAAAGCTTTATCCCGTACGTGTAGACGTCTGGATCCGCCGCTATTGCCGATTGCGTCGATTTGGTTCGGCGTTTTTAGGTTCCCGAATTTTGTTTCTCGGATCACTTACAGGGCGTTGTGCAACGAGTCGATTTATTGCCGAATCTTCTGTGATTCCATCAGATATCATTTTGCATTTCGTCTCTAATGCGACTTTGTGATCGGTTCCGGTAGGGCGACTGATATGGTCGACCTCGACCGCGACTGCTAAAACGGCTTCGTCCTCGACCTCGAACTTGACCTTGAGTAACTCGTTCAATGTTCTCTTTAATATGCGACAATTCTGACAATCTTTAAGGGTGCTCAAAACAAGGATTTGCCTATGAAGTGAGGGAAGCTGTTCCATAAATAAGGATTTTAATAATTCGTCATTACATTGTCCGTTCGCGATGTTACGCATTTGACTGAATATAAACGACGGTTTACAGTTAATTACTTCTCCTTTAATTAGTTGACGTAGTCGCGTCTCATCGGAAGTTCCAAAATTGTCTAGCATAACGGCTTTAATTTGCGTGTATAAATCAACCGGAGGAGTTTAATTTAAAACCAACATTTCACAAGTCAAATATTCAGAATCAACGCCGGCTATTATTGCATCCCCCTTGTCGCCCTCTGTAGTGATACCGTTTCGAGCGAATATTCTTTCGATTTGACTAAACCACAATTCCGAATCATTGTTGTTAAATGAAGGTAGGCGGGTTATGGTTTGTTCGGTAAGATTATTTGCATTAGAAGCCACGTCGACTGTCAAATTCACTAAAGTTCTATCAGTCCCAATATCAGGTGCTACAGTCACGACAGAAATCTGTTCGATTTCGGAAGATACTGAATCTACGGTAGCTTTTTCGCATGTGTCTTTATTTTCTTCCTCAATATTATTTTCAAAATTAATGAGTTCCGCCGGAGGACGAATCGTGTTTTCAGCGCGTGTGTCACTACGTAACTTTCGTTAGTCAGGACTATGACCTAATACCATTCTACTTCAACCGATATGCACAGGTAAGTATTTCGTGTCATTCATCGATAGTGTAAAGACCGGAAAACTTTTAAAATGGAAAAGGAGAAAAAACAAATGAAATTATCCCTCAATGACCGAATTCCGACAACAAACACAAAATGTTGCGCATTAAAATTGTTTCCCGAATGTAAACACGAGTCACGAAATGAAAGCTCGGGAAGCAGAAAAAAGAAAATTGAAAATTTCTGTGTAATTCGTGGTAATATATCCTGTCATAAAATTCGAATAAAATAATTCATAAAATCATAGTGTCAATTCATTACTTAAACAGCACACCATTAAACATTTAATTATTTTTGACAGCAATGTCGACAGTAGACTCGAATGATGAATTTCGTGAGAAAAATCGAGAAAAAAGAAAAACTACAAAATTTCATTATTGTTTGTTACTGATATTAAATTTATTTTTTAAAACCAAGTTAAATTTTTTGAATTATTTAATTTGTTTATAATAATTCAGTTTGTTTATTGTTATCCGTTTGTATAATTATTACTTCTTCATTCGAGTCGTTCTTCAAATTGACAATTTAAAATAATAAAGGAAGGGTTTTTATTTATTTATTAACAATATGTTCTTTGTTGTGTTGATTCTCCAAACCTGCAACAAACAAGTAACAAAACACGAACATAACCATATTCCAAAAATATATTATTGTTAGCTGTCAACATTGCTGAGACTATCACATTTATCAACTGACGCATTTACCATCATATTTCTCAAGGAAAAATGACGTTCAAAAGAAAATTAAACATTAATGTTAATCAGTCGAAACATCGAACTACAACAATTATTATTGAACTACGAAAGTTATTCACGAATGTCCTTAATACTGTCAACAACAAACCGCTACTTATGCTTATTAAATTTTAATTGTTAATTATTTTTAATGTGTTATTATTTGCATTTGTTATTGTTATTATCCTAATCAGACTTGTAATGTTCCAACTATTATCAAAGAAAACGAAATTTATTTGACAGCTAATTATTATTCAAAATGCAAAAATTCTAATTTTTTCAAAGGAAAACTCGTCAATTGGACTTTACGATAATTTAAAAAATACTAACGTGTTACGAAGATTAAATTACAATAAATGTTGAGATCTCTGACGCTGTTGAATGGAGCTGCACGACAAATTTGACTTGTAGCTACGAGAAGAGGGGATGACCGGTTCAAAAAGGCGGCGACTGAGTACCGCGCTTCACAGCTGACGTCACAGGCAATGCTTTCAGGATTCAGGAGTTTTCCAGATTCCTGCTCATGGTCCCTCGTTGAGAATTGAGCAATTTAAATTTCAGGATACCAGCCCGGCAAGAAGAAGTGAATTAAATGGAATAGAAACGTTTCTTTCCAAACCAATCTCATTTTTGAAAGTTATCGTTTGAATTCCAAACTTAGTCGAACGTGGATTAAAAAGGGATTGAAATGTATACAGTGGATTAAAAGGTATTAAATTGATTACAAATAGTCTAAATTTAAGTTTCACTCAAAAACTAAAAAAAACTATTATTTTATCAAAAATTAATTTGAAAATTTCAAAGCTACTAAAATGTATTTCAATTAAAAAATTATCACATCGTTTTTACCAGATTTCTACGTTTTATAAGGCCACATACGGTGTGTATAATTTTACCATTTTCTCAAGTTTATAGATTTGCAGCAAACTTTCTGAAAGTTGACGACACTTGAGGAAGGTTGACAAAAAGAAATAAATTTCTTAAAATAAATGGATATTTCTATAAAAAGGATGTAAATTGTGAGGTGAATTGAAAAATTATATATATACATAAATTTTAGGTTATGTTACTAGATAATTCGACTATCAAGTTTAGGTGTTGTGCGGGGGTAGAATATTTTTTTTTTAACATACTAAGTAGAATTACAGACGGCAAGTTATAGTACTATTGCCCACAAAGTAAAAATACACACCGGTTGTCGTACTACCATAAACAAGTAAAATTACAAACCGGCGAGACTGTTCATTTACAAATCAAAGTAAAATTACTACGTCAGACGAGGTGAAACAAATTTACTACGTTGGACGTAGTAAAATTACTCATGACTCGTAAAATTAATACGTAGAACGCTGTAAATCAACTATTATTTTAGGTTAATAAAACTTTTGATACGAAGTATATATATAATTAATTTATTTTTGTTATCTTTTTCGAAAATTTTTTTCTACTTTATCATTTAAAGACTCAGATTTTGAATCTGATTTGTGCGTAACAATCAAATCTATGGTTTTTGAAATGATATTTAAACACGTCTGGAACAGTTTTATTTTGAAAATAGAAACACAACAACGTGTAATCAAATTCCTTTAAATGCAGTTATTCTCAAAACTTTGATTACATTCTTTTAAACAGTCAAATGGTTATTTAAATGTCAGTTTAAAGTAATGTTTACGAAAATTAGCTTGTTTTTTTCTGCATAAAGTGACGTTGTGTATAACATAATCAATATCTAATTATACTAAGCTAATTGTTACTTTTTCAAATTTAGAGAGAAGTTTATGAAAATCAATAAAGATAAATTGATTGAGAAAAATTAATCAAGACGACTTCTCCAAGCAATCTACAAAAATTATTTGAGACTAGAAAATTAGCAAAAAAAATTAAAATGTAAGTATTTTTATTGTTTTATTTTTTGAAAACCCATCGATTGAGCTATTATCGAATACCTACTCTAGTAAAATTTTATCAAAAATTTCAAAATTATTAACACTTTAATAATCGAAAATTTTGAAAATCCTGATTTTAAATAATTTTATTTGTTTATTTTTTTTGCAAGTTTTATTATATTTTCAAAAACTTGTAGGTGATTAAATTTAATTTTATTTTTTAAATTTGAATAAATTAATATTTTAATAATACGTAGTTTATTGGCCCTATGGGAAATGACAATCGGCTAGAGCTTGGCCCAAGCTTGGACAATATTAGACCAATAATAGCCCAAGCTTGAGCCGATCTTGAGCATCGACAAATTTCCCATAGGGGGATCGTAGTTTGAATTTTATTAGATTAAAATTGAAACGAACTTTAATTTAGATCGTTTAAAAGTTGGATGAAGAAAATTCAAGAGTGACTTAAATTTTTTATCGATAAGTGTTTTGAATAATTATTATAATTGAAACTGTTATGAATTTGTTATACTAAAGTTCTTATCAATTCAAATTTCCATAGAATGTTACATGACATTCATTAAAATAATTATGAATTGAAATAAGAATCAAATACAATTCTATTTATGAATTCCTTTAATGTATAATTTTTTACCAATAAAAATCAGGTTTTTTTAAAAGTTTAGTTAGATTTTGAAGTTTAAGCTGATTAATTTTGAGGTTGATCAGTATTAGAATTAATTTAAATTTAAATCAATTATAACAAAGATTATTTTCTGAAAGAAAGTATTTTATGATATGAAGTATTTTTTGACAGAAAGTAGTTTCTAGTAGGGAAATATAGAAAAATTCCAATAACATTAAAAATTGTGATTGGATTTTTATAAATCTATTTGGTCGACATTTTTGGTGGTCTCTAATTATAAATTGAAGAATAGTTTTTCAAATATTCAAAATGGCGGTCGAAATTTCAAAAATTGTTTATGAATTTTGTTGAATTTTGATAAAAACTTGAAATGGTAATTATTCCTTTCGGAAAGTTTTTTTAATAATAAGAACAGAAATCTTTTTACAAAATTTTTTTTTCGACAAAACTAGATGCCAGGAAAATGATAATTTTCAAAATGCATAGGATTTTGTCGACTTTTGACAAAAACTCGATAAAGAACGTAAAATAAAAAAAACCAAAAGCTGATTACCTCTTTCGAAGAGTATTTTGAATAATAGGAACAGAAATATTTAAAAACAAAATTTTCTTTTGACCAAACTAGGTGCCAGGAAACTGAGAATTGTCAAAATACATAGTATTTTGTCGAATTTTGATAAAAACTAGATAACTAAAGTTAAATTCAAAAATTCAAAATTTGATTACCTCTTTCGGAGAGTTTTTAGAATAATAAAAAAAGAAAACTTGGTAAAAAAAAAAAATTTTGCCAAAACTGGGTGCCAGGAAAATGAGAATTTTCAAAATACAAAAGATTTTGTCGAATTTTGATAAAAACTCGATAAATAACGTTGAATCAAAAAATCCAAAAGCTAATTACCTTTTTCGAGTGTTTTTCAAATAAACGGACAAAATTCGAGAGTATATTATTCAAATACCTGAATATAATTCTTAAAGTTATTTAGTTGTTAGTAAAGTGTAACTATAGCCAAAGTTAGTATTCCACTATAAATTTGTTTTTTAATAATTTAGAAAAAAAATTTTTTGAAAGTTCTATTTTCAGTAAAGGACATGCCATGAAACTGAGAATTTCACTCTTTAATGTGTTTTTTCTTTAGGAAGTATAAAAATGAATTAGCTTTTTTTTATTGACGAACAAGAAACTCTTGATATTTACACTTTTTATCAAAAATAAAATCCCAGAAAATTGCCTTGGATTAATTTTACATTGAAATTAAAATTTTTTTTCTTATGATAGCTTTCCCTCGAAAAAAAATAATGATTCTTGAATGGAAGAAATTTTTGATACTCCATAAATAATGAAGACAATTTTTGTGCTAACCAAGGTAATCACAATAATAAAAATAATAAAAAGATAACTTCATCTTTAATAATTTATAAAATATTAAACTAAATAATTTTATGTTTATTATTATTGAAATTTATAAATTCATTTTATTCTTATAAAAATAATTAATAAATTAGTAAATGTAAATTATTAACGCATATTTTTAATATATTAAATAAATACAAAAATTTTAAATAATGAATTAAGCAAAATTAATTATTTACAGGCACTTCCTAATATTCAAAGTTTTTGGGAATATAAAATAAATTGAATAAGAAAGATAATTGGAACAAATTTATTAGGTTTTATTTAAAAGATAAAAATCCGTTGAATTTAGCTTTCTTGACGTTTTTCTTTTATATTTAAATGACATTTTATAAATTATTATTTTATTACAAAATATAATTAACGGATATTACTATTTTACTTATTTATAAGTTAATTATTTATTATTTGAGAAATTTATTTATTTATTTATTTATTTTTAAACGGGACAAGGCCTTTAATTAATCCTAAAGTTACAAATTGCAACTAAACTTCATAGCAAACAATATATGCTAGGCTTACATTAATGCGTTTGATTTTAGTAAAAATCGATACAATATTAAAGTAAATCTCGTTAGATCGTTATTAAAAAAGTCAACATCAGTTGACAGTTTATTTGCCTCTTTGACTAGCCTACTCATCAAAGAATGAATACCATAATTGGTTCTATGAGATTCAACATGAAAAGGAGAATAATATCTCATATCCCTTATTGGGACATGCAATTTTATCATAGATAATAGAGGTGAACATCGAATTATACCATGAAATAATTTATAGAAAAAGATCATGTCAGCATAATAAAATCTGTCAACATAACAGAAATGTCTACTAAAGAATATTTGAAATTTGCAAGTTTGTAGGTGATTAAAATCAAATTCATTTCTTAATTTTTATTAAATAAAAATTTTAATAGTTCGTGGTTTGAATCGTTTGAAAAAATCAAAAGCTTAATAAATGCAGTTTCAAATGTCCCCAGATTAAATAAAAATCGATTAAAATTGTCAAAGTTACTCCACTTTTAATCTGGGGTCATTTCAAAGTGTATCTTTTATTAACCTTCTGATGTTCAGTAAAAGAAAATTTAATTTTAATAAGATAAGAGATTTAAATTAGCTTAAAAGTTAAAAAATCAATTAAAGAATTAACATTTTTTATGATTTTTCGTCTATATCGTTCGATTGTTCAAAATTCGTCCACCATATTGGATACGCCATTTTGAATTTTGAATGATAAATATCAAATTCGTATTTAATGACCTCCAAAACTTCCAAGTGAAAAGTTTACTGTAAATTTAGTTAATTTTTAGAAATACGTCCGCCATATTGGATCCGCTATTTTGAATTTTTATAATCTGACTTCAAATTGGAAATCCACGACCCCGAAATCCCCAGTATATCAAGGTTAATAAAAATTGGATTATTTAATTCTGAAATTCATGAGTTTTTCGTTCTTTTTAATTATTTGTCTCTCCTGTAAAATTTGGTTTTTAAATATTTTTTTATCTTTATACTTTGAGTTGTATAAACGAAGATGTGAGTCAATTAATCAGAGAAATTGAGAATATCTTTTTATTATGGTATAAATGTTTAGAAAAATGTATCTATTTAAGATGTCTTATTACTTCTTATTGATTAAATAATTGATTATATTTGTAGTCGAACAAAACGAACAAATCACTCATGACGTGATATAAATGCAATTTCATTTAATCAGATTTAAAAAACAAAATTTCACTGTGAAATTTGTAGTTTTTTATGAATTTAAATTTTTAAATTTATTAAATTAGATTAAGTTAACCCTTTTCACTTTGTAAATATTAATTTAACAATTTATTTTTAAATGAAAATTTTAAGATTTCTAGAACCTTATTGTGAGTAAAGTATTGAAAATTCCATTTCAATTTAATTTTTTTTAAGTCCGAGTGCATCACTTGCAGTCAGGAGTGATTCTAAATCTTAAAAGTTTAAATTTTATTTTTCGTATAAAATTAATAACTGTAAAAGGAGAATCTTAATTTAAAGCTGGTCTTAAATTAAGCAACCCCTGCTATATAAATGTTTATGTGAAAACACTTTCTCAATTAAGCTGAATTTACAATAATTCCAAATTGACCTTTTAATTTTATATTAGTTCTTCATATTTTTATACAAATTTAAAGTTTTTAATTTTTTTTAATCACAATTTAAAGCAAGAAATGCATGAAAAAACAAGAGAAAAAAACCAAATTAACTAAAATATCTTCTAAAATCTTTTTACTGTTAAGCTATTAAATTGAAGTTTTTAAAAATGTTATTTCTTGATAAATTCCGTAAAATGATTAAAAATTAGTTTAAGAATTGTTACACGCTATTAATTTTTTTATACTACAGTTTTCAGAGACTTTAAAGAAGGTGTCCATCTTGAGGACACTTTTTTTTCGATTAAAAATTTAAAAATTAGAAAAAATTCTTAAAAAAATGTTTATGTTTAAATTAAAATTTTATCCCTGTTGCCATAAGTGGGCCTGTATCATTTTGACACAAATTTTTTCGGGTAACTTGTTATATTGTACTCCCGAAGATGAATGTTATATTTTACTCTTTCTGAAATCAAAGACTTTTAAGTTCTATTTATTTAATAATTGATTTTAATACATTAAATTAATGTTAAAAGACTTAATTAATCCAGTAAGCTCAATTATTGAATAATTAAAACTTAAAAATCTTTGATTTCAGAAGGAGTAAAATATAACATTCATCTTCGGGAGTATAATATAACAAGTTGCCCGAAAAAATTTGTGTCAAAATGATACGGGCCCCCATAAGTTACCTTATAAATTGTACTTTTATCAGGTATAAACCATTTTAACATATTTTATTTGGTTTGGATTCTACAGCAATAAATCGAAAAGGTGTCCAACTTAAGGCCCTCTCCCCTACAAATTTCTAGTTTATAAAATAATTATTTTTGTTTTATTATTTTTTTGTGCCTCGTCTATAGAGAGCGACAAAACTGTCGTTGTTACTTGTCCCGCTCTCATTGGTGGTCATGTTTGCGGCTGAACGATATAAGCTGGAGCAAAAATCAAATGTTTTTCTGAATTTATAATAAATTTAGCTTAGAAATACGTAATATTTTCAAAATATGGTAATTTTTGCAAAAGTGGTGCCAACTTGGAAAAAAATCCAAATTTTAAAGAGAAATTTTTTCACAACATCAGCTCCAAAAAGAAAACTAATTATACTATCAAAAAAAGTATACTTCCTAGCAGTATTAAATAAAGAACAAAAAAGGCCCACGTTGAAGTTACTCCATTAAAAATTGTGGGAGTTATCTTGACCACCAACTTGAAAAATGTTCTTTCGAGAAAAACGTGTTTAAAGTTTTATAATTTTAAAAGATGTAAATAAAATGAGATACAAAACCAAAGTTTATAATTAAAATTATTTTCTATACCCATTAAAGTATCGATTAAACAAAAAAAATAGAAAATCGACTTTTTATGAGATCATAGGTGTTACGCCCCCTTAAGTAAATTTGACACTTTTCTTTTGTTTCTCTTGTGATTTAATTAAAAATCGTTGAATTTTATAGTGTGGCTGACAAAGTTTTTAATAAATTAAATTAATTGCTTCCTTATAAAATATGACTTGTTATACCACCTAAATTATCGATTAAGATTTTTTGATACATTTCGACCTCAGAATATCGAAATGATGTTTTTAAAAAATTTCAACAATTTTTCGAATTGAAATTGGGTCCAATTTCTAAATGTTTTAAATTGAAAAGCTTTTAGTTGTAAAGTTCCCAAATTAAAATGTTTTTAATTTCTAGTGATTGATATGATGATTGATAAAACAGTTTTATTTGATCAAAAATTAAAAAAAATCTTCCAAAATTTTTTTTGACAGTTCAAAAGCATATTCTAAGATAAACCATTTGGTAATTTAAAAACGAAAATGGAACAATTGGAACATAGCTTTTAAAGTGTGTGAGTGTTAACATTACGGTTTGACTATACCTCGGAAACCGTAATAGTTAGAACAATATTTTTTTTAAAGAAATTGTAGGTTTCTTAGGAGACAAATTATGAAATGCATTTAAACCAGATCAACCAATTCTTAACTATATTTTCTTACATTTGAAAATGTTTAAAAATCGTTTTTAGCAAAATTGTATATTTATTTTTAAAAATAAAAATCAAAGTGTAAGTATTTTTTTAACTACGATTGAACTATAATAACCCTTTAATGCAATTTTATCATATGTTTTAGCTGTTAGGAGATCTTACAATAATAAATTATAAATTTTCTAAAAAATATTTTGTACTTATTTTGAAGACAATTCAGTAACTTGCATCATTTAACATATTTAAGATTTCTCTGCGACCTATTAATCAAAACTTAATAATGTTTCTACGCTTTCTAGAATCAACAGTATTTTTAAATTTAGTTTTTAGGGTTTTTTGTTATTTTTTCAGAGAATATATCTGATTTCTTAGTGTTTATGATGTAAATACACAAATTAAGTAATCTCTAAAACAGCATGTAAAGTGTTGAATAGAAGAACACAGAAAATTACTCACTCAAAATAAATTCCTTATTGTTGCCAAAACATGGCTAAGTGT
This sequence comes from Ganaspis brasiliensis, assembly GCA_037103525.1. NCBI lineage: Eukaryota > Metazoa > Arthropoda > Insecta > Hymenoptera > Figitidae > Ganaspis > Ganaspis brasiliensis. The sequence continues at coordinate 7,138,626 of JAZKLR010000114.1, read as the reverse complement.
TCAATTCTATGGCTTTTTTACATTAAAAAAAAGAATTTTAATAGAATACCTTTTTTTTAAATTTAATTTAATTAAACAAACTCACTTTAACCATCAAGTTTGCAGTTTTAGGATTTTAGTGTCCTATATAACCTATTTCGTTGTTTTTACGATCCTGTCTGGCTATTATTTAGTATAATGTATGAGATGCCACGCTTTAGTTTTTAAGAAATGTCCATTTGAAATAATAAAACAAGATAATATTAATTATCTTGTGATTTTTTTATCAATTATAAAATTTACATAAATCAATCTATTCGTTTTCAAATAACATTCCTTACGTTCCCTATGAGAAATGCACGAGAAAACGCGCCCAATATGGAGAGAATAAAGCCAAAACGGAACTGAACTGCCTCATCACATCAGGCCCTCGCTGACAGACCAAAAGGGTGGGAGAACTTCCACCAACGATCCGAGCTCCATCCTGTAGAAAGAGAAGAAAGGATGGCATGGCCCCAGAACAGGGAAAAACCCAGCTTATTAGGAACTTCATACTCTATAAAAGATTTTATGACAGATTAAGCATAGTTTAGCAATGATTACAGAAAGCCAAAAACCACTTGTTCAAATCCCGCAAGAAACCTTCCTTATAACTTTAAACATTTTAAACAATAATGAAGACAATTTTGTACTTACCGGGATAATCACAATAATAAAAATAATAAAAGGATAACTTCATATTTAATAATTTATAAAAAATGTAATTTAAAATTTTAATTAAATAATTTTAAGTTTATTATTATTAAAATTGTTTAATTAATGTTGGTTTTATAAAATAATGATTGTACTTTGCTGCTGTTATGTCGGGTTGACATAAAATAAATTTCCAATTACGACAATTGGAAATTGATAACGTATATTAAAACTAATAACATTATATTATTCTAACGTTAATTCTAACGTTTCCTATAATACCTGCGGAGTTAAATAAAGGGTTGCAAAAGTAAACCTTGTAGATTTTAATATTATTAATAAATTGTATTTTAACATACTTGCTTTGAAAATAGATAGTTATTTGTTAAAACTAACTTATTTCTCGAACTGAAAATACTACTGAAATACAGGGTATGAATATGATTTCTTTGATTAAAATTTAAAAATGCATAAAAATAATTATATTTTAAGAGAATTAAGAATTTGCAATGTTGCTTGAAAATATATAAAAATTTAGTAGTTGAATTTGATTAAGAAATGAAAAATACTCTCTTTTAAATATAGAAAATTAATGTTTAAAAATTGAATTAAAATTTAAAATACGTGTAAAAAATATTTTGAAGGAAGTGGAAAGAAACTTGACTATACTACCCCGGACGGGGCAGTAGAAAGAAGTGCTAGTCCCTGCTCTACGACTGTCCGTCCTAGCCTCAAAAAAAGGGACAGTTTGTAACGGGTAAGGGTAAAGGCCATGGGTAAAGGCGTAACGATTGGGCAAGCCTAGGCATGCTTAGAAAATAGTAGAGAAGTAACAACGTATATCTAAAAAACGCTTCCGTGATAAAATTGCTTATGAACTAAATTAACAATTATTGTTATTAAATTTTAACATAAACAATTTTTCATTAGGAAGATGAAATTTGTATATAAACAATTAAACTAATACATAATAGTAATTATAAACATTGTTCGTGATGTACAGTTTACACACACACGCATACACACACATACACGTAATCATTTAGGATAGGGAACATTCTTTTGTTAATAAAGAAAATTATTACAGTTTATAATTGTTAACTTAAACAATTATCTTCAATAATTAAAAAAAATTTCTAAAAACGGAAGCAGACATAGACTTAACTTGTTTATTTAAATTAACTAAAGAATGTATGAAATTATGTAATTACTTTTGTTGTTTAAGTAAACATAACCTCAATATTGCTAATAATAATCATCATCACATAAATTGAATAATACATTCATTAATCTCAGAAGATTATGATTTCGGTATTTGTAAAAATTACAATAATAAAAATAATAATAATAATAATAAAATTTGCAATGATAGGTTATGTTGATTACAATTATCCATAACCAAGATAAATAACAAATTTTAATATAATTAGTAAATAATTAGTAAATTTCATAAACAAAATCTGAAACAATCTATTTAGGTTTAAAATGTTTAACATAATGTAAATTGTTTACTTAATCATTAGTGTTGAATAAAATATTCTTTAGTTTATATATTTGAAAATAGAACTGAATTTTATATGAGTTATTGTCATAACGAAGTATACGTGGAATTTTTCTAGTAAGATAAGTCAGACACACCTAGGAAGATACTGTTCTTTATCTGTATACCTGCATTGAGTTCGTGCTATAGTCCAACGGTCCGATGCGCTTCTTTTAGTCGAAGGACACACTTTACAAGCACCCGTCTAGAATTATTTGCTTAGAGATATAGTAAACTTAAAAGCCCGTTAAGAGCAAAGGAATAGAAAAGAATTCAGAATCTGAATCCCCTTCAATAGGCGAATTTTCCATTTAGAAAATTCCAATATAGAGATTAAAATGAAAATATGTCTATTCTTTTTAATTTCCATAATTATTATAATAAATCTGTAAAAAATAAATAAGTAATACTACAATAAAAACGCCCAAGTATTGTTTACTTTTATTAAATTAGAGTCAAAATTAAAAAAGCAAAAAGTAATTTTTAAATGACATTTCACAATATTAAAATGTACCTATATCAGATGTCAATGTAACATAACCGAAAAAATTTTTATTCACGAATTTTATTATAATTAATTAATTTTACACCCAGAGAAATAATATATTTGTCTCACAGCCAAGTAACTTTTTATTTGTTTCAAATAAATTTTTATTTGTGACAAATAAAATTTTATTTGATTCAAATAATTTTTTTTATTTGAAAATTCGGAAAAATCTATTAATTAAAAATACACGTTATTCTTTAACTGTCGTTTTATTTTAAAACATAAACACATATAATACCGGCAACATATTATTTAATCTGTGATTGTCAAATCATAACATTTAGAAGCATATTCACGTTCCTGATTTTCCATAAGACAAACGTACTAAACCAAAAAGTCAATTGGCTTTTCTGAATATCTATTTCTTTATAAAGAATTAATATAAGAAAATAATAGATGTTTCATGCTTGAATTTAAAATTTGGTTAAAATAAAATTATGCTTGCTTCCGTATAATTCAAAAACACTACGATTAAAGAAAATAAAAAAGTTGGAAAAACATATATCAGCAGAGAATTAATAAGTTGAAATACGTATTGAAGAGAATTAATTTTTCAAATATTCTATTCCCAGTTAGTGTTTTTTAGAAACGGAAAATTCGCCTATTCAAAAGAATACAATATTCTGCACTGTTAGGTGAAAACAAAAAAATTTCAATTGTTCTCTATTCAACGCTTCTTACCGAGAGATTTTCTAACTTTGAGCATCAATGATAATCAAATGATCTTCAATGACTTTGAAGATCTTTTCTAATTTCTTGTTTCAAAAAGTCGTTATACTTGAACTAATATAAGTGTTTTCCTACTAGATTTTCGTTTAAAATAGTAACAACTTGAAAGAAAAAAAACATTTTTTTAAAAAAACGTCAAATTTATAATTTTTAATTCTCTAAACATTTAAGAAATTGACCTAAATTCATGGCGAAAATTGACGTTTGTTTTTTTTGTGTATAAATTGTGATTAATATTTTGATAAAAATAATTTTTATATTATTTAATAATAATATAAATTAAATAATAAATTAATACAAAATATATTATTTAATTTAATTAATATTTTTTTAAAAAGTACTTTATTGCTTTCTCCATGAGGAAGCAAATATTTTTGCTGACGTGGAAGCAACTCCCTAAATTTGAATAAGTGAAAATTCACGTATTTTGATGTCAAAAGTTTTTTACTCTTTCGGTAAGTCCATATACACTTGCAAATAAGCAAAATTTTACTTATTTATAAAAGTGTAAATGCACAGTGACGAGGTAAAATTTTACCTTACACGATGTTTCTAAATTAATCTAAAAACATTAGAAAACACCAGTCTGGAATCATATATCTGCCTGTTGTACAGTCAAGTCTAAGCTTGGTGACTTGTGCCTTATTATTTTGAGCTTGCTTTCTGAAATCAAACAAAGTTTTTATTTAATTTAATTCATTTTTTATTCTTTTATTTAATTTGAAGAAAATAATTTCTTTGGTTTTTTTTGTAAACTTAATTTTATGTTTAATTAATGTTAAATTTTAATATTTTTCAATTAATTATACTCATGTGAATGAACAGAAATTTTTTACTTTGTTTCACATTGATTTTTAAAAACTGTAGACTGCATGCAGAGGAGGCACTAAAAAAAGAATTGATTGACACGAACGGCTCACATAGCGCCATTTCGCAATAATATTGAAGAGAAGAAATTTTTTTGTAAGCTTTGAAACATGCCTGAAAACATCCATGAATATAATTAGTTTTAAACTTTTCTTTTTACCAAAAAAAAATCGCAAAAAACGTTTAATTTTAGCCTCCTACAGTGGCCTAACCGCTTAATTATTTTGTCTAGTTTAAATAAATAGAAAATTTTTAACTAAATAGATATATGGTAACTTTATCCAGATCTTTTTTTTCTAGTGCATTCTAAAACTATATTAAATCACTTACTGTAGGGGAAACTGCCCTATGGTGGATAACAATTCCAACAATGGATAACTTTAAATAATTACAAAATAAACTATGAATTTCAAACATAATAATGATTTAACTATTAAGCAATTAATATTTATTATAGATTTTTAAGATTTTTTTCCGTATAATGAATAATTTTTTTTAAAAATATTTAAAGTTATCCACTGTTGGAATGGAGATCTTCAGTTTTTAACATAGAGATTAGTTCGCTTAACCAAAGCGAATTTGCATCGTCTCAGTATTAAAAAAATATTAATAAATTACCAAAAATCAACCTTTCTTCGTGCTGACCAAAAACCAAAAGTCAAGAGGGAGATTCCGCTGAAGTTCTTCGCCGCGATGTCGACGCACAGTAGTTCGAACTGAAAAATTGCTGTTCTAAATTGTCCAGAGCAGTTAATTCTTAACGGATTTAAACTTCTTTTTTTTAAAACACTCAGAATAAAAATTTCTAGAAGATAGCTAAGCCCGATTTTTAATTTTTGTTTTTACTTTAATATTATTTAAGTAAATAAATGAAAAACTTATGTATCACAGAAAAAAAAATAAAACTAAATATAAATAATTAATAAAATAAAAGCGAAGCAAAAATATTAGTTCTTTAAATTGTTTATAACATTATTTATTGTGTACGTTTAATATTTTGACTTTAAATTTATCAGTATATTAAATAGTTTGCAATTGATTTTAGAGAAAATTTTATCTTTTTTTAACAGTACTTGATTGTTCTAAATTATTATTAAAAATTATTGTCTATAATAATAATTATTATTTTTTGCAGATCATTTTTAACACTTTTCTAATAAATATTCTTTGCTTATGGCTATTAGGAAATGGTTTAAAGAATTTTTTTTGTCAATTGAGATTAAAAATTTAAACATGTATATAAGTTCTTAATTTATTTATTCAAATTATATTAAAATAAAAACAAAAATTAAAAATCGGGTTCAGCTATCTTCTAGAAAATTTTATTTTGAGTGTTTTAAAAAAAAAGAAGTTTAAATCCGTCAAAAATTGTCGGCTGTAAACAGCAATTTCTCAGTTCGAACCACTGTGCGACGTTGAGACAGACCCAAATGGTAAAAATGAAATGAACGAACTCACCAATTTTCAGAGATTCCGCAAGATGAATTGAACCGCAAACCTAGACCTTAAAAACTCCTGGGACTTCTCCCAAATAATTTAAACAATAATTTTCACCAATGAACTAAAATCTTTATTGTGAATTTAAATTAAATTTTTGATTAACACTAATCTTAAAGAACATTTAAACTAATCACAACCACAGCTCAAAACTCAAAACTCGAGGACACGGACGAAAAGATAATCGATTCTGGGATCACACGTGAATGAACGATGAAGCACATTACAAACTCTAATCGACTGGTAGATCCTCTTTTCCTTAATCCTTTTCTTTCCTCGTCTTGTTCTTCCTTACTGCGTCTCATTTCCTCAGCTACTAGGAAACCACACACCCTCTCAGTTGCACCTAAAAAAAAAATTCGGATACCCTCTCTGACCTTCGTTACTATTCGTGAACTTGACCTGCGCAAATTGCAACTTATGAATTTAACGAACAAGGACAATAATGAAAACCGCTGATCTAGAGAAAGATGATAGATACGGATCGACTTGAAAATCAATACTTGGCACTCAGCATCGTATCTCATAATTCAACTACAGGAACATTCAATAATTTACCCCAAAATTAACTAAATTAAAGATCTCTAGGGAAAGACAAAATAAAATATAAATGTTGACGGTTTACATCGTCACAAGTTGTCAAGCAAGTGAGAGAACTGAACTAGCATTGGAACGAAATTTTTAGTTTTTCTTTTTTTTTTAACAGGTAAAAATAATTTGGCGTTTTTCCTCCTTTTCTTTTTTATTCTCGTTTTTCTTCATTGACATTTTTCTTTAATATCTATAAGACATTTTATAAATTATTATTTAATTACAAACTATCATTTAACGCTTATTATTATTTTACTTATTTATAAATTAATTATTAATTATTTGAGAAACGTCTACTAAAGAATATTTTATATTTGCAAATATGTTTTAGAGATAAATATTTAAATCGATAAAAACGAAGGTTTCATAGATGGAAAAACAGATTAAGACTTGCAACTATTAAAACAATTTTGTTTTGTTGTGGGCACGTTGCCACGCAACAAAAAATTTTCCTTTTTTTAACACAAGCATTGAACAGTTTTATTTTTTAAGTAGACACGGAACAATGTGCAATCAACATTTTTTTTAATAAGTTATTTTCAAAACTTTGGTTCCGTTTTTTTTAAACAGTCAAATGGTTATTTGTTATTTGAATGTCAATTTAAAGTAGTATTTACAAAAACTAGGTAAAAATTTACTCAAAATCTAAATAAATGTAGAGAGTTTCATTCTTTTCCCATGTCGAAAACTTGTCACTTATGAAGTAAAATTTCCAGTTTTTAATATATTAAAGTATTTTTTCAAACACCAATAATATTTTTTTATCAATATTCGATCAGTTTAAATTGTTAATCTCACCGTTCTACTTATCGTACCTATTTTATTTTGTTTTGTTTGTTTTTTTTCCATAAAGTGAACTTATGTATAACATATAGTAAAGATCTACTTATAATAAGCTAATTGTTACTTTTTCAGATTCAGAGAGTGATTTATAAAAATCAATAAAGATAAATTGATTGAAAAAAATTAATCGAGACGATTTCTACAAATAATCTAAAAGAATTATTTGTGACTAAAAAATTAAGAAAAAAAGTTACGATGTAAGTATTTTATTTTTTTTATTTTTAGAAAAATTGAGCTATTAGCGAACACTTTAGTGAAACTTCATACAAAATTATTAACACTTTAAAAATCGAAAATTTTGAAAATCCTGATTTTTAATAATTTTATTTTTATACATTTTCTTGCAAATTTTAATATATTTTCATCAACTTGTAGGCGATTTAATTAAAATTCATTTTTTTAAAATTGAATAAACTTAAAATTTGAAAACTTTAAGAGTGGCTAAAATTTTTACCAATACATGTTTTGACTAATTATTAAATGATTAAACGAACTTACCTGTAAGTGAAGTTCTATCATAATTGTATGAAGCGCCTCTTCTGACGAGATTATATTGTAGTACCCCTTCCGTTTTCCCACTAGCGCTACACTTTTTAAAGAAAATAGAAAAAATAAACTACTAACTCGCATTTTACGTTATCGACTTGCCTTTTCTCTAAATCCTGTTCATTCCTTCAAAGTGTTCCCGTAATATATGGGATTCTATTTATAGAATAACGGGTTTATTTATTTGTCTATTTATCTATTTTAAATAAAAATAAGGGTGGAAAACATCTCCTCAGAAGAGGCGCTTCATACAATTATGATAGAACTTCACTTACAGGTAAGTTTGTTTAATCATTTACTTGTATTTCGCGCCTCTTCGGAAGAGATTATATTGTAGCTGTTTAAAGATCCTTACGGCAGTTATTTCTAGCAAATTGAGTAATCAATCTTTATTATAATTTTTGTAACATTGTGTATTACAGATCTGTTTGATTAATAAACATAATAAAAAATGAGATTATAATAGAAACACACTTATTCTAAAACAGACAGCGCAAACAAGTTTCGATCGTCTACTACATCTTTTTTATAAAACTTCGCAAATGTCTTTGACTTTTCGGTCTACCCTGCGGTTTTTAAAATAGTTTCTACATTAACACCTCCCCTGAATGCCGCTGAAGTAGCCGCACGACGACGAGTTCTGTAGGCACTAAAAACGTCAGTATTTATTCCGCTTTTAGTCAACACATCCTTTACCCAGCGACTCATTGTTTGTGTAGTGATCGGTTTGTAAGGCTTCTTGAAAGAAAACAAGAACTACTTATTTTCACCCCTTATTAAACTGGTTCTTTTTATATAGTCTTTAAGAGCTAAAACCGGAAAAATAAGACTATCCTCATTAAAGAAAGAAAGAAACAAGGTAGGCTGAGGTCTATTATTTTTGAAGTCTTGATTTGTTCTGGGATCTTAATTTGAATTCCGTTTTCGTTTTCATTAATATTCCTAACATCTGTCGCTATTAGGGTTTGAAGACGATGTCCCGTTACTAAAGCCAACAAAGTTGCTATTTTCAATGAAAGTTTTTCTAAATTTAAATCGTTATTTGGTCCCCACTTTAAAATAAAATCTAAAACCACCTTTGGATCCCATGTCGTATTATATTTAGGTCTAGATGGTCGCAATGTCGATACACCCCATTATGAATTCCAAACTGTTAATGTTCTCTGTTTTTTCCTCATCTGTCCAAAAACCATGAGCACGCATTCCATCGCAAGCAGCTCCCCAACCTGTGGGAGACGCATCTGTAAAAATTTCAAGACAAGGATCGAAACACGTAATAGAATTAACTGCTTTTAGAATATTTAGTTTCCACCAATCAAGATCGGGACGTGAAATATTTGTCAGCGACATCATTGCTTCAAAATCGTCATTATTTTCTCTTAAGATCCAAAAATCTCTCATATTCAAAATTTCTAATGTATACCCGACCGTATTTCAATGTAAAACAACAAAAACCTAATGTTCCAATAAATGCTGCAAATTCCCGAATCGTGCACTGTTCTGTAAGTTTAATTTTTTAATTTGCGAAATAACTTTAAATTTTTTGTCTGCTGGAAGCTCGACTGTCATGTTTTCTGAATTATAAATTAATCCTAAATATTTGCTCTTTTTATATTTTTTATAATTTTTATAAATTACTCTTTTTGCTTCCTCATAGAGGAAGCTTTGTGATCGTTAAGATTTTCGATTTTCCAAAAATAGTCTAAATCGACTCATTTTCATCTAAAAAGCGTAAATTTTCATTCCTAAGCAAATGTCCAGATGTATGTGTGTGTGTGTGTGTGTGTGTGTGTGTGTGTGTGTGTATGTGTGTACGTGTGTGTGTATAGCGTTTTTTGTCGCCAGGATATCTCGAGAACGCTTCAACGGATTTCAATAAAATTTGGATGACTTTTTAAGCTCGTGAGTATCTAAATTTGGACACAGGGATTTTTGAAAATACCCAATCAAATTTTGTTGAGCACCTTTTTTCATCGAAAAAAATCGTTTTTTGCCAAAATTTTTTTCCAAGCTAAAAATACAACTTAATGAATAAAAAAATCATATTCCTTATCTCAAAACGAATCAATTGACCTATATAACTTTTATAATTGATCAAAAATTCGTAAATTAATTGATGTTTTTTCATTTTTTTGCACTTAAAATTCCTTTTTTTAAAGAATTTTTCGAATTAAATTTAATATTATTAATATATTGCTTTTTCTATAAGAAAGCAAATTTGTTTGCTAACTTTGAAACGAAATACCCACGAAATGGACATAATTTTCACCTAGTAAAATAATGATAATAATAATAATAATAATAATAATAATACTATTAAGTGATTAAACTAACTTACCTCAAGTGAAGTTCAATCTTAATTATATGAGTCGTCTCGTTCGAATATATCATTATACGTAGTCATACTCTGCCTGCAGATCCATCACAGTATTTTAAAGCTTTTTTCAGCTTTTTTGAAAAATAAACCATTTCCCGCCTGCCCGCCACGCGGCACCTCCGGCTCTAGTGTACTTCTGTTACCTCATTTATTTTAAAGCCCCTAAATTGCAATATTAGGGTGAAAGTAACAAATTTTTTGCAAAAATTTTCTTGGACAGGGAGGGAGTGATCTATTCGAACGAGACGACTCATATAATTAAGATTGAACTTCACTTGAGGTAAGTTAGTTTAATCACTTAATTATATTATGTCGTCTCGTTCTCCTAGATCATTATACGTAGATGTTTAAAGCACAAAATTATTGCGATTTTTAAGAAATCTGAATGTTTTTTCAGATTTTTATTTATTTCATTATAGAAAAATACAATGTAATATAATTATTAAGAAACATATTAGTTGGCTTGATTACAAATAACAGCCTTTGCAAACATATCTTTATTATAAAGTGGCCTATCGTAAAATTTGGCGAACGCGATTGATTTTTCTGTCCAACCAGCTGTTTGACAAATAATGTCAATATTCACTCCTTGCCGTTTGGCAGCCGAACTAGACGCATGTCGCGTACTATGGGCCTTGAAAATTAAAGTATCAATGCCACTTTCTTGTAAAGTAGTCTTTATCCATCGCGAGAGTGTCGGAGTTGAGGCCACTTTGTAAGGTTTTTTAAAAGTTATAAAAAGTTCCTCAATTTTTCCCCTCATTTTTTCGGTCCTTTTAATATATTCTAATAATTCTACCTGGGATTTTTATTTGTATTATTTCGTCTGAACACAAAATATTGTTTAATAAAATTTTTGAGAGTGTTTGCACTCTTTGTGACGTAATTAAAGCTAGTAAAGTAATTAACTTGCATGTCAAGAGTTTCATAGATAATTTTGAATCTACCTCTAATGTTTCTATGTAGTTAAGAACAGTTTGAGGGTCCCAAGTAAAATCATAACGCGGTGCTTGCGGCTTCACGACTGAAACGCCTTTAAAAAATCTCTTTATTAACGGATCAGAGCCAATTTCTGACAACGTTATTAGAGAAATTGCTGACCGATATGAATTTAAAGTACCGTAAGTGTGAATATCATTTAAAATTTCGGTCAAAAATAACATTATTTCCGTGACAGAGGTGTTGAAAAAATCAATTGTTTTTCTAATACAGAAATCCCACCATAGTCGAAGTGGTTTTTCGTATTGTTTTAGCGTTCCGATCGACAACGAGTTGAGCATCATGGGAATTGAGTCTTCCGGTACGCCTTTTCTTCGAAACGCTTCCCCGATAACTTGCCTGCCACCAGGGTAAGGCTCTCGGCTAACGGGTGGATCTTCCTAGAAGGAGAAACAAGTAAATCCATTTTTAGAGTTAAATAATATGGTTTTTCTATCAAAAGTTCCAAAAATAGCGGGTACCAAGCCTGAGTGGGCCATTGAGGAACAATTACTATTCCTTCCGCTTTATCATGTATAATTTTATTTAAGACTTTTAATAGAATCGAAAAGGGAGGAAAAGCATAGAAGTAAAAATCTGTCCACGAAATTGTGAAGGCGTCAACTGCTATGAAATTCGGATCTTTGAACCAAGAAACAAATTTTTTGCACTTGTTGTTAACACTAGTTGCAAACAAGTCGATCTCAAAACTGCCAAATCTTTTTTCAATTAATTGGAAATATCTATGATTCAACTCCCATTCAGTTTCAGATGGTAAAATTCTTGATTCTTTGTCAGCTATAACATTATCTTTGGACTTGATGTAAGAAGCAAAAATCCAAAGATCTCTCTTCTCACACCATTGCCAAATTTCTTTTGCGATTCCGGTTAATTTTGGATGTTGAATACCACCCATACGATTAATATAAGAAATCGCGGTTTTATTATCGATTCGTAAAAGAACTTGACAAGAATGAGAATTTGAAGCAAAACATTTTAAGGCATTAAAAGCCGCTCTCAATTCTAACATGTTAATACTATCGATTTGCTGTTCCGAATTCCACCAGCCGTGTGTTTTTTGACCTTTACAATATGCGCCCCAACCCGTTAAAGAGGCGTCAGAATAAATTTCGAAATAAAAATTTGAGTCTCGAATAGGATTTTTTGCTGTGGCAATATTTCGGATCCACCATTTTAGTTCCGTTTTCACATCCTGGGATAACGTCATTTTAACATCAAAATTATCATTGCTATCTCTTAATGCTAAAAACTTTTTCCTTTCCATGTTTCTTGTATAAAGCCAACCGTAATTTACTGCTGGACAAGCTGAGACTAATACCCCAATGCATTGAGCAAAATCTCTAATTTTACAAGTATCTTTGATGTAAAATTTGTTTGTTAAATTTAAAATTTTTTCTCTTTTTTCTTCCGGCAATTTAACTGTAAATTCGCGACTGTCGTATATAAAACCTAGAAATTTACATTTTTGAGATGGAATTAAACAAGATTTTTCAGCATTTAATATAAAGCCAAGAGACTCTAGCAATTTTCTTGTTCGTGAAATATTAAGAAGGCAAAGAATTTTAGTTTTTCCGAATAAGAGAATATCATCCAAGTAAATGACAGATTTTAAACCTTCACTTCTCAAAACTTGAGCCACGTGTTTCAATAATTTCGTGAACACATAAGGGGCGGTACAAAGGCCGAAAGGAAGACAATTAAATTCATATAGTGTTCCATTAAACTCAAAACGCAAAAATTTTCTAAAATTTTCGTCAACGGGTATTAGAAAATAAGCATCTTTCAAATCGAGCGACGCCATAAAACAGTCAGATGTTAATAATTTTATAACTGTTTTATGATCCTCTAATTTGAAATGTGGTGGCACTATAAAAACATTTAACTTCTTTAAATTTAGAATAAATCTTTTCTCTCCATTGGGTTTTTCAACTAAGAAATAAGATGAAAGAAACTGATTTTTACATGGTTGACACTTTCTAATACTTCCCTTTTTAATAAGCTTATCGATAGCTGCAATATATTCTTGCATTTCTAGTTCGCTTAGTGTGGGAGCAATCGGTTTACATTCTTGAAAAACTTTCTCTGCAAAAGGTATTTTATAACCTCTGACATATTCAAGAATAACCTTATCCTTAGTTAACTTTACCCAGGAGTTTTTAAAATATTTAATGCGTCCCGATGTTTTGCTTACCTCTAATACTGGCGTCGATATGGGCGAGTTGTCTTCTTCGGCCCGTCCAGGTTGCCCCTGTTCTGGTTCCTGTACCCTCCTCTGGTCGAGCCTCTCCAGTTTGACGACGTTTTCTTATAATTGGAAACTTGTGTCTTCTTTTGTTGTGTTCCTTGGTTGGATTTTTTAAATTTGTTGACACCTGAAGTCGTCTGTTTCACAAGATCTTTGCTGGATTTCTCGACCGCTTTTGCTGCTTTCATTCTAGATGACAAGTCTTCTCCAAAAAGTAGTTTACCAACTGGCAAATTTTCCGTGATTTCTTTGACAGTTTGGTTAACTTTTGGCAAGATAAAGGCTCTTCTCATCATTGAAACGTTATAATGAACGTCAGCGAGAATTCGTCCTGCATCACTCAAAAATCGCGTAATATTCGAGTCACTTTTTGAACCGTCATTAAAAATATTGGTTAGAGCTAAACCAATGGCATAAATTGCTGCACCTAATTTGTTTTGCGCAGCTATTTGAAAATTATCCTTCTTGAGGCCTGATTCACCGAGCATATGTTTAATTTCAGCGTTAACCGTTGGGGGAGAAAGAGCTTCAAAATCTTTTGGTAGAGGGAGTCCTTTTAATAATTCGTCCAAAGTCTCTTTCTTTAACCCATTCTGCAGAATATCTGTCCATTTTGTCACTAGAATATTATGCGTTTTGATGGAATCAAGCTTGTTCTTTGACGGATCATCACCCAAAATCTGAAGCGTCTCTTGATTAAGATGCACATCTCCGTCCAGAAAATCATCTTTTTTCGTTGTGTCTTCTTTTTTGGAAGAGATTTTATTCTCCTCGTCAGAAGTTTCATGTTCCTTACCTGATGATTCGGAACTGGATGATCGAGAGCTGTCACTTTCCGAATTGTTGTCGTCTCTAATCGAACGAGATCTTGACGGCGACCTTTGGAAAAGAGAATAGTCTGAATCGGATATGTGTCGTTCGTCAGCAGAACGTTCTTTACGTTTTTCTGACCTATCTGAATTTTTCACAGAAATCGAACGAGAATAAGAGCGATCTTTGCGCTCGTTGTCTCTATTATTTGACCATGATCGTCGAGAGCGATCTTTGCGCTCGGAGGATATCTCTTCTTTCGATCTTGATCGACGAGAGCGATCTTTGCGCTCATAAGATCTTTCTTTAGATCTTTCACGTCGAGAGCGATCTTTGCGCTCATCGACGGGTCGCGATGTCGGCGTGTGCGAACGATCTTTGCGCTCCACGTCACCACCAGGTTCTTTGAAACGATGTTTATAATGCCCATTTCGATCATAGCGAGGCTCCTTTGATCTCCGGATGTTGGATGAGTAGGAATATTCACTCGATTCACTTCTCGAGCGTCGGCCACGTGCAGTCCTAACCTCACTTATTTTTCTTCTTTTTTCTCTCGAAGAATATGGACTTCTGTCTCTCGTTCTTTTTCTCGATGATTTTTCTTTTGAACTAGTACACTTATCTGATTTCATTTTTATAAAAAGGTAAAGTTTTAATAAAAATTTTTGATAATTACAAAATCTACGAACTGTTGCGGATCGCACAGAAAAGTATAATGAGGTAACAGAAGTACACTAGCGCCGGAGGTGCCGCGTGGCGGGCAGGCGGGAAATGGTTTATTTTTCAAAAAAGCTGAAAAAAGCTTTAAAATACTGTGATGGATCTGCAGGCAGAGTATGACTACGTATAATGATCTATTCGAACGAGACGACATAATATAATTACTAATAATATTAACCCTCAACTGCTAGACTATCGGGATTTAACGTAACTGCTAGATTGGGTCTACGGGACCCGAGCGATTTTCAAACGCTGATTGCTCAGAGCCTAATGAACATATCGGGACGTCTTTTTTTTAAAACTTATTGCTAGAACCTGTAGAAAAAGAATATTTAGCTTAAATTAATGTGTTTTTAATATTTTTTTAAATATTTCAAGAAATGTAAAGATACTTTTTTAAGAAGTCGTTTTTTTCAAATAGCTATAGTAACACCAAAAAAAGACATAAATAAAATTTCTAAGTGGATTTTTAAAGCTTTAAACATGTACCTTAAGTCTGTTTAAGCCATTTTTGATTGGCTGAAAAAAACATATTTTTTGGGAGAAATGAAAATCATCAAATTTGGTTCATTAAGTGGAGTCACCTGAGAAATTTCAACCCATCGAAATATATGTTACTTATCGGTGCCAATTTTTTTCTGGGACTATTTTGGATGTAAAAGAATGCCATATTATCAAAATTAAATTTTAATTTAATTTTAATTTATTTATGTGTATGTGTATTTATGTATACGTACAAATGTGTGGGTAAATGTGTATGCGTGCATAAAGTATTTTGTAGAGGATTTTCCATAAAATTTAAATTGGTTATTAAAATCATAAATATCTAAATTTGAACTTAGGGATTTTTGATATTAACTAATCAAATTGTTTTAGTATCTTTTTAATCAAAATAATTTATGTTTTTTTAATTTTTGTTTTTATTAACTTAAAATATTTAAAATATTATTAAATATTGCTTCCTCTATGAGGAAGCAAATTGTTTTGCTTCCTTGGAAGCAAAGTGTCCATGAAATGGACAGAATTCACACCTAGTTTAGATTAATAACAAAACCTAACTTTTTTAAAAGGGAACACGTTATCTCAATATTTCGTTCGCATTTAATTTGCGTTTTTCCAAATAAAAGCTTGTCATCTAAATAAATTACAGACCGTAAACCAAATGCCCTTAAATGAGAAATGACGGGTTTCATTATTTTAGTAAAGGTACAAAGAGCTGTACTTAATCCGAAGAGCATGCAGGTGTACTCGTAAAGTTTCCTGAGAAAAACAAATCTTCGATATTTTCTATCATCTTCCGCGACTGGAATTAAATGATACGCATCTTGCAAATCAAGGGTTGCCATGAAGCAACCAGGACTTATAAATTGTCGAACCGTTTTATCGTCTTCCAATTAAAATGCTGGGTTTTTATAAATTTATTTAAATTTTTTAGATTTAAAATAAGACGATATGACCCGTCTGGTTGTGGAACTACAAAAATTTTTGAAATAAATTGATCCTTGCAAGGATCAACTATTTGAATGGGCCCCATTGCCATTAAGTCATTGATTTTTATATTTATTATATTAATTTCATGTTCCGACCATTGGGTTTCTTTAGGCACACTGAATTGACACACTTCCAACGCAAAAGGAATCTTATAACCATTGATCCAGCTTAAGACGTTTTTAGTAGGAGACATTCGCTCCCATTCTTTAACAAAATATTTGAACCGCCCTGCATGCTTTACCTGTATTAATTGCGTATATTGTTGTACGTCTTCTTCACTGGACCTCGGTAATTCTGCTTCTAGCCGCGCGTTGTAAAATTCTGCCCGGTTTGTGGAAATGAACGTCTCTAAGGTTGACGACGAACCGGGCCCTTCAAGTCTTTTAGAAAATTGTTGTGTTGCTGCTTTTTTATTTTTAAAGCTACACTTGATGTAGCTAAAGCTTTTTCCGTCTTTACTCGATCCTCCAAATTTTCTCCAAATAGCCATTCACCTACTTGAGTGGAATTTAGTGTTTCTCGCAAAGAAGCATCAATGTTTTTTAAAATGAGATTTCTACGAATTGCTGATTCTTTAAATTGAAGGTCAGAGAAGATTCTGAGCAAACTGCTCACAATTCCTAGCATTTCGAGTTTTTCTCATTTTCCAGAGTGAACGCCAAAGATGCTTAATTCATTAATCCTCCAAGCCCAGCACTAATTTTCTGTTGTGTTTCGGTTATACGTAAATCCCTTTTTATAACAGCATCTTGTAAGGCAGCTTTTACTTCAGCGTTTCTTTTAGGTGGATCTAGAAACAAACAGTTTTTTGGTGGAGGAAATTTAAGAAACAAAACTTTCTTTTCCTCCTCTGGTAATCCTTTCTTGATAATTTCCTGTATTCTGACCACCAAATCCTCATTAGCTTCCAGTGCTAAAACTCGATCTGGATCAATTCGATTGCCAATAACTTTTAGCTCTTCTGCCGAAAGCGAATTGGCTAGAATTACCTTTTCTGATTCAGGAATTTCTTTTGACGCAGTGTTTTTTCCCGAATCAAGAATTTGTTCGGTATTTGTTTCTTGCCCTGTTTTCTCTGCAACAACTATTGGACTATTTTCTGACACATCTTTTGATTTTTCCGTGATGGATGGAAGTTCTTTTCCACGTGCATCTTGGTCCCTTGCAGAGGAACACGATTGCATTTGTCCATGTTCGATTCCCATTTGAGTAAAAATTTCTGAAGTGGCCCCCTGATTTGCAAACATGTAATGAAATTTGAAATTAATGTTATATTCCTATACTACTAAATGAGAGATAGTTTGCATATAAATAGTTTTTTTTAATTTAAATAATGTCAAAAGTTATAAACAAATGAAAATTTTTGCATCATTTTATTTGAAAATTCATATCTTTTTTTTATATTATTGAAAATTAATAAAATTTGTATGACTTGTGTACAAAAGTATAAACTTAAGGATAAAATACTAATAACTAATAACGTTAATAATAAAGTTAAAAAGCTTAATTTTTTTGTACTCTATTGTCGTGGATTTTTTGTGACCTTATTAGTCTTTATTTTTGAATCCTCAGAAAATATTTTGCATATTATAGCTGATCTTTTTCAGTTGGCTGAAACGAATGGTACTGTCGTGTACAACTAACAGTTTTTGCACATGCATTTCGAGGCGGTAAATTATTTTCGTTAATCGCATGTTCCTCTTCTGTGCAAAAGCCAAATTTAATTTTGTGGAAAAATTGTGCTGCCCATTCAAAAAAACTTTTTGCTCATTTGAAGGAAACTTTTGGTGCTCAAAATGTAAAGAAAATATTTTACTTTTCGGACGCGCTGGCTCACAATATAAAAACAAAACTAATTTTTTGAATTTGACAAAACATGAAAATGATTTTGGAGTTTCAGCAGAGTGGAATTTTTTCGCCACTTCGCACGGCAAAGGGGCTTGTGATAAGGTTGGTGGGACGGTAAAGAGGCAAGCTAAAATAGCAATTTTACAACTTGTAGATTGGAAATATATTACATCACCAAAAAGTTTGTTTGAATGGGCAGCACAATTTTTCCACAAAATTAAATTTGGCTTTTGCACAGAAGAGGAACATGCGATTAACGAAAATAATTTAGCGCCTCGAAGTGCATGTGCAAAAACTGTTAGTTGTACACGACAGTACCATTCGTTTCAGCCAACTGAAAAAGATCAGCTATAATATGCAAAATATTTTCTGAGGATTCAAAAATAAAGACTAATAAGGTCACAAAAAATCCACGACAATAGAGTACAAAAAAATTAAGCTTTTTAACTTTATTATTAACGTTATTAGTTATTAGTATTAATGATAAGTGTACTTTAACATTATTGCGTATTTAATTAATTACATATTGTTTTTTTATATAAATAAATGAAAAAAGTGATTTTTATTATGTTCAACTAAATCATTTGACTTGATTGAACTTCATAATTATTTCATATCTTATTATAGGAGGGACTACGGAAGGCGCAGTTGCGAATGAACCAGTGCCGCTTGATATTGTTTCCGGAGCGTTATAAACAAATTAACGCCATTCTGTTAAATATAAACCTAACCAAATTTTTATTTTTGTATAATAAACCTAAATTCATACTGAATCAATGCGTTTTTAAAAAAATTTGTTAGCAGGCCCAGAACATGTTTTTTTTTAATTGTTTATAAGAAATCATTAATTTTGCATTAAAAAATAAATGCACGTGATCGAAATTATTTTTATCTTAAAGTTTATACTTTTGTACACAAGTCATACAAATTTTATTAATTTTCAATAATATAAAAAAAAGATATGAATTATCAAATAAAATGATGCAAAAATTTTCATTTGTTTATAACTTTTGACATTATTTAAATTAAAAAAAACTATTTATATGCAAACTATCTCTCATTTAGTAGTATAGGAATATAACATTAATTTTAAATTTCATTACATGTTTGCAAATCAGGGGGCCACTTCAGAAATTTTTACCCATTTGTTTGGGTTCATCATACTCATTGCCTGAATAGGATTCGTCTGTATATGATTTCTGACTTTCTGCGTCGGTCCCATAATGACGATAACGATCATGATAACTATCGCTTGACGAACTTCGATCTCTATATTTTTTTCTTGACAACCTTTTAGAATGACGATCTTCATAACCTCCTAAAATTAAATATTTTTTTTAGCTGACAACTTTGTAATTAAATTCAATTTCTAAAGAGACTAATAGTTCTTAAAATAATAATCATTTATGTGGAAACAGTTGCAGACTGTTTATACACAGAACTATTTTGTTATATTATACTGATCGAATGTGGGTTTGAGCAATATATTCTCCGTAAATGAGAAAATACATAAATTAAGGAAAAAATAGACAAACATCTTGCAAGATGCTGTCTAATGTCTCTTATTTTTAGAAATTTATATTCCTGAAACTGTCTCTTTGTACACAAACGGTTGCAGACCGCTGTAACAGACAGGCTTCTCGACCTTTTCAACGCTCAGTTGCATTTTTAGATAAAATTAATAAAATTTACTTTACCTTTACACTATATTGAATTTTATTTTTATATTCCCAAGTAAAACAAAACACTTAACAATTTTAAATAAAAAATCCGATAATGAATTAGACCACGTGGTCAACATAATCTCAATATTCAACTTACTTCTTTTTCCCGATTTTCGTAACCTATTGTCCATTTTTTCTTGAAAACGAAGCATTTTTCTCCTCATCCACTCGTCATCACTTTCTTCTGTCGAACTAGATCTACTTCTTTTATGTTTTCCCATTTTATTTAAAACGAACTTTGCAAATTTGTGTGGTAACGCCGTGACACACCAAAAAAGAATGAACAGGATTTAGAGAAACGGCAAGTCGATAACGTAGGATGCCAGTTAGTAGTTTATCTTTTCTGTTCTCTTTAACCCTAGAAGGACTAACTTACTTTTCTCACCCTCTAAGGACTAACTGGGGTCCTTTGTTCCCCCAGATTTCAAACGTGTATATAAGATTTACATTTTACCAAAAACAGCTTTTATATAGTGAATTTTTCTCGGTTTTTAATAAGGAAGAAGACAATGTAATTTATTTTTTAATACAATAAAAACAAATCTAAAAATATTGTAAAAACAAAAAAGAGAACCAAATTTTCTCAAAATTGGCATTTTTTACAAAAAAAATTGTAGTTTTTCAACAAATTGACCAATTTAGAAAAATCCTATGGATTTTAGAAGCTGAATACACATATTTAAAGAAATTTTTATGGACCTTTGAATTATTTGAAAAAAATATATTTATTTGAATAGATGAAATTTTAATAATTAATAAACAATTACGCACGTGGAAATTTACCAAAATCACCTATAAAAGAATTTTATTTTTACTCAAAATATTTTTGTTTTTTAAAAAAACTTTTTTTTACAAGTATAGTTATTACATTTTTGCTTTGTAGGTTTAATTAAACCGTTTTAATAAAAAAACAGAAATTTATTATCCTGACTTTTTTGAAACGTAAAGGACTAGACTTGCGCACACAATTCGCACTACCCTACTAAAATCAAATTTCAAGTTACTAAATTGAATTATTGTTAGGATCCCCAACCGAAATTGACACTGTATGGGTCAGGAGCCTGCTTCAAACTTCGCGTGGGGTACAAAACGACCTTCTAGGGTTAAAAAGTGTGGCGCTAGTGAGACACCGGAAGGGGTACTACAATATAATCTCCTCAGAAAAGGCGCGAAATACAATTATAATTAAAACTGTTACAAATTGATTATACTGAAGTTCTTAAGGATTCAATTTTTTAAAATAGGTCTACTTTTAAAAACAAAAAAATTTATAACTCAAAACCCAAAAGACCAAAAGAATAAAAAATATAATAAAACGCGTATTCTTTTATTTTCAATAATTTAACAAATTCTTTTTAAATTAATATTAAAAGATTTCTATAACCTTCTAGTAGGTAAAGTATTGATTATTCCATTTTAAATTAATTTTTTCTACAGTCCGAGTGCTTTATTGTGAGTGCACCACTAGCAGTCGGGAGTGCTTCTAAATCTTACAATTTTGAATTTTATTTGTCGGATTAAATTAATATACTGCAAACAGAGAACCTTAATTTACGGCTTGTCTGAAATTAAGCAAGCCCTGCTATATAAATGTTTATGTGAAAAATACTTTTTCAATTAAGCTGCATTTACAATAATTCCAAATTTACCTTTTCAGATTTATTAGTTTTTTACATTTTTATCTAAATTTAAAGATTTTAAGTTTTTTAGCCACAATTTAAAGTATGAAAAAAATCTCTTCAATTTACTGTAGATTAAATTAAATTATTTAAAAATTGTGCTTTTCTATTTATTGTGATATTTCATTTGAGAAATGTAATAAGAAATACAAATATCATATAATCAAATCATTTTTTTTAGTGTTAAATCAAGAGAAATTTAAAAAAGCTAACAAAGATGGTTTTCAAGATAATAACCATACTGGTCATATTAAATGTTGCGACTATTAACCCACAACAATCAGACTGGTTACCAAAGATAAAAGATTATCTTCAAATCGATTCCAGAAAGTACGTAGCGTCTCTAATTTTCGACGACAAAGTTGAAGATTCTAGAAGAAACACAGTTCTAAAAACTGCAAAAAGCTTTCCGATTCAGAGCATCAGTTATGATTGTCTTAAAAACAAATGTATGGAACGTTTCCCCTTTCTGAAAGATCCTGAGGGTACGAATTTATTCATAATAGTTCCACCATTGAGAGTATCAGATGCAATAAACGAGACAATGATTGCGATCGATGTTTTGAACTGGTTATCGAAAGGCAGAAGACGTCCAAAATGTCTAATCATTCTACCAACTGAGCAGAATGATCTTATTTACAAGAAGCTATTACGCAAATTGTGGCTTAAACAGGTCCTAGATGCTACGATTCTCGAAGTAGATAATCAAAATTACAAAATTCATAAAATGATTCTCGGGAAAAATAAACTGGTTAAAAAATCAACTCGAAAGACCAATCAAAAGGCGACATTGCATCAGTATAACCCGTTTTCGAAGGTTATTACCAAATCGGCGCTAATATCTCAATCTTCATTGTTTCCAAAGAAGCTTCAAAATTTATATAAGCATCAAATGAAAGTCGCTGGCTCAAATCTATTTCCTAACATTGATATCAAGCTTAATGATTCTGGCCATGTTATCGAAATGACGGGTATGGATGCGAACATTCTGAACTTCATGGCAGAGGAAATGAATTTTTCATTTAAGATGATTACAGAAGGATTTAAACAATTGGGAAACTTCAGTTGTAACGTAAGTGAGACAACTGAGCTAATACGCATGCTGTCTCGAAGAAAACTAAACTTTATTGTTAACAGTATGCTAGGAAAAGAATCTTGTTATCTTGAATGGGCGGAAATCAGCAGACCAATTGAACAGACTGGTCTGCGCGCAGTTGTGCCAATTCTCACGGAAGAATCATCTGCATCGATTATAACAGGAAGATTATTTCACATGATACTGGTAAACAGCGCACTGATTGTCTTCTTGTTAATCTTTTCAAAAATGCTTAAACTTGATAAAGATTTATGGCAACCTGTTAATCTAGTCCAAATGCTGTGTCAATTTGTGGTACCAAAAGAACCTCGAAAAATCTTAGACAGAATTGTGTTTGGATCAATGTTACTGACTTCAATGATTTTGTCCATGTATATCTACGAGGCTTGTACTGATCTGAGCATTAATCATGAGACGGAATTAATGATCGAAACAATGTCAGATCTCGATAACTCAGGCATGAAGATAAAACTATCGTCAAGTTTGAAAAATACATTGTTTACTGGCACTAATGGATCGCTCTTTAATGTATTAACGAAATCAGAAGAAATTAGTCCTAGTATTATTGTACATGAATGTTTTGAAGGATTGGCAAATTATAAAAATGTTTGTTGTATCACTAACACCTTAGCGACAGAATTAGCTGTTGATAACTACCGGAATGAATTTGGGAACCCGATTATGAAAGTCTTAGAAGAAACTGTCAGTAATACTTGGTACTTTATCTATTTTGAACCTGGATCACCGTATGTTTCACGATTCGATGATGTTATCCTAAGAATGCAAGAGTCAGGTGTTTTTGTCAAAATGAAGGTCACGTGGTTTCCTACTATCATCAGCAATCCTGATGACGTTAGCAAAAAAGAAACTGAGAAGATTTCTAAAATGTTGCGGTTATTTTTCTATGCTTATCTCATTGGAAACTTCTTGTCAATATTAGTATTTTTCATCGAAACGTTCATCTGGAGACATTTGTTCAGGTAAAATACATAAAATAACTTGAAACTCACTTTATGGAGGGACTGACAATGAGTTTGAATCGGTGCAATTACACTGCAAAAACTGCTGCCTTCTAAGTGTCTTATTTTAAGACACAAGACATTAAGAAAGCGTCTCACGGTTATTTCAAGCTATATCATTGGTTAATAATTTTGGAAGATGCTTTCTCATTGGTTTAAAATTAAGACACTTTAAAACGTCTTAAAAGTGAGGACAAAAATGTCTTAAAATAAGACACTTGTTTTTACAGTGTACAAGCCGATTTTGGAGTTTTTACACTGTTAAAAATATAAGGAGGTAATCGCGTTTTTAATTCTACGACTAATATATTTATGGGTCATTCTCTCAAAAAGGACAAAAATCAGCTGTTCACGATGTTTGTATCAAAAAATAATTAAATGAATTGATTTTAATAAAAACTCTGTCAAACATCCGATAAGATTCATTACTCTTTAATTGAATCACATGAAAAACAAAAGAAAAAAACCAAATTAACTGAAATATCTTCTAAAATCTTTTTACTGTTAAACTATTAAATTGAAGTTTTTAGAAATGTTATTTCTTGATAAATTCCATAAAATGATTAAAAATTAGTTTAAGAATTGTTACACGCTATTAATTTTTTTATACTACAGTTTTCAGAGACTTTAAAGAAGGTGTCCATCTTGAGGACACTTTTTTTTCGATTAAAAATTTAAACAATTAGTAAAAATGTTTAAAAAAGTGTTTATGTTCAAAATAAAATTTTATCCCTGTTGCCATAAGTTACCTTATAAATTGTACTTTCATCCGGTATAAAACATTTTAACGTTTTATTTGGTTTGGATTCTAAGGCAATAAATCGAAAGGGTGTCCAACTTGGGGTCCTCTCCCCTACAAATTTCTAGTTTATAAAATAATTATTTCTGTTTTATAATTTTTTTATGCCTAGTCTATTGAGAGCGACAAAACTGTCGTTGTTACTTGTCCCGCGCTCATTGGTGGTCATGTTTGCGGCTGAACGATATAAGCTGGAGCAAAAATCAAATTTTTTCTGAATCTATAATAAATTTAGCTTAGAAATAGAAATTTAAAAAGAAATTTTTTTACTATATCAGCTAAAAAAAACTAATTATACAATCAAAGAAAGGCTACATACTTCCCAGCAGTATTAAATAAAGAACAAAAAAGGCCCAAGTTAAAGTAACTCCATTAAAAATTGTGGGAGTTATCTTGACCACCAACTTGAAAAATGTTGTTTCGAGAAAGACGTGTTTAAAGTTGTATAACTTAAAAAGTTGTAAATAATATGAGTTACAAAACCAATGTTTATAATTGAAAATATTTTCTATACCCCTAAAAGTATCGATTAAGGAAAAAAAAAAGGAAAATCGACTTTTTATGAGATCAAAGGTGTTACTCTCCCTCAAGTAAATTTGACACTTTTCTTTTGCTTTTCTTGAGATTTAATTAAAAATCGTTGAATTTTATAGTATGGCTGACAAAGTTTTTAATAAATTAAATTAATTGCTTTCTCATAGAATATGACTTGGTGTACCCCCTAAATTATCGATTAAGATTTTTTGATACATTTCGACCTCAGGATGTCGAAATGATGTTTTTAAAGAATTTCAACATTTTTCCGAATTAAAATGGGTCCACTTTTTAAATGTTTTAAATTGAAAAGTTGTAAAGTTTCCAAATAATAATGTTTTTAATTTCTAGTGATTGATATGATGATTGATAAAACAATTTTATTTTATCAAAAATTAGAAAAAAATCTTCTAAATTTTTTTTTTGTCAGTTCAAAAGTATATTCTAAGACAAACCATTTGGTAATTCAAAAACGAAAATGGAACAATTGGAACATAGCTTTTAAAGTGTGTGAGTGTTAACATTACGTTTTGACTCTATACCTCGGAAACCTTAATACAGTCAAACTTCTACTTAACGGACTTCTGCTTAACGAAAACTCATTAAGGAAGCGTAGAAGGGAGTATATTGGTGAGAGTTATGACTGTGTGCGTACCATCAAATTCAGGGCCGAAAAGTTTAAGTGTCACTTAGTTTTGAGCAGAAGTTATTATATCGCCAAAAATGATGAGAAAATTTTTAACATTTAAAGAAAAAAGTGAAGTGTTAAAAGATATTAGTGCGGGTGTTGCGAGGAATTTTATTTTGGAGAAATATAACATTAAAACAACAAGATATGTATTTTAATCGTACTGAGAAAACGATTTCTTTTATTCAAATTAGAAATTGAGTTTAAAGCTTTACCTAAAATTACAGTATTTTTAATTTCTTTTAAAAAAATAATTTTAAAAAGAAGAAAAATAAAAAGGCGTTTACAAATAAGGAAATGTTTTAAGAAATGAAAAAATTCACCGAAATTTTTCTTTAAAATGTTAAAAATGTTTAAGAACAATTCACTATGTGACGTCAGAGTGCAAACAAGTACAGTCCAAATTGCATGTCTCCCACATTTCTACTTTTCTTGCACGCACTGTTTGACCAACAGAACAGAGTCGATGTCTTTAGCGTGAGTAGTACAGCTTCAAAATCTAACCTGACCGTATCACTAGCGCGGCGTGTTGACAAGTAAAAAAGTGTGAGACATTCAATTTGGATTGTATTTGTGTACACTCTGACGTGACATAGTGAATCATTCTTAATTCTGCAACTTTCTGGTTATCTATACAGAGAACCGAATCACGCCTTTTATGACTTTGTTATGAAAAGTATCGTTCGTAACTGCGTGAACAAAGCAGTCGTTTTGAAACTCGCGCAATTTTTGCAACTCGTTTCACTCGTTGCAAAAACATTCCTCTCGTTCCAGAAACTTCTGCTTGTCACGCATGTTACGAAATATACTATTCGTTAAGTAGAAGTTTGACTGTAGTTAGAACAATATTTTTTTTTTGAAAATGTAGGTTGCATCATTTGGCATACTTAAGATTTCTCTGCGACCTATTAATCAAAACTTAATAATGTTTATAGAATCAACAGTATTTTTAAATTTAGTTTTTAGGGTTTTTTGTTATTTTTTCAGAGAATTTATCTGATTTCTTAGTGTTTATGATATAATACACAAATTAAGTAATCTATAAAATAGGATGTAAAGTGTTGAATAAATGAACACAGATAATTACTCACTCAAAATAAATACTTGAGATAAAACTTGTCAGCGGTCTTTTACTATTTTGTAATAAAAGCATTATGAACGGGTCATTTGTTCTTTTTGGAGAATGACCCTTATAATCATATGTGTACCTCTGCATAGAAAAGGCCCACTTGGCACTTTTGTATTTATCTGTATGACCATATTTTTAATTATATTTTAAACATTTTGAAAGGTCTTAAGCCCTTTTAGATCAAAGATCAATCTTTAAACATTATCTTTTATTAGAATAGGAAATAGATTTTTAATAAATACAAAATCACTTAAAAATGTAAAAGAATTTTTTAAAACTTAATTACAGTAGTAAAGCACGAAAAATATACACAATTTGAGTTACAATTTTTTTGATTTTTGAACTGGAAATTCTTGGAAGCCTCAATTCGAAACTTTTTGAATCATTGACTCAGAACTCTTGGAATAACTTTTAAAACATTTCGAATTGCTAACTTGATACTTTTTAAATCACTGACTTGAAACTTGTTGAATCTTTATCATAAAACATTTCAAATCCCTATTATTATATTGAACAAGTCTGTATTTTTATGTAATCTATTGTTCAAAAATTCAAACATTATGCAGAAAATCTTCTGGTATACACCTGAGTCCCTTTTGACACAATATCTCCTGAATTTCATTTAAAGTTCGTTTCTTCGTTTCAGGAATTAAGGCCAAGCAGAAGAAAAAAGCTTAAAAACATGACACGGCAAAGATTGAATACATGATTGATTCTCCGCATGAGCATTATAATGGAAGATTACTCTTAACATCCGAATAATTAAAACTCGATCTTTTTAAATTTGTCCGCCATATTGGATTCGACATTTTGAATTTTTGAAAATTGATTTCCAATTCTTTTTCAACAACCTCAAAAACCCCTCAACAACAATTTTTAAATGAAGCTGACGTAATTGGAAAAAGTTATCAGCCACATTGGATGTTGAATTTTTGAAAACCTACTTTAAATGCGCTATCAGAATCCCCAAAAACCCCCAAATAGCAGGTTTTAAATAAATCTGACGATTATTTAAAAATTCATTTTTTACCATATTGGATCCGACAATTTGGATTTTTTAAAACAAATTTCAAATTCGGTATCAGGTATCCCGAAAACTCCTGAATTGCGAGTTCTACATGAATCTGACGATTTCTAAAATTTTCATCCACTATTTTGAATTTTGGTAAACCGACTTTAAATTCTTCTTTATCCACCCCAAAAACTCCTAAATAACAAGTTTCAAATGAATCTGTCGATTTAAAAAAAAAATCGTTTGCATTTAAAATTTTTGAAATTTTATTTGAATTCGGTCTTAGCTACCCAAAAACTCCCGAATCTTCTATGACTAATTTAATTCTAGACTTAACGAGATTAAAAAGTATTAAATATTTCAGAGATTTTAGTTTTTGGTGCACAAATCAAACAATCATCAATGTAGCGAAAATAAAAAATAAATGAAATAAAATCATATCTTGTGTTTTTAATTACGATAAAGTTGTAATAAATGCATGACTCAGCTTGAACGTTACGTATTTTGGTTTTCATCAATGAAAATAATATTAGAACCTTGGAAACTCCTTTAGAAAAATGCGAATATGTTGAAAAATAAGATCGCCAAAGTTGTTCCTCACTGCAAAAACTGCTGTATTCTAAGTGTCTTATTTTAAGACATTTTGGTGTCTAAGAAGCAATTGATGTCTTAAAATGAGACATTTTTTGCCTCTTAGGTACAAAAAAAACATCAAAATGTATTAATGAAGTCATGTTAAATATTTGGTTAGCAGAAATGAAGCACAGCAATTATATTAAAGTTAAACTGTCGAGTTTATTTTATACCAAACGAGAAACACTTTACACCTCGAGACGAACGGAACAAGAAATAAGCAGGCGAAGCGCCACTGCTCATGCGCATCGGGAGAGGTACAAAGTTAACCACAGGAGTCAAGCGAGATATCCAACTTAGAGCGCTATATTTAAATATTTCAACAATTAAATAAATACAAAAATTTTAAATAATGAATTATGCAAAATTGATAGATTGAACGAACTTACCTAAGTGAAGTTCAATCAAAATTGTGTGAGCTGCCTCGTCCGAATAGATCAAATAATTATGTAGTAACGCCACACAGTGGTCTGAAAATGGAATTTACTGTTCAAAATCGACTACAGGTCACAAATCTTAACCGATTTCAAAAGTTTTTTTTTAAATGATCAGCGATAAATTCTTTAAAAAATGGTATTTCCCCATTTTTAAATTAATTATTTGTAACATTTATAAATAAACAAATAGGAGAAAAAATTATAATTTTTGTAAAAATAGTTGTGTGTAAAAAATAAAAATAATAATAGCACAGACACATATCAACCATCAAAATCATATTTAGCAATCGCTTAAGGTATAAACAATTGTATATATGGATAAAATTATTGTTATAAACAATGTACTGAATTATATAACTTTCGAGTGAAATCGTCAACGTTTTTATTAATTAAGTTTCTTTGACAGTTGACAGCTGTCAAAAAACTGCGATCATTTTTAAAATGTAAATATTAATTTTTATAGTTAGATAAATTTTGATTTGAAATTATAGTCATAATTAAGAAAATTGTAACATTTATAAATGTTATAAATAATTAATTTAAAAATCGAGAAATACCATTTTTTAAGAATTTATAGCTGCTCATTTTAATAATAGTATATTAAGCAACAATATACTATCGACCCTCGACTGTCACTCGTACACAAACATCAGCGTAAACAAATTGTATGACTTTAAACCCATGTTACTTACGATATTTTATATTCCAATGACACAAACGTAACTATTTTAGATAACCTGATGACAGGAACTAAAAGTCATCCATTTGTTTGATTATATAAAAATGGCATCAATTTTTACCCAAGGGCAAAAAAACACACGCGCCATGCATCCTTTTTGCCCAAGGGTAAAAATAGACAACATTTTTATATAATCGAACAAATGAGTGCCTTTTAGTCGCTGTCTTCAGGTATCTAAAAGCGCCATTTTTGTGCCTGTGGGATAAAAAAAACTTTTGAAATCGGTTAAGATTTGTGACCTGTAGTCGATTTTGAACAGTAAATTCTAGTTTCAGACCACTATGCGCCGTACTGATCGCTCCATCACAGTATTTCAAATTCAAATGTTTTTCGCGCCTCAACATCGAGGTGGCGCTTGCCTCCTCGCTTGCCCGTATGGAAGTTTTTGGTTATTGAGAAAAAGATTGATAGGATTTTCCTGTTATTAAGGGTACTCCCAGAACCCGCACTCGTAATAAAACTCATACTTTAGGAACAACACTTATAAATTTATTATAATTAACTTCGTATTCAATATCACAGCATTTTTAACAAAGTACAAATATCTTAAGTCGCAAGTGCGACTAGTCACAAGTAAGCCGGAAGAGAATCTGGCGCTCTTTTCATTCGCACCTTACCGCGTCCCCCCCCCCCCCCAGGGAGGAAGGGAAGGGGAACTTAAGGCGAGTTTTGATATAACGTTCATTACGCGAATAAATAAGGCTGGTTTCCACACACTCCCCCCCTACTGACGACGAGAAGAACAAACGATCCTTGAGGAGGAACGATTAATTCTAGTTATCGATATGTTATTTCTTCGCGCGTGAATGGCGCAATATTGCAGGATTGTGTTTGGAACGTTTCGTCAACAATTCCAAGTTATTCAAAATATTTTTTCCGCCTCTAGACTCTACTTCCTTCCGGGATACGTTATCAGTGGAATCTTTTACATTTGACAACATTTTCCAATCTCTTGATCTGTTAAGAATCGCGGGCACGAATTTAGCACGCTTATCAGAATGTTTATTATTATTATTAGGAGCTTTCTCAGATGTATTTACATCGATCTGAAACACTGTATCAGATACGCGATTCAGAATTAGATGTGGTCCAGAGTACGGACACTGAAAGGATCTCTTGTTAGGCGGAGCACGCAGAAACACGTGTGTGCAATCTGCTAGTTCCTTGTGTACAAAAATTTTTCCCGCGGTTTTATGCTTGACCGGAGCGGCTCTCATCTCGTGCATGTGACGGCGAAAATCAACTAGGAATTTTTTAGGGTCAATCGATTCGTTCTCAGGCATTACCATTTTACCAGGGATTCGAAGGGTTGTTCCAAGCATGTATTCGGCCGGAGTTGAACCGTTGTCCATGATATTTATTCTGAGACCCATTAAAACTGTTGATAAAATGTACTGCCATTCTTTACCCGCGTGGCACATTATCGCTGCCTTAATCGTTCGATGCAAACGTTCAATCATTCCGTTTGATGCGGTGTGATAACTCGTCGTTTGCGACCGCTCACATCCGATCACGCGACGTAACTTTGTAAAAAGACGTGCCTCGAACTGCGTGCCTTGATCTATAGTCAAGGTTTCCAGGCGACCGAACCGAGTAATCCATCCGTCGACGAATGCGCGACAAACCGTTTGAGCCGAAATGTCCTTTAATGGGACCGCTTCAGGCCACCGAGAAAACCGGTCGATCATTGTGAGGCAGTACCTAAAACCGTCGATAATGGGCAATGGACCAACGATGTCCATATGCACGAGTTTGAATCTGGCTCTTGGAATCGTGAAATGATCAGGTTTGAGGTGCACATGTTTTCCTATTTTGGACCGTTGACAATGTAGGCAGCCTCTAGCCCATACTTTGATGTCGCGATTTATTTCTGTCCAGACGAAACGTTTTTTAATTAGTAAGCTCGTTGCTCTAGCGCTAGGGTGCGCAGGACCGTAGTACGTTTAAAAAACACGAAAACGCAATGATTTAGGTACAAATGGTCGTACAACGTCACTGGACGTGTCACAAATAATTTCCACGCGTTCTTAGCCAATGATTCTTTTTTGAAGCTTTAGAGAGGATTTCTCCGTGTCTAGTAAAGTTCCTAATTCCGTATCTTCGGCTTGAGCTTTCGCAAGCTCGTCGAGAGTAAAATCGGAAAATAAAGAAATAGCATCTAGTCAAGATAACGCGTCTGCGACTACGTTTTGATCGCCCGGAACATGCTGAATCTGATTTGTAAATTGCGATATGTAAGCTATCTGTCTTTGTTGGCGAGAAGAAGCCTTGTCCGAAAATTGGGACAGAGCATAAATGAGAGGCTTGTGATCGGTCAACACAGCAAATTCACGGCCTTCCAGAAAATGTCGGAAGTATTTAGTAGACTCAAAGATCTCAGTCAATTGACGATCATATGTGCTGTATCGCCGTTGAGCAGGAGTTAACTTGCGCGAAAAAAACGCTAATGGCCTCCATATTTCATCGAATTTTGCTCAAGCACGGCGCCGACTCCTGTGTCTGATGCATCCGTCACAAGACGTGTTTCCGCGTTTCTGCACGGATATGCACGCGTTGCAACGTTAATTAGATCCTCTTTGATCTGCGCAAATGACCTTTCTTTTGTCTTTTTTGCGGGCGTCCCGAAAGTGTTCGTGCAATGGAGCTTGTGCGTGTGCAGCGTGAGAAAGGCGGCGTCGGTAAAAATTCACCATACCGAGCCATCTCCGAAGCTCGTCGCGCGTCGTCGGTTTGGACCAGTCTACGATAGCTTTGACTTTTTCCGGAGTAGGTTTGCACCCGTGTTTGTCAATCGCATGACCGAGAAATTGAATTTCTGACTGCCCAAATTCACACTTGGAAATACTGACGCGTAGCCCGAATTTTTGCAAACAGTCCAAAACGATCCTAAGGTGTCTCTCGTGTTCCTCTAATGAATTAGACGCAATCAATATGTCGTCAATATATGCAAACACAAAATCGAGATCACCCAAGGCGTTAAAAATAAAGCGTTGGAACGTTTGCCCTGCGTTTCGCAGGTCGAAAGTCATCACATTGAATTCGAACAAGCCGAAGGGGGTAATAACCGCTGTTGTCGGAATGTCTTCGGCCGACACCTTCTATAATCGCCGCGTATCCGCCAGGTTCCGTCTTTTTTCTTGCGCATCAAGAGTGGCGCTGCCCATGGACTGCTAGAGGGCCGGCAGAGACCAGACTCGACCATGTCTTTAAATTGTGCTTTAGCGATTTTGAGCTTCTCCGGCGGCAACCGGCGCGCGCGTTGAGCCATCGGAAAACCACGAGTGTGAATAAAATGGACCGTATTGCATGTAGGTTTAATTGCCAATCCGTGCATCTTAGTCACTTCCGGAAACTCGTTGATTATATTTGCGAACTTCATCGACCGATCAATGGTGCTCGCGTTACAAAACTTTGCTGTTTTAACTACTCCGCTGATTTTTAATTTTGTTGACGCGTCAATTAATTTACTATTTCGTAAGTCGACTAATAAACCGAAATGCGACAGGAAGCCGGCTCCTATTATTGGAACGGCACGTCAGCGATGCAGAGATTCCATACGAATGCGCGGCGCAGTCCGAGGTTAATTTCAAGTTGCTTTTTACCGTACGTGGGAATACATGGATTATTCGCACAAATAATGAAAAATCTGACGGGGGTTGACTTCTGTTCCCTGTATGCAGTATAACAGAAATGTCAGACCCTGTGTCGATTAAAAATAGCAGCTGCAAAGCTTTATCCCGTACGTGTAGACGTCTGGATCCGCCGCTGTTGCCGATTGCGTCGATTCGGTTCGGTGTTTTTAGGTACCCGAATTTTGTTTCTCGGATCACTTACACGGCGTTGTGCAACGAGTCGATTTATTGCCGAATCTTCTGTGATTCCATCAGATATCATATTGCGTTTCGTCTCTAATGCGACTTTGTGATCGGTTCCGGTAGGGCTACTGATATGGTCGACCTCGACCGCGACTGCTTAAACGGCTTCGTCCTCGACCTCGAACTTGACCTTGAGTAACTCGTTCAATGTTCTCTTTAATATGCGACAATTCTGACATGATTGCGTCAACTCTCGGATCGTGCACCACGGTTGGTGTCTGAATAGCTGCTACGTTATTAGTCGTACACTCGGGAGTCTCGTGAGAACGCATTTCGTCCGTAACCTTGTTTGCGATTTTTGCTAATTCGGTCAAATCTTTAAGGGTGCTCAAAACAAGGATTTGCCTATGAAGTGAGGGAAGCTGTTCCATAAATAAGGATTTTAATAATTCGTCATTACATTGTCCGTTCGCGATGTTACGCATTTGACTGAATATAAACGACGGTTTACAGTTAATTACTTCTCCTTTAATTAGTTGACGTAGTCGCGTCTCATCGGAAGTTCCAAAATTGTCTAGCATAACGGCTTTAATTTGCGTGTATTAATCAACCGGAGGAGTTTAATTTAAAACCAACATTTCACAAGTCAAATATTCAGAATCAACGCCGACTATTATTGCATCCCCCTTGTCGCCCTCTGTAGTGATACCGTTTCGAGCGAATATTCTTTCGATTTGACTAAACCACAATTCCGAATCATTGTTGTTAAATGAAGGTAGGCGGGTTATGGTTTGTTCGGTAAGATTATTTGCATTAGAAGCCACGTCGACTGTCAAATTCACTAAAGTTCTATCAAGGTGACTCCACAATAGGGATTTGTGAACGTCGACGTTGATGGCAAAGCGTCGATGTCGACGCGTTGATTGATGGTTCTCAACTTTTCGGAAAAATTTTGTCGTTCGGCCTATGTTCCATGTTTTACCGTTCCGACAGTTAAGTTAACTGATCTTTGACAACGTGATTTTCGAGTTTATTTTCTTGTGTTTTTTCTGCGTTCTCCAAGAAATGAGTTGTTTGTGTGCGGTGTACAAATTTTCCCCCAAAAATCAAATTGATTTCAAATTGTCAAATAATCAATTTAAAGATTTTCAAAATTGACGAATATTAACACTGTCGAAACTTTAAATATTGATATTTGACCATTTGGAGATTTAAAAAAATGTATATATTTGACAATTTGGTTTTTGGACAAAATATAAAATAAAATTGTTTAAATTCTCCCATTTTTTCAAAATTTTTTAAGATTTTTAATTATTTTCTTCCATTTTAAATTTAGACTTCAATTTTTTGTATTATTTTCTTTAATTCTCAACTATATTCTTCAATTTTCGATTAATTGCATTTTTCGTCACATTCAATCAATTTATTCAATAAAAAATTGTTTTTTCTGAACTTCAAGTATGTTCTTCAATTATTTCATTTAATTTTGAATTATTATCATCTACTGCCAATTTATTCTACAATATTTAACTGTCTTAATCATTTTTAATTAATTTTATGAAAAAGAAATATTTTTTGGAAATTTTAGTCTATACTCTTCCATTTTCAGTTATTATCGTCATTTTAAATTAAATTTTTCATTACAAATTATTTTCCACGATTATTAATTATATTTCTAAATTTTTAATTGTTTTCTTTTCAAATTTTTCCTACAATTCTTTAATTAATTTCTTTATTTTATAATTAATATCAGCATTTTTCAATAATTGCCTTCATTTTTTAATTACTGTCGTCATTCTCAATTAATTTCTTAAATTAAAATTATTCTCTGCGAATTTTAATTTTGTTCTTCAACTATTATTATTCGGCTGTCTTTCAAATTGCAATTAAATATTTGAATTTCTTCAATTAAATTTTTCGGTGCTCAATTTTTTTAATTATTTTTAATTAGTGCTGTTATTTATTTTCTATTGTTTGACTCATTTTCCAAATAATCTATTCACTTTTTAATAATAATACATTTAATTCAATTTTTAATAATAACAACACACTTTAAATTTTTTTTTTAATATTTTCAATAAATGGCATCTGAGTTGAATTTTCTTAGTTTCTAACATTACAATTTTTTTCACAATTTTACTGAATAATTTTTTCCTTTTTTCTTTGTGTTGTTAATATTATTATTTACTTTTGTAAATTACATTTTTTGATTTCCAATGATTTCTTTCAATTTAAAATTTATTCTTCAATTTTTTCAAATATATTCTATAAATTTCTATTATTATTTCATTCAATTTTAAATATAATATTATTTAGTTTTTTAATATTATTTTTTTCAATGTCAATTGCACTCTTCTATTTATTAATTTTTTTTCCTGAGATTTTAATTATACATATCTATTATTAGGAATCAAAAGTATAATCTCGAGTATAATTTTATTTAAATAGCATTTAATTTCAATTATTATAAATTACAACAATGCTAATAACATATTAAATGTATATTTACGTTTAATTTTCAAATTTTACCTCGCAAATAGTAACGTCGACGCGTCGATGACGAGAACAAACGTTCGCTCCGACGTCATCGACGCGTCGACGTTACTATTTGCGCGGAACAATTTGAAAACTAAAAAAAAATATCTAACAAAAGGAAGAAAAAGGTTAATTTTATTTTGAAAATTATGCAAATATTTTTATTTCAAATACTATAAAAATACTAATATCATATAATTTCCTTTCTTATGATAGATATGTGTAGTTAAAATCTCAGGGAAAAAAATTAATAAATCGAAGAGTGCAATTGACATTGAAAAAAATAATATTAAAAAATTAAATAATATTATATTTAAAATTGAAGGAAATAATAATAGAAATTTATAGAATATATTTGAAAAAATTGAAGAACAAATTTTAAATTGAAAGAAATCATTGGAAATCAAAAAATGTAATTTACAAAAGTAAATAATAATATTAACAACACAAAGAAAAAAGGAAAAAATTATTCAGTAAAATTGTGAAAAAAATTGTAATGTTAGAAACTAAGAAAATTCAACTCAGATGCCATTTATTGAAAATATTAAAAAAAATATTTAAAGTGTGTTGTTATTATTAAAAATTGAATTAAATGTATTATTATTAAAAAGTGAATAGATTATTTGGAAAATGAGTCAAACAATAGAAAATAAATAACAGCACTAATTAAAAATAATTAAAAAAATTGAGCACCGAAAAATTTAATTGAAGAAATTCAAATATTTAATTGCAATTTGAAAGACAGCCGAATAATAATAGTTAAAGAACAAAATTAAAATTCGCAGAGAATAATTTTAATTTAAGAAATTAATTGAGAATGACGAGAGTAATTAAAAAATGAAGGCAATTATTGAAAAATGCTGATATTAATTATAAAATAAAGAAATTAATTAAAGAATTGTAGGAAAAATTTGAAAAGAAAATAATTAAAAATTTAGAAATATAATTAATAATCGTGGAAAATAATTTGTAATGAAAAATTTAATTTAAAATGACGATAATAACTGAAAATGGAAGAATATCTATAGTTAAAAATTAAAAAAAAAGTTTACTTAAAAATTGAAATAATAGTTGAACATTTTAGATAATAATTAGAATAAAGACAAAATTAATTGAGAATTTGAGAATATAATTGAAGATTAAAGACATAAATTAGAAATTGGAGAATAAATTTTAAATAGAAGAAAATGATTAAAGAATAAATCTTATAAATTCGCAAAAAATATAATTCTTACTGATAAGACATTAATTAGAAACGGTAAAATTGGTTGACAAATGAAAAACAAATTTGCAATAGAAGAAAAGATTTGAAACAAATTTTAATTAAATAAATTGAATGAGTGTGACGAAAAATAAAATTAGTTATTGAAGAATATAGTTGAAAATCAAAGAAAGTAATAAGAAATTTGAAGTAGGTACCAATTTAAAATGAAAGAAAATAATTCAAAATCGTAGAAAATGGACGAATTATAACCATTTTAATATTATCGACAATTTTGAGGATCTCTAAATTGGTTATTCGACAATTTAGAGATTTTGAAATCATTTTGGATTTTTGGGGATAATCCGCATGCGAACAACACATTTCCTGAGAAAGTAGAAAAAAACACGAAATACATAAAACAATCTCAAAAGCAGGAAGTTTCCTTGCTCGAAAGTCACGTTGTCAGCTTTGCGATTGCGATCAGTTAAATTAACTGTGGAAACGGTGGAACATAGAACATATGGCAAAAAACAAAGTTTTTCCGAAAGGTTGAGTACCGTCAATCACCGCGTCGACATCGACGCTTTGCCATCAACGTCGACGTTCACAAATCCCTATTGTGGAGTCACCTTCAGTCCCAATATCAGGTGCTACAGTCACGACAGAAATCTGTTCGATTTCGGAAGATACTGAATCTACGGTAGCTTTTTCGCATGTGTCTTTATTTTCTTCCTCAATATTATTTTCAAAATTAATGAGTTCCGCCGGAGGACGAATCGTGTTTTCAGCGCGTGTGTCACTACGTAACTTTCGTTAGTCAGGACTATGACCTAATACCATTCTACTTCAACCGATATGCACAGGTGAGTATTTCGCGTCATTCATCGATAGTGTAAAAACCGGAAAACTTTTAAAATGGAAAAGGAGAAAAAACATATGAAATTATCCCTCAATGACCGAATTCCGACAACAAACACAAAATGTTGCGCATTAAAACTGTTTCCCGAATGTAAACACGAGTCACGAAATGAAAGCTCGGGAAGCAGAAAAAAGAAAATTGAAAATTTTTGTGTAATTCGTGGTAATATATCCTGTCATAAAATTCGAATAAAATAATTCATAAAATCATAGTGTCAATTCATTACTTAAACAGCACACCATTAAACATTTAATTATTTTTGACAGCAATGTCGACAGTAGACTCGAATGATGAATTTCGTGAGAAAAATCGAGAAAAAAGAAAAACTACAAAATTTCATTATTGTTTGTTACTGATATTAAATTTATTTTTTAAAACCAAGTTAAATTTTTTGAATTATTTAATTTGTTTATAATAATTCAGTTTGTTTATTGTTATCCGTTTGTATAATTATTACTTCTTCATTCGAGTCGTTCTTAAAATTGACAATTTAAAATAATAAAGGAAGGGTTTTTATTTATTTATTAACAATATGTTCTTTGTTGTGTTGATTCTCCAAACCTGCAACAAACAAGTAACAAAACACGAACATAACCATATTCCGAAAATATATTATTGTTAGCTGTCAACATTGCTGAGACTATCACATTTATCAACTGACGCATTTACCATCATATTCCACGGCGTCCTTGAACGGGTTGGAAGTTCCGACAAATTGTCAACCAAATCTGATCATTGGAACTTCTTCTTGACG
The DNA here is from genome assembly GCA_037103525.1 of Ganaspis brasiliensis. Lineage (NCBI taxonomy): Eukaryota > Metazoa > Arthropoda > Insecta > Hymenoptera > Figitidae > Ganaspis > Ganaspis brasiliensis. The sequence continues at coordinate 7,099,588 of JAZKLR010000114.1, read as the reverse complement.
ACATAAGATTTGATAATCAATTTGATTTAAAATCTTATCTGCTTAATTGCTCATGAAATTTGAATAAACGTAAAAATTTCGGGGTAAACTTAAATATTATGTTTCAAAAAGGTTTTTCCGCTATTTTTATAATTTTTTTTTTATTTTGCTTAAAAAAGTAGTTATAAAAAATCTATTTCTTTTGCTATGTATTTGAAAAATCCATTTATTTAAATCAAAAACATCATTAAAGATTAAATTTATAAACTCATAAACATTTTTTATAATCGCAGAACCTTTTATCGAAATATGTCTGGACGAAAATTCTACGACAGCTTTTTTTAAATGTACTAAATAAGCTGGATCGTCAATTAAATTAATTTTATACTTATTCCAATACAATAAAAACAGCTTATGCACAGATTCACCTGCCTGCTCAGACCAGAAACCCAAACCTCGTCCTTTTAAATTGTCCAAGCATTGTTTAGTGTGCTTCAGTAAAACATGAATTTTCAATGTTGTAGATATCTCTGGTACTGCTTTCAGCGCTCTATCCAATTTTTCAATACGTGTGTCCAAGTCTGAATCAGTGTATTTCGTCGAAAAGCAACATTCAACGACTTTATTCATTTCTTTAAAAACATTCACGAAAGGCAAGAGTCTGAGCTGTCCAACATTTAAATATATATCTGGATCTAATAATTTATCAGCTTCCTTCAAAAGTTTTCGGCAGGCGTTACCTTTAAATATAATTATCATTAAAGTTATTAATTATTTTTAGACAATTAATATGTTTTTAGAAGAAAAATAATGTTATTACCTTCAAATAATTCACCTTGATATTTCTTTGGAATCAGTTTCAATTTTAACGGCCACAAAATTGCTATTTCTCTACCAAGAAGCGGAACTAGGACATCCCAAAATACATGATTAACGAATCCTTGCAAAATGTGGAGTTCGGGCACGATGCATTTTTCAATAACAGTAATATGGTCTTCTTCTTTGAAAAGCGGGGGATGAACTGTACTATGGCATTCTTTTGCACCTTTTAAAATTTTCCCCAGTGAACAAAATTTATTATAATCATCATTTATATCACCATATGTTTTTAAGATGTTTTCAGTACTGTTTTCAACTTCTGTTTCAACTGGATTTCTCAAGCTTTCCAAGGTAACAAAACAGTATGGACATGGGCAAGTAGAAGTGGCTGTTTGCTGACCATTTACAATTAGAAGCACTTTGAAATCGGACACAAACTTGAATGATATTGCATTAATATCAATCAATTCAAAAAGTTTCTGAATATTCTCATAGGTTTCAGAAATATTTGGGGCAACACACAACAATATCAATCGTTTTACACTCGTTTCTTTTGCTTTTCGACCAACTGTTCCATCAGTAGCATATGATGATCTCCTTCTTTTTGCAGTCCCAAAACTATTCTCTTCATCAGATTCCGAATCGCAATTCTCTGGCAAAATTGACATACAGATTTTAAAAAAACCTTGGCCACCATCAGCCATAATTTTTATTTCATAGTTGCCAATAAGATTCTGTTGATCTATTATGGACTGCAATAAAGTTTCACTGTTTGCCCATACAACTGGTTGTTTTTGCATAATTTTTTTTTTATTTTTTACAACATCAAAATCAAATTTACCAGTTTTGTAACAATCTTCGAGTGTCTTCGATTTTGAAAATTGTCTAAACTTTCAGCCGAAAAAGTTACGGTATTCTGTTTTTCCTTTCCGAAAGTAATAGTTTTGTTTCTACCAGCAGTATTTAAACTTAATTCTAAGTCTTTTTTTGTAATGTTTTCTTCACTTTCGATTTTATTTTTTAAAATAGAATGAGCTATTTGCAGCTGTTGTTTTTGAGGTAGCTCTGTCATTATAACTTCTAATATATTTTTGGCTACTGCAAAATTTATATCTTTATTCCTATAATTACTCGGACAATCATGATTTATTCCCTTGCCAGTTTTTTGAAAACATAAACAGCAACGAGCCTCAGACAAATTTTTGCTTTTAGTCTCCATATTTTTTAAATTACTTCTTTTTTCTGACGAACCTACACTATACAATCCATTAGATGTATCAATTTGTTTTTGGATATTTTGACGTACATGACCTCTACCAACAATAGTATATTAAGCAACAAGGGGTTAAAGGCAGCCATTTGTTTACGCTGATGTTTGTGTACGAGTGACAGTCGAGGGCGAAGCCCGAGACAAAACGAGTACACAAACATCATTGTAAACAAATTGGACTGAATTTAAACCCGTGTTGCTTACGATACTTTTTATTCCAAAGGCACAAACTTGGTGCTTTTAAATGTTTGTAGGTTAGGGTCTAAATGCATTCACTTGTTTGACCGTATAAAAATGGCGGCCATTTTTGCCCTGTGGTGGAAAAAATGCATGGATCAGCTGTTCATTTTTTCCCTAGGGAAAAAATGGAAGCCATTTTTACCCGGTCGAACAAATGAATGCGTTTAGACCCTGCCTACAGGCATCTAAAAGCGCCATGTTTGTTCCTGTGGGATAAAATAGTATATTAAGCAACAAGGGGTTAAGGGCAGCCATTTGTTTACGCTGATGTTTGTGTACGAGTGGCAGTCAAGGGCGAAGCCCGAGACGTGAACGAGTACACAAACATCATTGTAAACAAATTGGACTGACTTTAAACCCGTGTTGCTTACGATACTTTTTATTCCAAAGGCACAAGCTTGGTGCTTTTAAATGTTTGTAGGTTAGGGTCTAAATGCATTCACTTGTTTGACCGTATAAAAATGGCGGCCATTTTTGCCCTGTGGTGGAAAAAATGCATGGATCAGCTGTTCATTTTTTCCCTAGGGAAAAAATGGAAGCCATTTTTACCCGGTCGAACAAATGAATGCGTTTAGACCCTGCCTACAGGCATCTAAAAGCGCCATGTTTGTGCCTGTGGGATAAAAAAACTTTTTGATGGCTCGACTCTCTTGCTGTCAAACAAATATAACATTGACAAGGCACTTGCTCGTTATTTGAACATCTAGTTTCTTTGCAAGGTACAATATCTTCAAAATTTGGCATGGAAGGCAATGGTCTATTAGGGACCTTCTTTTCATATTCTGATAAAGTAAGCCTACAAGTACCACAAATACTTAATAGGTATTTGTCACTTTGTAAAGAATAATTACTGTTCACGTGGTTACGGATACGTGTCGCTATTAATTCAGTTACAGAAAACGAACTTGGTTTTTGTTTACCAAAAATTATTTTGTTGCCACACGAAACACAAACTTTTTTCCGATTTTCCTCATGACTTAAAAATTGCGACATATTATCTTAAAAATTTAAAAAAATAACATCTTGCAAAAACGAAGCACGCACTTATCGTATTTATTTACATAGAGAATTATTTTAGCTTGAAGTAGGCTATGAAACGCTCTTTTTTTATAATAAAACGAAATCAAATAAGCAAATTAAATTCGATTAAAACCGAAATTTGCATTATATTCTAATCCAACATATTTAGAAGCATATATTTTTAGTTTCATTCAAATAAATGGTTTTTACAAGAGAATTGCGCAAAACATAGACCTTTTATTAATATTTTTTCAAGTAGATACAAAAAAGTATAATAAAGTTGCAGAAAAACAATTTTATAACCGAAAATTTTTATTTACTCAAAAAATTTTACGTTTTTTTAAATTTTATGAGCAATTAAGCAGATACGATTTTAAATCAAATTGATTCTCAAATCTAATACCATCAGGAAAAAGATCCTATGACCAGAATTGGTTGACAATTTGTCGGAACTTCCAACCTGTTCAAGGACACCGTGATTCCTCAAGGAAAAATGACGTTCAAAAGAAAATTAAACATTAATGTTAATCAGTCGAAACATCGAACAACAACAATTATTATTGAACTACGAAAGTTATTCACGAATGTCCTTAATACTGTCAACAACAAACCGCTACTTATGCTTATTAAATTTTAATTGTTAATTATTTTTAATGTGTTATTATTTGCATTTGTTATTGTTATTATCCTAATCAGACTTGTATTGTTCCAACTATTATCAAAGAAAACGAAATTTATTTGACAGCTAATTATTATTCAAAATGCAAAAATTCTAATTTTTTCAAAGGAAAACTCGTCAATTGGACTTTACGATAATTTAAAAAACACTAACGTGTTACGAAGATTAAATTACAATAAATGTTGAGATCTCTGCCGCTGTTGAATGGAGCTGCACGACAAATTTGACTTGTAGCTACGAGAAGAGGGGATGACTGGTTCAAAAAGGCGGCGACTGAGTACCGCGCTTCACAGCTGACGTCACAGGCAATGCTTTCAGGATTCAGGAGTTTTCCAGATTCCTGCTCATGGTCCCTCGTTGAGAATTGAGCAATTTAAATTTCAGGATACCAGTCCGGCAAGAAGAAGTGAATTAAATGGAATAGAAACGTTTCTTTCCAAACCAATCTCATTTTTGAAAGTTATCGTTTGAATTCCAAACTTAGTCGAACGTGGATTAAAAAGGGATTGAAATGTATACAGTGGATTAAAAGGTATTAAATTGATTACAAATAGTCTAAATTTAAGTTTCACTCAAAAACTGAAAAAAACTATTATTTTATCAAAGATTAATTTGAAAATTTCAAAGCTACTAAAATTTATTTTAATTAAAAAATTATCACATCGTTTTTACCGGATTTCTACGTTTTATAAGGCCACATACGGTGTGTATAATTTTACCATTTTCTCAAGTTTATAGATTTGCAGCAAACTTTCTGAAAGTTGACGACACTTGAGGAAGGTTGACAAAAAGAAATAAATTTCTTAAAATAAATGGATATTTCTATAAAAAGGATGTAAATTGTGAGGTGAATTGAAAAATTATATATATACATAAATTTTAGGTTATGTTACTAGATAATTCGACTATCAAGTTTAGGTGTTGTGCGGGGGTAGAATATCTTTTTTTTTAACATACTAAGTAGAATTACAGACGGCAAGTTATAGTACTATTGCCCACAAAGTAAAAATACACACCGGTTGTCGTACTACCATAAACAAGTAAAATTACAAACCGGCGAGACTGTTCATTTACAAATCAAAGTAAAATTACTACGTCAGACGAGGTGAAACAAATTTACTACGTTGGACGTAGTAAAATTACTCATGACTCGTAAAATTAATACGTAGAACGCTGTAAATCAACTATTATTTTAGGTTAATAAAACTTTTGATACGAAGTATATATATAATTAATTTATTTTTGTTATCTTTTTCGAAAATTTTTTTCTACTTTATCATTTAAAGACTCAGATTTTGAATCTGATTTGTGCGTAACAATCAAATCTATGGTTTTTGAAATGATATTTAAACACGTCTGGAACAGTTTTATTTTGAAAATAGAAACACAACAACGTGTAATCAAATTCCTTTAAATGCAGTTATTCTCAAAACTTTGATTACATTCTTTTAAACAGTCAAATGGTTATTTAAATGTCAGCTTAAAGTAATGTTTACGAAAATTAGCTTGTTTTTTTCTGCATAAAGTGACGTTGTGTATAACATAATCAATATCTAATTATACTAAGCTAATTGTTACTTTTTCAAATTTAAAGAGAAGTTTATGAAAATCAATAAAGATAAATTGATTGAGAAAAATTAATCAAGACGACTTCTCCAAGCAATCTACAAAAATTATTTGAGACTAGAAAATTAGCAAAAAAAATTAAAATGTAAGTATTTTTATTGTTTTATTTTTTGAAAACCCATCGATTGAGCTATTATCGAATACCTACTCTAGTAAAATTTTATCAAAAATTTCAAAATTATTAACACTTTAATAATCGAAAATTTTGAAAATCCTGATTTTAAATAATTTTATTTGTTTATTTTTTTTTGCAAGTTTTATTATATTTTCAAAAACTTGTAGGTGATTAAATTTAATTTTATTTTTTAAATTTGAATAAATTAATATTTTAATAATACGTAGTTTATTGGCCCTATGGGAAATGACAATCGGCTAGAGCTTGGCCCAAGCTTGGACAATATTAGACCAATATTAGCCCAAGCTTGAGCCGATCTTGAGCATCGACAAATTTCCCATAGGGGGATCGTAGTTTGAATTTTATTAGATTAAAATTGAAAGGAACTTTAATTTAGATCGTTTAAAAGTTGGATGAAGAAAATTCAAGAGTGACTTAAATTTTTAATCGATAAGTGTTTTGAATAATTATTATAATTGAAACTGTTATGAATTTGTTATACTAAAGTTCTTATCGATTCAAATTTCCATAGAATGTTACATGACATTCATTAAAATAATTATGAATTGAAATAAGAATCAAATACAATTCTATTTATGAATTCCTTTAATGTATAATTTGTTACCAATAAAAATTAGGTTTTTTTTAAAGTTTAGTTAGATTTTGAAGTTTAAGCTGATTAATTTTGAGGTTGATCAGTATTAGAATTAATTTAAATTTAAATCAATTATAACAAAGATTATTTTCTGAAAGAAAGTATTTTATGATATGAAGTATTTTTTGACAGAAAGTAGTTTCTAGCAGGGAAATATAGAAAAATTCCAATAACATTAAAAATTGTGATTGGATTTTTATAAATCTATTTGGTCGACATTTTTGGGGGTCTCTAATTATAAATTGAAGAATAGTTTTTCAAATATTCAAAATGGCGGTCGAAATTTGAAAAATTGTTTATGAATTTTGTTGAATTTTGATAAAAACTTGAAATGGTAATTATTCCTTTCGGAAAGTTTTTTTAATAATAAGAACAGAAATCTTTTTACAAAATTTTTTTTTCGACAAAACTAGATGCCAGGAAAATGATAACTTTCAAAATGCATAGGATTTTGTCGACTTTTGACAAAAACTCGATAAAGAACGTAAAATAAAAAAAAACCAAAAGCTGTTTACCTCTTTCGAAGAGTATTTTGAATAATAGGAACAGAAATATTTAAAAAAAATGTTTTCTTTTGACCAAACTAGGTGCCAGGAAACTAAGAATTGTCAAAATACATAGTATTTTGTCGAATTTTGATAAAAACTAGATTACTAAAGTTAAATTCAAAAATTCAAAATTTGATTACCTCTTTCGGAGAGTTTTTAGAATAATAAAAAAAGAAAACTTGGTAAAAAAAAAAAATTTTGCCAAAACTGGGTGCCAGGAAAATGAGAATTTTTAAAATACAAAAGATTTTGTCGAATTTTGATAAAAACTCGATAAATAACGTTGAATCAAAAAATCCAAAAGCTAATTACCTTTTTCGAGTGTTTTTCAAATAAACGGACAAAATTCGAGAGTATATTATTCAAATACCTGAATATAATTCTTAAAGTTATTTAGTTGTTAGTAAAGTGTAACTATAGCCAAAGTTAGTATTCCACTATAAATTTGTTTTTTAATAATTTAGAAAAAAAATTTTTTGAAAGTTCTATTTTCAGTAAAGGACATGCCATGAAACTGAGAATTTCACTCTTTAATGTGTTTTTTCTTTAGGAAGTATAAAAATGAATTAGCTTTTTTTTATTGACGAACAAGAAACTCTTGATATTTACACTTTTTATCAAAAATAAATTCCCAGAAAATTGCCTTGGATTAATTTTACATAGAAATTAAAATTTTTTTTCTTATGATAGCTTTCCCTCGAAAAAAAATAATGATTCTTGAATGGAAGAAATTTTTGATACCCCATAAATAATGAAGACAATTTTTGTGCTAACCAAGGTAATCACAATAATAAAAATAATAAAAAGATAACTTCATCTTTAATAATTTATAAAATATTAAACTAAATAATTTTATGTTTATTATTATTGAAATTTATAAATTCATTTTATTCTTATAAAAATAATTAAGAAATTAGTAAATGTAAATTATTAACGCATATTTTTAATATATTAAATAAATACAAAAATTTTAAATAATGAATTAAGCAAAATTAATTATTTACAGGCACTTCTTAATATTCAAAGTTTTTGGGAATATAAAATAAATTGAATAAGAAAGATAATTGGAACAAATTTATTAGGTTTTATTTAAAAGATAAAAATCCGTTGAATTTAGCTTTATTGACGTTTTTCTTTAATATTTAAATGACATTTTATAAATTATTATTTTATTACAAAATATAATTAACGGATATTACTATTTTACTTATTTATAAGTTAATTATTTATTATTTGAGAAATTTATTTATTTATTTATTTATTTTTAAACGGGACAAGCCCTTTAATTAATCGTAAAGTTACAAATTGCAACTAAACTTCATAGCAAACAATATATGCTAGGCTTACATTAATGCGTTTGATTTTAGTAAAAATCGATACAATATTGAAGTAAATCTCGTTAGATCGTTATTAAAAAAGTCAACATCAGTTGACAGTTTATTTGCCTCTTTGACTAGCCTACTCATCAAAGAATGAATACCATAATTAGTTCTATGAGATTCAACATGAAAAGGAGAATAATATCTCATATCCCTTATTGGGACATGCAATTTTATCATAGATAATAGAGGTGAACATCGAATTATACCATGAAATAATTTATAGAAAAAGATCATGTCAGCATAATAAAATCTGTCAGCATAACAGAAATGTCTACTAAAGAATATTTGAAATTTGCAAGTTTGTAGGTGATTAAAATCAAATTCATTTCTTAATTTTTATTAAATAAAAATTTTAATAGTTCGTGGTTTGAATCGTTTGAAAAAATCAAAAGCTTAATAAATGCAGTTTCAAATGTCCCCAGATTAAATAAAAATCGATTAAAATTGTCAAAGTTACTCCACTTTTAATCTGGGGTCATTTCAAAGTGTATCTTTTATTAACCTTCTGATGTTCAGTAAAAGAAAATTTAATTTTAATAAGATAAGAGATTTAAATTAGCTTAAAAGTTAAAAAATCAATTAAAGAATTAACATTTTTTATGATTTTTCGTCTGTATCGTTCGATTGTTCAAAATTCGTCCACCATATTGGATACGCCATTTTGAATTTTGAATGATAAATATCAAATTCGTATTTAATGACCTCCAAAACTTCCAAGTGAAAAGTTTACTGTAAATTTAGTTAATTTTTAGAAATACGTCCGCAATATTGGATCCGCTATTTTGAATTTTTATAATCTGACTTCAAATTGGAAATCCACGACCCCAAAATCCCCAGTATACCAAGGTTAATAAAAATTGGATTATTTAATTCTGAAATTCATGAGTTTTTCGTTCTTTTTAATTATTTGTCTCTCCTGTAAAATTTGGTTTTTAAATATTTTTTTATCTTTATACTTTGAGTTGTATAAACGAAGATGTGAGTCAATTAATCAGAGAAATTGAGAGTATCTTTTTATTATGGTATAAATGTTTAGAAAAATGTATCTATTTAAGATGTCTTATTACTTCTTATTGATTAAATAATTGATTATATTTGTAGTCGAACAAAACGAACAAATCACTCATGACGTGATATAAATGCAATTTCATTTAATTAGATTTAAAAAACAAAATTTCACTGTGAAATTTGTAGTTTTTTATGAATTTAAATTTTTAAATTTATTAAATTAGATTAAGTTAACCCTTTTCACTTTGTAAATATTAATTTAACAATTTATTTTTAAATGGAAATTTTAAGATTTCTAGAACCTTATTGTGAGTAAAGTATTGAAAATTCCATTTCAATTTAATTTTTTTTAAGTCCGAGTGCATCACTTGCAGTCAGGAGTGATTCTAAATCTTAAAAGTTTAAATTTTATTTTTCGTATAAAATTAATAACTGTAAAAGGAGAATCTTAATTTAAAGCTGGTCTTAAATTAAGCAACCCCTGCTATATAAATGTTTATGTGAAAACACTTTCTCAATTAAGCTGAATTTACAATAATTCCAAATTGACCTTTTTTATTTTATATTAGTTCTTCATATTTTTATACAAATTTAAAGTTTTTAATTTTTTTTAATCACAATTTAAAGCAAGAAATGCATGAAAAAACAAGAGAAAAAAACCAAATTAACTAAAATATCTTCTAAAATCTTTTTACTGTTAAGCTATTAAATTGAAGTTTTTAAAAATGTTATTTCTTGATAAATTCCGTAAAATGATTAAAAATTAGTTTAAGAATTGTTACACGCTATTAATTTTTTTATACTACAGTTTTCAGAGACTTTTAAGAAGGTGTCCACCTTGAGGCCACTTTTTTTAGACCGAAAATTTTAAAAATTAGAAAAAATTCTTAAAAAAATGTTTATGTTTAAATTAAAATTTTATCCCTGTTGCCATAAGTGGGCCTGTATCATTTTGACACAAATTTTTTCGGGTAACTTGTTATATTGTACTCCCGAAGATGAATGTTATATTTTACTCTTTCTGAAATCAAAGACTTTTAAGTCCTATTTATTTAATAATTGATTTTAATACATTAAATTAATGTTAAAAGACTTAATTAATCCAGTAAGCTCAATTATTGAATAATTAAAACTTAAAAATCTTTGATTTCAGAAGGAGTGAAATATAACATTCATCTTCGGGAGTATAATATAACAAGTTGCCCGAAAAAATTTGTGTCAAAATGATACGGGCCCCCATAAGTTACCTTATAAATTGTACTTTTATCAGGTATAAACCATTTTAACATATTTTATTTGGTTTGGATTCTACAGCAATGAATCGAAAAGGTGTCCAACTTAAGGCCCTCTCCCCTACAAATTTCTAGTTTATAAAATAATTATTTTTGTTTTATTATTTTTTTGTGCCTCGTCTATAGAGAGCGACAAAACTGTCGTTGTTACTTGTCCCGCTCTCATTGGTGGTCATGTTTGCGGCTGAACGATATAAGCTGGAGCAAAAATCAAAAGTTTTTCTGAATTTATAATAAATTTAGCTTAGAAATACGTAATATTTTCAAAATATGGTAATTTTTGCGAAAGTGGTGCCAACTTGGAAAAAAATCCAAATTTTAAAGAGAAATTTTTTCACAACATCAGCTCCAAAAAGAAAACTAATTATACTATCAAAAAAAGTATACTTCCTAACAGTATTAAATAAAGAACAAAAAAGGCCCACGTTGAAGTTACTCCATTAAAAATTGTGGGAGTTATCTTGACCACCAACTTGAAAAATGTTCTTTCGAGAATAACGTGTTTAAAGTTTTATAATTTTAAAAGTTGTAAATAAAATGAGTTACAAAACCAAAGTTTATAATTAAAATTATTTTCTATACCCATTAAAGTATCGATTAAACAAAAAAAATAGAAAATCGACTTTTTATGAGATCATAGGTGTTACGCCCCCTTAAGTAAATTTGACACTTTTCTTTTGTTTCTCTTGTGATTTAATTAAAAATCGTTGAATTTTATAGTATGGCTGACAAAGTTTTTAATAAATTAAATTAATTGCTTCCTTATAAAATATGACTTGTTATACCACCTAAATTATCGATTAAGATTTTTTGATACATTTCGACCTCAGAATATCGAAATGATGTTTTTAAAAAATTTCAACAATTTTTCGAATTGAAATTGGGTCCAATTTCTAAATGTTTTAAATTGAAAAGCTTTTAGTTGTAAAGTTCCCAAATTAAAATGTTTTTAATTTCTAGTGATTGATATGATGATTGATAAAACAGTTTTATTTGATCAAAAATTAAAAAAAATCTTCCAAAATTTTTTTTCGACAGTTCAAAAGCATATTCTAAGATAAACAATTTGGTAATTTAAAAACGAAAATGGAACAATTGGAACATAGCTTTTAAAGTGTGTGAGTGTTAACATTACGGTTTGACTCTATACCTCGGAAACCGTAATAGTTAGAACAATATTTTTTTAAAGAAATTGTAGGTTTCTTAGGGGACAAATTATGAAATGCATTTAAACCCGATCAACCAATTCTTAACTATATTTTCTTACATTTAAAAATGTTTAAAAATCGTTTTTAGCAAAATTGTATATTTATTTTTAGAAATAAAAAATCAAAGTGTAAGTATTTTTTTAACTACGATTCAACTATAATAACCCTTTAATGCAATTTTATCATATGTTTTAGCTGTTAGGAGATCTTACAATAATAACTTATAAATTTTCTAAAAAATATTTTGTACTTATTTTGAAGACAATTCAGTAACTTGCATCATTTAACATATTTAAGATTTCTCTGCGACCTATTAATCAAAACTTAACAATGTTTCTACGCTTTCTAGAATCAACAGTATTTTTAAATTTAGTTTTTAGGGTTTTTTGTTATTTTTTCAGAGAATATATCTGATTTCTTAGTGTTTATGATGTAAATACACAAATTAAGTAATCTCTAAAACAGGATGTAAAGTGTTGAATAGAAGAACACAGAAAATTACTCACTCAAAATAAATTCCTTATTGTTGCCAAAACATAGCTAAGTGTTCAATTCTATGGCTTTTTTACATTAAAAAAAAGAATTTTAATAGAATACCTTTTTTTTAAATTTAATTTAATTAAACAAACTCACTTTAACCATCAAGTTTGCAGTTTTAGGATTTTAGTGTCCTATATAACCTATTTCTTTGTTTTTACGATCCTGTCTGGCTATTATTTAGTATAATGTATGAGATGCCACGCTTTAGTTTTTAAGAAATGTCCATTTGAAATAATAAAACAAGATAATATTAATTATCTTGTGATTTTTTTATCAATTATAAAATTTACATAAATCAATCTATTCGTTTTCAAATAACATTCCTTACGTTCCCTATGAGAAATGCACGAGAAAACGCGCCCAATATGGAGAGAATAAAGCCAAAACGGAACTGAACTGCCTCATCACATCAGGCCCTCGCTGACAGACCAAAAGGGTGGGAGAACTTCCACCAACGATCCGAGCTCCATCCTGTAGAAAGAGAAGAAAGGATGGCATGGCCCCAGAACAGGGAAAAACCCAGCTTATTAGGAACTTCATACTCTATAAAAGATTTTATGACAGATTAAGCATAGTTTAGCAATGATTACAGAAAGCCAAAAACCACTTGTTCAAATCCCGCAAGAAACCTTCCTTATAACTTTAAACATTTTAAACAATAATGAAGACAATTTTGTACTTACCGGGATAATCACAATAATAAAAATAATAAAAGGATAACTTCATATTTAATAATTTATAAAAAATGTAATTTAAAATTTTAATTAAATAATTTTAAGTTTATTATTATTAAAATTGTTTAATTAATGTTGGTTTTATAAAATAATGATTGTACTTTGCTGCTGTTATGTCGGGTTGACATAAAATAAATTTCCAATTACGACAATTGGAAATTGATAACGTATATTAAAACTAATAACATTATATTATTCTAACGTTAATTCTAACGTTTCCTATAATACCTGCGGAGTTAAATAAAGGGTTGCAAAAGTAAACCTTGTAGATTTTAATATTATTAATAAATTGTATTTTAACATACTTGCTTTGAAAATAGATAGTTATTTGTTAAAACTAACTTATTTCTCGAACTGAAAATACTACTGAAATACAGGGTATGAATATGATTTCTTTGATTAAAATTTAAAAATGCATAAAAATAATTATATTTTAAGAGAATTAAGAATTTGCAATGTTGCTTGAAAATATATAAAAATTTAGTAGTTGAATTTGATTAAGAAATGAAAAATACTCTCTTTTAAATATAGAAAATTAATGTTTAAAAATTGAATTAAAATTTAAAATACGTGTAAAAAATATTTTGAAGGAAGTGGAAAGAAACTTGACTATACTACCCCGGACGGGGCAGTAGAAAGAAGTGCTAGTCCCTGCTCTACGACTGTCCGTCCTAGCCTCAAAAAAAGGGACAGTTTGTAACGGGTAAGGGTAAAGGCCATGGGTAAAGGCGTAACGATTGGGCAAGCCTAGGCATGCTTAGAAAATAGTAGAGAAGTAACAACGTATATCTAAAAAACGCTTCCGTGATAAAATTGCTTATGAACTAAATTAACAATTATTGTTATTAAATTTTAACATAAACAATTTTTCATTAGGAAGATGAAATTTGTATATAAACAATTAAACTAATACATAATAGTAATTATAAACATTGTTCGTGATGTACAGTTTACACACACACGCATACACACACATACACGTAATCATTTAGGATAGGGAACATTCTTTTGTTAATAAAGAAAATTATTACAGTTTATAATTGTTAACTTAAACAATTATCTTCAATAATTAAAAAAAATTTCTAAAAACGGAAGCAGACATAGACTTAACTTGTTTATTTAAATTAACTAAAGAATGTATGAAATTATGTAATTACTTTTGTTGTTTAAGTAAACATAACCTCAATATTGCTAATAATAATCATCATCACATAAATTGAATAATACATTCATTAATCTCAGAAGATTATGATTTCGGTATTTGTAAAAATTACAATAATAAAAATAATAATAATAATAATAAAATTTGCAATGATAGGTTATGTTGATTACAATTATCCATAACCAAGATAAATAACAAATTTTAATATAATTAGTAAATAATTAGTAAATTTCATAAACAAAATCTGAAACAATCTATTTAGGTTTAAAATGTTTAACATAATGTAAATTGTTTACTTAATCATTAGTGTTGAATAAAATATTCTTTAGTTTATATATTTGAAAATAGAACTGAATTTTATATGAGTTATTGTCATAACGAAGTATACGTGGAATTTTTCTAGTAAGATAAGTCAGACACACCTAGGAAGATACTGTTCTTTATCTGTATACCTGCATTGAGTTCGTGCTATAGTCCAACGGTCCGATGCGCTTCTTTTAGTCGAAGGACACACTTTACAAGCACCCGTCTAGAATTATTTGCTTAGAGATATAGTAAACTTAAAAGCCCGTTAAGAGCAAAGGAATAGAAAAGAATTCAGAATCTGAATCCCCTTCAATAGGCGAATTTTCCATTTAGAAAATTCCAATATAGAGATTAAAATGAAAATATGTCTATTCTTTTTAATTTCCATAATTATTATAATAAATCTGTAAAAAATAAATAAGTAATACTACAATAAAAACGCCCAAGTATTGTTTACTTTTATTAAATTAGAGTCAAAATTAAAAAAGCAAAAAGTAATTTTTAAATGACATTTCACAATATTAAAATGTACCTATATCAGATGTCAATGTAACATAACCGAAAAAATTTTTATTCACGAATTTTATTATAATTAATTAATTTTACACCCAGAGAAATAATATATTTGTCTCACAGCCAAGTAACTTTTTATTTGTTTCAAATAAATTTTTATTTGTGACAAATAAAATTTTATTTGATTCAAATAATTTTTTTTATTTGAAAATTCGGAAAAATCTATTAATTAAAAATACACGTTATTCTTTAACTGTCGTTTTATTTTAAAACATAAACACATATAATACCGGCAACATATTATTTAATCTGTGATTGTCAAATCATAACATTTAGAAGCATATTCACGTTCCTGATTTTCCATAAGACAAACGTACTAAACCAAAAAGTCAATTGGCTTTTCTGAATATCTATTTCTTTATAAAGAATTAATATAAGAAAATAATAGATGTTTCATGCTTGAATTTAAAATTTGGTTAAAATAAAATTATGCTTGCTTCCGTATAATTCAAAAACACTACGATTAAAGAAAATAAAAAAGTTGGAAAAACATATATCAGCAGAGAATTAATAAGTTGAAATACGTATTGAAGAGAATTAATTTTTCAAATATTCTATTCCCAGTTAGTGTTTTTTAGAAACGGAAAATTCGCCTATTCAAAAGAATACAATATTCTGCACTGTTAGGTGAAAACAAAAAAATTTCAATTGTTCTCTATTCAACGCTTCTTACCGAGAGATTTTCTAACTTTGAGCATCAATGATAATCAAATGATCTTCAATGACTTTGAAGATCTTTTCTAATTTCTTGTTTCAAAAAGTCGTTATACTTGAACTAATATAAGTGTTTTCCTACTAGATTTTCGTTTAAAATAGTAACAACTTGAAAGAAAAAAAACATTTTTTTAAAAAAACGTCAAATTTATAATTTTTAATTCTCTAAACATTTAAGAAATTGACCTAAATTCATGGCGAAAATTGACGTTTGTTTTTTTTGTGTATAAATTGTGATTAATATTTTGATAAAAATAATTTTTATATTATTTAATAATAATATAAATTAAATAATAAATTAATACAAAATATATTATTTAATTTAATTAATATTTTTTTAAAAAGTACTTTATTGCTTTCTCCATGAGGAAGCAAATATTTTTGCTGACGTGAAAGCAACTCCCTAAATTTGAATAAGTGAAAATTCACGTATTTTGATGTCAAAAGTTTTTTACTCTTTCGGTAAGTCCATATACACTTGCAAATAAGCAAAATTTTACTTATTTATAAAAGTGTAAATGCACAGTGACGAGGTAAAATTTTACCTTACACGATGTTTCTAAATTAATCTAAAAACATTAGAAAACACCAGTCTGGAATCATATATCTGCCTGTTGTACAGTCAAGTCTAAGCTTGGTGACTTGTGCCTTATTATTTTGAGCTTGCTTTCTGAAATCAAACAAAGTTTTTATTTAATTTAATTCATTTTTTATTCTTTTATTTAATTTGAAGAAAATAATTTCTTTGGTTTTTTTTGTAAACTTAATTTTATGTTTAATTAATGTTAAATTTTAATATTTTTCAATTAATTATACTCATGTGAATGAACAGAAATTTTTTACTTTGTTTCACATTGATTTTTAAAAACTGTAGACTGCATGCAGAGGAGGCACTAAAAAAAGAATTGATTGACACGAACGGCTCACATAGCGCCATTTCGCAATAATATTGAAGAGAAGAAATTTTTTTGTAAGCTTTGAAACATGCCTGAAAACATCCATGAATATAATTAGTTTTAAACTTTTCTTTTTACCAAAAAAAAATCGCAAAAAACGTTTAATTTTAGCCTCCTACAGTGGCCTAACCGCTTAATTATTTTTTCTAGTTTAAATAAATAGAAAATTTTTAACTAAATAGATATATGGTAACTTTATCCAGATCTTTTTTTTCTAGTGCATTCTAAAACTATATTAAATCACTTACTGTAGGGGAAACTGCCCTATGGTGGATAACAATTCCAACAATGGATAACTTTAAATAATTACAAAATAAACTATGAATTTCAAACATAATAATGATTTAACTATTAAGCAATTAATATTTATTATAGATTTTTAAGATTTTTTTCCGTATAATGAATAATTTTTTTAAAAAATATTTAAAGTTATCCACTGTTGGAATGGAGATCTTCAGTTTTTAACATAGAGATTAGTTCGCTTAACCAAAGCGAATTTGCATCGTCTCAGTATTAAAAAAATATTAATAAATTACCAAAAATCAACCTCTCTTCGTGCTGACCAAAAACCAAAAGTCAAGAGGGAGATTCCGCTGAAGTTCTTCGCCGCGATGTCGACGCACAGTAGTTCGAACTGAAAAATTGCTGTTCTAAATTGTCCAGAGCAGTTAATTCTTAACGGATTTAAACTTCTTTTTTTTAAAACACTCAGAATAAAAATTTCTAGAAGATAGCTAAGCCCGATTTTTAATTTTTGTTTTTACTTTAATATTATTTAAGTAAATAAATGAAAAACTTATGTATCACAGAAAAAAAAATAAAACTAAATATAAATAATTAATAAAATAAAAGCGAAGCAAAAATATTAGTTCTTTAAATTGTTTATAACATTATTTATTGTGTACGTTTAATATTTTGACTTTAAATTTATCAGTATATTAAATAGTTTGCAATTGATTTTAGAGAAAATTTTATCTTTTTTTAACAGTACTTGATTGTTCTAAATTATTATTAAAAATTATTGTCTATAATAATAATTATTATTTTTTGCAGATCATTTTTAACACTTTTCTAATAAATATTCTTTGCTTATGGCTATTAGGAAATGGTTTAAAGAATTTTTTTTGTCAATTGAGATTAAAAATTTAAACATGTATATAAGTTCTTAATTTATTTATTCAAATTATATTAAAATAAAAACAAAAATTAAAAATCGGGTTCAGCTATCTTCTAGAAAATTTTATTTTGAGTGTTTTAAAAAAAAAGAAGTTTAAATCCGTCAAAAATTGTCGGCTGTAAACAGCAATTTCTCAGTTCGAACCACTGTGCGACGTTGAGACAGACCCAAATGGTAAAAATGAAATGAACGAACTCACCAATTTTCAGAGATTCCGCAAGATGAATTGAACCGCAAACCTAGACCTTAAAAACTCCTGGGACTTCTCCCAAATAATTTAAACAATAATTTTCACCAATGAACTAAAATCTTTATTGTGAATTTAAATTAAATTTTTGATTAACACTAATCTTAAAGAACATTTAAACTAATCACAACCACAGCTCAAAACTCAAAACTCGAGGACACGGACGAAAAGATAATCGATTCTGGGATCACACGTGAATGAACGATGAAGCACATTACAAACTCTAATCGACTGGTAGATCCTCTTTTCCTTAATCCTTTTCTTTCCTCGTCTTGTTCTTCCTTACTGCGTCTCATTTCCTCAGCTACTAGGAAACCACACACCCTCTCAGTTGCACCTAAAAAAAAAATTCGGATACCCTCTCTGACCTTCGTTACTATTCGTGAACTTGACCTGCGCAAATTGCAACTTATGAATTTAACGAACAAGGACAATAATGAAAACCGCTGATCTAGAGAAAGATGATAGATACGGATCGACTTGAAAATCAATACTTGGCACTCAGCATCGTATCTCATAATTCAACTACAGGAACATTCAATAATTTACCCCAAAATTAACTAAATTAAAGATCTCTAGGGAAAGACAAAATAAAATATAAATGTTGACGGTTTACATCGTCACAAGTTGTCAAGCAAGTGAGAGAACTGAACTAGCATTGGAACGAAATTTTTAGTTTTTCTTTTTTTTTTAACAGGTAAAAATAATTTGGCGTTTTTCCTCCTTTTCTTTTTTATTCTCGTTTTTCTTCATTGACATTTTTCTTTAATATCTATAAGACATTTTATAAATTATTATTTAATTACAAACTATCATTTAACGCTTATTATTATTTTACTTATTTATAAATTAATTATTAATTATTTGAGAAACGTCTACTAAAGAATATTTTATATTTGCAAATATGTTTTAGAGATAAATATTTAAATCGATAAAAACGAAGGTTTCATAGATGGAAAAACAGATTAAGACTTGCAACTATTAAAACAATTTTGTTTTGTTGTGGGCACGTTGCCACGCAACAAAAAATTTTCCTTTTTTTAACACAAGCATTGAACAGTTTTATTTTTTAAGTAGACACGGAACAATGTGCAATCAACATTTTTTTTAATAAGTTATTTTCAAAACTTTGGTTCCGTTTTTTTTAAACAGTCAAATGGTTATTTGTTATTTGAATGTCAATTTAAAGTAGTATTTACAAAAACTAGGTAAAAATTTACTCAAAATCTAAATAAATGTAGAGAGTTTCATTCTTTTCCCATGTCGAAAACTTGTCACTTATGAAGTAAAATTTCCAGTTTTTAATATATTAAAGTATTTTTTCAAACACCAATAATATTTTTTTATCAATATTCGATCAGTTTAAATTGTTAATCTCACCGTTCTACTTATCGTACCTATATTATTTTGTTTTGTTTGTTTTTTTTCCATAAAGTGAACTTATGTATAACATATAGTAAAGATCTACTTATAATAAGCTAATTGTTACTTTTTCAGATTCAGAGAGTGATTTATAAAAATCAATAAAGATAAATTGATTGAAAAAAATTAATCGAGACGATTTCTACAAATAATCTAGAAGAATTATTTGTGACTAAAAAATTAAGAAAAAAAGTTACGATGTAAGTATTTTATTTTTTTTATTTTTAGAAAAATTGAGCTATTAGCGAACACTTTAGTGAAACTTCATACAAAATTATTAACACTTTAAAAATCGAAAATTTTGAAAATCCTGATTTTTAATAATTTTATTTTTATACATTTTCTTGCAAATTTTAATATATTTTCATCAACTTGTAGGCGATTTAATTAAAATTCATTTTTTTAAAATTGAATAAACTTAAAATTTGAAAACTTTAAGAGTGGCTAAAATTTTTACCAATACATGTTTTGACTAATTATTAAATGATTAAACGAACTTACCTGTAAGTGAAGTTCTATCATAATTGTATGAAGCGCCTCTTCTGACGAGATTATATTGTAGTACCCCTTCCGTTTTCCCACTAGCGCTACACTTTTTAAAGAAAATAGAAAAAATAAACTACTAACTCGCATTTTACGTTATCGACTTGCCTTTTCTCTAAATCCTGGTCATTCCTTCAAAGTGTTCCCGTAATATATGGGATTCTATTTATAGAATAACGGGTTTATTTATTTGTCTATTTATCTATTTTAAATAAAAATAAGGGTGGAAAACATCTCCTCAGAAGAGGCGCTTCATACAATTATGATAGAACTTCACTTACAGGTAAGTTTGTTTAATCATTTACTTGTATTTCGCGCCTCTTCGGAGGAGATTATATTGTAGCTGTTTAAAGATCCTTACGGCAGTTATTTCTAGCAAATTGAGTAATCAATCTTTATTATAATTTTTGTAACATTGTGTATTACAGATCTGTTTGATTAATAAACATAATAAAAAATGAGATTATAATAGAAACACACTTATTCTAAAACAGACAGCGCAAACAAGTTTCGATCGTCTACTACATCTTTTTTATAAAACTTCGCAAGTGTCTTTGACTTTTCGGTCTACCCTGCGGTTTTTAAAATAGTTTCTACATTAACACCTCCCCTGAATGCCGCTGAAGTAGCCGCACGACGACGAGTTCTGTAGGCACTAAAAACGTCAGTATTTATTCCGCTTTTAGTCAACACATCCTTTACCCAGCGACTCATTGTTTGTGTAGTGATCGGTTTGTAAGGCTTCTTGAAAGAAAACAAGAACTACTTATTTTCACCCCTTATTAAACTGGTTCTTTTTATATAGTCTTTAAGAGCTAAAACCGGAAAAATAAGACTATCCTCATTAAAGAAAGAAAGAAACAAGGTAGGCTGAGGTCTATTATTTTTGAAGTCTTGATTTGTTCTGGGATCTTAATTTGAATTCCGTTTTCGTTTTCATTAATATTCCTAACATCTGTCGCTATTAGGGTTTGAAGACGATGTCCCGTTACTAAAGCCAACAAAGTTGCTATTTTCAATGAAAGTTTTTCTAAATTTAAATCGTTATTTGGTCCCCACTTTAAAATAAAATCTAAAACCACCTTTGGATCCCATGTCGTATTATATTTAGGTCTAGATGGTCGCAATGTCGATACACCCCATTATGAATTCCAAACTGTTAATGTTCTCTGTTTTTTCCTCATCTGTCCAAAAACCATGAGCACGCATTCCATCGCAAGCAGCTCCCCAACCTGTGGGAGACGCATCTGTAAAAATTTCAAGACAAGGATCGAAACACGTAATAGAATTAACTGCTTTTAGAATATTTAGTTTCCACCAATCAAGATCGGGACGTGAAATATTTGTCAGCGACATCATTGCTTCAAAATCGTCATTATTTTCTCTTAAGATCCAAAAATCTCTCATATTCAAAATTTCTAATGTATACCCGACCGTATTTCAATGTAAAACAACAAAAACCTAATGTTCCAATAAATGCTGCAAATTCCCGAATCGTGCACTGTTCTGTAAGTTTAATTTTTTAATTTGCGAAATAACTTTAAATTTTTTGTCTGCTGGAAGCTCGACTGTCATGTTTTCTGAATTATAAATTAATCCTAAATATTTGCTCTTTTTATATTTTTTATAATTTTTATAAATTACTCTTTTTGCTTCCTCATAGAGGAAGCTTTGTGATCGTTAAGATTTTCGATTTTCCAAAAATAGTCTAAATCGACTCATTTTCATCTAAAAAGCGTAAATTTTCATTCCTAAGCAAATGTCCAGATGTATGTGTGTGTGTGTGTGTGTGTGTGTGTGTATGTGTGTACGTGTGTGTGTATAGCGTTTTTTGTCGCCAGGATATCTCGAGAACGCTTCAACGGATTTCAATAAAATTTGGATGACTTTTTAAGCTCGTGAGTATCTAAATTTGGACACAGGGATTTTTGAAAATACCCAATCAAATTTTGTTGAGCACCTTTTTTCATCGAAAAAAATCGTTTTTTGCCAAAATTTTTTTCCAAGCTAAAAATACAACTTAATGAATAAAAAAATCATATTCCTTATCTCAAAACGAATCAATTGACCTATATAACTTTTATAATTGATCAAAAATTCGTAAATTAATTGATGTTTTTTCATTTTTTTGCACTTAAAATTCCTTTTTTTAAAGAATTTTTCGAATTAAATTTAATATTATTAATATATTGCTTTTTCTATAAGAAAGCAAATTTGTTTGCTAACTTTGAAACGAAATACCCACGAAATGGACATAATTTTCACCTAGTAAAATAATGATAATAATAATAATAATAATAATAATACTATTAAGTGATTAAACTAACTTACCTCAAGTGAAGTTCAATCTTAATTATATGAGTCGTCTCGTTCGAATATATCATTATACGTAGTCATACTCTGCCTGCAGATCCATCACAGTATTTTAAAGCTTTTTTCAGCTTTTTTGAAAAATAAACCATTTCCCGCCTGCCCGCCACGCGGCACCTCCGGCTCTAGTGTACTTCTGTTACCTCATTTATTTTAAAGCCCCTAAATTGCAATATTAGGGTGAAAGTAACAAATTTTTTGCAAAAATTTTCTTGGACAGGGAGGGAGTGATCTATTCGAACGAGACGACTCATATAATTAAGATTGAACTTCACTTGAGGTAAGTTAGTTTAATCACTTAATTATATTATGTCGTCTCGTTCTCCTAGATCATTATACGTAGATGTTTAAAGCACAAAATTATTGCGATTTTTAAGAAATCTGAATGTTTTTTCAGATTTTTATTTATTTCATTATAGAAAAATACAATGTAATATAATTATTAAGAAACATATTAGTTGGCTTGATTACAAATAACAGCCTTTGCAAACATATCTTTATTATAAAGTGGCCTATCGTAAAATTTGGCGAACGCGATTGATTTTTCTGTCCAACCAGCTGTTTGACAAATAATGTCAATATTCACTCCTTGCCGTTTGGCAGCCGAACTAGACGCATGTCGCGTACTATGCGCCTTGAAAATTAAAGTATCAATGCCACTTTCTTGTAAAGTAGTCTTTATCCATCGCGAGAGTGTCGGAGTTGAGGCCACTTTGTAAGGTTTTTTAAAAGTTATAAAAAGTTCCTCAATTTTTCCCCTCATTTTTTCGGTCCTTTTAATATATTCTAATAATTCTACCTGGGATTTTTATTTGTATTATTTCGTCTGAACACAAAATATTGTTTAATAAAATTTTTGAGAGTGTTTGCACTCTTTGTGACGTAATTAAAGCTAGTAAAGTAATTAACTTGCATGTCAAGAGTTTCATAGATAATTTTGAATCTACCTCTAATGTTTCTATGTAGTTAAGAACAGTTTGAGGGTCCCAAGTAAAATCATAACGCGGTGCTTGCGGCTTCACGACTGAAACGCCTTTAAAAAATCTCTTTATTAACGGATCAGAGCCAATTTCTGACAACGTTATTAGAGAAATTGCTGACCGATATGAATTTAAAGTACCGTAAGTGTGAATATCATTTAAAATTTCGGTCAAAAATAACATTATTTCCGTGACAGAGGTGTTGAAAAAATCAATTGTTTTTCTAATACAGAAATCCCACCATAGTCGAAGTGGTTTTTCGTATTGTTTTAGCGTTCCGATCGACAACGAGTTGAGCATCATGGGAATTGAGTCTTCCGGTACGCCTTTTCTTCGAAACGCTTCCCCGATAACTTGCCTGCCACCAGGGTAAGGCTCTCGGCTAACGGGTGGATCTTCCTAGAAGGAGAAACAAGTAAATCCATTTTTAGAGTTAAATAATATGGTTTTTCTATCAAAAGTTCCAAAAATAGCGGGTACCAAGCCTGAGTGGGCCATTGAGGAACAATTACTATTCCTTCCGCTTTATCATGTATAATTTTATTTAAGACTTTTAATAGAATCGAAAAGGGAGGAAAAGCATAGAAGTAAAAATCTGTCCACGAAATTGTGAAGGCGTCAACTGCTATGAAATTCGGATCTTTGAACCAAGAAACAAATTTTTTGCACTTGTTGTTAACACTAGTTGCAAACAAGTCGATCTCAAAACTGCCAAATCTTTTTTCAATTAATTGGAAATATCTATGATTCAACTCCCATTCAGTTTCAGATGGTAAAATTCTTGATTCTTTGTCAGCTATAACATTATCTTTGGACTTGATGTAAGAAGCAAAAATCCAAAGATCTCTCTTCTCACACCATTGCCAAATTTCTTTTGCGATTCCGGTTAATTTTGGATGTTGAATACCACCCATACGATTAATATAAGAAATCGCGGTTTTATTATCGATTCGTAAAAGAACTTGACAAGAATGAGAATTTGAAGCAAAACATTTTAAGGCATTAAAAGCCGCTCTCAATTCTAACATGTTAATACTATCGATTTGCTGTTCCGAATTCCACCAGCCGTGTGTTTTTTGACCTTTACAATATGCGCCCCAACCCGTTAAAGAGGCGTCAGAATAAATTTCGAAATAAAAATTTGAGTCTCGAATAGGATTTTTTGCTGTGGCAATATTTCGGATCCACCATTTTAGTTCCGTTTTCACATCCTGGGATAACGTCATTTTAACATCAAAATTATCATTGCTATCTCTTAATGCTAAAAACTTTTTCCTTTCCATGTTTCTTGTATAAAGCCAACCGTAATTTACTGCTGGACAAGCTGAGACTAATACCCCAATGCATTGAGCAAAATCTCTAATTTTACAAGTATCTTTGATGTAAAATTTGTTTGTTAAATTTAAAATTTTTTCTCTTTTTTCTTCCGGCAATTTAACTGTAAATTCGCGACTGTCGTATATAAAACCTAGAAATTTACATTTTTGAGATGGAATTAAACAAGATTTTTCAGCATTTAATATAAAGCCAAGAGACTCTAGCAATTTTCTTGTTCGTGAAATATTAAGAAGGCAAAGAATTTTAGTTTTTCCGAATAAGAGAATATCATCCAAGTAAATGACAGATTTTAAACCTTCACTTCTCAAAACTTGAGCCACGTGTTTCAATAATTTCGTGAACACATAAGGGGCGGTACAAAGGCCGAAAGGAAGACAATTAAATTCATATAGTGTTCCATTAAACTCAAAACGCAAAAATTTTCTAAAATTTTCGTCAACGGGTATTAGAAAATAAGCATCTTTCAAATCGAGCGACGCCATAAAACAGTCAGATGTTAATAATTTTATAACTGTTTTATGATCCTCTAATTTGAAATGTGGTGGCACTATAAAAACATTTAACTTCTTTAAATTTAGAATAAATCTTTTCTCTCCATTGGGTTTTTCAACTAAGAAATAAGATGAAAGAAACTGATTTTTACATGGTTGACACTTTCTAATACTTCCCTTTTTAATAAGCTTATCGATAGCTGCAATATATTCTTGCATTTCTAGTTCGCTTAGTGTGGGAGCAATCGGTTTACATTCTTGAAAAACTTTCTCTGCAAAAGGTATTTTATAACCTCTGACATATTCAAGAATAACCTTATCCTTAGTTAACTTTACCCAGGAGTTTTTAAAATATTTAATGCGTCCCGATGTTTTGCTTACCTCTAATACTGGCGTCGATATGGGCGAGTTGTCTTCTTCGGCCCGTCCAGGTTGCCCCTGTTCTGGTTCCTGTACCCTCCTCTGGTCGAGCCTCTCCAGTTTGACGACGTTTTCTTATAATTGGAAACTTGTGTCTTCTTTTGTTGTGTTCCTTGGTTGGATTTTTTAAATTTGTTGACACCTGAAGTCGTCTGTTTCACAAGATCTTTGCTGGATTTCTCGACCGCTTTTGCTGCTTTCATTCTAGATGACAAGTCTTCTCCAAAAAGTAGTTTACCAACTGGCAAATTTTCCGTGATTTCTTTGACAGTTTGGTTAACTTTTGGCAAGATAAAGGCTCTTCTCATCATTGAAACGTTATAATGAACGTCAGCGAGAATTCGTCCTGCATCACTCAAAAATCGCGTAATATTCGAGTCACTTTTTGAACCGTCATTAAAAATATTGGTTAGAGCTAAACCAATGGCATAAATTGCTGCACCTAATTTGTTTTGCGCAGCTATTTGAAAATTATCCTTCTTGAGGCCTGATTCACCGAGCATATGTTTAATTTCAGCGTTAACCGTTGGGGGAGAAAGAGCTTCAAAATCTTTTGGTAGAGGGAGTCCTTTTAATAATTCGTCCAAAGTCTCTTTCTTTAACCCATTCTGCAGAATATCTGTCCATTTTGTCACTAGAATATTATGCGTTTTGATGGAATCAAGCTTGTTCTTTGACGGATCATCACCCAAAATCTGAAGCGTCTCTTGATTAAGATGCACATCTCCGTCCAGAAAATCATCTTTTTTCGTTGTGTCTTCTTTTTTGGAAGAGATTTTATTCTCCTCGTCAGAAGTTTCATGTTCCTTACCTGATGATTCGGAACTGGATGATCGAGAGCTGTCACTTTCCGAATTGTTGTCGTCTCTAATCGAACGAGATCTTGACGGCGACCTTTGGAAAAGAGAATAGTCTGAATCGGATATGTGTCGTTCGTCAGCAGAACGTTCTTTACGTTTTTCTGACCTATCTGAATTTTTCACAGAAATCGAACGAGAATAAGAGCGATCTTTGCGCTCGTTGTCTCTATTATTTGACCATGATCGTCGAGAGCGATCTTTGCGCTCGGAGGATATCTCTTCTTTCGATCTTGATCGACGAGAGCGATCTTTGCGCTCATAAGATCTTTCTTTAGATCTTTCACGTCGAGAGCGATCTTTGCGCTCATCGACGGGTCGCGATGTCGGCGTGTGCGAACGATCTTTGCGCTCCACGTCACCACCAGGTTCTTTGAAACGATGTTTATAATGCCCATTTCGATCATAGCGAGGCTCCTTTGATCTCCGGATGTTGGATGAGTAGGAATATTCACTCGATTCACTTCTCGAGCGTCGGCCACGTGCAGTCCTAACCTCACTTATTTTTCTTCTTTTTTCTCTCGAAGAATATGGACTTCTGTCTCTCGTTCTTTTTCTCGATGATTTTTCTTTTGAACTAGTACACTTATCTGATTTCATTTTTATAAAAAGGTAAAGTTTTAATAAAAATTTTTGATAATTACAAAATCTACGAACTGTTGCGGATCGCACAGAAAAGTATAATGAGGTAACAGAAGTACACTAGCGCCGGAGGTGCCGCGTGGCGGGCAGGCGGGAAATGGTTTATTTTTCAAAAAAGCTGAAAAAAGCTTTAAAATACTGTGATGGATCTGCAGGCAGAGTATGACTACGTATAATGATCTATTCGAACGAGACGACATAATATAATTACTAATAATATTAACCCTCAACTGCTAGACTATCGGGATTTAACGTAACTGCTAGATTGGGTCTACGGGACCCGAGCGATTTTCAAACGCTGATTGCTCAGAGCCTAATGAACATATCGGGACGTCTTTTTTTTAAAACTTATTGCTAGAACCTGTAGAAAAAGAATATTTAGCTTAAATTAATGTGTTTTTAATATTTTTTTAAATATTTCAAGAAATGTAAAGATACTTTTTTAAGAAGTCGTTTTTTTCAAATAGCTATAGTAACACCAAAAAAAGACATAAATAAAATTTCTAAGTGGATTTTTAAAGCTTTAAACATGTACCTTAAGTCTGTTTAAGCCATTTTTGATTGGCTGAAAAAAACATATTTTTTGGGAGAAATGAAAATCATCAAATTTGGTTCATTAAGTGGAGTCACCTGAGAAATTTCAACCCATCGAAATATATGTTACTTATCGGTGCCAATTTTTTTCTGGGACTATTTTGGATGTAAAAGAATGCCATATTATCAAAATTAAATTTTAATTTAATTTTAATTTATTTATGTGTATGTGTATTTATGTATACGTACAAATGTGTGGGTAAATGTGTATGCGTGCATAAAGTATTTTGTAGAGGATTTTCCATAAAATTTAAATTGGTTATTAAAATCATAAATATCTAAATTTGAACTTAGGGATTTTTGATATTAACTAATCAAATTGTTTTAGTATCTTTTTAATCAAAATAATTTATGTTTTTTTAATTTTTGTTTTTATTAACTTAAAATATTTAAAATATTATTAAATATTGCTTCCTCTATGAGGAAGCAAATTGTTTTGCTTCCTTGGAAGCAAAGTGTCCATGAAATGGACAGAATTCACACCTAGTTTAGATTAATAACAAAACCTAACTTTTTTAAAAGGGAACACGTTATCTCAATATTTCGTTCGCATTTAATTTGCGTTTTTCCAAATAAAAGCTTGTCATCTAAATAAATTACAGACCGTAAACCAAATGCCCTTAAATGAGAAATGACGGGTTTCATTATTTTAGTAAAGGTACAAAGAGCTGTACTTAATCCGAAGAGCATGCAGGTGTACTCGTAAAGTTTCCTGAGAAAAACAAATCTTCGATATTTTCTATCATCTTCCGCGACTGGAATTAAATGATACGCATCTTTCAAATCAAGGGTTGCCATGAAGCAACCAGGACTTATAAATTGTCGAACCGTTTTATCGTCTTCCAATTAAAATGCTGGGTTTTTATAAATTTATTTAAATTTTTTAGATTTAAATTAAGACGATATGACCCGTCTGGTTGTGGAACTACAAAAATTTTTGAAATAAATTGATCCTTGCAAGGATCAACTATTTGAATGGGCCCCATTGCCATTAAGTCATTGATTTTTATATTTATTATATTAATTTCATGTTCCGACCATTGGGTTTCTTTAGGCACACTGAATTGACACACTTCCAACGCAAAAGGAATCTTATAACCATTGATCCAGCTTAAGACGTTTTTAGTAGGAGACATTCGCTCCCATTCTTTAACAAAATATTTGAACCGCCCTGCATGCTTTACCTGTATTAATTGCGTATATTGTTGTACGTCTTCTTCACTGGACCTCGGTAATTCTGCTTCTAGCCGCGCGTTGTAAAATTCTGCCCGGTTTGTGGAAATGAACGTCTCTAAGGTTGACGACGAACCGGGCCCTTCAAGTCTTTTAGAAAATTGTTGTGTTGCTGCTTTTTTATTTTTAAAGCTACACTTGATGTAGCTAAAGCTTTTTCCGTCTTTACTCGATCCTCCAAATTTTCTCCAAATAGCCATTCACCTACTTGAGTGGAATTTAGTGTTTCTCGCAAAGAAGCATCAATGTTTTTTAAAATGAGATTTCTACGAATTGCTGATTCTTTAAATTGAAGGTCAGAGAAGATTCTGAGCAAACTGCTCACAATTCCTAGCATTTCGAGTTTTTCTCATTTTCCAGAGTGAACGCCAAAGATGCTTAATTCATTAATCCTCCAAGCCCAGCACTAATTTTCTGTTGTGTTTCGGTTATACGTAAATCCCTTTTTATAACAGCATCTTGTAAGGCAGCTTTTACTTCAGCGTTTCTTTTAGGTGGATCTAGAAACAAACAGTTTTTTGGTGGAGGAAATTTAAGAAACAAAACTTTCTTTTCCTCCTCTGGTAATCCTTTCTTGATAATTTCCTGTATTCTGACCACCAAATCCTCATTAGCTTCCAGTGCTAAAACTCGATCTGGATCAATTCGATTGCCAATAACTTTTAGCTCTTCTGCCGAAAGCGAATTGGCTAGAATTACCTTTTCTGATTCAGGAATTTCTTTTGACGCAGTGTTTTTTCCCGAATCAAGAATTTGTTCGGTATTTGTTTCTTGCCCTGTTTTCTCTGCAACAACTAT
Organism: Ganaspis brasiliensis; assembly: GCA_037103525.1. Lineage (NCBI taxonomy): Eukaryota > Metazoa > Arthropoda > Insecta > Hymenoptera > Figitidae > Ganaspis > Ganaspis brasiliensis. Next base: position 7,069,650 of record JAZKLR010000114.1, on the reverse strand, counting down.
TGGACTATTTTCTGACACATCTTTTGATTTTTCCGTGATGGATGGAAGTTCTTTTCCACGTGCATCTTGGTCCCTTGCAGAGGAACACGATTGCATTTGTCCATGTTCGATTCCCATTTGAGTAAAAATTTCTGAAGTGGCCCCCTGATTTGCAAACATGTAATGAAATTTGAAATTAATGTTATATTCCTATACTACTAAATGAGAGATAGTTTGCATATAAATAGTTTTTTTTAATTTAAATAATGTCAAAAGTTATAAACAAATGAAAATTTTTGCATCATTTTATTTGAAAATTCATATCTTTTTTTTATATTATTGAAAATTAATAAAATTTGTATGACTTGTGTACAAAAGTATAAACTTAAGGATAAAATACTAATAACTAATAACGTTAATAATAAAGTTAAAAAGCTTAATTTTTTTGTACTCTATTGTCGTGGATTTTTTGTGACCTTATTAGTCTTTATTTTTGAATCCTCAGAAAATATTTTGCATATTATAGCTGATCTTTTTCAGTTGGCTGAAACGAATGGTACTGTCGTGTACAACTAACAGTTTTTGCACATGCATTTCGAGGCGGTAAATTATTTTCGTTAATCGCATGTTCCTCTTCTGTGCAAAAGCCAAATTTAATTTTGTGGAAAAATTGTGCTGCCCATTCAAAAAAACTTTTTGCTCATTTGAAGGAAACTTTTGGTGCTCAAAATGTAAAGAAAATATTTTACTTTTCGGACGCGCTGGCTCACAATATAAAAACAAAACTAATTTTTTGAATTTGACAAAACATGAAAATGATTTTGGAGTTTCAGCAGAGTGGAATTTTTTCGCCACTTCGCACGGCAAAGGGGCTTGTGATAAGGTTGGTGGGACGGTAAAGAGGCAAGCTAAAATAGCAATTTTACAACTTGTAGATTGGAAATATATTACATCACCAAAAAGTTTGTTTGAATGGGCAGCACAATTTTTCCACAAAATTAAATTTGGCTTTTGCACAGAAGAGGAACATGCGATTAACGAAAATAATTTAGCGCCTCGAAGTGCATGTGCAAAAACTGTTAGTTGTACACGACAGTACCATTCGTTTCAGCCAACTGAAAAAGATCAGCTATAATATGCAAAATATTTTCTGAGGATTCAAAAATAAAGACTAATAAGGTCACAAAAAATCCACGACAATAGAGTACAAAAAAATTAAGCTTTTTAACTTTATTATTAACGTTATTAGTTATTAGTATTAATGATAAGTGTACTTTAACATTATTGCGTATTTAATTAATTACATATTGTTTTTTTATATAAATAAATGAAAAAAGTGATTTTTATTATGTTCAACTAAATCATTTGACTTGATTTAACTTCATAATTATTTCATATCTTATTATAGGAGGGACTACGGAAGGCGCAGTTGCGAATGAACCAGTGCCGCTTGATATTGTTTCCGGAGCGTTATAAACAAATTAACGCCATTCTGTTAAATATAAACCTAACCAAATTTTTATTTTTGTATAATAAACCTAAATTCATACTGAATCAATGCGTTTTTAAAAAAATTTGTTAGCAGGCCCAGAACATGTTTTTTTTTAATTGTTTATAAGAAATCATTAATTTTGCATTAAAAAATAAATGCACGTGATCGAAATTATTTTTATCTTAAAGTTTATACTTTTGTACACAAGTCATACAAATTTTATTAATTTTCAATAATATAAAAAAAAGATATGAATTATCAAATAAAATGATGCAAAAATTTTCATTTGTTTATAACTTTTGACATTATTTAAATTAAAAAAAACTATTTATATGCAAACTATCTCTCATTTAGTAGTATAGGAATATAACATTAATTTTAAATTTCATTACATGTTTGCAAATCAGGGGGCCACTTCAGAAATTTTTACCCATTTGTTTGGGTTCATCATACTCATTGCCTGAATAGGATTCGTCTGTATATGATTTCTGACTTTCTGCGTCGGTCCCATAATGACGATAACGATCATGATAACTATCGCTTGACGAACTTCGATCTCTATATTTTTTTCTTGACAACCTTTTAGAATGACGATCTTCATAACCTCCTAAAATTAAATATTTTTTTTAGCTGACAACTTTGTAATTAAATTCAATTTCTAAAGAGACTAATAGTTCTTAAAATAATAATCATTTATGTGGAAACAGTTGCAGACTGTTTATACACAGAACTATTTTGTTATATTATACTGATCGAATGTGGGTTTGAGCAATATATTCTCCGTAAATGAGAAAATACATAAATTAAGGAAAAAATAGACAAACATCTTGCAAGATGCTGTCTAATGTCTCTTATTTTTAGAAATTTATATTCCTGAAACTGTCTCTTTGTACACAAACGGTTGCAGACCGCTGTAACAGACAGGCTTCTCGACCTTTTCAACGCTCAGTTGCATTTTTAGATAAAATTAATAAAATTTACTTTACCTTTACACTATATTGAATTTTATTTTTATATTCCCAAGTAAAACAAAACACTTAACAATTTTAAATAAAAAATCCGATAATGAATTAGACCACGTGGTCAACATAATCTCAATATTCAACTTACTTCTTTTTCCCGATTTTCGTAACCTATTGTCCATTTTTTCTTGAAAACGAAGCATTTTTCTCCTCATCCACTCGTCATCACTTTCTTCTGTCGAACTAGATCTACTTCTTTTATGTTTTCCCATTTTATTTAAAACGAACTTTGCAAATTTGTGTGGTAACGCCGTGACACACCAAAAAAGAATGAACAGGATTTAGAGAAACGGCAAGTCGATAACGTAGGATGCCAGTTAGTAGTTTATCTTTTCTGTTCTCTTTAACCCTAGAAGGACTAACTTACTTTTCTCACCCTCTAAGGACTAACTGGGGTCCTTTGTTCCCCCAGATTTCAAACGTGTATATAAGATTTACATTTTACCAAAAACAGCTTTTATATAGTGAATTTTTCTCGGTTTTTAATAAGGAAGAAGACAATGTAATTTATTTTTTAATACAATAAAAACAAATCTAAAAATATTGTAAAAACAAAAAAGAGAACCAAATTTTCTCAAAATTGGCATTTTTTACAAAAAAAATTGTAGTTTTTCAACAAATTGACCAATTTAGAAAAATCCTATGGATTTTAGAAGCTGAATACACATATTTAAAGAAATTTTTATGGACCTTTGAATTATTTGAAAAAAATATATTTATTTGAATAGATGAAATTTTAATAATTAATAAACAATTACGCACGTGGAAATTTACCAAAATCACCTATAAAAGAATTTTATTTTTACTCAAAATATTTTTGTTTTTTAAAAAAACTTTTTTTTACAAGTATAGTTATTACATTTTTGCTTTGTAGGTTTAATTAAACCGTTTTAATAAAAAAACAGAAATTTATTATCCTGACTTTTTTGAAACGTAAAGGACTAGACTTGCGCACACAATTCGCACTACCCTACTAAAATCAAATTTCAAGTTACTAAATTGAATTATTGTTAGGATCCCCAACCGAAATTGACACTGTATGGGTCAGGGCCTGCTTCAAACTTCGCGTGGGGTACAAAACGACCTTCTAGGGTTAAAAAGTGTGGCGCTAGTGAGACACCGGAAGGGGTACTACAATATAATCTCCTCAGAAAAGGCGCGAAATACAATTATAATTAAAACTGTTACAAATTGATTATACTGAAGTTCTTAAGGATTCAATTTTTTAAAATAGGTCTACTTTTAAAAACAAAAAAATTTATAACTCAAAACCCAAAAGACCAAAAGAATAAAAAATATAATAAAACGCGTATTCTTTTATTTTCAATAATTTAACAAATTCTTTTTAAATTAATATTAAAAGATTTCTATAACCTTCTAGTAGGTAAAGTATTGATTATTCCATTTTAAATTAATTTTTTCTACAGTCCGAGTGCTTTATTGTGAGTGCACCACTAGCAGTCGGGAGTGCTTCTAAATCTTACAATTTTGAATTTTATTTGTCGGATTAAATTAATATACTGCAAACAGAGAACCTTAATTTACGGCTTGTCTGAAATTAAGCAATCCCTGCTATATAAATGTTTATGTGAAAAATACTTTTTCAATTAAGCTGCATTTACAATAATTCCAAATTTACCTTTTCAGATTTATTAGTTTTTTACATTTTTATCTAAATTTAAAGATTTTAAGTTTTTTAGCCACAATTTAAAGTATGAAAAAAATCTCTTCAATTTACTGTAGATTAAATTAAATTATTTAAAAATTGTGCTTTTCTATTTATTGTGATATTTCATTTGAGAAATGTAATAAGAAATACAAATATCATATAATCAAATCATTTTTTTTAGTGTTAAATCAAGAGAAATTTAAAAAAGCTAACAAAGATGGTTTTCAAGATAATAACCATACTGGTCATATTAAATGTTGCGACTATTAACCCACAACAATCAGACTGGTTACCAAAGATAAAAGATTATCTTCAAATCGATTCCAGAAAGTACGTAGCGTCTCTAATTTTCGACGACAAAGTTGAAGATTCTAGAAGAAACACAGTTCTAAAAACTGCAAAAAGCTTTCCGATTCAGAGCATCAGTTATGATTGTCTTAAAAACAAATGTATGGAACGTTTCCCCTTTCTGAAAGATCCTGAGGGTACGAATTTATTCATAATAGTTCCACCATTGAGAGTATCAGATGCAATAAACGAGACAATGATTGCGATCGATGTTTTGAACTGGTTATCGAAAGGCAGAAGACGTCCAAAATGTCTAATCATTCTACCAACTGAGCAGAATGATCTTATTTACAAGAAGCTATTACGCAAATTGTGGCTTAAACAGGTCCTAGATGCTACGATTCTCGAAGTAGATAATCAAAATTACAAAATTCATAAAATGATTCTCGGGAAAAATAAACTGGTTAAAAAATCAACTCGAAAGACCAATCAAAAGGCGACATTGCATCAGTATAACCCGTTTTCGAAGGTTATTACCAAATCGGCGCTAATATCTCAATCTTCATTGTTTCCAAAGAAGCTTCAAAATTTATATAAGCATCAAATGAAAGTCGCTGGCTCAAATCTATTTCCTAACATTGATATCAAGCTTAATGATTCTGGCCATGTTATCGAAATGACGGGTATGGATGCGAACATTCTGAACTTCATGGCAGAGGAAATGAATTTTTCATTTAAGATGATTACAGAAGGATTTAAACAATTGGGAAACTTCAGTTGTAACGTAAGTGAGACAACTGAGCTAATACGCATGCTGTCTCGAAGAAAACTAAACTTTATTGTTAACAGTATGCTAGGAAAAGAATCTTGTTATCTTGAATGGGCGGAAATCAGCAGACCAATTGAACAGACTGGTCTGCGCGCAGTTGTGCCAATTCTCACGGAAGAATCATCTGCATCGATTATAACAGGAAGATTATTTCACATGATACTGGTAAACAGCGCACTGATTGTCTTCTTGTTAATCTTTTCAAAAATGCTTAAACTTGATAAAGATTTATGGCAACCTGTTAATCTAGTCCAAATGCTGTGTCAATTTGTGGTACCAAAAGAACCTCGAAAAATCTTAGACAGAATTGTGTTTGGATCAATGTTACTGACTTCAATGATTTTGTCCATGTATATCTACGAGGCTTGTACTGATCTGAGCATTAATCATGAGACGGAATTAATGATCGAAACAATGTCAGATCTCGATAACTCAGGCATGAAGATAAAACTATCGTCAAGTTTGAAAAATACATTGTTTACTGGCACTAATGGATCGCTCTTTAATGTATTAACGAAATCAGAAGAAATTAGTCCTAGTATTATTGTACATGAATGTTTTGAAGGATTGGCAAATTATAAAAATGTTTGTTGTATCACTAACACCTTAGCGACAGAATTAGCTGTTGATAACTACCGGAATGAATTTGGGAACCCGATTATGAAAGTCTTAGAAGAAACTGTCAGTAATACTTGGTACTTTATCTATTTTGAACCTGGATCACCGTATGTTTCACGATTCGATGATGTTATCCTAAGAATGCAAGAGTCAGGTGTTTTTGTCAAAATGAAGGTCACGTGGTTTCCTACTATCATCAGCAATCCTGATGACGTTAGCAAAAAAGAAACTGAGAAGATTTCTAAAATGTTGCGGTTATTTTTCTATGCTTATCTCATTGGAAACTTCTTGTCAATATTAGTATTTTTCATCGAAACGTTCATCTGGAGACATTTGTTCAGGTAAAATACATAAAATAACTTGAAACTCACTTTATGGAGGGACTGACAATGAGTTTGAATCGGTGCAATTACACTGCAAAAACTGCTGCCTTCTAAGTGTCTTATTTTAAGACACAAGACATTAAGAAAGCGTCTCACGGTTATTTCAAGCTATATCATTGGTTAATAATTTTGGAAGATGCTTTCTCATTGGTTTAAAATTAAGACACTTTAAAACGTCTTAAAAGTGAGGACAAAAATGTCTTAAAATAAGACACTTGTTTTTACAGTGTACAAGCCGATTTTGGAGTTTTTACACTGTTAAAAATATAAGGAGGTAATCGCGTTTTTAATTCTACGACTAATATATTTATGGGTCATTCTCTCAAAAAGGACAAAAATCAGCTGTTCACGATGTTTGTATCAAAAAATAATTAAATGAATTGATTTTAATAAAAACTCTGTCAAACATCCGATAAGATTCATTACTCTTTAATTGAATCACATGAAAAACAAAAGAAAAAAACCAAATTAACTGAAATATCTTCTAAAATCTTTTTACTGTTAAACTATTAAATTGAAGTTTTTAGAAATGTTATTTCTTGATAAATTCCATAAAATGATTAAAAATTAGTTTAAGAATTGTTACACGCTATTAATTTTTTTATACTACAGTTTTCAGAGACTTTAAAGAAGGTGTCCATCTTGAGGACACTTTTTTTTCGATTAAAAATTTAAACAATTAGTAAAAATGTTTAAAAAAGTGTTTATGTTCAAAATAAAATTTTATCCCTGTTGCCATAAGTTACCTTATAAATTGTACTTTCATCCGGTATAAAACATTTTAACGTTTTATTTGGTTTGGATTCTAAGGCAATAAATCGAAAGGGTGTCCAACTTGGGGTCCTCTCCCCTACAAATTTCTAGTTTATAAAATAATTATTTCTGTTTTATAATTTTTTTATGCCTAGTCTATTGAGAGCGACAAAACTGTCGTTGTTACTTGTCCCGCGCTCATTGGTGGTCATGTTTGCGGCTGAACGATATAAGCTGGAGCAAAAATCAAATTTTTTCTGAATCTATAATAAATTTAGCTTAGAAATAGAAATTTAAAAAGAAATTTTTTTACTATATCAGCTAAAAAAAACTAATTATACAATCAAAGAAAGGCTACATACTTCCCAGCAGTATTAAATAAAGAACAAAAAAGGCCCAAGTTAAAGTAACTCCATTAAAAATTGTGGGAGTTATCTTGACCACCAACTTGAAAAATGTTGTTTCGAGAAAGACGTGTTTAAAGTTGTATAACTTAAAAAGTTGTAAATAAAATGAGTTACAAAACCAATGTTTATAATTGAAAATATTTTCTATACCCCTAAAAGTATCGATTAAGGAAAAAAAAAAGGAAAATCGACTTTTTATGAGATCAAAGGTGTTACTCTCCCTCAAGTAAATTTGACACTTTTCTTTTGCTTTTCTTGAGATTTAATTAAAAATCGTTGAATTTTATAGTATGGCTGACAAAGTTTTTAATAAATTAAATTAATTGCTTTCTCATAGAATATGACTTGGTGTACCCCCTAAATTATCGATTAAGATTTTTTGATACATTTCGACCTCAGGATGTCGAAATGATGTTTTTAAAGAATTTCAACATTTTTCCGAATTAAAATGGGTCCACTTTTTAAATGTTTTAAATTGAAAAGTTGTAAAGTTTCCAAATAATAATGTTTTTAATTTCTAGTGATTGATATGATGATTGATAAAACAATTTTATTTTATCAAAAATTAGAAAAAAATCTTCTAAATTTTTTTTTTGTCAGTTCAAAAGTATATTCTAAGACAAACCATTTGGTAATTCAAAAACGAAAATGGAACAATTGGAACATAGCTTTTAAAGTGTGTGAGTGTTAACATTACGTTTTGACTCTATACCTCGGAAACCTTAATACAGTCAAACTTCTACTTAACGGACTTCTGCTTAACGAAAACTCATTAAGGAAGCGTAGAAGGGAGTATATTGGTGAGAGTTATGACTGTGTGCGTACCATCAAATTCAGGGCCGAAAAGTTTAAGTGTCACTTAGTTTTGAGCAGAAGTTATTATATCGCCAAAAATGATGAGAAAATTTTTAACATTTAAAGAAAAAAGTGAAGTGTTAAAAGATATTAGTGCGGGTGTTGCGAGGAATTTTATTTTGGAGAAATATAACATTAAAACAACAAGATATGTATTTTAATCGTACTGAGAAAACGATTTCTTTTATTCAAATTAGAAATTGAGTTTAAAGCTTTACCTAAAATTACAGTATTTTTAATTTCTTTTAAAAAAATAATTTTAAAAAGAAGAAAAATAAAAAGGCGTTTACAAATAAGGAAATGTTTTAAGAAATGAAAAAATTCACAGAAATTTTTCTTTAAAATGTTAAAAATGTTTAAGAACAATTCACTATGTGACGTCAGAGTGCAAACAAGTACAGTCCAAATTGCATGTCTCCCACATTTCTACTTTTCTTGCACGCACTGTTTGACCAACAGAACAGAGTCGATGTCTTTAGCGTGAGTAGTACAGCTTCAAAATCTAACCTGACCGTATCACTAGCGCGGCGTGTTGACAAGTAAAAAAGTGTGAGACATTCAATTTGGATTGTATTTGTGTACACTCTGACGTGACATAGTGAATCATTCTTAATTCTGCAACTTTCTGGTTATCTATACAGAGAACCGAATCACGCCTTTTATGACTTTGTTATGAAAAGTATCGTTCGTAACTGCGTGAACAAAGCAGTCGTTTTGAAACTCGCGCAATTTTTGCAACTCGTTTCACTCGTTGCAAAAACATTCCTCTCGTTCCAGAAACGACTGCTTGTCACGCATGTTACGAAATATACTATTCGTTAAGTAGAAGTTTGACTGTAGTTAGAACAATATTTTTTTTTTGAAAATGTAGGTTGCATCATTTGGCATACTTAAGATTTCTCTGCGACCTATTAATCAAAACTTAATAATGTTTATAGAATCAACAGTATTTTTAAATTTAGTTTTTAGGGTTTTTTGTTATTTTTTCAGAGAATTTATCTGATTTCTTAGTGTTTATGATATAATACACAAATTAAGTAATCTATAAAATAGGATGTAAAGTGTTGAATAAATGAACACAGATAATTACTCACTCAAAATAAATACTTGAGATACAACTTGTCAGCGGTCTTTTACTATTTTGTAATAAAAGCATTATGAACGGGTCATTTGTTCTTTTTGGAGAATGACCCTTATAATCATATGTGTACCTCTGCATAGAAAAGGCCCACTTGGCACTTTTGTATTTATCTGTATGACCATATTTTTAATTATATTTTAAACATTTTGAAAGGTCTTAAGCCCTTTTAGATCAAAGATCAATCTTTAAACATTATCTTTTATTAGAATAGGAAATAGATTTTTAATAAATACAAAATCACTTAAAAATGTAAAAGAATTTTTTAAAACTTAATTACAGTAGTAAAGCACGAAAAATATACACAATTTGAGTTACAATTTTTTTGATTTTTGAACTGGAAATTCTTGGAAGCCTCAATTCGAAACTTTTTGAATCATTGACTCAGAACTCTTGGAATAACTTTTAAAACATTTCGAATTGCTAACTTGATACTTTTTAAATCACTGACTTGAAACTTGTTGAATCTTTATCATAAAACATTTCAAATCCCTATTATTATATTGAACAAGTCTGTATTTTTATGTAATCTATTGTTCAAAAATTCAAACATTATGCAGAAAATCTTCTGGTATACACCTGAGTCCCTTTTGACACAATATCTCCTGAATTTCATTTAAAGTTCGTTTCTTCGTTTCAGGAATTAAGGCCAAGCAGAAGAAAAAAGCTTAAAAACATGACACGGCAAAGATTGAATACATGATTGATTCTCCGCATGAGCATTATAATGGAAGATTACTCTTAACATCCGAATAATTAAAACTCGATCTTTTTAAATTTGTCCGCCATATTGGATTCGACATTTTGAATTTTTGAAAATTGATTTCCAATTCTTTTTCAACAACCTCAAAAACCCCTCAACAACAATTTTTAAATGAAGCTGACGTAATTGGAAAAAGTTATCAGCCACATTGGATGTTGAATTTTTGAAAACCTACTTTAAATGCGCTATCAGAATCCCCAAAAACCCCCAAATAGCAGGTTTTAAATAAATCTGACGATTATTTAAAAATTCATTTTTTACCATATTGGATCCGACAATTTGGATTTTTTAAAACAAATTTCAAATTCGGTATCAGGTATCCCGAAAACTCCCGAATTGCGAGTTCTACATGAATCTGACGATTTCTAAAATTTTCATCCACTATTTTGAATTTTGGTAAACCGACTTTAAATTCTTCTTTATCCACCCCAAAAACTCCTAAATAACAAGTTTCAAATGAATCTGTCGATTTAAAAAAAAAATCGTTTGCATTTAAAATTTTTGAAATTTTATTTGAATTCGGTCTTAGCTACCCAAAAACTCCCGAATCTTCTATGACTAATTTAATTCTAGACTTAACGAGATTAAAAAGTATTAAATATTTCAGAGATTTTAGTTTTTGGTGCACAAATCAAACAATCATCAATGTAGCGAAAATAAAAAATAAATGAAATAAAATCATATCTTGTGTTTTTAATTACGATAAAGTTGTAATAAATGCATGACTCAGCTTGAACGTTACGTATTTTGGTTTTCATCAATGAAAATAATATTAGAACCTTGGAAACTCCTTTAGAAAAATGCGAATATGTTGAAAAATAAGATCGCCAAAGTTGTTCCTCACTGCAAAAACTGCTGTATTCTAAGTGTCTTATTTTAAGACATTTTGGTGTCTAAGAAGCAATTGATGTCTTAAAATGAGACATTTTTTGCCTCTTAGGTACAAAAAAAACATCAAAATGTATTAATGAAGTCATGTTAAATATTTGGTTAGCAGAAATGAAGCACAGCAATTATATTAAAGTTAAACTGTCGAGTTTATTTTATACCAAACGAGAAACACTTTACACCTCGAGACGAACGGAACAAGAAATAAGCAGGCGAAGCGCCACTGCTCATGCGCATCGGGAGAGGTACAAAGTTAACCACAGGAGTCAAGCGAGATATCCAACTTAGAGCGCTATATTTAAATATTTCAACAATTAAATAAATACAAAAATTTTAAATAATGAATTATGCAAAATTGATAGATTGAACGAACTTACCTAAGTGAAGTTCAATCAAAATTGTGTGAGCTGCCTCGTCCGAATAGATCAAATAATTATGTAGTAACGCCACACAGTGGTCTGAAAATGGAATTTACTGTTCAAAATCGACTACAGGTCACAAATCTTAACCGATTTCAAAAGTTTTTTTTTAAATGATCAGCGATAAATTCTTTAAAAAATGGTATTTCCCCATTTTTAAATTAATTATTTGTAACATTTATAAATAAACAAATAGGAGAAAAAATTATAATTTTTGTAAAAATAGTTGTGTGTAAAAAATAAAAATAATAATAGCACAGACACATATCAACCATCAAAATCATATTTAGCAATCGCTTAAGGTATAAACAATTGTATATATGGATAAAATTATTGTTATATACAATGTACTGAATTATATAACTTTCGAGTGAAATCGTCAACGTTTTTATTAATTAAGTTTCTTTGACAGTTGACAGCTGTCAAAAAACTGCGATCATTTTTAAAATGTAAATATTAATTTTTATAGTTAGATAAATTTTGATTTGAAATTATAGTCATAATTAAGAAAATTGTAACATTTATAAATGTTATAAATAATTAATTTAAAAATCGAGAAATACCATTTTTTAAGAATTTATAGCTGCTCATTTTAATAATAGTATATTAAGCAACAATATACTATCGACCCTCGACTGTCACTCGTACACAAACATCAGCGTAAACAAATTGTATGACTTTAAACCCATGTTACTTACGATATTTTATATTCCAATGACACAAACGTAACTATTTTAGATAACCTGATGACAGGAACTAAAAGTCATCCATTTGTTTGATTATATAAAAATGGCATCAATTTTTACCCAAGGGCAAAAAAACACACGCGCCATGCATCCTTTTTGCCCAAGGGTAAAAATAGACAACATTTTTATATAATCGAACAAATGAGTGCCTTTTAGTCGCTGTCTTCAGGTATCTAAAAGCGCCATTTTTGTGCCTGTGGGATAAAAAAAACTTTTGAAATCGGTTAAGATTTGTGACCTGTAGTCGATTTTGAACAGTAAATTCTAGTTTCAGACCACTATGCGCCGTACTGATCGCTCCATCACAGTATTTCAAATTCAAATGTTTTTCGCGCCTCAACATCGAGGTGGCGCTTGCCTCCTCGCTTGCCCGTATGGAAGTTTTTGGTTATTGAGAAAAAGATTGATAGGATTTTCCTGTTATTAAGGGTACTCCCAGAACCCGCACTCGTAATAAAACTCATACTTTAGGAACAACACTTATAAATTTATTATAATTAACTTCGTATTCAATATCACAGCATTTTTAACAAAGTACAAATATCTTAAGTCGCAAGTGCGACTAGTCACAAGTAAGCCGGAAGAGAATCTGGCGCTCTTTTCATTCGCACCTTACCGCGTCCCCCCCCCCCCAGGGAGGAAGGGAAGGGGAACTTAAGGCGAGTTTTGATATAACGTTCATTACGCGAATAAATAAGGCTGGTTTCTACACACTCCCCCCCTACTGACGACGAGAAGAACAAACGATCCTTGAGGAGGAACGATTAATTCTAGTTATCGATATGTTATTTCTTCGCGCGTGAATGGCGCAATATTGCAGGATTGTGTTTGGAACGTTTCGTCAACAATTCCAAGTTATTCAAAATATTTTTTCCGCCTCTAGACTCTACTTCCTTCCGGGATACGTTATCAGTGGAATCTTTTACATTTGACAACATTTTCCAATCTCTTGATCTGTTAAGAATCGCGGGCACGAATTTAGCACGCTTATCAGAATGTTTATTATTATTATTAGGAGCTTTCTCAGATGTATTTACATCGATCTGAAACACTGTATCAGATATGCGATTCAGAATTAGATGTGGTCCAGAGTACGGACACTGAAAGGATCTCTTGTTAGGCGGAGCACGCAGAAACACGTGTGTGCAATCTGCTAGTTCCTTGTGTACAAAAATTTTTCCCGCGGTTTTATGCTTGACCGGAGCGGCTCTCATCTCGTGCATGTGACGGCGAAAATCAACTAGGAATTTTTTAGGGTCAATCGATTCGTTCTCAGGCATTACCATTTTACCAGGGATTCGAAGGGTTGTTCCAAGCATGTATTCGGCCGGAGTTGAACCGTTGTCCATGATATTTATTCTGAGACCCATTAAAACTGTTGATAAAATGTACTGCCATTCTTTACCCGCGTGGCACATTATCGCTGCCTTAATCGTTCGATGCAAACGTTCAATCATTCCGTTTGATGCGGTGTGATAACTCGTCGTTTGCGACCGCTCACATCCGATCACGCGACGTAACTTTGTAAAAAGACGTGCCTCGAACTGCGTGCCTTGATCTATAGTCAAGGTTTCCAGGCGACCGAACCGAGTAATCCATCCGTCGACGAATGCGCGACAAACCGTTTGAGCCGAAATGTCCTTTAATGGGACCGCTTCAGGCCACCGAGAAAACCGGTCGATCATTGTGAGGCAGTACCTAAAACCGTCGATAATGGGCAATGGACCAACGATGTCCATATGCACGAGTTTGAATCTGGCTCTTGGAATCGTGAAATGATCAGGTTTGAGGTGCACATGTTTTCCTATTTTGGACCGTTGACAATGTAGGCAGCCTCTAGCCCATACTTTGATGTCGCGATTTATTTCTGTCCAGACGAAACGTTTTTTAATTAGTAAGCTCGTTGCTCTAGCGCTAGGGTGCGCAGGACCGTAGTACGTTTAAAAAACACGAAAACGCAATGATTTAGGTACAAATGGTCGTACAACGTCACTGGACGTGTCACAAATAATTTCCACGCGTTCTTAGCCAATGATTCTTTTTTGAAGCTTCAGAGAGGATTTCTCCGTGTCTAGTAAAGTTCCTAATTCCGTATCTTCGGCTTGAGCTTTCGCAAGCTCGTCGAGAGTAAAATCGGAAAATAAAGAAATAGCATCTAGTCAAGATAACGCGTCTGCGACTACGTTTTGATCGCCCGGAACATGCTGAATCTGATTTGTAAATTGCGATATGTAAGCTATCTGTCTTTGTTGGCGAGAAGAAGCCTTGTCCGAAAATTGGGACAGAGCATAAATGAGAGGCTTGTGATCGGTCAACACAGCAAATTCACGGCCTTCCAGAAAATGTCGGAAGTATTTAGTAGACTCAAAGATCTCAGTCAATTGACGATCATATGTGCTGTATCGCCGTTGAGCAGGAGTTAACTTGCGCGAAAAAAACGCTAATGGCCTCCATATTTCATCGAATTTTGCTCAAGCACGGCGCCGACTCCTGTGTCTGATGCATCCGTCACAAGACGTGTTTCCGCGTTTCTGCACGGATATGCACGCGTTGCAACGTTAATTAGATCCTCTTTGATCTGCGCAAATGACCTTTCTTTTGTCTTTTTTGCGGGCGTCCCGAAAGTGTTCGTGCAATGGAGCTTGTGCGTGTGCAGCGTGAGAAAGGCGGCGTCGGTAAAAATTCACCATACCGAGCCATCTCCGAAGCTCGTCGCGCGTCGTCGGTTTGGACCAGTCTACGATAGCTTTGACTTTTTCCGGAGTAGGTTTGCACCCGTGTTTGTCAATCGCATGACCGAGAAATTGAATTTCTGACTGCCCAAATTCACACTTGGAAATACTGACGCGTAGCCCGAATTTTTGCAAACAGTCCAAAACGATCCTAAGGTGTCTCTCGTGTTCCTCTAATGAATTAGACGCAATCAATATGTCGTCAATATATGCAAACACAAAATCGAGATCACCCAAGGCGTTAAAAATAAAGCGTTGGAACGTTTGCCCTGCGTTTCGCAGGTCGAAAGTCATCACATTGAATTCGAACAAGCCGAAGGGGGTAATAACCGCTGTTGTCGGAATGTCTTCGGCCGACACCTTCTATAATCGCCGCGTATCCGCCAGGTTCCGTCTTTTTTCTTGCGCATCAAGAGTGGCGCTGCCCATGGACTGCTAGAGGGCCGGCAGAGACCAGACTCGACCATGTCTTTAAATTGTGCTTTAGCGATTTTGAGCTTCTCCGGCGGCAACCGGCGCGCGCGTTGAGCCATCGGAAAACCACGAGTGTGAATAAAATGGACCGTATTGCATGTAGGTTTAATTGCCAATCCGTGCATCTTAGTCACTTCCGGAAACTCGTTGATTATATTTGCGAACTTCATCGACCGATCAATGGTGCTCGCGTTACAAAACTTTGCTGTTTTAACTACTCCGCTGATTTTTAATTTTGTTGACGCGTCAATTAATTTACTATTTCGTAAGTCGACTAATAAACCGAAATGCGACAGGAAGCCGGCTCCTATTATTGGAACGGCACGTCAGCGATGCAGAGATTCCATACGAATGCGCGGCGCAGTCCGAGGTTAATTTCAAGTTGCTTTTTACCGTACGTGGGAATACATGGATTATTCGCACAAATAATGAAAAATCTGACGGGGGTTGACTTCTGTTCCCTGTATGCAGTATAACAGAAATGTCAGACCCTGTGTCGATTAAAAATAGCAGCTGCAAAGCTTTATCCCGTACGTGTAGACGTCTGGATCCGCCGCTGTTGCCGATTGCGTCGATTCGGTTCGGTGTTTTTAGGTACCCGAATTTTGTTTCTCGGATCACTTACACGGCGTTGTGCAACGAGTCGATTTATTGCCGAATCTTCTGTGATTCCATCAGATATCATATTGCGTTTCGTCTCTAATGCGACTTTGTGATCGGTTCCGGTAGGGCTACTGATATGGTCGACCTCGACCGCGACTGCTTAAACGGCTTCGTCCTCGACCTCGAACTTGACCTTGAGTAACTCGTTCAATGTTCTCTTTAATATGCGACAATTCTGACATGATTGCGTCAACTCTCGGATCGTGCACCACGGTTGGTGTCTGAATAGCTGCTACGTTATTAGTCGTACACTCGGGAGTCTCGTGAGAACGCATTTCGTCCGTAACCTTGTTTGCGATTTTTGCTAATTCGGTCAAATCTTTAAGGGTGCTCAAAACAAGGATTTGCCTATGAAGTGAGGGAAGCTGTTCCATAAATAAGGATTTTAATAATTCGTCATTACATTGTCCGTTCGCGATGTTACGCATTTGACTGAATATAAACGACGGTTTACAGTTAATTACTTCTCCTTTAATTAGTTGACGTAGTCGCGTCTCATCGGAAGTTCCAAAATTGTCTAGCATAACGGCTTTAATTTGCGTGTATTAATCAACCGGAGGAGTTTAATTTAAAACCAACATTTCACAAGTCAAATATTCAGAATCAACGCCGGCTATTATTGCATCCCCCTTGTCGCCCTCTGTAGTGATACCGTTTCGAGCGAATATTCTTTCGATTTGACTAAACCACAATTCCGAATCATTGTTGTTAAATGAAGGTAGGCGGGTTATGGTTTGTTCGGTAAGATTATTTGCATTAGAAGCCACGTCGACTGTCAAATTCACTAAAGTTCTATCAAGGTGACTCCACAATAGGGATTTGTGAACGTCGACGTTGATGGCAAAGCGTCGATGTCGACGCGTTGATTGATGGTTCTCAACTTTTCGGAAAAATTTTGTCGTTCGGCCTATGTTCCATGTTTTACCGTTCCGACAGTTAAGTTAACTGATCTTTGACAACGTGATTTTCGAGTTTATTTTCTTGTGTTTTTTCTGCGTTCTCCAAGAAATGAGTTATTTGTGTGCGGTGTACAAATTTTCCCCCAAAAATCAAATTGATTTCAAATTGTCAAATAATCAATTTAAAGATTTTCAAAATTGACGAATATTAACACTGTCGAAACTTTAAATATTGATATTTGATCATTTGGAGATTTAAAAAAATGTATATATTTGACAATTTGGTTTTTGGACAAAATATAAAATAAAATTGTTTAAATTCTCCCATTTTTTCAAAATTTTTTAAGATTTTTAATTATTTTCTTCCATTTTAAATTTAGACTTCAATTTTTTGTATTATTTTCTTTAATTCTCAACTATATTCTTCAATTTTCGATTAATTGCATTTTTCGTCACATTCAATCAATTTATTCAATAAAAAATTGTTTTTTCTGAACTTCAAGTATGTTCTTCAATTATTTCATTTAATTTTGAATTATTATCATCTACTGCCAATTTATTCTACAATATTTAACTGTCTTAATCATTTTTAATTAATTTTATGAAAAAGAAATATTTTTTGGAAATTTTAGTCTATACTCTTCCATTTTCAGTTATTATCGTCATTTTAAATTAAATTTTTCATTACAAATTATTTTCCACGATTATTAATTATATTTCTAAATTTTTAATTGTTTTCTTTTCAAATTTTTCCTACAATTCTTTAATTAATTTCTTTATTTTATAATTAATATCAGCATTTTTCAATAATTGCCTTCATTTTTTAATTACTCTCGTCATTCTCAATTAATTTCTTAAATTAAAATTATTCTCTGCGAATTTTAATTTTGTTCTTCAACTATTATTATTCGGCTGTCTTTCAAATTGCAATTAAATATTTGAATTTCTTCAATTAAATTTTTCGGTGCTCAATTTTTTTAATTATTTTTAATTAGTGCTGTTATTTATTTTCTATTGTTTGACTCATTTTCCAAATAATCTATTCACTTTTTAATAATAATACATTTAATTCAATTTTTAATAATAACAACACACTTTAAATATTTTTTTTAATATTTTCAATAAATGGCATCTGAGTTGAATTTTCTTAGTTTCTAACATTACAATTTTTTTCACAATTTTACTGAATAATTTTTTCCTTTTTTCTTTGTGTTGTTAATATTATTATTTACTTTTGTAAATTACATTTTTTGATTTCCAATGATTTCTTTCAATTTAAAATTTATTCTTCAATTTTTTCAAATATATTCTATAAATTTCTATTATTATTTCATTCAATTTTAAATATAATATTATTTAGTTTTTTAATATTATTTTTTTCAATGTCAATTGCACTCTTCTATTTATTAATTTTTTTTCCTGAGATTTTAATTATACATATCTATTATTAGGAATCAAAAGTATAATCTCGAGTATAATTTTATTTAAATAGCATTTAATTTCAATTATTATAAATTACAACAATGCTAATAACATATTAAATGTATATTTACGTTTAATTTTCAAATTTTACCTCGCAAATAGTAACGTCGACGCGTCGATGACGAGAACAAACGTTCGCTCCGACGTCATCGACGCGTCGACGTTACTATTTGCGCGGAACAATTTGAAAACTAAAAAAAAATATCTAACAAAAGGAAGAAAAAGGTTAATTTTATTTTGAAAATTATGCAAATATTTTTATTTCAAATACTATAAAAATACTAATATCATATAATTTCCTTTCTTATGATAGATATGTGTAGTTAAAATCTCAGGGAAAAAAATTAATAAATCGAAGAGTGCAATTGACATTGAAAAAAATAATATTAAAAAATTAAATAATATTATATTTAAAATTGAAGGAAATAATAATAGAAATTTATAGAATATATTTGAAAAAATTGAAGAACAAAATTTAAATTGAAAGAAATCATTGGAAATCAAAAAATGTAATTTACAAAAGTAAATAATAATATTAACAACACAAAGAAAAAAGGAAAAAATTATTCAGTAAAATTGTGAAAAAAATTGTAATGTTAGAAACTAAGAAAATTCAACTCAGATGCCATTTATTGAAAATATTAAAAAAAATATTTAAAGTGTGTTGTTATTATTAAAAATTGAATTAAATGTATTATTATTAAAAAGTGAATAGATTATTTGGAAAATGAGTCAAACAATAGAAAATAAATAACAGCACTAATTAAAAATAATTAAAAAAATTGAGCACCGAAAAATTTAATTGAAGAAATTCAAATATTTAATTGCAATTTGAAAGACAGCCGAATAATAATAGTTAAAGAACAAAATTAAAATTCGCAGAGAATAATTTTAATTTAAGAAATTAATTGAGAATGACGAGAGTAATTAAAAAATGAAGGCAATTATTGAAAAATGCTGATATTAATTATAAAATAAAGAAATTAATTAAAGAATTGTAGGAAAAATTTGAAAAGAAAATAATTAAAAATTTAGAAATATAATTAATAATCGTGGAAAATAATTTGTAATGAAAAATTTAATTTAAAATGACGATAATAACTGAAAATGGAAGAATATCTATAGTTAAAAATTAAAAAAAAAGTTTACTTAAAAATTGAAATAATAGTTGAACATTTTAGATAATAATTAGAATAAAGACAAAATTAATTGAGAATTTGAGAATATAATTGAAGATTAAAGACATAAATTAGAAATTGGAGAATAAATTTTAAATAGAAGAAAATGATTAAAGAATAAATCTTATAAATTCGCAAAAAATATAATTCTTACTGATAAGACATTAATTAGAAACGGTAAAATTGGTTGACAAATGAAAAACAAATTTGCAATAGAAGAAAAGATTTGAAACAAATTTTAATTAAATAAATTGAATGAGTGTGACGAAAAATAAAATTAGTTATTGAAGAATATAGTTGAAAATCAAAGAAAGTAATAAGAAATTTGAAGTAGGTACCAATTTAAAATGAAAGAAAATAATTCAAAATCGTAGAAAATGGACGAATTATAACCATTTTAATATTATCGACAATTTTGAGGATCTCTAAATTGGTTATTCGACAATTTAGAGATTTTGAAATCATTTTGGATTTTTGGGGATAATCCGCATGCGAACAACACATTTCCTGAGAAAGTAGAAAAAAACACGAAATACATAAAACAATCTCAAAAGCAGGAAGTTTCCTTGCTCGAAAGTCACGTTGTCAGCTTTGCGATTGCGATCAGTTAAATTAACTGTGGAAACGGTGGAACATAGAACATATGGCAAAAAACAAAGTTTTTCCGAAAGGTTGAGTACCGTCAATCACCGCGTCGACATCGACGCTTTGCCATCAACGTCGACGTTCACAAATCCCTATTGTGGAGTCACCTTCAGTCCCAATATCAGGTGCTACAGTCACGACAGAAATCTGTTCGATTTCGGAAGATACTGAATCTACGGTAGCTTTTTCGCATGTGTCTTTATTTTCTTCCTCAATATTATTTTCAAAATTAATGAGTTCCGCCGGAGGACGAATCGTGTTTTCAGCGCGTGTGTCACTACGTAACTTTCGTTAGTCAGGACTATGACCTAATACCATTCTACTTCAACCGATATGCACAGGTGAGTATTTCGCGTCATTCATCGATAGTGTAAAAACCGGAAAACTTTTAAAATGGAAAAGGAGAAAAAACATATGAAATTATCCCTCAATGACCGAATTCCGACAACAAACACAAAATGTTGCGCATTAAAACTGTTTCCCGAATGTAAACACGAGTCACGAAATGAAAGCTCGGGAAGCAGAAAAAAGAAAATTGAAAATTTCTGTGTAATTCGTGGTAATATATCCTGTCATAAAATTCGAATAAAATAATTCATAAAATCATAGTGTCAATTCATTACTTAAACAGCACACCATTAAACATTTAATTATTTTTGACAGCAATGTCGACAGTAGACTCGAATGATGAATTTCGTGAGAAAAATCGAGAAAAAAGAAAAACTACAAAATTTCATTATTGTTTGTTACTGATATTAAATTTATTTTTTAAAACCAAGTTAAATTTTTTGAATTATTTAATTTGTTTATAATAATTCAGTTTGTTTATTGTTATCCGTTTGTATAATTATTACTTCTTCATTCGAGTCGTTCTTAAAATTGACAATTTAAAATAATAAAGGAAGGGTTTTTATTTATTTATTAACAATATGTTCTTTGTTGTGTTGATTCTCCAAACCTGCAACAAACAAGTAACAAAACACGAACATAACCATATTCCGAAAATATATTATTGTTAGCTGTCAACATTGCTGAGACTATCACATTTATCAACTGACGCATTTACCATCATATTCCACGGCGTCCTTGAACGGGTTGGAAGTTCCGACAAATTGTCAACCAAATCTGATCATTGGAACTTCTTCTTGACGACATAAGATTTGATAATCAATTTGATTTAAAATCTTATCTGCTTAATTGCTCATGAAATTTGAATAAACGTAAAAATTTCGGGGTAAACTTAAATATTATGTTTCAAAAAGGTTTTTCCGCTATTTTTATAATTTTTTTTTTATTTTGCTTAAAAAAGTAGTTATAAAAAATCTATTTCTTTTGCTATGTATTTGAAAAATCCATTTATTTAAATCAAAAACATCATTAAAGATTAAATTTATAAACTCATAAACATTTTTTATAATCGCAGAACCTTTTATCGAAATATGTCTGGACGAAAATTCTACGACAGCTTTTTTTAAATGTACTAAATAAGCTGGATCGTCAATTAAATTAATTTTATACTTATTCCAATACAATAAAAACAGCTTATGCACAGATTCACCTGCCTGCTCAGACCAGAAACCCAAACCTCGTCCTTTTAAATTGTCCAAGCATTGTTTAGTGTGCTTCAGTAAAACATGAATTTTCAATGTTGTAGATATCTCTGGTACTGCTTTCAGCGCTCTATCCAATTTTTCAATACGTGTGTCCAAGTCTGAATCAGTGTATTTCGTCGAAAAGCAACATTCAACGACTTTATTCATTTCTTTAAAAACATTCACGAAAGGCAAGAGTCTGAGCTGTCCAACATTTAAATATATATCTGGATCTAATAATTTATCAGCTTCCTTCAAAAGTTTTCGGCAGGCGTTACCTTTAAATATAATTATCATTAAAGTTATTAATTATTTTTAGACAATTAATATGTTTTTAGAAGAAAAATAATGTTATTACCTTCAAATAATTCACCTTGATATTTCTTTGGAATCAGTTTCAATTTTAACGGCCACAAAATTGCTATTTCTCTACCAAGAAGCGGAACTAGGACATCCCAAAATACATGATTAACGAATCCTTGCAAAATATGGTCTTGTAATATGGTCTTCTTCTTTGAAAAGCGGGGGATGAACTGTACTATGGCATTCTTTTGCACCTTTTAAAATTTTCCCCAGTGAACAAAATTTATTATAATCATCATTTATATCACCATATGTTTTTAAGATGTTTTCAGTACTGTTTTCAACTTCTGTTTCAACTGGATTTCTCAAGCTTTCCAAGGTAACAAAACAGTATGGACATGGGCAAGTAGAAGTGGCTGTTTGCTGACCATTTACAATTAGAAGCACTTTGAAATCGGACACAAACTTGAATGATATTGCATTAATATCAATCAATTCAAAAAGTTTCTGAATATTCTCATAGGTTTCAGAAATATTTGGGGCAACACACAACAATATCAATCGTTTTACACTCGTTTCTTTTGCTTTTCGACCAACTGTTCCATCAGTAGCATATGATGATCTCCTTCTTTTTGCAGTCCCAAAACTATTCTCTTCATCAGATTCCGAATCGCAATTCTCTGGCAAAATTGACATACAGATTTTAAAAAAACCTTGGCCACCATCAGCCATAATTTTTATTTCATAGTTGCCAATAAGATTCTGTTGATCTATTATGGACTGCAATAAAGTTTCACTGTTTGCCCATACAACTGGTTGTTTTTGCATAATTTTTTTTTTATTTTTTACAACATCAAAATCAAATTTACCAGTTTTGTAACAATCTTCGAGTGTCTTCGATTTTGAAAATTGTCTAAACTTTCAGCCGAAAAAGTTACGGTATTCTGTTTTTCCTTTCCGAAAGTAATAGTTTTGTTTCTACCAGCAGTATTTAAACTTAATTCTAAGTCTTTTTTTGTAATGTTTTCTTCACTTTCGATTTTATTTTTTAAAATAGAATGAGCTATTTGCAGCTGTTGTTTTTGAGGTAGCTCTGTCATTATAACTTCTGATATATTTTTGGCTACTGCAAAATTTATATCTTTATTCCTATAATTACTCGGACAATCATGATTTATTCCCTTGCCAGTTTTTTGAAAACATAAACAGCAACGAGCCTCAGACAAATTTTTGCTTTTAGTCTCCATATTTTTTAAATTACTTCTTTTTTCTGACGAACCTACACTATACAATCCATTAGATGTATCAATTTGTTTTTGGATATTTTGACGTACATGACCTCTACCAACAATAGTATATTAAGCAACAAGGGGTTAAAGGCAGCCATTTGTTTACGCTGATGTTTGTGTACGAGTGACAGTCGAGGGCGAAGCCCGAGACAAAACGAGTACACAAACATCATTGTAAACAAATTGGACTGAATTTAAACCCGTGTTGCTTACGATACTTTTTATTCCAAAGGCACAAACTTGGTGCTTTTAAATGTTTGTAGGTTAGGGTCTAAATGCATTCACTTGTTTGACCGTATAAAAATGGCGGCCATTTTTGCCCTGTGGTGGAAAAAATGCATGGATCAGCTGTTCATTTTTTCCCTAGGGAAAAAATGGAAGCCATTTTTACCCGGTCGAACAAATGAATGCGTTTAGACCCTGCCTACAGGCATCTAAAAGCGCCATGTTTGTTCCTGTGGGATAAAAAAACTTTTTGATGGCTCGACTCTCTTGCTGTCAAACAAATATAACATTGACAAGGCACTTGCTCGTTATTTGAACATCTAGTTTCTTTGCAAGGTACAATATCTTCAAAATTTGGCATGGAAGGCAATGGTCTATTAGGGACCTTCTTTTCATATTCTGATAAAGTAAGCCTACAAGTACCACAAATACTTAATAGGTATTTGTCACTTTGTAAAGAATAATTACTGTTCACGTGGTTACGGATACGTGTCGCTATTAATTCAGTTACAGAAAACGAACTTGGTTTTTGTTTACCAAAAATTATTTTGTTGCCACACGAAACACAAACTTTTTTCCGATTTTCCTCATGACTTAAAAATTGCGACATATTATCTTAAAAATTTAAAAAAATAACATCTTGCAAAAACGAAGCACGCACTTATCGTATTTATTTACATAGAGAATTATTTTAGCTTGAAGTAGGCTATGAAACGCTCTTTTTTTATAATAAAACGAAATCAAATAAGCAAATTAAATTCGATTAAAACCGAAATTTGCATTATATTCTAATCCAACATATTTAGAAGCATATATTTTTAGTTTCATTCAAATAAATGGTTTTTACAAGAGAATTGCGCAAAACATAGACCTTTTATTAATATTTTTTCAAGTAGATACAAAAAAGTATAATAAAGTTGCAGAAAAACAATTTTATAACCGAAAATTTTTATTTACTCAAAAAATTTTACGTTTTTTTAAATTTTATGAGCAATTAAGCAGATACGATTTTAAATCAAATTGATTCTCAAATCTAATACCATCAGGAAAAAGATCCTATGACCAGAATTGGTTGACAATTTGTCGGAACTTCCAACCTGTTCAAGGACACCGTGATTCCTCAAGGAAAAATGACGTTCAAAAGAAAATTAAACATTAATGTTAATCAGTCGAAACATCGAACAACAACAATTATTATTGAACTACGAAAGTTATTCACGAATGTCCTTAATACTGTCAACAACAAACCGCTACTTATGCTTATTAAATTTTAATTGTTAATTATTTTTAATGTGTTATTATTTGCATTTGTTATTGTTATTATCCTAATCAGACTTGTAATGTTCCAACTATGCCGCTGTTGAATGGAGCTGCACGACAAATTTGACTTGTAGCTACGAGAAGAGGGGATGACTGGTTCAAAAAGGCGGCGACTGAGTACCGCGCTTCACAGCTGACGTCACAGGCAATGCTTTCAGGATTCAGGAGTTTTCCAGATTCCTGCTCATGGTCCCTCGTTGAGAATTGAGCAATTTAAATTTCAGGATACCAGCCCGGCAAGAAGAAGTGAATTAAATGGAATAGAAACGTTTCTTTCCAAACCAATCTCATTTTTGAAAGTTATCGTTTGAATTCCAAACTTAGTCGAACGTGGATTAAAAAGGGATTGAAATGTATACAGTGGATTAAAAGGTATTAAATTGATTACAAATAGTCTAAATTTAAGTTTCACTCAAAAACTGAAAAAAACTATTATTTTATCAAAGATTAATTTGAAAATTTCAAAGCTACTAAAATTTATTTTAATTAAAAAATTATCACATCGTTTTTACCGGATTTCTACGTTTTATAAGGCCACATACGGTGTGTATAATTTTACCATTTTCTCAAGTTTATAGATTTGCAGCAAACTTTCTGAAAGTTGACGACACTTGAGGAAGGTTGACAAAAAGAAATAAATTTCTTAAAATAAATGGATATTTCTATAAAAAGGATGTAAATTGTGAGGTGAATTGAAAAATTATATATACATAAATTTTAGGTTATGTTACTAGATAATTCGACTATCAAGTTTAGGTGTTGTGCGGGGGTAGAATATCTTTTTTTGTAACATACTAAGTAGAATTACAGACGGCAAGTTATAGTACTATTGCCCACAAAGTAAAAATACACACCGGTTGTCGTACTACCATAAACAAGTAAAATTACAAACCGGCGAGACTGTTCATTTACAAATCAAAGTAAAATTACTACGTCAGACGAGGTGAAACAAATTTACTACGTTGGACGTAGTAAAATTACTCATGACTCGTAAAATTAATACGTAGAACGCTGTAAATCAACTATTATTTTAGGTTAATAAAACTTTTGATACGAAGTATATATATAATTAATTTATTTTTGTTATCTTTTTCGAAAATTTTTTTCTACTTTATCATTTAAAGACTCAGATTTTGAATCTGATTTGTGCGTAACAATCAAATCTATGGTTTTTGAAATGATATTTAAACACGTCTGGAACAGTTTTATTTTGAAAATAGAAACACAACAACGTGTAATCAAATTCCTTTAAATGCAGTTATTCTCAAAACTTTGATTACATTCTTTTAAACAGTCAAATGGTTATTTAAATGTCAGCTTAAAGTAATGTTTACGAAAATTAGCTTGTTTTTTTCTGCATAAAGTGACGTTGTGTATAACATAATCAATATCTAATTATACTAAGCTAATTGTTACTTTTTCAAATTTAAAGAGAAGTTTATGAAAATCAATAAAGATAAATTGATTGAGAAAAATTAATCAAGACGACTTCTCCAAGCAATCTACAAAAATTATTTGAGACTAGAAAATTAGCAAAAAAAATTAAAATGTAAGTATTTTTATTGTTTTATTTTTTGAAAACCCATCGATTGAGCTATTATCGAATACCTACTCTAGTAAAATTTTATCAAAAATTTCAAAATTATTAACACTTTAATAATCGAAAATTTTGAAAATCCTGATTTTAAATAATTTTATTTGTTTATTTTTTTTTGCAAGTTTTATTATATTTTCAAAAACTTGTAGGTGATTAAATTTAATTTTATTTTTTAAATTTGAATAAATTAATATTTTAATAATACGTAGTTTATTGGCCCTATGGGAAATGACAATCGGCTAGAGCTTGGCCCAAGCTTGGACAATATTAGACCAATATTAGCCCAAGCTTGAGCCGATCTTGAGCATCGACAAATTTCCCATAGGGGGATCGTAGTTTGAATTTTATTAGATTAAAATTGAAACGAACTTTAATTTAGATCGTTTAAAAGTTGGATGAAGAAAATTCAAGAGTGACTTAAATTTTTAATCGATAAGTGTTTTGAATAATTATTATAATTGAAACTGTTATGAATTTGTTATACTAAAGTTCTTATCGATTCAAATTTCCATAGAATGTTACATGACATTCATTAAAATAATTATGAATTGAAATAAGAATCAAATACAATTCTATTTATGAATTCCTTTAATGTATAATTTGTTACCAATAAAAATTAGGTTTTTTTTAAAGTTTAGTTAGATTTTGAAGTTTAAGCTGATTAATTTTGAGGTTGATCAGTATTAGAATTAATTTAAATTTAAATCAATTATAACAAAGATTATTTTCTGAAAGAAAGTATTTTATGATATGAAGTATTTTTTGACAGAAAGTAGTTTCTAGCAGGGAAATATAGAAAAATTCCAATAACATTAAAAATTGTGATTGGATTTTTATAAATCTATTTGGTCGACATTTTTGGGGGTCTCTAATTATAAATTGAAGAATAGTTTTTCAAATATTCAAAATGGCGGTCGAAATTTGAAAAATTGTTTATGAATTTTGTTGAATTTTGATAAAAACTTGAAATGGTAATTATTCCTTTCGGAAAGTTTTTTTAATAATAAGAACAGAAATCTTTTTACAAAATTTTTTTTTCGACAAAACTAGATGCCAGGAAAATGATAACTTTCAAAATGCATAGGATTTTGTCGACTTTTGACAAAAACTCGATAAAGAACGTAAAATAAAAAAAAACCAAAAGCTGTTTACCTCTTTCGAAGAGTATTTTGAATAATAGGAACAGAAATATTTAAAAAAAATGTTTTCTTTTGACCAAACTAGGTGCCAGGAAACTAAGAATTGTCAAAATACATAGTATTTTGTCGAATTTTGATAAAAACTAGATTACTAAAGTTAAATTCAAAAATTCAAAATTTGATTACCTCTTTCGGAGAGTTTTTAGAATAATAAAAAAAGAAAACTTGGTAAAAAAAAAAAATTTTGCCAAAACTGGGTGCCAGGAAAATGAGAATTTTTAAAATACAAAAGATTTTGTCGAATTTTGATAAAAACTCGATAAATAACGTTGAATCAAAAAATCCAAAAGCTAATTACCTTTTTCGAGTGTTTTTCAAATAAACGGACAAAATTCGAGAGTATATTATTCAAATACCTGAATATAATTCTTAAAGTTATTTAGTTGTTAGTAAAGTGTAACTATAGCCAAAGTTAGTATTCCACTATAAATTTGTTTTTTAATAATTTAGAAAAAAAATTTTTTGAAAGTTCTATTTTCAGTAAAGGACATGCCATGAAACTGAGAATTTCACTCTTTAATGTGTTTTTTCTTTAGGAAGTATAAAAATGAATTAGCTTTTTTTTATTGACGAACAAGAAACTCTTGATATTTACACTTTTTATCAAAAATAAATTCCCAGAAAATTGCCTTGGATTAATTTTACATAGAAATTAAAATTTTTTTTCTTATGATAGCTTTCCCTCGAAAAAAAATAATGATTCTTGAATGGAAGAAATTTTTGATACCCCATAAATAATGAAGACAATTTTTGTGCTAACCAAGGTAATCACAATAATAAAAATAATAAAAAGATAACTTCATCTTTAATAATTTATAAAATATTAAACTAAATAATTTTATGTTTATTATTATTGAAATTTATAAATTCATTTTATTCTTATAAAAATAATTAAGAAATTAGTAAATGTAAATTATTAACGCATATTTTTAATATATTAAATAAATACAAAAATTTTAAATAATGAATTAAGCAAAATTAATTATTTACAGGCACTTCTTAATATTCAAAGTTTTTGGGAATATAAAATAAATTGAATAAGAAAGATAATTGGAACAAATTTATTAGGTTTTATTTAAAAGATAAAAATCCGTTGAATTTAGCTTTATTGACGTTTTTCTTTAATATTTAAATGACATTTTATAAATTATTATTTTATTACAAAATATAATAATTAACGGGTATTACTATTTTACTTATTTATAAGTTAATTATTTATTATTTGAGAAATTTATTTATTTATTTATTTATTTTTAAACGGGACAAGCCCTTTAATTAATCCTAAAGTTACAAATTGCAACTAAACTTCATAGCAAACAATATATGCTAGGCTTACATTAATGCGTTTGATTTTAGTAAAAATCGATACAATATTGAAGTAAATCTCGTTAGATCGTTATTAAAAAAGTCAACATCAGTTGACAGTTTATTTGCCTCTTTGACTAGCCTACTCATCAAAGAATGAATACCATAATTGGTTCTATGAGATTCAACATGAAAAGGAGAATAATATCTCATATCCCTTATTGGGACATGCAATTTTATCATAGATAATAGAGGTAAACATCGAATTATACCATGAAATAATTTATAGAAAAAGATCATGTCAGCATAATAAAATCTGTCAGCATAATAGAAATGTCTACTAAAGAATATTTGAAATTTGCAAGTTTGTAGGTGATTAAAATCAAATTCATTTCTTAATTTTTATTAAATAAAAATTTTAATAGTTCGTGGTTTGAATCGTTTGAAAAAATCAAAAGCTTAATAAATGCAGTTTCAAATGTCCCCAGATTAAATAGAAATCGATTAAAATTGTCAAAGTTACTCCACTTTTAATCTGGGGTCATTTCAAAGTGTATCTTTTATTAACCTTCTGATGTTCAGTAAAAAAAAATTTAATTTTAATAAGATAAGAGATTTAAATTAGCTTAAAAGTTAAAAAATCAATTAAAGAATTAACATTTTTTATGATTTTTCGTCTATATCGTTCGATTGTTCAAAATTCGTCCACCATATTGGATACGCCATTTTGAATTTTGAATGATAAATATCAAATTCGTATTTAATGACCTCCAAAACTTCCAAGTGAAAAGTTTAATGTAAATTTAGTTAATATTTAGAAATACGTCCGCCATATTGGATCCGCTATTTTGAATTTTGATAATCTGACTTCAAATTGGAAATCCACGACCCCAAAATCCCCAGTATATCAAGGTTAATAAAAATTGGATTATTTAATTCTGAAATTCATGAGTTTTTCGTTCTTTTTAATTATTTGTCTCTCCTGTAAAATTTGGTTTTTAAATATTTTTTTATCTTTATACTTTGAGTTGTATAAACGAAGATGTGAGTCAATTAATCAGAGAAATTGAGAATATATTTTTATTATGGTATAAATGTTTAGAAAAATGTATCTATTTAAGATGTCTTATTACTTCTTATTGATTAGATAATTGATTATATTTGTAGTCGAACAAAACGAACAAATCACTCATGACGTGATATAAATGCAATTTCATTTAATCAGATTTAAAAAACAAAATTTCACTGTGAAATTTGTAGTTTTTTATGAATTTAAATTTTTAAATTTATTAAATTAGATTAAATAAACCCTTTTCACTTTGTAAATATTAATTTAACAATTTATTTTTAAATGAATATTTTAAGATTTCTAGAACCTTATTGTGAGTAAAGTATTGAAAATTCCATTTCAATTTAATTTTTTTTAAGTCCGAGTGCATCACTTGCAGTCAGGAGTGATTCTAAATCTTAAAAGTTTAAATTTTATTTTTCGTATAAAATTAATAACTGTAAAAGGAGAATCTTAATTTAAAGCTGGTCTTAAATTAAGCAACCCCTGCTATATAAATGTTTATGTGAAAACACTTTCTCAATTAAGCTGAATTTACAATAATTCCAAATTGACCTTTTTTATTTTATATTAGTTCTTCATATTTTTATACAAATTTAAAGTTTTTAATTTTTTTTTAATCACAATTTAAAGCAAGAAATGCATGAAAAAACAAGAGAAAAAAACCAAATTAACTAAAATATCTTCTAAAATCTTTTTACTGTTAAGCTATTAAATTGAAGTTTTTAAAATTGTTATTTCTTGATAAATTCCGTAAAATGATTAAAAATTAGTTTAAGAATTGTTACACGCTATTAATTTTTTTATACTACAGTTTTCAGAGACTTTTAAGAAGGTGTCCACCTTGAGGCCATTTTTTTTAGACCGAAAATTTTAAAAATTAGAAAAAATTCTTAAAAAAATGTTTATATTTAAATTAAAATTTTATCCCTGTTGCCATAAGTTACCTTATAAATTGTACTTTTATCCGGTATAAACCATTTTAACATATTTTATTTGGTTTGGATTCTACAGCAATAAATCGAAAAGGTGTCCAACTTAAGGCCCTCTCCCCTACAAATTTCTAGTTTATAAAATAATTATTTTTGTTTTATTATTTTTTTGTGCCTCGTCTATAGAGAGCGACAAAACTGTCGTTGTTACTTGTCCCGCTCTCATTGGTGGTCATGTTTGCGGCTGAACGATATAAGCTGGAGCAAAAATCAAAAGTTTTTCTGAATTTATAAAAAATTTAGCTTAGAAATACGTAATATTTTCAAAATATGGTAATTTTTGCAAAAGTGGTGCCAACTTGGAAAAAAATCCAAATTTTAAAGAGAAATTTTTTCACAACATCAGCTCCAAAAAGAAAACTAATTATACTATCAAAAAAAGTATACTTCCTAGCAGTATTAAATAAAGAACAAAAAAGGCCCACGTTGAAGTTACTCCATTAAAAATTGTGGGAGTTATCTTGACCACCAACTTGAAAAATGTTGTTTTGAGAAAAACGTGTTTAAAGTTTTCTAATTTTAAAAGTTGTAAATAAAATGAGATACAAAACCAAAGTTTATAATTAAAATTATTTTCTATACCCATTAAAGTATCGATTAAACAAAAAAAATAGAAAATCGACTTTTTATGAGATCATAGGTGTTACTCCCCCTTAAGTAAATTTGACACTTTTCTTTTGTTTCTCTTGTGATTTAATTAAAAATCGTTGAATTTTATAGTATGGCTGACAAAGTTTTTAATAAATTAAATTAATTGCTTCCTTATAAAATATGACTTGTTATACCACCTAAATTATGGATTAAGATTTTTTGATACATTTCGACCTCAGAATATCAAAATGATGTTTTTAAAAAATTTCAACAATTTTTCGAATTGAAATGGGTCCAATTTCTAAATGTTTTAAATTGAAAAGCTTTTAGTTTTAAAGTTCCCAAATTAAAATGTTTTTAATTTCTAGTGATTGATATGATGATTGATAAAACAGTTTTATTTGATCAAAAATTAAAAAAAATCTTCCAAAATTTTTTTTAGACAGTTCAAAAGCATATTCTAAGATAAACCATTTGGTAATTTAAAAACGAAAATGGAACAATTGGAACATAGCTTTTAAAGTGTGTGAGTGTTAACATTACGGTTTGACTCTATACCTCGGAAACTGTAATAGTTAGAACAATATTTTTTTAAAGAAATTGTAGGTTTCTTAGGGGACAAATTATGAAATGCATTTAAACCCGATCAACCAATTCTTAACTATATTTTCTTACATTTAAAAATGTTTAAAAATCGTTTTTAGCAAAATTGTATATTTATTTTTAAAAATAAAAAATCAAAGTGTAAGTATTTTTTTAACTACGATTGAACTATAATAACCCTCTAATGCAATTTTATCATATGTTTTAGCTGTTAGGAGATCTTATAATAATAAATTATAAATTTTATAAAAAATATTTTGTACTTATTTTGAAGACAATTCAGTAACTTGCATCATTTAACATATTTAAGATTTCTCTGCGACCTATTAATCAAAACTTAATAATGTTTCTACGCTTTCTAGAATCAACAGTATTTTTAAATTTAGTTTTTAGGGTTTTTTGTTATTTTTTCAGAGAATATACCTGATTTCTTAGTGTTTATGATGTAAATACACAAATTAAGTAATCTCTAAAACAGGATGTAAAGTGTTGAATAGAAGAACACCGAAAATTACTCACTCAAAATAAATACTTGAGATACAACTTGGCAGCGGTATTTTACTATTTTGTAATAAAAGCATCATGAACGGGTCATATGTTCTTGTTGGAGAATGTCCCTTATTAACATATGTGTACCTCTTCATAGAAAAGGCCCACTTGGGACTATTGGATTTATCTGTATGACCATATTTTTAATTATATTTTAAATATTTTAAGACGTCTTGGGCCCTTTTAGATCAAAGATCAATCTTTAAACATTATCTTCTATCAGAATAAGAAATAGGTTTTTTAATAAATACAAAATCACCTAAAAATGTGAAAAAATTTTTTAAAACTTAATTACAATAGTAAAGGAAAAAAAATGTACACAATTTAAGTTTCAATGTTTTTTGTTTTTGGACTGGAAACTCTAGAAAGCCTTAATTCGAAACCTTACGAATTATTGACTCAGAACTCTTAGAATGACTTTCAAAACATTACGAATTGACAACTTGATACTTTTTAAATTACTGACTAGAAACTCGTTGAATCTTTAACTTAAAACTTTTCAAATCCCTATATTTATATTGTACAAGTCTCTAATTTTATGTAGTCTATTGTTCAAAAATACAAACTTTATGCAGAAAATCTTCTAGTCCTACACCTGAGTCCCTTTTGGCTCAATATCTCTTGAATTTCATTTAAAGTTCGTTTCTTTGTTTCAGAAATTAAGGCCGAGCAGAAGAAAAAAGCTTAAAAACATGACATGGCAAAAATTGAATACATGATTGATTCTCCGTATGAGACGCTATAATGGAAGATTATTCTCAACATCCGAATAAGTTAAAACTCGATCTTTTAAAATGTGTCCACCATATTGGATTCGACATTTTTAATTTTTGAAAACTGATTTCCAATTTTTTTTCAACAACCTCAAAAACTCCTCAACAACAATTTTTAAATGAAGTTAACGAATTTAAAAAAAAAAGGTTATCAGCCACATTGGATCCACCATGTTGAATTTTTAAAAACCTACTTTAAATTCGCTATCAGAATCCCCAAAAACCCCTAAATAGCAGGTTTCAAATAAATCTGACGATTTTTTAAAAATTCATTCACCATATTGGATCAGACAATTTCAATTTTTGAAAACAAATTTCAAGTTCGGTATCAGGAACCCCGAAAATCCCCGAATTGTGAGTTAGACATGAATCTGACGATGTCTAAAATTTCCATCCACTATTTTAAATTTTGGTAAACCGACTTTAAATTCTTTTTTAGCGACCCCAAAAACTCCTGTATATCAAGTTTAAAATGAATCTGTCGATTTTGAAAAAAATTCGTCCGCCATTTTGAATTTTTGAAAACCGACTTTCAATTAGGTCTCAGCTACCCTAAAACTCCTGAATTTTCTATGGCCAATTTAATTCTAGAATCAACGGGATTAACAAGTATTAAATATTTCAGAGATTTTAGTTTTTAGTGCACAAATCAAACAATCATCAATGTAGAGAAAACAAAAAATAAAATGAATTGAAATAAGATTATCTTGTGTTTTTAATTACCATAAAGTTGTGATAAATGCATGACTCGGCGTGGAACATGTATGGAAGAAAGTTGTAACGATTAAAAACTATTCCTAAATCTTTAAGATCGCACATTTAATTTTAAATATAAAATTAAAAAAGAATATAAATAATAATCATGAAATATAATTAATATATAAATTTATAGCACAAAAATGGTATTAAAATAAAATAAAAGCCGGAATTAAATGCCTAATATATAAAAATGATATTCTATCAAAATTAAAATAACAAATCAAAACTTGACGTTAATAAATAAAATCAATATAAAATAACCGGCACACAGAAAGATATCCACATCACGAGTATTAGTTAATGAAAAGATAAAAAATAATTAATAAATAAATATAAACAGGTAAACGTTGGACATGAAATTAAGTTGAAGTAATGTTGAGTAAATAAAATAAGTAACAATATAGGACGACAAAGTAAAACAATCAAATAAACATAAAAAATTATCGATCCGGCATTCCTTTTATTTTCTTTTGAGACGGGGGCGATTATCAAGCAGCGTTGTGGCCAACGAGAGATAATTTCTTTAAATTAGCATTTTTTTCCTTCTTTTGGCAGGGACGACTTTATTTATTTGGCTCCTGATTGAGGTTTTTTCTGCCCTACAACGGAAAAACACACGTAAGAGACATTTTGGTGAAAAATGAGTTTTTGGTATCAATGGATTCGTAAGAGAAAACTGCATCTAACTGTACTTATTAAAATTAAAAATATTAATTATTTATAATGAATAATTAACATGGAATATATTGCAATTTGCGAAAAATGAGAAATTACAACGGAAAAAGACACATGAAGTTCTTTGCGGAGTCCAAAATCTGTAGGAGGTTTCAAATACGTAACAAAATACATAGTAAAAACACACAAGCGAGGAACTTTGCGGGTTTCTTACGTTGTAAATGCGACGAGCTCGGCATCTTCTGTCTTTGTTCCGCTTGAAGACTTTACAGCAGAAAAATACGTAAGTGATTTTGCGTTGGATTTCAACTAAAAAACTACGCATGTGCTTTTTTTAATAGAGATTATTTAAATAATAAATTTTTAATAGCAAAATTGGAAAGAGCGGATATGATTTACCCACATAGACTGACTTTTATTACTGAAAAGTGACTATAAACATAAGTTCTAGATGCAAATGGTTTTCCTTAAATATCTCCGTTCGACCTGTTTGTGGCTTACGTGTCTTTTTCCGTTGTAGGGCAGTATTCTCCTTAGTGAAACCTTCCTTTCCAGGTATTAAAATCCACCCCCATCGTCTTCCTTAATTCCAAAATCATCAATTAAAAATCGCCACACTGATCATAATTATAAAAATAAAAATAATTAACAAAAATATCACAATTAAACACTACAATAAACACAATAAAAATAAATTATTAAAATAAAATAGCACCTCTGTGTTGCCGGCGACACACAAAGTCGTGACGGTTTCGGATTTTGAATATTTTGAATGCCGGGAAACGATTGTGAGGACGATGGGTGCGGAAGAAATTTTATTAAATGGGAAATTACTCCCTCCCCTCGTCAGTCCCCAAGACAGTCCCCACGCCCCTAACACCTCTTGGCGCCCAGGCAATGAAGAGATTTGTCATATTATTTAAAATTCAAATTAAATTATTTTTGTCATAAATATCGGATCCCATCAAAGTTTCGATAATTACTTATTATAATCTATGAGATGCCACGCTTTAGTTGGGGCAAAAAAAGGTGGAGCTTTATTGTTTTAAGGGAATAATGTGATTGGTCCTTCTTATGTTTTTTCTAATTCTATTCTCTTATTTGGCAATATCCACCAATAAAAACAAAATTTGATTTCAAAAATTCCTTATTGTTGCCAAAACATGGCTAAGTGTTCAATTCTATGGCTTTTTTACATTGAAAAAAAGAATTTTAATAGAATACCTTTTTTTTAAATTTAATTTAATTAAACAAACTCACTTTAACCATCAAGTTTGCAGTTTTAGGATTTTAGTGTCCTATATAACCTATTTCTTTGTTTTTACGATCCTGTCTGGCTATTACTTAGTATAATGTATGAGATGCCACGCTTTAGTTTTTAAGAAATGTCCATTTGAAATAATAAAACAAGATAATATTAATTATCTTGTTATTTTTTTATCAATTATAAAATTTACATAAATCAATCTATTCGTTTTCAAATAAAATTCCTTACGTTCCCTTTGACATTTCTTTCAAAAAACTTTTTATAATCATGTATAAAAAAAAAGTTCACGCGCGCCTGGCGCGCGCTAATTTTGCTAGTTCATAAATAATTGTTAAAAAAACTGTTTGGTGGGATTTCACAAAATGTCACAGCACTTTTAGTTTCACGTAATAAAGTTTATTATTATTACAATTATACAATACGTCACATTTGTATACCCGTCATAAACACAAAAGAAAAACAGTAAATAATTCGTCGAGAAATGCACGAGAAAACGCGTCCTATATGGAGAGAATAAAGCTAAAACGGAACTGAACTGCCTCATCACATCAGGCCCTCGCTGACAGACCAAAAGGGTGGGAGAACTTCCACCAACGATCCGAGCTCCATCCTGTAGAAAGAGAAGAAGGGATGGCATGGCCCCAGAACAGGGAAAAACCCAGCTCATTAGGAACTTCATACTCTATTAAAGATTTTATGACAGATTAAGCATAGTTTAGCAATGATTACAGAAAGCCAAAAACCACTTGTTCAAATCCCACTAGAAACCTTCCTTATAACTTTAAACATTTTAAACAATAATGAAGACAATTTTGTACTTACCGGGATAATCACAATAATAAAAATAATAAAAGGATAACTTCATATTTAATAATTTATAAATAATGTAATTTAAAAATTTAATTAAATAATTTTAAGTTTATTATTATTAAAATTGTTTAATTAATGTTGGTTTTATAAAATAATGATTGTACTTTGCTGCTGTTATGTCGGGTTGACATAAAATAAATTTCCAATCACGACAATTGGAAATTGATAACGTATATTAAAACTAATAACATTATATTATTCTAACGTTAATTCTAACGTTTCCTATAATTCCTGCGGAGTTAAATAAAGGGTTGCAAAAGTAAAACTTGTAGATTTTAATATTATTAATAAATTGTATTTTAACATACTTGCGTTGAAAATAGATAGTTATTTGTTAAAACTACCTTATTTCTCGAACTGAAAATACTTCTGAAATACAGGGTATGAATATGATTTCTTTGATTAAAATTTAAAAATGCATAAAAATAATTATATTTTAAGAGAATTAAGAATTTGCAATGTTGCTTGAAAATATATAAAAATTAAGTAGTTGAATTTGATTAAGAAATGAAAAATACTTTCTTTTAAATATAGAAAATTAATGTTTAAAAATTGAATTAAAATTTAAAATACGTGTAAAAAATATTTTGAAGGAAGTGGAAAGAAACTTGACTTTACTACCCCGGACGGGGCAGTAGAAAGAAGTGCTAGTCCCTGCTCTACGACTGTCCGTCCTAGCCTCAGAAAAAGGGACAGTTTGTAACGGGTAAGGGTAAAGGCCATGGGTAAAGGCGTAACGATTAGGCAAGTCTAGGCATGCTTAGAAAATAGTGGAGAAGTAACAACGTATATCTAAAAAACGCTTCCGTGATAAAATTGCTTATGAACTAAATTAACAATTATTGTTATTAAATTTTAACATAAACAATTTTTCATTAGGAAGATGAAATTTGTATATAAACAATTAAACTAATACATAATAGTAATTATAAACATTGTTCGTGATGTACAGTTTACACACACACGCATACACACACATACACGTAATCATTTAGGATAGGGAACATTCTTTTGTTAATAAAGAAAATTATTACAGTTTATAATTGTTAACTTAAACAATTATCTTCAATAATTAAAAAAAATTTCTAAAAACGGAAGCAGACATAGACTCAACTTGTTTATTTAAATTAACTAAAGAATGTATGAAATTATGTAATTACTTTTGTTGTTTAAGTAAACATAACCTTAATATTGCTAATAATAATCATCATCATCACATAAATTGAATAATACATTCATTAATCTCAAAAGATTATGATTTCGGTATTTGTAAAAATTACAATAATAAAAATAATAATAATAATAATAAAATTTGCAATGATAGGTTATGTTTATTACAATTATCCATAACCAAGATAAATAACAAATTTTAATATAATTAGTAAATAATTAGTAAATTTCATAAACAAAATCTGAAACAATCTATTTAGGTTTAAAATGTTTAACATAATGTAAATTGTTTACTTAATCATTAGTGTTGAATAAAATATTCTTTAGTTTATATATTTAAAAATAGAACTGAATTTTATATGAGTTATTGTCATAACGAAGTATACGTGGAATTTTTCTAGTAAGATAAGTCAGACACACCTAGGAAGATACTGTTCTTTATCTGTATACCTGCATTGAGTTCGTGCTATAGTCCAACGGTCCGATGCGCTTCTTTTAGTCGAAGGACACACTTTACAAGCACCCGTCTAGAATTATTTGCTTAGAGATATAGTAAACTTAAAAGCCCGGTAAGAGCAGAGGAATAGAAAAGAATTCAGAATCTGAATCCCCTTCAATAGGCGAATTTTCCATTTAGAAAATTCCAATATAGAGATTGAAATGAAAATGTCTATTCTTTTTAATTTCCATAATTATTATAATAAATCTGTAAAAAATAAATAAGTAGGGGAGAGTGGGGCAAAACCGCTAGGTTTATATTTATTGATGCACAAAATTTTAACTATACGTTTAATTGGAGTAATTTTTGTTTGTTACACTGCTGAAACTAACCAACAACAGATTTTAATAGTCGTTGTTACATTTATCATAATCACAATTACATTATTTGTTGTTTTTTAAAAAGATTCAAACTAGCGGCTTTGCCCCAACTGTTGGGGCAAAGACGTTTTTGCTAATATTATTATTTCAAATATAGTAAATGGTCTAAAATATATACTAAATAACATTTATTGATTCAATAATTATAAAACATAAACATTTTACAGATTTTTAAAGAGATTTAATCCATTTTATTAAAAATAATGACGACTTGTATTTTTAACCTCATATTTTCAATTTAATTGTTTTTGATTTTGTTTCAAAATCTACTTTATCAACTCTACAAAAATAGAGTGTTATTTAAATAACCGCGCGAAAATATGATTAAATAATAATGCTTATTTAATATTTCAAAGGCTTAATTTTTTTTTTAAATTAGTAGTAAATGCTAATAAACAATTTAAAAATTAAATAATAATAATTATAACAATAAATTTGAAAGAGAAAAATACTTATTTGTTTTGATGAAAAAATGCAGGTTGACAGTTGATTAACATGAAGTTTCCATCATTTGAAATAACATGATAATGCAGTTTTTAATATTCAATTGTTTTTTATGAAATATTTTTCAAGCGTCTTTGCCCCAAACGACAAACCTTTTTTTAATTTAAAATTTTATATATTTAGATTAAAAATTAAACCAGGATTTCAAAGAGATTGTGTAGATAAATCATTACTCTACTAGAACGTAAAAATTTCAATTTTAAATGCTCACAATTTACATTCAAAATTTAATAGTTTTGATCAGTATAAATTTCATCTCAGACTTGTAAATTCGATTTTTTCCGTATATTTCTTAATACATTTTATATTTTCCAGATTTTTTTTTCTAAACACTAGTTCCAGTTATAATTATGATAAACTTTAAACATAAGTTGAAACGGTCTAGAAATATATCAGATGTCAATGTAACATACCCGAAAAAATTTCTATTCACGAATTTAATTATAATTAAGATTTAATAAAACGACACTTTCGGACTGAAATTTGGATGTTTATTTACTAGAAGTCCAACGTTTCGAGAACTAACTGTTCTCCTCTTCAGGGACTATAATTTAAATACAAATAAAAAAGTTTTTTTACTAAACATTCATAAAAATACAGTCAATATTCAAAGACAAAAATTATAAATCACAATAAAAAACATAATATAAATAAAAAATATAAAAAATACGATTTTACAATTTTTTGATAAAATTGGTTGATGTAAGAGAACTCTTACCTAGAGTTAATACAATCCATAGTTTATTTATAATCCTGACACATAACTTAAACTTCAACTTGAAAATATCAAGTATATCAAAAAAATTTTAAATTAACAGTTGTCACATAATTAAAATTTATAGTGACTGAAAATTATAAACTGTCCAGTTCACTTGTCAAATTTAAAACTGAGAAATTTGTTAATGATAATTTTACCTATCAAGTTTAGAGACCAATCATTAGTATTTGTAAATATTAAGGTTTTGAATGCACAATACAAATTTTAATAATATTTTGAATCGTTATAAGAATTTAATTAGGATATTGAAATAATATTTATTTTAAAAATTCAAGAATAGCATTGTATGGTGTATTAAAATTTTCCAGATCATTTTTTACATTTATACAGTTATCACCTGCCTTTTTAATATGGACCATTTCTGCAAAAAGTCTTTTATATTCATTAGGTTCATTATGCAATATTTCAAAATTTTCCCAAAGAATTTCATGAGGCGTATTATTATTTAATTTTCTATGTCTACTAATGACATTATGGTATTTTTCATTATAGCCAAATTTATCGTTATGTTCTTTTAATCTGATTCTCAATGGTCTGCTGGTTTGACCAACATAACATTTTCCACAAGAACACGGGATTTTATAAACAACGTTAGGTTTGTCTATTGATTTTAATTGGTCTTTACCTAGTTTAATAAATTTATTTAGTTTGGAATTAACCTTAAAAATTGTTCTTTTATTATATTTTGATAATAATCTTTTTATATTTTCTGAAATTTGTCCATAATACGGGATCGTTACAAAAGATTTTTTGTTATTATCTACGTTTTGAGATGGAAGTGTTCTTGGATTTTTTATTTCATTTAATCTTTTATTATGTTAACTTTTTCTTTGGGTATAAACATTATATGTAGATGACACCATAATTTTTATACCCAAAGAAAAAGTTAAAATAGTCTTATCAGTTTTCAATTCATTTCATGAAAGATTGCAATTTACTCATGAAATTGAAATTAATAATTTGATCAATTTCCTTAATTTAACTATAATTAAAAATACAGATAATTCTTTAATGACTAATTGGTATCGAAAAGACACATATTCTGGAAGATTATTAAATTTTTGTTCTAACCATCCTATTCAACACAAAATAGCTATAATAAAAAATATGGTTGATTCAGCTATCCATCTTTCTGATAAATCTTTCCACAATCAAAATTTAAAACTAATAAAAGACCTCCTTTTTTTAAACAGTTATCCCTCAGAATTTAGTAACGAACATATAAATAAAAGATTAAATGAAATAAAAAATCCAAGAACACTTCCATCTCAAAACGTAAATAATAGCAAAAAATCTTTTGTAACGATCCCGTATTATGGACAAATTTCAGAAAATATAAAAAGATTATTATCAAAATATAATATAAGAACAATTTTTAAGGTTAATTCCAAACTAAATAAATTTATTAAACTAGGTAAAGACCAATTAAAATCAATAGACAAACCTAACGTTGTTTATAAAATCCCGTGTTCTTGTGGAAAATGTTATGTTGGTCAAACCAGCAGACCATTGAGAATCAGATTAAAAGAACATAACGATAAATTTGGCTATAATGAAAAATACCATAATGTCATCAGTAGACATAGAAAATTAAATAATAATACGCCTCATGAAATTCTTTGGGAAAATTTTGAAATATTGCATAATGAACCTAATGAATATAAAAGACTTTTTGCAGAAATGGTCCATATTAAAAAGGCAGGCGATAACTGTATAAATGTAAAAAATGATCTGGAAAATTTTAATACACCATACAATGCTATTCTTGAATTTTTAAAATAAATATTATTTCAATATCCTAATTAAATTCTTATAACGATTCAAAATATTATTAAAATTTGTATTGTGCATTCAAAACCTTAATATTTACAAATACTAATGATTGGTCTCTAAACTTGATAGGTAAAATTATCATTAACAAATTTCTCAGTTTTAAATTTGACAAGTGAACTGGACAGTTTATAATTTTCAGTCACTATAAATTTTAATTATGTGACAACTGTTAATTTAAAATTTTTTTGATATACTTGATATTTTCAAGTTGAAGTTTAAGTTATGTGTCAGGATTATAAATAAACTATGGATTGTATTAACTCTAGGTAAGAGTTCTCTTACATCAACCAATTTTATCAAAAAATTGTAAAATCGTATTTTTTATATTTTTTATTCATATTATGTTTTTTTATTGTGATTTATAATTTTTGTCTTTGAATATTGACTGTATTTTTATGAATGTTTAGTAAAAAAACTTTTTTATATGTATTTAAATTATAGTCCCTGAAGAGGAGAACAGTTAGTTCTCGAAACGTTGGACTTCTAGTAAATAAACATCTAAATTTCAGTCCGAAAGTGTCGTTTTATTAAATCTATAATATTCTCGGACGTAAAAGGATTAAAATAAAAATTATAATTAATTAATTTTACATCCAGAGAAATAATATATTTGTCTCACAGCCAAGTAACTTTTTATTTGTTTCAAATAACTTTTTATTTGTAACAAATAAAACTTTATTTGATTCAAATAATTTTTTTTATTTGAAAATTCGGAAAAATCTATTAATTAAAAATACACGTTATTCTTTAACTGTCGTTTTATTTTAAAACTTAAACACATATAATACCGGCAACATATTATTTAATCTGGGATTGTCAAATCATAACATTTAGAAGCATATTTACGTTCCTGATATCCCATAAGACAAACGTACTAAACCAAAAAGTCAATTGTCTTTTCTGAATATCTATTTCTCTATAAAGAATTAATATAAGAAAATAATAGATGTTTCATGCTTGAATATAAAATTTGGTTGAAATAAAATTATGTTTGCTTCCGTATAATTCAAAAACACTACGATTAAAGAAAATAAAAAAGTTGGAAAAACATATATTAGCAGAGAATTAAAAAGTTGAAATACGTATTGAAGAGAATTAATTTTTTAAATATTCTATTCCCAGTTAGTGTTTTTTTAGAAACGGAAAATTCGCCTATTCAAAAGAATAGAATATTCTGCACTTTTAGGTGAAAACAAAAAAATTTCAATTGTTTTCTATTCAACGCTTCTTACCGAGAGATTTTCTAACTTTGTGCATCAATGATAATCAAATGATATTCAATGACTTTGAAGATCTTTTCTAATTTCTTGTTTCAAAAAGTCGTTATACTTGAACTAATATAAGTGTTTTGCTACTAGATTTTCGTTTAAAATAGTAACAACTTGAAAGAAAGAAAACATTTTTTTAAAAATACGTCAAATTTATAATTTTTAATTCTTTAAACATTTAAGAAATTGACCTAAATTCATGGCGAAAATTGACGTTTGTTTTTTTTTGTGTATAAATTGTGATTAATATTTTGATAAAAATAATTTTTATATTATTTAATAATAATATAAATTAAATAATAAATTAATAAAAAATATATTATTTAATTTAATTAATATTTTTTTAAAAAGTACTTTATTGCTTTCTCCATGAGGAAGCAAATATTTTTTGCTAACGTGGAAGCAACTCCCTAAATTTGAATAAGTGAAAATTCACGTATTTTGATGTCAAAAGTTTTTTACTCTTTCGGTAAGTCCATATACACTTGCAAATAAGCAAAATTTTACTTATTTATAAAAGTGTAAATGCACAGTGACGAGGTAAAATTTTACCTTACACGATGTTTCTAGATTAATCTAAAAACATTAGAAAACACCAGTCTGGAATCATATATCTGCCTGTTGTACAGTCAAGTCTAAGCTTGGTGACTTGTGCCTTATTGTTTTGAGCTTGCTTTCTGAAATCAAACAAAGTTTTTATTTAGTTTAATTAATTTTTTATTCTTTTATTTAATTTGAAGAAAATAATTTCTTTGGGTTTTGTTGTAAACTTAATTTTATGTTTAATTAATGTTAAATTTTAATATTTTTCAATTAATTGTACTCATGTGAATGAACAGAAATTTTTTACTTTGTTTCACATTGATTTTTAAAAACTGTAGACTGCATGCAGAGGAGGCACTAAAAAAAGAATTGATTGACACGAACGGCTCACATAGCGCCATTTCGCAATAATATTGAAGAGAAGAAATTTTTTTGTAAGCTTCGAAACATGCCTGAAAACATCCATGAATATAATTAGTATATATATAATAATTTTTTCTAGTGCATTCTAAAACTATTTTAAATTACTTACTGTAGGGGAAACTGCCCTATGGTGGATAACAATTCCAACAATGGA
The DNA here is from genome assembly GCA_037103525.1 of Ganaspis brasiliensis. Taxonomy (NCBI): domain Eukaryota; kingdom Metazoa; phylum Arthropoda; class Insecta; order Hymenoptera; family Figitidae; genus Ganaspis; species Ganaspis brasiliensis. Next base: position 7,024,798 of record JAZKLR010000114.1, on the reverse strand, counting down.
TAACATTTAAATAATTACAAAATAAACTATGAATTTCAATCATAATAACAATTTAACTATTAAGCAATTAATATTTATTATAGATTTTTAAGATTTTTTTCCGTATAATGAATAATTTTTTCAAAAAATATTTGAAGTTATCCACTGTTGGAATGGAGATATTCAGTTTTTAACATAGAGATTAGTTCGCTTAACCAAAGCGCATTTGCATCGTCTCAGTATTAAAAAAATATTAATAAATTACCAAAAATCAACCTCTCTTCGTGCTGACCAAAAACCAAAAGTCAAGAGAGAGATTCCGCTGAAGTTCTTCGCCGCGATGTCGACGCACAGTGGTTCGAACTGAAAAATTGTTGTTCTAAATCGTCCAGAGCAGTTAACTCTTAACGGATTTAAACTTCTTTTTTTTAAAACACTTAGAATAAAAATTTCTAGAAGATAGCTAAGCCCGATTTTTAATTTTTGTTTTTACTTCAATATTATTTAAGTAAATAAACGAAAAACTTATGTATCACAGAAAAAAAAAAAAACTAGATATAAATAATTAATAAAATAAAAGCGAAGCAAAATTATTAGTTCTTTAAATTGTTTATAACATTATTTATTATGTACGCTTAATATATTGACTTTAAATTTATCAGTATATTAAATAGTTTGCAATTGATTTTAGAGAAAATTTTATCTTTTTTTAACAGTACTTGATTGTTCTAAATTATTATTAAAAATTATTGTCTCTAATAATAATTATTATTTTTTGCTGATCATTTTTAACATTTTTCTAATAAATATTCTTTGGTTATGGCTATTAGGAAATGGTTTAAAGAATTTTTTTTGTCAATTGACACTAAAAATTTAAACATGTATATAAGTTCTTAATTTATTTATTCAAATTATATTAAAATAAAAACAAAAATTAAAGATCGGGCTTAGCTATCTTCTAGAAAATTTTATTTTGAGTGTTTAAAAAAAAAGAAGTTTAAATCCGTCAGAAATTGACGGCTGTAAACAGCAATTTCTCAGTTCGAACCACTGTGCGACGTTGAGACAGACCCAAATGGTAAAAATGAAATGAACGAACTCACCAATTTTCAGAGATTCCGCAAGATGAATTGAACCGCAAACCTAGACCTTGAAAACTCCTGGGACTTCTCCCAAATAATTTAAACAATAATTTTCACCAATGAACTAAAATCTTTATTGTGAATTTAAATTAAATTTTTGATTAACACTAATCTTAAAGAACATTTAAACTAATCACAACCACAGCTCAAAACTCAAAACTCGAGGACACGGACGAAAAGATAACCGATTCTGGGATTTTTCTCGTCTTTTTCTTCCTTACTGCGTCTCATTTCCTCAGCTACTAGGAAACCACACACCCTCTCAGTTGCACCTAAAAGAAAAATTCGGATCCCCTCTCTGACCTTCGTTACTATTCGTGAACTTGACCTGCGCAAATCGCAACTTATGAATTTAATGAAGAAGGACAATAATGAAGACCACTGATCTAGAGAAAGACGATAGATACGGATCGACTTGAAAATCAATACTTGGCACTCAGCATCGTATCTCATAATTCAACTACAGGAACTTTCAATAATTTACCCCAAAATTAACTAAATTAAAGATCTCTAGGGAAAGACAAAATAAAATATAAATGTTGACGGTTTACATCGTCACAAGTTGTAAAGCAAGTGAGAGAACTGAACTAGCATTGGAACGAAATTTTTAGTTTTTCTTTTTTTTTTAACAGGTAAAAATAATTTGGCGTTTTTCCTCCTTTTCTTTTTTATTTTCGTTTTTCTTCATTGACGTTTTTCTTTAATATCTGTAAGACATTTTATAAATTATTATTTAATTACAAACTATCATTTAACGCTAATTATTATTTTACTTATTTATAAATTAATTATTTGAGAAACGTCTACTAAAGAATATTTGAAATTTGCAAATATGTTTTAGAGATAAATATTTAAATCGATAAAAACGAAGGTTTCATAGATGGAAAAACAGATTAAGACTTGCAACTATTAAAGCAATTTTGTTTTGTTGTGGGCACGTTGCCACGCAACAAAAAATTTTCCTTTTTTTAACACAAGCATTGAACAGTTTTATTTTTTAAATAGACACGGAACAATGTGCAATCAACATTTTTTTTAATAAGTTATTTTCAAAACTTTGGGTCCGTTTTTTTTAAACAGTTAAATGGTTATTTGTTATTTGAATGTCAATTTAAAGTAGTATTTACAAAAACTAGGTAAAAATTTACTCAAAATCTAAATGAATGTAGAGAATTTCATTCTTTTCCCAAGTCGAAAACTTGTCACTTATGAAGTAAAATTTCCAGTTTTTAATATATTAAAGTATTTTTTCAAACACCAATAATATTTTTTTATCAATATTCGATCAGTTTGAATTGTTCATCTCACCGTTCTACTTATCGTACCTATTTTATTTTGTTTTGTTTGTTTTTGTCCATAAAGTGAACTTATGTATAACATATAGTAAATATCTACTTATAATTAGCTAATTATTACTTTTTCAGATTCAGAGAGTGATTTATAAAAATCAATAAAGATAAATTGATTGAGAAAAATTAATCGAGACGATTTCTGCAAATAATCTAGAAGAATTATTTGTGGCTAAAAAATTAAGAAAAAAAGTTACGATGTAAGTATTTTATTTTTTTTATTTTTAGAAAAATTGAGCTATTAGCGAACACTTTAGTGAAACTTCATACAAAATTATTAACACTAAAAATCGACAATTTTAAAAATCCTGATTCTTAATAATTTTATTTTTATATATTTTCTTGCAAATTTTAATATATTTTCATCAACTTGTGGGCGATTTAATTAAAATTCATTTTTTTAAAATTGAATAAACTTAAAATTTGAAAACTTTGAGTGTGACTAAAATTTTTATCAATACATGTTTTGACTAATTATTAAATGATTAAACGAACTTACCTGTAAGTGAAGTTCTATCATAATTGTATGAAGCGCCTCTTCTGAGGAGATAATATTGTAGTACCCCTTCCGTTGTCTCACTAGCGCCACACTTTTTAAAGAAAATAGAAAAAATAAACTACTAACTGGCATTTTACGTTATCGACTTGCCTTTTCTCTAAATCCTGTTCATTCCTTCAAAGTGTTCCCGTAATATATGGGATTCTATTTATAGAATGACGGGTTTATTTATTTGTCTATTTATCTATTTTAAATAAAAATAAGGGTGGAAAACATCTCCTCAGAAGAGCCGCTTCATACAATTATGATAGAACTTCACTTACAGGTAAGTTTGTTTAATCATTTACTTGTGTTTCGCGCCTCTTCTGAGGAGATTATATTGTCTACTACATCTTTTTTATAAAACTTCGCAAATGTCTTTGACTTTTCGGTCCACCTTGCGGTTTTTAAAATAGTTTCTACATTAACACCTCCCCTGAATGCCGCTGAAGTAGCCGCACGACGACGAGTTCTGTAGGCACTAAAAACGTCAGTATTTATTCCGCTTTTAGTCAACACATCCTTTACCCAGCGACTCATTGTTTGTGTAGTGATCGGTTTGTAAGGCTTCTTGAAAGAAAACAAGAACTACTTATTTTCACCCCTTATTAAACTGGTTCTTTTTATATAGTCTTTAAGAGCTAAAACCGGAAAAATAAGACTATCCTCATTAAAGAAAGAAAGAAACAAGGTAGGCTGAGGTCTATTATTTTTTGAAGTCTTGATTTGTTCTGGAATCTTAATTTAAATTCCGTTTTCGTTTTCATTAATATTCCTAACATCTGTCGCTATTAGGGTTTGAAGACGATGTCCCGTTGCTAAAGCAAACAATGTTGCTATTTTCAATGAAAGTTTTTCTAAATTTAAATCGTTATTTAGTCTTCACTTTGAAAGAAAATTTAAAACCACCTTTGGATCCCATGTCGTATTATATTTAGGTCTAGATGGTCGCAATTTCGATGCACCCTTAAAAAATCTTTTAACTCTGTCATCTTCAGCTAATTCTGTTTCGTACATTAACGCGATAGCTGATCTTAAGGAGTTTAAAGACCCATAGAACATTCCTTTTTTATACTCAGCAGTGAGAAAATCCAAAATGTTTTGAATTGAACCACGAAAAGGATCAATATTTTCAAGACCACACAACGCCCACCATTTTTTCAATCCGCAATCGTACTGCTTCTTTGTTGCATTCGATAATGAAGAAAGCATAACATCCGCCGTTTCTGCTGAATCTTGTTTCATTTCGAACGCTTGCTTGACAACACTTTCGAAACCAGGGTAAGCGTCTTCCACATTGGATGCGGTTTCCTGTTAATTGATTGGAGAAAATTAATATTTGGTTTAAAATATAAGGGCTTAGAAACTGACAATTCTACAAACAATGGAAATCAGGGCTGAGCTGGACAATAAGGTACAACTAAAATTCCCTTCGCGTTTTCAAATTTAATTTTTTGTAAAACTTTCAATATTATAGAAAAGGGTGAAATGCGTAAAAAAAGATCGTTTCCATTTTAGAGTGAACGCATCTACAGCGTAGGAATCGGGATCTCTTTTTCAAGAAACGTAACGACTACACTTGGTGTTCGATCTTGATGCGAAGAGATCTATCTGTGGTTGACCAAATTCTTTAAGGATCTTATCAAAAAACTTCTAGTGTAACGCGTATTCCGTTTCCGGTTCTAGCCTTCTTGACTCAAAATCTGCATCTTTGTTTTCTTTGGACGCTATGTATGATGCAAATACCCACAGATCTCTCTCTTCACACCAGATCCAAATTTCTTGTGCAAGGTTATTTAGCTGCGGAAATTGAACACCACCTTTTTTATTTATATAAGCAATGGCCGTGGTGTTATTCACTCTTAACAGTAAATCTTGGCCTTTTAATTGCTTTGCAAAGCATTTAAGTCCCATTATGAATTCCAAACTGTTAATGTGCTCTGTTTTTTCCTCATCTGTCCAAAAACCATGAGCACGCATTCCATCGCAAGCAGCTCCCCAACCTGTGGGAGACGCATCTGTAAAAATTTCAAGACAAGGATCGAAACACGTAATAGAATTAACTGCTTTTAGAATATTTAGTTTCCACCAATCAAGATCGGGACGTGAAATATTTGTCAGCGACATCATTGCTTCAAAATCGTCATTATTTTCTCTAAGATCCAAAAATCTCTCATATTCAAAATTTCTAATGTATACCCGACCGTATTTCAATGTAAAACAACAAAAACCTAATGTTCCAATAAATGCTGCAAATTCCCGAATCGTGCACTGTTCTGTAAGTTTAATTTTTTCAATTTGCGAAATAACTTTAAATTTTTTGTCTGCTGGAAGCTCGACTGTCATGTTTTCTGAATTATAAATTAATCCTAAATATTTGCTCTTTTTATATTTTTTATAATTTTTATAAATTACTCTTTTTTAGATTAATAACAAAACCTAACTTTTTTAAAAGGGAACACGTTATCTCAATGTTTCGTTCGCATTTAATTTTCGTTTTTCCAAATAAAAGCTTGTCATCTAAATAAATTACAGACCGTAAACCAAATGCCCTTAAATAAGAAATGACGGGTTTCATTATTTTAGTAAAGGTACAAAGAGCTGTACTTAATCCGAAGAGCATGCAGGTGTACTCGTAAAGTTTCCTGAGAAAAACAAATCTTAGATATTTTCTATCATCTTCCGCGACTGGAATTAAATGATACGCATCTTGCAAATCAAGGGTTGCCATGAAGCAACCAGGACTTATAAATTGTCGAACCGTTTTATCGTCTTCCAATTAAAATGCTGGGTTTTTATAAATTTATTTAAATTTTTTAGATTTAAAATAAGACGATATGACCCGTCTGGTTGTGGAACTACAAAAATTTTTGAAATAAATTGATCCTTGCAAGGATCAACTATTTGAATGGCCCCCATTGCCATTAAGTCATTGATTTTTATATTTATTATATTAATTTCATGTTCCGACCATTGGGTTTCTTTAGGCACACTGAATTGACACACTTCCAACGCAAAAGGAATCTTATAACCATTGATCCAGCTTAAGACGTTTTTAGTAGGAGACATTCGCTCTCATTCTTTAACAAAATATTTGAACCGCCCTGCATGCTTTACCTGTATTAATTGCGTATATTGTTGTACGTCTTCTTCACTGGACCTTGGTAATTCTGCTTCTAGCCGCGCGTTGTAAAATTCTGCCCGGTTTGTGGAAATGAACGTCTCTAAGGTTGACGACGAACCGGGCCCTTCAAGTCTTTTAGAAAATTGTTGTGTTGCTGCTTTTTTATTTTTAAAGCTACACTTGATGTAGCTAAAGCTTTTTCCGTCTTTACTCGATCCTCCAAATTTTCTCCAAATAGCCATTCACCTACTTGAGTGGAATTTAGTGTTTCTCGCAAAGAAGCATCAATGTTTTTTAAAATGAGATTTCTACGAATTGCTGATTCTTCAAATTGAAGGTCAGAGAATATTCTGAGCAAACTGCTCACAATTCCTAGCATTTCGAGTTTTTTCTCATTTTCCAGAGTGAACGCCAAAGATGCTTAATTCATTAATCCTCCAAGCCCAGCACTAATTTTCTGTTGTGTTTCGGTTATACGTAAATCCCTTTTTATAACAGCATCTTGTAAGGCAGCTTTTACTTCAGCGTTTCTTTTAGGTGGATCTAGAAACAAACAGTTTTTTGGTGGAGGAAATTTAAGAAACAAAACTTTCTTTTCCTCCTCTGGTAATCCTTTCTTGATAATTTCCTGTATTCTGACCACCAAATTCTCATTAGCTTCCAGTGCTAAAACTCGATCTGGATCAATTCGATTGCCAATAACTTTTAGCTCTTCTGCCGAAAGCGAATTGGCTAGAATTACCTTTTCTGATTCAGGAATTTCTTTTGACGCAGTGTTTTTTCCTGAATCAAGAATTTGTTCGGTATTTGTTTCTTGCCCTGTTTTCTCTGCAACAACTATTGGACTATTTTCTGACACATCTTTTGATTTTTCCGTGTTGGATGGAAGTTCTTTTCCACGTGCATCTTGGTCCCTTGCAGAGGAACACGATTGCATTTGTCCATGTTCGATTCCCATATTTGTTTGGGTTCATCATACTCATTGCCTGAATAGGATTCGTCTGTATATGATTTCTGATTTTCTGCGTCGGTCCCATAATGACGATAACGATCATGATAACTATCGCTTGACGAACTTCGATCTCTATATTTTTTTCTTGACAACCTTTTAGAATGACGATCTTCATAACCTCCTAAAATTAAATATTTTTTTTAGCTGACAACTTTGTAATAAAATTCAATTTCTAAAGAGACTAATAGTTCTTAAAATAATAATCATTTATGTGCAAACAGTTGCAGACTGTTTATACACAGAACTATTTTGTTATATTATACTGATCGAATGTGGGTTTGAGCAATATATTCTCCGTAAATGAGAAAATACATAAATTAAGGAAGAAATAGACAAACATCTTGCAAGATGCTGTCTAATGTCTCTTATTTTTAGAAATTTATATTCCTGAAACTGTCTCTTTGTACACAAACGGTTGCAGACCGCTGTAACAGACAGGCTTCTCGCCCTTTTCAACGCTCAGTTGCAGTTTTAGATAAAATTAATAAAATTTACTTTAACTTTACACTATATTGAATTTTATTTTTATATTCCCAAGTAAAACAAAACACTTAACAATTTTAAATAAAAGATCCAATAATGAATTAGACCACGTGGTCAACATAATCTCAATATTCAACTTACTTCTTTTTCCCGATTTTCGTAACCTATTGTCCATTTTTTCTTGAAAACGACGTATTTTTCTCCTCATCCACTCGTCATCACTTTCTTCTGTCGAACTAGATCTACTTCTTTAATGTTTTCCCATTATATTTAAAACGAACTTTTTAAATTTGTGTGGTAACGCCGTGACACACCTAAAAAGAATGAACAGGATTTAGAGAAACGGCAAGTCGATAACGTAGGATGCCAGTTAGTAGTTTATCTTTTCTGTTCTCATTAACCCTAGAAGGACTAACTTACTTTTCTCACCCTCTAAGGACTAACTGGGGTCCTTTGTTCCCCCAGATTTTAAACGTGTATATAAGATTTACATTTTACCAAAAACAGCTTTTATATAGTGAATTTTTCTCGTTTTTTACTAAGGAAGAAGACGATGTAATTTATTTTTTAATACAATAAAAACAAGTCTAAAAATATTGTAAAAACAAAAAAAAAGAACCAAATTTTCTCAAAATTGGCATTTTTTACATAAAATATTGTAGTTTTTCAACAAATTGACCGATTTAGAAAAATCCTATGGATTTTAGAAGCTGAATACACATATTTAAAGAAATTTTTATGGACCTTTGAATTATTTGAAAAAAATATATTTATTTGAATAGATGAAATTTTAATAATTAATAAACGATTACGCACGTGGAAATTTACCAAAATCACCTATAAAAAAATTTTATTTTTACTCAAAATATTTTTGTTTTTTAAAAAAACTTTTTTTTACAAGTATAGTCATTACATTTTTGCTTTGTAGGTTTAATTAAACCGTTTTAATAAAAAAACAGAAATTTATTATCCTGACTTTTTTAAAACGTAAAGGACTAGACTTGCGCACACAATTCGCACTAACCTACAAAAATCAAATTTCAGGTTACTAAATTGAATTATTGTTAGGATCCCCAACCGAAATTGACACTGTATGGGTCAGGAGCCTGCTTCAAACTTCGCGTGGGGTACAAAACGACCTTCTAGGGTTAAAAAGTGTGGCGCTAGTGAGACACCGGAAGGGGTACTACAATATAATCTCCTCAGAAAAGGCGCGAAATACAATTATAATTAAAACTGTTACAAATTGATTATACTGAAGTTCTTAAGGATTCAATTTTTTAAAATAGGTCTACTTTTAAAAACAAAAAAATTTATAACTCAAAAACCAAAAGACCAAAAAGAATAAAAAATATAATAAAACGCGTATTCTTTTATTTTCAATAATTTAACAAATTCTTTTTAAATTAATATTAAAAGATTTCTATAACCTTCTAGTAGGTAAAGTATTGATTATTCCATTTTAAATTAATTTTTTCTACTGTCCGAGTGCTTTATTCTGAGTGCACCACTAGCAGTCGGGAGTGCTTCTAAATCTTACAATTTTGAATTTTACTTATCGGATTAAATTAATATACTGCAAACAGAGAACCTTAATTTACAGCTTGTCTGAAATTAAGCAAGCCCTGCTATATAAATGTTTATGTGAAAAATACTTTTTCAATTAAGCTGCATTTAAAATAATTCCAAATTTACCTTTTCAGATTTATTAGTTTTTTACATTTTTATCCAAATTTAAAGATTTTAAGTTTTTTAGCCACACTTTAAAGTATGAAAAAAATCTTTTCAATTTAATGTAGATTAAATTAAATTATTTAAAAATTGTGCTTTTCTATTTATTGTGATATTTCATTTAAGAAATGTAATAACAAATACAAATATAATATAATCAAATCATTTTTTTTAGTGGTAAATCAAGAGAAATTTAAAAAAGCTAACAAAGATGGTTTTCAAGATAATAACCATACTGGTCATATTAAATGTTGCGACTATTAACCCACAACAATCAGACTGGTTACCAAAGATAAAAGATTATCTTCAAATCGATTCCAGAAAGTACGTAGCGTCTCTAATTTTCGACGACAAAGTTGAAGATTCTAGAAGAAACACAGTTTTAAAAACTGCAAAAAGCTTTCCGATTCAGAGCATCAGTTATGATTGTCTTAAAAACAAATGTATGGAACGTTTCCCCTTTCTGAAAGATCCTGAGGGTACGAATTTATTCATAATAGTTCCACCATTGAGAGTATCAGATGCAATAAACGAGACAATGATTGCGATCGATGTTTTGAACTGGTTATCGAAAGGCAGAAGACGTCCAAAATGTCTAATCATTCTACCAACTGAGCAGAATGATCTTATTTACAAGAAGCTATTACGCAAATTGTGGCTGAAACAGGTCCTAGATGCTACGATTCTCGAAGTAGATAATCAAAATTACAAAATTCATAAAATGATTCTCGGGAAAAATAAACTGGTTAAAAAATCAACTCGAAAGACCAATCAAAAGGCGACATTGCATCAGTATAACCCGTTTTCGAAGGTTATTACCAAATCGGCGCTAATATCTCAATCTTTATTGTTTCCAAAGAAGCTTCAAAATTTATATAAGCATCAAATGAAAGTCGCTGGCTCAAATCTTTTTCCTAACATTGATATCAAGCTTAATGATTCTGGTCATGTTATCGAAATGACGGGTATGGATGCGAACATTCTGAACTTCATGGCAGAGGAAATGAATTTTTCATTTAAGATGATTACAGAAGGATTTAAACAATTGGGAAACTTCAGTTGTAACGTAAGTGAGACAACTGAGCTAATACGCATGCTGTCTCGAAGAAAACTAAACTTTATTGTTAACAGTATGCTAGGAAAAGAATCTTGTTATCTTGAATGGGCGGAAATCAGCAGACCAATTGAACAGACTGGTCTGCGCGCAGTTGTGCCAATTCTCACGGAAGAATCATCTGCATCGATTATACACTGGTCGACAACGATTTTGTTTCAAGAAAAACTCTAGGTGATTTTGATAGGATTTTTTCCGTAGATTAAGAATCTGATAACAAAAATTCTCCATCACGTCACAATTTTGAGAAAAACGGGGTTAAAGTGTTAAAAAACACGGTTTTTGGCACTTTTTGAAGGACAATAACATAAAAACGTGACGTCACTGAAACTTCTAATAATGCTTAAATGAAAGCTTGAATCTTCAACTTTTAAGATATGAAGCGAAAAACCATGAAACAATAACCAGCGGCCGTTGGGAATCGTTTTTTAGCGAGCGCGCGCAAAAGGGATTTTAATGCATTTTTGCTCCCGCGTACTGTGGACGGCAAGGTCACACAGTAGTGCAACCCCAGAAAATATGTTTCAAAAATCTCTACGGCCCGTAATTTTCAACGGATTTTAACTTTTTTTTTTTTATTATAAAGATAAATAAATTCTTAAGAGATACCTCACGTTTTTTTTTATTTTTTAAATTATTTAATAATTTTTTGTTTAACAAAGAATTTTTTTCAAAAAATAATTATAGATTTCTTTATAGCTATCAGTTAATTGTACTCAAGAAGTACTTATATTTCAAGTCAAGAACTTATAAAAGATAAATAATTAGGTTATTGTAACATTTAATTGTTATAAACAATTATAATTAACAAATAAACAACTTTCATTTAAAAAATTGCAAGTACCTCTTTTTAAATAAAAATTGGAATGTCAACACATGTAAGAGTAAGATAACACTTAAAAATTATAGATAAACAATAATTAATTGTTTATAACAATTATCTGATTTAAGAAATTTTGTTGTTATTTCTAAATATCTATTAAATTGAGCCACAGAATTGAACTTTTTTCTGAAGTTTGCAATTCATCAAGCCGAATGGGATCATTAGTTAACAATAAACTAAAAATGACAATTTAAACAATTGTTTAAACAAATTATTGTTGTTTATTTACAACTATTTATCAAATTAGGCCACAGAGTTGCAATTTTTTCTCAATTTCGCCATTCATCAAGCCGAATGTAATCGTTTGTTAACAACAAATTAAGAATGACCATTTTAACCAATTGTTTAAACAAAATATTGTTGATTATTTAAAACTATTTATCAAATTTAGCTACAGAGGTGCAATTTTTTCTTAATTTTGCAATTCATCAAGCCAAAGGAAATCATTTGTTAACAACAAACTAAAAATTACAATTTAACTAATTGTTTAAACAAAATATTGTTGATTATTTAAAACTATTTAACAAATTTAGCTACAGAGGTGCAATTTTTTCTTAATTCTGCAATTCATCAAGTCGAATGGAATCATTTGTTCACAACAAACTAAGAATTACAATTTAACTAATTGTTTAAACAAAATATTGTTAATTATTTAAAACTATTTAACAAATTTAGCTACAGATGTGCAATTTTTTCTCAATTTTGCAATTAATCAAGCCGAAGGGAATCATTTGTTAACAAAAAACTAAGAATTACAATTTAACTAATTGTTTAAACAAAATATTGTTGATTATTTAAAACTATTTAACAAATTTAGCTACAGAGGTGCGATTTTTTTTTAATTCTGCAATTCATCAAGTCGAATGGAATCATTTGTTAACAACAAACTAAGAATTACAATTTAATCAATTTTTTAAACAAATTTTGTTGATTATTTACAATTATTTATCAAATTTAGCTACAGAAGTGCAATCTTTCCTCAATTTTGCAAATCTTTAAGCCGAATGTAATCAGTTCTTAACAACAAATTAAGAATGACAATTTAACCAATAGTTTAAACAAATTATTGTCGATTATTTTAATTATTTATATAAGGTTGAGCTACAGAGTTGCAATTTGATCTCAATTTTGCAATTTGTCAAGCCGAAGGGAATCATTTGTTAACAACAAACTAAGAATAGTTATCTCAACCTTATAAATAATTAAAATAATCGACAATAATTTGTTTAAACCATTGGTTAAATTGTCATTCTTAATTTGTTGTTAATAACTGATTACAGTCGGCTTGATGAATTGCGAAATTGAGAAAAAATTGTATCTCTGTAGCTAAATTTGTTAAATAGTTTTAAATAATCAACAATATTTTGTTTAAACAATTAGTTAAATTGTAATTCTTAGTTTGTTGTTAACAAATGATTCCATTCGACTTGATGAATTGCAGAATTAAGAAAAAATTGCACCTCTGTAGCTAAATTTGTTAAAAAGTTTTAAATAATTAACAATATTTTGTTTAAACAATTAGTTAAATTGTAATTCTTAGTTTGTTGTTAACAAATGATTCCATTCGACTTGATGAATTGCAGAATTAAGAAAAAATTGCACCTCTGTAGCTAAATTTGTTAAATAGTTTTAAATAATCAACAATATTTTGTTTAAACAATGAGTTAAATTGTAATTTTTAGTTTGTTGTTAACAAATGATTTCCTTTGGATTGATGAATTGCAAAATTGAGAAAAAATTGCACCTCTGTAGCTAAATTTGTTAAATAGTTTTAAATAATCAACAATATTTTGTTTAAACAATTGGTTAAAATGGTCATTCTTAATTTGTTGTTAACAAACGATTACATTCGGCTTGATGAATGGCGAAATTGAGAAAAAATTGCAACTCTGTGGCCTAATTTGATAAATAGTTGTAAATAAACAACAATAATTTGTTTAAACAATTGTTTAAATTGTCATTTTTAGTTTATTGTTAACTAATGATCCCATTCGGCTTGATGAATTGCAAACTTCAGAAAAAAGTTCAATTCTGTAGCTCAATTTAATAGATATTTAGAAATAACAACAAAATTTCTTAAATCAGATAATTGTTATAAACAATTAATTATTGTTTATCTATAATTTTTAAGTTTTATCTTACTCTTACATGTGTTGACATTCCAATTTTTATTTAAAAAGAGGTACTTGCAATTTTTTAAATGAAAGTTGTTTATTTGTTAATTATAAATGTTTATAAGAATTAAATGTTACAATAACCTAATTATTTATCTTTTATAAGTTCTTGACTTGAAATATAAGTACTTCTTGAGTACAATTAACTGATAGCTATAAAGAAATCTATAATTATTTTTTGAAAAAAATTCTTTGTTAAACAAAAAATTATTAAATAATTTAAAAAATAAAAAAAAAACGTGAGGTATCTCTTAAGAATTTATTTATCTTTATAATAAAAAAAAAAAAGTAAAAATCCGTTGAAAATTACGGGCCGTAGAGATTTTTGAAACATATTTTCTGGGTTTGCACTACTGTGTGACCTTGCCGTCCACAGTACGCGGGAGCAAAAATGCATTAAAACCCCTTTTGCGCGCGCTCGCTAAAAAACGATTCCCAACGGCAGCTGGTTATTGTTTCATGGTTTTTCTCTTCATATCTTAAAAGTTGAAGATTCAGGCTTTCATTTAAGCATTATTAGAAGTTTCAGTGACGTCACGTTTTTATGTTATTGTCCTTCAAAAAGTGCCAAAAACCGGGTTTTTTAACACTTTAACCCCGTTTTTCTCAAAATTGTGACGTGATGGAGAATTTTTGTTATCAGATTCTTAATCTACGGAAAAAATCCTATCAAAATCACTTAGAGTTTTTCTTGAAACAAAAAAAAAGTTTGTTTTTGTTGACCAGTGTTATAACAGGAAGATTATTTCACATGATACTGGTAAACAGCGCACTGATTGTCTTCTTGTTAATCTTTTCAAAAATGCTTAAACTTGATAAAGATTTATGGCAACCTGTTAATCTAGTCCAAATGCTGTGTCAATTTGTGGTACCAAAAGAACCTCGAAAAATCTTAGACAGAATTGTGTTTGGATCAATGTTACTGACTTCAATGATTTTGTCCATGTATATCTACGAGGCTTGTACTGATCTGAGCATTAATCATGAGACGGAATTAATGATCGAAACAATGTCAGATCTCGATAACTCAGGCATGAAGATAAAACTATCGTCAAGTTTGAAAAATACATTGTTTACTGGCACTAATGGATCGCTCTTTAATGTATTAACGAAATCAGAAGAAATTAGTCCTAGTATTATTGTACATGAATGTTTTGAAGGATTGGCAAATTATAAAAATGTTTGTTGTATCACTAACACCTTAGCGACAGAATTAGCTGTTGGTAACTACCGGAATGAATTTGGGAACCCGATTATGAAAGTCTTAGAAGAAACTGTCAGTAATACTTGGTACTTTATCTATTTTGAACCTGGATCACCGTATGTTTCACGATTCGATGATGTTATCCTAAGAATGCAAGAGTCAGGTGTTTTTGTCAAAATGAAGGTCACGTGGTTTCCTACTATCATCAGCAATCCTGATGACGTTAGCAAAAAAGAAACTGAGAAGATTTCTAAAATGTTGCGGTTATTTTTCTATGCTTATCTCATTGGAAACTTCTTGTCAATATTAGTATTTTTCATCGAAACGTTCATCTGGAGACATTTGTTCAGGTAAAATACATAAAATAACTTGAAACTCACTTTATGGAGGGACTGACAATGAGTTTGAATCGGTGCAATTACACTGCAAAAACTGCTGCCTTCTAAGTGTCTTATTTTAAGACACAAGACATTAAGAAAGCGTCTCACGGTTATTTCAAGCTATATCATTGGTTAATAATTTTGGAAGATGCTTTCTCATTGGTTTAAAATTAAGACACTTTAAAACGTCTTAAAAGTGAGGACAAAAATGTCTTAAAATAAGACACTTGTTTTTACAGTGTACAAGCCGATTTTGGAGTTTTTACACTGTTAAAAATATAAGGAGGTAATCGCGTTTTTAATTCTACGACTAATATATTTATGGGTCATTCTCTCAAAAAGGACAAAAATCAGCTGTTCACGATGTTTGTATCAAAAAATAATTAAATGAATTGATTTTAATAAAAACTCTGTCAAACATCCGATAAGATTCATTACTCTTTAATTGAATCACATGAAAAACAAAAGAAAAAAACCAAATTAACTGAAATATCTTCTAAAATCTTTTTACTGTTAAACTATTAAATTGAAGTTTTTAGAAATGTTATTTCTTGATAAATTCCATAAAATGATTAAAAATTAGTTTAAGAATTGTTACACGCTATTAATTTTTTTATACTACAGTTTTCAGAGACTTTAAAGAAGGTGTCCATCTTGAGGACACTTTTTTTTCGATTAAAAATTTAAACAATTAGTAAAAATGTTTAAAAAAGTGTTTATGTTCAAAATAAAATTTTATCCCTGTTGCCATAAGTTACCTTATAAATTGTACTTTCATCCGGTATAAAACATTTTAACGTTTTATTTGGTTTGGATTCTAAGGCAATAAATCGAAAGGGTGTCCAACTTGGGGTCCTCTCCCCTACAAATTTCTAGTTTATAAAATAATTATTTCTGTTTTATAATTTTTTTATGCCTAGTCTATTGAGAGCGACAAAACTGTCGTTGTTACTTGTCCCGCGCTCATTGGTGGTCATGTTTGCGGCTGAACGATATAAGCTGGAGCAAAAATCAAATTTTTTCTGAATCTATAATAAATTTAGCTTAGAAATAGAAATTTAGAGAGAAATTTTTTTACTATATCAGCTAAAAAAAACTAATTATACAATCAAAAAAAGGCTACATACTTCCCAACAGTATTAAATAAAGAACAAAAAAGGCCCAAGTTAAAGTAACTCCATTAAAAATTGTGGGAGTTATCTTGACCACCAACTTGAAAAATGTTGTTTCGAGAAAGACGTGTTTAAAGTTGTATAACTTAAAAAGTTGTAAATAAAATGAGTTACAAAACCAATGTTTATAATTGAAAATATTTTCTATACCCCTAAAAGTATCGATTAAGGAAAAAAAAAAGGAAAATCGACTTTTTATGAGATCAAAGGTGTTACTCTCCCTCAAGTAAATTTGACACTTTTCTTTTGCTTTTCTTGTGATTTAATTAAAAATCGTTGAATTTTATAGTATGGCTGACAAAGTTTTTAATAAATTAAATTAATTGCTTTCTCATAGAATATGACTTGGTGTACCCCCTAAATTATCGATTAAGATTTTTTGATACATTTCGACCTCAGGATGTCGAAATGATGTTTTTAAAGAATTTAAACATTTTTCCGAATTAAAATGGGTCCACTTTTTAAATGTTTTAAATTGAAAAGTTGTAAAGTTTCCAAATAATAATGTTTTTAATTTCTAGTGATTGATATGATGATTGATAAAACAATTTTATTTTATCAAAAATTAGAAAAAAATCTTCTAAATTTTTTTTTTGTCAGTTCAAAAGTATATTCTAAGACAAACCATTTGGTAATTCAAAAACGAAAATGGAACAATTGGAACATAGCTTTTAAAGTGTGTGAGTGTTAACATTACGTTTTGACTCTATACCTCGGAAACCTTAATACAGTCAAACTTCTACTTAACGGACTTCTGCTTAACGAAAACTCATTAAGGAAGCGTAGAAGGGAGTATATCGGTGAGAGTTATGACTGTGTGCGTACCATCAAATTCAGGGCCGAAAAGTTTAAGTGTCACTTAGTTTTGAGCAGAAGTTATTATATCGCCAAAAATGATGAGAAAATTTTTAACATTTAAAGAAAAAAGTGAAGTGTTAAAAGATATTAGTGGGGGTGTTGCGAGGAATTTTATTTTGGAGAAATATAACATTAAAACAACAAGATATGTATTTTAATCGTACTGAGAAAACGATTTCTTTTATTCAAATTAGGAATTGAGTTTAAAGCTTTACCTAAAATTACAGTATTTTTAATTTCTTTTAAAAAAATAATTTTAAAAAGAAGAAAAATAAAAAGGCGTTTACAAATAAGGAAATGTTTTAAGAAATGAAAAAATTCACCGAAATTTTTCTTTAAAATGTTAAAAATGTTTAAGAACAATTCACTATGTGACGTCAGAGTGCAAACAAGTACAGTCCAAATTGCATGTCTCCCACATTTCTACTTTTCTTGCACGCACTGTTTGACCAACAGAACAGAGTCGATGTCTTTAGCGTGAGTAGTACAGCTTCAAAATCTAACCTGACCGTATCACTAGCGCGGCGTGTTGACAAGTAAAAAAGTGTGAGACATTCAATTTGGATTGTATTTGTGTACACTCTGACGTGACATAGTGAATCATTCTTAATTCTGCAACTTTCTGGTTATCTATACAGAGAACCGAATCACGCCTTTTATGACTTTGTTATGAAAAGTATCGTTCGTAACTGCGTGAACAAAGCAGTCGTTTTGAAACTCGCGCAATTTTTGCAACTCGTTTCACTCGTTGCAAAAACATTCCTCTCGTTCCAGAAACGACTGCTTGTCACGCATGTTACGAAATATACTATTCGTTAAGTAGAAGTTTGACTGTAGTTAGAACAATATTTTTTTTTTGAAAATGTAGGTTGCATCATTTGGCATACTTAAGATTTCTCTGCGACCTATTAATCAAAACTTAATAATGTTTATAGAATCAACAGTATTTTTAAATTTAGTTTTTAGGGTTTTTTGTTATTTTTTCAGAGAATTTATCTGATTTCTTAGTGTTTATGATATAATACACAAATTAAGTAATCTATAAAATAGGATGTAAAGTGTTGAATAAATGAACACAGATAATTACTCACTCAAAATAAATACTTGAGATACAACTTGTCAGCGGTCTTTTACTATTTTGTAATAAAAGCATTATGAACGGGTCATTTGTTCTTTTTGGAGAATGACCCTTATAATCATATGTGTACCTCTGCATAGAAAAGGCCCACTTGGCACTTTTGTATTTATCTGTATGACCATATTTTTAATTATATTTTAAACATTTTGAAAGGTCTTAAGCCCTTTTAGATCAAAGATCAATCTTTAAACATTATCTTTTATTAGAATAGGAAATAGATTTTTAATAAATACAAAATCACTTAAAAATGTAAAAGAATTTTTTAAAACTTAATTACAGTAGTAAAGCACAAAAAATATACACAATTTGAGTTACAATTTTTTTGATTTTTGAACTGGAAATTCTTGGAAGCCTCAGTTCGAAACTTTTTGAATCATTGACTCAGAACTCTTGGAATAACTTTTAAAACATTTCGAATTGCTAACTTGATACTTTTTAAATCACTGACTTGAAACTTGTTGAATCTTTATCATAAAACATTTCAAATCCCTATTATTATATTGAACAAGTCTGTATTTTTATGTAATCTATTGTTCAAAAATTCAAACATTATGCAGAAAATCTTCTGGTATACACCTGAGTCCCTTTTGACACAATATCTCCTGAATTTCATTAAAAGTTCGTTTCTTCGTTTCAGGAATTAAGGCCAAGCAGAAGAAAAAAGCTTAAAAACATGACACGGCAAAGATTGAATACATGATTGATTCTCCGCATGAGACGCTATAATGGAAGATTACTCTTAACATCCGAATAATTAAAACTCGATCTTTTTAAATTTGTCCGCTATATTGGATTCGACATTTTGAATTTTTGAAAATTGATTTCCAATTCTTTTTCAACAACCTCAAAAACCCCTCAACAACAATTTTTAAATGAAGCTGACGTAATTGGAAAAAGTTATCAGCCGCATTGGATGTTGAATTTTTGAAAACCTACTTTAAATGCGCTATCAGAATCCCCAAAAACCCCCAAATAGCAGGTTTTAAATAAATCTGACGATTATTTAAAAATTCATTTTTTACCATATTGGATCCGACAATTTGGAT
Source organism: Ganaspis brasiliensis (assembly GCA_037103525.1). Taxonomy (NCBI): domain Eukaryota; kingdom Metazoa; phylum Arthropoda; class Insecta; order Hymenoptera; family Figitidae; genus Ganaspis; species Ganaspis brasiliensis. The sequence goes on along the minus strand of JAZKLR010000114.1, from coordinate 7,005,471 downwards.
TTTTTAAAACAAATTTCAAATTCGGTATCAGGTATCCCGAAAACTCCCGAATTGCGAGTTCTACATGAATCTGACGATTTCTAAAATTTTCATCCACTATTTTGAATTTTGGTAAACCGACTTTAAATTCTTCTTTATCCACCCCAAAAACTCCTAAATAACAAGTTTCAAATGAATCTGTCGATTTAAAAAAAAAATCGTTAGCATTTAAAATTTTTGAAAACTTATTTGAATTCGGTCTTAGCTACCCAAAAACTCCCGAATCTTCTATGACTAATTTAATTCTAGACTTAACGAGATTAAAAAGTATTAAATATTTCAGAGATTTTAGTTTTTGGTGCACAAATCAAACAATCATCAATGTAGCGAAAATAAAAAATAAATGAAATAAAATCATATCTTGTGTTTTTAATTACGATAAAGTTGTAATAAATGCATGACTCAGCTTGAACGTTACGTATTTTGGTTTTCATCAATGAAAATAATATTAGAACCTTGGAAACTCCTTTAGAAAAATGCGAATATGTTGAAAAATAAGATCGCCAAAGTTGTTCCTCACTGCAAAAACTGCATAATTACCGTGTCTTATTTTAAGACATTTTGGTGTCTAAGAAGCAATTGATGTCTTATAATGAGATATTTTTTGCCTCTTAGGTACAAAAAAAACATCAAAATGTATTAATGAAGTCATGTTAAATATTTGGTTAGCAGAAATGAAGCACAGCAATTATATTAAAGTTAAACTGTCGAGTTTATTTTATACCAAACGAGAAACACTTTACACCTCGAGACGAACGGAACAAGAAATAAGCAGGCGAAGCGCTACTGCTCATGCGCATCGGGAGAGGTACAAAGTTAACCACAGGAGTCAAGCGAGACATCCAACTTAGAGCGCTATATTTAAATATTTCAACAATTAAATAAATACAAAAATTTTAAATAATGAATTATGCAAAATTGATAGATTGAACGAACTTACCTAAGTGAAGTTCAATCAAAATTGTGTGAGCTGCCTCGTCCGAATAGATCAAATAATTATGTAGTAACGCCACACAGTGGTCTGAAAATGGAATTTACTGTTCAAAATCGACTACAGGTCACAAATCTTAACCGATTTCAAAAGTTTTTTTTTAAATGATCAGCGATAAATTCTTTAAAAAATGGTATTTCCCCATTTTTAAATTAATTATTTGTAACATTTATAAATAAACAAATAGGAGAAAAAATTATAATTTTTGTAAAAATAGTTGTCTGTAAAAAATAAAAATAATAATAGCACAGACACATATTAACCATCAAAATCATATTTAGCAATCGCTTAAGGTATAAACAATTGTATATATGGATAAAATTATTGTTATAAACAATGTACTGAATTATATAACTTTCGAGTGAAATCGTCAACGTTTTTATTAATTAAGTTTCTTTGACAGTTGAGAGCTGTCAAAAAACTGCGATCATTTTTAAAATGTAAATATTAATTTTTATAGTTAGATAAATTTTGATTTGAAATTATAGTCATAATTAAGAAAATTGTTACACTTATAAATGTTATAAATAATTAATTTAAAAATCGAGAAATACCATTTTTTAGGAATTTATAGCTGATCATTTTAATAATAGTATATTAAGCAACAATATACTATCGACCCTCGACTGTCACTCGTACACAAACATCAGCGTAAACAAATTGTATGACTTTAAACCCATGTTACTTACGATATTTTATATTCCAATGACACAAACGTAACTATTTTAGATAACCTGATGACAGGAACTAAAAGTCATCCATTTGTTTGATTATATAAAAATGGCATCAATTTTTACCCAAGGGCAAAAAAACACACGCGCCATGCATCCTTTTTGCCCAAGGGTAAAAATAGACTACATTTTTATATAATCGAACAAATGAGTGCCTTTTAGTCGCTGTCTTCAGGTATCTAAAAGCGCCATTTTTGTGCCTGTGGGATAAAAAAAACTTTTGAAATCGGTTAAGATTTGTGACCTGTAGTCGATTTTGAACAGTAAATTCTAGTTTCAGACCACTATGCGCCGTACTGATCGCTCCATCACAGTATTTCAAATTCAAATGTTTTTCGCGCCTCAACATCGAGGTGGCGCTTGCCTCCTCGCTTGCCCGTATGGAAGTTTTTGGTTATTGAGAAAAAGATTGATAGGATTTTCCTGTTATTAAGGGTACTCCCAGAACCCGCACTCGTAATAAAACTCATACTTTAGGAACAACACTTATAAATTTATTATAATTAACTTCGTATTCAATATCACAGCATTTTTAACAAAGTACAAATATCTTAAGTCGCAAGTGCGACTAGTCACAAGTAAGCCGGAAGAGAATCTGGCGCTCTTTTCATTCGCACCTTACCGCGTCCCCCCCCCAGGGAGGAAGGGAGGGGGAACTTAGGGCGAGTTTTGATATAACGTTCATTACGCGAATAAATAAGGCTGGTTTCCACACACTCCCCCCCTACTGACGACGAGAAGAACAAACGATCCTTGAGGAGGAACGATTAATTCTAGTTATCGATATGTTATTTCTTCGCGCGTGAATGGCGCAATATTGCAGGATTGTGTTTGGAACGTTTCGTCAATAATTCCAAGTTATTCAAAATATTTTTACCGCCTCTAGACTCTACTTCCTTCCGGGATACGTTATCAGTGGAATCTTTTACATTTGACAACATTTTCCAATCTCTTGATCTGTTAAGAATCGCGGGCACGAATTTAGCACGCTTATCAGAATGTTTATTATTATTATTAGGAGCTTTCTCAGATGTATTTACATCGATCTGAAACACTGTATCAGATACGCGATTCAGAATTAGATGTGGTCCAGAGTACGGACACTGAAAGGATCTCTTGTTAGGCGGAGCACGCAGAAACACGTGTGTGCAATCTGCTAGTTCCTTGTGTACAAAAATTTTTCCCGCGGTTTTATGCTTGACCGGAGCGGCTCTCATCTCGTGCATGTGACGGCGAAAATCAACTAGGAATTTTTTAGGGTCAATCGATTCGTTCTCAGGCATTACCATTTTACCAGGGATTCGAAGGGTTGTTCCAAGCATGTATTCGGCCGGAGATGAACCGTTGTCCATGACATTTATTCTAAAACCCATTAAAACTGTTGATAAAATGTACTGCCATTCTTTACCCGCGTGGCACATTATCGCTGCCTTAATCGTTCGATGTAAACGTTCAATCATTCCGTTTGATGCGGTGTGATAACTCGTCGTTCGCGACCGCTCACATCCGATCACGCGACGTAACTTTGTAAAAAGACGTGCCTCGAACTGCGTGCCTTGATCTATAGTCAAGGTTTCCAGGCGACCGAACCGAGTAATCCATCCGTCGACGAATGCGCGACAAACCGTTTGAGCCGAAATGTCCTTTAATGGGACCGCTTCAGGCCACCGAGAAAACCGGTCGATCATTGTGAGGCAGTACCTAAAACCGTCGATAATGGGCAATGGACCAACGATGTCCATATGCACGAGTTTGAATCTGGTTCTTGGAATCGTGAAATGATCAGGTTTGAGGTGCACATGTTTTCCTATTTTGGACCATTGACAATGTAGGCAGCCTCTAGCCCATACTTTGATGTCGCGATTTATTTCTGTCCAGACGAAACGTTTTTTAATTAGTAAGCTCGTTGCTCTAGCGCTAATTCCGTATCTTCGGCTTGAGCTTTCGCAAGCTCGTCGAGAGTAAAATCGGAAAATAAAGAAATAGCATCTAGTCAAGATAACGCGTCTGCGACTACGTTTTGATCGCCCGGAACATGCTGAATCTGATTTGTAAATTGCGATATGTAAGCTATCTGTCTTTGTTGGCGAGAAGAAGCCTTGTCCGAAAATTGGGACAGAGCATAAATGAGAGGCTTGTGATCGGTCAAGACAGCAAATTCACGGCCTTCCAGAAAATGTCGGAAGTATTTAGTAGACTCAAAGATCTCAGTCAATTCACGATCATATGTGCTGTATCGCCGTTGAGCAGGAGTTAACTTGCGCGAAAAAAACGCTAATGGCCTCCATATTTCATCGATTTTTGCTCAAGCACGGCGCCGATTCCTGTGTCTGATGCATCCGTCACAAGACGTGTTTCCGCGTTGCTGCACGGATATGCAAGCGTTGCAACGTTAATTAGATCCTCTTTGATCTGCGCAAATGACCTTTCTTTTGTCTTTTTTGCGGGCGTCCCGAAAGTGTTCGTGCAATGGAGCTTGTGCGTGTGCAGCGTGAGAAAGGCGGCGTCGGTAAAAATTCACCATACCGAGCCATCTCCGAAGCTCGTCGCGCGTCGTCGATTTGGACCAGTCTACGATAGCTTTGACTTTTTCTAGAGTAGGTTTGCACCCGTGTTTGTCAATCGCATGACCGAGGCATTGAATTTCTGACTGCCCAAATTCACACTTGGAAATATTGACGCGTAGCCCGAATTTTTGCAAACACTCCAAAACGATCCTAAGGTGTCTCTCGTGTTCCTCTAATGAATTAGACGCAATCAATATGTCGTCAATATATGCAAACACAAAATCGAGATCACCCAAGGCGTTAAAAATAAAGCGTTGGAACGTTTGCCCTGCGTTTCGCAGGCCGAAAGTCATCACATTGAATTCGAACAAGCCGAAGGGGGTAATAACCGCTGTTTTCGGAATGTCTTCGGCCGACACCGGTATTTAACGATAGGCTTTGCAGAGGTCGTTTTATGAAAACATGGATTTACCGTGAAGATTAGCTGCGAAATCTTGGAGGTACGGAACGGAATACCGATCAGGCTCGGTCACGGAATTTAACCGTCTATAATCGCCGCTTATCCGCCAGGTTCCGTCTTTTTTCTTGCGCATCAAGAGTGGCGCTGCCCATGGACTGCTAGAGGGCCGGCAGAGACCAGACTCGACCATGTCTTTAAATTGTGCTTTAGCGATTTTGAGCTTCTCCGGCGGCAACCGGCGCGCGCGTTGAGCCATCGGAAAACCACGAGTGTGAATAAAATGGACCGTATTGCATGTAGGTTTAATTGCCAATCCGTGCATCTTAGTCACTTCCGGAAACTCGTTGATTATATTTGCGAACTTCATCGACCGATCAATGGTGCTCGCGTTACAAAACTTTGCTGTTTTAACTACTCCGCTGATTTTTAATTTTGTTGACGCGTCAATTAATTTACTATTTCGTAAGTCGACTAATAAACCGAAATGCGACAGGAAGCCGGCTCCTATTATCGGAACGGCACGTCAGCGATGCAGAGATTCCATAGGAATGCGCGGCGCAGTCCGAGGTAAATTTCAAGTTGCTTTTTACCGTACGTGGGAATACATGGATTATTCGCACGAATAATGAAAAATCTGACGGGGGTTGACTTCTGTTCCCTGTATCAACGCCGGCTATTATTGCATCCCCCTTGTCGCCCTCTGTAGTGATACCGTTTCGAGCGAATATTCTTTCGATTTGACTAAACCACAATTCCGAATCATTGTTGTTAAATGAAGGTAGGCGGGTTATGGTTTGTTCGGTAAGATTATTTGCATTAGAAGCCACGTCGACTGTCAAATTCACTAAAGTTCTATCAGTCCCAATATCAGGTGCTACAGTCACGACAGAAATCTGTTCGATTTCGGAAGATACTGAATCTACGGTAGCTTTTTCGCATGTGTCTTTATTTTCTTCCTCAATATTATTTTCAAAATTAATGAGTTCCGCCGGAGGACGAATCGTGTTTTCAGCGCGTGTGTCACTACGTAACTTTCGTTAGTCAGGACTATGACCTAATACCATTCTACTTCAACCGATATGCACAGGTAAGTATTTCGTGTCATTCATCGATAGTGTAAAAACCGGAAAACTTTTAAAATGGAAAAGGAGAAAAAGAAATGAAATTATCCCTCAATGACCGAATTCCGACAACAAACACAAAATGTTGCGCATTAAAACTGTTTCCCGAATGTAAACACGAGTCACGAAATGAAAGCTCGGGAAGCAGAAAAAAGAAAATTGAAAATTTCTGTGTAATTCGTGGTAATATATCCTGTCATAAAATTCGAATAAAATAATTCATAAAATCATAGTGTTAATTCATTACTTAAACAGCACACCATTAAACATTTAATTATTTTTGACAGCAATGTCGACAGTAGACTCGAATGATGAATTTCGTGAGAAAAATCGAGAAAAAAGAAAAACTACAAAATTTCATTATTGTTTGTTACTGATATTAAATTTATTTTTTAAAACCAAGTTAAATTTTTTGAATTATTTAATTTGTTTACAATAATTCAGTTTGTTTATTGTTATTGGTTTGTATAATTATTACTTCTTCATTCGAGTCGTTCTTAAAATTGACAATTTAAAATAATAAAGGAAGGGTTTTTATTTATTTATTAACAATATGTTCTTTGTTGTGTTGATTCTCCAAACCTGCAACAAACAAGTAACAAAACACGAACATAACCATATTCCGAAAATATATTATTGTTAGCTGTCAACATTGCTGAGACTATCACATTTATCAACTGACGCATTTACCATCATATTCCTCAAGGAAGAATGACGTTCAAAAGAAAATTAAACATTAATGTTAATCAGTCGAAACATCGAACAACAACAATTATTATTGAACTACGAAAGTTATTCACGAATGTCCTTAATACTGTCAACAACAAACCGCTACTTATGCTTATTAAATTTTAATTGTTAATTATTTTTAATGTGTTATTATTTGCATTTGTTATTGTTATTATCCTAATCAGACTTGTATTGTTCCAACTATTATCAAAGAAAACGAAATTTATTTGACAGCTAATTATTATTCAAAATGCAAAAATTCTAATTTTTTCAAAGGAAAACTCGTCAATTGGACTTTACGATAATTTAAAAAATACTAACGTGTTACGAAGATTGAATTACAATAAATGTTGAGATCTCTGCCGCTGTTGAATGAAGCTGCACGACAAATTTGACTTGTAGCTACGAGAAGAGGGGATGACTGGTTCAAAAAGGCGGCGACTGAGTACCGCGCTTCACAGCTGACGTCACAGGCAATGCTTTCAGGATTCAGGAGTTTTCCAGATTCCTGCTCATGGTCCCTCGTTGAGAATTGAACAATTTAAATTTCAGGATACCAGCCCGGCAAGAAGAAGTGAATTAAATGGAATAGAAACGTTTCTTTCCAAACCAATCTCATTTTTGAAAGTTATCGTTTGAATTCCAAACTTAGTCGAACGTGGATTAAAAAGGGATTGAAATGTATACAGTGGATTAAAAGGTATTAAATTGATTACAAATAGTCTACATTTAAGTTTCACTCAAAAACTGAAAAAAACTATTATTTTATCAAAAATTAATTTGAAAATTTCAAAGCTACTAAAATTTATTTCAATTAAAAAATTATCACATCGTTTTTACCGGATTTCTACGTTTTATAAGGCCACATACGGTGTGTATAATTTTACCATTTTCTCAAGTTTATAGATTTGCAGCAAACTTTCTGAAAGTTGACGACACTTGAGGAAGGTTGACAAAAAGAAATAAATTTCTTAAAATAAATGGATATTTCTATAAAAAGGATGTAAATTGTGAGGTGAATTGAAAAATTATATATACATAAATTTTAGGTTATGTTACTAGATAATTCGACTATCAAGTTTAGGTGTTGTGCGGGGGTAGAATATCTTTTTTTGTAACATACTAAGTAGAATTACAGACGGCAAGTTATAGTACTATTGCCCACAAAGTAAAAATACACACCGATTGTCGTACTGCCATAAACAAGTAAAATTACAAACCGGCGAGATTGTTCATTTACAAATCAAAGTAAAATTACTACGTCAGACGAGGTGAAACAAATTTACTACGTTGGACGTAGTAAAATTACTCATGACTCGTAAAATTAATACGTAGAACGCTGTAAATCAACTATTATTTTAGGTTAATAAAACTTTTGATACGAAGTATATATATAATTAATTTATTTTTGTTATCTTTTTCGAAAATTTTTTTCTACTTTATCATTTAAAGACTCAGATTTTGAATCTGATTTGTGCGTAACAATCAAATCTATGGTTTTTGAAATGATATTTAAACACGTCTGGAACAGTTTTATTTTGAAAATAGAAACACAACAACGTGTAATCAAATTCCTTTAAATGCAGTTATTCTCAAAACTTTGATTACATTCTTTTAAACAGTCAAATGGTTATTTAAATGTCAGTTTAAAGTAATGTTTACGAAAATTAGCTTGTTTTTTTCTGCATAAAGTGACGTTGTGTATAACATAATCAATATCTAATTATACTAAGCTAATTGTTACTTTTTCAAATTTAGAGAGAAGTTTATGAAAATCAATAAAGATAAATTGATTGAGAAAAATTAATCAAGACGACTTCTCCAAGCAATCTACAAAAATTATTTGAGACTAGAAAATTAGCAAAAAAAATTAAAATGTAAGTATTTTTATTGTTTTATTTTTTGAAAACCCATCGATTGAGCTATTATCGAATACCTACTCTAGTAAAATTTTATCAAAAATTTCAAAATTATTAACACTTTAATAATCGAAAATTTTGAAAATCCTGATTTTAAATAATTTTATTTGTTTATTTTTTTTTGCAAGTTTTATTATATTTTCAAAAACTTGTAGGTGATTAAATTTAATTTTATTTTTTAAATTTGAATAAATTAATATTTTAATAATACGTAGTTTATTGGCCCTATGGGAAATGACAATCGGCTAGAGCTTGGCCCAAGCTTGGACAATATTAGACCAATATTAGCCCAAGCTTGAGCCGATCTTGAGCATCGACAAATTTCCCATAGGGGGATCGTAGTTTGAATTTTATTAGATTAAAATTGAAACGAACTTTAATTTAGATCGTTTAAAAGTTGGATGAAGAAAATTCAAGAGTGACTTAAATTTTTTATCGATAAGTGTTTTAAATAATTATTATAATTGAAACTGTTATGAATTTGTTATACTAAAGTTCTTATCGATTCAAATTTCCATAGAATGTTACATGACATTCATTAAAATAATTATGAATTGAAATAAGAATCAAATACAATTCTATTTATGAATTCCTTTAATGTATAATTTGTTACCAATAAAAATTAGGTTTTTTTTAAAGTTTAGTTAGATTTTGAAGTTTAAGCTGATTAATTTTGAGGTTGATCAGTATTAGAATTAATTTAAATTTAAATCAATTATAACAAAGATTATTTTCTGAAAGAAAGTATTTTATGATATGAAGTATTTTTTGACAGAAAGTAGTTTCTAGCAGGGAAATATAGAAAAATTCCAATAACATTAAAAATTGTGATTGGATTTTTATAAATCTATTTGGTCGACATTTTTGGGGGTCTCTAATTATAAATTGAAGAATAGTTTTTCAAATATTCAAAATGGCGGTCGAAATTTGAAAAATTGTTTATGAATTTTGTTGAATTTTGATAAAAACTTGAAATGGTAATTATTCCTTTCGGAAAGTTTTTTTAATAATAAGAACAGAAATCTTTTTACAAAATTTTTTTTTCGACAAAACTAGATGCCAGGAAAATGATAACTTTCAAAATGCATAGGATTTTGTCGACTTTTGACAAAAACTCGATAAAGAACGTAAAATAAAAAAAAACCAAAAGCTGTTTACCTCTTTCGAAGAGTATTTTGAATAATAGGAACAGAAATATTTAAAAAAAATGTTTTCTTTTGACCAAACTAGGTGCCAGGAAACTAAGAATTGTCAAAATACATAGTATTTTGTCGAATTTTGATAAAAACTAGATTACTAAAGTTAAATTCAAAAATTCAAAATTTGATTACCTCTTTCGGAGAGTTTTTAGAATAATAAAAAAAGAAAACTTGGTAAAAAAAAAAAATTTTGCCAAAACTGGGTGCCAGGAAAATGAGAATTTTTAAAATACAAAAGATTTTGTCGAATTTTGATAAAAACTCGATAAATAACGTTGAATCAAAAAATCCAAAAGCTAATTACCTTTTTCGAGTGTTTTTCAAATAAACGGACAAAATTCGAGAGTATATTATTCAAATACCTGAATATAATTCTTAAAGTTATTTAGTTGTTAGTAAAGTGTAACTATAGCCAAAGTTAGTATTCCACTATAAATTTGTTTTTTAATAATTTAGAAAAAAAATTTTTTGAAAGTTCTATTTTCAGTAAAGGACATGCCATGAAACTGAGAATTTCACTCTTTAATGTGTTTTTTCTTTAGGAAGTATAAAAATGAATTAGCTTTTTTTTATTGACGAACAAGAAACTCTTGATATTTACACTTTTTATCAAAAATAAATTCCCAGAAAATTGCCTTGGATTAATTTTACATAGAAATTAAAATTTTTTTTCTTATGATAGCTTTCCCTCGAAAAAAAATAATGATTCTTGAATGGAAGAAATTTTTGATACCCCATAAATAATGAAGACAATTTTTGTGCTAACCAAGGTAATCACAATAATAAAAATAATAAAAAGATAACTTCATCTTTAATAATTTATAAAATATTAAACTAAATAATTTTATGTTTATTATTATTGAAATTTATAAATTCATTTTATTCTTATAAAAATAATTAAGAAATTAGTAAATGTAAATTATTAACGCATATTTTTAATATATTAAATAAATACAAAAATTTTAAATAATGAATTAAGCAAAATTAATTATTTACAGGCACTTCTTAATATTCAAAGTTTTTGGGAATATAAAATAAATTGAATAAGAAAGATAATTGGAACAAATTTATTAGGTTTTATTTAAAAGATAAAAATCCGTTGAATTTAGCTTTATTGACGTTTTTCTTTAATATTTAAATGACATTTTATAAATTATTATTTTATTACAAAATATAATTAACGGATATTACTATTTTACTTATTTATAAGTTAATTATTTATTATTTGAGAAATTTATTTATTTATTTATTTATTTTTAAACGGGACAAGCCCTTTAATTAATCGTAAAGTTACAAATTGCAACTAAACTTCATAGCAAACAATATATGCTAGGCTTACATTAATGCGTTTGATTTTAGTAAAAATCGATACAATATTGAAGTAAATCTCGTTAGATCGTTATTAAAAAAGTCAACATCAGTTGACAGTTTATTTGCCTCTTTGACTAGCCTACTCATCAAAGAATGAATACCATAATTAGTTCTATGAGATTCAACATGAAAAGGAGAATAATATCTCATATCCCTTATTGGGACATGCAATTTTATCATAGATAATAGAGGTGAACATCGAATTATACCATGAAATAATTTATAGAAAAAGATCATGTCAGCATAATAAAATCTGTCAGCATAACAGAAATGTCTACTAAAGAATATTTGAAATTTGCAAGTTTGTAGGTGATTAAAATCAAATTCATTTCTTAATTTTTATTAAATAAAAATTTTAATAGTTCGTGGTTTGAATCGTTTGAAAAAATCAAAAGCTTAATAAATGCAGTTTCAAATGTCCCCAGATTAAATAAAAATCGATTAAAATTGTCAAAGTTACTCCACTTTTAATCTGGGGTCATTTCAAAGTGTATCTTTTATTAACCTTCTGATGTTCAGTAAAAGAAAATTTAATTTTAATAAGATAAGAGATTTAAATTAGCTTAAAAGTTAAAAAATCAATTAAAGAATTAACATTTTTTATGATTTTTCGTCTGTATCGTTCGATTGTTCAAAATTCGTCCACCATATTGGATACGCCATTTTGAATTTTGAATGATAAATATCAAATTCGTATTTAATGACCTCCAAAACTTCCAAGTGAAAAGTTTACTGTAAATTTAGTTAATTTTTAGAAATACGTCCGCCATATTGGATCCGCTATTTTGAATTTTTATAATCTGACTTCAAATTGGAAATCCACGACCCCAAAATCCCCAGTATACCAAGGTTAATAAAAATTGGATTATTTAATTCTGAAATTCATGAGTTTTTCGTTCTTTTTAATTATTTGTCTCTCCTGTAAAATTTGGTTTTTAAATATTTTTTTATCTTTATACTTTGAGTTGTATAAACGAAGATGTGAGTCAATTAATCAGAGAAATTGAGAGTATCTTTTTATTATGGTATAAATGTTTAGAAAAATGTATCTATTTAAGATGTCTTATTACTTCTTATTGATTAAATAATTGATTATATTTGTAGTCGAACAAAACGAACAAATCACTCATGACGTGATATAAATGCAATTTCATTTAATCAGATTTAAAAAACAAAATTTCACTGTGAAATTTGTAGTTTTTTATGAATTTAAATTTTTAAATTTATTAAATTAGATTAAGTTAACCCTTTTCACTTTGTAAATATTAATTTAACAATTTATTTTTAAATGGAAATTTTAAGATTTCTAGAACCTTATTGTGAGTAAAGTATTGAAAATTCCATTTCAATTTAATTTTTTTTAAGTCCGAGTGCATCACTTGCAGTCAGGAGTGATTCTAAATCTTAAAAGTTTAAATTTTATTTTTCGTATAAAATTAATAACTGTAAAAGGAGAATCTTAATTTAAAGCTGGTCTTAAATTAAGCAACCCCTGCTATATAAATGTTTATGTGAAAACACTTTCTCAATTAAGCTGAATTTACAATAATTCCAAATTGACCTTTTTTATTTTATATTAGTTCTTCATATTTTTATACAAATTTAAAGTTTTTAATTTTTTTTAATCACAATTTAAAGCAAGAAATGCATGAAAAAACAAGAGAAAAAAACCAAATTAACTAAAATATCTTCTAAAATCTTTTTACTGTTAAGCTATTAAATTGAAGTTTTTAAAAATGTTATTTCTTGATAAATTCCGTAAAATGATTAAAAATTAGTTTAAGAATTGTTACACGCTATTAATTTTTTTATACTACAGTTTTCAGAGACTTTTAAGAAGGTGTCCACCTTGAGGCCACTTTTTTTAGACCGAAAATTTTAAAAATTAGAAAAAATTCTTAAAAAAATGTTTATGTTTAAATTAAAATTTTATCCCTGTTGCCATAAGTGGGCCTGTATCATTTTGACACAAATTTTTTCGGGTAACTTGTTATATTGTACTCCCGAAGATGAATGTTATATTTTACTCTTTCTGAAATCAAAGACTTTTAAGTCCTATTTATTTAATAATTGATTTTAATACATTAAATTAATGTTAAAAGACTTAATTAATCCAGTAAGCTCAATTATTGAATAATTAAAACTTAAAAATCTTTGATTTCAGAAGGAGTGAAATATAACATTCATCTTCGGGAGTATAATATAACAAGTTGCCCGAAAAAATTTGTGTCAAAATGATACGGGCCCCCATAAGTTACCTTATAAATTGTACTTTTATCAGGTATAAACCATTTTAACATATTTTATTTGGTTTGGATTCTACAGCAATGAATCGAAAAGGTGTCCAACTTAAGGCCCTCTCCCCTACAAATTTCTAGTTTATAAAATAATTATTTTTGTTTTATTATTTTTTTGTGCCTCGTCTATAGAGAGCGACAAAACTGTCGTTGTTACTTGTCCCGCTCTCATTGGTGGTCATGTTTGCGGCTGAACGATATAAGCTGGAGCAAAAATCAAAAGTTTTTCTGAATTTATAATAAATTTAGCTTAGAAATACGTAATATTTTCAAAATATGGTAATTTTTGCGAAAGTGGTGCCAACTTGGAAAAAAATCCAAATTTTAAAGAGAAATTTTTTCACAACATCAGCTCCAAAAAGAAAACTAATTATACTATCAAAAAAAGTATACTTCCTAACAGTATTAAATAAAGAACAAAAAAGGCCCACGTTGAAGTTACTCCATTAAAAATTGTGGGAGTTATCTTGACCACCAACTTGAAAAATGTTCTTTCGAGAAAAACGTGTTTAAAGTTTTATAATTTTAAAAGTTGTAAATAAAATGAGTTACAAAACCAAAGTTTATAATTAAAATTATTTTCTATACCCATTAAAGTATCGATTAAACAAAAAAAATAGAAAATCGACTTTTTATGAGATCATAGGTGTTACGCCCCCTTAAGTAAATTTGACACTTTTCTTTTGTTTCTCTTGTGATTTAATTAAAAATCGTTGAATTTTATAGTATGGCTGACAAAGTTTTTAATAAATTAAATTAATTGCTTCCTTATAAAATATGACTTGTTATACCACCTAAATTATCGATTAAGATTTTTTGATACATTTCGACCTCAGAATATCAAAATGATGTTTTTAAAAAATTTCAACAATTTTCCGAATTAAAATGGGTCCACTTTTTAAATGTTTTAAATTGAAAAGCTTTTAGTTGTAAAGTTCCCAAATTAAAATGTTTTTAATTTCTAGTGATTGATATGATGATTGATAAAACAGTTTTATTTGATCAAAAATTAAAAAAAATCTTCCAAAATTTTTTTTCGACAGTTCAAAAGCATATTCTAAGATAAACAATTTGGTAATTTAAAAACGAAAATGGAACAATTGGAACATAGCTTTTAAAGTGTGTGAGTGTTAACATTACGGTTTGACTCTATACCTCGGAAACCGTAATAGTTAGAACAATATTTTTTTAAAGAAATTGTAGGTTTCTTAGGGGACAAATTATGAAATGCATTTAAACCCGATCAACCAATTCTTAACTATATTTTCTTACATTTAAAAATGTTTAAAAATCGTTTTTAGCAAAATTGTATATTTATTTTTAGAAATAAAAAATCAAAGTGTAAGTATTTTTTTAACTACGATTCAACTATAATAACCCTTTAATGCAATTTTATCATATGTTTTAGCTGTTAGGAGATCTTACAATAATAACTTATAAATTTTCTAAAAAATATTTTGTACTTATTTTGAAGACAATTCAGTAACTTGCATCATTTAACATATTTAAGATTTCTCTGCGACCTATTAATCAAAACTTAACAATGTTTCTACGCTTTCTAGAATCAACAGTATTTTTAAATTTAGTTTTTAGGGTTTTTTGTTATTTTTTCAGAGAATATATCTGATTTCTTAGTGTTTATGATGTAAATACACAAATTAAGTAATCTCTAAAACAGGATGTAAAGTGTTGAATAGAAGAACACAGAAAATTACTCACTCAAAATAAATTCCTTATTGTTGCCAAAACATAGCTAAGTGTTCAATTCTATGGCTTTTTTACATTAAAAAAAAGAATTTTAATAGAATACCTTTTTTTTAAATTTAATTTATTTAAACAAACTCACTTTAACCATCAAGTTTGCAGTTTTAGGATTTTAGTGTCCTATATAACCTATTTCTTTGTTTTTACGATCCTGTCTGGCTATTATTTAGTATAATGTATGAGATGCCACGCTTTAGTTTTTAAGAAATGTCCATTTGAAATAATAAAACAAGATAATATTAATTATCTTGTGATTTTTTTATCAATTATAAAATTTACATAAATCAATCTATTCGTTTTCAAACAACATTCCTTACGTTCCCTATGACATTTCTTTCAAAAAACTTTTTATAATCATGTACAAAAAAATAAAAGTTCACGCGCGCCTGGGCGCGCGCTAATTTTGCTAGTTCATAAATAATTGTTAAAAAAACTGTTTGGTGGGATTTCACAAAATGTCACAGCACTTTTAGTTTCACGTAATAAAGTTTATTATTATTACAATTATACAATACGTCACATTTGTATACCCGTCATAAACACAAAAGAAAAACAGTAAATAATTCGTCGAGAAATGCACGAGAAAACGCGCCCAATATGGAGAGAATAAAGCCAACACGGAACTGAACTGCCTCATCACATCAGGCCCTCGCTGACAGACCAAAAGGGTGGGAGAACTTCCACCAACGATCCGAGCTCCATCCTGTAGAAAGAGAAGAAAGGATGGCATGGCCCCAGAACAGGGAAAAACCCAGCTTATTAGGAACTTCATACTCTATTAAAGATTTTATGACAGATTAAGCATAGTTTAGCAATGATTACAAGAAAGCCAAAAAACAACTGGTTCAAATCCCGCAAGAAACCTTCCTTATAACTTTAAACATTTTAAACAATAATAAAGACAATTTTGTACTTACCGGGATAATCACAATAATAAAAATAATAAAAGGATAACTTCATATTTAATAATTTATAAAAAATGTAATTTAAAATTTTAATTAAATAATTTTAAGTTTATTATTATTAAAATTGTTTAATTAATGTTGGTTTTATAAAATAATGATTGTACTTTGCTGCTGTTATGTCGGGTTGACATAAAATAAATTTCCAATTACGACAATTGGAAATTGATAACGTATATTAAAACTAATAACATTATATTATTCTAACGTTAATTCTAACGTTTCCTATAATTCCTGCGGAGTTAAATAAAGGGTTGCAAAAGTAAAACTTGTAGATTTTAATATTATTAATAAATTGTATTTTAACATACTTGCGTTGAAAATAGATAGTTATTTGTTAAAACTACCTTATTTCTCGAACTGAAAATACTTTTGAAATACAGGGTATGAATATGATTTCTTTAATTAAAATTTAAAAATGCATAAAAATAATTATATTTTAAGAGAATTAAGAATTTGCAATGTTGCTTGAAAATATATAAAAATTTAGTAGTTGAATTTGATTAAGAAATGAAAAATACTCTCTTTTAAATATAGAAAATTAATGTTTAAAAATTGAATTAAAATTTAAAATACGTGTAAAAAATATTTTGAAGGAAGTGGAAAGAAACTTGACTATACTACCCCGGACGGGGCAGTAGAAAGAAGTGCTAGTCCCTGCTCGATGACTGTCCGTCCTAGCCTCAGAAAAAGGAACAGTTTGTAACGGGTAAGGGTAAAGGCCATGGGTAAAGGCGTAACGATTGGGCAAGCCTAGGCATGCTTAGAAAATACTAGAGAAATAACAACGTATATCTAAAAAACGGTTCCGTGATAAAATTGCTTATGAACTAAATTAACAATTATTGTTATTAAATTTTAACATAAACAATTTTCATTAGGAAGATGAAATTTGTATATAAACAATTAAACTAATACATAATAGTAATTATAAACATTGTTCGTGATGTACAGTTTACACACACATACACGTAATCATTTAGGATAGGGAACATTCTTTTGTTAATAAAGAAAATTATTAAAGTTTATAATTGTTAACTTAAACAATTATCTTCAATAATTAAAAAAAATTTCTAAAAACGGAAGCAGACATAGACTCAACTTGTTTATTTAAATTAACTAAAGAATGTATGAAATTATGTAATTACTTTTGTTGTTTAAGTAAACATAACCTCAATATTGCTAATAATAATCATCATCACATAAATTGAATAATACATTCATTAATCTCAGAAGATTATGATTTCGGTATTTGTAAAAATTACAATAATAAAAATAATAATAATAATAATAAAATTTGCAATGATAGGTTATGTTTATTACAATTATCCATAACCAAGATAAATAACAAATTTTAATATAATTAGTAAATAATTAGTAAATTTCATAAACAAAATCTGAAACAATCTATTTAGGTTTAAAATGTTTAACATAATGTAAATTGTTTACTTAATCATTAGTGTTGAATAAAATATTCTTTAGTTTATATATTTGAAAATAGAACTGAATTTTATATGAGTTATTGTCATAACGAAGTATACGTGGAATTTTTCTAGTAAGATAAGTCAGACACACCTAGGAAGATACTGTTCTTTATCTGTATACCTGCATTGAGTTCGTGCTATAGTCCAACGGTCCGATGCGCTTCTTTTAGTCGAAGGACACACTTTACAAGCACCCGTCCAGAATTATTTGCTTAGAGATATAGTAAACTTAAAAGCCCGTTAAGAGCAGAGGAATAGAAAAGAATTCAGAATCTGAATCCCCTTCCATAGGCGAATTTTCCATTTAGAAAATTCCAATATAGAGATTAAAATGAAAATATGTCTATTCTTTTTAATTTCCATAATTATTATAATAAATCTGTAAAAAATAAATAAGTAATACTACAATAAAAACGCCCAAGTATTGTTTACTTTAATTAAATTAGAGTCAAAATTAAAAAAGCAAAAAGTAATTTTTAAATGACATTTCACAATATTAAAATGTACCTATATCAGATGTCAATGTAACATAACCGAAAAAATTTTTATTCACGAATTTTATTATAATTAATTAATTTTACACCCAGAGAAATAATATATTTGTCTCACAGCCAAGTAACTTTTTATTTGTTTCAAATAAATTTTTATTTGTGACAAATAAAAATTTTTTTGATTCAAATAATTTTTTTTATTTGAAAATTCGGAAAAATCTATTAATTCAAAATACACGTTATTCTTTAACTGTCGTTTTATTTTAAAACATAAACACATATAATACCGGCAACATATTATTTAATCTGTGATTGTCAAATCATAACATTTAGAAGCATATTCACGTTCCTGATTTTCCATAAGACAAACGTACTAAACCAAAAAGTCAATTGGCTTTTCTGAATATCTATTTCTCTATAAAGAATTAATATAAGAAAATAATAGATGTTTCATGCTTGAATTTAAAATTTGGTTAAAATAAAATTATGCTTGCTTCCGTATAATTCAAAAACACTACGATTAAAGAAAATAAAAAAGTTGGAAAAACATATATCAGCAGAGAATTAATAAATTGAAATACGTATTGAAGAGAATTAATTTTTCAAATATTCTATTCCCAGTTAGTGTTTTTTAGAAACGGAAAATTCGCCTATTCAAAAGAATACAATATTCTGCACTTTTAGGTGAAAACAAAAAAATTTCAATTGTTCTCTATTCAACGCTTCTTACCGAGAGATTTTCTAACTTTGAGCATCAATGATAATCAAATGATCTTCAATGACTTTGAAGATCTTTTCTAATTTCTTGTTTCAAAAAGTCGTTATACTTGAACTAATATAAGTGTTTTGCTACTAGATTTTCGTTTAAAATAGTAACAACTTGAAAGAAAGAAAACATTTTTTTAAAAAAACGTCAAATTTATAATTTTTAATTCTCTAAACATTTCAGAAATTGACCTAAATTCATGGCAAAAATTGACGTTTGTTTTTTTTGTGTATAAATTGTGATTAATATTTTGATAAAAATAATTTTTATATTATTTAATAATAATATAAATTAAATAATAAATTAATAAAAAATATATTATTTAATTTAATTAATATTTTTTTAAAAAGTACTTTATTGCTTTCTTTATGAGGAAGCAAATATTTTTGCTGACGTGGAAGCAACTCCCTAAATTTGAATAAGTGAAAATTCACGTATTTTGATGTCAAAAGTTTTTTACTCTTTCGGTAAGTCCATATACACTTGCAAATAAGCAAAATTTTACTTATTTATAAAAGTGTAAATGCACAGTGACGAGGTAAAATTTTACCTTACACGATGTTTCTAAATTAATCTAAAAACATTAGAAAACACCAGTCTGGAATCATATATCTGCCTGTTGTACAGTCAAGTCTAAGCTTGGTGACTTGTGCCTTATTATTTTGAGCTTGCTTTCTGAAATCAAACAAAGTTTTTATTTAATTTAATTAATTTTTTATTCTTTTATTTAATTTGAAGAAAATAATTTCTTTGGTTTTTTTTGTAAACTTAATTTTATGTTTAATTAATGTTAAATTTTAATATTTTTCAATTAATTATACTCATGTGAATGAACAGAAATTTTTTACTTTGTTTCACATTGATTTTTAAAAACTGTAGACTGCATGCAGAGGAGGCACTAAAAAAAGAATTGATTGACACGAACGGCTCACATAGCGCCATTTCGCAATAATATTGAAGAGAAGAAATTTTTTTGTAAGCTTTGAAACATGCCTGAAAACATCCATGAATATAATTAGTCTTAAACTTTTCTTTTTACCAAAAAGAAAATCGCAAAAAACGTTTAATTTTAGCCTCCTACAGTGGCCTAACCGCTTAATTATTTTGTCTAGTTTAAATAAATAGAAAATTTTTAACTAAATAGATATATGGTAACTTTATCTAGATCTTTTTTTTCTAGTGCATTCTAAAACTATATTAAATCACTTACTGTAGGGGAAACTGCCCTATGGTGGATAACAATTCCAACAATGGATAACTTTAAATAATTACAAAATAAACTATGAATTTCAATCATAATAATGATTTAACTATTAAGCAATTAATATTTATTATAGATTTTTAAGATTTTTTTCCGTATAATGAATAATTTTTTTAAAAAATATTTAAAGTTATCCACTGTTGGAATGGAGATCTTCAGTTTTTAACATAGAGATTAGTTCGCTTAACCAAAGCGAATTTGCATCGTCTCAGTATTAAAAAAATATTAATAAATTACCAAAAATCAACCTCTCTTCGTGCTGACCAAAAACCAAAAGTCAAGAGGGAGATTCCGCTGAAGTTCTTCGCCGCGATGTCGACGCACAGTGGTTCGAACTGAAAAATTGCTGTTCTAAATTGTCCAGAGCAGTTAATTCTTAACGGATTTAAACTTCTTTTTTTTAAAACACTCAGAATAAAAATTTCTAGAAGATAGCTAAGCCCGATTTTTAATTTTTGTTTTTACTTTAATATTATTTAAGTAAATAAATGAAAAACTTATGTATCACAGAAAAAAAAATAAAACTAAATATAAATAATTAATAAAATAAAAGCGAAGCAAAAATATTAGTTCTTTAAATTGTTTATAACATTATTTATTGTGTACGTTTAATATTTTGACTTTAAATTTATCAGTATATTAAATAGTTTGCAATTGATTTTAGAGAAAATTTTATCTTTTTTTAACAGTACTTGATTGTTCTAAATTATTATTAAAAATTATTGTCTATAATAATAATTATTATTTTTTGCAGATCATTTTTAACACTTTTCTAATAAATATTCTTTGCTTATGGCTATTAGGAAATGGTTTAAAGAATTTTTTTTGTCAATTGAGATTAAAAATTTAAACATGTATATAAGTTCTTAATTTATTTATTCAAATTATATTAAAATAAAAATTAAAATTAAAAATCGGGCTTAGCTATCTTCTAGAAAATTTTATTTTGTGTGTTTAAAAAAAAAAGAAGTTTAAATCCGTCAAAAGTTGACGGCTGTAAACGATTTTGAACAGCAATTTCTCAGTTCGAACCACTGTGCGACGTTGAGACAGACCCAAATAGTAAAAATGAAATGAACGAACTCACCAATTTTCAGAGATTCCGCAAGATGAATTGAACCGCAAACCTAGACCTTGAAAACTCCTGGGACTTCTCCCAAATAATTTAAACAATAATTTTCACCAATGAACTAAAATCTTTATTGTGAATTTAAATTTAATTTTTGATTAACACTAATCTTAAAGAACATTTAAACTAATCACAACCACAGCTCAAAACTCAAAACTCGAGGACACGGACGAAAAGATAATCGATTCTGGGATCACACGTGAATGAACGATGAAGCACATTACAAACTCTAATCGACCGGTAGATCCTCTTTTCCTCAATCCTTCTCTTTCCTCGTCTTTTTCTTCCTCACTGCGTCTCATTTCCTCAGCTACGAGGAAACCACACACCCTCTCAGTTGCACCTAAAAGAAAAATTCGGATACCCTCTCTGACCTTCGTTACTATTCGTGAACTTGACCTGCGCAAATTGCAACTTATGAATTTAACGAACAAGGACAATAATGAAAACCGCTGATCTAGAGAAAGATGATAGATACGGATCGACTTGAAAATCAATACTTGGCACTCAGCATCGTATCTCATAATTCAACTACAGGAACATTCAATAATTTACCCCAAAATTAACTAAATTAAAGATCTCTAGGGAAAGACAAAATAAAATATAAATGTTGACGGTTTACATCGTCACAAGTTGTCAAGCAAGTGAGAGAACTGAACTAGCATTGGAACGAAATTTTTAGTTTTTCTTTTTTTTTTAACAGGTAAAAATAATTTGGCGTTTTTCCTCCTTTTCTTTTTTATTCTCGTTTTTCTTCATTGACGTTTTTCTTTAATATCTATAAGACATTTTATAAATTATTATTTAATTACAAACTATCATTTAACGCTTATTATTATTTTACTTATTTATAAATTAATTATTAATTATTTGAGAAACGTCTACTAAAGAATATTTTATATTTGCAAATATGTTTTAGAGATAAATATTTAAATCGATAAAAACGAAGGTTTCATAGATGGAAAAACAGATTAAGACTTGCAACTATTAAAACAATTTTGTTTTGTTGTGGGCACGTTGCCACGCAACAAAAAATTTTCCTTTTTTTAACACAAGCATTGAACAGTTTTATTTTTTAAATAGACACGGAACAATGTGCAATCAACATTTTTTTTAATAAGTTATTTTCAAAACTTTGGTTCCGTTTTTTTTAAACAGTCAAATGGTTATTTGTTATTTGAATGTCAATTTAAAGTAGTATTTACAAAAACTAGGTAAAAATTTACTTAAAATCTAAATAAATGTAGAGAGTTTCATTCTTTTCCCATGTCGAAAACTTGTCACTTATGAAGTAAAATTTCCAGTTTTTAATATATTAAAGTATTTTTTCAAACACCAATAATATTTTTTTATCATTATTCGATCAGTTTAAATTGTTAATCTCACCGTTCTACTTATCGTACCTATTTTATTTTGTTTTGTTTGTTTTTTTTCCATAAAGTGAACTTATGTATAACATATAGTAAATATCTACTTATAATAAGCTAATTGTTACTTTTTCAGATTCAGAGAGTAATTTATAAAAATCAATAAAGATAAATTGATTGAGAAAAATTAATCGAGACGATTTCTACAAATAATCTAGAAGAATTATTATTATTTATTTACTCTTGTTATTTTACAAAACAGTTATTACAAGAGGTGTTACGCAAAACATAAAATCGAAATACAATTTTAAGTAAACTTAATATAGAAACAATACAAGACAAAACCCTTAATCAAGACACGCGTGAGGCAAAAATTTCGCGAAGAACATTAGTTAAACGTTTGAGAGTTAAACAATTACATGACGAAAAAATGGCTAGCCAAGTATCTATGGAAGACAAGTTATGGAAAGACTGTCCGAATAAAGGAAGGAACATGTAATTAGATGCTGGACAGGTAATCAAAATATGGTATAAACTCTCGTGCTCCAAATTGCATGCGGGACATATCTCATCTGTATGGAAGATAAATTTCTTTGTATCAAAAATAATTCTAGGAACGTGATTATTAAGAAGTCTAATTTGAGCAAAAAATTTTTTAAAAAATAAAGGTAGGGGCATAAGCAGGTAATGCTGCGGTCCCGTTTGCAATGTAAGATAAGGGTACAAAACCAGACTTTTAGAGATTACTCGGCAACCTTCATCACGATTTCTAAGGAAGAGTGCAAACTTCTCAAGTGCATATTTACTGTCAGAATAAAAGGATTCAGGAGTCATATCCATCCACAAATCAAGTAATCCACAGGGTTCAAAGAAATGTAGTCTCAGTTGGACAAACCAATTAAACTTATTGTTAGGGTCAGATTTTGCCATCTTGATCAATCTAACTAAGCACTGTCTAGGGTACCGAGAAATATCCATCTTAAAAATTTTGTTTAACCAAGACAGTGCAAATTTAAAAATCTTGAAAGAAAGGTGTAAAGACCCGGTCTCCAGTCTGACGGCATATCCCGGAGTGCAAATCGGAAGGTTCAACAGTCTTTTAAAAAAAGACTGCTGAACCCCCTCTATAAACTCCATAAAGTTTGGGCCCCAAATCTGACAACCGTATAATAAAACACTTAGTGAAAGACTCTCAAATAATCTGGTGCATGACTCCCAAGATCCTATCCTGGCAGAATGAATCAAACTTAATGTTGAGCCAATCGCGGCGCTTGCCGAGCTAGTTGCTTTATTCGCCGCAGATGCAAAGGAACACGAGTTATGGAAAAGGATTCCAAGGTATGAATACTCTTTCACAATCTCAATACGGTCTTCACCGAATTTAAATACTCTGAAATTCTTTGCTTTGGAATTGCCAGATCTAGTAAATACTACAATTTTTGTTTTAACAGTATTAACAGTAAGTTTGTTTAAGACGCAATAAGAATGTAGAACACGAAGCTTTTTACTCAATTCAATAGGCGTATCAGCAAGAAATACAAGGTCATCTGCATAACCTAACATAAGTATTTCTAATATTTCATTAATAGAGAGACCCCTACAATCATTTTCAATAAAAAATTTTTCAATATCTGAAATGAAGAGTAAAAAAAGAAGGGGACTCAAAACCTCTCCCTGTAAAACGCCACTAGATACCTTAACTTTATCTGTATAGCCGTCCTTAGTTTTAATACAAGTAAAAGCAGAAGAATAAAAATCAAATAAAATATTTATAATTTTTGAACTAACGCCAAGCGAAGATAACTTATACCATAGAAGTTTGTGGGAAATGGAAGGAAAAGCCCCCTTAAAATCGACGAAAATCGCGTAAACAACCGATCTCGGAGTCCTTAAATGGATTTGTATCATAGTTGAAAGATTAAATAAATTGTCTAGACAACTTCTATTTTTTCTAAATCCCGTCTGAGACTCCGGGATCAGATGCAAAGAATCCGCCCACGATACTAGGCGGGCACAAATAATTTGTGTGAAAATTTTAGCCAGAGAATTGACTAAAGTAATAGGCCTAAAATTTTCAGGATTGTTCGGATTACCTTTTTTGTATAACATAAAGGTAGAAAGGTTGCCCCAATCCTTGGGAACTCTTTCCAATCTTAAAATATGGTTAAAAAACTGGTTAATATATAAAAGCCAATTTTGAGGTAAATTCATAAAAAAATCATAATTAATCCCATCCATTCCAGGGGCCTTTCCTTTCTTACATTTTGTTAGGCATTTAAATAATTCGTCCATCGAAATAGGGTCATCGAGTGCAGGAACATATCGGAACGGAAAATCATGTGTTATCTCACTCTGCAAGGCAGACGAAGGGTAACAATTTTGAAGGAAATCGAACCAACCATCAAGATTAATTTCAGAAGGATGACGAGTATTCTGTTTGAATGCGCTGATGGCCTTCCAGAAGGCTGATGAATTCTTACAATTATTAACTAAGTTCAATTTAATAGAATAGTATTCTTTTTTCTTTAGGTCCATGATTCTGCGAAAATCTCTTTTGCAAGAATAATACACCTCCTTAGACTCAGCAGAGAAATCCTCCGTCCTGCAAAGCCTCAGCGCATTCAGTGCACGTTTCTTAGCAAACTTACACTCCTCGTCCATCCACGGTCTGCGACTAATAATATTATTCCTGGACTGATATGTAACCATATTTAAGTCGATAGCAACATCTTTAATCGTTGATATAATATTTGCGTTAGTAGAATCAATATCTAGGTCTAAAAAGGACACTTCATTTCTCCATGCCATATTGTTACAAAATAATTCACCCATGTCTGTTTTAAAACTGAATTTAGTATCCGAAATTGCTGATGGAGATTGTAAGGAGCAAAACGCAACAGATAATTGCACCGGAAAGTGATCAGAAAGAGATGCCACATGGAGGACACGCAAGTCTCGGATAAAAGGGAGAGCTTCGGATGAGGACCACACTAAATCAATTACACTTGCACCTTGCTGGCCAAAAAACGTAAAATTAGCAGGATTATCGTTCATCGTGCGACCATTTAAAAGAATCAATCCGCTAGTTTCCATATTATTAATAAATTTTATGCCTTTACCATTATGTACAGTGTCAAAAGAGAGCCTTTCCGCGGAAATAAAAGGGTTAGATTGAACTACAGTAGGATCTAACTGGTTCAAATCAGCTACTCTGCAATTAAAATCACCCCCCAGAATAAGGGGAAACTGAGGAAAATCAAATGATATTTTGTTCAAAGAAAAATTTAAATTATCTAAAAAAGAGTTAAGATCCTCATCCGGAGCATTATAAACTAATCCCAAAATAAAATTAAAATTATTAGACAATACCTTAAATTTTACAAAAATTTGATTAAAGTCCATAAATACAATAGAGGCTGAATATAACTTGGTATTAAACGCGATGATAAGTCCTCCCTTCGCTCTGCCATGAATGTGTGATCTTCTCGCTGGAACCGGAATGTAGTCAAATCCATCGATAAAAAAATTTAGTTTTTTGGATTCCATCCAAGTCTCACATAAACAGAGAATATCTTGACTGCAGGTGAACTCCTTAGCATCTGATAGGTTAGCAATTCCGTGGACGTTCCAAAATAAAATTCCACCCTGGGTCAGTTTATCGGGTTTTCGAAATGAATTCGAGGCAGAAACTCTCCTCGCGAATGGGGTTCGTTGCTAGTGCACCATGCTCTCTGACGAACTCTCATTATTGCCTGTAGCTTGTCTCTTAGATTGTAAATTTGGATTTTCTTTATTGGGATTTTCGTGAGTCAAAAAGTTATCCATAGTAATAAAAGAAAAATCTCTCTTAGCCTTATTAGGGTTGGATCTTGGTTTAACAATAAGTTTAGGATTAGCCAACACTTTTGATTGTACACTGCCTTTGGAACCAGTTACAGATGAAGGTGGGAAAACACTTGACTCATGGATTATCGGAGTGTTGACAGCACTTGGAATAGAAGAGTCATTCAAATTAATTAATTTGTCTTTAACAATTTTTACATTAACACCCGCATTTCTGAGTTCACGAGACTTCAATAACAAGAGGCGACGCTGCTCTCTCTCCTGAGGAGAGC
Organism: Ganaspis brasiliensis; assembly: GCA_037103525.1. Lineage (NCBI taxonomy): Eukaryota > Metazoa > Arthropoda > Insecta > Hymenoptera > Figitidae > Ganaspis > Ganaspis brasiliensis. Next base: position 6,978,768 of record JAZKLR010000114.1, on the reverse strand, counting down.
GATCGTTGGAAATAAACAAGTTTCTCTTCTTTAATTCTGCGACCTTGGAAAAAACTGTTTTGACCCATCTGGATGCAAGAAACTTAATCAAAACAGGGCGGTTACCTTTAATTTTACCAAGGCGAAAAACGTCCTCAATCGCCGAGTCTGGGATCTCAAGGCCAATCTCGGTAAACAACCGTAGAATATATGTAATTAGATTGCCATTAATTTCCTCAGTATCTTCAAGTTTAAAAAGAATTACATTTTTGGCTCTCCCAGAGTTAAACAAATGATCAAATTTATTTTCAAGAACATTCAATCTTGAATTATTAGAAGTCACTTGAGTGGTGAATACTTGCAGATTGTTTTTTACCTCCTGGACATCCTTATTTAAATCCCTATTAGATTGGGAAAGTTCCTCCAATTTTTTAAACAAAAGATCCCAATTCTTGTCTTCTGACTCCGACATTATGGAAACGAGAAATTTAATCAAAATAAAGATTTTTTAAAATGCCCAAGGCACGACAATCACACAGCACTGAACACAGATGAATAACCGGGGCAATGTGTTTAGAACATACAGTACAAGATTTCACTTCAGAAATAAATAAACCTCTAAATCCCGAAATTATGTGGGAAAAACAACAAACCAAATGTCACAAAACATATAAAAATATTTACACTCCCGAAATACCCACAATTCAAAAAAAATTAAGAAAAAAAGTTACGATGTAAGTATTTTATTTTTTTTATTTTTAGAAAAATTGAGCTATTAGCGAACACTCTAGCGAAACTTTATATAAAATTATTAACACTTTAAAAATCGACAATTTTGAAAATCTTGATTCTTAATAATTTTATTTTTATACATTTTCTTGCAAATCCTTTTACTATATTAAAATGTAACCAGTTGTCCGTTCATTTTTTCGTTAGTTTGTCCATTTTATTAAGTTAACCTACTTTTTCCTATTGGTATATTAAAAAATAGTGAGTCCTTTATGTAGTGAAGCATTTTTATACGCAGTTGCATATGCAAAATCGTGCATTAATACATAAAAATGATGTTGACTTTCGAAAATCTGAAAATTTTTTCGTTCGTTCTTTCGTTCTTTCGTTCGTTCGTTCGTTCGTTCGTTCGTTTATCACTTCTATTAAGTCTACTCGCTTATTCTGATAAAAATACATTTTTATGTGCAGTAACACATGCGCAGTAGTTCACATTAAGCGCTACATGTCCGAGATAGTTCATCGTGAGGGCCACATGTGCGCAGTAGTCATACGTTACTTCTGCACATGCGCAGTAGTTAATTAGGTCAATTTCACATGCGCAGTAGTGAAAATTGAATGCTACATAGATGCGCAGTAGTGAATCGTGAATGCTACACATGCGCTGTATTGCACTAGGAGAGTACTGTTGGTTTTAAAGGTGCTTTTTAATCGCTACAATTCTTTCGAATTTTCCGTTTTTTTTTCTTAAGTCCAACAAAAATCAAATATTCATCTCTTGTTATATGTAAAATAATTTAGACTCTATTTACTTTTAAAAAATGCATATTGTACCCAATGTGTCTGAAATTTCTGTTTACATGTTTATTGAGCTTTACATGAATGAAAAATTTTCTTAACAAAATTTTTTTTGAAGTGTTTGTTACTGCGCATATTTAGCTATACAGGGATCCTTCTACGCATGAGATTTGATTTTTATTTTAAAATCTTGTTAGTGATTTTGGTTATAATTGTTTAGTTTTGTTTAAGAAACTTTTATTTTTATTTTATCATTATTTTTTGAAAATTATTATAAGAAATAACACTAACTTTAGAAAAATTATTATTGAAATTAATTAATTGTATATATGTTTAACCCTCCAATGTTAGCCGTTGCTTATTTATTTATTATACACTGATCGCCAGATATGCTTTAACATATTTCCATATGACCTAGGTGTTAAAATGTTAAAACATATCTGGCGATAGCTGTACAATAAATAATGAGTAATGATTAGCAACAATAAGAAAGTTAAATAACAAATTATAGAAGTACGCAAAAGGTATGCAATTAATTACGGTGCGTTACGTAGAGGGACGGAAAGATCATAATAGCTTTATAAAAGCGTTACGTATTTTTTAACCAAACACTTATAACAACTAATTTTTTTTACTTAATATTATAATATTTAAAAAATAAAAAATAAAATAAAATATATTTTGCCGCTATTTTCTACATAGAAAAATGAACTATTTATAATTTAAAATTTTTTTAATAAGATAATCGTTCTTGAGTTATCAAAAATTCAAAAATAATTACTAATTTTTTAATTTTGAATAAAAATATTATATAAAATTGAAAAAAATGAATTTAAAATTTGATAAAATTGGCTATGAAATGATATAAGTGTAATTTAGGCATGATAATCTCTTAGAAAACAATATTATTTAAAAAATAAAGAAAAAAACATTACTTTTATCAAAATATTAATTATAAACATTAACAGTATATTTTTTTAGATTTTGTTTTTTATAATATTAATGATCTAGAACTAATATTAAATTGAGACATTTTTAAGCTTCGTAACATAAATAATAAACTAAATACGAAACGTTTTTTAAAACCTTTAATAGCTTAAAAGTGGGCAAAAGTTATTCGACTTGATTGTATGAGTACAAAAAGTACAAGAAAATTTAGAACCAATGTTTACTGCAATGTTTAATGCAAAGCTGAAAGCAGCAAAAAATAATTAAAATTTGTTAACATTATTTATGTATATAAATATGAATATTATAATAAATATATATACAGAAAATAAATAAACATTTTTAAATTAATAATTCTCTACCTTCGAAGAATACAGTCAAGGTTCTTGGAGGCATTACATGATGGAGAAAAAGATAAGATATTATAGTGTTATCATTTTATCTCTTAAATGATTATAAGGCTTTAAGAAGGGGGCAATTGCCCATAACCATTCTGAATCTCATAATTTTTACAATTAAAGAAAAAAATTAATTATGATGTTTAAATAATGAAAATATAAAATAAGAGAAAAAAAATTAATATAGCAAACAAATAATAAATCAATGAAAAATATTTTATTTTATTTATTAAGGGCATGTGATGGAGAATGACGTCACTGGTACAGGCAAAATTTGTCCGTATGCTTTCTCTTAATATAATAAATATTTTGACACCAAACTTTGTAAAATTACACAAAATATCATTGGAAAGGTCTCTCTGACCGAATTTTGTTTAAATTTTGCCTTAACATAATTTTTTTTATTTTACGAAAATCAAATAAGTTTTTAAAAAATTAACTGTAAGGCAAAAATTTTAAACAAAATTGGGTTTGAGAGACCTTCTTAATGTCATTTTAGGAAATTCCACAAACTTTGGTGTCAAAATATTTATTATTTTAAGAGAAAGCCTACGGACAAATTTTGCCTATACCAGTGACGTCATTCTCCATCACATGCCCTTAATATGTAAATTTTAATATTAAATGACAGAGTTATAAAATAATTATTTATATAAATGATATTAATTTTAATTTTATTTAATTTTAAAAAATTTATATTATATAATTAATAAAATATTATTTCTTTTTAAAAAATCAGTTATTATTACTTATTTTTAGATAATTATCAAAGGATACAAGGTGGCAAAAAATACAATAAAATCAATATCTATTAACAAAAAATGCAAAAAATTTTTTGAAATAATTTATGTATATGTATAGAAATGAATGTTATATTAATTATATATACATATAATAAATTAACATTATAAAATTAATAACTCCTTAACTTTTGATGGATACAGCTAACGTTTTTAGAGTGGATAATACATGATAAAAAAAAATTGTATTAAGAAACGTTAATCATTAGCATACTATATAAAATTCAAAATAGATTGAAAAGAATTAAGATGTCCTTTGTAATCATTAAATTAATAAAATTTTTAAATTGATTAATTATAACAATATAAATTATTAAAATATAAAAACTGTTTAAAAAATTAATAAAAGTTCAATGACAAATAAGTTCACTAATTTTGTATAATATGTTCACATCAATAAGCAATTAAAAAATAATAATTATCAAGCGAGCGAGCGTTAGCGAGCGAGGTTAATATCGCTAGTTTTAATATATTTTCATCAACTTGTAGGCGATTTAATTAAAATTCATTTTTTTAAAATTGAATAAACTTGAAATTTGAAAACTTTAAGAGTGGCTAAAATTTTTACCAATACATGTTTTGACTAATTATTAAATGATTAAACGAACTTACCTGTAAGTGAAGTTCTATCATAATTGTATGAAGCGCCTCTTCTGACGAGATTATATTGTAGTACCCCTTCCGTTGTCTCACTAGCGCCACACTTTTTAAAGAAAATAGAAAAAATAAACTACTAACTCGCATTTTACGTTATAGACTTGCCTTTTCTCTAAATCCTGTTCATTCCTTCAAAGTGTTCCCGTAATATATGGGATTCTATTTATAGAATGACGGGTTTATTTATTTGTCTATTTATCTATTTTAAATAAAAATAAGGGTGGAAAACATCTCCTCAGAAGAGGCGCTTCATACAATTATGATAGAACTTCACTTACAGGTAAGTTTGTTTAATCATTTACTTGTATTTCGCGCCTCTTCTGAGGAGATTATATTGTAGCTGTTTAAAGATCCTTACGGCAGTTATTTCTAGCAAAGTGAGTAATCAATCTTTATTATAATTTTTGTAACATTGTGTATTACAGATCTGTTTGATTAATAAACATAATAAAAAATGAGATTATAATAGAAACACACTTATTCTAAAACAGACAGCGCAAACAAGTTTCGATCGTCTACTACATCTTTTTTATAAAACTTCGCAAATGTCTTTGACTTTTCGGTCCACCCTGCGGTTTTTAAAATAGTTTCTACATTAACACCTCCCCTGAATGCCGCTGAAGTAGCCGCACGATGACGAGTTCTGTAGGCACTAAAAACGTCAGTATTTATTCCGCTTTTAGTCAACACATCCTTTACCCAGCGACTCATTGTTTGTGTAGTGATCGGTTTGTAAGGCTTCTTGAAAGAAAACAAGAACTACTTATTTTCACCCCTTATTAAACTGGTTCTTTTTATATAGTCTTTAAGAGCTAAAACCGGAAAAATAAGACGATCCTCATTAAAGAAAGAAAGAAACAAGGTAGGCTGAGGTCTATTATTTTTGAAGTCTTGATTTGTTCTGGGATCTTAATTTGAATTCCGTTTTCGTTTTCATTAATATTCCTAACATCTGTCGCTATTAGGGTTTGAAGACGATGTCCCGTTACTAAAGCCAACAAAGTTGCGATTTTCAATGAAAGTTTTTCTAAATTTAAATCTTTATTTGGTCCCCACTTTGAAATAAAATCTAAAACCACCTTTGGATCCCATGTCGTATTATATTTAGGTCTAGATGGTCGCAATGTCGATACACCCTTAAAATATCTTTTAACTCTGTCATCTTCAGCTAATTCTGTTCCGTACATCAACGCGATTGAAGATCTAAAGAAGTTTAAAAATCATTTATTTTTTATACTCAGCAGTGAGAAAATCCAAAATGTTTTGAATTGAACCACGAAAAGGATCAATATTTTCAAGACTACAAAACGCCCACCATTTTCTCAATCCGCCATCGTACACTGTTAAAAAAAGGAGTTGAAATTTAACTCCCTACGGGACTCTATAAAAGTCGCACGCCTTGAAGAGTTGAAGTAAAGAGAGTTAACGCTTAATCCTTCAGTCCCCACTCTTCTTAAACATGGAGCGTATGAGACTCACTCACCTTGGAGAGTCGATTTTTAACTCTAAAATCTCAACTCCCAACTCCAGCAACCGTTAACTCCCCAAATTTTTAACAGTGTACTGCTTCATTGTTGCATTCGATAATGAAGAAAGCATAATATCCGCCGTTTCCGCTGAAACTTGTTCCGCTCATTTTGAACGCTTGCTTGACAACACGTTCGCAACCAGGGTAAGCGTCTTCCACATTGGATGCGGTTTCCTGTTAATTGATTGGAGAAGATTAATATATGGTTTAAAATGTAAGGGCTTAGAAACTGACAATTCTACAAACAATGGAAATCAGGGCTGAGCTGGACAATAAGGTACAACTAAAATTCCCTTCGCGTTTTCAAATTTAAGTTTTTGTAAAACTTTCAATATTATAGAAAAGGGTGAAAATGCGTAAAAAAAAGATCGTTTCCATTTTAGAGTGAACGCATCTACAGCGTAGGAATCGGGATCTCTTTTCCAAGAAACGTAACGACTACACTTGGTGTTCGACCTTGATGCGAAGAGATCTATCTGTGGTTGACCAAATTCTTTAAGGATCTTATCAAAAAACTTCTGGTGTAACGCGTATTCCGTTTCCGGTTCTAGCCTTCTTGACTCAAAATCTGCATCTTTGTTTTCTTTGGACGCTATGTATGATGCAAATACCCACAGATCTCTCTCTTCACACCAGATCCAAATTTCTTGTGCAAGGTTATTTAGCTGCGGAAATTGAACACCACCTTTTTTATTTATATAAGCAATGGCCGTGGTGTTATTCACTCTTAACAGTAAATCTTGGCCTTTTAATTGCTTTGCAAAGCATTTAAGACCCATTATGAATTCCAAACTGTTAATGTTCTCTGTTTTTTCCTCATCTGTCCAAAAACCATGAGCACGCATTCCATCGCAAGCAGCTCCCCAACCTGTGGGAGACGCATCTGTAAAAATTTCAAGACAAGGATCGAAACACGTAATAGAATTAACTGCTTTTAGAATATTTAGTTTCCACCAATCAAGATCGGGACGTGAAATATTTGTCAGCGACATCATTGCTTCAAAATCGTCATTATTTTCTCTAAGATCCAAAAATCTCTCATATTCAAAATTTCTAATGTATACCCGACCGTATTTCAATGTAAAACAACAAAAACCTAATGTTCCAATAAATGCTGCAAATTCCCGAATCGTGCACTGTTCTGTAAGTTTAATTTTTTCAATTTGCGAAATAACTTTAAATTTTTTGTCTGCTGGAAGCTCGACTGTCATGTTTTCTGAATTATAAATTAATCCTAAATATTTGCTCTTTTTATATTTTTTATAATTTTTATAAATTACTCTTTTTTAGATTAATAACAAAACCTAACTTTTTTAAAAGGGAACACGTTATCTCAATATTTCGTTCGCATTTAATTTTCGTTTTTCCAAATAAAAGCTTGTCATCTAAATAAATTACAGACCGTAAACCAAATGCCCTTAAATGAGAAATGACGGGTTTCATTATTTTAGTAAAGGTACAAAGAGCTGTACTTAATCCGAAGAGCATGCAGGTGTACTCGTAAAGTTTCCTGAGAAAAACAAATCTTAGATATTTTCTATCATCTTCCGCGACTGGAATTAAATGATACGCATCTTGCAAATCAAGGGTTGCCATGAAGCAACCAGGACTTATAAATTGTCGAACCGTTTTATCGTCTTCCAATTAAAATGCTGGGTTTTTATAAATTTATTTAAATTTTTTAGATTTAAAATAAGACGATATGACCCGTCTGGTTGTGGAACTACAAAAATTTTTGAAATAAATTGATCCTTGCAAGGATCAACTATTTGAATGGCCCCCATTGCCATTAAGTCATTGATTTTTATATTTATTATATTAATTTCATGTTCCGACCATTGGGTTTCTTTAGGCACACTGAATTGACACACTTCCAACGCAAAAGGAATCTTATAACCATTGATCCAGCTTAAGACGTTTTTAGTAGGAGACATTCGCTCCCATTCTTTAACAAAATATTTGAACCGCCCTGCATGCTTTACCTGTATTAATTGCGTATATTGTTGTACGTCTTCTTCACTGGACCTTGGTAATTCTGCTTCTAGCCGCGCGTTGTAAAATTCTGCCCGGTTTGTGGAAATGAACGTCTCTAAGGTTGACGACGAACCGGGCCCTTCAAGTCTTTTAGAAAATTGTTGTGTTTCTGCTTTTTTATTTTTAAAGCTACACTTGATGTAGCTAAAGCTTTTTCCGTCTTTACTCGATCCTCCAAATTTTCTCCAAATAGCCATTCACCTACTTGAGTGGAATTTAGTGTTTCTCGCAAAGAAGCATCAATGTTTTTTAAAATGAGATTTCTACGAATTGCTGATTCTTCAAATTGAAGGTCAGAGAATATTCTGAGCAAACTGCTCACAATTCCTAGCATTTCGAGTTTTTCTCATTTTCCAGAGTGAACGCCAAAGATGCTTAATTCATTAATCCTCCAAGCCCAGCACTAATTTTCTGTTGTGTTTCGGTTATACGTAAATCCCTTTTTATAACAGCATCTTGTAAGGCAGCTTTTACTTCAGCGTTTCTTTTAGGTGGATCTAGAAACAAACAGTTTTTTGGTGGAGGAAATTTAAGAAACAAAACTTTCTTTTCCTCCTCTGGTAATCCTTTCTTGATAATTTCCTGTATTCTGACCACCAAATCCTCATTAGCTTCCAGTGCTAAAACTCGATCTGGATCAGTTCGATTGCCAATAACTTTTAGCTCTTCTGCCGAAAGCGAATTGGCTAGAATTACCTTTTCTGATTCAGGAATTTCTTTTGACGCAGTGTTTTTTCCCGAATCAAGAATTTGTTCGGTATTTGTTTCTTGCCCTGTTTTCTCTGCAACAACTATTGGACTATTTTCTGACACATCTTTTGATTTTTCCGTGTTGGATGGAAGTTCTTTTCCACGTGCATCTTGGTCCCTTGCAGAGGAACACGATTGCATTTGTCCATGTTCGATTCCCATATTTGTTTGGGTTCATCATACTCATTGCCTGAATAGGATTCGTCTGTATATGATTTCTGACTTTCTGCGTCGGTCCCATAATGACGATAACGATCATGATAACTATCGCTTGACGAACTTCGATCTCTATATTTTTTTCTTGACAACCTTTTAGAATGACGATCTTCATAACCTCCTAAAATTAAATATTTTTTTTAGCTGACAACTTTGTAATTAAATTCAATTTCTAAAGAGACTAATAGTTTTTAAAATAATAATCATTTATGTGGAAACAGTTGCAGACTGTTTATACACAGAACTATTTTGTTATATTATACTGATCGAATGTGGGTTTGAGCAATATATTCTCCGTAAATGAGAAAATACATAAATTAAGGAAAAAATAGACAAACATCTTGCAAGATGCTGTCTAATGTCTCTTATTTTTAGAAATTTATATTCCTGAAACTGTCTCTTTCTACACAAACGGTTGCAGACCGCTGTAACAGACAGGCTTCTCGCCCTTTTCAACGCTCAGTTGCATTTTTAGATAAAATTAATAAAATTTACTTTAACTTTACACTATATTGAATTTTATTTTTATATTCCCAAGTAAAACAAAACACTTAACAATTTTAAATAAAAAATCCGATAATGAATTAGACCACGTGGTCAACATAATCTCAATATTCAACTTACTTCTTTTTCCCGATTTTCGTAACCTATTGTCCATTTTTTCTTGAAAACAACGCATTTTTCTCCTCATCCGCTCGTCATCACTTTCTTCTGTCGAACTAGATCTACTTCTTTTATGTTTTCCCATTTTATTTAAAACGAACTTTGCAAATTTGTGTGGTAACGCCGTGACACACCAAAAAAGAATGAACAGGATTTAGAGAAACGGCAAGTCGATAACGTAGGATGCCAGTTAGTAGTTTATCTTTTCTGTTCTTTTTAACCCTAGAAGGACTAACTTACTTTTCTCACCCTCTAAGGACTAACTGGGGTCCTTTGTTCCCCCAGATTTTAAACGTGTATATAAGATTTAAATTTTACCAAAAACAGCTTTTATATAGTGAATTTTTCTCGTTTTTTAGTAAGGAAGAAGACAATGTAATTTATTTTTTAATTCAATAAAAACAAATCTAAAAATATTGTAAAAACAAAAAAAAAGAACCAAATTTTCTCAAAATTGGCATTTTTTACAAAAAATATTGTAGTTTTTCAACAAATTGACCAATTTAGAAAAATCCTATGGATTTTAGAAGCTGAATACACATATTTAAAGAAATTTTTATGGACCTTTGAATTATTTGAAAAAAATATATTTATTTGAATAGATGAAATTTTAATAATTAATAAACAATTACGCACGTGGAAATTTACCAAAATCACCTATAAAAGAATTTTATTTTTACTCAAAATATTTTTGTTTTTTAAAAAAACTTTTTTTTACAAGTATAGTTATTACATTTTTGCTTTGTAGGTTTAATTAAACCGTTTTAATAAAAAAACAGAAATTTATTATCCTGACTTTTTTGAAACGTAAAGGATTAGACTTGCGCACACAATTCGCACTAACCTACTAAAATCAAATTTCAGGTTACTAAATTGAATTATTGTTAGGATCCCCAACCGAAATTGACACTGTATGGGTCAGGAGCCTGCTTCAAACTTCGCGTGGGGTACAAAACGACCTTCTAGGGTTAAAAAGTGTGGCGCTAGTGAGACACCGGAAGGGGTACTACAATATAATCTCCTCAGAAAAGGCGCGAAATACAATTATAATTAAAACTGTTACAAATTGATTATACTGAAGTTCTTAAGGATTCAATTTTTTAAAATAGGTCTACTTTTAAAAACAAAAAAATTTATAACTCAAAAACCAAAAGACCAAAAAGAATAAAAAATATAATAAAACGCGTATTCTTTTATTTTCAATAATTTAACAAATTCTTTTTAAATTAATATTAAAAGATTTCTATAACCTTCTAGTAGGTAAAGTATTGATTATTCCATTTTAAATTAATTTTTTCTACAGTCCGAGTGCTTTATTGTGAGTGCACCACTAGCAGTCGGGAGTGCTTCTAAATCTTACAATTTTGAATTTTATTTGTAAGATTAAATTAATATACTGCAAACAGAGAACCTTAATTTACGGCTTGTCTGAAATTAAGCAAGCCCTGCTATATAAATGTTTATGTGAAAAATACTTTTTCAATTAAGCTGCATTTACAATAATTCCAAATTTACCTTTTCAGATTTATTAGTTTTTTACATTTTTATCCAAATTTAAAGATTTTAAGTTTTTTAGCCACAATTTAAAGTATGAAAAAAATCTCTTCAATTTACTGTAGATTAAATTAAATTATTTAAAAATTGTGCTTTTCTATTTATTGTGATATTTCATTTGAGAAATGTAATAACAAATACAAATATAATATAATCAAATCATTTTTTTTAGTGTTAAATCAAGAGAAATTTAAAAAAGCTAACAAAGATGGTTTTCAAGATAATAACCATACTGGTCATATTAAATGTTGCGACTATTAACCCACAACAATCAGACTGGTTACCAAAGATAAAAGATTATCTTCAAATCGATTCCAGAAAGTACGTAGCGTCCCTAATTTTTGACGAAGGAATTGAAGATTCTAGAAGAAACACAGTTCTAAAAACTGCAAAAAGCTTTCCGATTCAGAGCATCAGTTATGATTGTCTTAAAAACAAATGTATGGAACGTTTCCCCTTTCTGAAAGATCCTGAGGGTACGAATTTATTCATAATAGTTCCACCATTGAGAGTATCAGATGCAATAAACGAGACAATGATTGCGATCGATGTTTTGAACTGGTTATCGAAAGGCAGAAGACGTCCAAAATGTCTAATCATTCTACCAACTGAGCAGAATGATCTTATTTACAAGAAGCTATTACGCAAATTGTGGCTTAAACAGGTCCTAGATGCTACGATTCTCGAAGTAGATAATCAAAATTACAAAATTCATAAAATGATTCTCGGGAAAAATAAACTGGTTAAAAAATCAACTCGAAAGACCAATCAAAAGGCGACATTGCATCAGTATAACCCGTTTTCGAAGGTTATTACCAAATCGGCGCTAATATCTCAATCTTCATTGTTTCCAAAGAAGCTTCAAAATTTATATAAGCATCAAATGAAAGTCGCTGGCTCAAATCTATTTCCTAACATTGATATCAAGCTTAATGATTCTGGCCATGTTATCGAAATGACGGGTATGGATGCGAACATTCTGAACTTCATGGCAGAGGAAATGAATTTTTCATTTAAGATGATTACAGAAGGATTTAAACAATTGGGAAACTTCAGTTGTAACGTAAGTGAGACAACTGAGCTAATACGCATGCTGTCTCGAAGAAAACTAAACTTTATTGTTAACAGTATGCTAGGAAAAGAATCTTGTTATCTTGAATGGGCGGAAATCAGCAGACCAATTGAACAGACTGGTCTGCGCGCAGTTGTGCCAATTCTCACGGAAGAATCATCTGCATCGATTATAACAGGAAGATTATTTCACATGATACTGGTAAACAGCGCACTGATTGTCTTCTTGTTAATCTTTTCAAAAATGCTTAAACTTGATAAAGATTTATGGCAACCTGTTAATCTAGTCCAAATGCTGTGTCAATTTGTGGTACCAAAAGAACCTCGAAAAATCTTAGACAGAATTGTGTTTGGATCAATGTTACTGACTTCAATGATTTTGTCCATGTATATCTACGAGGCTTGTACTGATCTGAGCATTAATCATGAGACGGAATTAATGATCGAAACAATGTCAGATCTCGATAACTCAGGCATGAAGATAAAACTATCGTCAAGTTTGAAAAATACATTGTTTACTGGCACTAATGGATCGCTCTTTAATGTATTAACGAAATCAGAAGAAATTAGTCCTAGTATTATTGTACATGAATGTTTTGAAGGATTGGCAAATTATAAAAATGTTTGTTGTATCACTAACACCTTAGCGACAGAATTAGCTGTTGATAACTACCGGAATGAATTTGGGAACCCGATTATGAAAGTCTTAGAAGAAACTGTCAGTAATACTTGGTACTTTATCTATTTTGAACCTGGATCACCGTATGTTTCACGATTCGATGATGTTATCCTAAGAATGCAAGAGTCAGGTGTTTTTGTCAAAATGAAGGTCACGTGGTTTCCTACTATCATCAGCAATCCTGATGACGTTAGCAAAAAAGAAACTGAGAAGATTTCTAAAATGTTGCGGTTATTTTTCTATGCTTATCTCATTGGAAACTTCTTGTCAATATTAGTATTTTTCATCGAAACGTTCATCTGGAGACATTTGTTCAGGTAAAATACATAAAATAACTTGAAACTCACTTTATGGAGGGACTGACAATGAGTTTGAATCGGTGCAATTACACTGCAAAAACTGCTGCCTTCTAAGTGTCTTATTTTAAGACACAAGACATTAAGAAAGCGTCTCACGGTTATTTCAAGCTATATCATTGGTTAATAATTTTGGAAGATGCTTTCTCATTGGTTTAAAATTAAGACACTTTAAAACGTCTTAAAAGTGAGGACAAAAATGTCTTAAAATAAGACACTTGTTTTTACAGTGTACAAGCCGATTTTGGAGTTTTTACACTGTTAAAAATATAAGGAGGTAATCGCGTTTTTAATTCTACGACTAATATATTTATGGGTCATTCTCTCAAAAAGGACAAAAATCAGCTGTTCACGATGTTTGTATCAAAAAATAATTAAATGAATTGATTTTAATAAAAACTCTGTCAAACATCCGATAAGATTCATTACTCTTTAATTGAATCACATGAAAAACAAAAGAAAAAAACCAAATTAACTGAAATATCTTCTAAAATCTTTTTACTGTTAAACTATTAAATTGAAGTTTTTAGAAATGTTATTTCTTGATAAATTCCATAAAATGATTAAAAATTAGTTTAAGAATTGTTACACGCTATTAATTTTTTTATACTACAGTTTTCAGAGACTTTAAAGAAGGTGTCCATCTTGAGGACACTTTTTTTTCGATTAAAAATTTAAACAATTAGTAAAAATGTTTAAAAAAGTGTTTATGTTCAAAATAAAATTTTATCCCTGTTGCCATAAGTTACCTTATAAATTGTACTTTCATCCGGTATAAAACATTTTAACGTTTTATTTGGTTTGGATTCTAAGGCAATAAATCGAAAGGGTGTCCAACTTGGGGTCCTCTCCCCTACAAATTTCTAGTTTATAAAATAATTATTTCTGTTTTATAATTTTTTTACGCCTAGTCTATTGAGAGCGGCAAAACTGTCGTTGTTACTTGTCCCGCGCTCATTGGTGGTCATGTTTGCGGCTGAACGATATAAGCTGGAGCAAAAATCAAATTTTTTCTGAATCTATAATAAATTTAGCTTAGAAATAGAAATTTAGAGAGAAATTTTTTTACTATATCAGCTAAAAAAAACTAATTATACAATCAAAAAAAGGCTACATACTTCCCAGCAGTATTAAATAAAGAACAAAAAAGGCCCAAGTTAAAGTAACTCCATTAAAAATTGTGGGAGTTATCTTGACCACCAACTTGAAAAATGTTGTTTTGAGAAAGACGTGTTTAAAGTTGTATAACTTAAAAAGTTTTAAATAAAATGAGTTACAAAACCAATGTTTATAATTGAAAATATTTTCTATACCCCTTAAAGTATTGATTAAGGAAAAAAAAAAGGAAAATCGACTTTTTATGAGATCAAACGTGTTACTCTCCCTCAAGTAAATTTGACACTTTTCTTTTGCTTTTCTTGTGATTTAATTAAAAATCGTTGAATTTTATAGTATGGCTGACAAAGTTTTTAATAAATTAAATTAATTGCTTTCTCATAGAATATGACTTGGTGTACCCCCTAAATTATCGATTAAGATTTTTTGATACATTTCGACCTCAGGATGTCGAAATGATGTTTTTAAAGAATTTCAACAATTTTCCGAATTAAAATGGGTCCACTTTTTAAATGTTTTAAATTGAAAAGTTGTAAAGTTTCCAAATAATAATGTTTTTAATTTCTAGTGATTGATATGATGATTGATAAAACAATTTTATTTTATCAAAAATTAGAAAAAAATCTTCTAAATTTTTTTTTTTGTCAGTTCAAAAGTATATTCTAAGACAAACCATTTGGTAATTCAAAAACGAAAATGGAACAAATGGAACATAGCTTTTAAAGTGTGTGAGTGTTAACATTACGTTTTGACTCTATACCTCGGAAACCTTAATACAGTCAAACTTCTACTTAACGGACTTCTGCTTAACGAAAACTCATTAAGGAAGCGTAGAAGGGAGTATATCGGTGAGAGTTATGACTGTGTGCGTACCATCAAATTCAGGGCAGAAAAGTTTAAGTGTCACTTAGTTTTGAGCAGAAGTTATTATATCGCCAAAAATGATGAGAAAATTTTTAACATTTAAAGAAAAAAGTGAAGTGTTAAAAGATATTAGTGCGGGTGTTGCGAGGAATTTTATTTTGGAGAAATATAACATTAAAACAACAAGATATGTATTTTAATCGTACCGAGAAAACGATTTCTTTTATTCAAATTAGGAATTGAGTTTAAAGCTTTACCTAAAATTACAGTATTTTTAATTTCTTTTAAAAAAATAATTTTAAAAAGAAGAAAAATAAAAAGGCGTTTACAAATAAGGAAATGTTTTAAGAAATGAAAAAATTCACCGAAATTTTTCTTTAAAATGTTAAAAATGTTTAAGAACGATTCACTATGTGACGTCAGAGTGCAAACAAGTACAGTCCAAATTGCATGTCTCCCACATTTCTACTTTTCTTGCACGCACTGTTTGACCAACAAAACAGAGTCGATGTCTTTAGCGTGAGTAGTACAGCTTCAAAATCTAACCTGACCGTATCACTAGCGCGGCGTGTTGACAAGTAAAAAAGTGTGAGACATTCAATTTGGATTGTATTTGTGTACACTCTGACGTGACATAGTGAATCATTCTTAATTCTGCAACTTTCTGGTTATCTATACAGAGAACCGAATCACGCCTTTTATGACTTTGTTATGAAAAGTATCGTTCGTAACTGCGTGAACAAAGCAGTCGTTTTGAAACTCGCGCAATTTTTGCAACTCGTTTCACTCGTTGCAAAAACATTCCTCTCGTTCCAGAAACTTCTGCTTGTCACGCATGTTACGAAATATACTATTCGTTAAGTAGAAGTTTGACTGTAGTTAGAACAATATTTTTTTTTTGAAAATGTAGGTTGCATCATTTGGCATACTTAAGATTTCTCTGCGACCTATTAATCAAAACTTAATAATGTTTATAGAATCAACAGTATTTTTAAATTTAGTTTTTAGGGTTTTTTGTTATTTTTTCAGAGAATTTATCTGATTTCTTAGTGTTTATGATATAATACACAAATTAAGTAATCTATAAAATAGGATGTAAAGTGTTGAATAAATGAACACAGATAATTACTCACTCAAAATAAATACTTGAGATACAACTTGTCAGCGGTCTTTTACTATTTTGTAATAAAAGCATTATGAACGGGTCATTTGTTCTTTTTGGAGAATGACCCTTATAATCATATGTGTACCTCTGCATAGAAAAGGCCCACTTGGCACTTTTGTATTTATCTGTATGACCATATTTTTAATTATATTTTAAACATTTTGAAAGGTCTTAAGCCCTTTTAGATCAACGATCAATCTTTAAACATTATCTTTTATTAGAATAGGAAATAGATTTTTAATAAATACAAAATCACTTAAAAATGTAAAAGAATTTTTTAAAACTTAATTACAGTAGTAAAGCACGAAAAATATACACAATTTGAGTTACAATGTTTTTTATTTTTGAACTGGAAATTCTTGGAAGCCTCATTTCAAAACCTTTCGAATCATTGACTCAGAACTCTTGGAATAACTTTCAAAACATTTCGAATTGCTAACTTGATACTTTTTAAATCACTGACTCGAAACTTGTTGACTCTTTATCTCAAAACATTTCAAAACCCTATATTTATATTGTACAAGTCTCTAATTTTATGTAGTCTATTGTTCAAAAATGCAAACATTATGCAGAAAATCTTCTGGTCCTACACCTAAGTCCCTTTTGGCTCAATATCTCCTGAATTTCATTTAAAGTTCGTTTCTTCGTTTCAGGAATTAAGGCCAAGCAGAAGAAAAAAGCTTAAAAATATGATACGGCAAAGATTACATACATGATTGATTCTTCGTATGAGACGCTATCAATGGAAGATTACTCTCAACATCCGAATAAGTTAAAACTCGATCTTTGAAAATTTGTCCACTATATTGGATTCGACATTTTTAATTTTTGAAAACTGATTTTCAATTCTTTTTCAACAACCTCAACAACCCCTCAACAACAATTTTTAAATGAAGCTGACGAATTTAAAAAACGTTATCAGCCACATTGGATCCACCATGTTGAATTTTTGAAAACCTACTTTAAATTCGCTATCAGAATCCTCAAAAACCCACAAATAGCAGGTTTCAAATAAATCATTCATCATATTGGATCAGACAAATTCGATTTTCGAAACAAATGTCAAATTCGGTATCAGGAACCCCGAAAATCCCCGAATTGTAAGTTAGACATGAATCTGACGATTTCTAAAATTTCCATCCACTATTTTAAATTTTGGTAAACCGACTTTAAATTCTTTTTTAGCGACCCCAAAAACTCCTGAATAACAAGTTCCAAATGAATCAGTCGATTTAAAAAAAAAAATCGTCTGCCATTTTGAATTTTTAAAAACCTTATTTGAATTCGGTCTCAGCTACCCAAAAACTCCCGAATCTTCTATGGCCAATTTAATTCTAGAATCAACGGGATTAAAAAGTATTAAACATTTCAGAGATTTTAATTTTTGGTGCACAAATCAAACAATCATCAATGTAGCGAAGGTAAAAAATAAAATGAAATAAAATAAGATTATCTTGTGTTTTTAATTACCATAAAGTTATGATGAATGCATGACTTGGCGTGGAACGTGCATGGCAGAAAGTTTTGATAATTCATAAATAATGAAAACAATTTGTGCTTACCAGGAAAATCATAATAATAAAAATAATAAAAGATAACTTCATCTTTAATAATTTATAAAAAATTTAATTTAAAAATTGTATTAAATAATTTTACGTTTATTATTATTAAAATTGTTAAATTAATGTTGGTTTTATAAAATAATGATTGTACTTTGCTGCTGTTATGTCGGGTTGACATAAAATAAGTTTCCAATCACGACAATTGGAAATTGATAACGTATATTAAAACTAATAACGTTATAGTTGTTTAGACCTAAGATTTTAATAATCTTAATAATCTAGTGTTCGTAACTTTCAGTGAATTTTTACTGCTTCTTCTTAACTGCATCCTATGGTAAGTGAGAACAATATAACAAAATAAAATATTAACTCAATTTTAAAAAATGTAATTAAAAATCGTAAAAATTTAGAATGGGAAGATAGACAAGCATTACAGGGCAGTAATATTCCAACGTTCCTTATAATTCCTGCAAAGTAAAATAAAGGGTTGCAAAAGTAAAACTTGTAGATTTTAATATTATTAATAAATTGAATTTTAACATACTTGCGTTGAAAATAGATAGTTATTTGGTAAAACTACCTTGTTACTCGAACTGGAAATACTTCTGAAATACAGGGTGTGAATATGATTTCTTTGATTAAAAATGCATAAAAATAATTATATTTTAAGAGAATTAAGAATTTGGAATATTTCTTGAAAATATACAAAAATTTAGTAGTTGAATTTGATTAAGAAATTACACCATGTTTCTAGATTAATCTAAAAACATTAGAAATCACCAGTCTGGAATCATAATTAGTCTTAAACTTTTCGTTCCACCAAAAATAAAATCGCAAAAAAACGTTTAATTTTGCCTCCTACAGTGGCCTAACCCATTCGTAATAATTATAATAAGCAATTATTATTTATTATAGATTTTTAAGATTTGTTTCCCTATAATGAATAATTTTTTAAAATATTTAAAGTTATCCACTGTTGGAATGGGGATCTTCAGATTTAACATAAAAATTAGTTCGCTTAACCAAAGCAAATTTGCATCGTCTCAATATTAAAAAAATATTAATTAATTACCAAAAATCAACCTCTCTCCGTGCTGACCAAAAACCAAAAGTCAAGAGGGAGATTCCGCTAAAGTTCTTCGCCGCGATGTCGACGCACAGTGGTTGGAACTGAAAAATTGCTGTTCAAAATCGTCCAGAGCCGTCAATTCTTAACGGTTTTAAACTTCCTTTTTTTTTAACACTCAGAATAAAAATTTCTAGAAGATACCTAAGCCCGATTTTTAATTTTTGTTTTTATTTTAATATAATTTGAATAAATAAATTAAGAACTTATGTATCACAGAAGAAATTAATAAAACTAGATATAAATAATTATTAAAATAAAAGCGAAGCTAAATTATTAGTTCTTTAAATTGTTTATAACATTATATATTATGTACGCTTAATATTGACTTTAAATTTATTAGTATATTAAATAGTTTGCAATTGATTTTAGAGAAAATTTTATCCTTTTTTAACAGTACTTGATTATTCTAAATTATTATTAAAAATTATTGTCTATAATAATAATTATTATTTTTTGTTAATCAATTTCAACACTTTACTAATAATTATTCTTTGCTTATGGCCATTAGGAAATGGTTTAAAGAATTTTTTTTATCAATTAAGACTAAAAATTTAAACATTTATATAAGTTTTTTATTTATTTATTTAAATAATATTAAAATAAAAACAAAAATTAAAAATCAGGCTTAGCTATCTTCTAGAAAATTTTATTTTGACTGTTTTAAAAAAAAAAAAGTTTAAATCCGTCAAAAATTGACGGCTGTAAACGATTTTGAACAGCAATTTCTCAGTTCGAACCACTGTGCGACGTTGAGACAGACCCAAATGGTAAAAATGAAATGAACGAACTCACCAATTTTCAGAGATTCCGCAAGATGAATTGAACCGCAAACCTAGACCTTGAAAACTCCTGGGACTTCTCCCAAATAATTTAAACAATAATTTTCACCAATGAACTAAAATCTTTATTGTGAATTTAAATTTAATTTTTGATTAACACTAATCTTAAAGAACATTTAAACTAATCACAACCACAGCTCAAAACTCAAAACTCGAGGACACGGATGAAAAGATAATCGATTCTGGGATCACACGTGAATGAACGATGAAGCACATTACAAACTCTAATCGACCGGTAGATCCTCTTTTCCTCAATCCTTCTCTTTCCTCGTCTTTTTCTTCCTCACTGCGTCTCATTTCCTCAGCTACGAGGAAACCACACACCCTCTCAGTTGCACCTAAAAGAAAAATTCGGATACCCTCTCTGACCTTCGTTACTATTCGTGAACTTGACCTGCGCAAATTGCAACTTATGAATTTAACGAACAAGGACAATAATGAAAACCGCTGATCTAGAGAAAGATGATAGATACGGATCGACTTGAAAATCAATACTTGGCACTCAGCATCGTATCTCATAATTCAACTACAGGAACTTTCAATAATTTACCCCAAAATTAACTAAATTAAAGATCTCTAGGCAAAGAAAAAATAAAATATAAATGTTGACGATTTACATCGTCACAAGTTGTAAAGCAAGTGAGAGAACTAAACTAGCATTGGAACGAAATTTTTAGTTTTTTTTTTAAAGGTAAAAATAATTTGGCGTTTTTCCTCCTATTATTTTTTATTTTCGTTTTTCTTCATTGACGTTTTTCTTTAATATCTATAAGACATTCTATAAATTATTATTTAATTACAAACTATCATTAAACGCTAATTATTATTTTACTTATTTATAAATTAATTATTTGAGAAACGTCTACTAAAGAATATTTAAATTTTGCAATGATGTTTTAGAGATAAATATTTAAATCGATAAAAACGAAGGTTTCGTAGACGGGAAACCAGATTATTACTTGCAACTATTAAATTCACTCGTTTCCCAAGTCGAAAAATTTGTCACTTATGAAGTGAAATTTCCAGTTTTTAATATATTAAAGTATTTTTCAAACACCAATAATATTTTTTTATCAATATTCGATCAGTTTGAATTGTTTTCCTCACGGTTCTACTTTTTAAATTTTTTTTTTTTTTTCTTTTTTTCATAAAGTGAACTTATGTATAACATATAGTAAATGTCTACTTATAATAGGCTAATTATTTTTGAAAATCCTGATTTTTAATAATTTTATTTTTTTATATTTTCTTGCAAGTTTTAATATATTTTCATCAACTTGTAGGTGATCAAATTCAAATTCAGTTTTTAAATTTAAATAAATTACAATTTTTATAATTCGTAGTTTGAACCGTCTGAATTTTATTTGATTATAATTGAAACGAACTTTAATCTAGATCGTTCAAAAAGTTGGATGAAGAAAATTCAAGAGTGACTAAAATTTTTAATAATAAATGTTTTGACTAATTATTGTAATTAAAACTGTTATAAATTTGTTATACTAAAGTTCTTGAGGATTCAAATTTTGATGGAATGGTATTGACATTCATTAAAATAATTATAAATTTAAATGAAAATGACATAAAATTCTTATTATTAATTTCTTCAATATATATGTTTTTACCAATAAAAACTAGGTTTTTTTAAAGTTTGGTTAGATTATAAAGTTTACGCTGATTAAACTTGAAGTTGATTAATATGTATTAGAATAAATTAAAATTCAAATCAATTATAATTTGTACGAATTCAATTCAGAATTGATTACAAATGTCCCAAATTAAATAAAATTAGATTAAAATTGTCAAAGTTATTCTCTTTTTAATTTTGTAGAAACATCATTAAATTTTGACTTTATGAACAGTTTTTATTATTTTTTTTCTCATATTCAATTTTGACTATTTTTTCATTTTTATGTATATTTTTGTAATGCTAAGATAGAATTTTGAGATATTTAAGAATCATCTAATATACATGTAACATTATTTAATAAAATTAATATTAGGTACTATCAGGCAATTCTTAAACTTTAAAAAATGTTTATTATCATTGCAAAAATACATGAAAGTTTAAAAATAGTCAAAATTATCAATAAGAGGAAGAAAATAATAAAAAACTGTTCATACAGTCAAAATTTAATTATGTTACTACAAAATTAAAAATAGAATAACTTTGACAATTTTAATCTAATTTTATTTAATCTATAGGGTCATTCGAAACTGTATTTATTAACCTTTTGATGTGCATTGAGAGAAAATATAACTTTAATAAGATAAAAGATTTAAGTTAGGTTCAAAGTTGAAAAATCAATTGAAGAATTAACATTTTTGATGATTTTTGGTCTATATCTTCATGAATTTAAATGATAATAAAGAAATTCTTAAAGCATGTATTTTAAGTTTTCAAACAAACAAACTTTTTGATTCGAATAAAAAATGGCAAAGTTTCAAGGGATGATTTACATGAATCTACCTGAAAACGGTTTTTTGGCGCTCAAACAAGATTTTGAGGGTGTATTAGAGATTTAATATATGGGTAGCTAATACTACGAACGAAGAAAGAAAATGATGCTAATTTTGTCAAGACATTTTTTTGCGTTTTATTAAGTATAATTTTTAAACAATCTGAAAGGGGCCAGTAAAAAAATTGAAAATTACTAATTTTACAGACATTTATAAAAAAATATCAAGAAAAAAGTATGGAAAACTGTCACTTTTTAAGACATTTGAAAATATTTTTAAAAAACATTTAATTAGTGTTAAAAGAATAAATAAATGATCGGTATTTATTTTTCACAACGCCCCTATCGAAAACTACACTTTCAACAGCTTTGCAGGACATCGAAACTAACCAATTGCAGAGGAGATTTTACTTTTTATTTTCTTGCCGATACTTCATGAATTTTCTTCCCTAGGTTAGAAAGTTGATGACGTAGCGGGAAGAAAGTAAACGTATCTCTGTTTTCATTGGTCAGTCATTTTCCTTCTAATCCTACTCGGTGCCCTCTGTAGTAGAAAAAATAAACTACGTAGTAACCGTTATTTTCTATTGACAGGAGCTTTTTGTTTGCAAATTTGCATTTCGCGCATTTCGCTAACGGACGTGTTAAATTTTTGTTTATTAATTTAACTAAATAATCTATTTTTACATCGTTTCGTTTTCAAATAAGGCTCTTAATATATTTGCACAAAGGGTCCAAAGTGAAAGTGTACAATTGTACACAAACATAACCTTATTTGTTCAATAACATTTTATACAATATATTTTGTATTTTTTAATCGGGTTGTTGTGAAAAATATAATGCGTGACTAGGAGAAACGCAGTCTTTCTCGTCTCGAATGATTGCTGCCCTCGCTGCGCTCGTGCTTCAAACTTCATTCTCGACGGGAAAGACTGCGTTTCTCCCCTTGTCACGCAATATACTATAAAATAAGTCAATTCATTGTTTTTAACTGATTAAAGCATATAAAGATGTAAAATAATGAACAAAATATGTTTTTAAAGTTGATCTGTCAAACATCGAAATTTCGTGATTTTAGCAATTAATTATAAACTCGTTAAATTATTAAAATGAATTAAAACTTACCCGAAAAATAGTATTTCATATAAACTTTCAGATTTTCTTAGCACTTTTCTTCATTTTAATTTGTAAACACTGAAATATTTTAATCAAAAGTTTGCACTTTATGAATTATCCCGACTTTCAAACGCGAATAATTCTTTTGGAAAAAAATAAAAAAATTCCAAACTTTGGGACTATTTAAATCATCACTAATTAAACGTGTACCAAAAGTTTCGCGTTGGTCCCAAGACTAAATCAATGCGATTAAATCCTTTGAAAATTTTAACCTTTTTTGTGGTTAAAAGATATACTTGTTTATAACTTAAAGTTGACTTACACATTTGACTCAATATCGATTGTCTGTATTTCGATACTATTTTAAAATTTGATCTTACTTATAAATTAAATTAATATATACATATTCTATAATATCTATATTATCTTGGTAAGCGGCTACTAAACTCGATTTTAGTAGCAAATCTCATTTAAATTTTGAAAAGTAATCTAAATCTGTTTGTAATCGTAAATAAACTTTTTAATTTATATTTATAGACAAGTAAAATTACCTACCTGTCAAAAATTCACCTCAGATCCTCTTCGCGTTTTCAGATTCAGGACGGTGCTTTCACTCGTCCTTACAAAACAAAACTATCCCCTCTCATCAACATGATTTTTCAAAAAGAGGCTAACCTTACTCACAGAAAATACCAATCGTTTCTACACAAACAAAGTTTCTACACAAATTAATAAAATACGCAAAAACTAATTGTAAACACGCTATAAATAAAAATAAACAGAAGATTCTATTAAAAAACAACTTGTTAAGCAATCAAAGAAACTCATAAATATTCAAAATTTAAAATGGCGGATCCAATGTGGCGTCGATTTTTTAAAAATTGACCCGATTCCCCTGAAACTTGTTACTCGGAGGTTTATGAGGTCGCTGAATACGAATTTCACCTTAGTTTTCAAAAATTCAAAATGGCGGATCCAATATGGCTGTCAAATTTTTTTAAAATTCATCTAATTTACTTGACACTTGTTACTTGGGGGTTTTTGGGGTCGCTGAATACGAATTTCACTTTAGTTTAAAAAAATTTTAGGAAACGTAATTTTGAGTATAAAAATTAAACTACTACATTTATTTAAAGCATCAAAAAATTTAAGAAGTTTCCCAAAAATTTATTTTACCTTAAATCTCTCAGATTCAAACATTCTAATTTGAACTTTAAACTTCCGATCTGAAGTTTGTAATAATGTAAAAATAGTATGAATTGTTCCAAACTATATACTAAATCAAAAACTGTAACCGTCGAAATACAAGTTTCAAATAAATCTGAAAATAAATATTTAAAGAATTCCTCAGATACATTGGATCCGCTATACTGAATGTTTTTAAACTAAGGCGAAATTCGTATTTAGCGACCTCGAAAACTAAGGTAAATTTCGTATTCAGCGATTTCAAAAACCCCCAAGTAACAAGTTTCAAGTAAATTAGATGAATTTTAAAAAAATTTGTCAGCCATATTAGATAAGCTATTTTGAATTTTTGGAAACTAAGGTGAAATTCGTATTCAGCGACCCCATAAACCTCCGAGTAACAAGTTTCAGGCGAATTGGGTCAATTTTTAAAAAATCGACGCCATATTGGATCTGCCATCTTAAATTTTGAATATTTACGAGTTTCTTTGATTGCTTAACAATATATAATATTTTTTCAGTGTGTTAAAGTTGTTTTTTAATAGAATCTTCTGTTTATTTTTATTTATAGCGTGTTGACAATCAGTTTTTGCGTATTTTATTAATTTGTGAAGAAACTTTACGTAATGGCGGAAAACTGAGTTCGGATTCGAATTTAGCGACCCTAAAAACATATAAAAAAGATGGTCCGGTGAATACTTACCTTAAAAAATATTTTGTGGTTCTGTGTAATCAACTCATTGTAATTTTGACAAAAGGCTAATAATAAGTTTATTGTAATTTCGACAAAAGGCTAATAATGAGCTCATTGTTATTTCGACAAAAGAAGAACAATAGACTCATTGTAATGCAGTCAAAAGGAGAACAATAGGAGAACAATGCCAAATCTCCGCCCATTTTGAAAGGACAATTTTCAGCTAAAAGGACACTGGCAAATTATTATATAGGATTTTAAGAGAAAAGTTACGGACAAATTTTGCCTATACAAGTGACGTCATACTTCAATACATGCCCTTAAGCACATAGTAAGGTTATTCAGGTACAAATCGATTTTAATTATTTGTGACGCGTCGCGAAGAAAAGCACCTAAGAAGGAAAAAATCGATTTTCGGATTTTGATAAAATTAGGTTAATTATATGTTCCTTTTTCATTATCTAAAGTCAGAAAACATTTTCATTGAATATTTTTCACATATTTAAGACTTAAGCATCAGCGGTTTGTACAGAATCCAATGGCGCGCACGCCACTTCTTTTCACTCTCCTGTAAAATTGCCGTTTGGCTTCTTAGGTGCTTTTCTTCGCGACGCGTCACATTTTATGAAAGTTCAATTAGTAAATCAGTAAAAAAAAAAAAATAAAAGTTTTGTTTTTTGTTTTAAAAGCGTGCGATTTTCTTATAGGTGATGATAATAGGCAAATTTAATGAGTAGTTTATATAGTTTTGAGCATAATTACAAGTTTTAGTTTTAAATAATTTATAATTAATTGTAGATTGTTTTTCTGGTTCCAAGGTCTTTTAATCAAAGTAGCTTACTTGATAAAAATAATAAAATGAATGTGTATATTTATATGAATGAATTTAAAAAGTTATACAAATTCTCTAAATTTATCAATATTTTTGATTTCTTAAACATCACGAAGTTCTAACTAATAGGTCACGGAGAAATTTTGAAATGAAATGGGTAAAAAGTATTTTTTTAATAAAATTGATATAAAATGACAGAAAAGAAAAAAATAATGTTTTTTTAAAACTTCCGTTATTAAAACCTTCATAACTCTAAAGAGGATTACGCTTTAATGTTCGCAAACAGCTTATTTTTTAAATTTTTTAAATCACCTACTAGTTGATGAAAATATATTAAAACTTGCAAGAAACTATAAAAACAAAATTACCAGAAAACAGGATTTTTTAAATTTTTGATTTTTAGACAGCTAATTTTTGATCAAATTGCACTAGAGATTTGCTAATAGCTTAATCGATGCGTTTTTAAAAAATAAAAATAAAAAAGTACCTAAAAATCTCTGTTTTTTTTAATTTGACTTATTTATTGATGAAAACAGCAAACAACATAATTTTTATCTGTTTTTTATGCTTTTTTATCATGTAATTCAAACTTGCGGGTACTTTCACTATGAATTTTGTAATATGAGTATCAAAATACGTAAGTATACGTAATTTCAAAAAAATCTGATGGAACCCAATGACTAGATTTTACGGTGATTTCTGGTTTCTTCCTTTTTTCCCGTAAACTAATCGGTTTCAGTAAACAATGCTTCTAAATTAAAATAATTATTTTAATCATGAGACCTACAACTTTTGTATAAAGCAATTTTTAAAATGTTTAAAATTTTGAGAGATAAATGCAAAAAATGCATTTTATGGTTTTTTAATGGTTTTTTATGGTTTTTATTATAAAACATCTCTTAATACGCAGTCGTCAATAAACTTTATATAAAAAAGGAAACCAGAGTTCAGAGTCAGAAACGCTATATTAAAAAGAAATCATAAAAACATTAAATAACAAAAAAATTAAATAAATAAAAACAAATTATAATATTCTCAAAAAATTAACAATTAAATGTGAAATTTTAAAAAATTGATAATTAAATATTTTTGAAAAAGAAGAAAAATCAATTAAAATAAAATAATAATAAAATATAAAATAAAAAAAAAATTAAAATTATAGTAAATAACATATACCTATAAAATTTATAATTGTCATTCTTTTTTGTAAACCTTTTTTTCTCACAAAAACACACAAAAATAATAACACATAGAAAATCAATTAAAATGTAAAATAAAAGAAACAAAATTTTCGAACATTAAGAATAATTTTAAAATATAAAATGTGTGCACAGAAAGGAATGACTTCACAATTAGAACTGAACTCTAAACACTGACAACTCTTTAACAATATTAATTAAGATTTTTCCAAGGACAAAAACATACATTATTATACAAGAATTGGAGAAAAGTTAAACGGAGTATTCATTAAGTACATATTTCCAGACATACAATCCACCATCTTTAGATATGAATTATCAAAATTATTTAAATCATTTATCTTATTCAAACTGTTTTCTCCCTCCTTCTTAATAAAAAACATCTCAGCAATTACTCTTTTTTGGCAATTTGGTTCAATGTGTAAAATTTTGATTTCATCCCTTTTCATAAAATGTGAAAAATCGTCATTATCTAAAACATGTTTTGTCATTACATTATGATATTTTTCGTTAAGATCAAAATTGTCCATATGTTTTTTTCTTTCAATATAAAAAGGACGTTTTGTTTGTCCTCCGTAAGCTTTACCACAGTTACATTCTAATCAGTATACAACTCCACATTGATTCAAACTCTCAAGGGGCCGTCCATAAATTACGTAAGACGTTTTTTCAGTCATTTAACCCCCCCCCCTGCTCCATGTAAGATTTTTTGCATACATTATCGCCATTTTTTCTATTGGTCGTAAGATATGCTGGACCCCAGCTCCCCCCTAAAAGTCTTACGTAATTTATGGATGGCCCCCAAGCTAATCCTTACCCAATTTGATAATCCTATCCATTTTAGAATTGACACTAAAGATTGTTTTAATATTAAAACCTTTAAGCAATCTTTTTATATTCTGATAAAGTTCCATAATATGGAAAAACTACTTTTTTTACTTTTTAAGTGTCAGCAATCTTGTTTATGTCAAAAAGAGGTCTATTGTTAATATAAATATAATATAATATAATATTGTTGATATAAATCAAGTTTTTATTACAACAAAAATAATTCATTAGTATAGTAACAGTCAATATAGTAGTATTAATTGCAGGCTAGGATGGTCAAAAAGTAATTTGATTGAAATCTCATGAAAAAAGTTCGTTTGTTGAATTATCTATTTTAAAAAGATTTTTTCTATAGATTAATCATTTGCTTTGAATTTTGTAATTCTGTCCTTAACTATCAGCTGCTCCAGAAACGCTTAGTTACTAATAATAATATATGTAATGTTGAAATAATTTTTTAAAATTTCGTGAGTCATTCTATATTCGCTATTTTGAATTATAGTATTTTCATTTCAGATTCTTAATAAACAGTATAGTTTTCTTATTTTATATTTACATATATATATTTTATATGAATTCAGAAGAAGGAAGTTGTCAAAAGTTGATAAATCTCTTTTTTGAAGAAAGTAAATATTAGACCCAATTATAACATATTAAGGAACTTACAAATCCACTAGTCACTGTTATATTCAAGAAAAGACTCTTTATTTACAAAGAATTTTAAAGTTGAAAACATCTCAGTTCAATAATAAAAGATGATTTATAATAATTTTTATTTGTTTACTAGACAAAATTACAAAAACCTTTAATTTTCATAAATATGACTTTTTAAAAACAAATCGTCTTAAATTCAAAAACATTGTTCAATAAATAATTTCTAACAGTTTTTCTACTTTATAATCAACATTAGAGGTAACGTGAATTACTGCATTTCGTAATTTGCTCGAAGAAACAAAATATAGATTTATCATTATTATTTGAAAACTTGCTCCTTATAAGTTACAACAAATTTATGTTTTAGTAATAAAGAATATTTCATTAACGCAATAATTAAACTTCTTTTAAAGGAAATAAATATATAAATAGGATAATAAGATTAAAAAATTTCCCAGGATATAAAGTATATATTTTTTTTTATTGTTACATATTTATTTTTTATTTATTGTTACATACTTTTAGTTAAATTTCAATAAATTTTAGTTAAACATAATGTCTAAGATACTGTTAATTTACAATCAAATTACAGTTTCATAATGTTTTTGTACAATAATATTCAGTTACAACAGATATAAGATGATTAATATTAATAGAAATACATAATTATGGTTGCAATTTTATTTTAAGAATAAAGTTATCTAAGAGAAATAAAACAGTTACAATTAAACACAAGCAATACAGAAATAATTCAGTTAAATTTACTAAAAATTTCAGCCAATTTCATCCGATTTGAAAATCTAAAAATTGCATAAGATTAAAAAAGTTATAATGTGCATTCTCAACAATTAGTGTCCATACAAATCAATGATAAAATCGATATCCTGGCTGGGATTAGAATTTGAAAAAAACGTTTTCAAATCTTTCACCTCCTCTATGCAGAAAATAATAGTAACTAGGATATTCACGTGATCAAGGTCAAAATCTTCTGTGATAGTTTATTACAAATGTTGTTTGATCCCAAAGTACTGTTGCAGAGAGAAAGTAGTACATCTTTAATTAAATTAATGTTTATCACTTTTGTGTCATCTGAGTTTTTCTTTGTTGTTACATCCGAGTTTATCTCTGTTGTAACATCTGTATTTGTGTTTACTTCTGTTGTTGTATCGGAATTAATCTCTGTTGTTACATCTAAGTTTATCGTTGTTGTTTCAACTGATTTTTGATCTGTTGGTTTACTTGAGTTTTGATTCGTTGCTTCAATCAAACTTCGTGCTTGTCGACTATGCACATTGTAAGTTTGATATGAACTCGTTAGAGCCACAAAAAATACCATCAGCAAGACAGACAATGTTTTCAACTCCATTTTTCTGTACGTTTTATGTATTTGTAGTTTTCACTTTAGTCACTTTTTTCTCAACGAGACTTAGAGATTTTAAAAGCTATTTACTGAATGAAGTTAAGGCTACTTTGTGAGGGTCTTTTAAGTAGACGACTTTCAGTATTATCATGTGATTCCTTAATGATTTCCAAAAACTTAATCGTAAACAAACTTTATATTTGGTGACCAATTTTGCATTGAAATACAATTTTCGTAATTTCCAGAGTTTGTCATCAACATAATTATGATAAATTAGTGAATGTCAATCACATAGGCCATTATCTTCTCTAAACTTAAATTTGTTTAAATGAAGACAATATTCTCAGAAATCTCATTAATAAGTTCAAATTTCCAATGACTAAATGGATATACTTCCGAATAGCGCGGACCTCCAATTTTGTTGCCACTAGGTATACCTACGTATTTTGGTGCGCTGATTACGAAAATAATAGTGAAAATTGGCGACTAGCTCATTTTCATGGTGAAAACCATAAAAAACCATTAAAATTATGGTTTTTTGCTTTTTACTCTGTAAATATTGAAAATATGAAAAATTGTTTCATACAAAAGTTTTGTTAATTTTTATAGTGTTTATTGTAAAAATGTTGAAATTGACAATTTGGGGGGCTTCGCCCCCCAAAATACAAAATACCGGGGGATTGGGGTGCCCACTGAACGTGGAATATAGACAACAGTCGGAAAACGAATAGTTTTTTTTGGTTTTTATAGTATGAATCGTAAAAATGATGAAGTTGTAAATTTTTTTAAAAATGATTTTCGTAATTAGTGCATAAAATTACGTAAGATACGTAATTTTACGTTATTACATAATTGTACGTAACTCAACGTAAATACGTAATTTTACGTTATTACGTAATAGTACTGATATCACATAATGGATGTAATGTTACGTAATTTAATAACGTAATTACGGCTGTAGGTAGTAAAATATTGGTATAATGTAGCTATTTATAGTCACATTTATGGTGATTTATGTTTTTTGCAATTAGTTCGTAAACTAATTAATTTTAGTAAAAAATGCATAAAACATAAAATGTGTATTTTGATAAGGTCTACATTTTTTGTATGAAACTTTTTTTTATATTTGCAATATTTAAAGAGATAAATGCAAAAAACCACATTTTTCATGATTTTTTATACCTCTTTTTTACCATGAAAATGAGCTAGTCGCCAATTTTCACTATTATTTTCGTAATCAGCGCACCAAAATACGTAGGTATACCTAGTGGCAACAAAATTGGAGGTCCGCGCTATTCGGAAGTACACCCTTTTGGGGGGCGAAGCCCCCCAAATTGTCAATTTCAACATTTTTACAATAAACACTATAAAAATTAACAAAACTATTGGTTTTCCACCGTTGTCTATATTCCACGTTCAGTGGGCACCCTAAACCCTCGGTATTTTGTATTTTGGGGGGCGAAGCCCCCCAAGTTGTCAATTTCAACATTTTTACGATAAATACTATAAAAATTAACAAAACTTTTGTATGAAACAATTTTTTATATTTTCAATATTTACAGAGTAAAAAGCAAAAAACGATAATTTTAATGGTTTTTTATGGTTTTCACCATGAAAATTAGCTAGTCGCCAATTTTCACTATTATTTTCGTAATCAGCGCACCAAAATACGTAGGTATACCTAGTGGCAACAAAATTGGAGGTCCGCGCTATTCGGAAGTACACCCTTTTGGGGGGCGAAGCCCCCCAAATTGTCAATTTCAACATTTTTACAATAAACACTATAAAAATTAACAAAACTATTGGTTTTCCACCGTTGTCTATATTCCACGTTCAGTGGGCACCCTAAACCCTCGGTATTTTGTATTTTGGGGGGCGAAGCCCCCCAAGTTGTCAATTTCAACATTTTTACGATAAATACTATAAAAATTAACAAAACTTTTGTATGAAACAATTTTTTATATTTTCAATATTTACAGAGTAAAAAGCAAAAAACGATAATTTTAATGGTTTTTTATGGTTTTCACCATGAAAATTAGCTAGTCGCCAATTTTCACTATTATTTTCGTAATCAGCGCACCAAAATACGTAGGTATACCTAGTGGCAACAAAATTGGAGGTCCGCGCTATTCGGAAGTACACCCTTTTGGGGGGCGAAGCCCCCCAAATTGTCAATTTCAACATTTTTACAATAAACACTATAAAAATTAACAAAACTATTGGTTTTCCACCGTTGTCTATATTCCACGTTCAGTGGGCACCCTAAACCCTCGGTATTTTGTATTTTGGGGGGCGAAGCCCCCCAAATTGTCAATTTCAACATTTTTACAATAAACACTATAAAAATTAACAAAACTTTTGTATGAAACAATTTTTCATATTTTCAATATTTACAGAGTAAAAAGCAAAAAACCATAATTTTAATGGTTTTTTATGGTTTTCACCATGAAAATGAGCTAGTCGCCAATTTTCACTATTATTTTCGTAATCAGCGCACCAAAATACGTAGGTATACCTAGTGGCAACAAAATTGGAGGTCCGCGCTATTCGGAAGTATATCCATTTAGTCATTGGAAATTTGAACTTATTAATGAGATTTCTGAGAATATTGTCTTCATTTAAACAAATTTAAGTTTAGAGAAGATAATGGCCTATGTGATTGACATTCACTAATTTATCATAATTATGTTGATGACAAACTCTGGAAATTACGAAAATTGTATTTCAATGCAAAATTGGTCACCAAATATAAAGTTTGTTTACGATTAAGTTTTTGGAAATCATTAAGGAATCACATGATAATACTGAAAGTCGTCTACTTAAAAGACCCTCACAAAGTAGCCTTAACTTCATTCAGTAAATAGCTTTTAAAATCTCTAAGTCTCGTTGAGAAAAAAGTGACTAAAGTGAAAACTACAAATACATAAAACGTACAGAAAAATGGAGTTGAAAACATTGTCTGTCTTGCTGATGGTATTTTTTGTGGCTCTAACGAGTTCATATCAAACTTACAATGTGCATAGTCGACAAGCACGAAGTTTGATTGAAGCAACGAATCAAAACTCAAGTAAACCAACAGATCAAAAATCAGTTGAAACAACAACGATAAACTTAGATGTAACAACAGAGATTAATTCCGATACAACAACAGAAGTAAACACAAATACAGATGTTACAACAGAGATAAACTCGGATGTAACAACAAAGAAAAACTCAGATGACACAAAAGTGATAAACATTAATTTAATTAAAGATGTACTACTTTCTCTCTGCAACAGTACTTTGGGATCAAACAACATTTGTAATAAACTATCACAGAAGATTTTGACCTTGATCACGTGAATATCCTAGTTACTATTATTTTCTGCATAGAGGAGGTGAAAGATTTGAAAACGTTTTTTTCAAATTCTAATCCCAGCCAGGATATCGATTTTATCATTGATTTGTATGGACACTAATTGTTGAGAATGCACATTATAACTTTTTTAATCTTATGCAATTTTTAGATTTTCAAATCGGATGAAATTGGCTGAAATTTTTAGTAAATTTAACTGAATTATTTCTGTATTGCTTGTGTTTAATTGTAACTGTTTTATTTCTCTTAGATAACTTTATTCTTAAAATAAAATTGCAACCATAATTATGTATTTCTATTAATATTAATCATCTTATATCTGTTGTAACTGAATATTATTGTACAAAAACATTATGAAACTGTAATTTGATTGTAAATTAACAGTATCTTAGACATTATGTTTAACTAAAATTTATTGAAATTTAACTAAAAGTATGTAACAATAAATAAAAAATAAATATGTAACAATAAAAAAAAATATATACTTTATATCCTGGGAAATTTTTTAATCTTATTATCCTATTTATATATTTATTTCCTTTAAAAGAAGTTTAATTATTGCGTTAATGAAATATTCTTTATTACTAAAACATAAATTTGTTGTAACTTATAAGGAGCAAGTTTTCAAATAATAATGATAAATCTATATTTTGTTTCTTCGAGCAAATTACGAAATGCAGTAATTCACGTTACCTCTAATGTTGATTATAAAGTAGAAAAACTGTTAGAAATTATTTATTGAACAATGTTTTTGAATTTAAGACGATTTGTTTTTAAAAAGTCATATTTATGAAAATTAAAGGTTTTTGTAATTTTGTCTAGTAAACAAATAAAAATTATTATAAATCATCTTTTATTATTGAACTGAGATGTTTTCAACTTTAAAATTCTTTGTAAATAAAGAGTCTTTTCTTGAATATAACAGTGACTAGTGGATTTGTAAGTTCCTTAATATGTTATAATTGGGTCTAATATTTACTTTCTTCAAAAAAGAGATTTATCAACTTTTGACAACTTCCTTCTTCTGAATTCATATAAAATATATATATGTAAATATAAAATAAGAAAACTATACTGTTTATTAAGAATCTGAAATGAAAATACTATAATTCAAAATAGCGAATATAGAATGACTCACGAAATTTTAAAAAATTATTTCAACATTACATATATTATTATTAGTAACTAAGCGTTTCTGGAGCAGCTGATAGTTAAGGACAGAATTACAAAATTCAAAGCAAATGATTAATCTATAGAAAAAATCTTTTTAAAATAGATAATTCAAGAAACGAACTTTTTTCATGAGATTTCAATCAAATTACTTTTTGACCATCCTAGCCTGCAATTAATACTACTATATTGACTGTTACTATACTAATGAATTATTTTTGTTGTAATAAAAACTTGATTTATATCAACAATATTATATTATATTATATTTATATTAACAATAGACCTCTTTTTGACATAAACAAGATTGCTGACACTTAAAAAGTAAAAAAAGTAGTTTTTCAAATTGGGTAAGGATTAGCTTGGGGGCCATCCATAAATTACGTAAGACTTTTAGGGGGGAGCTGGGGTCCAGCATATCTTACGACCAATAGAAAAAATGGCGATAATGTATGCAAAAAATCTTACATGGAGCAGGGGGGGGGGTTAAATGACTGAAAAAACGTCTTACGTAATTTATGGACGGCCCCTTGAGAGTTTGAATCAATGTGGAGTTGTATACTGATTAGAATGTAACTGTGGTAAAGCTTACGTAGGACAAACAAAACGTCCTTTTTATATTGAAAGAAAAAAACATATGGACAATTTTGATCTTAACGAAAAATATCATAATGTAATGACAAAACATGTTTTAGATAATGACGATTTTTCACATTTTATGAAAAGGGATGAAATCAAAATTTTACACATTGAACCAAATTGCCAAAAAAGAGTAATTGCTGAGATGTTTTTTATTAAGAAGGAGGGAGAAAACAGTTTGAATAAGATAACTGTTTTAAATAATTTTGATAATTCATATCTAAAGATGGTGGATTGTATGTCTGGAAATATGTACTTAATGAATACTCCGTTTAACTTTTCTCCAATTCTTGTATAATAATGTATGTTTTTGTCCTTGGAAAAATCTTAATTAATATTGTTAAAGAGTAGTCAGTGTTTAGAGTTCAGTTCTAATTGTGAAGTCATTCCTTTCTGTGCACACATTTTATATTTTAAAATTATTCTTAATGTTCGAAAATTTTGTTTCTTTTATTTTATATTTTATTTGATTTTCTATGTGTTATTATTTTTGTGTGTTTTTGTGAGAAAAAAAGGTTTATAAAAAAGAATGACAATTATCAATTTTATAGGTATATGTTATTTACTATAATTTTAATTTTTTTTTTTATTTTATATTTTGTTATTATTTTATTTTAATTGATTTTTTTTCTTTTTCAAAAAATTTTAATTATCAATTTTTTAAAATTTCACATTTAATTGTTAATTTTTTGAGAATATTATAATTTGTTTTTATTTATTTAATTTTTTCGTTATTTAATGTTTTCATGATTTCTTTTTAATATAGCGTTTCTGACTCTGAACTCTGGTTTCCTTTTTTATATAAAGTTTATTGACGACTGCGTATTAAGAGATGTTTTATACTATTGTGACGATTGAAATTCTTCATGAATTTATGTTTTTGTTTATGCTTTAATTATTACTGGTATAATTTTTTTTTTTATTATTTTTATAATTTCTTTAGTATTGTAATTATTTTTATTTTTAAATTTATTATTGTTATGTTTTTGTATACATAATACTTTGTACTTCTTTGATTTAAAAAATTATTTTGTTTTATATTACTAGACTCCCTGAAGAGAAAATCATTTAGATTTCGAAACGTCGGAAAATTTTTTAGAATTAAACTACATGGTCCGAATGACTTCATTTTTGTTCATCTTTTTTTATTCTTCTATCAAAAAAACCTCTTGAAATTTGGAATGAAATAATTGTATTTTAAAATATTTAATTTTTTTTAAATTAACAAACTGATGTTTCTGATAATTAGACCATTACCCAATCTGTACTATCAGATCCATTGGCGCAATACTCCGGAATAATGTTAATGTACTTTAAAACTTCGATATATGTTTTACAAATTGTTATTTGAATATTTATTTTATTTCAAAATATTTATACCAAAAACAAGATAGGTGAGATGGATTTAATTAGTGGAAATTTGAACTTATTTCTTGGATTTCTGATAATATAGACTAAATTTGAACAAATTCAAGATTAGGGAATATAAATTAACTATATTAATGACATTTATTATTTAATTTTAACAATTTATGTAAAAAAAACTTTTCGGAAAAATTTCCAAACATTCGAAAGCACTTTTTACCTGCAAAAGGGTAGACTTATAACTAACTCTCATAAATTTGAAGGATTATAGTACCTGCTGTTTCGAAATGTTTAAAATAAAAATTAAATCATTATTTTAACATTACACTTATTTTTTATAAACTTATATTACTTTTATGTTTTATGTATATAACTCATCTTTTGGCATCTAAATTCAAAAATACCCTCCGTTTTTGCATAACATTAAGGGTGTGCGAGATAATTTATAGCTTTTGTAGATATAATTATTTTATAATAAATTTCAGATATTTGTAATCGTGCAACATTACAGAGTATCAATATACTATTTAAAAACTTAAATAGTTAAAATTGCAAAATTTTTTAGCTCACACAATTTTAAACCATTGCAACAAATTATTTTAAAAATACAAAATTGACAAGTATTATTTTCACTCAAAACTTATTCTAAAGATTGTGTATTAGTGTTTATAATTTATTGAATTAAGATTAAATCATTAATTTCAGGTATTGTATAAAATAAAATTTGCATATATGTTTGTACAATATAACAATCTTTATAATAAGTTTTGTGTCAAAATTATATACTTACTCGTTTTTTTTATTGTCCTAAATTTTTAGTTCAATAAACGATCTCTTAAAATTTGGAAACAACAAAAAGTCTGCTGTGTTAAAATTTCCCCAAAAAGGTAGTAAAAATTGTTTAATTTATCATTATTGTTTTGTAAAAATTTTGTTCTAGCGCAGAAAATTCGTTCTTTTTCTGTTACTACTTTGCAAATCAATATCTGATAATGGCAAAAAGTATTTTCTATGTATACATTTTCTAAACACGCAGCAAGGTCGCCTACAAAATTGAAATAATGTATTCTTTTTAAAACGGGGTAAAAGCGTCCAACACCAAGGGTGAATTTAACATACGTGTTCTACACGTTCGCTAAACAACACGAATTGTCTATTAACTAAGTAGTAAGCAGCAAAATGTTCTCAAAATCGCTTAAAATTATTTCGTTGCACCTGTGCTTACTGTGCTTCACAGAATCTAGATTTTTGAACGCAGAAGATGGAACTATAAAGAAAAAACCAAAGCGGATGAACAGCCTGATTCAGTACATTGACGAGGATGCAGCTAAACATCAGGTAATGATACTCATTGATGAAACAAGCATTGATCTTGATCGAAAAGTTACCGGGTACATTTCAAAAATCAGTCCGCATGTGCCGACACTTTGTGCGACATTAAAACACGCACTAAATTCTTTCAAAAAATACAACAAACACATTGGCAGACATCCTAGAGACACGACATTGTTTATTACCCCATTCGATCAAACTGACGATAATTCACGATTGGCAAAACCAGTCAAGATCCTTGCTAAATTATCAGGTAGACAATCACTACCAAAATGGTTGTTTGTCACATTTTTCGCAAACAAGACACTTGATTATCAAAGATTTCTGCAAAATCAATGGAAAAAAGGGTTTTAGATTTAACTATTTTGGAAGTCTCCGAGTCTAAAATTCCAACAGAAAATAAACTGCTTTTCAAAATTTGTAGAGTCGCTTTCTTCCATCAATTGAATCCCTTTAGCTCAGAGTACACAACTCGAAAACGCTGGTTGAAATCGGACTGGTTTCCAGATAAAACTAAAAATTTACACAATTCTCAAGTGAACATCGCATTCGGATTTTATGTTCCTCATAAACATCCGCGAAACAATTTTGAAATTTTCTCAAGGCAAGCTAATTTTTCTATAACCTATTTTCGTTATCAGAATAAAGGCAATAAAACTGTTCAGTTTTATTTTAAACAACTAAGGTCCTGTGGCAATGTTTATCCAGGGCATGTATCTCGTTATTTCGCCTGTGGTGATGTAAAAGTTATAGTACCACGATTAAAACTTGCAGACGAAGCAAGCATCTTCTTCTCTTGGAAAATTGTCCTTGTTTTTTTGACGACCATTGCGGCTCTCATAATTCTGCGACTCTTGTTGCTATCGATCAAATTTAGCAGCGACTCTTGGCAGATGCTCGATATGTTCGGTCTTGTTTTGGGAATGGGCTTTTCCAATGTTTCGAAGAGAACCATTGAAAGAATTGTTTTCTGCTGCTCACTGCTTGCATGCATCCTGTATTCTGGATATTTGCATTCGGTTTTAACTGAAATTAAGTTTCAGCCGGCTCTTGAGAGAGAAATAAAAACTATACGTGATCTAATCGCCAGCAACCTTACAATATTTACCACAAAATTTTAAATCTTTAAATAGCAAGTCAACGCTTCAAAATGAATTAAAATATATTCAAGAATATGACAGCAGATTCCGCAGTTATAACGACAGTTTTAAATTTTACCATTGTTGTGTAATGCTAACTAAACACAGGGACGTGTCATGTTCTGTGAAAGAGAGACTAATGATGAATTATCTTACTGATCTGAGGATTGCTGATACTGTTCAAACAGTACAGATTGTAGAAGAGCCAATGGCACATTATTTGAACATGTATAGAATAGGACTTCAAGAGCCTTTGAAAGATGCCTTTAATAAGATTATTTTAAGGACTATAGAAAATTGAATAATGAGTACAGTAGGCGACTATGAATCAACTAGAAAGCCAGTTCCTACTCTGTCAATGTACCACGAAACTGAGAAAAGCACATCCAGTACTTTGAATCGACGAATTTTCCTCTATTTGGGACTTGGCTACGTTTTTGGTTTCATCGTGTTTCTTGCTGAAATTTTCTGCAGGTTTCGTCAAAGTCAATTGATTGCACAGAAATATTTTGGATCAATGCGTCGAAATTTGAGCATTTTCTTTCAGTGTATACGCACATTTTTCCGTAAATTGGGAAAAAGATTTATGGAATCGAGGTTTGTTTGCTTTTTGAAAATCATCCCACGCTACTGTCGAGACTTTATCCAGAATTTGCGACAGGACTAAGAAGTTTCAAAAGTTGTCTCATGTAGTAGTTAAATTATTTTCCGTGTAGGATTTTAACATGAGACGGAATAAATAAATAAATGCAACGATACTCACTTATTACCTTCAATTCACTTAATTGGAAATGGTACCTAGCATTTTTTAAATGGAGACTGAAGATGCACGTGATTTTATGAGTCAAATAATTTTTAAGTGCTGCCCTGGATAAAGAAAACCAACCAGTGAGCTTAGGAAACCATTTTCGTTACTTAATTGATATACTTTTTTTTAATGTGTAAATTTACTAATTAGTTAATTAACTTTTATATTAGGCGTACTATACAAGCTCCAGAAATTTTGTGGTCTTTTAAAAAATTTATTATAAATCGTAGTGGACACCAATCGAAAGAATTTCTATCCCTGGAAAAACAACCTATTTTCTCGACCATTGTATGACTTTGTTGATTGCACTTGTGTAAGGTTCAGAACTTTTAATTTTTCTTTTTACATATTATTTAACATTTCGGATTCACTTCCGAATTAGGGTGGCCTCCGATTTTTTTGAAACTTACTATCCCTACGTATTTTTTTACGCTGATACTGAAAATAACAAGGATAATTGGAGCAAACTTGATTACTATGGTAAAAACCATCAAAAAATGTTCATAAAATGATGATTTTTTGCATTTATCTCTTCAAATACGTAAAATTATAAAAATAGTTTGGACAAAAAGTGTAGGTCTGATTAAATTACGTATTCTATGCACTATACTTTTTTTGAGAATGTATCTTTTCCAATATAAATAAAAATGACAATTTGGTGGACTTGAAAAAGGTTTATTGATTAAATATTTGAAAATAAGGATACGGTGGCTTCCAGGGGCGTAGTCACCGAAAAATTCTATTGCAAAAAAGGTCTTTTTAGTCAAAATTGTTTTCAAAACCCCACCTTGAAACGTAAAAAAATTTCAAAACCCCCCGAAATCTGTTTCTGGCTACGCCCCTGGTGGCTTCGTCGCTCTATGCGCTGCAGAAGTAAAAAAGAATTTTTGATATTTCCAATATTTATCGAGATATCAAAAAACTGAATTTTATGGTTTTTTTTTAATGGTTTTCACCATGAAAGTCAAATTTGCGCCAATTTTCACCATCAATTTCGTAATCAGCGCATCAAAATAAGTTGATATACTAAATTTTATTACAATCGGATGTTTCCCTTATTCAGAAGTACATCAATTTTCTTCAGCAACGAAAAAGTTAAATGTAACAAAACGACATATCGTATTCTGGTACAAGAATTATTAAGAATAATTATTAAGAACTACTATGGTACAAGATGGCTTTTTATTATTGAAATATTTATATTAAAATCTATAAATTTGATTTTTTTTGTAAATGTAGTGTGATATTTTGCAAACAAATAACAAAATAATTCAATAAATTCTTTGTCAGAAATCTGGAAAAAATGCATGGATACATTCAAATTTCGTTAAAAGATTGTAAATTTTCTAAAAATCTGCTTTAATCTAAAAATTGACAAATTCAATGTAAACGATGTTCAAGATATGTGTTGAGAATTTAATTGGGACTATATTAATGTGATGGGCTAATTTGTTATTAAGAACTTAAGAAATAAATGGTTTAAAAACTGAAAGTTAAGGGCATGTGATGGATTATGACGTCACTGGTATAGGCAAAATTTGTCCGTAACTTTTCTCTTAAAATATTGAATATTTTTTTATGAAACTTGGTAGAATTAATTAAAATGTCATTAGAAAGGTCTCTCAGACCCGAATTTGTTTAAATTTTGGCCCAAAATTAATTTTGGTAAATTTTCGAAAAAATACACACTTTTATAAAAATCAATTTTAAGACCAAATTGAAACAAACTCGGGTCTGAGAGACCTTCCTAATGACATTTTAAGTAATTCTACCAAGTTTCATGACAAAATATTTAATACTAGCAAGATATTGCGCGCTTCTAATTTGTATCAATAAAATGTAAGGCTAATATTAGAATGTGTTCCATTCTTTATTTTAAGAAGTAGCCAAAATTAAAAAGTTATAACCATAGTTATTACTAAAAGTAAAATAATTTTTTAGATTTATTAATTTCATAAATCTAACATAAAGTCTTTATTTGTCCTTTAAATTCCATGTAAACAGTAAAAGCACATCTTAGTCAAAAGATAAGCTTGAAGCAATACAATTTTTTTTTTGACATAACCTTGAACTTAACCGCATGATTGGTGTATCCTAGGCATATTTTAGGCTATTATATTTAAAACGTAACAAATGAAAATGTGAATAAAAGAATTTTTTAAAATCTTTGAATTTTCTTTAATGAATAAAAGTATTCTATTATATTTATTTTATACAATCGAAACAAAACCTTCTTTTATATTATTTTTATAATATTTATTTAAAAATAGCATCCACATTCGACTTCTAATAGTTTTTGAAAATTGTATATATGATTATAATTTAGGATTTCTCCCTCAATAAGAATTTCTAAATCTTTCTTATTCAAACTAAAAAATATTCTTTCTTTTGCAATACCTATCGTATTTTTTATAGGTTAAATAATGGAGAAATTGATCACGAGGAGAGATAAATCACTTTTTGACATGGCAAGAAGATGCATCTTGTATCTTTTTAACAAACTGTGCTGGTTGTTTATCAGTTATTATGTTATGATACATAGACTAAAAGTTAAAAAAAGTCTTTTAATTATTAACTTTATTTTGGAAGCAATAAAACATTTCTTTTTTAATTTCGCTCAAAAAATACTCCGAAATTTGTGTGGTGTGCCAAAAATAATACGTTTCTTCATTAACTTTTTTAATTCGTTACTAACTGAACACATTCGTCAAAGTGTAGCTGTTACCGCAAATGAATATATGTTAATAAAACATGATTCTAAAGCTTATTTTATTTAAATAAAAAATAAAAATAAATCAATCTCTCTTAGTCATTTTGATTTGTTGCGCACATTCTTTTTTGTCGATATTCGAGAAAGGATAGTTCATTAAACTCTATAAATATAACCAAAAGAATATATGTATAAGCAAAACAGAAAGTAAATAGAAGCTTTAATATAAAAATATAAATATAATCTAAGGGTTCCAGATTTTGCTAATCCGCCATTTTAGATCCGCCATGCTATTTCGAATTTTTAAATATTGATTCCAAAATCTTCATCAGGAATCCAAAAAGCCATTAAATGCAATATTTCATAAGATTAGAAAAGTTATAGGGATATTTTCTAATTTCT
This sequence comes from Ganaspis brasiliensis, assembly GCA_037103525.1. Lineage (NCBI taxonomy): Eukaryota > Metazoa > Arthropoda > Insecta > Hymenoptera > Figitidae > Ganaspis > Ganaspis brasiliensis. Next base: position 6,935,689 of record JAZKLR010000114.1, on the reverse strand, counting down.
GATTAAGCATAGGGGTTGTTTTAAGATTAGGGTTAGGAGCTAAAAACTGAAACTGGTGCACTTGATAAAATTTATAATTGTACAACAATACTTGTATTAAAAAATATATTTTTTACTTTTCACGATATTTTTACATATAAAAAAATAGGGATAATTTTGTGGTTGATGTTGGACTTTAAAATTCTCTTAGATTATATTTGACGCTTTTAAAAAACTTTTAGACAATTTTCAAAAGGAAATTCATCATTTTTCTTTATTTTTTTAAAAATTTTTAAGGGTTTTCAATATAAATCTCGTTTTTACCCATAAAAACCGTATATAAAATTAACCTGAAAAAAGCCACAGGCAAGGGTATCTTCTTTTAGCTCTACTTTCCGAAAATGATTGACTCGTTTATTAACATTTTGTTTATCACTACTTGCAATTTTACTATTATCTGAAATAAGAGGGAAATAACATAAGCAATTTCTTAAAAACATTGTCTGTAAATGTTCTCTCATTACTGCATGATTATATACTACACTTTCAGGTTTAACATTACAATATACAGAAGTTGCAAAAGCAATTGCATAAACACCACAATCCACATGATTGGGTTGTTTTTGAACAGTGGGAAAAACTACATTAGGTCTAAACGGATATAATCTAGCTAGATATTGACTTGATCATTATTGAAAAATTTACTCTCTAAATCTGAATTAGTCAAAAATGACTAATTCTCAGTCATTAATGACTAATTCAAATAGGGTGGATTCGTTGATTGTGAATTAGTCAGCAGGTACTAATTCAATCACTAACAAATGTGTAAATTTGTAAATGTAAATTGTAAATGTGTAAATTTGAATTATAAATCTTAAAGAGAGTTAATTTACAAATTTTATCTTGAATTTATTATTGAGTTTTATTCTCAGGAAAACATTCTTTCATTACCACATTTTGCGTCACAGTTAAAAAAATGTTATAATAAACTTTAATTCATTACTGAATAATTAAATTTAATTAATTTATTCTACATGTAATAGATTGTTTTATTTTAAATAATAATTAAATACTTAATTATCACATAAAAAAAAGTATTGTGTTTCAAGATTACTTGAAAAAAGTAATTTCTATTATGTATTATAATGTAAGGTTATGTTTTATTATTTTGACTTATTCAATTTGTAATACATGACGACAAAATAAATTAGTAGAATATCATTTAGCAAAAGATTATGACTATTTTTTTCGTAACAAGAGATAAAATAACTAATTCAGCAGTCAAAACTGATGCTACTAATTCCATTAGCCAAATATTGTCTAATTCAAATTTAGAGTCTACTATTCATGCTGTCATAAACAAAGAGAGTATTTGAATCATATTAAGTACAAACCCAGTGACCTTTTTTTTAACCACTGAATAGGATTTAAATATGTTTCTTATCTTTTCTAATGGGTTTAACTACATCCAACATTATCCAACATTATCATTGAGCATTTCTCCCCGAATAAGAATGTTTTGATCTTTTTCATTTATTATAAAGTATATTTTTTCATTTATAGAATCCATTGTATTCTGTTTTACCAAAACATATTATATTATAAATTATGAAACTTTTGAAACATTTCATGCAATTCATAAGATTCCAGAATTTTGGAACATATGCAACTAGTATAGTATAAATTTCTCTTCTCCAGTGGGACCTGAAAAAAGAGTTATTTACATAAAAATTTATTTCATCTTAATGCTATTCAAAAAAACCCTGCTAGAAAAAGCAAATACGTTTTTTATAAACATGCTTTAATGTAATTTCAGAATACAAACGTTTCATATATATAAAATAAAGGGACCCAAGATAAACACCCTTTCGATTTATTGCTCTAGAATCCAAACCGAATAAAATATTATATATTACAAATTAATTAATTATACGATAAATAAAGAATATTATAACGATAAGTACTCATTCTAAATCATAAATTTAAATAAATTTACCAAATTAAAAAAAACATATAAAGAAACTTTTTTTTCTTAGTCTATACAAACAACAAAAATGATAGAAAGCATAAGGCGCTGGCTCCTTAAAATTATATACGAAATGTCCATCTTGGGGCACTGTCTCCTACATAAAAATAATGTTAACTTGTCCATCTTGGGGCCCTCTCTCCTACATAAAAATAAATGCTAACTACACCTCAATGACACCTTACAGTAATATAATCAAAAATAATTTTAAAAAATCTTAAATATTTCCATAAAAAAATGTTTCTTCATATTCTTAAATAATGACTAAAAATAAATAATTTTATTATTTACAATTCAAAGCATACTAGTAAATAATATTATTATATGGTATTATTAAATATTATCAACATTAAAATTAATTTATAATAAATAATAATATTAATTGTATTGTACTATTATAATAAACACGTCTCAAAATCTAAAATAACTCAATAAGTTCTAAATATTAAACAATATACATATATAAGAAATAATACTTTAATAAGAAGTTAATTGTCTTTGTGTATTATTTGTGTATAATTGTGAGCATAATCCAGATACTTTTGAATTTATTTTATTTCGTCGTTGAAAGTCGGGATAATTCATAAAGTGCAAACTTTTAATTAAAATATTTCAGTGTTTACAAATTAAAATGAAGAAAAGTGCTAAGAAAATCTGAAAGTTTATATAAAATACTATCTTTCGGGTAAGTTTTAATTCATTTTAATAATTTAACGAGTTTATAATTAATTGCTAAAAATCACGAAATTTCGATGTTTGACAGATCAACTTTAAAAACATATTTTGTTCATTATTTTACATCTTTATATGCTTTAATTAGTTAAAAACAATAAATTGACTTATTTTAAATAAATACCGATCATTTATTTATTCTTTTAACACTAATTAAATGTTTTTTAAAAATATTTTCAAATGTCTTAAAAAGTAACAGTTTTCCATACTTTCTTCATTACAAATTCATATTTTACGAAAAATAATAAAAAGTTTGACAAAATAATATTCATTTCGTGTTCTAGATACTTCCAAAATTACTTTTGCTAAGTTTAATTAATTTTAAAAATTAGTAAAAAATGACCTTGCGAAATATAATAGTTTGACCCAAATTGTACTTTTTCTATTGTATGTGTTTTGTTATTGAAGAAATGATAAGTACAAATAATATAATCAAATCATTTTTTTTTTAGTGTTAAATCAAGAGAAATTTCATAAAGCTAATAAAAATGGGTTTTAAGATAATAACCGTACTAATCATATTAAATGTTGCGACTATTAATCCACAACAATTCCAGTGGTTACCAAAGGTAATAGATTATCTTCAAATCGATTCCAGAAAGTACGTAGCGTCTCTAATTTTTGACGAAGGAGTTGAAGATTCTAGAAGAAACGCAGTTCTAAAAATTGCAGGAAGCTTTCCGATTCAGAGCATCAATTATGATTGTCTTAAAAACAAATGTCTGGAACGCTTTCCCTTTCTGAAAGATCCTGAAGGTACAAATTTATTCATAATAGTTCCGCCATTAAAAGCATCAGATGCAATAAACGAGACAATGGTTGCGATCGATGTTTTGAACTGGTTATGGAAAGGCAGAAGACGTCCAAAATGTCTAATCATTCTACCAACTGAGCAAAATGATTTTATTTACAAGAAGCTATTACGCAAATTATGGCTTAAGCAGGTCCTAGATGCTACGATTCTCGAAGTAGATAATCAAAATTACAAAATTCATAAGGGGCCGTTCATATACCACGTGGACAGCTTAGGGGGGGAGGGGGGGTTCGCCAAATGTCCACGATTGTCCACGATGGGGGGAGGGGGGGGTCAAAAATCGGAGAAAAGTTGTCCACGTGGTATATGAACGGCCCCTTAAAATGATTCTCGGGAAAAATAAACTGGTTAAAAAATCAACTCGAAAGACCAATCAAAAGGCGACATTGCATCAGTATAACCCGTTTTCGAAAGTTATTACCAAATCGGCGCTAATATCTCAATCTTTATTGTTTCCAAAGAAGCTTCAAAATTTATATAAGCATCAAATGAAAGTCGCTAGCTCAAATCTACTTCCTAACATTGATTTCAAGCTTAATGATTCTGGTCATGTTATCGAAATGACGGGTATGGATGCGAACATTCTGAACTTCATGGTAGAGGAAATGAATTTTTCATTTAAGATGATTACAGAAGGATTTAAACGTTTAGGGAGCTTCAGTTGTAACGCAAGTGAGAGAAATGAACTGGCACGAATGCTATCTCAAAGAAAACTAAACTTTATTGTTAACAGTATGTTAGGAAAAGAAAATTGTGATCTTGAATGGGTGGAAGTCAGCAGACCAACTGATCAGGCTAGTCTGCGTGTAGTTGTGCCAATTCTTACGAAAAAACCACCTGCATTGATTATAACGGGAAGATTATTTCATATGATAATGGTAAACATCGTACTAATTGTCTTCTTGTTAATGTTGTCAAAAACTCTCAAACTTGATAATGATTTATGGCAACCTGCTCATCTAGTCCAAATGCTGTGTCAGTTTGCGGTACCAACAGAACCTGGAAAACTCGCAGATAGAATTGTCTTTGGATCAATGTTACTGACTTTAATGATTTTGTCCATGTATATCTACGAGGCTTGTACCGATCTGAGCATTAATCATGAAACAAAATTAATGATCGAAACAATGTCAGATCTAAATAACTCAAGCTTGAAGATAAAAGTGTCGTCAGCTATGAAATATGAATTGGTTAGTGGCAGTAATGGGTTACTCTTTAATATATTCACGAAAACAGAAGGAATTGATCCTAGTCGTATTGTACATGAATGTTTGGAAGTATTGGCAAATTATAAAAATGTTTGTTGCATCACTAACAGTTTAGCGACAGAATTAGATGTTAATAAATACAGAGATCAACAAGGAAACCCTATTATGAAAGTCTTAGAAGAAACTGTGTATGATTCATGGAACTATATCTATTTTGAACCTGGATCACCGTATGTTTCACGATTCGATGATGTTATCCTAAGAATGCAAGAGTCAAGTGTTCATGACAAAATGAAGGTCAAGTGGCCCCATACTATCATCGACAATCCTGATGATGTTCGCAAACATGAAATTGAGAAGATTTCTGAAATGTTGCGATTATTTTTCTATGCTTATCTCATTGGAAACTTTTTGTCAATATTGGTATTTGTCATCGAGACGTTCATCTGGAAACATTTGTTCAGGTAAAATACATAAAATAACTTGAAACTCCCGTTATGGACGGACTGACAATGTGTCTGTTACCATTACAAGCTGATTTTGGAGTTTTTCATCGCGTTTTTAATGCTACGAATAATATTTTGATGGGTCATTCTTTCAGAAAGGATAAAAATCATTCGTTCACGATGTTTGCATTAAAAAATAGTGCAATTAATTGATTTCAAGAAAAACTCTGTCAAACATCCCATAATCAATATTTACTTGAATCACGTGAGAAACAAAAGAAAAGTGTCAAATTAACTGAAATATCTTCTAAAATATATAGCGCTAGAAGTCCTCCCCGTAACCGGTTACAATTGGGAGTTTTGGTACTATATAATCGATAAACGTTTTTTACATTAAATTTATACAGATTTCTAGTTTATAAAATAACTACTTCTGTTTTAGAAGCTCTCATTGGTGGGCAGGTTTGCAGCTGAACGATATAAGCTGGAAAAAAATCCAAAGATTTTTTGAACCTATGATAAATTTAGCTTGGAAATACATAGCATTTTTAAGAAATATTAATTTTTGCAAAAGTGGTGCTAAGTTGAAAAAAAATTCGAATTTTTAACACAAATGATTTCACAATATCAGTTTAAAAAAACTAATTACACTATCAAAAAAAGGCTACATAATTCCTAGCAGTATTAAATAAAGAACTAAGAGGGTCCAGGATAAAGTCAATCCATTAAGAATTGTGGGAGTTATCTTGACCACCAACCTGAAAAATGTTGTTACGAGAAAAACGTGTTTAAAGTTTTACAACTTAAAAAGTTGTAAATAAAAAGAGTTACGAAACCAATGTTTATAATTGAAATTATTTTCTATACCCCTTAAAGTATCGATTAAGCAAAAAAAATCGACTTCTTTGAGATCAAAGGTGTTACTCTCCCTTAAGTAAATTTGACACTTCTTTTTTGGTTTCTCTTGTGATTCAATTAAAAATCTTTGAATCTTATAGTACGGCTGGCAACGTTTTTAATAAATTAAATTAATTGCTTCCTCATAGAATATGACTTCTTATACCCCCTAAATTATCGATTAAGATTTTTTGATACATTTCGACCTCAGGATGTCGAAAATTAAGTTTTCAAAAAATTTCAAGAATTTTCCGAATTGAAATACGTCCAATTTCTAAATTTTTGAAGTTGAAAAGCTTTTACTAGTAAAGTTCCTGAATTCATTTTTTTAAATTTCTAATGCTTAATATCATGATTGACCAAAAAAAATTTATTTTCTCAAAAATTAAAAAAAAATATCCTTTTTTTTTTCACAGTTCAATTTGGTACCTCCGAGCAAAAAAACCACTCTTGCGTTATACGCCTAACTAAAAACTCCTCTCTGACGTTGCTTGTCTAAAATAACCACTGTGTTTTTTTGGTTACCTTATATATCCAAATTGTAACATAATACTAATACTAATAAAAACAATAATAGGAAAATTGTTTTTAAATCAGCAAAATCACCAAATATTTTAAGTCTCCATTTTTACAATTTTTGTAAGGGTTCACCAGTAATTACTGGAAATTACCAATAGGGTAATTACTTACCACTTTCGTAGTTGACACAACATTGACACAAGCCCATCACTAATTGGATGTTGGAAATGCTATATTAGTCTATATACAACACAAGTTAACGTATTTGTGAGTTTTGCAGGTTATGTACGTTAACACAACAAATTATATTTTTCTTTGCAAATTCTTCCTTGTTTGTTTTTCAAAATTACTTTCAATCTTCAAAATTAATTTTTAGATTTATAACCATTAGTGATGAACTTTTCAAATGATTCAAAAATCAATCTTTCAACATTATCTTGCATCAATTAGGGAAAAGATTTTTTAATAAAAACAAAATCACTTAAAAATATGAAGGAATCTTTTATAACTCAATTACAGTAATAAAACAAGAAAAATATATACAATTTGAGTTTCAATGTTTTTAAATTCGGGACTGGAAACTCCTGGAAGTCTCAATTCAAAACCTTTGGAATCATTGACTCAGGACTTTTTGAATAATATGATAATTTTTTAAACATTGATTCGAAACGTTTCGAGCTGTTAAATTGATACTTTTTAAATCACTGACTCGAAACTTCGAAATTTCTTTTGTTCAAGTCTCTAATTTCATGTAGTCTATTGACCAAAGTACAAAACTTATGCAGAAAATCTTCTGGTCCTACACCTGAGTCCCTTCTGGCTCAATATCTCCTGAATTTCATTCAAAGTCCGTTTCTTCGTTTCAGGAATTAAGGCCAAGACGAAGAAGAAAGCCAGAAAACATGACACGGCAAAGACTGCATACATCACTGATTCTCCGTATGCGACGCTAATCGGAGAATATATCTTGACAACCGTAAAAGTGAGGATTCCATCAAGAATCGTGATAGAAGCTGCCGCAATACCCTTGACATTTCCTGGAAAAAGCTCTCCAATCAGGGCATTTGGCAAGGTCCCCAGTCCAAGTTGAAAGGCGATTTGGAAGAAGACCATGTCGATGATTGGAAGCAGATTCACCGAGGATACGTCAATTTTTTTGCTGTCCAGATAAAGATAAGTGGCAAAAATTCCCAGGGTTAGAGTACAGCCAATTGTGGAAAAAATTAGCAGTGGTCTTCTTCCGTAACTGTCGACCGTGAGGGTGGCTATGGTTCCTGCAACAAGACCAGACCCTATTATAATTATCGTCGAGACGTAAGGATTCAATCCGATGTTGTTGGTCTTTCCCAAAAGGTCCTGAATGTATTGCATCATGCTGAAGTTGCCACTGAGCTGTTGAGTTAAGATGAGTCCACTGACTATCAGCAGAGCCTTTCGGTTATTTGGCAACAGCAATTGACGAAATCTGTCTTTCCACTTTCCGGAAGATTCACTGTATTGATTGATAGTTTGAAGAATGAGGTCCAGCTCCTTTCGAACTTCTTCTCTGTCTTCGATGCCCTTGAAAAAGGCAAGGACCCTCATAGCTTCTTGGTGTTTGCCTTTAGTGGCCAAATAATAAGGACTCTCTGGGAAGCATAGGAAGACAATGACGAAAACTATTGGAATTATGAGAGCTACTGCGCCCAGAACTTGGTACGAGACCCAGGGTCCAATGACGACCATGAAGAGAGATCCGGTGAAGACGTTCACTGCTATTAGAGTTCCCAGGGCTCCGCGAATTTTCACGTCTGCTACTTCCGAGACGTACATGGGATTTGTGCAATACGAGATGCCCACTCCGACTCCTAGAATTATTCTCGCGACGTAAAGAGAGATCACGTGCCAAGCGAAAATCGTCAGGGTCCAGCCGGATATGTAGAAGATGCTCGAGAGTAGAAGGCATCGTTTTCGTCCAAACCTGTCATGAAAAGTTTATTGATAAAAAAATTGATAAAGACTTGAAGGTTAATTCAAGGTGTTCTAGAACCGAACTAACAGCTTTAATAATTCGGTACCTCCGAAACCACTTATGCTTTATGTCTAAAAATTCCTCTTTGGTGATGGCTACTGTCTAAAACCTTAATTATTAAAATGAATCTCAACAAATGAGAATTATGTGAGCGGAAAGCGTAAAACCGAAAGTAGATATCATGGGAGTGAGAGAGGTAGGTAGATATCACTCTCATATTTTCTGCTTTCGGTTTTGCGCTTTCTGCTCACATGGGACTTCATCCTAAGGTGATTTTTCGAAATTAGCGTATTTTACAGTGAGTAAAATACCTGTAAATAAGTACCCTGTAAATAAGGATTTATTAGAACTCCATGTTTTGTAATTGAAACTTCGAAAGTTCTAATTAAAGAATTGCTTATTTTGTTGATTAGAACTTAAGTTCAAATTAATCGGGATATATTTCCTACAAAAAATGGGAGAAAAGACACTCTTAATAGCACAAAAGTATATTATGCAATACTATTTATGAATAACAAACACTAGTATCACATTAGATCACATATTTTCATTGAAAAAGGAAAATTAAATAATGATAAAACTGATTAACCAAGATTTCACGGTGCCGACGGTATTGTCAGCTGATAGATGCTACTGGATTTTGACAAGAAAAGGTTATGAGTGCTAGTCAAATTACTTAACTGAGTCACGTAGTCATTCGGGTTATTTTTATTGGCGGTCAATTTTTAAAATACTTATTATTCAACAGTGATTTTCTTTTCTGCTTTCTACGTAATTGAAATGTGTTTATTTACGATTTATTCTTATTAAAATTTATAGAAATGGTGCTTTAATAGTCATTAACTTATACATAATTTTAATAAGAAATAAAATACCCTGAGAAACATTATAATTTAATTTAAAAAGTGAAAAATTAAAATAATAAACAATGGAATTGATATTTACTAAATAAATTTTTTAATAAATATAAAAAATAATAAGCTTAATAAATTAATTTTAATTTATAGACAATTTGTTAGAAATTAAAGTAAGGATAAATGGTTTTGTTTATTGAAAAAAATTTAAATAATAATTAATAAAATTAATAATTCATAAATATAATTATTAATAAATACGAAATAATACTAACAAATTAATTTTAAAATATATTAAAATGGTAAGAAATTCAAGAAAAAATAAGAGGTTTTGTTTATTGAAAGAAAGAAATAAGTGAAATTATAATTTATGGAATTAATAATTAATAATTAAAAAAATGAAAAAAATAATGGATGAAATTAATTATTAACAAATAAATAAATAATGAAAATTATTATTAAATAAATAAACAATACTTTACATAGAAAAATATAAACTTTGTTTTAACAATAAATCATTTTTTCATTTTACACTAATAAACTTAACTAAAAAAGTTTCCTTTTTTTTAATTTTTTTTTTTTTTTTTGTATCAAGTACTTCACATATATTAAGAACAATTATTTCAAAATTGATGATGTCGGTTTAAAATTGTTATTTAAGATATAACTAAAATTAAATTACAAGCTAAATGAGATCCACATTACTAGTAAAGTAATCATACTTTTTTTGTTATAAAGTTGTTTTTAACAATAAATTACATTTTCCATTTTATACTAATAATAGTTTTCTTTTTTTAATTCGTTGTTTTTATCAAGTACAAAAAACTGACAATGTAAGTTTAAAATTTAAAATCTAACTGAAATTTAATTACAAGGTAAATGAATGTTCCTTTAATTTCTAACAATTTGTCTATAAAGTAAAATTAATTAATTAAGGTTATTATTCTTTATATTTATTAAAAAATTTATATAGTAAATATCAATTCCATTGTTTACTATTTTAATTTTTCACTTTTTAATTTAAATTATAATGCTTCTCAGAGTGTTTTATTTCTAATTAAAATTATGTATAAGTTAATGACTATAATTATAATTATATAGCATTATAATGCTTCTCAGGGTGTTTTATTTCTAATTAAAGTTATGTATAAGTTAATAACTATTAAAGCACAATTTATATAATTTTTAATAAGAATAAATCGTAAATAAAAAAATTTTAATTACATAGAAAGTAGAAAAGTAAATCACTGTTGAATATATAATAAATATTTTAAAAATTGACCGCCAATAAAAATAACCAGAATGACTACGTGACTCAGTTAAGCAATTTGACTAGAACTCATAACCTTTTCCTATTTCCTGTCAAAATCAAGTGGCGTCTATCAGCTGACAATACCTTCGACACCGTGAAATATTGGTGAATCAGTTTTATCATTTAACTTTCCTTTTTCAATTGTGAGGATGGAGGGCATTAAATAATTAAATAAATTAAACAAACTTAATATTTTACAATTCTAGTTTATTCGTCCTCTCGTGTTAATTGCCGAATTGAGACTGACTCTCCACAATGAATCATCGTAGGAAGGGGTAATGCCCCTATCATAGACATATATATATACATACAGGTAAAACCCTTACAGTTCGGCCATCCTGATGATAGTTCGACCTCGAACTAATTACAATAACATGATTAATAACCTTCTTATATACAGATTAACATTTTGGTTTAGTCAGCAACACTTATTTATAAAATTATCATTTTTTTTTTTTTTTAACATTTGCTTTGACATGATTCGTCATAACATATACAAATAAAACTTTAATTTAACATTTATACATTTATTTTAATATTCAGACTAAAATATATAAAATATCGCTTTCAATTCGCTACTCAACGATTTTATTATTTTATTTTTTCTTTAAAGAAAAATCGGTCAAATACAATTATAATTAATCAACGCACCAGGGTTTCAAATTGCATGCCTCCCAGGTGCCGACATACGGTTTCTGAGAGACTTGAAAATTTTCAACATCTTTAATAATGTACCTATCGTTTCTAAGAATTCTGTCAATTTGATAAGGTCCTTTCCACCTAGGAATCATTTTCTTGGAAACCCCGGGAGTCGAGTCAAAGTTTTTTATAACTACGTAATCTCCGATTTCGTATTTGAACGCTTCTTTCCGTTTTGCGTCAAAATGTTCTTTATAATACTTTTGGAGCTTTTCGATTTTCTCTTTCGCTTGTTGTCTCAATTCTTTAAAATCGCGATCTTTTACATTTATTTGACATTGTTCTAAATATTCGCCTAAAGCATCTATGTGCTTACCTCTCTGATTAACTCCAAAAAGCAATTTACTGGCCGTTTCGCCCGTAATCTTATGAATTGTATTATTTAACGCAAATTCGGCTTCAGTCAATAATTTATACCAATATTTACCGGTAGTCACATCGCTTAGTTTTGCTAACATAGGAGTCAACACTCGATTAACGCGCTCGACTTGGCCATTTGCTTTAGGTGAAGCCGTAGCTACCTTTATATGCGAAATATTACTTTCAGTCATGAACTTTTCAAAATCATCCGAAGTAAAGCAAGTGCCCCTGTCGGAAATCACAACTTTCGGACGGCTATAATTTCTAAAATGTTCAGCTAAATACTTAATACTTTCTTTAGATTCTGTCGATTTAACACCATATAATTTTGTAAACTTTGTAAAGCCGTCAACAACTAACAACACATGTTTCGTCGCATATCTATTATCTATAGGTCCTAGATGATCTATGTGATAAATTAAAAAAGGTTCGTCGCCTTTCGGAATCGGATTGAGAAAACCCTGCTGTTTTCCAGTAGGTGGAGAAAACGCGATGCACTTCAAGCAATTTGCTATATATAATTTTACTTTTTCATTTAAATTCGGAAACCAATAATTTCTCAAAATTGCCTCGCAAGTTTTCTCTCGACCTAAATGCCCTAATTCGTCGTGATATTTCCGCACAATATTATTTTCCATTTTATCTGGAACGTAAAACAATAATTTATCGTTTCTTTTCCTATAAACAATACCGTTTCTCATTTCAAAAAAACGATCTTCAGACTTTTCGAGTTTCTTGCGAATTTCTACTATTTCCAAATCGCGGTTTTGATTAACAATTAAATTTGCCTCCAGACAGTTTTCTTCGACAACCATCACGGTGTTTACGCGACTAAGGGCATCAACATGCCTCATTTTTTCAGCAGACCTGTGTTCTATAATCTTATCATAGCCCTCCAGCTCAAGAGACCAACGAGCTATTCTAGGGTTTATTTCCTTCTTATCTAACGTGAGTTTAAGAGAGTTACAATCCGTAATTATTTTAAAATGCAACCCTTGTAAATAAATTCTAAACCGACGTAAAGAATAGATTATAGCAAGAGTCTCAAGCTCAAAGCTATGATACTTACTCTCAGTTTCAGTTGTCCGCTTAGAAAAATAAAACACCGGATGGAATTTCGAATCGTCCTGTCTCTGGAGCAAAACTGAACCAAACCCGAATCTACTGGCGTCGCAATGCAGTTCTGTGTCTTTACGTGGATCAAAAATGCATAATACTGGTGATTCTACCAATTTTAATTTTAAAGACTCAAATACCTTAAATTCCTCTTCGCCAAAATTGAACACAGTACCCTTTTTTACAAGATTATATAAAATTCCCGCGAAAACAGAGAAACCCTGTATGTACTTCCGGAAATAAGAGCACATTCCTAGGAAACTCTGCAGCTCGCGAACATTTTTAGGTGGGGGAAAATTTAACACGGCCTCTATACCCTTTTCAGTAGGACGTACTCCTTTTTCGGTTACGAAATACCCCAAATATTCAATTTCGGTTTCAAGAAACAAGCACTTGTCGAGTCTTAATTCCAATTTATTGGCGACAAGCAACTTAAATACTTTTTCTAAAATTTCTATATGTTGTTCAATTGTCTCCGATGCAATTAAAAAATCGTCCAAATATGCCACTACATCACCGGATTTAATTAATTCTCTCAAAACTGCATTGACAAAGCGCTGAAATTTGGATGGTGCAGTCTTTAAACCGAATGGCATCTTTATATACTCAAATTGACCCAAAGGTGTCACGAAAGCGGTATACTTAATAGATTCATTTGCCACTTTGATATGATGGAATCCATCTCTCAAATCTAACAATGTAAAATATTTTTTTCCTCTCAATTTATCGATCTGATCTTCTATATGAGGCAGAGGATAATTATCGCGAACAATTTTTTTATTTAACAATCTGTAGTCAACACATAATCTTAGTTCGCCATTTTTTTTCTTTACTAACACAATTGGCGAAGCGTACGGCGAATCGCTCGGGCGAATTATATTTTTTTCTAACAGATTGTCAATAATTTTTTCCAATTTAATTTTCTCATCAAAAGATAATCGCCGACAATTAAAATCGAATGGTTTATCATCTGTAAGTTGTAACTTCAATTCTGCCTCAATATCAGGAGATTCAGGTCTTTTAGAGAATAAATAATGCTCAGCAAATAAATCTTGAACTTTTTGTTGCCATTTATAGTCTATTTTAAAGTTAATTTTTAATGATTCTATAATTTTCCGAGCTTCATCGTTCTCAATATCGATTAACATAATGTTATTTATTTCCCTAGACATTTCGTCATCGCAATTATTATCATTTAAACAGATCTTTGAATTATTTTTAAGACTTGATACTAAATCAAAACCAAAACTCCTCAAAACATCCCGCCCTAAATTTACAGACGTTTTCATTGTTGAATCGGGGACTACCATTAATGACAAATTTTCTTTAAACAATTCATTCAAAGTTATATTACAACTTACCATACCGATGATATTTACTCCACTATCATTGATTCCTACATAACTTTGCGTTGATTTTACAGATTTTATCGCAGCACTAGGCACATAACAATTTTTTATCAAACTTATAGGACTTCCAGTATCCAAGAGTGTATCCAATGACAGGCTGCAGTTTCTTTCCCCGTAGTTGATCTCGTACCTGACCTCCTTGAAATATTTTTCATCTGAATCTTTACTTGGAGAAATATTCAGAAGCTGCTGCGTCTCGCCTTTTGAAGAGTCCTTTTTAGCCTTTGGGCAGTTCTGAATTTGATGTCCTGTATCGAAGCACAGAAAACATGCTCCTTTCTCCCTCTTTGGCATCTTACAATCTGGTGCCAAATGGCCAAATTTATTACAATTGTAGCAACGGGTGAATCGGTTGACATTATGTGGTTTTTTTCTTCTATCATCTTGGGTAGCAGGTCCCAAATCCGTTTTCGTCCTAACTGGAAGATCAGGCTTAAAAGTCTTTTTATTGCCTTTTAAGCTCACTTTATTAAAAGCTTCCAACAAAGCAGCTTTATCTTTAAAACGATGAAGAAGAGCTTGACTTTGAATTGACTCATCAGGTATTCCCTCAATTAAATAATCCACAATTTCGTCTTCGTGAATCGGCACTGTATTAGCGAGTATTAATTTATCATGAAAATAATCTGCAAACGTCTCTGAAGGTTCCCAAGTCCTTTCTTCGAATTTTCTGCGGAGCACCAATCTGCTTGGTCGGTGATCAAACATTTCTCCGAGTTTAATAAGAAGATTGTCAACTGATAATTGAACATGTTCCTTTTCAGAGTATAACCACTGAAGGGCTCTACCTTTCAGTTTTGTTCCCAAAAGCAAACGACTATTGCTTTCGTCCAGATTGTACGTATTACAGAGTAGCTTAAACTGATCCTTCCAAGTCTGGAAATCGGTATTGTTCCCATTAAAATCATTTAGGAGATCCTTAATTACGCCGATACCAGGTGTACGTGGTTGGTTCTGTCTCTGCTCTGACAATCCTGAACTATTACGCAAAAATTCATTTTCTCGTCTTGCTAAATCCAATTCCCTCAAAAGTAATTCTCGTTCTCTTCTAAGAAAATGTGTTTCATCGAACTGTGCTGCATTGTTGGTTCGTGGCAAGTTGCGCTCTTCTATTTGGTTGACACCCGCCGTGTCGGAGACAACATCCTCTTCCAGAGGAAGAGAAGAGTCACTGTTTCCACCTTGTAAAATAGCTGCCCTTGCTTGCCAATCACCTTGAGGATCAAATTCCGTAAGTCTTTTAATTAAATCCGCCTTTGCTCCATAGATCGAGAGATTATTTTCTCGTAGAACTTCTTTCAAAACTGTCAGTTTGAATCTCTGTGGGTTATTATCCATTTGTATGATTCTAGTGAAAAGCAAAAGTCAGTGAATCACTCCAAAGCCACTCACGAATTAATTTTGCGCCTGCGTGACCGAACTTAGCTTCGCGCGATTTCGTTTGATTACAGTCAATGGTCACCAAAAGATCGTGACCCCCACTTAAATTTGCACAGCAGCGTCACTCGCGTTCGTCTTGAGAATACCTTAACGAGAAACCAAATCAGACATTTTCTATATGAATGATAGTGAATGAAAATTCTCTATAACGAAATGAATTAGTTAATAGTCTTCAACAAAAGTTTAACAATCCGACCAAATTTTATTCACAACAACTTTAGCGTTCTTATATTTACGACAAAACACTGATATTAGTCGCTAAAATTAATTATTAAAATTTACGACTAAGAGTCTCACACACGTGGGGACTGAGGACGCTAGAATTTTATTCACTTATTTCCGAACTTATCACAATTGTCTAGATCCACAACCGATTGTCGATCCCACTTCTGATTATTGTGAGGATGGAGGGCATTAAATAATTAAATAAATTAAACAAACTTAATATTTTACAATTCTAGTTTATTCGTCCTCTCGTGTTAATTGCCGAATTGAGACTGACTCTCCACAATGAATCATCGTAGGAAGGGGTAATGCCCCTATCATAGACATATATATATACATACAGGTAAAACCCTTACACAATGAATATATGTGATCTAATGTGATACTAGTGTTCGTTATTCATAAATAGTATTGCATAATATACTTTTGTGCTATTTAGAGTGTCCTTTCTCTCATTTTCTGTAGGAAATATATCCCGATTAATTTGAACTTAAGTTCTAATCAACAAAATAAGCAATTATTTAATTAGAACATTCCAGGTTTCAATTAAGAAACATGGAGTTCTAATAAATCCTTATTTACAGGGTAACCTGACTCACTGTAAAATTGACATAATTAAATATATATGTACGTTTAATATACATTAATACCTTTGTTAAAAGGGAACAATGACTTGTATGAATTTGCTGTCATCAGCTGTTCTCTGGCTGTCATATTTAAATATGTAACACTTCCTTACCGATAGTAGTAGATATTACTTCATGCAAATTATTCAAAAAATAGTACAGAGAAATTTATTAATTACTTATTTAACTGTAGGTATTAATTAAGCTGTAGTTAAAATTTTATTATTTTTAAAATAATTATCGATTTTTCTTTCCTATTGTCTGAATAGTTTGCATGAACTAAGAAATAATCAATCAATTTACAGCCGGTAAGGCAGTGTTACATATTTTAATATGGCAGCCAGAGAACAGCTGATGACACAAAATTCATACAATTCATTGTTCTCTTTTAACACTTTTATTTATATACATTATACTTATAAATTTAACTAATTCTATCAATTGTGAATAGCATCAAACAGTACTTTCCTATTTTTTTGACCCGAGAAAAAAATCCCATAAAAGACATTCTTTCTGTAATGTCCCAAGTTGAAAAATCCATATCTTGGATCAAAATCAAACTGGGGTTAATTATTCGCCTATCTAGTAGTAATATTGTGCAACAAAATTTTTTTAATTTTTTCAAAAATTGACCAAGTTATAGGGGTTGAAATATTTGGAATTTCGTGCAATATGCTTGTTTTTTTTTTTCTTTTTTCCATTTATTTTAAAATCTAAAGTGTGGATTTTAGAGAAAATCGCAATTTTATAGCTAATATTTCAATAAAATCGGCATTCTGAAACTTGGTATACTCATAGGAAAAAAACTCAACTTTTGATTGCAAGTATTTATTTTAAAATCAAAAATATCGATTTTGGAGAAAATTTATTATTAATTTTGCAAAATCAAGGTTAAATATTCAAAATTATAAAAATAAATTTTATCAATCGAAAGAGCATTAAACTCAGAAAGGTTTTTACACAGCCAAACCCAGAGAAGATTTTTTAGGTGTGTATAAAGCGAGAGTGGTTCAAAACAAGATTCTAATTAATAAAAGCGCTTGAGATATAAAAGTGTATGAATAATTGAAAATTAAATTGTTTCAAATTTAAATAAGATTGAAATCTAAATCGATTAGACTTTGAAGAAATTAAAATTTGAATAGATTAAAATTTTGATAAATTTAAGTTTAAATCGTTTTCAATCGGAAATTGAAATTGAAATACTTGAAATTTGAATAGATTAGAATTGTTCCTGGTTTCGAATTAGCTTTTTACTTTTATTTTTAACGAAATTAATGTTTATACTTGTCTGAGAACCAGGCTCCCAAAAAAGATCCAATCATAGATCCTATCACTGTTAAGGCAGAGATCCAGGATCCTTCATCTGCAGTGACTTTAAGAGGGACATCGACACCGTTTTCTAGTCGAGACAATATCGTTGTTATCCATCCATAAACTGTCCCAACTGATACCATCGATAAAGTGGCTAGAAAATTAATTAAAAGATGAGTGCGCTTAACCAAAAATGTTTGCAATTTTAGTTCTCGTTTGTCGTGGTCAGTTTGAAAATTAGAGAACAATGATGATTGAAAAACAAACTGATAAAAATAAATTGCTGTGGTAACAAAAATAGTAAAATTTGTATAAAGTGCACTTATTGTTGTCAATATATTTCAACTAATTATTCTCCATAAAAAATCTATTTCATAAATATTTTTTAAATAACTGTTTTTGTCCAAATTAATTTCACTCACCTGAAATGCAAGCAAGCCATTGTTTCCATTGAGACCTCGTATTTTTTTTCTTCAAATCAGCACCAGCCAATCCTGGCTCTTTGAGCGTATCTTCCGGTTTTATAATCTTTAAAAAAAAATAGTATTCAACTTAGTAACAGTATCCGTTTAAAAACTATAAATTTATTTAAAAATTCAGTTTGTTTTTTAGTTTACAATAATGAGTTTTAATTTACAGTACCGAGAAAAAACTTATTTTAAAAACTTTAAAAAATTTGTTCTGAGGATATCGGTCGGGTCTGGGTAAGTTTGTTTTTTTATATTATATTTAATTATTTACGTCTAGTTTGAACAAATCAGATGTTAACGAAATTAAACAACAAAGAGTTGAAAATGGCCCAATTTGCCCCGGTCTTTTTTTATAAAGATATTATATCTTGTTGAGCAAATTTGTGATATTATTTTGCGTTTTTGGATAACAATACTAATAGGCCTAAGAATGTAAATATTGATTTAAAATTAATTATTATTTTTCACACATTTATATAACAAAATGAATGCTGTAATAAACTGAAATTCTCTTAATTTTGTATAGTTTGTATATCGTAACCACAATCGACAAATTCAACTTATGAATTCTTAGAAAATTATTACAAATTTTAATATACTTTAATACCATTTTAGGTTTGTCCAAATAAAAATGATCACAGCACTTTTCCTTTAGAAAAGACATTTTCAGAAACTTCTTTTACAAACGTTTGAACAGAATTAGGAACTTACTAAAACTGATGTAATAAGTAAGAAATTTTCCAGCTAAACGAAAATTTTAAAGAAGATAGTAGCGACCATAATAATGTAATTAAAAATCATTCACTCATAGAAATGTACACAAATCAAAAAAAGCTTTTAAAGAGCTGAAACTTTCACATCATTTCTGTTAAAGCCTAATCGGCCTTTTGAGTTATGAATTATTAAATGAAAGTTTTAAAAATATCCTAAAACACATTTTTCTATTTTATTTTTTAACAAAATAGAAGAAAAAGAGTATTTTTCGAAAAACATTCAAAAACGTTAGATGTACAAAATCACAAAGCCGATCTCTCAATCTCGTTCGAAACTCTTTAATATTCTTACGTAAAATTCCATTTTTGAATAGATAAAACCTAAACTAAAAATACATTAGAGAAAATAAATCTAAAACAGATAAAAGAAAAAAATGTGAAGAAAAGAAAATATTATTTCTAAAACTCTAAACGTTGAATTGACTGGATTTTTGCTTTGAAATAAATTAATACGTAATTCATAAATTTTTAATAAACATGAAACGATAAAGTTAAAATTGAATTAAATACGTGTTATTTGAGTGGAATGTAGAGAGAAATGATTCGCTTTTAATTATTCGTTTTATATTTTGAATTTTAAATATTTTAAATTTCACAAATGAAAGATTTTCAATTTCTTTGTTTTAATGTTTCGAAATTTAAATATTTGGCATTTCATTATTTAAAAATTCAACAAAAGGATTTATTATTTCAAACTTTAAACATTCATGAAGTAAAGTATGATAAATTCTTCCTGTAAAAAGTACAAAAACTGTAACTAATAAATTAATAATCATTCCATTAACCAGAATACTAGATAATTTAACTAAGTACAAGTTCTAATATTACAAATAAAATAATATTTAAATTTTTCCCGGGGCACATGCGTACTAAACAATTGACTCAGCCTGCCGTTTCATTCAAGAATAAAAATTCGAATCCAAACACGTTTTACACGAAAATATAACTTTAATGAAATAAAAATCTTACCAAATCAGCAAAACTCGTCATTTTTTAATTTAAGAAACTATTTAACATGATTTTTTTCGCTTTTTTTAAACTTATTAGAAGCCAATCAATCTTCGAGCTTGCTGCTGACTAATAAAGTACTAATGAAAAAAGCATTCAACACTTTAAGACCACCTTTATTTTTCACACAACGTTCATATCTTCGGCGCACGCGTCAACCAATAGTATTTATAATTCGCTTCAACAGCTTTCCAGACTTTTTTCCATTTTTTTTTCTAACGTGTAGTTTCAATATAGAAACGTTTTTTTTTATAATTACAAAATTTTCA
Source organism: Ganaspis brasiliensis (assembly GCA_037103525.1). Classification (NCBI taxonomy): domain Eukaryota; kingdom Metazoa; phylum Arthropoda; class Insecta; order Hymenoptera; family Figitidae; genus Ganaspis; species Ganaspis brasiliensis. Next base: position 6,915,182 of record JAZKLR010000114.1, on the reverse strand, counting down.
CAAGTACGAGCTTCTTTCTGGGATTAGTGCGTGAAATAAATTTTCTTTACATTATTTTCTAAACCAGATGTTATTGCGCAATGACTATAAATTGTTTACAGTGATAAGGAATTATATTTACCACTACAACAAGTGAAGTTAATTCTCTTAATACGCTTATACATTTACAACGCATAATAAAAAAAAATTAAACAAAAATACAAAAAGTGTTAATTTAAATAGTGGCTTAATTAATCATTAGTTAAATAAATTATTATTATTATAATGTTAGTTAACTAATTTGTAAATTCTTTTAGTAAATTTAATTATGCAAATTTAATTAATTATTTTTTAATAATTTCTTAGGCAATTTAACCAAGGAATATGTAGCATTTTAATTAACTTGGAATTAATAAAATTTTCTATAATCTGTTAGTCAATTTAAATAACGTATTAGTAAAGGTGTTTTTAGTTTAGTTAATTTAGTCAAGGAATTAGTAAATGTTACTAACTAGCTAGTAGTTTCTACAAAGAATTAGTAAAATTAACTAACTTTCTAGTTAATATTTACACCAAGGAATTTAGAAGCATTTTAATAATTTGCAAATTATAGAATTGACTAAAATTTGTTAGGCAACTTAACCACGGTTTAGTAAAGGTGATTTTTAGTTTAGTTAATTTAGTCAAGGAATTAGTAATTTTTACTAACTTTCTAGTAATTTTTACAAAGAATTAGTAAAGTTAACTAACTTTCTTGTTAATATTTTAATCAAGAAATTAGAAACATTTTAATTATTTTCAAATTAATTAAAATTTTACTTAAGTCTGAAGTGAAGTTAGTTAGTATTAATATTTATTCATCTTTTTCTGTCCACGTTTTAAAAACTGAAGTGAAGTTAGTCCCTGTTATTTTATTTTGTTGTGCTGGTTTTTAATTGTCATTTGTGTAAAAAAAGAAAGTTTTGAAAAATGCTTTTAAAATTTATTATGGTTTTTAAAGAAGTTTAAAATATATACACATGCAATTAATTTCCTAAATTTTTAGATATTATCTCAAATTTAGATTATTGTCGTCAATTTTTCATTTTATAACGATTTTTTAATTCTTTTCTTTTGCTTAAAAACAAATTCTGCAATTTTTCTTGATTTTCATCAATTTATAATTATATTCATTATTTTGTCATTACTTTAAAAAATTTCAATTATTTATCCGATATTGCAATTATTTTCATCAATTTTCGTTATTTCTGTGGTTTTCTAATTATTCTCTTTAATTAAAATTTTTTAAGTAATTTTGTAATTATTATTTTTTTCTAAACATACCTATACTCTATGACTTTTTCAGTTATTTCTCTCAAATTTTATTGAATGTTTTCAATTTTTCATATTTAAATTATTTTCATCATAATTCAATTTTCTTTCTCAATCTTAAATTATTTTCAGTATATTTCATTTTTTTAAAATTTTTAATTAATTTTATCATTTTTCAATTATTTTTCTCGATTGTTAATTATTATTCTCTTTTTCTAAAATTATTTTCTTAAATTTTTAAGTATTTTTATGAAATTTCAAAATATTTTCTTCAATTTCTAATTATTTTCATTTTTTATCAGATTTTCAAATTTTTTTTTATTAATTATCGTAAATTTCAATTATTTTTAGATTTCTTCCAGACTTTTGTCCAATTTTTAGTTTTTCTCAGTTTATAAAATTAATTCCGAAAATTTTTTTACGTATTTTTATCAAATTTCTATTATTTTCTTCAATTTTTAATTATTTTTATTTATTTTCATAATTTCCAAAAAATTGTATTAATTATCGTAAATTTCAATTATTTTTAGCATTCTTCCAGTCTTTTCTCCATTTTTTAGTCATTATCATTTTCAAAAATTATGTTCTAAGATTTTTAAGAATTTTTCTAAAATTTCAAATGTGTCCTTCAATTTTTAATCATTTTTATTTGTTTTCATAATTTCAATTTGCTTTGAATTTCATAATTTTAGCTTATTTTTTAAATTCTTTTCTCCAATTTTTAGTTATTTTTTTTTTTTAGTTGATTTCTAAGATCTTCATGTATTTTTTTCAAATTTTAATTATTTTTTCTTTATTTAAAAAAAATTCTTTAGTTTTTTCAATTATCATACTTAAATGTCATTTATTTTTTACAACTTATCATATTTTAATTATTTTCGTCAAGTTTTAAAAATTAAAAACATTTTTCAATTATTTTCCAAAATTGATATTCTTCAATTTTTAATTCTTTACATTTGTTTCATAATTTCCAAAATTGTTTACTATTTATCTCACTTATCAATTCTTTTATTATTTATATTATTTTTTTATATTATTTTCTTCAATTTTCAATTACTTTCGTTCTTTTTCATAATTGCCAAAAAGTTTTTACTTATTTATCTTTAATTAAAACTTGTTCTGTTCAATTTTAAATTATTTTTATCTTTTTCATTTATTTTCTCTAATTTTGATTTATTTTCTTTTATTTCAATGAACTTTTGAAAGTTTTAAGTATTTTTCTCAAATTTTGTTTAACTTTGCTTTATTCGAAATATTTTATATAATTTGTTTAATTATTTTCTCAAATTTTAATTATTTTTTTAAATTTTCATTTATTTATCTCAATTTCTAACCATGTTTTTTCAATTTTCAATTATTTTCAATTATTTTCTCTAATTTTTTATTATTTAATTTTGTTTTTATTTACTTTTAAGATTCTCAAGTATTTTTCTTAAATTTTAATTATTTTCTTCATGTTTGAAACATTTTTATGATTGTTTAAATTAGTTTCCCCAATTTTGAATTGATTTTATTTTTTTTCAATTAATTTGCAAAATTTGCAATTATTTTGTTTAATTTTAATTATTTCTTGCAATTCTTTTTAAGGGCATGTGATGATAATGCTAAATTTGTCCGTAAACTTTCTCTTAAAGTACTCAATGTTTTGACACCAAACTTTGTAGAATTACTCAAAACACCATTTGAATGGTCTCTCTGACCCAATTTTGTTTCATTTTTGTCTTTAAACTAAATATTTTTCAAATTTACTTTTTTTTCAAAATTTTCCAAAAATTGTAAAATTGAAAAAAAAATTAGTTTAAAGATAAAAATGAAATAAATTTGGGTCAGAGAGACCATTCTAATGGTATTTTGAGTAATTGTACAAAGTTTGGTGTCAAAACATTGAGTACTCTAAGAGAAAGTTTACGAACAAATTTAGCATTATCATCACATGCCCTTAATTCTTAAATATTGTAAATTTTGTCCTAAATAAATATTTATTTTATTTATATTAATTGATTTTTAAATATTATATATAAAATATTTATTTTTTCTTATTAGATAAATAGTATTTACCGATTTATTACATTTATTATTGTATTTTATAATTTTTAAAATGTTTGAAAAACTAATCGCGCGCTTGCGCGCGTTTTATTTTGCTAGTTATTAAAATAAAATATATTAAAATAGTATATTAAAATAAAGTATTACTTAAAATGTTACTGTTAATTAAAATGTACAATTTATTAAAATTGTAGTCAATTTTATTATATTTCCAAATTAATTGAAATGTTTCTAATTTATAATAAAATGATTCTAATTTTTTGATTAAAATATTAACAAGAAAGTTAGTTAACTTTACTAATTCTTTGTAAAAATTACTAATTCCTTGACTAAATTAACTAAACTAAAAATCACCTTTACTAAACCCTGGTTAGTAAAATTCTGTTTACTAATTCAATTAGTCAATTTTTAACTATTTTTTAGTTATATTTTTACTAATAATTAGTCATATTTTACTATTAGTTAGTTATTTTTAATTAATTGCAGAAACGAAAACTTAGGCACGATTTTACTAATAATTAGTTATTTTTAACTAATTCAAATTTAGAGAGTTGAAGCATTTTAATTAATTTGGAAATAATATAATTGACTAAAATTTGTTAGTCAATTTAACCAAGATATTAATAAAAGTGATTTTTAGATTAGTTAAATAAGTCATGGAATTAGTAAGCGTTACTAACTAGCTAGTAATTTCTACAAAGATTTAGTAAAGTTAACTTACTTTCTGGTTAAATTACTAATAATTTAACCAAGGAATTAGTAACATTTTAATAAATTTGAAATTAATTAAATTGACTATAATTTGTTAGCCAATTGAACCAAAGATTATTTGTAAAAGTGATTTTTAATTTGGTTAATTTAGTCAAGGAATTAGTGAACTTTTATATACTAACTTCTTAGTAATTTTTACAAAGAATTAGTAAAATCAACTAACTTTTGTTGTTAATAATTTAACCAATGAACTAGAAGCATTTTAATTAATTTGGAAATAATGAAATTGAACTTATATTTTGTTAGTCAATTTAACCAAGGTATTAGTAAAGGTGATTTTTAGATTAGTTAATTTAGTCAAGAAATTAGTAAAGGAATATTAGTAAAAAAATTAGTATTACTAAAAGTAAAGATTAGTAAAAAAATTACAAAGAATTAGTAGAATTACATAAATTTCTAGTTAATAATTTAACCAAGAAATTAGCAGCATTTACATTTTCTAACTTTTTAGTTCATTTAAATAAGGAATCAGTAACCTTTAATAACGCTCTAGTTAATTTCTACAAATATTTAGTAATTTGAACTTTCTAGTTTATCTATCCAAAGAATTAGTAAAGTTAACTGACTCCGGGTAATTAGTTAAGAAATTAGTGAACTCTTTAAATCTGAATTAGTTAAAAATAACTAATTATTAGTAAAATCGTGCTTCATCAATTAGTGAAAAATAACTAATTATTAGTAAAAAAAATAACTAAAAAAATAGTTAAAATTTCACTAATTGAATTAGTAAACAGTAATTTACTATAACATATTAGTTATTCTGACATAATACCTAAAAATGAATTTGACTAATAATTAGTTATTTTTTACTTAATAAATAGTAGAATTATAACTATTTGAATTAGTGACTGAGCTTTTGTTGTTTGAAAAAGTAACATTTAATTTAAGTAACTATTTTTGTTCCAAATTTATTTAGTAAATTTTAACAAATCTAGTAACAAATCACATTAATCTACATTAATTTTAATTTATTTATAACTAAATTTTCCTAAGGAAAAGAATGAAAAATATGCTATGTGGTAAATAGTCTGATTTGTATGAACAATAAATGGTAATATAAGTGTATAAATACTTTTTTAAAAAATTCAACGTTCCCGGTGAAAAGTCAAAACTTATCCTGGACAACATTGACCTATTTTCCCGACCTTCGCCTACAACATTGATCGATAAATAAATGTCTTCCTTGTTCAAATTTCTGCGCATGACCTCCTTGATTTCGCGTTTTTAAATAAAAATGCCCATGAACTTCAGTTTGACAAGCATTTAACTGAACATATTCAATATTATATTAATTTCTATTATCATTATTATTATCAGTAATATCTTTACCATTATTATTATTACCATTATCAGTTTGATCATCAGGTTTATGATTATTGATATTTCTATCTTATTATTATTGGATTACATTTATTATTATTAGCATCAGTGTTATTTTAATTATTACTCTTATCTTATCACTGACAATAATTATAACGTTGAGTTTATCAAAGAAAACATTTCCGAATCAAGTCGTCAAAACAAACTTTGAACAGAAAGTTAAATTAAAAAGACATTAAGTAGTTTCTTACACTCATGGCATATTTCCAAAAATGCTGTTCTTAATCCAGGATCAATATTCCATACAAGGAAACAGTAATTTTCTTTGGACAATTATTTTTTTTTAAAAAAACCAAGCATTATTATAATTTATACGAAAAACTAAAAAAATTCTTGTGTTTGATAACCTCGAAGAAATAATAGTGAAAAATAATCCTATCTCGTTTGAACATTAGTATCACCGATTATTAATTTATACTCAGCATATTTACACTCGTGACTATGTAACACTCGAGTTATTTTTAAATTCACTGAAAGCATGAGTTTCCGCAAACTTCAATTTCAATCTTTTCAATTTCTGTTTCTTTCATTTATCAAAGAACTTTTTTTTTGATATGAGTTTTATTCATAAACTAATAAAATCTACATGGTAATTTAAATTAATTTCATTAAATTTTATTTTCAAGCCAATAATTTAATTTAATAACATTATTGAATAAAAATGTTGGAATTATGAAAATTTAAAGAATAAATTCGCTAGAATAGAATCAAATTCGTAGATAGATTTCTTTGAAGAAATGAGTTCGAAGACCTCGATCGATATGAACACGTGAATGAGAAGATCTTTTTTGCACTGTTATCGCGAACGGCTCCGTTTTGAAACTGGTGACCGAGTGACTAAAAGACAAGACTCGACAGCCTCCTGAATCGACAAACTTTCACTAGATTCTCTTCTCTCAAATTGCAACTGTTTTTCCTAAAAAAAAAAAATACTCCGGTAAAAAAAAATAAATAAATAAATAAAAACTGACACTTTTTTAACCTTAAAAAGTAAGCTTGAAAATCTTTTTTTTTATTAGTTATTACTATTATTATTAATATTATTAACAATATTAAAATAAATTTTTATTGATCCAAACTTTTGTATATCATTCCAAATTTCTTAGTCTAATATAATAAAAAAAATTTGTTCTTAATTTTTTTTTCTTTTTATGCAAATTTATTTTTATAGTTTAACTGATCTAAACTTTCGTTGGTATATTATGAAATATTTCTCACCATTGATAAAGACAAAATTTTAATTTAATTCAAATTATTTTCTTTGTGAGATTTTTTAATCAGTTTAATTGGCCTTAATCTTATTAATATACTATAATTATTTCCGCACACGTAGACAATGAAAATTATTATTCTAGTCAAATAAGCAGGAAACATGAGTGATAAATGAAATTCGAAACCCTGAAATCTCTACCCCAGTTTGCAAGAACGTGTTCTAATTAAAAACAGCAAATCTTTTGTTCCAATTATAATATAAATTAGCCCAATTCAAATAAATTTAACAACTCGTATATTTAAAGCTTTTGAGAACCGTATAAATATTAAACTGTAAATTTACAACCGAAATTATAATTAAGGAGAGTGGTGATAATAACATAACCTCAAACTAAGAAACGCATTTTAAAGCAAAAAAAATATAATAAAAATTAATTTCAAACTACTTTGAAAGATCTAGTTGTACCTACGATTTTCAGAAAAAAATATTTCGAGCCAAAAGTTAAATAATAATTATGTGTTTTCTTTCAGCTCAGATGAAGATGGCAATTTTTAATTAAAATTTTTATCAATTTTTTATAAATTAGAATAAGCTTTTTAAAATATTCTTTCTAATCTTAATCATTTTAATATGGTTTGAAGCTTGTTGTTAAATTATGTAAACAATACAAAATTATTAACTATAATATTTTAACAACAAACTTTAAACAATATTAAAATTACAATAGTTAGAGAATATTTCATTGAATAAAATAATCTATTGTTTATACAAATTGGATAAAAATTGTATTTTTTTCTGAGATGAAAGAAGGAACACAAAATTTTGAATAATTGTGACGCGTTACGAAGAAAGGAATCTAAAAAGCTAAAAATGTTTGGTTATGTTCACCCTGGAAATAAAATACACAAAATTTGGAATTTTTAATCAATTGAGCTACTTAAATAAATTATGTGCAGGGCTGTTAGATTTGCTAATACTTTTTAAAATTAAACAAACATATTAAAACTTTTGTTGAACATATTTCAAAAAAATAAAAAACACTTGAAAAATTAAAATGATTTGAATCGGAGTTAATCGGAAATTTCCTTTTAAGAAAGCAGATTCTCTTGCGCTCATGACCGATTCAGAAAAAAGTGAATAGGTTTTTTTTCCCTGGGCAGTGAGTTTTACCTATTATTAAAAGTTCCTTTTCAATTAACGTAAAATTAAAATAAAGTTTTATTAAATATAATAGCAAAATAAAACACGCGCCAGCGCGCGATTAGTTTTTCATACCTTTTAGAAATTATAAAATACAATAAAAAATATAACAAATCGGTAAATAATATTTATCTAATACGAAGAAATAAATATTTTAAATATAATATTTAAAAATCAATTACCTAATATAAATAAAATAAATATTTATTTAGGACAAAATTTATAATATTTTAGAATTAAAAAAAATTGCAAAAAATAATTGAAACTAAACAAAATAATTGCAAATTTTGCAAATTAATTGAAAACAAAATGAAAACAATTAAAAATTGGGGAAAATAATTTAAACAATCATAAAAATGTTTTAAACCTAAAGAAAATCATTTAAATTTGAGAAAAATACTTGAGAATCTTAAAAGTAAATTAAAACAAAATTGAATAATTAAAAATTAGAGAAAATAATTGAAAATTGAAAAAACATGGATAAAAATTGAGATAAATAAATTAAAACTAAAAGAAATAATTAAAATTTAGGGAAATAATTAAACAAATTACATAAAATATTTTAAATAAAGGAAAGTTAAGCAAAATTTGAGAAAAATACTTAAAACTTTCAGAAATTCATTGAAATAAAAGAAAATAATTAAAAATTACAGAAAATAAATGAAAAAAGATAAACATAATTCAAAATTGAACAGAACAAATTTTAATTAAAGAGAAATAAGTAAAAACTTTTAGGCAATAATGAAAAAGAACGAAAGTAATTGAAAATTAAATAAAATAATTAAAAAAATGAAATATTTGAAAAGTCAGATAAATAGTTAAAAATATTTGTAATTATGAAACAAATGTAAAGAATTGAAATTTAAAGGAAATAAATTTTGGAAAATAATTGAAAAATGTTTTTAAATTTTATAACTTGCCGAAAATAATTAAAATATGATTCGTTTAAATTATTTAAATAAATAAGAAAAAATAATTGAAATTTAAAAAAAAATACATGAAGATCTTAGAATTCAATGAAAAAAAAAGAAAATAACTAAAAATTGGAGAAAAGAATTAAAGAACTAAGCTAAAAGTAATTAGAATTTACGATAACACTAGTTTACAAAAAAAAAAAAATGTTATGTACATTCAATGTCACTATTTTGTTCTTATGTACTAAGCTTCTCGTTACTTAAAAATGACATTAAGAAATTTTTCTATGAATAAGTTTCCGAAATATGAATTTTTTAAATTTTTTTACGTTTTTTTCGGAGGTGACTTCACGTTTTAGGCCGTATCTCGAGTTACAGAAGTCCGATTCAGTTTTTCTAAGTGTCAAATTAAAGGTAATCAAATTCCAAACAATCGCTTTTACCATTATTTTTTAATCGGTTAAATATTTTAAGTTATATAGTCAAAAAAAAAATAGAAAATTTGAGTTTTTGGCCAAAAATCTGAAAAACAAATTCATTCTACCGCCATGCAAAAATAGAAAACGTCAAATTATGTCCAGTTTTAAATTTTTTACATATATGGCTCACTTTTAAGAAGAAAAAAAATGTATAGATGAAAACAATCTATGGGTAATTATTGAAGTTATAAGCCAGGGTACTGAAATTCTCGTTTTACGCCATTTCGGTATTTTACCTCCTTTTATAGTGATTATGTTGATTAATTTAATGAATACAATATCTAATTAGAAAAGAGACTTTTTTCACAGATTTCAAATAATTTTCAGTGCTTTACTAATTCAAATTTGACTGAAAAATTTTTTGGAGTTTTTGAAAAAAATTTCTGAAGAGGCATAAATTGATTAAAATCTGCTTTTTTGACAAGTTGAATCAGATGCGCAGAGATTCAATTTTTGGTGAATTTTGTTCGTTAATAGATGAAAAAGTTTTAAATTAGATATAGAAATAAAAAAATAAATGATATTTGACTGAAAAATTTTGTGGAGTTTTTGACAAAAATTTCTGAAGAGGCATAAGTTGATTAAAATTTGCTTTTTTGACAAGTTGAATCAGATGCGCAGTGGTTCAATTTTTGTTGAAAACTCCAAAAAAATTTCCAGACAAATATCTTTTAATTTCTATATTTCTATATCTAATTTCAAACTTTTTTTATCTATTACCGAACAAAATACAACAAAAATTGAACCACTGCGCATCTAATGCAACTTGTCAAAGAAGCAAATTTTAACCAGTTTATGTCTCTTCAGATATTTTTGTCAAAAACTCGAAATAATTTTTCAGTCAAATATCATTTATTTTTCACATTTCTATATCTAATTTCAAACTTTTTTATCTATTAACGAACAAAATTCAACAAAAATTGTACCACTGCGCATCTGATTCAACTTGTCAAAAAAGCAGATTTTAATCAATTTATGCCTCTTCAGAAATTTTTGTCAAAAACTCCACAAAATTTTTTAGTCAAATTTGAATTAGTAAAGCGCTGAAAATTATTTGAAATCTGTGAAAAAAGTCCATTTTCTAATTAGATATTGTATTCATTAAATTAATCAACATAATCACTATAAAAGGAGGTAAAATACCGAAATGGCGTAAAACGAGAATTTCAGTACCCTGGCTTATAACTTCAATAATTACCCATAGATTGTTTTCATCCATACATTTTTTTCTTCCTAAAAGTGAGCCATATATGTAAAAAAATTAAAACTCGACATAATTTGACGTTTTCTATTTTTGCATGGCGGTAGAATGAATTTGTTTTTCAGATTTTGGGCCAAAAACTCAAATTTTCTATTTTTTTTTTTTGACTATATCACTTAAAATATTTAACCGATTAAAAAATAATGTTAAAAGCGATTGTTTGGAATTTGATTAACTTTAATTTGACACTTAGAAAAACTGAATCGGACTTCTGTAACTCGACATACGGCCTAAAACGTGAAGTCACCTCCGAAAAAAACGTAAAAAAATTCATATTTCGGAAACCTATCCATAGAAAAATTTCTTAATGTCATTTTTAAGTTTAGAGAACCATAGTACATAAAAAAAAATAGTGGCATTAAATGTACATTTTGGCTGTAAACTAGTGTAATTAATAAACAAATTTTGGAAATATGAAAACAAAGAAAAATAATTAAAAATTAAAGAAAACAATTGACATTTTAGAAAAATTCTTAAAAATTTTAGAAAATAATTTTAGAAAATGAGAATAACTAAAAATTGGAGAAAAGAATGCTAAAAATAATTGAAATTTACGATAATTAATAAAAATTTTTTGAAATTATGAAAACAAAGAAAAATAATTAAAAATTAAAGAAAACAATTGAAATTTTAGAAAAATTTTTAAAAATCTTAGAAAATGAGAATAACTAAAAATTGGAAAAAAGACTGGAAGAATGCTAAAAATAATTGAAATTTACAATAATTAATAAACTTTTTTTTAGAAATTATGAAAACAAAGAAAAATAATTAAAAATTGAAGAAAATAATAGAAATTTGAGAAAAATACTTGAAAAAATTTTTTGAAATTAATTTTATGAAATGAGAAAAACTAAAAATTGGAGAAAAGTCTGGAAGAAATCTAAAAATAATTGAAATTTATGATAATTAATAAAAAAAATTTGAAATTCTGATAACAAATGGAAATAATTAGAAATTGAAGAAAATGTTTGAATTTTTAGAAAAATATTTAAAAATCTTAGAAAATAATTTTAGAAAATGAGTATAATAATTAAAAATCGAAAAAAATAATTAAAAAACGATAAAATTAATTAAAAGTTGACAAAAATAATTAAAATATGCTGAAAATAATTTAAGATTGAGAAAGAAAATTGAATTATGATAAAAATAATTTAAATAATATAAAAACTTGAAAACATTCAATAATATTTGAGAGAAATAACTGAAAAATAGAATATATGTTTAAAAATAATAATAATTACAAAATTACTTAAAAATTTTTAATTAAAGAGAATAATTAAAAAGTCGCAGAAATAATCGAAAATTGATGAAAATAATTGCAAAATCGGATAAATAATTGAAAATTTTAAAAGTAATATGCCAAAATAATGAATATAATTATAAATTGATGAAAATCAAGAAAAGTTGCAGAATTTATTTTTAAGCAAAAGACAATAATTAAAAAATTGTCATGTAATGGAAAATTGATGACAATAATCTAAATTTGAGATAATAACAGAAAATTTAGGAAATTAATTGCATGTGTATATTTTAAACTTCTTCAAAAACCATAATTAATTTTTAAAGCATTTTTCGAAACTGTTTTTTTACACAAATGACAATTAAAAACCAGTAAAACACGACACTAACGAAAAAGGTTACCTTATTCTTTCAATTTAAATTTCAAAATATTTCCTGATAAAGAGAGTCAAAATCAATAAAATAACAGGGAGTAAGACTAACTTCACTTCAGTTTTTAAAACATGGGCAGAAAAAGATGAATAAATATTAATACTAACTAACTTCACTTCAGACTTTAAAACGTGGACAGAAAAAATGAATAAATATATAAAAAGTAACTAACTTCAGGAGTTTACGGAGATTATTATTATTTATTATTTAATAATAATAATTTTAGACGGAATGAGAGTATTCTTTGTGTATTTTCATTCAAAAAATCACAAACCTAACCTTCAATTTTTAGCTTCTTAGGCCCCTTTCTTCATAACGCGTCACAATTATAATTATTTGACAACAAATTAGAGCTCAACCTATTTTTTTTAAATGTGCAAACGGATCTTTCAAAATTTGATGAATAAATAAAGTTTAATAATATTTTTATTTCGTGTAAAAAACCACCTTCTAGTTTCAGGTTATATCAAAGGTGTCAACCTCCTTAAATTATTATTTACATTTTGTTTTCTTAATTAAAAATAATTACGGAAAAAAAGAAAATTGATTCTCAAAAAAAAAAAAAAAGTATCAGGAGTGAGAAGTTAGAAGTTGCCTGTCAATATTTCAGAAATATTAGACAATTGGAAAATGAATGATTCATGACGAAAAATGAATTTTAACGGAAGTTGAAGGTTCGATCGTAAAACGTTGGTTCTTCAGTTCTGAAACGAACGATATGGAGTTATCGTAGCAAAATGTAATTGGTCTGATGGATCACCCGTCGCAACTATGTCGATAAAGCTGTCCAATGGTAACGCTTCACAAAAGTAAAACAAACTGTGTCTAGAAAATTGAAAATTTTTGTATGCACAATAAGAAACAATCCAGTTTTTTTTATTCTGATAAAAAAGCTCACTTTTCATCTCTAGTAGTTCTTTAAAAAAAAAAAAACAATTAAAATTATTAATTTCAATTATTTGAAATTAAGTTTTTATAATTGAAAAAGTTAATTTAATTTTTAAACAGTGGTCTTTGATTTATAGAAAGTTTGAATGCTTTGATCAAAAAATTTATTTTTCAAATAAATGTGTTAAAAGTTGTAAAAGTACTTACCCGATAGCTTTCTGAATTGAAAACACTGAATAATAATATCCTTCCTATAAAAATTAACTCAATAAATTATAAATATTCAATAAAAATAAATAAAATAAATCAAGAGAATAAATAAAACATAAATATATTTCTCTTTAATACAAAAAGATTTGATATTCTTATACCCAAGAATTTATTTTTAATCGGTGTTACAAGTCGGCTGTACATTTCACAATAAAATTAGTTTAAAAATAAACTTCAGAACATACTAGTTCTGAGTTTAGCTCGTTCGTAATCTTTAAACAGCAGTGTAAGCAATTTGTAAAAAAAAGAAATTAAGACTTGAACTTGTGAGTTACAATCAACATTATTGCTCTATTAACTGATTAAAAACTTTGTAAACTGAAAATTTGAAATTAAATTTAAAAATTCAAAGATAATACATATTTCCTGAAAACTCTAGTGATAGATTTCAATAAATAATTAAATTTATTTCAAACTTCTTTCCACAATATTATTAATTTTAATAATTTAAATAAATATTAATTAAATGTATCAAAAGAAAAATTATTTCAATTTAAATTTAGCCTTTTTATTATAGGTAACATGAGCTCTTAGACATTTTTAAAATTTAAATGTTGTTTATGCAAAAAAAAAATCAAACGATATCCTGAAAAGCGAGCCTCTTGTTAGTGAATCGAAATTAAATTAGAATTGTGATCGATTCTCAATTGACAAACAATTTAAACGTACACATCACATCAGCAATTCAGACTCCGATTTGCACACGTTTAATCATGCCCTACGATTCGTTAACAATTAAAAGAGATCAATTCCACAATGATACAGTTTTCCCTTTATTTAATCAATCAAGATAATTCAATTCTCGACAATGTTTTTCATCAGTAACAGGAAATTAAATGAACGTAAATTTGTTTGCACTCACTAAAAATAAAAAGGTGTCTATTTTGTTAAGTCTTGTTTTTTAATGAAATACACGATTTTTCATTTTTTTGTGACTCGGGGGATCAAACTCTGAATATTCATCTCTCACATAACGATCATTCTATTCCGACATTTTAAATTCGACTATCGACAAAATTACAATTCAATTTTGACATTCAGCGAATCTGCCACGCGTCAATGAAAACGTATACAAATTTTATTTTTCGATATTGTACACATGATGCTAAGAAATAATTTCCCACGTTTGTTTTTCAGTATCTCAGTTGTAATCATATAAAAAAGTCTATAAAAGAACTGATAATTTGTGAGCTATAAACTCTGGAAAACGTGTTTTATATTCTTTTTAGCTCTTTGCCTAGAATTTTTTAATGCGTGAAGATAAATAAAAGCTGCAAAATCAAGTTATTAGAAAAATGATATAAGAATAACACGACTTTGATAATTTATATATTCAAGATAATTAATATCGTAATGTTAAATTGGATTTAGATGAAAGTAATAAAAAACGGAATAATCTGTGAAAAAATTTCTATTTGATTATAAGGATGTCTTTAATTCAGAAACTCTTTGTTATCTCCTTCTTAAAGAATTGGGTCGAACGAATTATCGCCTATTACGTCAACTATTAAAACGTAACTTTATCACGCTGCCGACTGGTTAACTCGCTGATCTAATTAGCAACTTTTCTCCACTTTGAATAAAAGTAAGTTTTATAGACTTACTTACAATAATCTTCATCATTAACAAGATCACCTGAAAGTCGATTAAAATCTGTTCCCACACAGTAAACTAAACAATAAATTAACTCACAAGTTTACTAACTTCAAGTTCTAAAATAGTTCTTACATATTATATACTAATTACAATTTTTAACCAAATTGATTTCAACATAATTGAAGGAAATTCAAATTGATAAACTTTAAATTAAATTCCTTCAATAATTTCCAATACGAATTCCTAACTTGATTCTAAAATGTACTTGAATTAAATTTGCTTTTTGAAGGAATTGGATGGGAAAGGTAATTTAAAAAACCTTTAGTTTTAATTAAATAAGATCTGCATTTTACAAAGCAATAAGTTACATAAATTCATACACGGAATTAAAACACCTATACGTATTTTTCACGGTCCTTTTATACATACTTATATATATATAATTTAATGACCCGATTAGAGGAAATGACAAAAGTCACTTCTTGTATAAAAGTGTATGTATTTGTGTGCTCAACGCGAAATCTCGTTTTCTTCGTTACTTATTACTTCTATAATAGATTTTAAAACTCATAAACTAACGAAGTACGGTGAGAGCATCGAAAAATCAAGGCGAAACAGCCCTAGTAAATAATTCTCCAACTTCAAAACTCGCGAAATTTACAAAATGTATAAAGTCTCAACATTCTCGAAAAAAAAGTAATTCGAGTTTAAATAATTAAACACTATTCTAAATATTTATAAATATCGTCCATGAATCATAATTACAAATATCATTTAAAACTCAAATATTTATCAATCATAATATTTATAAACAAAACATGAATAGTATTTATAAATATGATAGATAAATATTCAACTTTATAAATACTATTCATAAATTATAAATATTCATTTATAAAAATTTAATAATCATATTTATAAATACTTATTGGATATTATTTTTCTATATAAAAAGAAGAAATAAATTGAACACACGTGATTTGATTTTGAAATAAAAGTTGAGAGAAATTGTTTTTACCAGTAGAACCCGGCAAATTGGAGAATGAGTAAAATGAGTTTTAGACTTTTAAATCCAGGCTCTCATGTAGAAAAATTCGCTCAGTCCAATGGCTTTATCTTGGAAGACTGGAGGAGCGACGAATCGTCGATGATTCATCGATATGTCGTGCGATTTAGCACCAATGAACACATGAAGAATAGATAATACACTTCACGTTCAATCTCATTGATAAGAAATGATTTGCGATCCTTTCGCGAAACATGGCTTGAACTGCAATCAGTCCTTTTCTCATTAATGGAATAATATTCGCTAGGATAGCTAAGAGGAGCTAAGACTCTTCAACTTTCAAACAGTGCTCGATGCGAGCTTCAAGATATAATATACGAAACCTACGCTTCCCTGCGTTGATTTTTATTATCATCGATCTCATCCCGATAATCGATATCTGCCTTCTATCCTTTATTTTCCACATCGGACTCCAAGTCCGCTATCGACTCGGATCAATCACTGTAATCAGAAAGAAATTTATTAATGTATTAAATTAATTGAATTAATTAATCGATGCCTCCCGTTGATAAAATGCTTATTCAATTGTCAAAAATATATAATTCTAATTCGAAGCGCAAATCAATATGAAGCTAATTCATAGCATAATTAAAATTCAAGTCTACGTACAAAAAATTTAAAAATGCCAATTAAACTAAAATAGTATTGTTTGCTTTTTCACTTGTCAACGGGAGGCGTGGAACTATTAATTCATTTAATACTATTATTATCTCCAAATTTATGATCATGAATTTCTTAAATTATTTTTTAAGTTTAAAGCTCGTTTTTTTAATTTTGAAATTTATTTTTTAACTTTAGATGAAATTTTGAGTTATTTTTAAATTTTAGATTTTATTCTTGATTATTAGAATAAGATTTCTAAAATTTTCAATTCTCAAACAAATACGAACCACTCCTGAATTATAAAAGTTATTTTTCACTTTCAAAACTCTTAGTCTAATTTTAGATTTCAGTTTTTAATTTCAGAATTTTTCTTCTTTTACAAAACATTTTTAATAATAATTATAGACCTTTTTTCATTTTCCAGAAATAATTTTTAATTTTTAATAGCTGAATATTAAAACTTATTTTTAATTTTAGAATTCATTTTTTGATTCATAACCAAAATACAACTAATTTCCAGATTTTAAAAGTAATTTTCTAATTTTAGAACCCGTTATCTATAATTAAAAATCATTTTTCAATTTAAAAGCACAATTTTCAATTTAAAAATTTTTTTTTATGTAACTCTTTTTCTATTTCAGGATTAATTTTTAAGTATAAGAAATTATCTTTTAAATTTCGAAAATCATTTCAACATTTGAAAGCTATTTTTAAATTTACCTTTTCAGTTTTCAATAATAGAATAAAATTTACATAATTTTAAACTCATCTTTCGATTTAAAACAACAGACAATATTAATTTTTCAGTTTTAGAATTATTCTTTTTTTACAAAACGTTTTTAATATTTACATTTTTTTTTATTTTCCAGAAATAATTTTTAAAATTCAATATTTATTTTTCCAAACTAGATGTCAGTTTAAAAATGTTTTCCTTATTTGAATTTCTAAACTGATTTCTGCATATTAAAACCTATTTTTAATTTAAGAACTCATATTTTGATTCATAATTTCAGAATAAATTTTGAAATGTAAGAAATCATATTTTAAACTTCGAAAATTGTTTCAACATTTAAAAGCTATTTTTAAATTGACATTTTCAGTTTTCAATATTAGAATAAAATTTACATTATTTTAAACTCATTTTTCGATTTAAAACCACATACAATATTAATTATTCACTTTCAGAAGTTTTTTTATTTTTTTGAATTTGTCAAATTAGAATTTTTTTAAAAATTAATATTTATAGCAAATGTAGAATATGAAATTTGAAAATAATGAATTTTTCTCATGATTTTAAATTTGAAAACGATAAAATTACTTCAATTACAAATTTAAAAATTATAAAATTAATTATAAAATTTGATAAATTGACTAAATTCAAATATGATTTATATAATTTTGATTGAACTTACCTATCACTATTTTCACTAGTCGCTTCTTCGCTGCAATCTAAATCAAGTTCTCCTTGAATTGCACTTTGCAAATCATCTATTCTCTGGAGAGCGAGCCTCAGATCATCTCTAACAACTTTCGTCTCCGCTTCTGCAGCTTCTAAAGCTTTTTCCACATCTCGTCGGGCTCGAGTTGCTTCTTGCTCTCGAGCAGTTGCTGAAGCAGCTTCTTCTCTTGTTTCTCTTAAAGATCGCTGCAATCTTCGCGCAGCATCCTGAGCTGTTTGCTCTTTCGTCCTCAATAATGAAGCTTCCGTCTGAAGCTTATCTACACTCTCCTTTAATCTCGCTATTTGCGTCTAAAATTCAATATTTCATCGATTAATAAAATTTCTAACCAATTTTTTTTTTTATCAAAATCTTCACATTTGTTAAAAATTCTCATTTATTCTTTATTTTCAATGTTAATAGGTTTTTCATTTATTAATTGAAAAATAAATTAATAGAAAACTAATCTCGATGAAACTCATTATTGTCCGACAAAGTAATATTTCTCTTCCATTCCCGATACTAAAACAGTAGCGTAACTATGAGGGTAAGGGCCCTGAGGCAAAAAGTTCAATTAAATTTGAAATGATTTAAAAATTTCTTCAATGTTTAATAATTCTTTTCTATTATGATTTTAATTACTTAAACTACAATTTTGTACTATTTTTTTTTCAATTTTCAATTATTTTCTGCAATTTTTAGGTTATTACTTTTAAATTGTTTCCCTAAATCTTAAATTTACCTTCTTTAAATTTAAATTGTTTGTTTAGTTTTTTCAGTTACTTTTTCAATTTTAATTATATTTCCCTTGACATTAAATTAATTTAATTATTTATCCTTAAGCTTTATATTATTCATCGCAAAATTAAATTAATTTATTTAATTTACATTATTTTTGTCGTTTTGCAATATTATAATTTTCAATTTCTTATCATTTTTATAATTTCTGAATTAATTTCCTGAACTTTCAAATATATATCTCAATTTTCAATTTTTTTGTTCAATTTTCATTTCTTTTTATTATTTTACAATTATTTTCTCCATCTTTTAATATTTTCATTATTTTTCATCTACTTTCCTAAATTTTCAGTTATTATCTCAAATTTAGATTATTGTCATCAAATTTCCATGTTTTGAACGATTTTTCAATTATTTTCTTTTGCTTAAAAATAAATTCTGCAATATTTCTATTATTTTTTTCAATCTCTAATTATTTTCATTATTTAGGCATAATTTTCAAAAATTTCAATTATCTTCATAAATTTTCGATTATTTCTGCGATTTCTTAATTATTCTCTTTAATTAAAAAATTATAGTAATTTTGTAAAAATACAAATTTTTTAATTTTCAAAAATTTCAATTATTTTCATAAATTTTCGATTATTTCTGCGATTTCTTAATTATTTTAATTTAATTTAATTAAATTTCTGAATTAATTTCCTGAACTTTCAAATACATATCTCAATTTTCAATTATTTTGTTCAATTTTCATTTCTTTTTATTATTTTATAATTATTTTCTCCATCTTTTAATATTTTCATTATTTTTCAACTAATTTTCTAAATTTTCAGTGATTATCTGAAATTTTGATCTTCCATATTTTTAACGATTTTTCAATTATTTTCTTTTGCTTAAAAACAAATTCTGCAATTTTTCTATTATTTTTTTTCAATCTCTAATTATTTTCATTATTTAGGCATAATTTTCAAAAATTTCAATTATTTTCATCAATTTTCGATTATTTCTGCGATTTCTGAATTATTCTCTTTAATTAAAATGTTTTAAGTCATTTTGTAATTATTTTCTTTTTTTAAACATATATTCCATGATTTTTTCAATTATTTCCCTCAAACTTTATTTACTATTTTCAATTTTTCATATTCAAATTATTTTCAGCATATTTCAATTATTGTTTTTGATTTTGAATTAATTTGTTAATTTTTCAATTATTTTCCTCGATTTTTAATTATTACTCTCAATTTCTAAAATTATTTTCAAAGATTTTTCAATTATTTTCTTCAATTTTTAATTATTTTCATTTGTATTCATAATTTCCAAAAAAAATGTATTAATTATCGTAAATCTCAATTTTTTTTAGCCTTATTCAATTCTTTTCTTCAATTTTTAGTTATTCTCATTTTTTTTAATGGATTTCTAAGATTTTCATGTATTTTTCTCAAATTTAAATTATTGTTTTTATTCAACAACAATTCTGTAGTTTTTTCAATTATGTCAGTAAAATGTCATTTATTTTTTTACAACTTATAATTGCTTGTATCATATTTCAATTATTTTCTTCAAGTTTCAAATTTTAAAATCATTTTTCAATTATTTTCCAAATTTTATTCCCTTCATTTTTTTTCGTTTGTTTTGTAATTTCCACAATTTAAAAATATTTATCTGACATTTCAATTATTTTATTCAATTTTCAATTATTTATTTATTTCGTTTCACAGCCCATAGTCAAAGAGCAATGGGCTTTATATTTTTTTTTTTATTATTTTCTTCAATTTGCAATTACTTTTGTTCTTATTCATAATTACCAAAAAGTTCTAAATTATTTCTCTTTAATTAAAAATTATTCTCTTCAATTTTAAATTATGTTTATCATTTTTATTTATTTTCTCTAATTTTTAATATATATTCTCAAAATTTAATTATTTTTTGAATTTTAAATTATTTATCTCAATTTTCACTTATTTTATCTAATTTTTCATTATTCAATTTTTAAAATTTTATTTTTAAGATTTCCCAGTATTTTTCTCAAATTCAAATCATCTCATTTATTTTTAAAACATTTTTATAATTTTTTAAACTACTTTCCTCAATTTTGCTTCCTCATAGAGGAAGCTTTGTGATCGTTAAGATTTTCGATTTTCCAAAAATAGTCTAAATCGACTCATTTTCATCTAAAAAGCGAAAATTTTCATTCCTAAGCAAATGTCCAGATGTATGTGTGTGTGTGTATAGCGTTTTTTGTGTACAAGATATCTTGAGAACGCTTAAACGGATTCCAATAAAATTTGGATGACTTATTAAGCTCATGAATATCTAAATTTGGACACAAGGATTTTTGAAAATACCCAACCAAATTTTTTTGAGCACCTTTTTTCATCGAAAAAAATCGTTTTTTGACAAAAAATTTTTTTATGCTAAAAATACAACTTGATGAATACAAAAATCATATTCCTTATGTCAAAACGAATCGATTGACCTATATAACTTTTATAATTGACCAAGAATTCGTAAAATAATTCATATTTTTACATTTTTTTGCATTTAAAATTCTTCATTTTTAAATGACTTCCGCAATTAACTTATATATTATTAATATCTTGCTTCCTCTATGAGGAAGCAAATTATTTTGCTTACTTGGAAGCGAAATGTCCATGAAATGGACATAATTCTCACCTATTTATTTTAACTGATTTCTTTATTTTTTTCCAATTAATTTACAAAATTTGCAATTATCTTGTTTAATTTCAATTATTTTCTGCAATTTTTGCAATTCTAAAATTTTATAAATTTTATCCTAAATAAATATTTACTTTATTTATTTATATAAATTTATTTATTATTTATTTATTTTATATATTATATATTAATAATTACCAAAAAGCTCTAAATTATTTCTCTTTAATTAAAAATTATTCTCTTCAATTTTAAATTATGTTTATTATTTTTATTTATTTTCTCTAATTTTTAATTATTCTCTTTTTTTTTCAATGAACTTCTGAAAGTTTTTTAACTTTCATTTAGTTAAATATTATGTAATTGTTTCAATTATATTCTCAAATTTTAATTATTTATTTGAATTTTAAATTATTTATCTCAATTTTCACTTATTTTATCTAATTTTTCATTATTCAATTTTTTAAATTTTATTTTTAAGATTTTCAAGTATTTTTCTCAAATTCAAATCATTTTATTTATTTTTAAAACTTTTTTATAATTTTTTAAACTACTTTTCTCAACTTTTAATTGATTTCTTTATTTTCTTCCAATTAATTTACAAAATTGGCAATTATCTTGTATAATTTCAATTATTTTCTACAATTTTTGCAATTCTAAAACTTTATAAATTTTCTCCTAAATAAATATTTATTTTATTTACTTATACGCCACTGTATTAAAATTTTTAATTACAATATTACACCAACCTCTAGTCTTGCTCTCGTAGTTTGTTCAAGTTCAAGTTTGCTTTCCAGTTCCTTCGTTCGGAACTCGAGTCTTCTTGTGGCGAGACTATTAGCTGTAGGATCTCCAAGTTGTTCAACAGATTCCAGCCGTTGGCTAAGTTCTGTGAGTTGATCTTTCAAAGAAGACTTCTCAGCTTCCAAAGCTGCGATTTGTACCTGAGTTTCTTGAAGTTGTGCCTGTTCAGAAGAAACCTGTTGCACAGCTGCACGATACTTCTTCAATACCTGACGAGAGGGGGAAAAAAAAGATCGTAATTTAAATGACAGTAGTTCATTAATTATTTATCATATAAAACTCAAGTAGTTTACCTCAGCGAGTTCTTCTTCATTCTCCTCCAATTGAGAAAGTAGTTCCGTCCGCTCTCTTGTGGCAGAGTTTGCTCGATCTTCAGCCTCGGAACGTTGCCTGGTAGCTTCTTCTAAAGCTGCCTGCGTCTCATTCAAGTCTTGTTCCAAAGCTTGTTTCGCTTTAACTGCCACTGCCCTCGCACACTCTGCGTCCTCCAATTGGTTCTTGAGTTGTCGAAGAGCTGCTTTTCCCGTCGAATCACCCTTGGAACGCTCCAACATTGTTTGAGCATCTCGTAAAAGTGCCTTCGTCCTCTTCAAGTCTCTCTTCAATCTGTTCAAATAAAGATAATTCAAGATCAGTTGTAAATAGTGGAAAATATTATTTAAAAAAAAAAAAAAAGACAAAGTTCCTGGAGAACATTTTTTAAAAAACATTATTATACCTTTGAGTCATTTCGGCTTCGGCGGCGCGATCAGTTCTATCCTGCTCTTCGAAACAAACCAATCTTCGTTCCAAATCGTGTTTTTCTCTTAAAAGAATTGTTCGCTCCTCGTGCTCATTTTCAAGCTGAGCTTCCAGCGACTTGACCTTTTTGTGAGCGTTACCTCTCACATCCTCGAGTTCTTCATCTCTTTGTTGCATTTCTTTGCGCATCTCTTTGCGCTGCTGCTCGATACTCATCTCAAGTCTGAGTTTTGCTTGCTCTAATAATTGTACCTGTCCTGCCAAATCATCCAACTCTTCTTCTTGGTCCTTGGATTTCTTCTCCAGCTCGTGTTTCGCTTTCTTCAACTGGGCAACTTCCTCCTCTGTTTTTCCGCCGAAAGTAAGTTCCTCCAATTCTTGGGTCAGAGTGTGGAGCCTCTCTTCTTTCAACTCTATTTCCAGACGAGCATCCTATTTTAAAAACGTCCCGAATTTTAATTCATAAACTCACAGTTATTTTATTTAATAATTAAAATTGAGAAATTGATTTTCGAAATAAAAACTTACGCTTAAATTCTGTTCAACGGTGAATTTCTCAGCGATGGCGATCTCCTTTTCTCTGGCGAGTCTCTCTCTCTGCGCCTTTTCTTGTCTAAGATCATCCATCAAATTCTGCGTCTCGGAATCGAACCTAAATAACAATTTTGATAGAATTAGTTGCTGATTTCCCAGAAGTGTAGCTCTGGTTAGGATCAAGTTGTACGATATTTAATTTATTTTGTGTTGGCTCGGTCGCATAGGTTGTCGGTCTGGCAACCAGCCAAACACTTGTTGAAGCTCGATGCAATGAGAATAGTAATCGGCAATGTCGACTATTCCAAAGGCAAGGGGTTAAAATTCATTTGAGTGATCATTAAAATATAAGTGATGTAAGAAACTAAGTAACAGATCAAAATTTAGTTATAAAACCGAAGAACAGATAATAGTTTAATTCGAAATATGAATAATAGATAATCATTCTAGTATTTCAAAAATCATTTTTTCATTTAAAACTTATTTTACTATTTTTGAACTGGTTTTTCAAACAATTTTCTATTTTCTTTCTATTTCTTTTCTATTTTCTTTTCTTTTGCTATTTACTTTCTAAATTTTGAATTTCTTTTACGAATTTAAATGATCAACTTCAATTAATTTTTTTCCGGAATATTATGTTTTAATTTATTTTCTCAAAATTGAAAGAATTAATGTGCCAGAATTAATTAATGTATAGTGAAAAAAACTTTCAAATTGACGAGAATTTTTGAAATGATCCGTAAATTTTAAAAACGATCCGCAAATTTTTATATAATAATTGACAATTAAAGACAAAATTCGAAAAATGGCTAGATAAATACACAATTGTTAAAAATAATCTAAAAAATTAAACAACATACATTCAATTTAAACTAAACAATGGAAAAATTAAGAAAATTTTAGGAATAATTGCTGAAACCAATTGCGAATTAAACAACTGGATTGAAAATCAAAACAAATATATTGAAATTGAAGAAAATAATTGAAAACTTTAGAAAATAATAAAAATTTGGAGAAAATAATAAAAACTTCAAGAAATAAATTCAAAATTTAAAAATTAAACTGAAATTAAAAAAAAATTGATAATAATGGAGAAAAATTACAAAACGTGAAAATAATTCACAATTAAAAACAAAATTCGAAAAATGGGAGATTAATACATTAAAGAAAAATTGAAGAACTCAAAGAATCATTATAAACCTTTAAGACACTGGCAAATTGAGACAATTGTAGGAAATAATTTCAAATTGCGAAAAATAATTAATAATTAAAAGAAATAATTGAAAAATGAGAATAATTAAAAAATTGAAAAATTAAGAAAATTATAGGAATAATTGTTGGGAATAATTGCGCATTAAACGAATGGATTAAAAATCGACAAAAATAATTGAAAATTGAAATTTTAAATTCAAATTTAAAGAATATAATTAAAAATTGAAAAAAGTATTTGAAAAAAGCAGAAAGTTGTTGAATATTGAAGAAAACTATTAAAAACTAAAAAATGGAATTGAAATTTGAAGAAAAAATTGAGAATTGAAGAAAATAAAAAATTTAAATTAAAGAATCTTAATGAAAATGGAGAAAGATAATTCAAAAAAGGCGAGGATTTTAAAATATTAAAGAAAGTAATTGAAAATGGAAAACAAAAATTAAAAAATGACTAGAATAATGCAGAAATGAAAAAAATAATTGAAAACGTTGAAAAATAATTCTAAAATTTTAAGAGAATAAATAAAAATTTTTAATATTGTAAGAAATAACTAAAAATTAAAGAAAATAATTAATAAATGGAAAAAAATAATTGAAAAATAATGAGAATAATAGCAAAATTGAAGAGAATTTCTGAAAAATGAAGAAAATAATTGACAATTGAAAACAAAATTCGAAAAATGGCTAGATTAACACACAACTGGAAAAAAATCATTTAAAAAATCAAACTATAAATATTTAACTTAAAAAATAATTAAAAATTGAAAAATTAAGAAAATTATAGAAATAATTGTTGGAAATAATTGCTAATTGAACAACTGGATTCAAAAAAACTGAATCGAACAAAACAATTAAAATTGAGGAAAAAATTTAAAATTGAAGAATGGAAATGAAATTTTTAAAACATAATTAAGAACTGAACAGAATAATTAAACAATTTGTACTTAAAATTAAAAAAGCTTATTGATATTCGAAAAAATAATTTAAAATTGAAAAATGTGATTGGAATTTAAATAAAATAATCAAAAATTGAAGAAATAAATTGTAATTTGAAATAATGGTTTATAATTGAAAAATGTGAAGTTTTTTTTTAATTTTGAATAAACTTAACTGAAAATTGTAGAATGGAATTGACTTTAGAAAATAGTTCATAATTTAAAGAAAATTACAAAATGACGAGAATAATTTAATATTAAAAAAAAATAATTAAAAATTGAAAAATGAAGAAAATTATAGGAATAATTGTTGGAAATAATTGCGCATTGAACGAATGGATTAAAAATCGACAAAAATAATTAAAATTGAATAAAATAATTGAAAATTGAAATTTTAAATTTAAATTTAAGGAATATAATTAAAAATTGAAAAACGTATTTGAAAAAAACCGAAAGTTATTGAACATGGAAGAAAACAATTAAAAACTGAAAAATGGAATTAAAATTTGAGGAAAAAATTGAGAATTGAAGAAAAAAAATTTTGAAATTAACGAATCTTATTGATAATGGAGAAAAATAATTAGCGAAAGGCAAGGATTTTAAAATATTAAAGAAAATAATTGACAATTTGAAAAAAAAATTAAAAAATGATTAGAATAATGCACAACTAAAAAAATAATTAAAAACGTTGAAAAATAATTCTAAAATTTTAAGAGAATAAATTTTTAATTTTTTATAAATTTTAATATTGTAAGAAATAACTAAAAATTAAAGAAAATAATTAATAAATAGAAAAAAAAAATTGAAAAATAACAAGAATAATAGCAAAATTGAAGATAATATCTAAAAAATGACGAAAATAATTGACAATTGAAAACGAAATTCGAAAAATGGCTAGATTAATACACAACTGGAAAAAAAAAATTTAAAAAATCAAACTATAAATATTTAATTTAAAAAATAATTGAAAATTGAAAAATTAAGAAAATTATAGAAATAATTGTTGGAAATAATTGCTAATTGAACAACTGGATTGAAAAAAACTGAATCGAACAAAATAATTAAAATTGAGGAAAAAATTTAAAATTGAAGAATGGAAATGAAATTTTTAAAACATAATTAAGAACTTTAAAAAAGTTTAAAAATAATTACAAAATTTAAGGAGAATAATTGTAAATTGAAAACGGTTGAAAATTATAGAAAAAATTGTAGACTTATTTACACACTAATTTATATCACTTTCTTGAAATATTTAATTATTCTTTCTTGCAATTTTTTCTTTTTCAAACAACTTTTTTGGTAGGTTATATTTTATATTGCTTTTCTGTATTTTTATAAAATCACTTAAATGTAACTTTCATTTCTTTTTAAAAATTTTTCCTTTTTTATGCGTTTAATAATACTTTTTTATTTTTTAGATTTTTTTTAATTTTATTCTTTTTACAAAAATTAATTCAGTTAATTTTATACAGTTTTATTTTAACAATATTTAGAAAAATTTATTTACTTTTCCAGTGATTAATTTTATTTATTTTATAATTTGGAAGTTGGAAAATATTTTTTTTTCAATTTTATGATTTTTAAAATATTTATTTGGTTTTTTGTCATTTGTCATAAGTTATTCATTTTTATAATTTTTAAAGACTTTTATTCTTTTATTTAACTTTTCGTAAATTTGATCTTATAATAAATTTTCTTATTTGATCAGAATTTCTCTATTTCTTAGAAATATTGATTTTTTTCTTAAAATTGTTTAATTGTTTTTACTTTATTCTTCATTTAAAAAAAAAATTATTCCTTTTTGCTTGATTTTCAAAACAAGTTTATAAAGTATTTTTTTATCTTTAGTAACATTTTTCCGCTTTTTTTTACTGATTATCTTATTTATTTTCTTAATTTAAAAAAACATGTCCGCAAATATTTTAACTTTTTGACAATCATTTTTTCCTCTCTTTTGTAATTTCAATTTTTTGTTTTAAAAACTTTTACTGTTTATTGCGTAGTATTTTGATTTTAAAAAAGCAATTTAATTAATCTTCCTTGAACTGTTTAATATTTCATAACGCATTATTGCCATATTTCCTAATTTTCTTTCTTTTACTTTCATTGGATTTTTAAACTTTTTTATTTTTAAAGAATTTATTTATTTTTTGCAGGTTTTTCAATTAGTACATGTTTTACATCTTTTTGCTTTAATTTTCCTATTTCAATGTAAATTATCTTTAAGGGGTCGTCCATAAAGTACGTAGCACTTCAAGGGGGTGGGGGGGGGGGGTTCAAGCTATTGTCTACGATAAAAGGAAAAAATGGCGCTAATACATGTACAGCGTCTACGCGGGAGGAGGGGGGGGGGGTTTAATTTTCCAAAAAATGAGGCTACGTAGTTTATGGACGACTCCTAACTTTCTTATCTGTTCATTCATAATAATGGTTTTAATAACATTTTTTAATTTTTGTAATTTATGTAAAATTTCATTTTTTTTTACATTTTGTTAAGATTCTTTGAACATTTTCTCCATTGTTTAAATGAATACTCGCTAGACACTCTGATAAGATAACAATGCAGAAACTTTTGTTTTTTTTTTAGGGGGGCCCTGAAATCATTGTGTGCTTCAGGCCCGTGATTAAAATTAAGTTTTTCTGGATTTATCTACAAATTTCTTACAAATTTTAGAATCACTTTAAAAATTGTCCAATCATTCTACAAATTCCCAGTTTTTACCTTGATGTACTAAATTGCCAGAAATTTCTCGAATTTTTAGATACCCTGACTTTAAGTAGATTTTTGTGAAAAATAGGGGATATTGCAGGGGTAAAAAAATTCATATAGGGGACTTTTAGGGAAAATCGGGAACGTCTGTGAAGCCTGTGAATTAATCAAAACAATCAAAATAAAACTGATTGAAATCTTACTTGCGCTGTTTCTTCTCGAGCAAATTATTTCTCGCCGTTTGCTCTTCGAGAAGAAGTCTAAGGTCGTGCATTTCTCCATTTAATTTTTGAACTCGTCGTTTCCATTGGCCGACGACTTGACGTTGCTCCTCCACTTCCTCATAGGCATCAGCCAACTGCAATGCGAAAACTCTTTTAACTGATCTCAATTAACCGCGCCCGTAAAGATCTCTAGACCGTTATTCCCGTAACTAGTACAACTAAAACTCTGATTCTCCGAACTACGAAATTAATCATCTGTCTGAGTCAGAATCTTGTTTACCGTATACTGAAATAGGCTTTTTGAATCTATTATTATTTCCTATATTTACCTTCTTCTCTAATTGTTTCTTGAGTCCAACTAACTGCTCAAGGTCATCCTCGTGCTGCTGAGCCATCTTCCTCTTAAAAAATTCCAATTCTCGCATCGCGTGCTCATATCTCTGCTTGTAGACTCCGCCGTCCTCTCCATCTTCACCATCCGAGGCGATTCCATTCAAATCGGCAGCTCTCGCATAAAGTAATTCCATCTCCAATCGCTCAGTTGCCTGCTGAAGATTTTTATTTGCCTCTGTGACATCTTGAAGCTCTCGCTCAAGACGTAGACGTTCCGATGTCTCAGCGTCTATTCTTTCAGCAGCCAAGGTTGACGTGGAATGCTCTTCAGCAAAATCTGCCGTCATTTCGCTCAACTGGAACAGAAAATATTTCAAAAATTTGATTAGATTATTTTTTGGAAACATTTCTTCCTAATGATAAAAATTGAACATTTTTTAAATTCGAAATTTTTTATTTGTTGAATCTAATTTATAGTTTTTTATTTGCAAGCGGATCCAATTTGTTTCTCAGGCAATCGATTTTATAAAATCCTCCAAACTCTCAAACGAAACTGTTAAGTTATTGGCAATTTAAATTTACAAAACGCCCCTATCGGTTACTCTAGGAACTATCAAATATGGCCGACATAAGAGTGACATCAGAGTGAAAATGTACGCTATTTGTACACGGCAATTAGTATTTAAAAATATCAAAAATGAGGTGTCTTCAGAAATGAATGCTAATTTTATAATAGTGATAATTATTCAGTTTATGTGAAAACAGTGGAATTTAAGGGCGGGAGAATAGGATAATGGGTATAAAAATAGAACTTTTTTGGGGTATTTTTAAAAAAAATTTCATTAAAAAATATTGAGAATTACCGCAGTGAGAGCAAATTATCGGACACTATAAGACACTAAAAGTCTTCTCAAAATCATCTAAAACATAAATTTTTGGTAAAAAAAACTTGTAGTTGAACAAAAAAATTGCAAATTTTGCAAATTAATTGAAAAAAAATGAAATCAATTAAAAACTCGGGAAAGTATTTTAAAAAATCATAACATTTTTTTAAAAATAAAGAAAATAGTTTAAATCTGAGAAAAATACCTGAAAATTTGTAAAACAAATTTTAAAAAATTGAATCATGAAAAATTAGAGAAAATAATTGAAAATTGAAAAACAAAAAGATTAAAGATTGAGATAAATAATTTAAAATTGAAAAACTAATTTAAATTTAAGAACATAATTGAAAAAATTATTTACATAATATTTAAATAAAGGAAAGTTATAAAACATTCAAAAGTTCATTGAAAAAAAAGAAAAAAATTTAAAAATAGGGAAAATAAATGAAAAAAGATAATCATAATGTAAAATCGAAGAGAATAATGTTTAATTAAAGAGACATAATTTTAAACTTTTTGTAAATTATGAAAAAGAACGAAAGTAATTGAAAATTGAAGAAAATAATATAAAAAACAATATAGAGCCTATAGCTCATTGGCTATGGGCTGTGAAACGAAATAAATAAATGATTTAAAATTAAATGAAATAATTGAAATGTCAGATAAATAGTTTAAAAATTTTGAAATTATAAAACAAACGAAAAAAATTGAAAATTGAAGGAAATAGATTTTGGAAAATAATTTAAAAATGGTTTTAAAATTTAAAACTTGAAGAAAATAATTGAAATATGTTACAAACAATGATAAATTGTCAATAATAAATGACATTTGAGTGAAATAATTGAATAATTAAAAGAATTTTTTCAAATCAAAACAAAAAATTGAAACGTGAGAAAAATACATGAAAGTCTCAGAAATAATTTTAAAAAATGAGAATAACTAAAAATTGAAGAAAAGAATTGAAAAAGCTAAAAATAATTGAAATTTACGATAACTAATAAAATTTTTTGGTAAATATGAAAACAAATTAAAATAATTTAAAATAAAAAAAAATAATCGAAATTTGAGAAAAATACATGAAATTCTCAGAAATCAATTTTAAAAAATAAGAATATCTAAAAATTGATGAAACAAATTGAATAACGCTAAAAATAATTAAAATTTACGATAATTAATAAAAAAATTTTGTAATTATAAAAACAAATGAGAATATTTAAAAATTGAAGAAAATAATTGAAATTTTAGAAACATACTTCAAAATCTTGGAAAATAATTTTAGAAATTGAAATTAATAATTTACAATCGAGGAAAATAATTGAAAAATTATAAAATTAATTGAAATTTGAAAAAAATAATTGAAATATGCTGAAAATAATTTAAGATTCAGAAAAGAAATTAAAATATGACGAGAATAATTTAAATATGAAAAATTGAAAACAGTAAATAAAATTTGAGAGAAATAATTGAAAAAGTCATAAACTATATGTTTAAAAAAAAGTAAATAATTACAAAATTACCTAAACATTTTTTAATTAAAGAGAATAATTAAAAATTCGCAGAAATAATCGAAAATTGATGAAAATAATTGAAACTTTTAAAAATTATGCCTAAATAACAAAAGTAATTAGAGATTGAAAAAAATAATAGAAAAATTGCGGAATTTATTTTTAAGCAAAAGAAAATAATTGAAAAATCGTTCAAAACATGGTAAATTGATGACAATAATCTAAATTTGAGATAATAACTGAAAATTTAAGAAATTAGTTGAAAAAAATGAAAATTTTTAAATGTTAAAAAAATAATTGCAAAATAATAAAAAGAAATGAAAATTGAAGAAAATAATTCAAAAATTTAGATATTATTTGAAATTTTAGGAAATTAATTCAGAAATTATGAAAATGATTAAAAATTGAAGATAATAATTGCAAAATGACAAAAATAATGTCAATTAAAAAAATTAATTTAAATTTGCGATGAATAATAAAAAATTTAAGAATAAATAATTACATTGATTTTTATGTCAAGGGAGAAATAATTAAAATTGAAAAAGTGATTGAAAAAACTAAACAGAATAATTTAAATTTGAAGAATGTAAATTTAAGATTTATGGAAACAATTAAGAAATAATTAAAATTTGCAGAAAATAATAAAAAAAATGATATAAATAGTACAAAATTGTAGTTTAAGTAATATTAAAATTATAATAGAAAAGAATTATTAAAAATTAAAGAAATTTTTAAATCACTTCAAATTTAGTATATTTGAAACTTGGATTAATTGAACTTTTAATCAATGCAAGTTCACATTAAGGAGGGTCGACCGCTTGTCATAACCTCAAACTAAAAAGTGGTTTTTAACAGCAAATGAAACCATAATTAAAACGATTTCACCAAATTTTAAAAGATTTAGTAGTAGAATAATTATCAGAAAAAATTAGGTTGGACCATAATTTGTTTTAAAATAATAATAATTATTGGACATTTTGTGTTTTTTCTTTAAGGGCCAGTTACCAATTGAAATTTTCAACCAATTTTGACAAATAATAGCTCATTTTCTACAATTCCACTCGTTGAATTTTGTTTAAAATATTTTGTTCAAAAGTTATTAAACAAATAAAATTTGTTTTTAACATATTTTTTTAACGAAATATTTTAAATAAAACTCAATGAGTGAAATTGTAGAAAATGTTTAAAAGATCAAAATGGGCTATTATTTGTCAAAATTGGTTAAATATTTCAATTGGTTACTGACCCTTAAAGAAAAAATACAAAATATTTAATAATTATTATTTTACAACAACTTTTGGTCCAACCTAATTTTTTCTGATAATTGTGCAACTTAATCTTTCAGAATTTGGTGAAATCATTTTAATTATAATTTCATATGCTGTTAAAAATCACTTTTTAGTTTGAGGTTATGTCAAGCGATCGACACTCCTTAACTGAAATTTGAAGAAATTATCATTGCTTTAAATTTAAAATTTGAGAACATTTTAAAAAGGTGAAATATGATTAGAAATTTTGAAAGAAAAAACATCTAGTGACAAATGTCATATGTAAAAACAAACTTCAAACATTGCACTGTCTGAAAAAACACTCATATGTCGGCCATATTTGTTTTGAAACAAGTGGCGCCTCACTGACCGCTGTGGTAATTTTCTTTGCAAATATCCAGAGTTTAGTGAATGTTTTTCAATCATTTCTCGAAAAATCAAATGGTCCACTGACCCCCACTCTCCCCTATAGTATCTTTCTCATCAAATTTTTTCAATTATTGAAAGAGTTGGAAGAAAAAAACTAAAAAAATACCAGAAAAATTAAATATGAGAAATTTTAATCTTCCTAGAAGAACAGAGGAAATAAAAAAATCGGGTTTTAAATTCTAACCTCTCCATTGCACATGGAAAGAGTATCTTCAGACAGCCTAGAAGCAGATCTAGAACGACTTCTGCCTGCACTATTGGATCTACTATAATACTGAAATCCTTTGATCATGATATTGGTAGCACTGCGACTTTTCAAAAGATCCTTATTCTTATAATCGATCATCTCATTAGACTCGTTCCTGTGACCAATCCTCTTCCATTCATCCATTATATGATCGGTTCTCTCAAGAAATTGCGAAATTCTCGAACTGAGAATATTCGAGGCAGTTTGAGCCTCGAGATGAGAAGCTGTTGGTTTAAAGGACTGGCGTACTTGTTGTTTTTCAATTCCCAGGATGAAATTGAGGCTGGCATCAAACACAACCGGTGCTTGCTCCTTGGTTGAAATCTCCTCAAGATCAAATCCATTGGCAGAACTTTCCTGGGGGAAGATTCTTCTTGGTGTCGGGGATTTGACGAAATTTGATCCGGATGAACGTAGAGAAGATAGGGATCTCGGCGAATTAGTCAGAGATGAATTAGAGCCGTAGAAACTTCTTGTACTTGCTGTCAAACTCCTACAACTTGTTAAACTGGGTGAAGGGCTCCTGCTGAGAATTCTCGCCGAGGAATTGGGTCTAATCACTGCTATTTTGCTCAGAGGTTTGGCTTGAAAGTGACTAGGAGGAAGGGGTGGTCTCCGAAACAGATTTCCACCCGAGGGGATAAATTCCAAGTTTTGAATTCCAAGTTTTGGATTAGTGATTGACTTCTCATCTTTGCCAAACATTTTTGTCTCGTAAGGAAATTTACGCTCGTTGGAAGTCGAGGGATTTGACATGATTGTTAAAAAATTGAGGATTCAATAAATGGTTTCAAACCAAAAGTGAATGATTTTTCGAAAGGAATCGGAATTTTGTAACTGGCATTCTGAAAATTAGATGGTTCTTGGCTTTTGGGTAATTCTGGCTTTTAAACAATTTTAGAAATTTTAGCTTCTAAACAGTTCTAGCTTCTAAGCAGTTTTAGCTTTCAAACAG
The DNA here is from genome assembly GCA_037103525.1 of Ganaspis brasiliensis. Lineage (NCBI taxonomy): Eukaryota > Metazoa > Arthropoda > Insecta > Hymenoptera > Figitidae > Ganaspis > Ganaspis brasiliensis. The sequence continues at coordinate 6,880,906 of JAZKLR010000114.1, read as the reverse complement.
TTTTAGTTTCTAAACAGTTCTAGCTCCCAAAAAATTCTCATTGATGAAAATTTTATCTTCTCAAAAATCCTGATTTTCAAAAATTCTAGTTTCTAAAAAGTTCTCTATCGTAAGATTTCTAGGTTCCTTAAAGTTCTAGTTTCTCAAAAATTCTTGCTACGAAAAAATTCTCCATCCTAGAAATTCTATTCCATAAATGTTTTGCTTCTCAAAAGTTATTTTAAAAAGTTTTCCATCACTAGAGTTTCGGTTTATTAAAAGTTCTCCTTAACGGTTGTTCCTCAAAATTTTAGCTTCCAAAAAGTTCTTATTGGTAAAATTTATAACTTCTCAAAAGTTCTGTTTTTTTCAAAAATCCTGATCTCAAATCCTGCCTCTAATTCTTCTAAAAAATTCTGATTCTCAAATATTTGACTTCTCAGAAAAGCTGCTTCTCAAAAGTTCTGCTTTTCAAAAGATCTAGTTTCCAGTTCTCCACCAATTCCAAACTAAAAATCATTTTAAATGTTTAATCTCTCGAAACGTCTCTTCTCGAAATTAGAGCAGTAGATTGCAGAAACCAAAAACAGAACACAATATTGAGAACAAATTTAAATCTTCTTTTTGAATTGGACGAAAATAAGGAAAATCTTTCATTCTGTTAGACCCTGTTTGGAGGTCATTTGTACCATAATAAGAGGAAGCGTTACCGAAAGTTCATGACTACAACGATTGCGTAACCGATGATAACCGGATCGAGGAAAAGTCAAGAAACGACTGCTTCATCGGCCACCCGGTTAGTCCGGAGGTGTGATGCTCGTGGAGGTGGTCACCTCCGAGTTATTCTGAGAAGAGGCGGATGGTTTTTTGGCCAAAGGCCAAATCCTCTTTCTAATGGAGAAAAAAAAAGAGAGAGATGGAGAAATAATCACCATCAACAAGGGAACGTGACAATAATCATCAATTAATTGAACAGTCAAAACAAAACGTTAAATGTCATCCCCAGTTCAAGGTTTCTAAAAGTCATGCAATTGAAGAATGAAATCGTTATGGATTTCTGGCAACTTGTATGGGATGGGTAATAAAAGCAACTTTTATTGTTTCAAGATGTCAAGATCATGGCCATCTAAATTTCCTTTATAGGCGTATTTCTCTCTTTTTGCTACTAGATAATAATCATGTTATGCGATCCGCAGACTCTCACACGATCTACAATAAAAGTCATTTGGGAACGTGGTTATTTTATTATCTTGGTGGAATCTCTCTTTCGCTAATTACGATGTCGTCTCAACAGAACTGCTTATCAGTGTCTGTACTCTCTATAGTCTCATTACTTTCCCACGAAAACCCATTGAAAAATGTCAGCAGTCTTGTATTTGCAGTTTTTAATCGAAGTAAGACCTTCTTTTAATCAAATTTAAATTACTAAGAGTTGCGTTCTTACGTGGAAAAAATTTGGGATTATTCTGATTGTGTCATATTTAAAATTTATTTAACTTCAAGACGCGTGAATTTTTCCGGAATAAGTGAAGATTTGTTAAATTTCACCTTTTATCAATTTTACATGACGGAAATTTAGGATACAGGTGCCAATTCACGAATTTTTAACCGACATAACCTCTACTTGCACTATTAACGACTTACCATAATTTGTACAATTCAGAGAATTTTGATTTTTTCCTAACCTCCATTCGATATAATATTTATTATCCATAATTTTCATTTCGATGTATTTAAAATTACCCAAATTCTCGATACTGATATTAACTATTTACTCAAATTTATTTGTCTGATATTTTTTTAATTTTTTTGAGCTTCTGACCAGGGTTGCCAACAGACGGCATCATAAATCGTCAATTCCGAAAAAAAACACCAGAAGATACCAACCCGTAAAAATTTTTGGTCGCCATTGTTTTATATTATAGTTTATACTGAAAAATATTTTTCCACAGAAACAATCATTAAAAAATCAGAATTGGTGAATTTGTAGAAACAAATTTAAATATGCAAGAAAGCTAATATCTAAATTCGACTAACTTAGAATCATCAACGAATACAAAACTTTCTTTATGAGGGAGCAAAATATTTGAATTTTTAAATAATTCTGGTATTATAGTATTAATAATACCAACACAATCTAATCTCTAAGTGAAATTTTTACAATCGTTTAAAGTCGTTTTAATGGCTTTAAACATAACCTAAAATGTCCAAATCGGTAAACGAATAATTAAATTAGAAAATATTGATTAATGAGAACGAGAATATAACCAAGAATATAACCGACCAAAATTTTAATCGAGAATTTATAAGAATTTAAGTTTTTTTTATTTATTTATCAAATTAAGTCATATTTTTTCAATCAATGTTAAATTAAAATTTGAAAAAATAATAGACTATAATTAAAAAAAATTACAAAATGACAAAAATAATTGACAATTGAAAACAAAATTCAAAAAATAACTAGATTAATTCACAACCGAACAAAATAATTTAAAAAATCAAAGAATAATTATAAAATTTGAAGATAATTGCAAACTATAGGCACTTTCCTTTTCTTTTTTTCTTTTTTACGCAACAGATGTAAAGAATATCCAGTAAATAAAAAGATAATTGTGGTTCTAAGTCAACGAAATTTCTAATCTGTTTTCGAAAATTTTAAAGTCTTTACAATGTTATCCTTGTCCGGGATCCTATCTGCACTGCCAATTATACTGTGATCAAACTGTTTTTCAACCAATTCAACCTCGGCACTGATTTATTGTCTGTTTGAGAAAATATATTATACGTATCTTTATTGTAGATTTTCATATTCAGTACTTATTATACAAAAGGGCTTTTTATTGTTATTCGCCCATTTATGTATTAAATAAATAAATAAATAAATAATAATTAAAAATTGAAAAAATTGAAGGAAATAGTTCAAAAATTGAAGAAAATATGTGAAAAATTACGAAAATTATTGTTAATTGAAAACAAAATTCAAAAAATTTCTAGATTAATAGACAACTGAAAAAAATTGTAAAAATTAAAAAAAAAATATTAAAATTGAAAAAAAATAATTGAAAATTGAAGAATTTGTATTTATTTATTTATTTATTCAGTACAATAAATTGAATTAAAACTTACGGATTATACTTAAAATTGAAAAAAAAAAATTAAAAAAAGCTTAGAATTAATAATTATAGAAGAAAACAATTGAAAACTGAAGAATGGAAAAAAAATTGAAGAATAGACTAAACAAATAAAGAACATAATTGAGCAATTGTATTTGAAATTAAAGAAACTTAATGATAATCGAAAAAAATAATAAAATAAAAGAGATAAGTTTTTAATAATAAAATTTTAAAACAATTTTTAGCAGAGAAAAAATTAATTGAAAAAATAAGAGAATTGTTGAATATTGAGGAATTAATTGAAAATCGATAAAAAAATGGAAGATTAAAGAAAATAATTGAAAATTGAAGAAATAAATTGGAAATTAAAAAATTAAATGTAAATTTCAAGAAAATAATTGATAACCAAAAGAAAAATTACAATATGACAAAAATAATTAATTAATTAATTAACAATATCCAAGAATTGTATTGAAAGAAAATAATTGATAATTGAGAAACTGCTGGAATTAATTAATATTAAGAAATTAATTGAAAATCGATCAAAATAATTGAAATTTAAAGAAAATTTTTGAGAATTGAAGAAAATAGTTAAAAATTGAAGAAATAAATTGGAAATTAAAAAATTAAATGTAATTTTCAAGAAAATAATTGATAATTAAAAGAAAAATTACAATATGACAGAAATAATAAAATATTGACGAAAATAATTAACTAAAAAAAAAAAATAATTATCAATCGAAAATTAATTCAAAAAATGGCGAGAATAATCGGCATTTGAAAAAGATTTTTTTTAAATTCATGAAAATAATGGAAACAATTTTAAAAAATAAATGAAAATTAAAGAAATCATTTGGAAGTTCAAGAATTGTATTGAAATTTCAAAAAAAAATTTGATAATTCAGAAAATTAGAGAATTATTTAATTTTGAATAAAGTAATTAAAAAACGTAGAATGCAATTGAAATTTAAAGAAAATAATTGAAAATGAAAGAAATAAATCGAAGATTATAGAAATAAATTGAAGATTAAAGATTTAAATTGAAGTTTTAAAAAAATAGTATATAATTGAAGGAAAAATAACAAAATTTTTTTCAACTTATCATTGTTTTCATCATGTTTCAATTATTGTCTTCAAGTTTCAAATTTTAAAATCATTTTCCAATTATTTTTCACAAATTTGAATAATTCTTATTTTTTAAAATTATTTCCTAAAATTTTTAAATATTTTTCTCAAATTTCCGATTATTTTCTTTAATTTTTAATCATTATTAATTATTTAATTCAAATTTTAATTATTTATATTACTTGTTTATTATTTTCAATTACTTGCGTTCTTTTTCATAATTTCAATTTCCTTTATTTAAAATATATTATACAATTTTTTCAATTATTTTTTTTAATTTGAATTATTTTCTTCATTTTTAAATTATTTAATTTCTTCATAATTTTCTTAAAATTATAATCATTTTCATCATTATCTGAATTAATTTTCTAAAATTGTAATTATTTATCTCAATTTGAAATCATTTCTTCCAATTTTCAATTATATTCTCAAATTTTTCATTACACTAATTTTTTTTTATTTTATTTCTAAGATTTTGAAGTATTTTTCTCAAATTTAAATTACTTTCTTTCATTTTAAAATTGTTCATAATTGTTATATTTAATTTAATAATAATTTTTACACTTCATTGACTTATAGTTAATTTGTCATGATAATTATTTTGTTATATTTCCATTTTTTTTTTGTAATAAATTGTTTGTGCTTCAAAATAGTGGGGCTCATTTAAACATAGAAAATTCTCATAAATTCTCCGGAAGGAGAATATTCTCGGTTATATTCTCAAGAATGTAACCAGATTTTAAATTACCGAGAATTTTGCAACTCTATATTTATGTCAAATAGTAAATTCTATCTATAAATTTTATTTATTTTATAATAAAAGAATCTCCTGAAAATCGCCAATGTAAAATAAAAATCTCCATTATTGTCGCCACTGATCAAAATCAAAATTTTGGTCTCCAACTTATATGAAAAAATCACCACAATGACGATATTATAGAATAAAAAAATTATAGAGGTTATGTTCGGTTAAAATTTCGAATATTTTAAAATTTCGGTAAATTTCGCATTCTAGGTTTTAAATTCCAATCACATTTATAGGTAAAAAAATAACAGGTTGAAATTTTTAAAACCAAATATTTCTTTACTCATTCAAGGGACGCCTAAATCGCCGAAAAACAATCGAAAAAGAGTAAATTTAATCTAAAGTAATTTAATTCAAATTCTGCAATACTCAAAAATTTTAATTTTTGCTAAAGATTAAATACTCAATCTTTTGAAATCGGAGAATCGGATCGGAGGAAATAATTTAAAAAGTACTTTTTAATTCTCTAAGAAGAAAACGATAGATATCTTTTTCTTTCGATTAAAGGTCTTTAAATCAGAGACTTAGAAAGCCTGTAATCCTTAAATCTTGAAATCGTAGGAATGTTCACCTTCAGATTTCGAATTGAAATCAAGACAGTCGGATCTAGGAATTCAAATTCTTGGTCGACCTTCCTAAAGGTAAAGGATCTCTTCCGCATTTGCGGGATTCGCTTTGAGGTCGGCGAGGCTCGAAGGGCATTGAGAAAATCGTGCGAGCAATTTCTCCACAGGAAAGATGTGGGTCACTGGTACTTTTGTCTAGCGGCGTTTTAAAGTGCACAGCTTCGAATGTCCACTTGGTCAAATTTTTTCGAAACTTGTAAACATTACTTATTATTTCTAACCTAAAAACTATTCAATTTATTGTATTTAAATTAAAAAAGATTTTTTTTTCTTTTTAACTTGATTTTCCAAATATAATAATGAAATATAATTATTTTTTTAAAGACTTGTAGATCTTAATCTGGAATATATTTTTAAACATTAATTATAAAAGGAGATTTTTCTGAGGACAGATCAAAAAACTTTGGTAAAATCCGTGACAGCGTGACTATAACATAACCTCAAACTGTCAAAAAATAATTATTAAACAGTGGGTTTTTTCTTTCAGCTCCATCAAATTATCTTTTATTTTTCTTTTACTTTATTAATAAACTTTTATTCCGGTAAACTAAACTGGAATTTCCGGTTATAATTTTACTAAGCTAATTCTGCAATACAATTTTAATTTTAAATAAATGTTCAAAACATACAAATGTCTTATTTAAACTAGACAAACATTATGCGATAAATTTTCTTTAATGTAGATAATAAATATTTGAAAAAAGGTGAAAATATCTTCTTCAATGTAGTCAACAAATATTAACAAAAAATTTCTTGTAGGTAAACACTCGTAAAAGAAAACAATGAACTTTGAAAATAGAAAGAAAGAGCAGCAATTTTACTAGATCTCGTAAAATGCAGGAAGAAAAAAATTGACAGTTTTTAGGAAATTTCACTTGATGGTAAATAGCACAATGGACCAGTTATCTGAGGAATGTGAAAGAAAGTCAAGGCAGATAAACTAGATCGCAAATTACAGACATCATGTAAACGTGTTCTAGTGTAATTCATATGTAAGTAAAAGTCAAGTAAAATGAAAATAAGACAAATAATAATTAGCATTATTTTAAAAGCCTGAGAAGTCTATGTTTAGCACAAATCTTGAGAAAAAGGTTAATGGGAAGTCAAGAGCAAGTTTTTTTTCAACTCCAGCAAACTTCAAAAAGAGAAGGTTGGCAAAATGTCACGACTCAACCAAGAGCTTGTCAAAATGTATAATTTTAAGACAATATCAAATTCATTTACAATTTCCTCGGGAGAAATTGCCGCCTATTAATTTTCACGAGGCTCCATGATTTTATAGATAAATTAAAGTCACAATTTGCGCGAAAGTTGCTAATAACTAAATAAATTTTAGAATCGAGTTTTTTCCAAGAAAAAAGGCTTTCAAATATAAAGTTATTTTATTTTAAGTAGGTAAGGAAGAGCAGAAATAAACGTTTAAATAAGATTAAGATATTACTAAAACAAGAGTGAGAACATAATAAACTACTTTTGTTTATGTATTAAAAAAATAAATGATTTTGCAAAATTCTTAAAGATGCAGTTGTACATTTTTTAGAAAAAATTAAGTTAAGCCAAAATTTGCTATGAAATAATATAATAATAATTATTTAACATTTATTATCGTTTCTTTAAATCTATAGTACACATCAATTTTGACAAATAATAGCTCATTTTGCTTTTTGAAACATTCTCAAGAATTTTATTTGTTGGAATTTTTAAAATAATATTTTATTAAAAAATATATAAAACCACTTTTGAGTTTGAGGTTATGTCCAAGGGGTGAACCGCCTTAAGAATTCTATTAAATATCGATTCGTGCAAATACAAATTCGGAAAAACGAAAATTCGGTCAAATGAAATTCTGACATTTAAAAAATCTATTCACTTAAATTTCTCTTTAATATGATTGAGCCGATCAAAAAATTCTGTCAAGTAAAAATTCTTGCCCGAAAAGAAATGCAAAAAATTAAAATTCATTAAGATGGAAATTATATCTAATGAAATTCTATGAAATGAAACACCCTTATAAATTTCACAACTTAGCCTTCTTAAAATGAACAAAAATGTGTTTAGGAATTAACAATTTATAATTGGCGAGTTTTAAACAAAAATTGAAAAAAAAATGTTCTCAGCTTTTCCAGTTTAAAAACAGGAATAGTTGACGAATTTGCAGCCTTTGTCGGTTCTATCGTTAATCATTCGTCTGACTTTGTAATTACAACATTGTTACGCATGTTGTATAAATTGCTTCTGTGGTACAAAGTACTTCAAAGATTTTCACGATACTATCAAGGGATCGTTAAATCTCATTTGGCGAAGTTTCGTATCTACAGCGACGTCTATTATTCATTAAGAAAGGAGAAAGATTCTCCCTCAGGTTTTATAATCTTGTCAGAAATTACACTGACGATCAAGTACTCAAAGCTCAAAGAGCCACTAGGCAAATGCTGGCTATTAAGTTGATCGTTTACCCAACTTTTCCAGATAAAAGCTTTAACGCTTTCTGAACTCCACGACGGGTCATATTTACAGCATCGTTAGTTTCACGAATTTTTATTCGTCTATGATTATTTTTCCTTCATCATAGAGGAAGCGTTGTGATGGTTAAGATTTTCAATTTTCCAAAAATAGTCCAAGACGACTCATTTTCATCTCCAGGATATCTCGAGGACGCTTCGACGGATTTCAATAAAATTTCGATGACTTATATCTAAATTTGAACACAGGGATTTTTGAAAATACCCAATCAAATTTTTTTCGTACCTTTTTCTTCGGAAAAATCGTTTTTTGACAAAAAAAAAAAAAAAAAAAAATCTGCCGAATCCGAAATCAGAATAACCAGATTGACTAAAATTTTTGAGATAATTACAAAAAGCTGCCCAAAAACACGAAAAAAAAAAAAAAAATAATTTTTTTTACTGGGACACTACATTAGTATATCCCTACGTATTTTTTCTACTGAATTCGAATCCAAAGTCAAAATGATCGGATAAGTTAAAATTTTTTAGGTAATCTCAAGACAGCGATTTTTTTGTCTTTTTTAGCATTTTTTTTTTTTTTTGAGATTATCTAAAAAAATTTTAGCTAATCTGGTTATTCTGACTTTGGATTAAAATTCAGTGGAGAAAAATACGTCAAAAGACCCTAGCATTGTGTTCTGGACAAAAAAAAAAGTTTTTTTAATGATAAGTTTATCACTAGATGTGTTTTTGTTTTAAATTTTTACTTGATATTTCACCTTTTCAAAATGTTCTCGAATTGTAAATTTATACCTAGCAATTTTAATTTCTTCAAATTTCTGTTAATTTAAATTTGCATTGATGAAAAGTTTAATTAATCCACGGTTCAAATATAATAAATTTCAAGTGATTTAAACATTTCTGAAATTTTTTGTAATTCTTTTCTCTTATGATTTTAATTACTTAAACTACATTTTTTAACTTTTTTTATCATCTTCCAATTACTTTATGCAATTTTTAAATATGTTCATTGTTTTTCACTTCTTTCCTTAAATCTAAAATCTACTTTCCGATAATTTCAATTTTTTCAAAAAATTTTCAATCACTTTTTTAATTTTGATTATCTTCTCTTCGACAATAAAACAATTTCATTATTTATTGCAAAATTTCATATTATTTATCGCAGAATGAAATTCATTTTTTTAATTCACCATTATTGTTTTTATTTTGCAATGATTATTTTCTCCTTTTAATCATTTTCATTAATTTTGAATAAATATCCTGAACTTTCAAATATCAATTTTCAATTATTTTGTTCAATATTCATTTCTTTTTATCATTTTGCAATTATTTTCTCAGTTTTTTAATTACTTTAATTACTTTTTCAATCAATTTCCTAAATTTTCAATTATTATCTCAAATATAGATTATTGTCTTCAATTTTCAACTTTATGAACGATTTTTTAATTATTTTCTCCAATTTCTACTTTTTTTTTCATTGTTTTTGAATAAATTTCAAAAATTTCAATTATTTATCTGAAATTTCAATTATTTTCATCATATTTCAATTATTTTTAAAGAATTTAAATTTTATTAATTATTCTTAAATTATTTTTTAAAATTTTAAATTATTTTCATCATATTTCATTTATTTTTCCAATTTTAAATTATTTTTATTATTTTTTAAATTATTACCATAAATTCTTAATTATTTTTCTCATTTTGTAAAATTATTTTTCAAGAAGTTTAAATACCTATTTTTCTCAAATTTCAATTATTTTTTCCAATTTTTAATTATTTTCATTTGTTTTCATAATTTACAAATTTTTTAATTAATTATCTTGAGTTTCAAATATTTTTAGCCTTCTTCAATTTTTAATTATTCACATTTTCTTTCAATTAATTTCTCAGATTTTCAAGTATTTTTCTCAAATTTCCATTTTTTTTTTATTTTAATTATTTTTTTTTATTTATTTCATTACATTTTATTAATTAGGTTACACGCATAATAAATTTAGGCGTTCAAACCGACAAACAGATCTTTTAAAAATTTTCAAAAAATTCTACAATTTTTTCAATTACTTATTTCAAATTTCATTAATATTTTTTCAAATTATCATTGTTTTTATAATATTTTATTTATTTTTTCTTTAAGTCCCAAATTTAAATTCATTTTTCAATTATTTTCATTAATTTTTAATTATTCTTATTTTTAAAAAATATTTTATGAGATTTTCAAGTATTTTTCTCGAATTTCCATTATTTTCTTCCATTTTTAATCATTTTCAATTCTTTTCATAATTTCCAAATTTTAAACTATTTATCTGATATTTCAATTATTTAATTCCATTTTCAATTACTTACGTTCTTTTTCATAATATCCAAAAAGTTTTCAATTATTTATCTGAAATTTTCATTTTTCTATTCATATTTCAATTATATATTCGATTTTCTTGTATTTTAGGTACCTATATTATGTTTTTTGCAATTATTTCTCTTAAATTAAAAATTCTTGTTTTCAATTTTAAATTATATTTGTCTTTTTTCATTTATTTTCTCAAAATTTTAATTATTTTCTCTTTTTTTTTGCAATGAACTTGTAAAAGTTTCAAGTATTTTTCTGAAATTTTCTTTACTTTTCCTTTATTTTAAATATATATTATGTAATTTTTTCAATTATTTTCTGAAATTTTAATTTATTATAATTTTTCATTATTATCATACATTTTTAATCATTTTCATCAGTTTCTAATTAATTCTCTAAATTATATTTCGTCTTCTCGTCCTCTAGGTCAAAAGGTGTAGTAACGTTAGTTGCCAGGTCCATTCCACAGATTTTTAAATTTCGCGGTTTTTATTTTGTACAGTTGGCGCGCTGACTCCAGCTGTCTACTTCCCATTTCCTCGTTCCTCATTACGTTTTTCTGTGCGGTCCACGCCACATGGTAAATTGATATTAACCTCAATAATTAAGTGAAAAATCTAACTTAAAGTGAGTTTATCAGATAAATGTAGTTCTCATAGGTCTGTAGTGTTAAAAAACAAAATCTAAATGTGAAAATGGAAGGCTTTTAATAGAATTTGGAAAAGTGAATAGAACATTTCAAACGTGGTGTCCAGTGTGATTCGTAGGTTAAATGTTGTAATTAGAAAAAGCGTGAAAGGAAGGACAAATAATAATAATAAATTCTGGAAAACTGAATGTGCATGTTCTGATAAAGACATCGGTGAGCAAACTCCTAAAAGTTTGTCCCGTTGTAAACAGGGTTTTCAAAATCAAAACAATCGAAAAGCAGAAAATGTAGCCATTTTAAAATTCAATCGACTCAGGTAAAAAGGGCTTTGAGTGTCTTCCTAGATGAGCGCCGGGCTTTGGTCAGGACTCAGAGGGACAATGTGACAAAACAAAAAAAAGAATTTTGACAAAGAGGGCGTTGAGTGACTTCCTAGAGAAGCGCCGGGCTCTGGTCAGAACTTGGAGAGAGACATTGTAATAAAATACAAATATGAACTTTGACAAAGAGGGCGTTAAGTGCTTTCTGAGAGAAGCGCTATGCTCTGGTCTGAACTTAGAGACATTGTAATAAAATAAAAAGATTAATTTTGACAAAGAGGGCGCTGAGCGACTTCTTAGAGAAGCGCCATGCTCTGGTCAGATCTCTAAGAAAGTATAATTTGTTAAAAATTATAACATCGAAAACAATAATAGTAAAAATAGAAGTAAGGAAATATAAATAAACATAAAATAGTAAATTAATTTAAAACTAAAAAATTTTGAAAATATAATAGATGTAAATTTATTTGAAAAAGATTTTTCAAAAAGTGAACCAATTTAATTGACAAAAAAGTAATTATTGCAGTTAACAACGATGACAAATTTAAATTAGGTACAAGTAAGGTTTCTTTACGTTGAATCTGTTTTAATGTGTAAGCTGACAGAGAGGTCTCAAACAAGTATAAAAATTGTCTTATCACAAGCACAATTATTTATCATCATTTTCGACTGTAAACGTAATTATAATGATTTTTAGAACACATTGTAATACTAAAAATGTATAACCTCCACCAAATTTATCTTAAAAAATAGGATATTAAAAATTCCATTTATTGAAGAGGTCGGACAAGTAAATTCAGCAACTTTGTCAAAATCTTTAATTGGAAAGTTCAGGATAGTTATAAAGCAGAAAAAGTACTTTTATAACCCTAAAAAAAAAAGTCTTTTTATCATGTTGAAAATAAAAGGTAATAACAATAATAATATTAAAAATAATAACAATTTATAAATACATTACTAGAAATCATTAGATCAAGCAATAAAAAAATAATAAAATTAATAAATAAAAAAAAAAACAAATTAATTAATTAATAAAAATAAATAAATAATAATAATAAATAAAATAATAATAATAAAATTTATTGAAAAATTAAATTAAAAAAAATGGGATAAAACACTTCTTTCTCTATCTGGAATCAATAAATAAATAAGATATAATAATAAAATAAACACATTCAGTGTTTTTTCACAATTAAAAAGCTGAAAAACAGACAAAATTGCAGAGTTGTTTAACTTTCAATGATTGTTTTATTGTCGAAATAAATTCATAGGACATTTGTTTTCTTATTCAGGTAGAATTTTTAAATCATATGAGATTTTAAATAAATTGTTTGAGTTTGCATGTATGTTTCGTGTGCATCACAGTCTTTATAATTATAAAATTAATAGAAAACTGATTCAGAGAAATAAATTTAGTTTCCTTTCTTTACATGTTGTTAATTACAACATCTTTACAAAGAGTGCCTTGATTTGATAAAATAAAATTAACTAAAAAGTCATAATATATAATGAATTGTATGACGTTAAGTAGTCAATGAAATCAACAAAGAAGTTTTTGAGTTTTTTGGATTTAATTTCTATTACGATGATGTATAGTTATAACATACCTTACAAAAGTATTCAATGAAAAATGGCAGAGAAAAAATTACAAAATTTCAAAATGTTCCCATTTGTTAATCATAACTTGGCCTACAAAAGAAATATGGAATTTTATATATAAAAAGAAGGAAAATATATTAGGAAACGTGTAAAGGTAGTTTTCACAATCTCTATTCGAAAGAATACAAATAATTTTGATTTGTTGTTATCAGTAGGAACAGTTTTAAACAACACATTAAAAATCCTGAAATTTTATGGGATATAATAAAAGTAAAAATTAACTCATTAGTTTAGTAATTTATTAAGGTTTAAAGATATTCTTAAAAAACATAAATTTGGTTGTCTTAAATTAGAACTTAAAGTTGTTGCTCAAAAGGAATAGCACTTCAGCTTTGTCTTATAAAGAAAATGATAAGAGTAAGATTTTCTTAATCAAATGCATTGTGAGGAAAGATATATTTATTTATTTAAAATTATGAAGCTAATTTTTAATTCCGAAAAATCTTTATAAGCTCTGAAGGTGAACTAGAAAAAATAAAACTCATCATCGAGAAATTTCTTCAAACATTTGGTCAATTTTATAAAATGTATATCAAAAATACATGTAATGTTTAATAACAACATTTTTTTATGATAAGAGAACAAAATAATAATAAAATTTTAAAAAAAATAAATAAATAAATAAAATAAAATAATAATAAATTATATAAAAATACAAAATTCAGAAAATTAAAACTTACGATCGATTCATGAATTAAATTTAATTATTAACTCTAAATGTAAAAATACATTTTTTGTATCCAAGTCAAAATGATAGACGTTGATGCATTTACTTCTTGTTTCATCTGTTTCATAATCTATTATTTTGAGGGAGTATTTATTCTAATTATTAAAAATTAAAAAATTTCCATTTTTGTGTAAAGAAGTATTTAATCATTCTTGCCTAGTGCTAAGGAGGTTATATAAAATAAAGCGTTTATTGAAAAATAAATTTTAAAAGATGCCAAGAAATTTGCATCTTTTATCCTACAAAATAAACTTCTAAATAACATGAAAAAATTAGCCAAGTTATTAGAGTAGGAATATTGTAAAAGATACCAACTCCATTTTCACATGAGTTATCAAAACAAAACAACAAGAATAAACTAAAATAAATAATAGACGTAAAAAGAATTTACCGATTATTTTAGACAAGTGAAATAAATAATAAATAAATACAAAAATAATAGTTTGACTTTTAGCAATAGATAAAAATCAAAATTAAAAGTCACAATATAATTGTGTTTGGTATCTGCTTAAAGCATAGGTACTAATATTTGTTTTTGCTTTAGGAGTAAAGGAAGGGCACTAAATAATAAACAAAAGAGTTAGTGAATTTACTCACATTAACAACTGCACAAGGGTGCGAACTTTGAAGCAATTTTTAATATTCAAAAGTATTTCAAAAAACGATTAAATGAAAACCAACTGTTAAGAACTCCTTTATCAATTAAATGAATTGCGTTATGTATTAGAAACAAATTAAATATCTTCTCATTTTAGATGAGAATGTTAAAAAAAAAAAATAGTTTAAAATTGTTAAAAAGGACACTGAATATCGGATCAAAACGATTTGTCACATTCAAATAGCTGTATAAAACGGAGAGGTAATTGAATACAGTAATAAATAAAGCACAGTAAAATTCATGTATTTATTACATCAACTACAATAAAATGTGGAGTTAATGTAGAGTAAATCAGAAAAATCTCTTAATGGACAGCTCTCAAACATTTGTTCATTTTATAACTGTCCAGAGATCCAACTCAACTTTGCTATAAGTTAAGACGTTCAAACCTTAAAGATTGTTTATTTTTCTAAATTGAAGATTAAGAAATATTAAAAATGAAGAAGCAAATTTTATATTCGTTGAAACGTAGTACTTAAGAGCACTAAGTTTGACAATAAACTTTAACTTACAACAGATTGTCTCTGAAAGTCTACACCTTTTGACCTAGAGGACGAGAAGACGAAATATAATTGTAAAATCAAACGAACTTACCTAAGTGAAGTTCGATTTCAATTATATGAGTCTTCTCGTCCGAATAGGTCAAACCCCTCCCTAAAAGAAAAGAGAATTATTCAAATTACCCACCCCTAAAAATTATCTGTCGCGAGTTTAAGGCTCTAAAATAATGAGGAACGAGGAAATGGGAAGTAGACAGCTGGAGTCAGCGCGCCAACTGTACAAAATAAAAACCGCGAAATTTAAAAATCTGTGGAATGGACCTGGCAACTAACGTTACTACACCTTTTGACCTATTCGGACGAGAAGACTCATATAATTGAAATCGAACTTCACTTAGGTAAGTTCGTTTGATTTTACAATTTTTAATTGTTTATATCAATTTCAAGCATTTTTTTCCATTTTGAATTATTTTCTCTAATTTTTCATTATTCTAATTTTTTTCAATTATTTCTAAAATTTTCAAGTATTTTTCCAAAATTTAAATTATTTTCTTTAATTTTAAAACATTTCTATGATTTTTGAAATTACTTTCGACAATTTTAATTATTGTAATGAGTCTTGATCCTCTTTGTGTATTTTCATTCCAAAAATCACAAACATAACATAAAATTTTTTGCTTCTTAGGTCCCTTTCTTTATAACGCGTCATAATTGATTATTTCCAAATGAAAAAAAAATTATTTATCAGTGCTTAGATTATTTAAATTTAAAAATTCTAAAATTCTGTAAATCAAATTTGTTTTTATAAATTTCTGTCAGTTTAGAAATTTTGTATTATTTTTCCAAAATTTGAAATTATTAAATGGAATTTTTTATTATCTATCAATATTGATAAAATTGTTTCCTGTTAGAGAAAAAAGCCAAAAAGAATGTGTATTTTGTTTCTTAAGTTCTTGAAAAAGGTATTTATGAGCATTTAATTATAGAATAATGTATTATTTTCTAAATTGTGTGTTCCTGAAAATAAAATCGTGCTCTTGGTGTCTCAATTAGAACGATTAATTTGCGAATGTGTTTAAATATATCACAGTTTAGTGATTATGTTTCATTAAGTAAAATTATCGCGCTATTGACAAAAATTTACGCGCTATCATGAAGACATTATTTATCTCTAAGATCACGATATTTATCTATTTTCCTTCCTTTGAATTTATGTAAGTTTAAAGCGATGTATTATCAATTTATTAATCAAACCTTTCAACATTCATTTTAAACTGTTCCAAATTTTAGAAAGAATTTTGTAAGATTTCGCAAAAAAAATAATGGTTCCAAAAGATTCTGTAAAAAAAATACATAATCATACAAGATTATAATTTTGAAAACGCATTTGTTAAAAAATGGCCAAAATTTCGTAAAATTGAATAAAAATTTTTTTCCCACTACTAAAATCAGCTTTCTCGTTTAGTAAGAAAAAGAATTATACAAAATTTGATATATTTTTCACAATCCCCACCTCACCGTTTATCATAATATGAATACCAATTTCCTCTAATTGCGTTTCTTTTCTTCAATCGAAACTCAAAAAAAAAAGAAAAAGAAAAAATGTTAAATCGAGCAATTAAATCTCGTTCCTGTTTCCTCGAAGTCTGAGAGGTTTGCGTGGGACTTTTTAAAGATACCGTTCATGAGTACTTCTTCCTCAAGCGAAAAACTTCATAAAGCACCTAATTTAAGAGTCCACTTGCGTGAGAATCTACAGTAGACTATACGATTGTCTCTTGTTTTTCTAAGTTTATACAAATAGTAGCCTTTTTCCTTGGGTTGAACGGAAGAAAATATTCGTTGCTTTCGTTCAACTGGTAATTCCATTTCCAGAGGGAGAAGGCAATTAAAAGAGGAAGAAAAGGCTAAATCCCGAGCTTTTAGAACGTGAGATCTTGGGAGGAAATAATGTGATCGTCGATCATAAACCGGGCACTGAGCACATACTTTGCTCGTCCTCGTTCGCATTTTCCACTTACCACGCTAAACGGTCAGTTGTATCGGAGTTCACTCTTTGCGGTCGTTTTCTAAGTGGTTTAATTAACCCAAGATTCGCGTCGAGCAGCCAGGGTTGCCCATTGAAAATGCTACACCTTCAACTTTTTGCTTCAAGAGCGACGAGCAAGGCTAATCCCAAGTACCCTGGGAACATTTACGCAGGACTTGGGGCCAATTTAATCCCCTGATTTTTCTTTCTTCTTCTTTTTTTTTTTTTTTTTTTTTGCGAGGGTGAAGACATGTTGGCTTATCTTATCCAATCAATTGTCCAAATAAAAGATTTTTACTTCGAGCTTGTACGATTCTGTTAATTTATTTTGTACTTGTCAGGGACTTTTTCGCTCCCTTTACGAAATGTCGATTTTTTTCGCCTACAAGTACTATCTTGTCAGGTATCGATAGGAAAATTTAGTTTCGTTTTAGTTGCGGGCTTGAACACTACTGCGCATATGTAATTGCCAAAAACCACTATTGCGCATGTCTACCTGTCATAAAACACTACTGCGCATGTGCAACTGTCATCGAAAACTGGTGCGCATGTGTAATTTGCATAAAACACTATTGCGCATGTCTACCTATCATAGAACACTACTGCGCATGTCTGACTGTCATAGAACACTACTGCGCATGTGTAACTGTGATAAAACATTACTGCGCATGTCTAACTGACATAAAACACTACTGCGCATGTGTAACTGTCATCGGAAACTAGTGCGCATGTGTAACTGTCATAAAACACAACTGCGCATGTGTAATTGTCATAAAACATTATTGCACATGTCTGACTGTCATAGAAAACTACTGCACATGTGTAACTGTCATGAAACATTACTGCGCATGTCTAACTGTCATAGAATACTATTGTGCATGTCTACCTAACATAGAATTCTACTGCGCATGTGTAACTGTCATAAAACACAACTGCGTATGTGTAATTGTCATAAAACACTATTGCGCATGTCTGACTGTCATAGAACACTACTGCGCATGTGTAACTGCCACAAAAAACAACTGCGTATGTGTAATTGTCATAAAAAACTATTGCGCATGTCAGACTATCATAGAACACTACTGTGCATGTGTAACTGTCATAAAACACAACTGCGTATGTGTAATTGTCATAAAACACTATTGCGCATGTCTGACTGTCATAGAACACTACTGCGCATGTGTAACTGCCACAAAAAACAACTGCGTATGTGTAATTGTCATAAAAAACTACTGCGCATGTGTAACTGTCATAAAAAACTATTGCGCATGTGTAACTGTCATCGAAAACTGGTTCGCTTGTGTAATTAATATTAAAATATTTTATTTTGAGGTAGTTACACATGCGCAATAGTGTTTTATAACAGTTACACATGCGCAGTAGTGTTTTATGATAGTTAACCATGCAAAATAGTGTTTTATGATAGTTACACATGCGCAGTAGTATTCTATGATAATTATACATGCGCAATAGTGATTTATGACAGTTAAACATACACAGTAGTATTCTATGACAATTACACATGCAAAATAGTGTTTTATGACAGTTACACATGCGCAGTAGTTTTTTATGACAGTTACACATGCGCAGTTGTGTTTTATGACAGTTACACATACGCAGTAGTATTCTATGATAATTATACATGCGCAATAGTGATTTATGACAGTTAAACATACACAGTAGTATTCTATGACAATTACACATGCAAAATAGTGTTTTATGACAGTTACACATGCGCAGTAGTATTCTATGATAATTATACATGCGCAATAGTGATTTATGACAGTTAAACATACACAGTAGTATTCTATGACAATTACACATGCAAAATAGTGTTTTATGACAGTTACACATGCGCAGTAGTTTTTTATGACAGTTACACATGCGCAGTAGTTTTTTATGACAGTTACACATGCGCAGTTGTGTTTTATGACAGTTACACATACGCAGTAGTATTCTATGATAATTATACATGCGCAATAGTGTTTTATGACACTTAAACATGCACAGTAGTATTCTATGGCAATTACACATGCAAAATAGTGTTTTATGACAGTTACACATGCGCAGTAGTGTTTTAGGACAGTCACACATGCGCAGTAGTGTTCTTTGACAGTTACACATACGCAGTAATCTTCTATAACAGGTACACTACTTTAGCTCTTTTACTTTTATTTCAGTTTGATTTAAGATTAAGTTAGATCTCTTACTTTTGTTTTAGTGTGAGCCGAAAGTAAATTACGTCTTTTTATTTCGCTTTAGCATCATACAAAAACTAAGATATATCTAATTGTAAATTTAATTTCTTTTTAGTATTACCTGCTTATTCTTTTTCTACTAGGTCTACTAGTTCTAACTCAAGACCAGCCAATTTTTTCAAGTATTTAATTCTAGGATTTCTTCCAGGTTTTTTCATTTTTAAAATTAAAGCTAATTCGCTTTGGTCTATTTCAATAGAATTTTTTTTAATTCTTTCACTTTCGAAGTTGTGAACTTTTATAATTGTAAAATTGTTATTTTTGTTTGTTTGCCTTCCTCGTTACGAGTTTTGTTTTCTCTTCGTTTTACTCCCGACAGCTTTTCATTCATTTATGTTTCTACAGTTCTGAATGTCTCTATAAACTAGTTGAAAAGGTAAACTTTATTGTTTTTTCCCCAAAAAAAAAAGGTGAAAAGAAAGAAATTAAAGAATTAAAACAACGCAAATTAAATTTAAGATCGTTTAAACTTCGAACGAATTAAATTTGGTTCGTTTAAAATTTAGATGAATGATCAATGAATTTAATACTGAATGAGTCATGTTTAGGATTATTTAAATTTTGGTTGAATTAAGAATCGATTAAAATTTGGATAAATTCAAGTTTACATTTAGAAAAATATTAAATAGAACAACAAACTTTACATCCAGAAATAAAAAATTGACTTGAATTCTTTTTAATAAGTTAGTTTTTCAATATGTAAAGCAAGATTTCAAATTTGAATTGAGAAAAAGAAAAAATAGAACTTTCGTTCATTTGTAAGTTCAGAACTTCAAATACATAGTTATTCTATATTTCTTCGATGAGAAATGAAACTTTTGATATTCAAAGAATCTTTTAACTCACCTTCGCTTCGAGTTTGTCATTGTCGTGTTTCAGGTGATTTCTCTCCTGCTCCAAACGCTCAACCTTCGCCCTTAGGATCTCGAGTTCTTCCTGTAACACAAAAGGAAGCAAATATAAAATCGAAAAATATATTTTAATCTAAAATTAAATTTCAAGAAAAATTTCAATTAAATGCATAGCAACAAAGTCAGCAATTCAAAAGAATTCTCTACAATATTTAAAATTTTATTTTTTTAAAAAAATAAAATTTATAATATTATTTTATAATATTATTTATAATATGATTATAATTAAATAAATATAAAAAAAATTAAAACTAAACACCTGCAGATTACTAAATCATGATGTGACAATTACTGGTGCATTCGCTTTATAATATTTGCTTATGTAAAAATATTAGTAATAGTTTCATAAAATTTTGTAACGCAATTTAAAATATTTTGAAAGTCTCTAAATTTTCCAGATTGGTAGATCGAATTGAAATAATCTGTTTGAAACCGTTATGTAATCGTTTCCTAAACAGTAAATATGAGTAAGGAGTGAAACTCCACATTTATGAAAACTGTGGATATTATATTGCAATTTACACGTTGTTGCTATATTTTGCTAACCTGCTTTCATACTGTAATCACCTTAGGCACTGCCTACTAACGGTTTTCTAATATCACTAAACGACTTTAATCGCAAAATACTGAAAAAAACTCAAATGCAATTTTATCACCAGTCAAAAGTCGGCAGCTGCCAAACGAGGTTAATGAATTTAAGAAAACTAATTCCAAGTTATTGAGAATTTTCAGGATTAAACTGTTCCAAAAAATCGTCTATCTTCAATTCAATTTACTTTTACATTCTGACATATAAATATATTAATTTAATACAGGCCTCAGAATATTTCAGTTTTCAACTTGCAAAAATTTTCAAGATGTTTAACTTTGACGTCTATTCTAAAATAGACGACCAGTAAAATTTTTGAGTTAAAAGCATTTAAAAGCTTTCAAAGACACTTTTTAAATTTACAGATTTAAAGAAAAGTGTTGAATTTTTTTCCCCTAATTTTTGAAGTTCGATTTATGAAAATTATACTCATTCATAATTTCAGATGTTTAGTAAAATTTTTAAATTGAAAAAAAAATCTGCGAAAAATGTTAATGCTATGGTAAAAAAAACTATCAATGGTCAAATCTTGGAAAATTGTTGAGTTAAATAATAATTAACAATTTTGTTTATTACAAATAGTCTCAAAATTTAAATTCATAAAACTTTTAAAAAGAAGTCTTAAGACAGATTTTTAAAAATTATCCAAATTTAATTATTGTTTGCTTTTTGAAAAATTTTTAAGATTTTTGTAATATTTCTAAGTTAAAATCATTAAAAACTTTGAAAGATTCTTTTTAAAAAATTTAGGTTTTTATTATTTAATTATTGGCAAATTACTGAGTTTTGTAACTAAAAAAAACTTTAGGTTAAAAAATTCAGGATTTGAACTGCTAAAAATTTGTGAAAAAATCTAATTAAAACACAAAATTTATTGAAAAAAAGTAAAAAATGACGATAGATTACGAAAAACAATCCGAGGGCTAAAATTTAAAAATACTCAAAAATTTTGTTAAACAGCCGATTAGCCGTATTTTCCACTATAAAATTTGTAAAAATCATTTAAAATCAATTTTTTAAGGTTTTGCTTAAAGAAGAAAATTTGAAGATTTTTAGATTTAAAAAAAAATTATATATTCTTTGATTTTTGAAATTAGGATCATGAAAATTATTGAAATTTAGATGTTTAGTAAAATTTTTGAATTGAAATAATGTCACTGTGTAAAAAACTTATCAACAGCTAATTTTTTGAACACTGTTGAGTACAGTAATTTAACCAAATTTTTTAAAAATTATAAAAACTAATTTTTTTAAAATTTTTGAGTTAAAATCGTTGAAAACTTTAATATTAACTTTTTAAGAAATTTATTTACTATTTTAGCTTATCTGTCAATTGGTTTATTGCATCGGGAGATGCATAAAAAATGTTAAATGTTAAAAATTCTTTAAAACTAGTTTATTAAGTTTAAAATTGTTGAGTTAAAATCGTTGAAAACTTTAATATTAATTTTTAAAGAAAATTTTTTATTATTTTTAAAATTATTTACGATTTAATTCTTAATAAATTATTGAGTATTTTTCAGTAGAAAAATTTTCAAAATCTGAGGCTTAAAATTTTTAAAATACTCGGAAAATGTGTAAAAAAAAGTCGTACAATCCGAGCCAATAATACTGCAAATGACCTTTCTGGTACTATAAATTATATTAAAAATATTTAGAATTCTATTCAATTTTTAAACTTTTTTTTTTGTTTACTTTATCAAATTTTCTGTTAGACTCTATTTTCATTGATAATGGAAATTAATAATAAAAAAAATATCTAATCTCAAGTAGCTTATCTGTCAATTGGTTTATTGCATCGGGAGAATGAATGCTTTGAATATAAGACATTTGCAACGCATCCGCAGTGAAAGGAACGAATTGTAAGCGCGAAAGTTGAAATTGAATTGTGGCGAAATAAAATGAAGCATCGAAGCATGTAAAATGGGAGCGTCTGGTTGGAAGTCTATCGATTGATTAGAATGAGAATGACACTGGTCAGTCGTAAATCAATTGATCTGGCGCCAGTAAAACGACATGGTTTTGGCAGACTAACAACGTATTAAAAAAAAAAAAAAACAGACAACTTGGCTCTTGTTAAAAATAGTTTTTAAACAATTGGTCCCTTCCTTTCTCTAGTTTCACTGTTTCGCATTTTAAACTACTTCTATTCAGAGTTTTAACAAATGTAAACAATACTTTTAAATTGTTTTAATTACTCACTTGTCTTGCTTTCAGTTGATCCTCCGTTCGATGGACATTCAAAAGTGGTGCAATTTTCACGTAAAGTCTCCACCATGGCCATTCTCGAACTGACATCAATTTTCGGACGTTTCTCTGAATGCATCTCACTGCCAAGTCTTGTAACTGAAATAATAAAAAATATTAAATGAGTTTAAAAACTGGATTTTCGAGAGAATTTTTAGATTTTGAATTTATGGAAATTTAGAATGTGTTATTTAAAATTGAAATCGGTTGAAAGTATAAATTAAATTTAAATTGAATTAAATTAAATTGGAATTTAATTAAATTAAATTGAAATTGGATTAAATTAAATTGAAATTGGATTAAATTAAATTGAAATTTAATTTAATTTTAATTTTAAAAAAACTGAACAAAATTGAGATTTCAGTGGATATATTTTGAATTAAAATTGAATTGAAATGAAATATTTAATCAAATAATATTGAAACTAAATGTAGTTTGAATTCAATTGACATTGAATTAAATCAAGACTGTAGGAAATTTAAAATTTTTATTCTACTTAAATTAAGTCAAAAAAATTTGAATTAAATTGAAATGAAATTGAATTTGAATTAAAGTGAAACAAAATTGAATAAAGAGTAACTTTAGTTTAAATTTAATTGAACCTGAATTAAACTTGAATTCAATAAATTTTTAGTTTAATATGATGATTTATATTAAACTTGAATTTAGTTAAAACTAAATGGAACCAATAAAGTTTGAATTAAATTAAGATCGAAATAAATTTTATTTTTATGGAAACTAAATTAATTTAAGAATATATGATAAATTTTACTTTCATTGAAGTTTACTTTAATTTTAATTCAATTAAATCAAAAAAATTTTAATTAAATTTAAATGGAATTGAATTTGATTCAATTGAAATTGCTTAAATTATTAGATTTTGTTTAGTGAAACTTTAATTGAAATTGAATTCAATTTTATTTCATTTAAAAATGAAATAATATTTTAATACGTATTTTAATACGATTTATATCAAAATTGAATTAAGTTTGAATTGAATTGATTTCGAATTTAATTCAAACTTATAATAGAAATAAAATTGAATTGCAATTTGTTTTCATTGCAATTAGTTGATGTTATATTTAATAATATAGAATAAAATTGCAATTAAATTTTGTCTTAATCATATTGAACCATTATTTTGAATCAAATTGAAACTTAATATCAACTAAATTATTTTGATTCAATTTAGTTGATGTTGTATTTTAGATAAAATATATTTTAAATTGAATTTGCTTAAAAATTATATTAAAACATTTGATCAGGATTAAATTGAAATTGAATTAAGTTTAAATTTAATTAAAATTGAATTAAGTTTAAATATAATTGAAATTGAATTTAGTTTGAATTAAATTGAAATTGAATTAAAGTTTAAATTGAATTAAAATTGAATTAAGTGAAATTTAATTGGACTTGAATTAAGTTTGAATTAAATTTCTATCAAATTTCCTTCAAACTTAATGTCAACTAAATTGAAATGAAATTTATTTTGAATGAATTCAGTTCAGGTTGTATTTTAAATAGAATAGAATCAACGATTATAATTCGAATTAAAATGATGCATTTTAAATTAAAACTGAATTGAAATTAAATTTTGTTTGAATAATATTGAAACATTATTTTGAATCAAATTGGAACTTAAAACTTAATATCAACTAAATTATTTTGACTTAATTTAGTTGATGTTGTATTTTAATTAAAATATATTTAAAATTGAATTTGCTTAAAAATTATTAAGCAAATTAAAAAAAAAAACATTTTATCAGGATTAAATTAAAATTGAATTTAGTTTAAATTTAATTAAAATTTAATTAAGTTTAAATATAATTGAAATTGAATTTAGTTTGAATTAATTTGAAATTGAATTAAATTTAAATTTAATTAAAATTGAATTAAGTTTAAATATAATTGAAATTGAATTTAGTTTGAATTAAATTGAAATTGAATTAAGTTTAAATTTAATTAAAATTTAATTTAGTTTGAATTTAATTGAAATTGAATTCAATTTTATTTCATTTAATGTTTATCTTAATACGATTTATATTAAAATTGAATTAAGTTTGCATTGAATTGATTTCGAATTTAATTTAAACTTATAATAGAAACAAAATTAAATTGAAATTTCTTTTCATTGCAATTAGTTGATGTTGTATTTAATAATATAGAATAAAATTGCAATTAAATTTTGTCTTAATTATATTGAAACATTAGTTTGAATCAAATTGAAACTTAATATCAACTAAATTATTTTGATTCAATTTAGTTGATGTTTATCTTTAGATAAAATATAATTGAAATTGAATTTAGTTTGAATTAAATTGAAATTGAATTAAGTTTAAATTGAATTAAAATTGAATTAAGATTAAATTTAATTAAAATTGAATTAAGTTTGAATTAAATTTCTATCAAATTTCCTTCAAACTTAATGTCAACTAAATTGAAATGAAATTTATTTTGAATGAATTCAGTTGAGGTTGTATTTTAAAAAGAATAGAATCAAATTTTAATTTTACCTCAATTATATTGAAATATGTACTTTAAATTAAATTGTCATCGAACTTAATTCAAACTTTATAAAAACTGGATTAAATTGACAACGATTTTAATTTGAATTAAAATGATGCATTTTAAATTAAAACTGAATTGAAATTAAATTTTGCTTGAATTATATATAATTTAATTTAATTAAAATTTTGCTTTAATGAAATTAAAACTGAATTGAGATTGAATTAAATTGAATGAAAAAAGTTTGAATCAAGTTAAAATCAAATCTAATTCAAATTATCTTAAAACTGATTAAAATTACGTTTTTCTTTCAATTTGAATTTAATTGTTATTTTGTTCCGAATTAAAATTGTAATAAAATGCAGTAAAATAAAATTGTTGTTGATACTAAACTGAAACTAATTTTTGTTTGATTTAAAATTAAAAAGAGAAAATATTCACCTGTTTTTCAAAGCATTATATTTCGGGATTAAAGTAATAAAAAAAAATTTAAAAAGGGAAGAACTGTATAAAATATATTTACTTTCAAAGTATTGAGTTTCCTTCGAGCCAGATAACCCCTGCATCTTGCTTGAAGGAGTATGATGTGTCCGGTTAGTTTCTCGTCCCTTTGGGATTCAAGTCGTTCTAGAGCACCAGCCCTGAAGAAGATCTGCAAAAAAACAGAAAACAAGAACTCGTATTAGTACAAACCAGAATCGAGGATCTCGAATACCACAAAAAGAAAAAAAAGTTTTAGCCATTCAATGTCAAATATTTTCAGAAAAATAATATCTATTTTAAAATACTGTTTAACAATTTCTAATTTAAATAATCTTCGGTATTTTACGAGCTTTCTAATTTTGTTTTTCTCGAGATTCAATATATATAGTTTCTGAAAAACGATATTAAAATAAATTCTAGATTTCAAAATAAAATATACACGTATTAAAATATCTTATTCGTAGAATAAATTGAAAGTCCGCCTACGAGAGATTAAATAAAAATCATTGATAAAAAAGAAACTAACGATGTCAAATCGAATGAAAGCTCAATAGATTAAAAGCAAATTTTAATTGGCATAAATAATTATTATTATTGTTTCATATGATTCAAATAAAAATCTTTTTTTAGGAGAAGTAAAAAGAAAATAGATGGAGATAATTACTTATAAAATTTAAAAGTACAATGATTTTACAGAGCAACATATCATTTAGGCAACCTATAATTATTAGGAAAACAATTCGTTTTATATTCTTTACAATAATATGCATTTTATGTTCGCTTTCTCAGTTTTTTATAATCCCTTGATTACTTTATTTTTATATGTACTTTTTTAAGTGAAAGTTTTAGCCATTTCGATTCAAATGGATCGTTAAAAGTTATCATTTACTGAAATCAATTTTTGGGTGACGAAAATATATATTATACAAAGAAAAACAATTACGTGTCAAATAAAAATACCTACTTTCGATTTTAATCAAGTATTCATAATTTTATTTCTAATTTTGTATTTATTAAAATCGAAAGTATTTTTACATGCGACATGTTGTTTTTCTTTTATCAGAAAATTTTTTCCTTGTTTTATCAAGAAAATATTCAAGCAACAAAAGTGTTCAAAATATAATATTTATGAACAAATTTTTGGTAACTTAATTTTTTTAAGCCATTGAATTTTTCAAAATCTAGTATATTCATTTTAATTATAGTTTTATTTTGGTTAAAACACTTTTTTTTAGTTTGAGGTTATACAGGGGTTTAGCCTCCTTAATATTCTTAACATTTAACTTTAAATTTTAAACTCTTTAGAAGAATACTGAAGCATATTAAAAAAAAACATATTGAGGTTTATTTTTAGAAATAAATTTAACAGTTATAAAATATTGTACAAGAAATCTTAAAAAGTATTTAAACTAAATATGGACTTTTGTTCAATAAATTTTTCACCGGAATTTAAAAAAAGAAAAATATTGAAGATTTTGGAAGTATTTTTATATAGTTAATTAGGATTTTTAGAAATATTCATATATTTAAAAATTTTTTTAAATATATTTTTTAAAGAGGTTCTCTCCATTTAAATAACCTTAAATTAGAAAGTCGTTACTTACCCCAAATAAAAATATTATTCAAATTATTTTCAACAAATTTTGAAAGATCTAATTGGGCATTTTTTTTATAAAAAATTAGGTTACGTTAAAATTTGTTATCAAATAATAATTATTTTTATGTTTTTTCTTTAAATCTAGTTAAAATCTATAATTTTCATTCAATTTTGACTAATAATAGCTCATTTTTCTCGTTTAAACATTCTCCACAATTTTTACTGGTAGATTTTCTTAAATAATATTCTATTTAACAAAATACGTAAAGAACAAATTTTATTTGTTTAATAACTTTTAAACAAAATATTCTTTCACAAAACCCACCAAATAAAATTGTAGAAAATGTTTTAACGAAAAGAATGAGCATTTTTTTGTTAAAATTGGATAAAAATCACAGATATTAACTAGATTTAAAGAAAAAGCATAAAATGGTAAATAATAATTATTTAACAACAAATTTTAGCTCAACCTAATTTTTTCTGAAAAATGTACATCTTTCAAAATTTAGTGAAATTTATTTTAATAATAATTTTATTTGATGGGAAAAGCCATTTGCTATTTTGAGGTTACGTCAATGGAAAACCTCTTTAAATTTCCAAATTAAATAAATAAGAAAAAATGTAGAATACAATTTTATATGTCATGATAATTTAATTGTTAAATTTGTATTTGGCATATTCAATAATTGGAGAAAACTAATAAAATATAGAATTACTTTTTAAAAAATGAATCAAAAAATTTACAAAGGAATATTTAAATATTTATGAATAGATCCATAGGTATTCTCAAATGTTTGGAAACTAAAAAAATTCTTTTAAAATACAATTTATTAACATACATATTCAAGCCAATTATTCAAAAAACATATTGTTTTGGAATTTTTGAATTTTTAAAAATATGTTTGAACATTTCAAAACAAGTATTTTGTAAATTTAATCTTAAAATAAACTTGAATATTTAACCTTTAGAAGACCGGGATTGAAGTCATCTTTGAAAGTTGTCAAAAATACTTCTATATATATATTACAGATTCCTCTTATCTTCTAAATGTTAATGTTCAATGAAAGTATTCTAGGAAATTAAATCAAAATTATTTTTCGGTAATTAATTCAGAAATATTCTTAACTGTTTAATGAAAAACATTACATAATGTTTAATCAAAAATATTCTTCAATACACTTTATTTATAGAAGTGAATTAAATGAATGATTAAATTAAGAATGATAAAAATCATTTCCGAGAATTATTTGATAAAAAATAATCAAAACCTTTTTCAAGTTTGTAAACAATTCCTTGAAAAATGCGTGCTTATATAAAATTCTGAAATTAGTGATTTAAGGAGATTTTCTCCATTAACATAACCTCAAACTAGAAAATGGTTTTTCACCCCAAATAAAAGTATTATTAAAATTAATTTAACCAAATTTTGACAGATCCAGTTGTAAATTTTTCAGAAAAAATTAGATTGAGCGAAAATTTGTTGTCAAATAATAATTATATTTAACATTTTATGTTTTTTCTTTAAATCTAGTTAAATATGTAATTTTCATCCAATTTTGACAAAAAATAGCTAATTTTGCTCTTTGAAACATTTTCTACAATTTTATTTGTTTGATTTTGCTAAATAATATTTTATTCAAGATTTATTAAACAAACAAAATTTTAGTTTTATATATTTTTTAAACAAAACATTATTAAACAAAATCCAACAAATAAAATTGGAGAGCATTTTTTCAAGAAAAAAATGTGCTATTACACTGTGTTATAAAAATTACAAAAAATTACTTTGAATCGGACCCAGTCTAAGTTGTTCTTTATGAAAAACTAAAAAAAATGATATATATATTAAATCCCCCCCCCCCCCGCCCCAAAAATCCATTTTACAGCTAAAAACCGTTTTTCTTCAGTTTTTGAATAAAATGATAAATGATAAATAAATTGATTTAGTTATTGCATTTTTCGTCTTTATTATCACAGTATTTTATTAAGTACTTTCTTTTTTTTCTCTCTTTAATTGTTGCAAGTGGTACTTGTCATCTTATAACAACTTTCATTTATTTTAGTAAAATTCGGTAAAATATTGAAATTTAAGAATAGTACCAACATATCTGAAAATTAATTTTCCGAAAAAATATATATAATATATAAATTATCATCATATATAAATACACTTTAAATTCCTTTTGCACAGAAAAAAACATTCTTAAGAAAATATAAATCCGTAAATTATAGCCAAAGTTTAAAAAATTTCAAAAAATTCAAAAAAATTTGCAATATATTTTATATTTTATACAAAAACTGCAGAAAAACGGTTTTTAGCTCTAAAATGAAATTTTGAGGGAATTTAATAAACATTTTTTTTAGTTTTTCATGACGAACAACTTAGGCTAGGTCCGATTCAAAGTAATTTTACACTATTAAATAGTGTTATTTGTCAAAATTGGATACAAATTACTAATTTCAACTGAATCTAAAAAAAAATACAAAATGTTAATTATTATTAGACAATAAAATTTTTGCTCTACTTAATTTTTTGAGTCAGTATCATTCTGACACAAAACTTGACATGAAAATTGTTATATTGAACAAACATTGGTAAATGTTATTTTGTACAACAGGTAAAATTAAAATTAAAAAAAAAAGAAATAAAAATTTAAAAATTTATTAATTGAATTAACAAATTAAATAAATAATAACCACTTCAAGTAGTTCATAATAATAAAATATTTAATAATTAGGATAATTATCACTTTGACACAAAACCTACTTTGACAATTGTTATTTTTACAAACATAGGTAAATGTTATTTTATACAACACCTGAAATTAAAGGTTTTAACATTAATTTAATTAATTAAACAGATAATATACACTTCAATTAATTCATAAAAATCAAATATTTTATAATTAGAATCTAAAATTTTTTTTTAGCAGCACAAAATGACATTTACCTATGTTTGTACAATATAGCAATGTTCATGGTAACTTTTGTGCCAAATGATACTGAATCATTTTTTTATAAAAAAAAATCCACAACTAGAAATTCACAATTTGATGAAATCAATTTCAATAATATTTATTTGCTGTGAAAAGCATTTTTAAGTTTTAAGCTATGTCGATAGAGAGAACCTCTTTAAAGAACGTAAATTTAAGAATCCGGTAAATTTCCGATAAAGCTGTCAATTAATCAAGTCAAACTCGAGAGATAAATATTAATGAAAGAAGTGGAATTTTGTTTAATTTCTGGAAAGAAGGCAAACCGCAAACACGTGTCAAGATCAAGTGTAAGAGGCTCACATTCACGGTCATCAAAATATGTTTATTTCTACCTGAGAAGAAGTATTGAGAGGTGCCGGTTTGGGGGCAATCTGCGGTCTGCGGGTGACCACCATCGAAGACGAAACCACACCATTAGTTTTGGAGACCGCAGAAGTCTTCCAATTTCCTTTCTCTGCATTTCCTCTCTGAACTTTTAAAGTCTCTTCCCAACTGTCGATGCTGCTCGCTCCACTGGAAGTAGACAGACTACTTTTTAAGATCCTTACTTTTTCTTCCTCCGGTGGAATAAACCGTTGGACAATCGGAGTTGCTTTAAAAACCTCAATAGTGTGCTCCAAACTATGATCCAGATCCTGAATAATCTCCTCCAGAAATCTTTTGCTCTTACCAAGATTCTTCAGCTCCTGATGAGCCTCCTCATTTTCATTTTCATTACTCATGTGTCCACTGTCCTCCGAACAATTCCCATCGGAAACATAACCACTGCACTTGTCGTCTTTTTCCTTGATTAAATTTTTTATTTTCCCCTGTTCCTCCTTGATCGAATGAGAACCACTGTCCTTAATCTTTGTCCAAGAATCCTGAACCTCCTTCGTAGCCTCGGTATTCTTTGTATTAAAGAATTTCACAAGATGCCCAATATCCTTGGCTTTTTTGCCAAATTTCTCACTCGCGGGATTCTTGGATCTTCGATTCTCATTTTCTGGCTCCTCTTCCTGGCATTTTTTTATCTGCTTCTCCCAATTCCTTCGAATTTCCTGAATACTCATTTCCGAGTCTTTTTTTAGTAGACTCTCCTGACTCTTGGCGAATGCTTTTGCCTTCTGGAGAACGTCAGATCTTGTTCTTAGATCTTCTCTACTTTTTGACACGTCTCTTATTTTAGGAACCTCCTTTGTCCTAGTGTCCTTCATTTTAGAGATATCCTTAATTAAAGATGTGTCTTTTTTCTTAGAGATGTCCTTAATCATAGATATGTCCTTTGTTTTAGAGATATCCGTAATTATAGATATATCCCTGGATTTAGATACATCCTTTGTTTTAGAGATATCCATAATTATAGGGATATCCCTTGTTTTAGATACATCCTTTGTTTTAGAGATATCCTTTATTTTAGAGACATCTACAAGAGGATCTCTAGGAGAAACAGTTGTAACTCGAAAACTATCTCTAGTTTGAGAAACATCTTTTCTTACAACCTTAATTTTAAAATCGTCTTCAATTTTAACAACATCCGTTTCTCTGAACACATTTTCGACTTTGGTTACATCTTCAATTCTCAACAAATATTCAGCTTTTGTCGGACAATTATTTCCGGAATTGTCAAGTTCGGACCCATTTTTATCAGATTCTCTACAATTTTTAACAGATGCCATACAATTTTTAGCAGAGTTTCTCATCTCGGGGAAAATTTCATTCATAGTATCATCATCTTCATCCAGTTGGGACATCAACTCCTGAGCTCTCTTTTCCAAATCCAAGGATCCCTGACTTTGTACAGGAGCCGACTTGGCTCGAGCCAATTTCTTTTTCTCTTCTGGTGGATGGTCAAATCTGATTTTGAAATTTTCATAAATCGGTAGGTTTCCTCGAACCTGGCAATTTTCGTAAACCGTTAGATTTTTGTCGTCTTTGACCATCTCCTCTTGCTTGTTTCCATAAACCAGATCGTGTTTGACCAAACCGTCCTGACATTTTCCATAAACCAGATCATTTTTGACCAAATCGTTCTGACATTTTTCATTACCCAGGTCATTTTTTCCCAACCCTTCGTTACATTTTTCAAAAACCAGATCCTTGTTGCCTTTGACCTCCTGGCAATTGTCATAAACCAGATTCTCTGTATCCTTGACGACCGCCTCCTGGCAGTTTTCGTAGATATGTTCATCCATTGAACGGTCTACCTCGTCAAGGTCAATAATCTTCTGGACAATCTTCTCAGCGTTACGATCTACTTGAGTTAGATCGGCGAGAGATTGACCCAGACCAAACAATTGAGTCGAGAGAGGAATCCTACTAGGCTTCAAGCCGGTAATCGACTTGGTCCTGTGGATCCTTGCCGGATCGGTGGAAACATTCCAAAGACTACTGGTCCTATCCAAAACTTTGTGCACCCTCACATCCTTCTGACTCCCATCAAAACTCTTTCTCAGTCTACCTTTATCCTCATCCACCGGGACATTCCACAGACTAGTCGACCTGTTCAAAGTCTTTTTCCTCAATTCTTCCGGTTTTCTCGGCAGCTTCTCTGGAGTTGTCTGCAGTCCCTTCTTCAATAGAGCCCTGTCTTCCAAAATCGAGCAGGACAGGGGACTATCTTTCGGCTTCTTTTTCTGATCCTTCAAAGCTCTGGGACTCGGAACCTTTGTCCCGGAGGTTCTCGGAGTCAGTGACTTGGTTTTGTTGAGAGAAGCTCGAGTAGCCGGAGTAGGACACTCGCTCTGAATTTGTACAACCGTGACATTGCTCCTGGGTTTCGTTGGAGGATACTTAGGTGGAGTTGAAGTTTTTGAACTTCCGGCCCGGTTTCCAGTGGCGCTCAATCTTCTCGGAATCGGTTTCTCGTCGGTTTTTGCTGATTGTTTTACGGCAGTAAACGTTTTCGAGACATTGGGACTACTTTTGGCTTTTGATAATCGAGGCGCGACACCCGGTGACCACTGCAGTCCATTGTTTGGCTTCGGAATGCCAACAGTGGTTTTCGTTATCGTCTTTGAGGACATGGTTGTCGTAACGGTCACTGATTCCCGTTTCTTGCTGACTCTCACTCGCACAATCACAATCCTCCTCGAAGGAGTTGTTGGTTAGGTGGACTACTCCTCATTTCATCAATTTTAACATTTTTTTCGCTTCCTTTATCTACCTCAAGTCTTTTTGTTTAGTTTTCCTTAGGCCTTTCTTTGTTTTCCTTAGGGTTTTCTTAGCTGTTTTACGTTTCTTTTAAGAGGTACCTATTGCTTCGTTTAAGGGTACCTATTGCTTCTTTTAAGAGATACCTATTGCTTCCTTTAAGAGATACCTATTGCTTCTTTCAAGAGGTATTTTAGTTAGTACTTTAGTTCTCTTTAAGCTACTCAGGTTTTCTTTTAGGTTACCTCTTAGTTTGTGTTCAGAACTTTGTTTGGCTTCTATTATCTTCTTTTAAGAGTTTCATCAACTTCGTTCCAGAGTTCCTGTAGCTTCTTTAATGAGATGCTTAGAGTTTCTTTGAAGAGGTGCCTATTGCTTCTTTTAAGAGATACCTACTACCTCTTTCAAGAGGTGCCTATTACTTCTTTCAAGAGATACCTACTGCTTTTTTTTAGAGGTACCTACTGCTTGTTTCAAGAGGTACCTACTGCTTGTTTCAAGAGATACCTATTGCTTCTTTTAAGAGGTACCTACAGCTTCTTTCAATGGTACTTATTGCTTCTTTTAACAGATACCTATTGCTTCTATTAAAAGGTACCTATTTCTTGTTTCAAGAGGTACCTATTGCTTCTTTCAAGAGACTCCTACACCTTCTTTCAAGAGATTCCTCTAGCTTCTTTCAAGCGATGCCTACAGCTTCATTTCAAGGGAAATCTTCTTCATTCCAAACGATTCCTTCGGCTGAAACGCTATTTTAATCAATTCTAGTTGGGAAGGCCGACACTTTCTAAACCTCATTCAAGAATCTACTCACTCAGACTACACTCGAGGTCACAACTCGCCGGCATATCGCGCACAGACTGACTAGTGAATGAAGAGAAGGAGAAGTCTTGCAGGGTTCGTTGTTCGGTCCAGAGGCGCGAGCTCGTATTTCAAAGATAAGAGCTTGAATCGCACTCGACTGAAAGTTATCTGTTTAATTGGAACATTGAGTCGATATGGTCGTTACTCATTACCGGTTGGCGCTCGTGGCTCGTTTCTAGGGGAAAGAAAGCAGGAAGCGCCATATAGTACAAATCGCCACTTGGTTTGCAAGAAGTTGACCGATGTTCACGTAGCTTTGAAATCAGGTCGAAACTTCCTTCTTTCTTATTTATAATCGAGACTAATACACCGGTCTAGAGGCTTCCCATTAAAACGAGATCTACTTTTATTTTATTTCTTAACAATCCGTTTACTACTGTATTATATCATTAGTATCGAACGAGGAAACAAACTATTGAAAGTGATAATAGTCTTTATCTTTTTTTAAATTCCCTTTTTCGATTTATTTGGAAAATTTAGGTTTCGTTAAAAAGTATTTTTCTTATTAATTTGAACTATAATCGACTTTAATTTCATTAATTCGATAATAATAAGTCATTAATTTAAATTTTTGAAAAAGATTTAAAAAAAGAAAATATTTAATTTTCTACATTTTAATTTAGTATCTAGGTAGTTTCTTGATATTAAAGGTAAAAATTTTGATTTTAGCATTTGATCAAAGTCGGAAATAAATTTCTGCGAAATAATGTCATCGTTTGTTACAAGAACCTGTTGCCCATTACTTTCTTGCGACTGTACCGTTAACGAATTCATAACGCATCGCTTGTACTCTCTCCTGTCTATAGAAAATCGATGACATTAATTAAACCAGGCGTACAATCGACAATGATTTGTTTTTTTACATTTTATCCACACTGATAAGATAAATTTTTCAATTAGTGACGGAATTAAAACCGGGAATAAAGTGATTTTAGTAAGACGAAGACTATCGAAATTCTAATAACGGTAAATAATGCAGACCACGATATTAATATTGAATGACTTTT
This sequence comes from Ganaspis brasiliensis, assembly GCA_037103525.1. Taxonomy (NCBI): domain Eukaryota; kingdom Metazoa; phylum Arthropoda; class Insecta; order Hymenoptera; family Figitidae; genus Ganaspis; species Ganaspis brasiliensis. Next base: position 6,845,317 of record JAZKLR010000114.1, on the reverse strand, counting down.
TTTTGTTTTTTGTGTTTATATATAATTCTATATTATGTTTTTGTTAATATTTTGGTTTATAAAACATTTTTTACAAGTAAACATTTTTATTCTTTTTCTTTTTTTGTTTTTATAAAAAACTATTATATAGCATTGGATAAAATTGCATAATAATTAATCGGCGAGTCGATTATAAGTATTGCAATATTTGTATTATTTACGATAATAATATAAAAGCATGTGTAGAAATCTAAAATACTAATAAAAAATCAATCTAAACAAATAGACAGAAAATGAGAACAGAAACGAATATGATGAAATTAGAAAATAATTAGACTAATAATGATATAGTTAGCACTATATCTGATAAAAATCAAAGAGTAGAAAAACCAATTAGTTGAATGACTTCGCACTCTCAAAGTATTTGGAGAGTACAGAAGGAAAATAAAGCCATATTTATAAAATGTAATTAGAGCAAGAACCTACTTTATCTCTCACGAATAACGAGATTTTTTGCTTATATTGCATTTAATTGTATTTTTTATAGTGTTCTCAAAATTAAAAAACAGCATTTCTAAAGCATGTATAGGCTTGTAACTTACATAATATTGTCAACTCTAAAAAAAATATACTACCAATAATAAAGCTAGTTATTTAAAACAAGATTTGAGAAAACAAAAATTACATTCAATTTTAAGAAAAAGTATTTTGAAAATTCGTGTTTTTGTTAAAAATTATTTATGAATTATTAATTAAATTTATCATTTATTTATTAAAAATGCATTTATTATATTAGATTTATAATTTAATCGTAATATTTTGTCTAAAATTTACTTTTACATTGAAAAATCAGATAAAGCGTGTAAAAGAATTTTTTAATTTAGAAAATCCAAGCATTCTCACTGTGCTCGGAATTTTATGTATTCCCTTTACCAAACTCTCAATAAAAAATAGTCCGGATTGTAGTCTATTCGGAAATTCTCGAGTGTCTCGTAAAAAATCTCGTACAATTGGTGCATGTATTATAAAACTGAGCAACAGGTCTTTAACAAAATACAAACCGAATTCATATCACAAAGAATTTCTAATAAGCTCATAAAAATAATATTAAAATGGTATTTTTTAATTTTACCGTATTTTTTAAATTGAAAATAAAATCATCGTATTTTAAATACCTAATGGAAAATTATACTAAAATTTGTTTTTCAAAGAAAAATTGAATGAGATGTTTTTTTAATTTCAAATTAAAAGAGTTAAATATTAGTTAAAAATATAAATAAAAAGGGCAGATTTAGTAAAACAAATCCAAGGGATCGTATTTTTAAAAATAAAAACAATGATAAAACTGATGCTGGTAAATTTTTACAATTATTTTTATAATTTAAGTTGATCTGTATTTGATAACGATTGATGCTTATAAAGATTATTAAAAATTTTATCATTTATCCAGTAAGATAAAAAGGCCATGTTTTAAGAATTGATTAGAAATCAAAGGAAACGTATTTTTTAAATAAAAAATAAAACAGGTTTAACAATAAATAAATCTAATTTAAAAATAAATAAATCTATGCGTTTCGTTAATTAAAATTAAAATTGGAAAAATAATCAACTTTTTGAAACCTAAATTGTGTTTCATTGTCGACACGTAATCCTTATGAAACTCCACTATGATTTGAAAAAACACATGAACTTATCAGAAGAACCGTATTATTTTAATTACAAGTCGGAGGAACAGTATTTTTTTAATTAAAAATAAAAAATACGTAAATTTTCAAATAAAACCGTATTGGTCTGAAAAAATTAAGTTGACAGTTAATTATATCGTATTTTTTAATTGAAATAAAACAAGAGGTGAATCAACGCTTTAAATACAAAATGTAATTAATAATCAAGACGATTGTATTATTTTTATTGAGAATTAAATTTATATACGGTTTCAATTAGAAATTACGATTATCGCATTATTTTAATTAAGAATTAAAATGGGAGTGTTTTTTAAATTAAAAATCAAAATAATTTTTTCGTTGAATTAATCAAGAATCTAGTAAAGTTGACTTAGTTTTTAGTAAATCCAGACTACAATAATTATCGTTTTATCAACAACTATTTAATAGGTTAATTTAACCCTTTTTAGAAAAAAAAACTTTAAACACTATGTTTGAATGTAGATTTTTATATAAGTTAGGTTTATTTAAAAATGCATTGTGCATTTTTTAGTCTTATTACTTTTATAAAAAATCAAAAGGTAGTCTCTAAAATAAAACACAAACAAGAGAATAATATCATATTTTATTTATTAATTTTATTATTTATCAGTTTGAAAAGACAGGGAGAATCAACAAGTTTGAACCCAAGAAAACAATTCCTTTGATTAATCAAAAAATTATTTTTAATTAAGGAAAATTACTTAAATTTAAAATTTTAAATATACTTATAATAATTTAAAATTTGAATTTTATTTCAACGAACAAATGTTTTTTTTTATATAAAATGGGTTAAAGTTGAAAAGACAAAATAAAAAAATTTCTGCATATTTTACGAAACTGGTCTGCAAATCTAAAACTGAATTTTGTGAGTATATTTATCCAAGAGAAAAAATGTAAAATTTAGTAAACTATTTTTCTCCGTGAAGCAAAACTCATTAACTATTCAAATCTTTTTGGTTGTTTGTTTTCAGATGATGCTATGTGTTATCGAGTCAACAAGAACCAGCCAGACGGAACATTTTTAAATATTCTTGAATCAAACATTAGGGAACGTATTTTTAAGTTAATTAATTTTGAAAATACTTTTTTAACCCTTAAATTTTTAAACATTGTATTTTAAAAACCTTTAATATCCAAATCTAATAAATCTGCTAATGTAGAAAAAAATTATAAAAATATTTTTTACGCCTATGCGCTAAAGAATTCGTTTCTTTGAATATAAACCGATTTAACGTTATAAGCTTAAGATTTGTCATAAAAAAACCGGTTAGTATTAATATATTTCGTCACTTAAAATCAAATCGGAAGGGGGTATTAGAACCAATAATACGGTGTTTTAAATTTCAAAATATTTTTAAAAAAAACTCGATGGAAATCTGCCGATTGAAAGAAAAATAAAAATCATCCCGTTGGGACCAAAATGACATTTCACATTCCAAATCTATCACCCTAAATTTGAATTAGTAAAGAGGCTGTCACGAATTCAAATATTTATGTTTCTACTGATCATTTAGTAAAAAGTAACTAATCATTAGTTAAATTAATTTTTATTTTGTGTCAGAATAACTAATATTTTAGTAAAATTCTGTTTACCTATGATTTTGACTAATTACTCCCAAAACTGCTGTTTAAATCTAAATTAGTTGAAAATAACTAATTTGAAAGCAAAAACTGAGTGATAAATAATAGTTACATAAATAGATAAATAGTTACATTTATACTAATTATTTAGAAAAAAAAACTAATTATTAGTTAAATTCATTTTTAGGTTCTCCTAAAATAACTAATATTTTAATAAAATTCTGTTTAATAATTCAATTAGTCAATTTTTAACTATTTTTTAGTTATTTTCTTACTAACAATTAGTCATGTTTTACTATCAATTAGTTATTTTTCACTAATTGCTGAAACAAAAACTCAGCCACGAGTTTACTGATAATTAGTTGTATTTAACTAATTCAGATCTAGAGATCTAAATTTTCTTTTCTTTAATCAAAATAACAAATTCATTATATTTGGACTTTTAATTTTTTATTTATATTGACTGTGTTCCGATGTGATTAAAAATTCGTGACTATAGGTAACTTTTAATTTTAAATATTCTCGAATCAAACATTAGGAACAGAATTTTAAGTTAATCAATTTTCAAAATGCTTTTTTAACCCTAAAAGTTTTAAACATTGCATTTTAAAAATCTTTTACTTTTTACTACTTTTAATTTTAAATATTCTCGAATCAAACATTAGGAACATAATTTTAAGTTAATTAATTTTTAAAATACTTTTTAACCCTAAAAGTTTTAAACATTGCATTTTGAAAATCTTTTATATCCAAATCTAATCAAATTGACCACAGAAAAAAAAATTATAAAAACATTCTTTACGCCCATTCTCTAAAGAATCGTATTTATTTATATTTATTTGTGGTTTTTAATTTTCCTGATTCCGTATAAGCCTTCAAATGTGTATAATTTGTTTATTTATTAAATTTACTAAAGTGACTTAATGACAATCGGCCTTCGAAACATCGTCAAATTTAAAAAAAAAATAGTGCATCCATTTTTTCAACCTCCTTCCAAAAATCGAAAAAAGTTTATTTCTTATAAAAATAAAAGGGAAAAATACTACTTTAATTATTTTTTGTTAATTATTATTCATTTGTCACTAAATATTCCAGTAGCAGAAAGTCCTTCACGGTTTTACTAATAATTAGTTACAATTTACTAAAAACTAGTAACTTTCATAACTATAATAACTAGTTATAATTAAGTAATTCAAATAAAGTGAGTTTAAAAAAAACTCTATTCCAATGTACCAAGTGAAACAAAATAAAAAATAGTTGGGAAAATCAACCCCTTGCAACCAAAATGGCGTTTCGTATTGGCAGTAAACTCAACACTTTATTCATAAAATAAAAGTCAAAGGACCGATCTCTTGGTGGCGACCGTCGGCAAGACCAATGAGAACTGACTTCAGGAGTGGCTCTTGGATTTTCAGAGAGCTCGTGTGTCAGGTGCGCTCCCTGGTCCCCACTACATTTAAGAAGGTCTCACAGACAGGTCTTGACGGGGCCCACACAGAGGGGCCTCCTACGATGGAAAGGGTCACACGTATAGACGGCATACAGGTGTATTTGGTACTTGTGTGGATACCACGAGATCGTCTGCATCAACAACATCCACCGCTTAACCGTCAAGCTCACAGTCTTCTTTCTTTATTTATTTTATTTTCCTCTCTTTATTTCTCATTCTTCTCCCTTCATTTATCGTTTATCTGGAGGCCCCTGTCCCGCCTCTCAAAGTGCCCTTTCTCTGCTCCCTTTTTGCCTGATTCCCTTCCCCACCCCCCACTCCTCGTGCCATCGATACGATGCCACAATTTACCCGCACCTACCCTGAATCAGAAAAGAAAATAAAAGGGTAAAAAAATCGTACACCTACTGCCACGCGATGCAATTCTCAAACAGCGCATTGATGCATGCACTTTTACCTACTACTGTGGAGAGCGCTGATACTAGTATCTTGCACGCGAGAGATGATTGCTCAACGTTTTTCATTGTGATTATCATTTGAGAACTGCAGACATAATGATACAATGTTGCATCGCGAGTTAACTGCTCTACTCAAAAGGAAGAAAAATTCACCGTGGTTTTTGTCATTTTCAATTTGTAATATTGTGAATAGAGTTGCAAAATTCTCGGTAATTTAAAATCCGGTTACACTGCAAAAACAGGTGTCTTAAATTGTTCAAAAATGTCTTAAATTAAGACATTTTTCACGTCTTAGACACCAAAAGTATCTTAATTTAAGACATTTTTGTCTAATTTAAGACACCATGTTTTTGCAGTGTACATTCTCGAGAATATTCTCCTTCCGGAGAATTTATGAGAATTTTCTATGATTGAATGGGCCCCACTATTTTGAAGCAACAAACAATTTATTATACAAAAAAAGTAAATATAACAAAATAATTATCATTACAAATTAACTATAAGTCAATGAAGTGTAAAAATTATTATTAAATATAACAATTTTAAAATGAAAGAAAGTAATTTATAAGGTAATGGAACCAATAGTCGATCAACATCTTGAGATAAAAAAGTAAGATTTTCAATAAAACTCAATAAATTCAAAACGAACTATGCATTTTGAATTTTCTTTTTTAAGTTATGTAGTGGAAGATCTGTAAATGCGTAACCATTGAAATCGAATTATTTAGTTTAAGGATGATTGACCTCATTTTCAAAATGAGCAAAATTTGTTCAAACTTTGAGAATTAACTAATAATAATTACAGAAATATGCCTGTAAAGTTTTATAGAGATTCTGAGCCTGGTTTAAAAGATTTTAATATTAATATTTACAAGGCGTTCAATGGTAGTTGGAAGATTTGTCACATCCCGTTGTGCAATTTTCTTAATTTTAACGAGAAAAATGAGCAGATTTTTGTGCAATTTTAGTATGTCATTGTTTAATATTAAAAGTTCAACTGTGGTAAATTTCAATGCAATTCTGAGCCTAGTTTTTGAGAAAAATGTCATTGAAGTTGAAAAATAATAATTAACTTGATGAATTTGCAAATCTTAATGTAGAGATTTGACAACGTTGCTTGGATGCAAGATGTAGGCAAATTTTTTTCTTTCGGATATCCCTGCTTTGACGTATTTCTAATTTTATGACAAATTATATAAAAAAAAAAGAATGATTAAATATGCTATAAATAATGACAAATATAATGATATAATGATATTATCGATATTATAAAGCGTACAAAGCTGATGTTTCAGGCATAACCTAAAAGTGCAAGCCATCATATTTGTTTACATACGTCACTAAAGCTATCAAGTACGCATGCTTTCAAAATGCGCGCGTTATTTGAATTTTTTTAGAAATAAATTATTTTTTATCAACATATTATGCTTAAATAATTATATTTTAAGAAAAAAATAAACTTCATAAAATATATTTTATACAAATAATGCATAAATACATCTTTAGATACGTTTAAAATAAATATTTAAAAACATTTCAAATCAACGCGCGTATTTCGACCAATCGCACTTATGCCTGTAATTTCTGTTGTCAGCAGTCAGGTTTGCCACTCAAGAAACAAAAAATGCTGCGTTGTAGTACTTTTTTTTGATTATTTATATTAGAAAAGAAATTATTTAAAAATATTTAAGTTTTTTTTTTTCGTAGAACAATATTTCTTGCGATTTTATATTTACTGTTCATAAAAAAATCTATTCTGGAGCAAGAAATACTGCGGTTAAAATAGCATTATTTTATTTTGTTAAGTTGGTGTATAGTAACAGCCAAAAGCTTATTTATTTTACTAATTGTTTAAAATATATAATATATATATTTTATAATTATAAATTTTTTTGGGTAATAGTAAAAATTGTTCCTTCTTTAAGGAAAACGAATACCTAACCTTTTAAGATTACTCTTTATTAATGTTCTAAAACACTCGATGTCACTAACTTTTGTTTTTTTGATATGGGTCAATCATCCTTAAGTTATTTATTCTAAAATTCAAATTTAAAAAGAACCTTCTTTTGGGGGTTAGGGACCCAATAGTCGATCAGCGTCAAAAATGGCTGAAAACCTTTTGCACCAGTAGTCGATCAATCTTGGACCAATAGTCGATCACACAACTTGAAATACAATTATTTAGTTAATTAACTGGAAAAATGAGTCGTAGTACTTAAAAATTAATGTATTTATAAGTTTTACAAATAAAATTAACAACAAACAAATAAAAATTACATGTAAAGCACAAATTAATCGACTTATATCAAACTGTATCAAACTGATCGACTATTGGTGCCGTTACCTTATTTGAGAAAAAAAATTTAAAATCTCGGAAATAAATTGAAAAAAATTGAAGAAAATAATTGAAAATTGAAAAAAATGATTCAAATTGAGATAAATAATTAAAAATTTAGAAAATTAATTCAAAAAATGATGAACATGATTAAAAGTTTAAGAAAATTATGAAGAAATAATATAAATAATTTGAAAATAAAGAAAATAATTAAAATTTAAAAAAATAATTGAAAAAATTGCATAATATATTTTAAATAAAGGGAATTGAAAGAAAATTTCAGAAAAATACCTAAAACTTTTAAAAGTTAATTGCAAAAAAAAAGAAGAAAGTAACTAAAAGTAAAGAAAATAAATGAAAACAGATAAACATAATTTAAAATTGAGAAAAACAATTTTTAATTTAAGATAAATAATTGCAAAGCATACAAAATACAGGTACATAAAATACAAGAAAAGTGTAGATATAATTGAAAATTGAATATAAAAATGAAAATTTCAAATAAATAATTAAAAACTTTTTGGAAATTATGAAAAAGAACGTAAGTAATTGAAAATAATAAACAAGTAATATAAATAATTAAAAATTGAATTAAATAATTAAAAATGATTAAAAATTAAAGAAAATAATGGGAAATTCGAGAAAAATATTTAAAAATTTTAGAGCTTAAGTTAATTTAAAAAAATAGGAATTATTAAAACTTGTGGAAAATAATTGAAAAATGATTTTGAAATTTCAAACTTGAAGACAATAATTGGAATATGATGAAAACAATAATAAGTTGAAAAAAATTTTGTTATTTGTTTTCAAATTATCAACTATTTTTTTAAAATTTCTATTTAAATCTTTAATCTTTAATTTAATATTTTAATCTTACATTTACATCTTTAATTTTCAATTATTTTCTTCAAATATCAATTGCATTCTACGTTTTTCAATTACTTTATTCAAAATTCAATAATTCTCTCATTTTCTGAATTATCAAATTTTTTCTTGAAATTTCAATACAATTATTCAAATTCCAAATAATTTCTTTAATTTTCATTTATTCTGTAAAATTGTTTCCATTATTTTCATCAGTTTTCAATTGTTAATTTATTATTCTCCTTCAATTTTATGAATATTCGATAATTACAATTTTTTTTTGTACGAATGAGGATTATTCTGACCATTTGTCGAATTTTTTTTTCAATTGTTAATTAATTAATTATTTTCGTCATATATTGTAATTTTTCTTTCTGTTATTAATTATTTTCTTGAAATTTACATTTAATTCTTTAATTTCCAATTTATTGCAAATTCCAATTTTTGAACGCGAGATATATTATTGAATAAATAAATAAATAAATAAATTTTTAATTATTCTCTTTAATTCTCAGTTATTTTCTTCAAATTTAAATTTTACTTTTAAATTTTCAATTATTTTCTTTAATATTAAAAAATTATCGCTTTTATTTTATTATTTTTTTCGATTTTCATTAAGTTTTTTTAATTTCAATTACAATTGTTCAATTATTTTCTTAAATTTTTTATTCTATTCTGCAAATTTTATTCTCATTCTTCAGTTTTTAATTGTTTTCTTCTATAATTATTAATTCTCGGCTTTTTAAAATTTTTTTCTTCAATTTTAAGTATATTCCATAAATTTCAATTCAATTCTTTAATTTTCCATTATTTTTTTTTCAATTTTAATTATTTTTTTCGATTTTCATTGCAGTTGTTAAATGTGCAATTATTTCCAACAATTATTCCTATAATTTTCTTAATTTTTCAATCTGCAATTATTTTACTTAACCTTAATATTTCTTGTTTAATTTTCCGATTTTTTTTCAGTTGTCTATTAATCTAGTCATTTTTTGAATTTTGTTTTCAATTGACAATAATTTTCGTAATTTTTCACATATATTCTTCAATTTTTTCAATTTTTAATTATTATCTTAAAATTGTATAATTATTATTCGATTTTTTAAGTTATTTTGTTCGGTTGTGTATTAATCTAGTTATTTTTTGAATTTTGTTTTGAATTGTCAATTATTTTTGACATTTTGTATTTTTTTTTTTTAATTATCTTTTATTTTTTCAAATTTTAATTTAACATTGATTGAGAAAATTTGACTTAATTTGATAAATAAATAAAAAACTTAAATTCTTATAAATTCTCGATTAGAATTTTGGTCGGTTATATTCCCGGTTATATTCTCGTTCTCATTACCGTTCTCCAGGTAATATTATTTCTTTGGAACTCTAAATGTGAAAATGTAGAATAAAAACAGAAAGAGAAAAAAAATTAAACCAAGGGAGAAATTGCCGATGTAGAAAAGTGCATTCGTCCGGTAAATAAAAATGTTGAAGAAAAAAAATTGATGAAAATCGTTGGGAATATTTATTGACAAATTTATTGATAAAGAATTGGAGCTTTGTGAGTCATTTCAAGTTAACTGTGTCATCTCTCTGTCCCAGAACTGATAAAAATTATGATTTTTATTTAAAAAAAAAGCAGAATTTTGTAAATTTATAATGCATTTTTTTTTATATCAAATTTGTTTATGTAATTTCGAAATTTTAAAAATCTTTAGTTCTAAATAGTTTTTTTTTTATAAATATAGTTACTATAACTATATTATAAACAATTTTCCAACTCCAACTTTTTTCTGATTATTTTAATGTTGGTCTGAAACCTATCGAGTGGATTAAAAACTTTTTTTTGTTGATAATGTACCGTCGAGCGGGGCTTTTTCTGTGCAAAAAACCGCTCCGTGCTTTATTAAAATTCAGAATTTGATAAAATAAAAAATTTTAACTATTCAGTTTTATTGCGGATATCCTTCTAAAAAAATTAGTGATTTATTATACATTTATAGAAAGTTTTTATTGGATAAAATTTACTGAATATATAATTTTTAGAAAATTAAGTTTCTTTAAAATTTTTATAAGCTAAAAATTATGCGATTTATAAAATAAATTTTTTTTTAATAAAATAATGAACATATCGACGTCTTCCGTTGATAAAATGCTTATTCAATTGTCGAAAATATATAATTCTAATTCGAAGCTCAGTTCAATATGAAGCTAGTTCGTGGTCCGTAGAATACGATTCCTATTCAATGTTCAGAATAATATAATGCTAACTCAAAGTTGCTTTCAATATAATTAAAATTTAAGTTTAAAGTTTAAATACAGTAAATAATATAATCAAATGGCAATTTGTTTATGATATTATTTTATGCTTTTTCATTTTTAGGTGTAAAAGTAATAAAAATTTTCCAATTATTATCAATAATTTAATAAATGATATTTCTAGTTTATAAATTAATAACATGTAACTTAGATCTTAATCATTTATAGATTTAGGATTTTTAAAAAGACGAAATAATTGTTTAATCTTTTAATTAAAAATGTCAACATTTGAGACAAATCTTAGTATAATTGATTCTAGATTATTCTAAGTAGGTATTTTAAATGCTTGATATTGAAAATATAATTTTAGCAATTTTTTATTAATGATAAACAAATAGTAGTTTAATAATAAACTTAATTATAAAAATTATATTTTAAATATCAAGTATTTAAAAAACTTATGATAACCTATAATTATAATACTAAGATTGATCAAAATTGTTGATATTTTCAATTAAAAGAATTAAAAATTAGTTGACTTGGTTTTAAATTTAAAAGGTTAAGACCTAAATTTCATATTATTTGTTTATAAACAAGAAAATCCATAACTTTATAATAATATTAAATAATAATACTAAGGATTTATCTAAAATCTTACTATTTTAGGTTACAATATTAAAAAATTAGTAAGCTTAGTTTTAAATCTTGAATTAAATTAAATCTAGTGAGTGAATAGAAGTTCAAAAACTTAATTTCATGTGATTTGTTGTTTATATTGAGAAATATCATGCATTAAATTATTTATATCAGGAAAATTTAAATTACTTTTACATCTAAAGTCAAAAAAGAGTTCATAATATCATAATGAAATTAGCATTTTCTTATTTAATGTACTTAAACTTAAATTTTAATTATATTAAAAGCAACTTTGAGTTAGCATTATATTATTCTGGACATTCAATAGGAATCATATTGTACGGACAACGAACTAGCTTCATATTGAACTGTGCTCTGAGTTAGAATTATATACTTTTGATAATTGAATAAGCATTTTATCAAAGGGAGACGTCGACAATTTATTTCCTTCATCTACTTATAAAAAATTAGCTATATAGAAATTCATCGATATAAAAGAATTTGTTTTTATGACAACATTAAAACTTTACTTAGTTCATATTGAGAATTTTTAACTAAATATAATAATATTATGAATAATATTTAATGAATGTAAAAAATTATGTTGTGGGTACTTTTTAAGTAAAATAATGATTAAATTATTTTTATGTCATTTAATTAAATTCACAAAAAAAAATTATTAAAATAATTTTTAATTTATATTTCTAATTTTGAGGGGTGAATTTTAAACTAAACAAATTCAAGCTAATAATTTATTTTACATTAAATTAATATTATAAATAAAAATTTTAATTTAATATTATTTTTGTTTGTTTTAATATTTAAAATGATAATTGGGATTAATTCTAATTCAATTTTATATTTTTGAATTAGTATTGAGGTTAATATAATTTCTTTTATTCCTTTTATTATATTTAATAACAATAATAAATTTAATGATAGATTTATTAAATATTTTTTAATTCAAAGAATTAGGTCTTCGATAATATTATTTTATTCTATTAGATTAATAATAAATAAAATAAATTTTATATGATTTATAATTTTAGTTTTATTAATAAAAATGAGGATGTTTCCTTTTTATTCTTGGTTTAAGTTATCCGATGAGAAAAATTTTTTTGTCTGAGTTATAGAAACTCAAAATTATTTTCTCAAAAATTTACTGTTTTTCAAAGAAATAACTTTAAATGAAAAAAAAATTGTCAAATTTCACTCATTGCGAATCAGTCAACAGAAATCTTACTTTCAGAAATTTTAACTGACAATTAGTTACTATCGACTAAATGATATTCAGCACAAATATCGATATTTCATTCAGTGATTGACTATATTGAAGCAGTTACTCTTAACTAATTTGAATTTAAAAAATAAATAACAAGTTTTAATCAAAACTGGTTGGTTTTTTAAAAATTATCTATACCATATTGAATCTGTCATTTTTTTTTAATTTTTGTGAAATGACTTTTGAAAGGTATTTTTTTACTAAAGATGGATAATGTTTGGCACATATTTAATAAACAGTTCTACAGTTTTCCATTGATCACGTTAAAATATGCTTAACAGTTTTAGACAATTTTATTGATTACGTTGAATTTTTAACAAATCGGAATTTCTTAGCCAGAAGCTACTAATTTCTTTACTGTCATTTACTAATTTAAATAGCAGTTTTGCTATATAAATTAGTAGTTTTTTACTACTAATTAGTGACTTTTGATTAATAATTACATAATAATTTGTCAAAACGTATAATAATTATAATTTAATGATCGAATAGGCAATGTTAAATTAGTCAAAAGCGACTAATTTAAATTTAGAAAACATATAAATAATAATAATAATAATCAAAACTTTTACGGACATTTTGACCGGAGGGTCCCCTTAAATTTGATTTGTCTTTCTCTTTTTGACATTAAAGATAATCAGTTCAGAAGAAAAAAAATGCAGACGGTCGCATGTAAGCAGATCAAAAAGACTGTTGTTTTTTTTTAAAGCATGACTTGAAATTAAAGTGTTGGATAATTTCTCTGATTCAGGGAAAGTCGTCATTAAAATCTTTCTATTAATTAATGACTCATATCTCCTCAAAATTAGTTTTATTATTAATTAAGCATAGGAGTATCAAGATAAAATTAATCAAATGGAGAAAAATGCAAATGATCTTCTTTCTAATATAAAAATTTTACCACTTTATTTATCAACCGATTGCAAAATCAATTGATTATCAAATCCGTGTTTTGTTGAATTATACTTTTTCCATCCACGACTAATTTCGAGGTAAAGATTTAAACATTCCAAATCCGAAAAGCTATACTTTTTTCATCATTTTTAGAAAGCTACTTTGTCATATTCAATTGTTTCATTAAATTTTGAAATTGGTAAACCATCAGATTAAAATTATTATCAGTTTTAAATATAAAAATATGCGCACTCATCTATTTATCAATCTCATTTTATTTTGTCCCACTTTCATTAATTTTTGAAAAATTGAATTTTTACATAATCGAGTTTTATCATAAATCGATTCCTTACTCGGATAATAAACAAAACAACATTTTTTAAGAATCAACATCCTAGCTCTTTTTGCAAAAACCATTGAATGTCAGAAATGCTGATTTTTGGAAATATAAATTGAATTGAAATATGAAAATGATCATATATATAAACATCAACCAAAAATAATTCTATCCTAATTTGTTGTAGTTATTGAGACAACAATATATCTAAAAAGTAATTATTTAGATGGTACACTAGCTATGCATAAAAAACAAACATTACAATTAAACCTTCTGAACCTTCTGAACTGAAATGAACTTTCTGCAACTTAGTGGTCAAAATAAAGTTTGTCACAATTTCGTTATTTTCATTTCTTATAATAATATATCTTTTTTTAAATCCAATATTTTGCAGAGCCTCTGCTTAATTTCAGCCAATTTTTTACTTGGGTAAGAAAACAATTACCGAAATCGAGCCGACAAGGTTCCGTTCCAATTCCTGGATGTCGGATTCATTTGCAATTATCGGCACCACCCAAAGTTACTTTGATAGCTTGACATTTATTCTCAAGATGAGAAAATGAACCGTAGACTGTCATTGAAAAGTTGACCCAGCTAAATTTTATTGTAAGAAAGTCGGACGAGTCCTTTGAAGTTTTTTTTTCTTTGGAACATTAAAAATTTGTCAAAGCGCCGATTTTGCACCAAAATCCATCTGATTTAAAAGTTTATTTTCTCAACGAATATATCATCCCCATCTTTGTTTCACTTCCGGAAATGTTTGTGAAGTGCCCAGTGGCATTCAACTGCAGGTAAGTGCCAGATGGTTGATGAAAGGTACTCATACTTGGTTAAATTACTTTTCTTGTCAGGGAACCAATCAACTCTTGAAGAATATTTAATTCTTCTGGTGAGGTTCAAGAATGGGTTGAAGCTATATATGTATTTATTCCTTCATCAATAATTGGCTAGATGGTCACATTTAGAAAATTGTTTAGTTCACATAAATCAAAGCACTATTGATGATAAAATTCCTGTCCTCTTGGGCATTAAGGATTTTTTTGTACTTATACAACAAAAATAAAATAAAATAAAAGTGTAGTTGTTCCGTTCCTCGGTTAATTAAATATAAAACCACATTCTCATGGTTTCTTTCACAATAACAATATTAATAAAATTATTTAAATATTAATGATATTAGATTAGATTTCATTTTAAAAAAATATTAATAATCAGTTCTAAAAAAAAAAAAACACAACTAATTATAATACAACAACTAACAGTTTCAATTTGTACAAATTTGTTCCTAAAATTAGTTTACCTTTTAAGGATAATTTTTTTCAATTAAATTTTATTTTAAAAAATTATAATTTTTTAACAGTTCCAATGGTTGATAAAAGCTTAAGTTTTATCATAAGATTGGGTAAAATTCTGATGAAATAAAATCTACACAACAAACTAAATATAACCCCTCTCTTAATTTTAATGACATTCAAATTTTGGATTGTGAACCGGATAATAAAAAACGATATTTCAGAAATGAATCACATTAAATGTAGGTACTAATTTTACCATTAACAAAAAGAACGATATCTCTTTCAAATTTTTAAAAATTGGAAACTTAGAAAAATTAATTAAAATCTATGAATTTTTTTAAAATTGAAACAACCACCTGTAAAAATCTATAAAATCTCTTTAATTTTTTCAAAATTGTAGTGGTCACCTACAAAATTTGCAAAAAATTTGATAATTAGAACAACGACCTGCAAAAATCGACTTAATTCCTATGAAACGTAAAAAATCGATTTTCTCAAAAACGGCTCGATAAAAGAGGACAATTTTCCCGAATTTTTAAAAATGAAAATTATAGATTACATTTTTGAAATAATATATTTCAAAGTACTTGAGTAACGTTTTTAGTGTTTTTATTAGGTTTCATATTGTTACATTGAAAAAGAAACATTGTTACATTGACAAGAAATTGGTTTCAAATATTAAGACTTATTTATAAATCAATTTTCAAGTCTATTCTTGTCTTTTCAATTATTTTCTGCCATTTAGAATTATTTTCTTGAAACTTCAATTATATTTTTGTATTTTTAATTACTTTTCCTTCATTTTTCGATTATTTTCTCAATTTAAAATTATTTTCTCCGTACTTAAGTTCAATTTTTTCAGATCTTAATTATTGTTTCTGAATTTAAAAATTTTCAATTTCTTCAATTCTAAATTATTATTTTCAAATTTCATTTACATTTTACAATTTTTAAAAATAATTTCTTCAGTTTTTAATTATTTCTTCAATTCTTAATTATTGGCTTGAATTTGTAATTATTTTCTGGATTTGACAAATATTTTCTTCAGTTTTAAAGTATTAACTTTATTTTTAAAAAAATTCCCTTAGTTATTATTATTTTTTTTTAAATTTTTTGTTATATTTTTCAAGTGATGTACATAATTATATTCTGCAATTTTAATTGTACTACCTTTTTTAATTATTAATTTATTCTCTACTCTTTTTTACTTTCGTGTTGTTTTCTTCAAGTTAAAATAATGTTTTCTTAAATTTAAATAATTTTGTTTAAATTTCAATTATTTTCGTGATTATCAATTGTTTTCTTAAATTTCGATTTTTTTTCCATTTCAATCGAATTTTTTACATTTTCAGCAATTACTTTACAATTTTCAAATATTTTTCTAATTTTTTGATTTCTTTTAACTTTAAATATTTTGTTGAATTTACTCAATCTTTGTAATTGATATTTACAAGCTTCTTTATCTATTTTTATGTATAGTTTCTGCGGTAGTTTATTTACACTTGTTTTTTTTAATTTCTATTATTTTTGTCATTTTTCAATAGCTTATTCAATTTTCAATTATTTTCTATAATTTATTTTTTTGAATTTTCCATTATTTCCTTCAAATTTCCGCCATACTCTTCTATTTTTGATTATTCATAATTACATTAATCCGTTTTTAATATATATATATATATACATGCAATTAATTTCCTAAATTTTCAGTTATTATCTCAAATTTAGATTATTGTCATCAATTTTCCATTATATAACGATTTTTAATTATTTTCTTTTGCTTAAAAATAAATTCTGCAATTTTTCTTGATTTTCATCAATTTATAATTATATTCATCATTTTGTCATTACTTTTAAAAATTTCAATTATTTATCCGATATTGCAATTATTTTCATCAATTTTCGTTATTTCTGTGGTTTTCTAATTATTCTCTTTAATTAAAATTTTTAAAGTAATTTTGTAATTATTATTTTTTTCTTAACATATACTCCATGGTTTTTTCAGTTATTTCTCTCAAATTTTATTGAATGTTTTCAATTTTTCATATTTAAATTATTTTCATCATAATGCAATTTTCTTTCTCAATCCTAGATTATTTTCAGCATATTTCAATTATTTTTTCAAATTTGAATTAATTTTATCATTTTTCAATTATTTTTCTTGATTGTTAATTATTATTCTCATTTTCTAAAATTATTTTCTAAGAATTTTAAGTATTTTTCTGAAAATTTAAATATTTTCTTCAATTTCTAATTATTTTCATTTGTTATCAGAATTTCGAACTTTTTTTTTATTAATTATCGTAAATTTCAATTATTTTTAGCTTTCTTCCAAACTTTTCTCCAATTTTTAGTTTTTCTCACTTTATAAAATTAATTTCTAAATTTTTGTTAAGTATTTTCCTCAAATTTCTATTATTTTCTTCAATTTTTAATTATTTTGATTTGTTTTCATAATTTCCAAAAAATTTTATTAATTATCGTAAATTTCAATTATTTTTAGCATTCTTCCAGCCTTCTCTCCAATTTTTAGTTATTTTCATTTTCTAAAATTATTGTCTAAGATTTTTAAGAATTTTTTTAAAATTTCAATGGTTTTCTTCAATTTTTAATTATTTTTTTTTGTTTTCATAATTTCAAAATTTGTTTATTAATTATCGTAAATTTCAATTACTTTTAGCTTATTTCTTTAATTCATTCTCCAATTTTTAGTTATTTTCTTTTTTTTAATTGATTTCTAAGATATTCATGTATTTTTTTTAATTTCAATTATTTTTTCTTTATTTAAAAAAAAATTCTGTAGTTTTTTCAATTATCACACATAAATGGCATTTATTTTTTACAACTTATCATTGTTTGTATCATATTTTAATTATTTTCGTCAAATTTTAAAATTTAGAAACATTTTTCCATTATTTTCCAAATATATTTTCCTCAATTTTTAATTCTTTACATTTGTTTCATAATTTCAAAAATTGTTAACTATTTATCTGACTTTTCAATTCTTCCATTATTTATATTATTTTCTTCAATTTTCAATTACTTTCGTTCTTTTTCTCGTTCTTTTTTATAATTGCCAAAAAGTTTTTACTTATTTCTCTTTAATTAAAAATTGTTCTGTTCAATTTTAAATTATTTTTTTTTTCATTTATTTTCTCTAATTTTTAATTATTTTCTTTTAGTTCAATGAAGTTCCGAAAGTTTTAGTTATTTTTCTCAAATTTTGTTTAACTTTCCTTTATTTAAAATATTTTCTGTAATTTGTTTAATTATTTTCTCAAATTTTAATTATTTTTTTAAATTTTAATTTATTTATCTCAATTTTTAACCATGTTTTTTCAATTTTCAATTATTTTCAATTATTTTCTCTAATTTTTTATTATTCAATTTTGTTTTTATTTACTTTTGAGATTCTCAAATTTTCTTCTTAAATTTTAATTATTTTCTTCATGTTTTAAACATTTTTATGATTGTTTAAATTACTTTCCCCTAATTTCAATTGATTTCATTTTTTTCAATTAATTTGCAAAATTTGCAATTATTTTCTTTAATTTCAATTATTTTTTACAATTTTTTTTAATTCTAAAATATTATAAATTTTGTCCTAAATGAATATTTATTTTATTTATATTAATTGATTTTTAAATATTATATTTAAAATAATTATTTCTTCTTGTTAGATAAATAGTATTTACCGATTTTTTGTATTTATTATTGTATTTTATATTGTTTAAAAAGTAAGAAAAACTAATCGCGCGCTTGCGGGTGTTTTTTTTTGCTAGTTATTAAAATAAAATATATTAAAATAGTATATTAATTTTAAAATATTACTTAAAATGTTACTGTTAATTAAAATGTACAATTTATTAAAATTGTAGTCAATTTTATTATTTCCAAATTAATTAAAATGTTTCTAATTTATAATAAAATGATTCTAATTTCTTGATTAAAATATTAACAAGAAAGTTAGTTAACTAAAAAAATCACCTTTACTAAACCCAGGTTAAAAATTATTATTATATTATTATTTATTTGCTGTGCCTTCAAACCAGTGCGTTATATTCAAAACCGCACACAATTATAGGTGCTTTTTAGTTAATAATATAAAAAGTGAAGTTTTTATAGAAAATATGACTTGTTCCTATTTTTGTTCTTCACGTTTTTTTAGCCTTTTAAACCATCCCGTGTTTTTCATTTTTTATCAACCTTCTCAATATTTCCAAAGATATTTTTTCTTTTAATTTATTTTGTCCTTTCTTCGGTAATTTATGAAAACTTAAATGAGAATTTCAAGCCTTTTTGGAGTTGCAACTACTCACACAGCAAATCCTATTCACTTACAGATATTCGGAATTTTTGTTCAAATTCCATTATTTTCGCAGAAAAAGAATAATTATCAGCTTTCTAAAATTATAATTCACTTCTAAAAGTACTTCAAAATCTTGTTTTCTTACAAAAATACTAAACACTTGTCAATTTCCACTTTGATGTCGGCCATATTGGATAGTTCCCAGAATGACCGATAGGGGCGTTTTGTAAATTTAAACTGCCAATCATCGAAGAATATGGTTTTATATCAAAATAATGAATACATAGGTATATAATAACAATAATAATAATAAGAATAATAAATATGCTAGTATAACAAACAAAAAATTGCTACAAATATTAAATAATAATAATCTCCGTAAACTCCTGAAGTTAGTTACTTTTTATATTTATTCATTTTTTTCTGTCCACGTTTTAAAGTTTGAAGTGAAGTTAGTTAGTATTAATATTTATTCATCTTTTTTTGTCCACGTTTTAAAAACTGAAGTAAAGTTAGTCCCTGTTATTTTATTGATTTTGAGTTTCTTTGTCAAATTTTGAAATTTGAATTGAAAGAATAAGGTAACCTTTTTGTTAGTGTCGTGTTTTACTGGTTTTTAATTGTCATTTGTGTAAAAAAAAAGTTTCGAAAAATGCTTTAAAAATTTATTATGGTTTTTGAAGAAGTTTCAATTATTATTATATAACGATTTTTTAATTATTGTCTTTTGCTTAAAAATAAATTCTGCAATTTTTCTTGATTTTCATCAATTTATAATTATATTCATTATTTTGGCATTACTTTTAATAATTTCAATTATTTATCCGATATTGCAATTATTCCCATCAATTTTCGTTATTTCTGCGATTTTTTAATTATTCTCTTTAATTAAAAATTTTAAAATAATTTTGTAATTATTATTTTTTTTAAACATATATTCTATTTTTCAGTTATTTCTCTCAAATATTATTGAATGTTTTTAATTTTTCATTATTTAAATTATTTTCATCATAATTCAATTTTCTTTCTCAATCTTAAATTATTTTCAGCATATTTCAATTATTTTTGTTAATTTTTAATTAATTTTATCATTTTTCAATTATTTTTCTCGATTGTAAATTATTACTCTCATTTTCTAAAATTATTTTCTAAGATTTTTATAAGTATATTTTTCTGAAAATTCAAAATTTTTCTTCAATTTCTAATTATTTTCATTTGTTATCAGAATTTCAAATTTTTTTTATTAATTATCGTAAATTTCAATTATTTTTAGCTTTCTTGCAGTCGTTTCTCCAATTTTTAGTTTTTCTCATTTTATAAAATTATTTTCTAAGACTTTTAAGAATTTTTCTAAATTTTCAATTGTTTTCTTTAATTTTTAATTATTTTCATTTGTTTTCATAATTTCAAAATTTGTATATTAATAAATTATCGTAAATTGCAATTACTTTTAGCTTATTTCTTCAATTCTTTTCTCCAATTTTTAGTTATTTCCTTTTTTTTTTAATTGAATTCTAAGATCTTCATGTACTTTTTTTCAAATTTCAATTATTTTTTCTTTATTTATTTAAATAATTTAAATAATTTAAATGTATCATATTTTAATTATTTTCGGCAAATTATAAAACTTAAAAACATTTTTCAATTATCTTCCAAAATTTATTTCCTTCTATTTTCAATTCTTTACATTTGTTTCATACACTGTAAAAACAAGTGTCTTATTTTAAGACATTTTTGTCCTCACTTTTAAGACGTTTTAGAGTGTCTTAATTTTAAACCAATGAGAAAGCATTTTTCAAAATTATTAACCAATGAAATAGCTTGAAATAAACGTAAGACGCTTTCTTAATGTCTTGTGTCTTAAAATAAGACACTTAGAAGACAGCAGTTTTTGCAGTGTAATTAAAAGTATTTTTAACTATTTATCTGACTTTTCAATTATTTGATTATTTACTCTCTAAAACTGAATCAGTGAAATTTTCACTGATTTGAAATCAGTGAACAACTTTTCGTTGCTGAATCAGTGAAATTCACTGAAGATCAGTCATTTTCACTGATTCAGCAAAGAGAAGTTGTTCACTGATTCCAAATCAGTGAAAATTTCACTGATTCAGTTTTAGAGAGTATATTATTTTTTATATTATTTTCTTCAATTTTCAATTACTTTCGTTCTTTTTCATAATTGCCAAAAAGTTTTTACTTGTTTCTCTTTAATTAAAAAATTTGTTCCGTTCAATTTTAAATTATGTTTATCTTTTTTTATTTATTTTCTCTAATTTTTAATTATTTTCTTTTATTTTAATGAATTTCTAAAAGTTTTAAGTATTTTTCGGAAATTTTGTCTAGCTTTCCTTTATTTAATATATTTTATGTAACTTTTTTTAATTATTTTCTCTAATTTTTCATTATTTTTTTTAATTTTAATTTATTTATCTCAATTTTTAACCATGTTTTTTCAATTATCAATTATTTTCTCTAATTTTTCATTATTCAATTCTGTTTTAATTTACTTTTAAGATTTTCAAGTATTTTTCACAAATTTAAATTATTTTCTTTATTTTTAAAACATTTTGATGATTGTTTAAATTACTTTCCCCAATTTTTATTGATTTAATTTTTTTTTAATTAATTTGCAAAATTTGCAATTAATTTGTTTAATTTCAATTATTTTTTGCAATTTTTTTTAATTCTAAAATATTATAAATTTTGTCCGAAATAAATATTTATTTTAGTTATATTCTCTCTAAATCTGAATTAGTGGTTTTCTACTAATGAATTAGCGAAAAGTGAGCTACTATTAAAATAGTAAGAATTCCACTAATTCTTAGTAGAAAACTACTAAGAATTAGTAGAAAACTACTAATTAAATTAGTAAAAAATCTACTTTTTTTTAAAGTTAAGTTTCACTATTTCAATTAGTAGTTTTTTACTAAGAATTAGTAGTTTTCTACTATATGAATTAGAGAAAAATGAGCCATGAATTTGACTAATTCATAGTAGAAAACTACTAATTCAGATTTAGAGAGTTAATTGATTTTTAAATATTATATTTAAAATATATATTTCCTCTTATTAGATAAATATTATTTACCGATTTGTCACATTTATTATTGTATTTTATAATTTCTTAAATATATGAAAAACTAATCGCGCGCTGGCGCGCGTTTTATTTTGCTAGTATAATAAATAATATTAAGTCCGGAATGTGTTCTAGTGGTAAATAAAAATAGTCCATATAGCTGAGAAAGCGGAAGTCACCGCCATTAAAATAAGAATTTCAAACTTCCCATTCAGATAGCTTTAACCCTTTTGCTTGAGCGTCACGTTAATCAGTCCTGTGAAATCTTTCCTGTGCCTAGGAATCGCGACATAACCATTAATTTTTCTGTGTCTGATCAACCCACTTCCGGTCCCCCTCTGGAAAATCAGCCAACGGTCTTTGCGTTTCTCTTTGCCTTCGGCAACTCAGCAGCCCATAAGAAGTGCACATATTAATTTCCATAATTACGAAAGGATCTGCATTATAATAAAAATGAAACTCGACTTGTGCTATAAATTTCGAAAGAAGCATACATGCACTTGCAATTTTGCGTGCTCTCCTCTTCGTGTTATAAATTTTGGCGCCCAACTTCCTAACAATCTCGACAAGTACCTCTTGACTCTCTCGATTCAGCATCTCGTAAAATGAATTAAAAATAATTTATTAGCAACAAAAAAAAAAATTAATTAGCTAAAAAAATCGAGGCAAAAAATTATTTTGAATGAAAGGAGAAACTGAGAGACATAGAGATAAATTGAAGAATTACCGGGTATAATATAACTCATGTTTATTCAAGGTAAGAAAAAAAAAACCCAAGAATTTCATAACGGAAAAAGTACTATTTGTAGACTTGAGAAAAGTATGTGACAAATAGTTCAATATTTGTCAAAACATTTTTCGTTGCACCTGATCAATAATAATAATTTAATGCAGGAATCTGAGAAACACCTCTCGAAGAGAAACAAGTTATCCAATGAGTCGTGTTATTCAATAACTTTCGTTTTCGTATCTTCGAAAAGAGAGAAGTCGCCACAAAGGATCAAGTGAAAGTTGTAAAATTTATAATTATCCAAACACCGGTGGCTCCCTAATTAATCATAAAAAGTGTCAGAAGTTGAAAAAAAAATGGATTTTTCAAAAAGGCGCGAGCAGGAAACTAAAACCGGAACCAATGCATAATTTCTTGTTTCAAAATCAAGTGATATAAATAATTTTGTAGATTTTAGTACAAAATCGAGAAAATAATGTGAAATTAATATCCGAGAAGTGGATGTCATAAAAGGGAAATTATTAACAAATGGAGATAAATGATTTAGTTTGTTGAATATTCAGTTAGTTTCAAATATAAAGTATCTACTTTAGGTGATACTTTATATGAAATTGAGATTACTTTAATGAAATAAAACATGAAAATATGAGTGAGAAAATATATAAGAGGTGTGTTTGACAAAAGTTTCACAGACACTTTGACGCCGTTAAATACTTTGCCACTCGCGAAATATTGTTCAATGTCTCGGCCAATGGCACGTAAAAGAGGACTTTCTCCGCTTCAAGACGAGAAATAAACAAAATCGAATTTTGCATCTTAACCAAGGTGTGCCTGAGAATTTTCGGTTCAGCGAATACGCACAGAACACTAAATCAACAGCTGCTGATATAAGCTCGTAAACACGTTTTCACGTTTGTAAAAAACAATTTTTCTTTTTTTTTTCTCTCTCTCTCTCCTCTTTTACAGTCAAGCGAAAGTGGATTTTAATCCGAAAAAAATGTCTTTAACGAATAATTAACGGATTAGATTAATCAAAGTTAAATGAAACCTGGTCAAGTTTGTTAATTGTTTTAAATTCTATCTTTAGAAACTAGAAAGATAATGAAAGAGGAATAAGTTAGTCTAAGCATAGGGTTGCTACTTTTTCAAAATTCCATGAATTTTCCAGGTTTTTTAGACCATTTTGCATCAAATTCCAACACCAAATATAAAATAAGTATCAACATTAGCCGCGAGAAATTTTGCATTTGTTGTTGGTAATTTAAAACTATAAATTTTTACAAATGCAATAAATAATTAAAATTACGAGAATAATTGAAAAATTGAAGAAAATATCTGTTAAATGACAAAAATAATGTACAATTGGAACCCAAATTCAAAAAATGGATAGATAAATATACAACTGAACAAAAAAATTGAAAAAATCAAAAAAATAATTATAACAATTTAAAATAAAAATAATTAGAAGTTTAAAAAATTGTAGGAAATAATTAAAAATTGACGAGAATAATTGAAAAATTGAGGAAAATATCTGAAAAATGCCAAAAAAAAAATGACAGTTAAAAATAAAATTCGAAAAATGATAAGATTCATAGACAACTGAATAAAATAATTGAAAAAATTAAACAAGAAAAATTAAGAAAATTATAGGAATAATAAAATTAAACAACTGGATTGGAAATCGAAACTAATTGAAAATTAAAGAATGAAATTTAAATTTAAAGAATTAAGAATATAATGAAAAATTGAAAAAAGTAATTTAAAAAGCTGAGAATTATGAAATATAAAAGAAAATAATTAAAAACTGAAGAATTAAATTAAAGATTAGAGAATTGAATTAAAATTTTGAGAAAATAATTAATAATTGATAATAGAAAAAAAAATTAGAAAATTGTCGAGAATAATCGACAACAGATTAAAATAATAAATTTAAAAAATTAAAGAATAAATATAAAATTTCAGAAAAATAATTGTAAATTGAAAAATTTGGAATAATTGAAAATTAAGGAAAAAAATTAATAGTTAAAACAAATAATTGAAAAATGACGAGAATAAAAAAAAAATGAAGAAAATATCTGTAAAATGACGGATATGATAGAAAATTGAAAACAAAATTCGAAAAATGACTAAATTAATAGACAACAAAACAAAAAAATTGTAAAAATTAAAGAATAATTATACAATTTTAAGAGAATAATTGAAAAAATTGTAGGAAAGAATAGTAAATTGTGAAAAATAATGAATAAATGAAAGAAATAATTTAAAAATGTCGAGAATAATAATGTGAGAAAAAATTAAAAATTGAAGAAATGAATTGAAGATTAAAGAATTATATTAGAATTTTGAGAAAATAATTGATAATTAAAAAAAAAATTATAAAACTGTCGAGAATAATCGATAACAGAACAATATAATTTTAAAAATTAAAGAATGAAAATAAAATACCAGAAAAATAATTGGTAATTGACAAGTTTGTAAAAAATAATTGAAAATTGTTGAAAAAACAGTTAAAAGAAATATTTGAAAAATGACGTGAATAAATGAAAAATTGAAGAAAATATCTGTAAAATGACGGAAATGATAGAAAATTGAAAACAAAATTCGAAAAATGACTATAGATTAATAGACAAAAAAGCAAAAAAACTGTAAAAATTAAAGAATAATTATAAAATTTTCAGAGAATAATGGAAAAAATTGTAGGAAATAATTGTAAATTGTGGAAAATAATAATTAATTGAAAGAAATAATTTAAAAATGTCGAGTATAATAATTTGAGAAAAAATTAAAAATTGAAGAAATGAATTGAAAATTAAAGAATTAAATTAAAATTGTAAAAAAATAATTGATAATTAAAAGAAAAATTACTAAATGACTAAATTAATTCAACATTAAGAAAAATACTTTACAACTGGGAAAAAAGTAAAAAAATTTTTAATAATGGCGAGAGAACCGACAACAGAACAAAATAATTTAACAAATTTTAAAGAATAATTAGGTACAAAATTGAAGAAGAATGTTATATTGCCAATTGAAAAATGAAGAAAAAAATATTAAAAATTTTAGGAAATAAATAAATATTTATGAAATCAATTGAAAATTGAAGAAGATAATATTAAAGAATTATGTTGAAAGTTTAAAAAAATAATTGACAATTGAGAAAAGACAAGAATTATTGAACATTGAATAAAATAATTGAGAATTGAAGAAAGTAATTAAAAATGGAGGAAATTATTTAAAAATTGCAGAATTAAATTGAAATGTGAATAAAATAAATTATGATTGAAAGAAAAATTACAAAATGCCGAAAATAATTAAATATTAAAGAAAATAATTGAGTAATGAGGAAAGTAATTAAAAATTGGCAAAAAAATTCGAAAGCTGTCGAAAATAATCGACAACAGAAAAAAATAATTAAAAAAAGTAAAAAATAGTTCTAAAATTTAAGAAGAATAATTTTATATTGAAAATCACTCTCCATTCATGATTTCAAAAATATGCTTCTTAATAGAAGGATATTCTATTTTTAAATAAAACCCCTAGAAGACGTTACCCTTGTACCAAAACGATTTTAAAATTTAAATAGTTTTTTATTTAAAATCAAAGAAAATATCGAGTTGGATTAACTTTTTTCAGATTATTGTTATTAAAAAACATTACAATTTAAAACATTTTTGGAATTGTATTTCATCCAAATTTCTTAAACTGTAAAATTTTTTGCATTTAATTAAAAAAAAAAATTCAAACACAACTATTTTTTCCAATTAAGTCATTTTTCTCGAATGAAGCCTTGTTTAATTAAGCTATATCTGTTACCCATAAAATCGTTTTAAAAATAGTCATCCTTTTTTGTATACTACGATCTAATTCCAGATAATCAAACATCAAATCCCTAATTTTTATTAATGATCCTTTTTTAAAAATCTTTAATACTCATAATTTTTTTTTCCTGAATACTTCTCGTTTTCTTCTTATAAAATTGTCGTTGTTGTCTGAAAGTCTTATGACACAATTGAGTGAGAAAATTTTATAATATCTGACTGAAAATGACTCAACAATTGTTACATTTATCGTCTTGGATGATTAAATTTTTAATAGCGATTGGTTTTGATTTACTTGATGTTAAATGAACTGGATACAATGACCAGAGACGCAAAATGACTTGCATCCTTGTATATTGAGTAATTGCATTACACGAAAATCCC
This sequence comes from Ganaspis brasiliensis, assembly GCA_037103525.1. NCBI lineage: Eukaryota > Metazoa > Arthropoda > Insecta > Hymenoptera > Figitidae > Ganaspis > Ganaspis brasiliensis. The sequence continues at coordinate 6,817,930 of JAZKLR010000114.1, read as the reverse complement.
ACGTACTTTTGTTCATTTTTTTTTCGATCTTCAATATAAATATAAGGGTACAAGGCATTAACCAGACGAAAGTCTAATCACTCGGTGGTTTTCAAGGCGCATTCTCTAATCATAATGATTAAGTTGTGAAATGACTGCAGGGCAATGATCTGAAGACATAATTAGGTCGGTTCAAAGGAAAAAGGAATAGCTATGAATTCCCATGAATTTTCTTTTTATCCTTTTCTTTTTTGATTGCCGCCAAACAATGCTCAGTACTTTATTGACATCCATTCGACCCACTCTTCTGTCCAAAATTTTGTAACGTTCCTTTAATAATTTAAATGACTTAAAAATTCGCATCATTTTTTGGTTCTGATAAATAAATAAATTAATTAACGAGAAATTGCAAATTTCATTTGTTCAAACTTCTATCATACTCAATTTTTATTTAATAAATTTTCTAATAGGACAATTTTTGATAAACAGAATTGTTTTTTAATAGCGTTTATATTAAGCTGGATTATCATTTAAAAGAATTTTTAAGTGACAGAATTAATTGTTATAAAAATTTGTAAATTATCAAAAAACCATTATCACAAAACAGAATTTTTCATTAAATGTAGGTTTTTTATTTAACAGAAATTTCAATTATAATAATAGAATTTCAATTTTTCCGATTTATCATGTAACAGAGTTGGTATATATGTATAACCGAATATATAATATGTAATTAGCCAAATTTTTATTTTTCTTATCTTTCATTTTTGCGAATTTACACGCAAACTTTTAATTTTTTTTTATTACTAGCATAATTTATCATTAGTCGAATTGAAATTTATCCAAAATTAAATTTACTCAAATTTTTATTTTTACTCAATTTTACTTTTTATTTTTTTTACTCAAATTTACTAAAATTTATTTGTTAATTTCGATTTAGCCGAATTTACATTCACCGGATTTTTTATTTTTTTATAACTTCCATGCAGCCGAATTTATATTATCCAAAATTTTTATTTTTTTCCTTTATCTTATTTAAATTTATACAAATTTTCATTTTTCTTAATTTCTATTACTCGAATTTACATTCACCAGAAAATTTTATTTCTTTTAACTTCCATGTAGCTGAATTTGTATTTACCCAGATATACATTTTTATTTTTCTTAATTTATATTTATCCAAATTACTGATATAAACTTATTTTATCCTTCTTACATTTTATTTACCCAAACAATTCGTTTAAATGAAAGTTTAGACAAGTTGAGATTCGTTTAAACTGAATTTTGGTAAAATAAATTTTCTGTTAAATACAACCTCTTTTAAATATAGATCATGTTAAATAAAAATTGGGATAATTAGACATTTAATAAAACAATCAGTCTTCTTTACTTTTTTATTATTTTTTCAATCTTCAATTATTATTTCTATCATTTTTAAATTATTTTCTCCAATTTTTTAAATTTATTAAATTATATTCCAATAGATTCCCTGAATTTTCAGTTCTTTCAAATTCCAATTCTTTTCTTCAATTTACAATTATGTTTATCATTTCTTAATTTGTTCCTACCATTCATACTTATTTGTATTATTATTTGACTAATTTCATAAACTTTCAATTATTTTCATAAAATTTAAATTATTTTTGTCTACTTATTAAATATTTTCATTATTTTTTCATCGTGTTTATCATTTTTCAATTATTTTATTAAATTTCAACAATGTTTTGTAATTTTATTACTTATTTTTCATAAATTTTATTTATTTTCTTTAAATTTTCAGTTATTTCTATAACTTTAAAAATATTCTCTCTAATTTTTAGTTTTGGAAAGTATTTTTTCATACAATTTTTACATTTTTAATTTATTTATCTTAAATTTCAGTCATTTGTATTATTTTTTAGTTATTTCCATCATTTTTAAATTGATTTCTTTAATTTTTCAATTTTTTTCTCCAATTTTTAATTTTTAAAATTATTTTTTAACTGATTTACTAAACATTTCATCATTTATTTCAAATTTAAATTAACTAAAAAAATTTGTAATGAATTTTAGAATTTTTTAATTATTTTTTTCAAATTAACAATTACTTTCGGTATTTTGTAAATAATTTCCTGAATTTTCAATTATTTATCTCAAATTTCAATTTTTTTAAAAAAAAATCCATCATTATTTTTGCCATTTTTTAATTATTTCCTTTAATTTGATATATATTCTGTAATTTTTTTCAATTATTCTTCTCAAATCTCGATTGTTTTCTTCAATTCTCCAATATTTTTTAATTTTAAATTACTGTCTTCAATTTTTAATTATTTCTATAATTTTGCAATTTATTTTCTTCAATTTTTAATTTTTAAATTTATTTTCAATTTGATTTACCTAATTTTCATTTATTAATTTTAAATTTCAATTATTTGTTTTCAATGTTTAATTTGTTTTACAACCTTCTCATTGATTTCTTCGATTTTAAATTACCAATAATTTTTCAATTAGTTTCCTAAATTTGCACGTATTTTTCTCAATTCTCGATTGTTTTCATCAATTTTGAATTTTCGTTAATTATTCTGTGCTTTTTTAAATTAATTTTTTTCAATTTTTAATCATTTTCTCAATTTTCAATTATTATCTTCAATTTTCAGTTGTTTCTATAATTTTGCAATTATAGAAACAATTTTCAATTTTTTAAATTGTTTTTAAATTGATTTATTAAATCTTTAATTATTAATCTCAAATTTGAATTCTTTCTTTTAATTTTCATTAGTTTTATAATAATTTTTAATTGTTTTTTTTTCACTTTATTTGATAATTTTTTACATTTTCACCTTTTTTGGTGACTTGTCACCTTTTTACATCTTTTTTCACCTTTTTGGGGATCAAAAATAAATAATTTTTTGTAAATATTTCGAAGTATGTTCATAAAATTCAAATTTAATGTTTGATTTTAGTTTTATTGATGATTGATAAAACAACAAAAAATCCGATTTACTAATAAAAAAATCCATAAAAAAAATTAAGTCAAATAAACAGTTTACTAATCTTTTCTATGTTCCTGCTATTTATGTAAATAGAATTAACGTAACCATAACATACCATTTTCGTCACTTTGTAATTTTTCTTTTTTTGAATTTTCAATTATTTTATTCAATGTTCAATAATCCTCGTCTTTTTTCAGTAGTCAAATATTTTTTTGGACTTTCAATATAATTTATGAAAATTATATTGAATTATGTAAATAATTCTTTAATTATCTTCTTCAATTTTCAATTGATTTGATAATTTTTCATTTAATTCCTAAAATTTTGTTTTGTTGTCGATTATTCTCGACAGCTTTCGAATTTTTTTTTACTTTTTTTTCAATTTTCAAGTATTTTCGTCATAATTCAGATATTTTCTTCAATTTTTCAATTATTCTCGTCATTTTTCAATTAAAATTTCTTAAAATTTTAATTTAATCCCTTAAGCTTTAATTTATTTCTTTAATTCTTATTTATTTTCTTTTCTCAATTATTATTTTGAATTTGAAATCCCATTCTTCAATTTTTAATTATTTTATTCAATATTCAGTAATTTTAACATTTCTTCAATTATCAATTATTTTTTCAAAATTGAATTTAATTCTTAAATTTTCAAATTTATTTCTTAATTTTTTTTATTATTTACTTAAAATTTTAATTTTTCAGTTTTCAATTATTTCCTTCTATATTCTACAATTTTCATCTTTTTTAATTATTTTTTTTTTAATTTTTAATTATATTCTTTAAATTTTAATTCCATTTTTCTACTTTCAAGTTTTTTCGATTATCAATCCAGTTGTTTAATTTGTAATTAATTTCAGCAATTATTCCTAGAATTTTCATAATTTTTCTATTTTCATAATTTCCTAATTGAATATTTCTTGGATATTTTTTTCAATTATTTGTTTTAGTTGTCTATTAATCTAATCATTTTTTGAATTTTGTTTTTAATTGTCAATTTTTTTGGTCAGTTTTCAGATATTTTCTTAAATTTTTTTATTATTCTCCTCATTTTTCTATTATTTCTTACAATTATGAATTATTTTCTTCAATTTTCAATTGTTTTCCGAAATTTTTCAATTATTTCCTGCAATTTTTTCAATTTTCAGTTATTTTCTAAAAATTTTATAATTATTTTTGGATTTTTTTCATTTTTTTTTTTTCGGCTGTGTATTAGTCATTTTTTGAATTTTGTTTTCAATTGTTCATTATTTTCGTAATTTTTCAAATATTTTCTTTAATTTTGTAATTATTCTCGTAATTTTCATCATTTATTGCATTTGCAAAAATAGTTTTTTCTTTAATTTTCAATTATTTTGATGGATTTTCAATTAATTCCTTAATATTCAGTAATTCTCGGCTTTTTTCATTTACTTTTTTTCAATTTTTAATTATATGCTTTACATTTCAATTCCATTCTGCAATTTTTAATTGGTTTCTTCAATTTTTAATTATTTTTTTCAGTTCTCTAATATTTTCTTTAATTTTTAATTATTTTTATCGATTTTCAATTAATTCATTAATATTCCTTAATTCTCGTATTTACTTAATTATTAATTATTTTCTTTCAATACAATTCTTTAATTTCCAATTGATTTCTTTAATTTTTATTTATTTTCTACATTTTTCTCCATAATTTTCATCATTTTTTAATTGACAATTTATTATTCTCCTTCAATAATGCGGATTATATTCACCATTTTTCGAATTTTGTTTTTAACTGTTAATTATTTTTTTATAGTTAATTATTTTCGTCAATAGTTAATTATTTTCGACAATATTTAATTATTTTCGTCATATTGTAATTTATCTTTTAATTATCAAATATTTTCTTGAAATTTTCATTTAATTCTTTAATTTCCAATTTATTTCTTCAAATTTTAATTATTTTTTTCAATTTTCAATTATTTTCTTTAATTTTCAATTATTTTTATCGATTTTCAATTAATTTCTTAATATTCCATAATTCTCGGCTTTTTTTAATTACTTTTTTTCAATTTTTAAGTATATTCTTTACATTTCAATTCCATTCTTCAATTTTTAATTGGTTTCTTCAATTTTCAATTATTTTTTTCAATTTTAATAATCTTTTTTTATTTTCAATCCAGTTGTTAAATGTGCAATTATTTCCAACAATTATTTCTATAATTTTCTTAATTTTTCAATATGCAAATATATTCTTTAAATTTAATATTTCTTGTTTACTTTTTAGAATTATTTTTTTTTAGTTGTCTATTAATCTAATCATTTTTCGAATTTTCTTTTTAATTGTCAAATTTTTTGGTCAGTTTTCAGATATTTTCTTAAATTTTTTTATTATTCTCCTCATTTTTCTATTATTTCTTACAATTATGAATTATTTTCTTCAATTTTCAATTGTTTTCCGAAATTTTTCAATTATTTCCTGCAATTTTTTCAATTTTCAGTTATTTTCTAAAAATTTTATAATTATTTTTGGATTTTTTTTGTTCGGCTGTGTATTAGTCATTTTTTGAATTTTGTTTTCAATTGTTCATTATTTTCGTAATTTTTCAGATATTTTCTTTAATTTTGTAATTATTCTCGTAATTTTCATCATTTATTGCATTTGCAAAAATTATAGTTTTAAATGACTAAAAACAATGCAAAGTTTTTCGCGTGTTAATATTGCCACTTATTTTATATTTGGTCATGGAATTTGATGAAAAATAGTCTGGATAACCTGGAAGTCATTGAATATTGATATTTTGAAAACGTAGCAACACTGTTTTAAAGACATTTCAGTTTGTTGTTTATTATATTCTTTGTCACCTTTCTATCACCTTTTCTAGGGAAAAGGGAAAACTTTTTCCAGAAAAATCCCGAAAAATATTCTTTATTGTCACTGTGAAGCCTGCTTAAATAAAAATTCTGTTTAAAAATTCACTTCTCCAAAAATTCTGTTAAATAAACCAAATCAAAAATTCTTTCAAAGAAAATTTCGGCAAACAATTTTACTTTAAAATTAATAAAATTATCTTTTTTTTTTGGATCATTTTTAGTGGATTAAATAACAAGTAAATAACCGGAATTTATTATTTTGAAGCAAATAACAATGGTAAATTGATAAAACTTGATATTTTTTCAGTTGGAAGAAAGATGAAACTTAGAGAGAAGATTTTATTTAAACCATAGGTGAGGGAGTTGTTTGAGTTATCAAAGTTATCAGGAATCTTCATCACGAAAGGATACACCCTTGATGGGTCACTGCTCTGTACTTTGCGACGAGGATAAATTACGAGAAAGAGGGCATGCAGAAGAAAAGAGGATCATATCGAATAAATAATGATATACAAGCGTCGTCATTTCGCTATTATGCAGCACTTAAACCGTTCCAACATTTAGATAGAGCGCCAGGCCACCTCAAGGTTCAATTTTCTAACCGTTCATTTATCACTTATTTCAAATCTTGATTACTTCTAATTTTCATTCCAATTTTCGAGTTTTATGCGCCATAAGCACAAATTTTCGAGTGAATTAGAAAATATAAATGAAGCACTTAAACTTTGATATTTTTTTTTCTCAATGTTTATAACGAGAAGTTCTACTTACCACGAAGAAGGTCTAATTATAGTAACGTTAACAGAACGGGACTCACCTGAAACAAAAGAAATATTTTCATTACTAAAAGCAATACAAAATTTCCCATAAATGTTAATTAGAAAAGTTTAAATGTTTTACTACAGCTTAAATTGACAAAATTTACTATTCTGGAACAATTTTATCTCTTTTAATTTTGGTCAATGTTATATAAAATTTTCAAGCATTTGTTAAAGTTGCAAATATTGGAAAATTTATGTAAATTTATGGAAATACGCAAATTAGAAATGGGAAAAATTGTGCCAAGAAACGAAAAAAATGTGTGCAAAAAATTGAGAAAAATTTCTCATTGATAACTGTGGAAAATAAAAAATTCATTATACCGGATTTGAAATAGCTATTGACGTTTATTTCAGTGTCTTAAATCATTTCCGTTGATAGATAGATAAAAAAATCCATCAGTGATAGTACGTCTATTATTGACAGTTATTTCCCAAGAAATTCTGCATTTTGCCACAGTGCTATAATCGTAGACCTTGGCACAAATAAAAACTACAAATTTTGTTGATCACGAAATCAACTGCTTCAGTAATTTACTTTTTAAAAATAATTTCCACGATTTGTATTTTTAATTTAAATTTTGAATTTACAGTAATAAATTTAAATTTAAAATAATCGGTTGAATTCTTTATTTAGTTTATTAGCATCGAATGTTTAAAATTCAAAATGTCGGATCCAATATGGCGGACGACTTTTTAAAAATCCATCAAAAGTGCGAATTTTAAAATCTATAAAATTACCAAAGCATAACTGAAGATTGTTTTCTAGTTCAAATCTTGTAAACGGGAATAGATTATGAAAAGAAAATTAACTTGGATATCTAATGAGAAATAATGATAAATAATTGAAAGCTCTTTAAGATGAAAGTTGTGAGGAAAGTGATTCCCATGAGAAACAATAATGTGCCATTAATAAATTTTCATTTTCACTAAGTTTCTAATTGATTGCAAATAAGTTGTTAATAGTCTTGGAATAACAAATGTGCCAAACAAACACAAAAGTTTAGTCGTTTGGAAAATGTTATGTATCAGTGAAAAAAATCAGTGAAACCTACTTATTTCTCGTTAAGCTCTATCACAACTTCATATGTTCTTCTATATAATTATTGACAACAAGTCTATTACTGCTCAACCTCTATGCAAAAAAAAAATTATTTTCATTAAATTCTCAACAATCATAAAAAAAAAAAATTATACAATGATCCGAATTCAATTTATTAACTACTCTAATTTAAACTGATTTTAATCGATTTAAATTTTGCAAATTACATTTATTCTAGTTTCTATTATGGAAAATTTTAATCTAACAAATTTTCTATTAATTCTAATTTTAATGGATTTAAATTTCAATAGTCATTTCTTTCAATTATTCAAAATCTAATTGATTCTAATTATGAGAATTTTCTATGTTTGAATGAGCCCTACTATTTTGAAACACAAAAAATTTATTTAAAAAAAAAATGAATAAATAACAAAATAATTATCATTACAAATTACCTATAAGTCAATGAAGCGTATAAATTATTATTAAATATAACAATTATGAACAATTTTAAAATGATAGAATGTAATTTAAATTTGAGAAAAATACTTCAAAATCTTAGAAATAGAATGAAAAAAAATTAGGGTAATGAGAAATTTGAGAAAATAAATGAAAATTGAAAAAAATAATTCAAATTGAGATAAATAATTAAAAGTTTAGAAAATTAATTCAGAAAATGATGAAAAATATTTAAAATTTAAGAAAATTATGAAGAAATAATATAAATAATGTAAAATTTAAGAAAATAATTGAAAAAATTGCGTAATATATTTTAAATAAAGGAAATTTAAAGAAAATTTCAGAAAAATACTTGAAACTTTTAAAAGTTAATCGCACAAAAAAAAGAAAATAATTAAAAATTAGAGAAAATAAATAAAAACAGATAAACATAATTTAAAATTGAGAAAAACAATTTTTAATTTAAGAGAAATAATTACAAAACATACAGAATATAGGTACATAAAATACAAGAAAATCTTAGAATAATATAATTCTAATAATAGAAAATTAAATAGAAAATTGAAAATAATTAATAAATAATACAAATAATTGAAAAATGAATTAAATAATTGAAAATGATTAAAAATTTAAGAAAATTTTGGAAAATTTGAGAAAAATATTTTAAAATTTTAAAAAATAATTTTAAAAATAAGAATAATTAAAACTTGTGGTAAATAATAATTGTAAAATGATTTTAAAATTTGAAACTTGAAGATAATAATAATGAAAACAGTAAGTTGAAAAATTTTTTGTTATTTTTCTTTCAATTATCAACTATTTTTTTAAAATTTCAATTCAAATCTTTAATCATCAATTTAATTCTTTAATCTTCCATTTATTTCTTTAATTTTCAATTGGTTTTTTCAATTTTCAATTGCATAACGTTTTTCAATTACTTTATTCAAAATTCAATAATTCTCGCTTTTTCTCAATTCTCAAATATTTTCTTGAAATTTCAATATAATTCTTCAACTTCCAAATGATTTCTTTAATTTTCATTTATTTTTTACAAAAGTTTCAATTATTTTCTTCAGTTTTCAATTGACAATTTATTTTTCTCTTTCAATTTTATGATTATTCATCAATTTAAAAATTTTTTTTTTCAAATGCCGATTATTCTCAGCATTTTTTGATTTTTTTTTTTCCTATGGTAAATTATTTTTTTTAATAGTTAATTATTTTCGTCAATATTCAATTATTTTCGTCTATTTAATTCTTTAATTCCCAATTTATTTCCTCAATTTTTAATTATTTTCTTCAATTTTCAAATATTTTCTTTAATCTTCAATTTTTTTTATCGATTTTCAATGAATTCCTTAATATTCAATAATTCTCTTATGTTTTCAATTATTTTTTCACTCATAAAAATTGTTTTAAAATTTCAATTCAATTATTCAATTCTAGAACTATTCTCTTCAATTCTCAGTTATTTTCTTCCAATTTAATTTTCACTTTTAAATTTTCAATTATTTTCTTTGATATTAAAAAATTATCGACTTTTTTCTATTATTTTCTTCGATTTTTTTTCCATTCTTCAGGTTTCAATTGCTCTTTTCTATCTTTATTAATTCTCGGCTTTTTTTAGTTAATTTTTATTTTTTTATTTTTAAGTATATTCCAAAAATTGCAATTCAATTCTTCAAGTTTTTATTGCTTTCTTTAATTTTCAATTACTTTTTTCAATTTTAATTATTTTTTTCGATTTTCAATCCAGTTGTTAAATGTGCAATTATTTCCAACAATTATTTCTATAATTTTCTTCATTTTTAAATTTGCAATTATTTTCTTTAAACTTAATATTTCTTGTTTAATTTTTACAATTATTTTTTTCAGTTGTCTATTAATCTAGTCATTTTTTGAAATTTGTTTTCAATTGACAATAATTTTGGTAATTTTTCACATATTTTTTTCAATTTTTAACTATTTCTTTCAATTAATAATTATTTTCCGTAATTTTCAATTATTTCCTACAATTTTTTCACTAATTTTTAAATATTGTCTTAAAATTTTATAATTATTCTTTAATTTTTTAAATTATTTTGTTCGGTTGTGTATTAATCTAGCCATTTTTGTAATTTTGTTTTCAATTGTCAATTATTTTTGCCATTTTGTAATTTTTTTTCAATTATCAATTATTTTTTCAAATTTTAATTCAATTCTAAAATTTTCATTTTATGTCCTCAATTTTTTATTATTTTTTTCGATTTTCAATCCATTTGTTTAATTTGCAATTATTTGCAACTGTTGTTCCTATAATTTTTCAACTATTTTGTTTGAATTTAATATATTTATTGTTTATTTTTTTAAACTATTCTTTTCAGAAATTGTGTAATTTGTAACCATTTTTCGAATTTTGTTTTCAACAGTCAATTATTTTCGTCATTTTTAAGATATATTCTTCAATTTCGTAATTTTCTTTTTTTGAATTTGCAAAAATTTAGGTATTATTTTAAATCACCAACAACAATGCAAAGTTTGTCTTTAATGTTGCTATAGTTATTATATATAATTCCTACTATTAACATTAAAATTCAAATCATTACTAATAAAAATGACACTAGAGATTCTATTTTCGTACATTGATTGAGAAAATTTTACTTAATTTGATAAATAAATAAAAACATAAATTCTTATAAATTCTTGATTAGAATTTTGGTTGGTTATATTCCCGGTTATATATTCTCGTTCTCATTACTATTCTCCAGGTAATATTACTTCTTCGCAACTTTAGGCAGAATGGCAGATTACAATGAATATCATAATAAAAATGATAAAAAAACAGTTTGCTTAAAAAAAATGTAACTCTGTTTTGGTTGAAATCAACAACAAATATTAAAGCTTACTTATGATACATATTATAATAAAAGCAGGTAAAATTAGAATAAAAATATAATTCTTTTTATATAACCTCACTTTTTAAAAAATGAAAATTGGTTCCTTAAAATCATTTATCTTGTTTTGTGTACTAAGAATTTCAAATATTGTAAAAAAAAGTTCTTATTTAATTCGTAAAACGAATACTAATGTTTGGTGAAGTTTTACTCAAACTTTAAAATAAAATTCTTTTTCCCAAGCTTGTTCGTTTCTTTATATTTGCTTTTATAGTAATTTTTCTTGCCGTTAGAAAGATTATTTTTAAAAGATTTTAAAGATACGAAAGTATGTATTTTAGACTTATTTTATAATTAACAATAATCTGCAAGTTTAAGTTCAGTAAATCCTTTCAAATAACAAAAAACAAATAGAACTATTATGCATTAATTTTCAAAAAAAATTAAATAAACATTTTTTACATAATTCATTATTTTCTCATTGTATTTTCTGATTTATTAACACTAGTTTATAGTAAGTTCTGAAAGGCATTTAAATTCAGAGGTTTTATGGGACAAATGATTGAAGAAATATTACTTGAAATTAAGAAGAAAGCGGAAAGATTTGACGGATTTTTCCTACATACTGGAGAGAAAATTATTCAAACAACCAGGAAATAATCTTTTTCAAAGTCGGCCGCGTATCCATTCGTCAGATTTCATTCCATTTAGCTTTTATCTTCTCGATTTATGTTTATTTTGCTATTACCCACGTGCTCTTGTGTGCTATGAATTATGTATGATATACATTATAGACACCCTGCGAATGGTGCCTTTGCTGGAAAACCAAGAGACACCTTCTCACGAGCAATTCTAACTCGGAACGGAAACGCACTTCTTCGGTTAGATTCAACTTCCTGAAAATGCATTTTTCTCATGTTGCACACCGCGGGGATGTTACTATACGATAAAAGTGTACCATTTTCTCGGAGGATATTGAAAAAGTTTAAAGGAGAATTTCCTCGACAGGGAATCACTCATGTCGAAAAGAAATCGCCGTTTCGTACCTTTTTCACGATACCGGATTCAATAGATTTTGGATTCTTTTTATTTATTTATTCAACCAATAATAAATTATGTACAATGACATAAAAAGCCATGCTCTCAACGAAAATAAAAAAAAAACTAGATTTTTGATTTCAAGGAAACGGGAAATTCTTTTTATGTTTAATTCTTGAAATGAGGATATTTTTCTTCAAAGAAGGGAATTTGGAGATAGGAATAAATATTTTCTGGAATTCAGAAAATTTCGAGATGATCAAAATTTATTGCGGCGATTTTCTATTTCTCCTAATGTCTATTTTAACAAAATTTTGGAGTAGGTGAAATTTACTTTTTAGAAAAAAATTATCATTTATACATAAGGGAATTTATATTTTGACAAATTTTCAGTTAGCGAAAGTTTTATTTCGAGAAGTTTTAATTTAATTGCATTTTTATATTGGACAGTTTTAAATTGGCAGATTTTTTATGTAACCTAATTATTATTAAACAGAATTTGTATTTAATAGAATTTCCAATTGAGAGAATTTTCAATTAATGGAATTTTCAATTTATGGAAGTTTAAATTAACAGAGAGGTCAATTAACAAAATTTCCAATTAAGAGAATTGTCAATTAACAGAATTTCTATCCAAGTGAATTTTCTAATAGTAGAATTTCTGTTAAACCGATTTATCATTGAACAGAATTTGTATTTAACATAATCTTCATTTAGCAGAATTTTCATTTAAGAGAGTTTTTAATTAATGGGATTTTTAATTAACGGAATTTTTATTAAACTGGATTTTCAATTAACAGAATTTTCAATTAAAAGAATTTCCAATTAACAGAATATTAAATTAAAAAAATTTACTATTAAGAGAATTTACAATTAACAGAATTTCTGTAAAAAATAATTTATATTTAATAGAAATTTTTGTCCAGACGAATTTGCATTTAGTAGGATTTGTAAATAACCGTTCTATTATTGAACTGAATTTATATTTAACAGAATTTGTATTTAACAGAATTTTCATTCAAGAGAGTTTTTAATTAATGGGATTTTTAATTAACAGAATTTTCATTTAACAGAATTTTCAATTAACAAAACTTTCAATTTAGAGACTTTCCAATTAACAGAAATGTTCAATTAACAAAATTTACTAGATATTAAGAAAACTTACAAGTTACAGAATTTCTGTAAAAAATAATTTCTATTTAATAGAATTTTTGTCCAGACGAATTTGCATTTAGTAGAATTTTTAAATAACGGATTTATCATTGAACAGAATTTGTATTAACAGAATTTTCATTTAAGAGAGTTTCTAAGTACCTAATGGGATTTTTAATTAACTGAATTTTCATTAACCAGAATTTACAATTAACAGAATTTTCAATTAAAAGAATTTTAAATTAACAGAATGTTAAATTAACCAAATTTACTATTAAGAGAATATCCAATTAATAGAAGTTCTGTAAAAAAGTATTTCTATTTATTAAAATTTTTATGTCGAAGGGAATTTTCAGAGAACAGAATTTCTATCAAACCGAATTTTCTAATAGTAGAATTTCTATTTAGCCGATTTATCATTAAACAAAATTTGTATTTAAAAGAGTTTTAATTTAGCTGAATTTTCATTCAAGAGAGTTCTGGAAAAAATAATTTCTGTTAATAGAATTTTTCTCCAGACAAATTTGATTTTAGTAAAATTTGTAAATTTATCATTGAACAGAATTTTTATTTAACAGAATTTTAATTTAGCAGAATTTTCATTTAACAGAGTTTTTAATTGACGGGATTTTTTATTACCGGGATTTTCATATAATAAGATTTTCAGTTAACAAAACTTTGAATTAAGAGAATTTTCAATTAACCAAATGATCAATCAACAATATTTTCTATTAAGAGAATGTACAATAAACAGAATTTTTGTAAAAAATAATTTCTATTTAATAGAATTTTTGTCCAGGCAAATTTGCATTTCGTAGAATTTTTAAAAAATGAATTTATCATTGAACAGAATTTGTATTTAACACAATTTGTATTTAACAGAATCTTCATTTAGCAGAATTTTCAATTAAGAGAGTTTTCAATTAATGGAATTTTTAATTAACGGGATTTTCATTTAACCGGATTTTCAAATTACAAAATTTTGAATTAAAAGAATTTTAAATTAACAAAATGTTATATTAACAAAATTTACTATTAAGAGAATTTACAATTAACAGAATTTTTGTAAAAAATAATTTCTATTTAATAGAAATTTTTGTCCAGACAAATTTGCATTTAGTATAATTTGTAAATAACCGATTTATTATTGAACGGAATTTATATTTAACAGAATTTGTATTTAACAGAATTTTATTTAGCAGAATTTTCATTTAAAAGAGTTTTCAATTAACGCCATTTTTAATTAACAGGATTTTCAAATAACAAAATTTTCAATTTAGAGAATTTCCAATTAATAGAATATTTAATTAACAAAATTTACTATGAAGATACTTTCCAATTAATAGAAATTCTGTAAAAAATCATTTCTATTTTATAGAATTTTTATGTCGACGAATTTTCAGAAAACAGAATGTTTATCAAACCGAATTTTCTAATAGTAGAATTTCTATTCAGCCGATTTACAATTGAACAGAATTTGTATTTAACAGAGTTTTCATGTAGCAAAAGTTTCATTTAACAGAGTTTTCAATTAACGGAATTTTCCTATTACACGATTTTTTAAGAACAAAATTTGGAATTAAGAAAATTTCTAATTAACAGAATGATCAATCAACAAAATTTCCAGTTAAGAGAATTTACACAGAATTTCTGTAAAAAAAATTTCAATTTATTAGAATTTTTGTCCAGATGAATTTGTATTATTGCATTATTGAACGGAAATAGTATTCAACAGAATTGGTATCCAACAGAATTTGCATTTAACAGAATTTTCCTTTAAGAGAGTTTTCAGTTAACGCGATTTTTAATTAACGGAATTTTCATTTAACTGTATTTTCAATTATAAAATACTGAATTAAGAGAATTTCCAATTAAGAAAATGACCAATTAACAAAATTTCTTATTAAGAGAATTTACAATTAACAAAATTTCTGTAAAAAATAATTTCTATTTAATAGAATTTTTGTCCAGACGAATTTACATTTAGTAGAATTTATAAATAAGTGAATTATCATTAAGCCGAATTTTTATTTAACAAAATTCTCATTTAGGAGAAATTTCGGTTTAAGAAATTTGTAATTAAAAGAATGTTCAATTAACATAGTTTTTGTACAAAATAATTTCCATTTAATGGAATTTTGTCCAGCCGAATTTTCATACTGTAGAATTTATATTTAACCGAATTATGGATTTAACAGAATTTGTCTTTAAACAGGTTTTAAACTAGGAAAATTTTCATTTAAGAGAATCTTCTTTTCAACCGAATTATCATTTAACTGAACTTTTGTCAAGCCGCATTTTAATTATAAGAATTTTTTTAGCAGAATTTGTATTTTGATAATTTTTTTTCCCTACTTTAACCAAATTTTCAATGAAGATAGTTTTTAATTGACAGTATTTTCAATTAACAGAATTTCTATTAAAAATAGATTCTATTTAGTGAACTAGAAATTTTCTCAAATATAAATTGAGATAAATCGATGTTCGTTTGAAGAGAAATTTTAACATAAATTGATTTTTCTATAGAAATTCATTCAATTAAAAAGTCTGTTAAATAAAAATTTTATTGATTATTCATTTTATAAAATTAAAAACTTCAAGAAATGGAAATTTAGTTGTGTAATAACTAAAAAATTTAATCCAAAAAAATAAATCAATTTTAAAGAATATTTATTTATTTATTTACACACATAATATAATAAAATAATTCTTATACTTTCTTATATTTATCAGAAATACAATTTTTTGCCACTGTTGATTATTATCAGATCAGAATGTTCTCTGTAGTTTATCCTAGAAAAAAAAACACAGCTGAGGTGTGAAATTGGTGACGACTTAATTGTTAATTCCAATTGCCTGTTCTTTAAGTTTCGAATTAACAGGAAAATTTAATTAAACGACAGTCGAGTAGATTCTGGGAGTAAACTTACAAGAAGCAAACTACTTGGCGTAACGAAGTAAGTAACTACATAAATTCGGTCTCTATTTAAGGAGAGAAAACTTCTTCTGAAAATGGTCACGTTGTGAAACTTAAACTTTTTGATCTTATTCCGTCAGTTACATGACAATTATGTATCAATTAAATTAAAACATTTTCAAGATACACGGGCTGTAATTTAACATCGTTAGAATTTTAAATTAGTAAAAGTTGAAAAGTTTTGAGTGAAGGAAAATAATGAGCAAAAGTTTTCGTCGTTTAAAATATAAATGACTCGAGAAATTATTAAAACATAGCGAGGGAGTCTACAAAAATACATTTTTACAAATTTGAGAGAAAAAATAATTTTACATAAGTTGAGTAGAGACCTTCTTTTCTAGCAGAAGGGAGTAAAAAATCATTTTTTAAAAGAATAAAGAAAATTTTCTAGGAGTGAATAAAGTTAAATTTACCAGAAAGATAATAAAGTCAAATTTGCCAGAAAATAAGCTATTTTTCTGGTTTGTGTAGAATTTTTCTTGATGAATTGTTAAAAAGAAACAAAAAGATGCTGAAGAGAAACTCAATTTATTTCTACACTGATACTTTCAATTTCAGAGGAGAATCTTCATTTTGTTATGTAACTTTTTCAATTAGAGATTTCGATTTTAAAACAGTGTAGGAAACATCATTTGTGTGGGTTTATCAGAAACTTGTTAGGTTCTAACGAAGACCAACCGGATGAGGAAGAACGCAGTTCATTTCTCTGGTCATGGTTCGCTATGCCGTCAAGCAACTTCTTATCGAAAAATAATTAGTCGTTTTACCAAGACGGAAGTTCTTAACAACACATCACCTCTGTCTATTAAAATTTTACATATTTTGACACTCACTGAAAGCACTAAAACATTAAAAGCATAAAATATACTCAACACAGACCACAAATTTTATTTGCCTATATGAATTCATAAAAAAGTTTTGTTAAATAAAAAAAAAAACCCATTGGAACTGAAAATTTTACTTAACCAAATAAAATATATTTTTTACTCACTCAAATTTTATTTTAACAACATTAAAAGCATAAAATATGCTCTTAATCACAAACCACAAATTTTATTTGCCTTATTTATAAAGTCACAAAAAAAGTTTTGTTGAACCAAAAAAGATTCATTGGAACTAAAAATTGTACTAAACTAGAGAAAATATTTTTTTTTCAGTGTATAAAAGAAAAATCCTCTAAATTACGAATTACGAAAAAAAAATTGAAGAAAATAAGCTTAATGACCGCAAAATTAAAGAAATTACCAGAATGACAGTATTTTCACAATAATTAAGAAGTTTTGTTTTGCTGAGCAATTATGTTGATAAGAAAGAACTGTGCAAGGGAAAAACAAATTAAATTGAAAATACAATGTTCTCAATCTTGATTACATAACGTCTCATTGTCAGTGGCTTATTTCATGCGAACCTGACCTAACCCTCGGAACGTTAATTAATCGTACACTTGTTAACCGGAAATCTTTAATTGCCGCAATTTTCCTCTATTTCCGAAAAACCGTAATTCACGGCAATTATCCTAATTCAAGAACAATTTTCAACCTTTTTTTTTTTTTTGACTTAAAATAAAAGAATTTTAATTAAAACGCAGAGCAGAAAAAAAATCATTATTTGAACCTTATAATCAAATGTCCAAATTTAATATGTCTTTAACTTTAACGATGTCTAAAAAATAAATTAAAAAGAAATTGTTTTTATGGTCAAATTACTTGAAATAAAAAAATAATTTCCATTTTTTTGGTAAATTACAATTTTAGAAGAAAGAAATTAATACAGTTTAATTTTGAAAATGGCATTTGAAAACTTATTTTATAAACAATTTTTTGAAAATCGTTCTAATACGATAATTTTTAAGGAAGATGTGATCATTTGTTTAAAAAACGGACCTTTTTTCAATTGTTGATAACATAAGTACGATTAAATTTTGGAAAAAATTATTCAGAGAAAAAATATTCCTTCTTACACTACCGGCCAGAATTTTGGGGACCGCCCATTTTAAAATGTATGAAAAACGTCTTTAAACGTGAAAAGTATGGAAACTAAAATTTTTTTCTTCTTATTTCCTAGAAGCTATGAAAATTTTAAGGAGAATAAGATATTAATGAAGTTATTTAGTTAATATTTCCATTAGATATTAAAAAAAAAGAAGAAAAAATTATTGTTTTATTAAATTAAAAAATGACTTCTGAAATCCTAATTAAAGGTTTTTAATGTTCTAAAGCTTATTTTAATAGTAATTTCTTATAGAACTGAAATAAATAATAAACATTAATGTGTGATCTTTTCCCTAAAATATTCAAGCTGTCAAAGTTGAACCAAACAAATATTAAAAATTATAATTGATTTTTTTAACAGAAAAATATTTTTTAGAATTCAAACAAACATATTTCATGTAATTTTCTTGAAAATTCTAAATAATATTAAGTTTTAGAAAATTTACAAAATTATTTTTCTGCTAAAAAAATCATTCATAAATTTTAATATTTTTTTTTATCTAACTTTGTCAGCTTGCATTTTTAAGGAAAAAAATTACACGTTAATCTTTATAATTAATGTCAATTCTATAATAAATTACCATTAATATTAGCCTTAGAAGATTAAAAAGACAGTAAAAAAAACAGTAAAAAAAACAGTAAACAGTAAAAAAAAAAACAGTAAAAATCACTATTTTTGTAAATATATAATGGAAGTATTAACTAAATATCTTATTTTAGATCTTATTCCCATTAGAATTTTATTAACTTTTAGGAAATAAGAAGAAAAAAATTTTAGTTTCTATACTTTTTACGTTTAAAGATTTTTAATAAGTATAAGATGGCTAAAATATATCAAAAAAATATTTCTTTCTTTTAATTTTTAAATATTTTTTTACTATTTTTTATTAAAATTATAGATTAAATCAGATTATAGATATAATTAAATTGATAGATTAAATTATTATTTCTCTAAATAATTTTTTCCAAAAGTCAATTGTTCCTAAGTTATCAACACGTTGAAAAAAGAGTTTTTTAAAACAAATTATCACATCTTCCTTAAAAATTATCATACAACTTTTAAAAAATCGTTTGAAGGGTGATAAAACAAGCTTTCAAATTCCATTCTCAAAAGTAAAATGTGATGATTTCTTCAAAAATCGTATCAATTTGAAATTTACCAAAAAAAAATATAATTTTATTTTTTTTTTATCTTAAGCAATTTAACAATGAAAAAATTATTTTTTATTTCTTTTTCAGGCATCGTTAAAGTCAAATATGTATAAATAAATATTTAATGAATGTTTTATTTTTACTATAGAAATTAGGATGCAAAACATTTTGTAATGCCCTTTTATGCTATTGTAAGGTAGGCAAAACTTTTTGAGCAGAGCTGTAAATTAAAAAAAAAATTTATTTCAAAATAAATAAATTTCCCTTCTAGATAAAACAAACGAAAGAAAAAGTATAACTATAAAGAATAATTGTCAACTAATTGTCGACAATGTAAATTGCAAACTGAGCATCGTTTCCGTAATTAGATATGAAAATAATTGAGAAAGACTTAATTTATTTACTTTTTTGTGACAAACAGGTCTTGTGATTAAAGAATGTCGGAAAATTGCAGGAACGTGTTTAATTTAATGGCATAAAGCGTGACCCAGGAAACGGGTATGAATTCGTTTCAGAAAAAGACTGCAGTTAAGTTCCAGTGATTATGAAACACAGAGAACAGCTGGTTTTACGCGTGCGGTCGTTCTTAGACTTTAACAGTGACGTTTAAATACAGTTCGAGTAACAACAACTAATTTTAGGCCTCTACGTACATCATAACAGTACATTATGTCCGGTTATTGCACGTAAACGCATTTATAGGTGACATTACAAACCGCGACCGTTTAGCTAATCATTTATAATTTATCAAAATGAGCAAAAAACAAAAAAAAAACACGATTGCACACACAATTTATCTACATGAAATCAATTTTATACGTGTACTGTTACCTAGTTTTATAATTTTAATGAGCGTAAAATTACATATCGAATTTTATGTATAATTATATAAACATTTCAAAACATTGAAATTTGAATTTAAAAAAGCTGTAAAACTTCTAAAAATTCATATCTTTTGAGGTTCGCGTAATATCGAAAACTTTTGTACACGAAATTTGTTTAATTTTACGTGCATTTTAAGAAAAAAAATTACAGAAAAATTTTTTTAGAAAAATTACAATAATTAGAAATTTTTTTATTTTTGACAATTTTGATTCAAAATGGCTGGCTAACGAACTCGATCTGTCCCGAAATTTTGTCAACAGACAGACAGACAGACAGACAGACAGACACTTGCGTAAAACCTATTTTTTCGGAACCAGGATGTCTCAAACGTCAAGAAATGTGTAAATTACGAAAAGTTCAAAATTGCGCAAAAATACCTTTCTCATTTGAGATGGGAAAGTAAAAAATGTTTTTTATCAATTTGGAGTTTGGACAAATTTTAATTTTAATTACTTGACATTTAAATTATTAATTTATTGAAATTACATTCTATTTAAATTTGGACTAATTCTTTTGGCTGTTTGAAATTTAAATCCATTCGAAATCCTATTAAATTAGTTAGAATTTCATTAAATAGAATTATTTTAAAGGCAGTTTTATTTAACAAATTTATTTTCAATCCAATTTAAATTATCCCGAATTTTTACTGAACAGAAATTTTTATATCACCGAGTGTCTAAATCACCGAACTTTAATTAAACAGGATTTTTATTTTACAGAATTTGTCTTGAACAAACTTTTCAATTAAAGGAATTCAATCTGAACCAAAATTTAATTTATCAAAATTAATTATTAAACAGACTTTTAAGTAAATATAGAATATTTAAATACCGAAATTTCCTCTTAGTATTGTAAGAATTTTTAAAACGCCGAATTTTAATTTGTCCGAAACTACTAATGCTCGAATAAACATTTGTCAGAAAAATTTTGAAGCGAATTTTCAAATTGACCAATTAGTGTCTAATTCCAGCATTTAAAGTATTGGATTTATTGAAAATACTAGCAAAATAGAACGCGCGCAAGCGGGTGATTAGTTTTTCATGTACCTATTTTAGAAATTATAAAATACAATAATAAATATAACAAATCGGTAAATAATATTTATCTAATAAGAAGAAAAATAATAATGAATTAAAAATTTGGAAAAGTAATTTAAACAATCATAAAAAAGTTTTCAATATGAAGAAAATAATTCATTAAATTCAATTCATTAAATCAATAAAGAAAATAATTTTAATTTGAGAAAAATACTTGAGAATCTTAAAAGTAAATTAAAACAAAATTGAATAATGAAAAATTAGAGAAAATATTTGAAAATTAAAAAAACATGATTAAAAATTGAGATAAATAAATAAAAATTAAAAAAAAATAATTTAAATTTGAGAAAACAAATGAAAAAATATAAACATAATTTAAAATTGAACAGAACAAGTTTTAATTAAAGAGAAATAAGTAGAAACTTTTTGACAATATTATGAAAAAGAACGAGAAAAAGAACGAAAATAATGGAAAATTGAAGAAAATAATATAAAAAATAATATAAATAATGAAAGAATTAAAAAGTCAGATAAACAGTTAAAATTATTTGAAATTATGAGACAAATGTAAAGAATTGTAAATTGAGGGAAAGAAATTTTGGAAAATAATTGAAAAATGTTTTTAAATTTTAAAACTTGACGAAAATAATTAAAATATGATACAAACAATGATAAGTTGTAAAAAATAAATGCCATTTATGTGTGATAATTGAAAAAACTACAGGATTTTTTTTCAAATAAAGAAAAAATAATTGAAATTTGAAAAAAATACATGAAGATCTTAGAAATCATTTAAAAAAAAAAAGAAGATAACTAAAAATTGGAGAAAAGAATTGAAGAAATAAGCTTAAAGTATTTGAAATTTACGATAATTAATAAACAAATTTTGAAATTATGAAAACAAATAAAAATAATTAAAAATTGAAGAAAACCATTGAATTTTTAGACAAATTCTTAAAAATCTTAGAAATATATTTTAGAAAATGAGAATAACTCAAAATTGGAGAAAAAACTGAAAGAATGCTAAAAATAATTGAAATTTACGATAATCAATACAATTTTTAGAAATTATGAAATTAAATAAAAATAATTAAAAATTGAAGAAAATAATAGAAATTTGAGAAAAATACTTTAAAATTTTAAAAATTAATTTTTTAAAATGAGAAAAACTAAAAATTCGTGAAAAGTCTGGAAGAAAGCTAAAAATAATTGAAATTTACGATAAAATTAATAAAAAAAAAAAAATTTGAAATTCTGATAACAAATGAAAATAATGAAAAATTGAGAAAATATTTGAATTTCCAGAAAATTACTTAAAAATCTTAGAAAATAATTTTAGAAAATGAGAATAATAATTAACAATCGAGGAAAATAATTGAAAAGTGATAAAATTAATTCAAAATTAAAAAAAATAATTGAAATATGCTAAAAATAATTTAATCGCAGAAATAACGAAAATTGATGAAAATAATTGCAATATCGGATAAATAATTGCAATTTTTAAAAGTAATGCTAACATAATAAATATAATTATAAATTGATCAAAATCAAGAAGAAATGCAGAATTTATTTTTAAGCAAAATAAAATAATTAAAAAATTGTTATATAATGGAAAATTTATGTCAATAATCTAAATTTGAGATAATAGCTGAAAATATAGGAAATTAATAGCATGTGTATATATTTTAAACTTCTTCAAAAACCTTAATAAATTTTTAAAGCATTTTTCGATACTTTTTTTTTACACAAATGACAATTAAAAACCAGCACAACATGACACTAACGGAAAAGTTATTCTTTCAATTCAAATTTCAAGATATTTCTTAATAAAGAGAGTCAAAATCAATAAAATAGTAGGGACTAAGACTAACTTCATTTTAGTTTTTAAAACGTGGACAGAAAAAGATGAATAAATATTAATACTAAATAACTTCACTTCAGACTTTAAAACGTGGACAGAAAAAGATGAATAAATATAAATACATACTAACTAACTTCAGGAGTTTATGGAGATTATTATTATTTAATTATCACGTAAATGATAGTTCTGCTAAAATAAAATTCGGTTGAATTAGAATTCTTTTAAATAAAAAGTTGGTTAAAGAAAAATTCTATGAAGTAGAAATTCAGTGATCTTGAAAGTTCTATTCAGTAAAAAATCGGGTTAATTTAAATTCGATTGAAAACAAATTAAAAAAAAATTAAAATTTATCTATAAAGAAATTGTATCTTATAAACATTATCTTATAAAATGATATAGAATATAAATACTAACTAATAAATTTTACTGAATATTCATATGCCTTAAAATTTTAATCAATAGATTACATTTTAATAAAATCTAATTAGACTTGAAAGAAATTAGGATCAATTTAAGTGTGGACTGATTCAAATTTGATTGAAATTTAGACCATTCAAAATTTGACCACTCAAAGTTAAGATTAATAGAAATCAGAATTAGTTAGTTTTAACAATAAGATATTAATAATAAAAATAATAATAAGGTGGGAAGAGAAGAAGAAAAAGAAGAAGAAGAAGAAGAAGAAGAAGAAATAAATATCATTGGATTTGGACGAATTGAAGAATTAATAGTTGATAAAAATTTAGCTTAAATTGAGATACACTTTTTTCTTAATCATTTTAATTTTTATTTCTAAGAAAAGATAAGCCTTGAACTTAAAGCTTCCGACGATTTAATAAAGCTTTCTATATGAAATGTAACGCGTTAATTATTCCAGAAGTGAATTTGAATATCAGATTAAAATGGACCAACCCCCAGAACATAATTCCAACTGTAAAGTTCACTACCCTGAATAAACGGGATAAAATTCTTATGCAAATAAACATTCTCAAAGTCTGGTGGTAGAATATAAGCAAATCCACGAGTTTTGTGCTTCTCGCGAAAAGCAGATGTTGAACACAGTATTCCCATTATCCTAACTAGATATAATTGAGTTGGATGTTTTTTAGCGTAAATAATTGTGGATTTTATTATAAACATTATGCTTTATTATGAAAACTTGTATATTTTATTCTAAAATTATTATTATTAATTTTTATTATCTTAATTATCTTTATTTCTTTGTGTTTATAATATTAAAAAATGTTATTATTTTTAACATAAACGTGTATAGACTTTTTTTGAAAAATGTATAATATTGCAATTGAAGAATATTCTGAGTTTTCTTTCCTTATAAAAAGCCATAGGAGATCTTTAATGAAAAGAAGAACAAAAGGTCGGAAACGAGCAACGAAATCTTATTTTAAAATCAAAGTAAATCCTGAATTTAATGAGAAATTTGATTTCAAGGCTTTCAAAGGATTTGAAAAATAATGGGTGCTATTTAATGTCATTCACCTCTAGATGATGAAAATTCATAACACGTGATTGATATTGGCACGTGACAATAAGTAGCCTGCATATTAATTTATTCATTCCGTTTTGATAGAGATGTGTATCGGAACTTTTGATGATTTCATGCTAGTCAACAGTTAAAGCTCTCCAACTCGGAATTTCATGATAAACTATTTTTTTTTATTATTTTACTTCTAAATAATAGAAATTTAAAAAAAAAACATACAATTGAAGAAAAAAAATTAAATGTAATCATAAAAAACTTTAACAAAACCCACTATAAAATTATTGTTGTCAATATACTTAAAATTTAATTCTCGAAAAAGTTGAATTTAATCATTCTGAGAACGATGAAACTTAAATTTAAATTAACGCTTAATTTAAGTTTAAAGTTCCACAAGTTTTTATGTTTATATAAACGTAATTGAATTGGTGAAAAATGTTAAATTTATAATCGTTGGAAAAATATTAAAACGAGTCGTTAAAAAAAAACATTAAAGTGAATCGTCAAAAAACGTTTAATTTAATCATTAAAAAAGAAGTAAAAAGTTTTTAATTTTATCATAAAAAAATCTTCAAGTAAATCGTGAAAAACATTAAATAACATTATAAAAAATATGAAATTTAATCGTGAACAAATTAAATTCTATCGTAAAAAAAAGTTTCTGTTCATAAAATAAATGTTAAAAATCTAATAAAAATTAAAATTAATTAAGAAAAAAGTTAGTTATATGAATAATAATAATAATTTAGAGAATTAATATGAGATTTAAATTAATTTTTCAACTTTAATGAAACATTTCTGTAATATTCCAGAGAGAAAGGGATCGGGGGGGTGGGGGTAGAGGTTTTAAAAAACTGCGTCAAGACATGTGAAGTTTGTGAAAAAGAAGAAAGTGAAATGAGAGAAGAGAGAAGGAAATTAATTTATCGTCCAACATTAAAAAAGTGTAACGGAGAAAAATGAGATAAGAAAAGACGCGGATTTATGACACTCGGGCAAACTGGGCCACTGCATTTATTAAACGAGTGTATGCAGGCTAATTATTGCAAATAGGAAAACATTATTCTCAATTCTTCAGCAGAAAAATCTTCACACGGTAAATTTGATAAATGTTATTTCCAAATTAATGCAATTAAATTTTAAAAGTTGATAGTAATAGTTTTTTAAAAGATGTATTTAACGCTTTTTTAATTTTTAATAATCTAAACAATATATTAGGTAAATAGAAACTTCAATAATAACAATAATAATAATAATAATAATAATAATAGTAGTAGTAATAAATAATAACTAAACAAATATTTTTCAAATTTTGTTTATACCTACTTGACAAAAAAAAATAAATAAGAATTATACTTTGTATACTTTTTTGATCAAATCTCGAATAAATTATTCTTTATCGTACATTTATAAAATTCTGTGAGACAACAAATTTATCATGAAATATAAAAAATGCATGAGAACTTAAGTCTTGAGCAATCACTCAAAGAGCAAGTAGACAGCCACTAAATTTCCGATAAAAGATATAATAAATTTAGTATAAAAAGTGTGTCTCCTTAAAATATTAATACGAAAGTGTCACAGAACCTGGAAAACAGTTTTGTTATTGTATATAAAAACTGTTTGACCAAAATAGACGGGAATTACTTTTGCTAGAAAACAAGAAATAAAATAAAGTTTCGAAATAAGTCAATAGATAAAAAATTTGAATAGTAATTGTCGATTAATCTAAACTCTAAAATTTTAAATTTAAAATATCAACTTGGATTAAATAACTAAATAAAAACTAACAAAATGTAAATAATAATTATTAATGCAATAAATCAACTACCGGATTAAAAAAAAGTGAACAAATAAATAAATTATTTTTTACCAATTTTATTGGATGTGGATCTCCGTAGATCATTGAAAAGATTGGACCAAGGTTTCAAAATCTAGTGAAATTGTGTTCTTTTTTTCTTTTTCGACTTTTAATTCCAAACATTTGAATCCGTTTTTATTCCGTTTGATTGAAATTAATAAAAGTGTTACCAAGTTTTGCGTTCTAAACGGAATTCAACCAGTTCAATAGTTTTTACTGATGAAACGGGATTAAATTAATTTAAATTCTAAGTTCCGTATGGAAATAATGTGTACGATTTTCATCAGGAATTAATAAATATATAAATGAATCCAGATGAATTCTCTCTAAAATTATTAAAATTTAAAAGCTCAAAATTGTCATTAAATTTGATTAAAAACGTTCGAAATTCCACAATATTCGGAATCGTTTTTATTCATTAAATCATTTTTTAAACATTAAACCTCTTCTTGCCAAGTAACAACTAATCTTTCTCAATTCCTCCTTTTCATATAAATAAATAATCTTGAATCCCCTCTAAATCCTTTTTTATCTCATTTAAGTGGACTCGCGCCCCAATTTTCAATCCAACAAAATTTACATTGCTCAGGAGTGTCAATTTTTTTTCTGGCATAATTTAGGAGCTAAAATAATGGTATAATGTTAAAAGTACAAGAATTAAAATTGTAACCGGTTTAGAAATTTTATTCTTGAAACAATTACAATTTTTGAAAATTGAATTGCTTCTACAATTTGCACTATTTTCCATCACCAATTTTTTTCAATCCTTATTTAATTCCTCTCCACACTCTAGGGTATGAATTTTAAAAAAATTAGAATTTTAAGGGGTCAACATATTTTTTTTAATTTTTTGATAATATATCATAATTTAAAGACCAAAATTACCAAAATTAAAAATCATTTTAAAAAATGCATTTAAATTGATTACAATTTAAATTTATAAATATCAGTTCAAATAATTTTAATTTCATTAATAAATAAATCTATAATTTTTTCTATAATTTTCAACAGTTTTCAATGTACAATTATTCTCTTTAAATTTTATAATTTAAGTATTTAATTTATAATTTGATGCTTTCATTTTTTTAAATTATTTTGTTCTGTTGTCGATTATTCTCGACACTTTTCGAAATTTTTTTTCAATTGGCAATGATTTTCTTATAAATATTTAATTATTTTAGTCATTTTGTAATTTTCTTTTAATTATCAACTATTTTTTAAAAATTTCAATTTAAATCTTCAATTTAATTTTTTAATCTTCAATGTATTTCTTTAATTTTTAATTATATTCTTCAATTTTCAATTGCATTCTTCCATTTTCAATTATTTCATTCATAATTCAATAATTCTCGCACTTTATTAATTATCAAATGTTTTTTGCAATTTATTATTCTCCTTCAATTTTATGATTATTCTTTTTCAATTTAAAAACTTTTTTTAGTTCAAATACCGATTATTCTCACCATTTTTTGAATTTTTTTTCAATTGTTAATTATTTTTTTTTTAATAGTTAATTATTTTCTTCAATATTTAATTATTATCGTCATATTGTAATTTTTCTTTTAATTTATGAATTATTTTCTTGAATTTGACATTTAATTCTTTAATTTTCAATTTATTTCTTCAATCTTTAATTATTTTCTTCAATTCTCGAAATTGTTCTTTAATTTTCAATTATTTTTATCGATTTTCAATTAATTCCTCAATATTCATTAATTCTCCCATTTTTTCAATTATTAATTCTTTTTTTTTAATAGTTAATTATTTTTGTCAATATTTAATTATTGTAATTTTTCTTTAATTTATCAATTATTTTCTTGAAATTTCCATTCAATTCAATTATTTAATTTCCAGTTCATTTCTTTAATTTTTAACTATTTTCTTCAATCCTCAAATATTTTCTTTAATTTTCAATTATTTTCATCGATTTTCAATTAATTCCTTAATATTCATTAATTCTCCCATTTTTTCAATTATCAATTATTCTCTTTCACTATATTTCTTTAATGTCCAATCGATTTCTTTAATTTTCATTTATTTTCTACAATTGTTTCCATTATTTTCATCAGTTTTTAATTGACATTTTATTATTCTTTTTTAATTTTATGATTCTTCATTAATATAAAAACTTTTTTTTAGTTCAAATACCGGTTATTCTTACCATATTTCGACTTTTTTTCAAATTGTTAATTATTTTTTTTAATAGTTAATTATTTTCGTCAATATTTATTATTTAATTATTATCGCCATTTTATAATTTATTTCTGATTATCAATTATTTTCTTGAAATTTCCATTTAATGCTTTAATTTTGAATATATTTTTTCTATTTTTAATTATCTTCTTCAGTCCTCAAATATATTTAATTTTCAATTATTTTTATCGATTTTCAATTAATTCCTCAATATTCAATTATATTAATTATTTTCTTTAATATTAAAAAATTATCGCTTTCTTTCTATTATTTTTTTTGATTATCATTAAGTCTTTTTAATTTTAAATATTTTCTTTTATTTTTAATTCTATTCTTCAATTTTTATTTCCATTCTTCAGTTTTTAATTGTTTTGTTCAATATTTATTTTATTTATTTTATTATTTTAGATATCAATAGACCATGATTTACTTATTCTGTTTTCGTTAATTTTTGTATTTTCAACCTTATGATTTCATTGATGCCTTTACATTGTTAATATCTTTACATTGTTAACATTTTTGTTATGTAACTATTTTAATTTATTATTGTTTATATTATACTACTAAGGAATTAATATATTACCTTACATCACTAATTTTTGTAATTGTCCCCATGGGTCACCTAGGACAAATGAATGAATAAGTAAAATAAATAAATATTTATTAATTCTTGGCTTTTTCCAATTCGGTACTTTTTTTCAACTTTTAAGTATATTCCATAAATTTTACTTCAATTCTTCAATTTTTCAACTATTTCCTTCAATTATTAATTATTTTCCGCAATTTTCAACTATTTTCTACAATTTTTTCAATTTTTAATTATTACCTTAAAATTTTATAACTATTCTTTGATTTTTTAAATTATTTTGTTCAGTTGTGTATTAATCAAGCCATTTTTTGAATTTTGTTTTTAAATGACAATTATTTTCGTCATTTTATAATTTTCTTTTTCTATTATCAATTACTTTTTCAAATTTTAATTCAATTCTTAAATTTTTAATTTATTTTATTCAATTTCAGTTATTTTTTTAGATTTTCAATCCAGTTGTTCAATTTGCAATTATTTGCAACAGTTATTCGTATAATTTTTTAAACTATTCTTTTCAATTGTATAATTATATACCCATTTTTCGAATTTTGTTTGCAACTGTCAATTATTTTCGTCATTTTTCTAATATATTCTTCAATTTCGTAATTTTTATTATTTGAATTTGCAAAAATCTATATGTTTTAAATGACCAACAACAATGCAAATAAAAGTCAAAAACTCGAAGCAAATACCTATAAAAGAAAATTTTGAGAAAGAAAACATGAAAGGGATTTCTTGTTAGCAAGTGCTGGAAATTCGAATGGAAAAAAATGAAATTTAATGGAGAAAAAGAGTCGAGTTGAAGACGTTTGGGTGATTTAGAGGAAAAAAGAAAATAACGAGAGTTGAAGTGGGAAATCGACGTGATGAGTATTGCAGTCGCAATAAACGTCGGTCAGCAGTTTCACGAAGTGAATAGAGGTCAACCTCGTGGTATTTTCTTCACTGTGAGGATGACTGTGGATGCACCTTTCTCTCGAGAAGAGATACCTGTCGCCTACGAGGTCGACAGGCCCATATCTACATTATTCACGCTTCATCTTCACTCATTCGGGTGCGGCCCAAAAGCCGATGACCTTCCGCTAATAAAAAATCCGATTTTCCCTTTATCAATTCATCAATCAAGCGCCCCCTCAATTTTCCTAATAGTGTTAACATTTATTTAATGACGCTTCTCCAAAGGTTTGAAGAATTTAAGCTGATCTTCGAGTGAGAAATGTAACATGATACAAAAAACATTTTTCAGTTACACTTATTTAATTTAAAAAAAAAGGGTTGGTTAAAATTATAGATTTATTTGATATTTGACTGGAGTTTGAATAATATTAGATTTAAATCGATTGAAATTGAAATTAATAAAAGTGAGGATCAATATAAGTTTAGATTAAATGAAATTAAGATCAATTATAGTTTCGGAAAATTGAAGTTTGGATTAATTTGAAAAACTTTAAAAACTGAATTGTTTAAAATTGGTGTAAAATGAAGTTTGCAAAAATAAAGTTTGGATAAAATAGAGTTTAACTAATTAAAGTGTAAGTCAATCCAAATTAGATTTGGCAAAAACTATTGGATAAATTGAAGTCTTGGATGCGATTGAGGTTATAAAAAATTAAAATCGGATGGCATTCAATTTGAAGTTAGAATTTATTCCAATATAAATAAACTTAAATTTGAATTGATTAAAAATTAGAATGAAAAATGAAGATTTGATTGATTTACGATTGAATAAATTGAAAGTTGAATCGATGAGAATTAGGATGGATGGAATTTTTAATAAAATCAAGTATAGTTAAATTAAAATTTAATAAATTCAAGTTAAAATTGATTAACACTTGAATCTTTTAAAACTGGAGTAAATTAATAAAATAAATAAGTTAGAATTTGAATGAATTGAAATTTGAGTAAATTTAAATTCGAATAATTTGAATTTGGGATTAGTATTTAAATAAAATTATCTAATTGGATTTATTGTAATTTTAAATCACATTTTGATCGATCAAAAATTTGAATAAATTAGAGATTAAATCGATCAAAATTAGGATCGATTGAATTTGTACAAGTCCAAATAAAAATCGATTAACACTATTTTTTTTAGACTGGAGTTAATTAAAATTCGCATCAATTGAAATTGGGATAAATTTAGACTTGGATTTGAATTTGGATGAATTGAAATTTTAATCAAATTACAATTGATTGAAATTTGGATTTGGATTAAAGACAATTTTAAAAAAATTAAAGTTTTAATTGATTGACTTTAAAAAAAAATAGAATTTTAAGGAATTGAAGTTTGGTTTGAAGTTTCGATTGATTCTATAGAATAAATATTAATTAATGTAGAATAATTAAATAATATTAATTATTTTTCAAATTCAAAATAATCCTTTTTTTAATTCTTACAATTTTTTAAAAAAATTTCACTTTTTCGAAACTGTTTAATTTTTATTTTATAATTTCTTATTTTTACAAAGTTTTAAGATATTTTCTCCTTTTACTTTTGATTATTTTTTGTATTTGTATTTTTATTTTAAGATTTTCTTTAATTTTCTCCTTTTTCTGCAAATTATTTAATATTATTTTACACAATTTTGTTATTATCACAAAATTAAAATAAATACGCTCATTTGTTTTGTAAATTTATTTAATTTGTTTTTACCTCTAGGTAAAATTGATCTTTGAAGAAAATAATTCCAAAATGTCAAAAATAATAGAAATTTGAAGAAAATAATTGGAAAATGACAAAAATAATTGAAATTTGAAGAAACCAAATGAAAGATGACAAAACTGATTAAAAATTAAGTAAATAATTAAAATCTTGAAGAAAAGACTTCGAAAATGACAAAAATAATTGAAAAATGGAAAAACAAAATAAAAATTTGATGCGTCAATACATAATTAAAAAATTGGAGAAAAAATTGACCATTAAAGAAAATAATTAAATAATTGAAAAATCATAAAATTGATAGAAATTTGAAGAAAATACTTGAAAAATGATAAAAATAATTAAAATAAAAAAAAATTGAGAAATGACAAAAATAATTGAAAATTACAAAAATAATCAAAAAATGGAACAAATAGTCGAGAAATGACCAAAAAAATTGAACCTTGAAAAAAATGAAAGATGATCAAACTAATTTAAAATTATGTAAAAAATTTATAATTTGAAGAAAAGATGTAAAAAATGACATAAATAATTTAAAAAAAAAAATGGAGAAACAAAATAAAAATTAGATATCATTAATCAAAAAATTAAAGATAAAAATTGACGCTTAAAGAAAATATTTGAATAATGACAAAAATAATAACAAAAATAACAGAAATTTGAAGAAAATAATTGGGAAATCACAAAAAATTTAAATTTGAAGGTAATACGTGAAAAATAACAAACATAATACAAAGTGACAAATTGTGAAAGACGACAAAACTAATTAAAAATTAAGTAAAAAATAAAAAATTTAAAGAAAAGACTTGAAAAATGATAAAAATAATTAAAATTTGATAGGAATTTGAAAATTACAAAAATAAGTAAAAACTGAAATAAGAAATTAAAAAATTCATGACAATAATTTAAAAATATAAGAAAATAAGTATAGAATTTGGAGAAAGTAATAAAACAATGTCGAAAATATTGCCAATAATTGATAAATTACTAAATTAATTGAAAATTTTAAAAAACAATTAAAAAATGCCAAAAATAATTGAAATTTGAAGAAAATAAATTGAGAAAACACAAAAAATTTAAATTTGAAGGTAGGTAGTACATGAAAAATAACAAAAATAATAAAAATTTGAGATAAATAATTGAAACATGACAAAACTAATTAAAAATTAAGTAAAAAATAAAAAATTTGAAGAATATAAGACCGGAAAAAAAAAATTGAAATTTGAAAAAAAATGAAACTTGTAAAAAATAATTGGTAATTGGTGTAAAGTATTCAAAAATTATTGATACATAATAATAAAATTATTAAAGAAAATTGCTGAAATTTGAAGAAAATAATTGATTTCGTAAAAAAAAATTGAAGACTGTGTAATAAATTGAGAAATTAATGACCATAAAAGAAGAAGGATGAAAAAATGTAATGAAATTTGTTGAAAATAATTTTTAAATGTTAAAATTAATAGAAATATGGAGAAAATAATTGAAAAATGATAAAAATAATTGAAATTTGGTTAAAACTAATAGAAATATGGAGAAAATAATTAAAATTTGATGGAAAAATTGAAAGACGACGAAAGTAATTGACAATACTGATTTAAAAATTAAAAATTATTGTAGACATTAATTAAAAAATTGAAAAAGTAATTATAATTAGAGGAAATTAAACAATGTCAAAATTTATTGAAATTTGAAGAACATCATTATATATAATAATAATAGTTATTATTATTATGATTATTTTACTAAGATAGTGAGAAAAGTTTTTTTTTTAAATTGCATTTATCAGAAATCTCATTTGTCCGAAATTGCATTGATCAAAAATCTAATTTGCCAGTAATTTTAATTATCTACATTCTTTTTTATAAAAAATTGCATTTATCAGAAATCTAATGTTTCCGAGATTGCATTTCTTAGAAATGGTATCTGTCCGAAATTGTATTTATCAGAAATCTAATTTGTGGGCAATGTCATTTACTAAAAATCTTACTTAACAGAAATTTCAATTATCAGAAATGACATTCATACAAAAACACATTTATCGAAAATCTTATTTGTCCGAAATTGCATCTAACAAAAATCTAATTTTTCAGAAATTGCAATTGTCAGAAACCTTTTTTATCAAAAATTGCATTTATCGGAAATCTCATTAGACCGAAAGTTATTTATAAAAAATTTCATTTATTATAAAAAGCATTTATCAGAAGTCTCATCTGTCCGAAATAGCATTTATAATTAATCTAATTTTTCCGAAATTGCATATATCAGAAATATTATTTGTTTGTTTAAACTTGCATTTATCAGAAAACTAATTTGTGCGACATTGCATTTATCACAAATCTAATTTAACCGAAATTGCATTAATCAGAAATCTAACTTGTCCGAAAAGTAAATTATAAGAAATCTCATTTGTCCAGAATTGCATTTATCAGAAACCTCATTGATCCAAAAAAGCATTTATCAGAAATCTCTTTTTTCCGAAAGTTAAATTATCAGAAATCTAATTTCTCTGAAAATGCATTTACCAGAAGGCTGCTTCCATTTCAAATCATACAGGTCGAATATGTTCAAAACTCAAAATCATGTTCAACATGATTTTTATTGTTTTTTAGGGCAAATAATAAGACACGTATTTTTTTGTTTTGAGAAAAAATTTTTTTTCGCAGAGTTACGAGCATTTGAAAGTTTTAGGACAAAGAGTGATTTTTGAGCGAAAACGCTAATAAATCTTTTTAAAATCGCTCTAGTCTTTTTAAAAAATTATGTTTTTTAATTTTGTTTCCTGATTTAACTTATGTTTTAGGTGCTCTTTCTTAGCAATTTTGAAAATTTTAAAAATTTTGAAAATTAACAAAATGGTGGACATTTTTTGAAAAACCAAAAAACTCAAATTTCTCAAAAACGTAATTTTTTATTTTTTTGAAATTTTTTTTGTAGTTAGTAGACAACAAAAATAATTTTTTCCAATAGGTTTAATGTGCGCTAAAACACTGTGAAAGGCGCAAGAATTTTTTTTGTAAAAATTATAAAAGTCATTATTTTGACTAATACAGCGCCATATATTATTCATATAATTATTCTATTTCTTGATTTTACTTATATTTTATGTGCTCTTTCTTAGCAATTTTGAAAATTTAAAAAATTTTGAAAATTAACAAAATGGCGGGCATTTTTTGAAAAATCAAAAAACTCAAATTTCTCAAAAACGTAATTTTTTATTTTTTTAAAATTTTTTTTGTAGTTACTAGATAACAAAAAAAACTTTTTCCAATAGGTTTAATGTGTGCTAAAACACTGTGAAAGGCTCAAGAATTTTTTTTTTGAAAATACAAAAAGTCATTATTTTGGCTAATGCATCTTTCAGTTGAAAAAATCACCTTGAATATTTTTTTTTTTAAACAACTATTTTTTATTTAGAGAAATATAGTTTTTAATTCCTTTTTCTATCTAGTAAATAAAAACAAATTTTAAAGAAATAAAAAATATTGTTTTTGAGAAAATTAAGCTTTTTTATTTTTGAAAAATTGACATTTTAAAAATTTTTGAAATTCCTTAATTTGCAAACAAAAGCATGTCAAACATTAGTCAAACATTACTAAATAAAAAAAAATGGAATAATTTATGGCGCTGGTTTTGCAAAGTAATACCTTTCATAATTTTTACAAAAAAAATTGCTGCACCTTCCACAGTGTTTTAGCGCACATTAAACGTATTGGAAAAAGTTTTTTTTGTTATCTAGTAACTACAAAAAAAATTTCAAAAAAATAAAAGATTACGTTTTTGAGAAATTTGAGTTTTTTGATTTTTCAAGAAATGCCCGCCATTTTGTTAATTTTCAAAATTTTTTAAATTTTCAAAATTGCTAAGAAAGAGCACATAAAATATAAGTAAAATTAAGAAATAGAATAATTATATGAATAATATATGGCGCTGTATTAGTCAAAATAATGACTTTTATAATTTTTACAAAAAAAATTCTTGCGCCTTTCACAGTGTTTTAGCGCACATTAAACCTATTGGAAAAAATTATTTTTGTTATCTACTAACTACAAAAAAAATTTCAAAAAAATAAAAAATTACGTTTTTGAGAAATTTGAGTTTTTTGATTTTTCAAAAAATGTCCACCATTTTGTTAATTTTCAAAATTTTTAAAATTTTCAAAATTGCTAAGAAAGAGCACCTAAAACATAAGTAAAATCAGGAAACAAAATTAAAAAATATAATTTTTTAAAAAAACTAGAGCGATTTTAAAAAGATTTGTTAGCGTTTTCGCTCAAAAATCACTCTTTGTCCTAAAACTTTCAAATGCTCGTAACTCTGCGAAAAAATTTTTTTTCTCAAAACAAAAAAATACGTGTCTCATTATTTGCCCTAAAAAACAAAAAAAAAATCATGTTAAACATGATTTTGAATTTTGAACATATTCGACCTGTATGATTTGAAATGGAAACAGCCAGAAATCTCGTTTGTCCGAAAGGTAATTTATCAGAAATCTAATTTATCCAAAATTGTATTTATCAGAAATGTAATTTATCCGAAATAGCATTTATCTGAAATCTCGTTTGTCAAAAAATTGAATTATCAAGAATTTCATTTATTAAAAATTACATTTATCAGTAATCTCAATTGTACAACATGGACTTTCGCACAATTAAAGGTTATGGTAATAATCGATAAGTGCGATTTCGGATAAATGCGTTTTCTGATAAATGCAAGTTTTGACAAATTAGATTTTTATGATAAATGCAATTTTGGACAATTTAGATTTTTGATAATGGGAAATTCTGACAAATTAAATTTCTGTTAAATGCAATTTCGGACAACTAAGAAGTCTGATAAATTCAATTTTTGATAAATTAGATTTTTGACAAATTAAAATTTGGATAAATGAGGTTTTTGATAATTGATTTTTTTGACAAATGAGATTTCTGATAATTGCAATTTCTGATAAATGCAGTTTTCAATAAAAAAGATTACTGATAATTGACATTTTTGATAAATGAAATTTCTGATAAATAATATTTCGGATAAATTAAATTTCTGATAAATACAATTTTGGGTAAATTAGATTTCTGATAAATACAATTTTGGATAAATTAGATTTCTGATAAATTACCTTTCGGGTTTTACCTTTCCCGGTCGAACTAAAATCCCGGCAAATTCCCGATGAGTAGACACCCTGTAATTTATATTCTAATAAATGATAAAAATATATAGAGTATGACTGAAAAACAGTTTCCTGAAAACAAGTAGAGACATTTTCTTTTATGTTGTAGAATCGAGGAAATGAACTCGAGACAAGAATTCACGGCACGGAAGTGGAAAATAGCTGCTTGGAATACGATTGGGTGTTTCATTTCTCGATCTGCAACTTTTTTTCCAGAATCGCTATAGGCCAATAAATTGCACGACAGAATTGGTTAAAGAAAGCGAGAGAGAGAAAGAAAGAAAGAAAGAGAGAGAAGTCTTGACGTTTCTCCATTTTCTGGAACGAGCCGAGGAAGATTACCATGCAATGCAGGTGGTGTCGTACATGGCCGGTTCTGACATTCCTGATTCGTGGATAGTACGTCATTCAGGTCGAATTTCACGCGATTCTATACTTGATCCTATTCAAGATTTATCTTCCAAAAGAAACTACCAAGCTTACTGTTCCAGACCATTATTGCCTCACGCCAAAAGAAATTCGATAAAGAAGCTTTAGATTCACTGTCACACCAGATACTTCACTGTTTTCGTTTTTTCTTCCCCTCTTTCACTTTTTCTCACCTTGCTTTTTACAAACAGAAACACAGGATGACAAATTAGATAAAACTTTCAAGTGTTTTTCACGATTTTACCCTGCAATAGAGTTTTTCCACTTTAAAACTGCCACTAAGAATAAAGAGATTCTAGATTATAAAAGAAAAAACAACAATAACAAAAGTTTAATCAAATGATATTAAAGTCACGTAAAATTGACGTTGATTGAAATTCGGAGATTAAATCGGTAAAATTTGGATTAATACAATTTTTGATGGGTAGAAATTTGAATCG
Organism: Ganaspis brasiliensis; assembly: GCA_037103525.1. Taxonomy (NCBI): domain Eukaryota; kingdom Metazoa; phylum Arthropoda; class Insecta; order Hymenoptera; family Figitidae; genus Ganaspis; species Ganaspis brasiliensis. The sequence continues at coordinate 6,780,023 of JAZKLR010000114.1, read as the reverse complement.
ATAAAAGTTTGGATTATTAAAAGTTGGATCGATAAATATTGGGATAGATTAAGAGATAAGCAGATTAACATTTGGATAAATTATAATTTATCAGTAAAAGTTGTAATTGAATAAAATTTATATCGATAGAGGTAAAAATTATAAAATTTGAATTGAATTATAAATACGGATTTATTGAACTTGAATCCGCGATCAACATACATTCTAATCAATTTTTCAATAGATTATATTTCAAATTGATTATAATTTTGATCGATAAAAGATTTCATTCCTAAAAGTTTAGCTCGAGAAAATTTGGATCTAATGTCGATTAAAATTTGCGCCAATTTCGATCAATTAAAATTTATAAGTTTATAACGGTGGAAGTTTGGAAGAATTAAATTTTAAATCGATAGAAGATGAAATTAATGTCGATTCAAGTTTAGTGCAATATTAAATTAAAACATTAAAATTCAAATCATTAGAACTTTCGATCAGTAGAAAATTTAATCGATAAAGATTTTAATTGATTAAAAGTCAGACCGATAGATCTTTGAGTCGTTAAAAGTTTATAGAAATGCAATAGTAGAAATGGATTAATTAAAAATCGTAACGATATATCTTTACAACCATAAAAGTTTAGATTGATTATAGATATTTGGATAAATTAAAATTCAGATCAATAAAAGTTTCAATCAAAAAACATTTTTATCGATAAACGCTTGTTTCAATTAAAATTTATATTAATATAAAAATTCAAATCGATTAAACTTGAAACCGATTAATATTCGTAACAACTTAAATTTTAATCCATTATATTTTGGATTAATTAAATTTACGTTATGTTAAGATTGGAATTGATTAAAATTTTATTCGATAGAAAATTACATCTCTAAAAATTTTGGTCGAGAAAATTTGGATCGATTTTGGTTTAGTTAAAACCGAGAAAAGTTTAGATTAGAATCATTTAAAACTGGAATAAATTAAAATTTGAATCAATCAAAATCAGTTAAAATTTAGACCAACAAAACTATACCAATAATCTAAAAAATTAAAATAAATAATCTAAAAAATGTATTTACCAACAGTCTAAAATTTAAATACAAATTTGTGTCGATTCAGCGTTAAACCGATCGATTTAGATTTGGATCGAAATTTGAATCAATAAATAAATTGGTCTAGATCACAATTAAAATCACATGAAACTTGAATCGATAAAATTTTCAGTTGCTTTAACTTTTGATTAATAGAACTTGAGATCGATTAACTTGAAGTTAAAAGAAAAATGCAAACTTTGTGAAAATGAGGTCATGAAGCTGTAGGATTTCACGTTCAGGTTAAAGTTGTCGATCGATTAATCGGCAATCAACGATAATCGAACGATCACAATCAAAATGTCCGGAGGCAAATGATCCTTTGCGACTTCCCGCGTGTTCCAATTAGCAGGAGAAAATTTCTCTTGAAGATGGATTGCAGACAAACTGAAATTGTCCACCTATAAACTTTCTTTCATTCGAATTTAAGCCGGGCCAATGTCGAGCATGAAGAGAATATTAATATTTTTCTACGAGTTCGAGTTATTAATTATTTATTCAGTAATCTCAAATTGTTGACAATATTATTTTCAATGATTTAATCCGAAAAGAATTCATTTTTAAAAAAAACATTAACCATGCGATTATAATAAGAATCAATAAAAATAATAAAATATTATCAATTTGTCCCTATAGTCAACTGTATAATTGACTCGGATTGATTATTTTACGATCTTCATTAATTTACATAAAGCTGAAAACTTTATGCATAGCAAGAATAATTTCCATTACTGTTATAAGTTGGTAATCAGTATCAAAACAAGAGTAAATTGCTTAGAAGAAAATTAGAAAACTAAGTAAGGATAATAGGGAAGTTTACCTTCAAACTCTGAATATATTTGCATTTAAAATTAATTTGTACTTTATATTACAACAGTATAAAAATTATAGGGAGAATGTAAAAAAAAAATTATTTCAAAATTGAAATATAATCTAAAACGATATTGTCAAGAGATATGAAATAATTGAAATTAATTCAATTATAACATCAACTGTCAAAACAAATTACACCTTTTCTGTTGTGTTGAACTCTAATTATTTTCACAGAACGAGGCAAAGTGCTCTTAGCTAAAGGACTTGTTTCTGAGAAAAGAAAAAGAGACAAAAATGTCCAGAGACACTGGGAGATTCTTCAATTACAAGTACAAAGAAGGTGAAAAGTAATCGAGTATGTGCCAAACTTTCTCGTGGCCCAGTTGCGAGAACTGACTTGGTCAATCGATTTTGGCAAACTTTAAACCGATCAATAGTTTCCCAAAAATTACCAATATTTTTTTTCAATTGTCCATTAGTTTCCAAAATTTAGAAAATAATAATGTCTAATAATAATAATAATGCTATTCGAAAGATAAATTTTTCGAAAAATTATTTCAAATTCTTTGATCAAGGAAATTTGACACAAAGAAGTCATAATAATTTGAGTCTTCAGAAGAAAGTGAAAAAAACTCTTTGAAGAGAAAGAAATAATTTTAAAAGTTTCATAAGTTAGTGAAAGCCTGAAATTAGATAGGGTTCATTTTTTAAGTTTAAAAAAATTCTACTTTTACTTTCAGTGTTCGGAAATCGTCTCTATTATAATGGGGAAAAAACATATATTTTAATATAATATAATTTTAATTTGAAAAATGGAATTTAAAAAAATCAAAAGATTCGATACTAAACTTTTGAGAGATTTAATTTCAATTTGATGTCGAATTTTAGTGAAAATTTGGAACGATTAATAGTGATTATAAAACTAAGAAACTTAAAGAAAATTCAACATTTTTGGTAAAAATTAAAGTTTAGTTCAATATAAAAAATAAACTAAAATTAAAATCGATTGATTTTTGAATATTTTGAAACTACGGTCAAATAAAATTCGAGTAAATGAAATTTGAAAAAACTAAAGTTTTGATCGATCAAAATCGTCTAAATCGTTTTAAAATAAAGGATTGATTGAAAATTGAACAAACATAAGTTAGGAATATAAAATTTGAAAAAATTAAAATTTGGATCGATGAAAACTAGGATCCACTAAAGTTCCGATAATTTAAAGTTTGCATTGATACATATTTGAATAAATCAGACTTTGGAACGATAAGAATTTGGCTCTTTTAAAATTTTGATAAACTCGAGTTTAAATCTGTTAAAATTAAAAACAATCGAAAAGAGAGCTGATTGAAATTTCAACAAATTAAAATTAAAATTGAGAATAATTGAAATTTGAATAAATTAAAGTATGGATTGTTTAAAATTAGTATCAACAGAATTTTTCCTAAATTGAAGTTTGCAATGATTTTAATTTAAATGAATTAAAGTTTGAATCGATTTGATTTTTTATCTAGAAATTTGAAAACTCGAATTTAAATCTATCAAAATGAAAAACAGTCGCAAATAAAATCGTTTGAAATTTAAATATTTTAAACCTAATATTGATTAAAATTTGAATTATTTGAAACTAAGATGATTAATTCAAGTTTGAGTTTATCGCCATTTAAATAAAATAAAATATAGTATTTAGATTTGTATAAATTGAATTCTGAATCGATTTAAGGATGTTTGACCCCGTGACATAACCTCAAACTAAAAAGTATTTTTTAACATGAAAATAAAATAAAATAAAAATTGTTTTTAACTAGTTTTAAAAGATCTACTTATATAATCTTTAAATAAAAATATTTTGGATTAAAATATTTTGTCTTTCACGCATTATTTAACATTTTGTGTTCTTTCTTCAAATCTAATGAAAAATTGCAATTTTAATCCAATTACGTCAAATAATGGCTTATTTTGTTCTTTGAAACATTCTATATAAATTTACTCATAGAATTTTATTAAAAATGTTTAGTTAAAAAATAATGAACAAAAAACTTTTATCTTTCATGTTTTCTCTATTGTTTCTGAACAATACATTTTTAAAAAAATTCTATGAGTAGAATCGTAGAGAATGTTTCAAATGAATAAAATGAGCCATTATTTGACATTATAGGATTAAAATTGAAATTTTTCATTAGATTTTAAGAAAAAACACAAAATATCCAATAAAATGCGTGAATGGCAAAATATTTGAATCCAAAATAATTTTATTTAAAAATTGTGTAAATAAATCTTTTAAAACTTGTTAAAAACAATTTTTATTTCATTTTTATATTAAAAAATACTTTTCAGTTTGAGGTTATGTCATAGGGTCAAACATCCTTAAAATAGGACTGATTGAAATTTGAATAAGTTAAGTTTGAATCGTTTAAAATTAGGATCAACTGAATTTTCGATAAATTGAAGTTTATACTGATTAAAATTTGGATAAATTAACCCTTGAAATCAGCATTAATTTATTATATTGTTATAAGCAATAAAGACTGATAAAAAAATTTTTTTTGGAGGAATTCATTTTTAAGCAAAGTTTCCTAAATAACAAAATGCCAAATTCAGAAAAGGTCGCTGAATACAAGTCTGACGTCATCTTCAAAAAATTAAAAATGGAGAATCCAAGATGGCGGACACGAAAAATAAAAATTGACAAATTTAAGTAAAAGTCGGTTTTAAGGATTTTTGAGGTCGCTATTTACGACTCTGATGTTATTTTCAAAGAATTCAAAATGGAGAATCCAAGATGGCGGACACGAAAAATAGAAATTAATAAATTTAATTAAAAGTCGGTTCTAAGGACTTTTCGAGGTCTCTGATTACGATTCTGACCTCATTTTCAAAAAGTTCAAAATGGCGGATTCAAAATTCGCTGAATTTGCTTAAAACTTGTTATTGGGGAGTTTTTGAGGTCGCTGATTACGAATCTGAAGTCCGATTTTCAAAATTCAAAATGGCGGATCCAATATGGCGGACAAAATTTTAAAAATTCGTTGAATTTGCTTAAAACTTGTTACTGGGGGGTTTTTGGGGTCGCTGATTACGAAGCTGAGGTCCCATTTTCAAAATTCAAAATGACGGATCAATATGGAGGACTGAAATCTTAATAACTGCTAATTTTTTTATTAAACTTAGTACCTATAGGGATTTTTGGGTGCGCTGAATGCGAATTTAATATCAGTTAACAGAAATACAATCTAGGGATTAAAAAACAAGAATTTCTGATCGATAGTTAAAAATTGTTGAATTTGCTTAAAACTTGTTACTGGGGGGGTTTTGGGGTCGCTGATTACGAAGCTGAGGTCCCATTTTCAAAATTCAAAATGGCGGATCCAACATGTCGGACAAAATTTTAAAAATTAGTTGAATTTGCTTAAAACTTGTTACTGGGGGGTTTTTGAGGTCACTGATTACGAAGCTGAGATCCCATTTTCAAAATTCAAAATGGCGGATCTAATATGGCAGACGAATTTTTGAAAATTTGCTGAATTTGCTTAAAACTTGTTACTAGACGGTTTTTGGGGTCGCTGACTGCGAATCTGAAGTCCGATTTTCAAAATTCAAAATGTCGGATCAATATGGCGGACTGAAATTTTAATAACTGTTAATTTTTTTATTAAACTATAGGGATTTTTGGGTTCGCTGAATGCGATTTTAATATCAGTTAGCAGAAATACAATCTAGGGATTAAAGAAAAAGAATTTCTGATCGATAGTTAAAAATTGTTGAAATTGCTTAAAACTTGTTACTGGGGGGTTTTTGGGGTCGCTGATTACGAAGCTAAGGTCCGATTTTGAAAATTCAAAATGGCGGATCTAATATGGCAGACGAATTTTTGAAAATTCGCTGAATTTGCTTAAAACTTGTTACTAGACGGTTTTTGGGGTCGCTGACTGCGAATCTGAAGTCCGATTTTCAAAATTCAAAATGGCGGATTCAAAATGGCTGACTAAAAATTTAATTACTGTTAATTTTTTTATTAAACTTAGTACCTATAGGGGTTTTTGGGTTCGCTGAATGCGAATTTAATGTTAATTAGCAGAAATACAATCTAGGGATTACAAAACTAGAATGTCTGATCGAAAGTTAAAAATTGTTGAATTTGGGATTAAAAACAAATTTTTTTTTGAAACTTTTTCGAAGGGGAAAGTATCATGAGGAAGTGTTGGTTGGCTCTAATCGAAAATTTCACTTTAGAGCTTTCTAAGGGAAGAATAAAGTTGGCGTTAATGACCTCTTCCTAAAGATGGTGCCAAGCCTGAGGCAAGAAAGGACCGTTCGGTATGAAAAACTCGTCAGAAAGGAACGGACCACTTCAAAGGCATGATTCCTTTTGCACTGCCTGAGGACACTCGCTTTTTGAATTCCTGAGGCTTCAGCGAGCTCATCTTTTTTGCTAGGTCTTTTCTTGGTCACGCCTCATCCGATTCTAAGATGTGCTGTAGGCTGTTTTATTATCAGTTATGTGCAACAATCCCCATTCCACCACAACCAATCACTAATCAATCTCTTCGTTTAATTTACAACTTTCAAAGTTGTCAGCGGCGACCATTAATTACAGCCGTCGATCAAGACTTTTTCCATCTGACTCAAAACTTCCATAAAATTAAATTTAGTCAAGTCTTTCAACATTTTCTCGAAATATTGAGCAGACTTTGATGAATTATAATTATTAATGTTTAATATTGTAATTCAACTATTTTAATATTGTTTTATTTAGTAATTATGTAATAGTAATATATATAGAAATATTCAAATAGGAATACTAAATTAAAAAAATTAAAATTATAATTAATGTTAATTTGGTATTTTCTAATTTAATAATCTCTTCCTAGAATCATTTTTTGCTTTGAAAATTCTGAGATTCAATATTTTTATTTTAAATGGGAGATAATACTATGTGAAAATAGGTATTTGATCATAAAACACGCATCAGAGAATCGTTAAAGTTGAAAATTGGACTTTAAGGATACTCAACCTGAGGACGACATTAAACTAGAATGGTTTGTTTATGACCTAAACTTACTTATCCTAGCTCTTCTCTTGAGGCGGATACAAATTGAAACATGTTCAGAAAACTCTTTCACGTCCATAAGAAAGCAAACTCACTTTGTCTCTTGATTTAAAATAGACTATCAAATAAAAAACGCAAATCCAAGTACGATTTCTAAGGTCAATTAAAAAAAAAAAGAAAAAACAAATTTCCTGCTAAATCATAATAATTTCTACTCACCGAAGATTTGAATACGATTTAAATCAGCAACACTCACCTGAAACAAAAATATGTAAATTTTTATTAGTCAAGAATTTAATATTAAAAAATATAAAAACATCCTAACTAAAATTTATTTAAAATATCATTGTTCGAAATAAAATTTAAATTACTCCGAATTGGATCCGAATTTTAACATTAGAATTTTGATTTTTCTATATTTTTAAGAGACAAAAATTATTAACTGCTTCGAATTATAATTTACGTAAATTTTTAATTAATCATAACTTTTATCGACTCGAATTATATTATAACTTATATCTTATTATATCTTATATTATATCTTCTACTTTTTCAAACTTTTATTGATCCAAAATTTATTTTGATTCTAGTGTTATTTTATTGAATTTTTAATTAAAATAATGAAATAAAAAAGGATATCTTTTATTTTATATGCTATTTTTATTTTAAAAGCCAAGAAAATTAATGGATTGGGAAGACAAAAGGGTGTATTTTTTTAAAAAACGAAAGAATTTATCAAAAGATCTAAGAAGAAAAAATGAATAAAAATCTAAGGAAATTCACAGAAAATCCTTGTAAAATATATACAAATAATAAATAAGTTTTGAAAAAGAACTAAAAAAAAATTGTTAAAATATTCAAAATAATAGAAAGTATATAAATTTTTTTTAAAATCTTCAGAAATATTTAACTAATTAAGTGTAAATGAGAAAATTAAAAATCTTGTTGAAAATTATTTTAAAAATGATTATAATAAAAATTGAGTCCAAAAAGTAAGAAATATATTTTTAAAATTGAGTAAAAATGAGAAAATATCGGAGAAAAGAAAATTTAATTAACAATAAGAAATAACAAATAAAAAACAGCAAAAGAAAAATTATCAAAAAAATTATAAAAAAATTTAGGAAAATAAATAGTGCCTAAATAATTTTTTGCAAAAATAAAAAACTTTAAAAAAATAAGAATAAATTAAAAAAATTCGAGAAAAAGAAAGGATTTTCAAAAAATTGAAATCTTCGTATAGAAGAACGAATAAATTGCAAAATTAAAATTAAAAAAAAAGACAATCTTAATTCAAACAATAGTTTTACTCAAAATAGGAAAATTTACATAAGGAATATTAACAAGGAAAATAATTTATTTTTTAATATTTTAGAGGTCGAAGTATCTTTTCTTAAAATAGATGACAAAAAATATTTCAACAAATGGATTTATCTGTAAAATAACAAATTTAACCTATTAAAATTTTGATTGATTGAGATTTGCATTGTTATTGAAAAATTCGAACCTATTAAAATTTTGATAAATTAAAGTTTGAATGAATTAAATTAAGTGCTCTATTCATAATGAATTGAAATTAATTTTAATTAAAATTTGAAAAAATTGAAATTTCGTTAAATTAAAATTTAAATTGAATTTTGATGACAAAAATTTAGAATCTTATGAAATTTCCACTAATATAAGCCTAGACCAAAAAAAAAAAGAATAAAATTTGTATGAATTAAAATTAAAGTCGATCAAGAATTTAATCTACAAATGTTTTAATCAATTACAAATTGTTAAAATTTAGAACTATAATTAAATTTGTAAACGATTAAAAATTTGAAAAATTGAAGTTTATATCGAAAAAACATTTGATAAAAAAAAATTAGCAAGATTTATGGTAAATTTTATTTTTATAAAAGATGGCGGATTTAAAGTAGCAACAGAAAAACTTCCTTCATCCAAAATATTAATACCAAGTGCTTTTTAAAAAAAATTCTTATTTTTATAACACAGTATCTTTATATTTTTGGAGACGCTGATCACGAATCTGAAGTTAGATTATAAAAATTGAAAATGGCGGATCAAATATGGCGGCCGATTATTTAAAAATCGATTGTATTTATTTGAAACGGGTTTTCGTGTCTTTAATCTAAAATCTGGTACCAGCACTGTAAAAAGAAACATCTTAAAATGCATTGTAGTCACTTTTAAGACGTTTAAAGTATCTTATATTTCAGCTTCCATCTTAGAAAACTAATGTATTTTAAGATACTTTTGCTAACTTTTCGGAAACATCTTAAAAGTGACTACAAATGTATCTTAAATTAAGATACCTACTTTTTGCAGTGTTTACAGTGAGCTTAAAAAAACTCAAATTGTCGGCTAGATATTTTGAACACAAAACTTCTTATTCGAGGGTTTTTCGAATCGCTCAAATAAATTGCTTTTCAAATAAAATTTAAATAAACGGATATAATAAAAAATGTCATATCAATAATAAATTTTACTAATATATTTTCAGTGTGCAAATTTGATAATCAATTTTAGAGATTGTATGATCCAATTTACAGAATGAATGATAGTTTGCACATAAATTGAAACGAATTTATGTCTAGAGTTAGAAAAAATATTTTCTTGATTGAAGAACTCATGGGAAAATTTTCCTGGCAATCATTCTTTACAGGCGTTGCTGTTTTCAATCCTTTCATGTCCGAGATAAGAGTTTAAATGGACTTAATAATAGCAGGGAAAGTATCGTCGAAAGTAAGGCAGAATGTCCGAGCAAAGTTACAGGTATACTTGTTTCTTGGTGATGAGGTCCTCGAGGTTCAAGTCACAAGAAAATCACAAACGTAAGGTATAAGAAGTGGCTGGTTGATAAAGATGAAGACAAAAGTATAGAGTTGGAAAAGAAAGATGAAAAAGAAGCCCCCGAGGAAAGTGGAGCAGTGAACTGCTTCGAAAGAATTATCACGAGAAATGTCTGTTACGCGATGAAACCGATATTAATGATAATTAGAGGGTGGAAAGGATTTTATTGCGGAATGACTTCTCTTCAAGATTCACTTCTCAGATAGAATATACAGGCAATTCCTTTCTTTTTCTCATTAATTATATTTTTATTTTACATTCAATGCCTCGTAACTGCGATCTTTTGATCGTACTACTAAGATCACTTTTATAGGTTGATGCATTTGAAACAACAATCTAAGCTGGAATTTTATTTTTTAATTTAATTCTTGTTCAATTTACATTTTAATCAAATATATAAATGTGAATAATTCATTGGACCTATGAAAATTTCGATTAAATGACTTCAGAATTAATTTAAAATTTACCATTCTGTATATTCTAAATCATTTTATATTGTAGTGAAAAATCCAAATTAGTAGAAATTTCTATGTAATTGTAATCACTTATCACTAAAACTTTAAACAACTTTTAACTTTTAACAAAGATAAAAGTTTAACTTAGCTAAGTTATTTAAAAGTTTAACTAAAACTAAGTTAGTTCAAAAATATTAATAAAATAGTAAATAGTGAAACTCTACAAAGAAATAGTTTTAACACTCGAATCAATTGTTCCTTAAATCGATCTACATTTGAATTAATCAACATTTAGATCAACTATAATTCGGATGGAAAATACAATAAGACTGCATAGTCAGAATTGTGGGACTACATATTATAATAAAATGAATAAAAAGTAAGAATAAAATAAGAAAATATAAAAACTTTATAAAAGGAATGACAAATTCCTTTAAAAAATACAAAATTTAGAAAATTATTCAAAAATTGAAGAAAATTTAAAAACGAATATGTAAACAAATATAAAAAATAAAAGAAACAAAGTTTTAAACAATTTTAACAACAAAAATTTGTATAATAAATCTTAGAATCTAAACATTTTTATGAAATGGTAAATAAATTTGCGAAAAAATAGACAAAATGTAAAGAAAATTAAATAAATTAACATAAAAAACGAGTTAATCTAAAAATAATTAAATAAATGAAAAAATAATTGTACGCCCCTCCCCCTTAAATTGTCAAATTAAATAAGCAAATAAAATAAAAATCTTTATAAAAAATAGCATTAAGAAATTGGATAAAAATAAAAAAGAAATAACAATAATAAAATACTGACATTTTTTCAAAAAAATAAGAAATTATAAGAAGAAAATTAAATTTTTTGATTAAATTTTTTTTTAAGTTTTTTCTTTAAATATAATAGACAACTGCAATTTTCATCTAATTCTGCTAAATAATAGCTCATTTTTCTCTTTGGAACATTCACCACAATTTTAATTGTTGGGTTCTGTTAAATAATATTTTTTTTAGAAGTTATAAAACAAATAAAATTTTTTTCTTTACGTATTTTTTAAACAAAATAATATTTTACAAAACCTAACAAATGAACTTGTATAAAATTTTTCGTTGAGAAAAATGAGCTGTTATTTGTCAGAACAGAATGAAAACAGCATTTTTGCATTAAATTTAAAGAAAAAACAAAAAATGTTAAATAATAATTATTCGACAACAAATATTTACACAACCTATTTTTTTTTTAAAAATCTACAACTGGATAATAATTTTTATTTGAGGAGAAGAACGATTTTCTAGTTTGAGGTTATGTAAATGGAGAGAACCTCCTTAAACAAAAATAATCACAAAATAATTAATTTTTTTATTTCAACTGTTAAATTTTGAAATAATTGTAATTTAAAAGTTTGAATAATCTAAAGTTTGTCATAAAAAGTTTTTCTAAAGTTTTTATTACAAATTCTCAGTTTTCGTGAAAAATAGGAGATATTAGGGACAAATTTTCAAAATAGAGGACTTTTAGGGGAAATAGGGGACGCTTTTGACGCCTGATATTCGGATCAATTTAAAATCCGGATAAATGAAAATTTGTATAAATCCTGAGATTGATCTATAATTGAATTAATCAACATTTAGATCAATTATAATTAGTGAAGGATTAATATTCGGATCAATTTAAAATCCGGATCAATGAAAATGTGTATAATGTAGAGTTAGAAACAATTAATCTTTAGATCGATTTACACTTAGACAGATCAACATTTGGATTAATCAACATTTCTACTAATTATAATTTCCATGATTTCTTATCCAAAATAATTCCCTAAAACACATTTTAGATTAAATCCCATTTACCCTAAAATGCATTCAGCCTAAATCCCATTTAACCTAAAATGCACTCAGCCTACAACACATTTAACCTAAAATGCATTCAGCCTAAAACCCATTAAACCTAAATCCTATTTAACCTAAAATGCATTCAGCCTAAATGCCATTTAACTTAAAATGCATTAAGCCTGAAACACATTTAACCTAAAATGCATTCATCCTAAATCCCATTTAACCTAAAATGCATTCAGCTTAAAAGCCATTTATCCTAAATCCTATTTAACCTTAAATCCATTTAACTTTTAATCCCTCTACCCTAAAATGCATTCAGCCTAAATCCCATTTAATCTATAATGCATTTAGCCTAAATCATATTTAACCTAAATCCCATTTACCCTAAATCCCATTTAACCTAAAATGCATTCAGCCTAAATACCATTTAAACCTACAATGCATTCAGCATAAATCCCATTTAACCTAAAATCCATTCAGCCTAAAAGTCATTTAACCTAAATCTCATTTAACATAAACCCTATTTAACCTAAAATTAATTTAGACTAAATCCCATTTAACCTAAAATTCATCCAGCCTAAATCTCAATTAAGGAAGTTCTATCGTATGACAATACTAGTCAAAACAGAGACTATTATTTTGAGGCTAGGTTTAAATTTAATTTTACTAATATATAATCAAATAATTGTATTTATTAACTTTTTTAACTTTATTTACTTTTTAAATATGACTATTTTTCATGTGCGATCAAAATTAACATTTTAAAATGTCAGAACGTCTGAACTGTATCGTGTAAAACGTGAAATATTTTTACAAATTAATTTATTGCAACTCTCACAAGAACCCATTGTCCTTTTTTAAATACAATATCGGCTCATTAGATATCTGTGTTTAACTATACAAACTTTGATGACTATCTGGTCATTTAATAATTTTTAGTACGAAAATATATGTGACAGAGTAATGAATTCTCATAAGAATCAATGTTAAATAGGTTAAACAGTGAAAAAATATATCGATCATAACTTTTTTCCCAAGAACCTACAGGTCTCAAAAATTTAACTACAAAATTTTAGAAACTTTATTTATCAGTACACCAAGTTTTATCAAAATTTGTTTGATTATTCGATTTACGGTAGAACTTCCTTAACCTAAATTCCATTGAATCTAAATCCCATTTAACCTAAAATGCATTTAGTCTAAAATTCATTTAACCTAAATCTCATTTAAACTAAATCCCATTTAACCTAAAATGCATTTAGCTTAAATCCTATTTAACCTAAAATTCATTTAGCCTAAGTTCCATTTAACCTAAAATGCATTCAGACCAAATCCCATTGAACCTAAAATGCATTCAGCCTAAAATCATTTGTCCTAAATCCCATTGAGCCTAAATTTTACATTATAAATTAGGTTCAATGGGATTTAGGCTGAATGCATTTTAAGCTAAATGGAATTTAGGTGAAATGAGATTTTGGCTGAATAAATTTTAGGTTTAATGGGATTTAGGCTGAATGCATTTTAGATTAAATGCATTTGAGGGTTAATGGGATTTAGGTTAAATAAACCGAGAAAAATGCTAAAATGAAATTTACAAGCGGATTGTAAATTCGAAACAGTTTGTAACTCATTTTTGTAACTTTTGAACGTTAGACGTAGTAAAAATCGAAAAATTTCTGATATCTTTACAAATTTTTTTATTTTCACTACGTTTAACGTTGTAAAGTTACAATAATAAGTTACAAACAGTTTTTAATTTCTAATCCACTTGTAAATTTCATTTTAGCATTTTTCTTAGTGAGGGTTTTAGGCTGAATCCATTTTAGGTTAAATGGAATTTAGGTTAAATTTGATTTAGATTAAATAAGATTTAGGCTGAATGCATTTTAGGTTAAATGGGTTGTAGACTGAATGCATTTAAGGTTAAATAAATTTTAGGCTGATTGCATTTTAGGTTATATGGGATTTAGGCTGAATGCATTTTAGATTAAATGGATTTTAGGCTGAATGCATTTTAGGTGAAATAGAATTTAGGCTGAATACATTTTAGGTTAAATGGTATTTAGGTTAAATGAGTTTTAGGCTGAATACATTTTAGTTTAAATGAAATTAAGGCTGAATTAAATTCGACTAAATTTAAAATTAGATCAAGTTACACTGTTAAAAATTTGGGGAGTTAACGGTTGCTGGAGTTGGGAGTTGAGATTTTAGAGTTAAAAGTAGACTCCCCAAGGTGAGTAAGGCTCATACGCTCCATGTTTAAGAATAGTGGGGACTGAAGGATTAAGCGTTAACTCTCTTTACTTCAACTCTTCAAGGCGTGCGACTTTTATAGAGTCCCGTACACTGTTAAAAAAAGGAGTTGAAATTTAACTCCCTACGGGACTCTATAAAAGTCGCACGCCTTGAAGAGTTGAAGTAAAGAGAGTTAACGCTTAATCCTTCAGTCCCCACTCTTCTTAAACATGGAGCGTATGAGACTCACTCACCTTGGAGAGTCGATTTTTAACTCTAAAATCTCAACTCCCAACTCCAGCAACCGTTAACTCCCCAAATTTTTAACAGTGTAGAGAGTTAAATTTCAACTCCTTTTTTTAACAGTGTATCGACCAAAATTAGAATCAATTTTACATTGTACAAAAATAATAAATACAAGAATTTTATTTCTGCAAGAAATAAGAGAAATTCAACAGAAAACAATGTCTATAAAAGAAGATTGGTCTGTACTTGAATTTGTGCTCCTATTGCGAGGTTTTTTTTATTCATTGAAGAATGGAATTGCTCTTGAGAAAAGGACGAGGTTTTAAAGGGAAATAACACATGCAGGTGGAATAATACCTGACAAACGTGCTTTATCGGACAACTCATAAATGCATTCTGTTGAAATGTATACATAAGTGCTGAGAGAGATAAACGCGTCGATGCAACTTGACGAGCAGAGGAATTTCTCGGTGCACTGCGATGCATTAAAACACATCCTCTATCTACTTTTATGCACGATTAAAGTCTCCAACTCACATACCGTAAATTCTGAATTGTTAAACAAACACCATAAACTTACGGGAAATTTTATTCGTTAATTAATTTTCGTAATTTATCATTATACCTGGAAAAGAACACACGCGAATTAAAAGATTAAATCTTGTTTTGATTTATAAAATTTTCTAAAAAAACAAAAATAAGTAAAATTTTCCAAATATCATAAACTTAAATTCTTTGTGTCTTTCTTTACAGAATTTCACGAGCAAAATTCTTTTCTGATCTATTCAATGACAAATGGAGGTTCGTTTTAATGATCACTTGAACAAATTGGAGTCAAATATTCAAGGATGTATTGAAATTCAATCGGCAAGTCAGAAATGCAAGCGAGGGCGATTGAATATCTTGTTATCGTCTCATTTCAAATGTAAGAAATCGCATCAAGGATGGCGATAAGCTCCTACGAAAAAGAATTTCAAAGATTGAATAATTTGATGTTGTTTATTTAAATATCAAATTATAATAAAATTAAAATATGAAATAAAGGATAAGGAAACGCTACACAAATGTTGTATACACTTGACTGGTAAATAAAAATAAAGTTGTGCAGAAAGGAAACATTAAGCTAATCGAGTAAAAAAAAAAAGAATAATTAAACTGATAAGAAAACAAAATTAAAATATGATTAGAAAGAAAAAGAACTCGGAAAGTGAAAATAAGAGAGATAGGAAAATTAAATATTAAAAAGACACGAAAAAGATAATTTAACAGAATAGGAAAAATAAAATTAGAAAAATAAAATAAATAAAAATTTATGAAACTATAAAGCTGAAATTGCAAAATGTATAAATGATCTCTTTTTAAGCGATTTTCTAAACGGGGTAGTTTTTCGTCGGAATGGAGAAAATGATTAGCCTAAATCATATTTAACCTAAATCCCATTTACCCTAAATTCCATTTAACCTAAAATGCATTCAGCCTAAAACACATTTCACCTAAAATGCATTCATCCTAAATCCCATTTAACCTAAAATGCATTCATCCTAAATCCCATTTAACCTAAAATGCATTCATCCTAAATCCCATTTAACCTAAAATGCATTTAGCCTAAAACTGATTCAACCAAAATCCCATTTAACCTTAAATCCATTTACCCTAAAATGCGTTCAGCCTAAATCCCATTTAATCTACAATGCATTTAGCCTAAATCATATGTAACTTAAATCCGATTTACCCTAAAATGCATTCAGTCTGAAGACAACTTAAACCTACAATGCATTCAGCATAAATCCAATTTAACCTAAATTGCATTCAGCCTAAATCCCATTTAACCTTAAATCCATTCAACTTTAAATCCATTTAACCCAAAATGCGTTCAGTACAAATCCCATTTAATCTACAATACATTTAGTCTAAATCATATGTAACTTAAATCCCATTTACCCAAAATTCCATTTAACCTAAAATGCATTCAGCATAAAGACCACTTAAACCTTCAATGCACTCAGCATAAATCCCATTTAACCTAAAATGCATTCAGCCTAAATCTGATTCAACCTAAATCCCATTTAACCTCAAATGCATTTAACCTAAAATGCGTTCAGCCTAAATCCCATTTAATCTACAATGCATTTTGCTTAAATCATATGTAACTTAAATCCCATTTACCCTAAATTCCATTTAACCTAAAATACATTTAGCCTAAAGACCACTTCAACCTACAATGCATTCAGCATAAATCCCATTTAACCTAAAATGCATTCAGCCTAAAATCCATTTAACCTAAATCTCATTTAACCTAAATCTCATTTAACATAAACCTCATTTAACCTAAAATTAATTTAGACTAAATCCCATTTAACCTGAAATTCATCCAGTCTAAATCTCAATTAACCTAAATTCCATTTAATCTAAATCCCATTTAACCTAAAATGCATTTAGCCTAAAATTCTTTAAACCTAAATCTCATTTAAACTAAATCCCATTTAACCTAAAATACATTTAGCTTAAATCCCATTTAACCTAAAATGCATTTAGCCTAAATCATATTTAACCTAAAAGTGAAATTAGAGAGATAGGAAAATTAAATATTAAAAAGACAAGAAAGAGATAATTTAACCGAATAGGAAAAATAAAATAAATAAAAATTTACGAAACTATAAAGCTGAAATTGCAAAATTGTATAATGATCTCTTTTTAAGCGATTTTCTAAACGGGGTAGTTTTTCGCCTGAATGGAGAAAATGATGTGGGGGATTCACTTTATATAGATGATTTTTTTGATGTCTTGCAAATTGCAGAATTTAATGTTCAAATTAACGAGTCTCAACGAATCATAACTTAGATCTTTGAAATATTACCGACCAGAGTTTTTATTTTTATAGCTATGTTAGATTTTATAGCTAGGAAAACGAAGCACCTTCAAGTCTCGAGGCACAGATAACGTTATTTGTGCAGAAAACTGGAGGTGTTCAAAGAACAAGTACATCCTACAATGAATAAGTTTTACAGCATTAAAAACAAGTTGGGAATTTTATTTCGAAATAATAATAATTCAAATAAATTACGAATCAAATACTAGTAAAAACAAATGTTTGTGTAAAAAAATTTCGATTAAATAAAACTTGGATGAATTAAAACTTGTTTCATTAAAAATTTGGATCAATTAAAATTTGAAATGACTGGAATACGGGTTGATTCAAATTAAAAGGAACTCAAAATTTTTATTCCAGGGTTGCTACGTTTTCGAAATTTAAAAATTTCATGACTTTTCCAGGTTTTCCAGACCATTTTTCTTAAAATTCCATGACCAAAATTAAAATAATCAGCAATATTAACGAACGTCTAAGGACGCGAGAAACTTTGCATTGATATTGGTCATTTTAAAATTATAAAATTTTGCAAAGGCAAATGATGAAGATTACGAGAATAATCACAAAATTGAAGCAGATATCTGAAAAATTACGAAAATAATGTACAATTGAAAAAAAAAATTGGAAAAATGAAAAGATTAATTATCAAATTTTAAGAGAATAATTAAAAATTGAAAAAATTGCAGGAAATAATTGAAAATTTTCGGAAAATAATTAATAATTGAAAGAAATAATTGAAAAATTGAAAGAAATATCTAAAAAATGACGAAAATATTTGTCAATTGAAAAAAATTTGAAAAATGACTAAATTGATAGACAACTGAAAAAAATAATTGAAAAAATTGAACATGAAATATTAAAATTAAAGAAAACAATTGTAAATTGAAAAATTAAGAAAATTGTAGGAATAATAATATTTAAATGTACATTGAACAATTGGATTGAAAATCGAAAAAAATAATTAAAATTGAAGAATGGAATTGAAATTTAAAAAATAGAATTAAATATTGTTGAAAAAAGTAAATGAAAAAAGTCGAGATTTATTGGATATAGAAGAAAATAATAGATAACTGAAGAATGGAATTTTAAAATTGAAAAAAACTAATTAAGAAGGGAAGAAATAAATTGAAGATTAAAGAATTAAATAGAAATTGTATGTAAATAATTGACAATTGAAGAAAAATTCGAAAACTAGCGAGAATAGTCGACAATAGAGCAAAATAATTTAAAAAAATTAAATAATAGGTATAAAATTGAAGAAAATTAATTGTAAATTGAAAAACTTGTAGAAAATAATTGAAAATTGAGGGAAAAATAAAGAATTAAAAGAAATAATTGGAAAATGACGAAAAAATTGAAAAAAATATCCGAAAAATTATGAAAATAATTGACAATTGAAAACAAAATTCGAAAAATGACTAGATTAATAGACAACTAAAAAAAAATTATTGAAAAAATTAAACAAGAAATCTTAAATTAAAAAAAAATAATTGCAAATCGTAAAATTATTGGAAATAATTGCACGTTGAACAATTTAATTGAAAATCGTAAGAAATAATTAAAATTAAAGAAAATAATTGAAAATTGAAGAATGGAATTGAAATTTAATGAATACAATTAAAAATTGAAAAGAGTAATTGGAAAATGGCGAGAACTATACAGAAGAAAATAAATTAAAATTTAAAAATGGAATTGAAATTTAAAAAAAATTGATTTTTAACCAAAATATGTGAACAGTTGAATTTAAAAGTAAAGAAATGTATTGATAGTCGAAAAAAATAATTTTTAAAAGGCGACAATTTTTTAATATTAAACAAAAAAATTAAAAATTGACAAATAAAATTGAAATTTAAAGAAAATAATTGAAAATTGAAGAAAATAATTAAAAATTGAAAAAATAAAAAAGTAAAGAATTAAATGGAAATTTTAAGAAAATAAAAAAAATTACAAAATGACGAAAATAATTAAATATTGAAGAAAATAATTTTCAATTAAAAATAAAATTTGAAAACTGACGAGAATAATTTGCACCAGACGAAATAATTTAAAATTGAAGAAAATAATTATAAAATTTAAAAAGAATGAATGAGAATTTACAGAATTGTAGGAAATAATTGAAAATTGAAGGAAATAATTAATAATTGAAAAAAAATTAAAAAGTCAGAATATTGCACAATCAAAGAAAATATCTGAAAAATAACGTAAATATTTGACAATTGAAAACAAAAATAGCTAAATTAATATAAAATTGGTCAAAATAATTGAAAAATTGAATTTAAAATTAAGGAAGCATTAATAATCGAAAGAAATTTTTTTGACAAAAGGGGAGAATTTTTTATTAAAGAAAATAATTGGAAATTGAAAAATTGAATTGAAAGTGGAGAAAATAGTTTAGTTGTAAAATTGAAGAATTAAATTGAAATTATAAAACAATTTTTATGTTTGATCAAAAAAATTGAAAATTTAAAAAATTAAATAAAAATTGAAGAAAATAACGAAAATTGAAGAAATAAATTGAAAATTAAATAATTGAATTGAATTTTTAAGATAATAACTGATAATTGAAGAAGACATTACAAAATGACGAAAATAATTAAACATTAATTCAGGAAAATACTTGACAGTTGAAAAAATTTGATAAATAGCGAGAATAATCGAAAATAGAACAAAATTATTTAAAAAATAAAAGAATAATTATGAAATTGAAGGAAAAAATTAAATTGTCAATTGGAAAGTAAAGAAAATTATAGAAAAAATTGTAAAAAATATTTGTAGGAATAATATAATGGAAGACATTAAAAAAAATTGTATTGAAATTTGAAAATATAATTGAAAATTGAAAAAGGCGAGAATTATTTAATATTGTACAAAATAATTGAAAATTGAAGGAAATAATTAAAAATGGAGAAAATATATTGAAAATTGACAAATGAAATTGAAATTTAAAGAAAATAATTGATAATTGAAAGAAAAATAACGAAATGACAAAATAAGTAAATAGTATTAAAGAAAATACCTTAGAAATGAGAAAAATAATTGACAAAAAAATACGAAAAAATGCGTAAAAAAATGTTAATTAAATCAATTAATATTTATTGCGACAAAAATTCTAATCTATGAAAATTTGAATCGATTCTAATTTGAATTAAATCAAATTCGAATAAATTTAAATTTGAACACTGATAGAAATGGTTTTTTTTGTCGAAAATGAAAAATTAAATTATATACTTGGATCAAAAATAATTATTATTGAGCTAAAAATAATGATCATTAAATTAATAATAATTATACTACATTATACTATTATAATAATTATTCATTAAAAAAATTTAAATTTTAGATTAAAAGAAGTTTGAATCGGTAATAATTTGAATCAATAATATTTCGGATCGATAAAAGTTTAAAACGTTTTGATCAAAATTGGTTTAGATCAATTTAGAATGAATAAAATTTGCCTTGATTAAATTCTATATCGAATAAAATTTCAACACATTGCAATTTAGACTGATTTAAATTAAAAACGTTTTTATGGTAATATTATCATTAGACTCTTGTGATTAATCATTAGTTTATCACTTCCTGTAATTAAAATATCAATATAAAATTGATATTGTCCTATTTCGTGTCTGGAACAAATTTTCCAACAATTAATTTACTTTCAATTTTCAATCGACATTTGTTGAACCTGATTGTTTTACAATTGGAGAAAATATATTAAGGTAATAAAAATTATGTAGTTTAAAACGCAAACTTTCGAAAGAGAGAGCATTGCAATCAGCAATTATGCGAGATAATAATTGCTTTTAAATACATATTGCAGTTATTTCCAGTCAGTAAGAGCAAAATCGACAACGCACGCTTTAAATTCTATTTCGAATAAATTAACCCGTACTAATTTTTTAATATAAAAAAATACTAAAAAAGTAATAAAAAATACTCTTATCTAATAATAAAGTAACGATCTTGTAAACAAGTACCCAAGCTTTATAAAAGCTATATAAAGTGACAGATGGGAAAAAAATATAATTTACAAAATAATTCCAAACTATGTAATAAATTATAAAAGATATAAAATTTTCCAAACAAAATGATTTATTGTTGACCTGAATATTTATTAATTTCATTTATGATAAGTTCACGATCAAATTAGCGGGAGATTGAGCTAACTTATTAAAGTTCACTTAATTGGCTTTAAACATCAACTAAAATGCTTGCTCTCACGAGATTAATATCCGTTTTCGTAGCTTATTAATAAATAATTAAAGATTCTGTAATAAGCCATAATTTGTTACAGATCCGATAAAAAGTGATTTATTGAATTAAAATCTAGCCAAAGGTGTTGAATAATAAATGCAATCATGAAAGACATAAATAACTTTTACGAAGTTAGAGATTAAAAGAATATCTAAAATGAGCCTACAGGGTGATCAGGAAGTTTATTTAACTATATATTCCATAAATTAGATTATTTAGATCAAGGCCATCAAAAATTGCCTCAATTATTAAAATTCAAAACATTAAAAAATTGAAACTGTACAGAAAATATTTGCTTTTCTCCAGAGCGTATAAATTACAACAAAAAAAAATTCATCTTCCACGAAATAAAGTGTCCAGTAAATTTATTCAAGAAGTAAATTTTTATGTCTGAGAATTTGGAACAATGGCAAAACTTGGTATAGACCTTCCTGAAACCATAAAAATGTAGTGCAAAAAAAAACCACAATGAAGAACTAAAGCGCATTTCCTGAGTATAGCTGAAGAAACGAGAGATTTGCGTGTGAAAATACAAGAGATAAAAATTAATCTCTCACAACTGGACCACTTTGGTTGAGATGAAACTCAATAACTCTTTTCTAAATTGCACAAGCGAAACGGTTCTAAACTTATAATATTGCGCCAATTTTGCGAAACTATAAGGAGCACCGGAAGTGTGCAAATACGTGAAAGACGTCGAGGGATATACGAGATCTTCAGCAGCAGAATTACGCTTGATCTAGGAAAAAAAAACTTGGCAAACTGGCAGTAATATGAATCTCTAAATCACTCTGCTTTACAAAATAAAGTCCTTTCAAATAAAATTTTACGGTTTTTAGAAAATAGAACAGAAAAACATTTAAAATTATGTTTCAACTAACTTCTAACCAAGGTAATTCTCGTAAATTTCTTGTTACTTCTTTACAATCAGAAATATTCTATTCAGACTCATTTATTTTTCCAAATAGACACAAAACTGATCAATACAACATGAGAGGAAGTTTTTTTTTTTTATTACAAAGTATTTAGGAGAATTTTTCTTTTTTTTAATCAATTCGTATCGGTAACGAATTTTTAATTAATTAAAATTGATTCAAATTTAGATCAATTCAAATTTAAACCTATTTAAATATATTGAAAATCGGATCAATTAAATTCGGATAAGCTGAAATTTGAGTAGATCGAAACTTGGATCGATTAAAATTTGGATCGATTGAAATTTAAATCGATTAAAAATATTAAAATATAAATAGATACAAAATCGGATGAATTAAAATACGGATTAATTGAAAATCGGATCAATTATTAAAATTAAGATTAATTAAAATTTGAATAGATTGAAGTTGGGATAGATCAATTGAAATTTGTATAGTTTAAAATCCGGATCAATTGATATTCGAATCGAGTAAAATATAGATCAATAATAATACGAATCGATTGAAATTCGGTTCAATTTAAATTCGAATAAATTGAAAATCGGTTCAATTTAAATTCGAATAGATTGAAAATCGGATCAATTAAAATTTACATTGATTCAAAATATTAAAATTTGAATAGCTTAAAAATCGGATAAATTCAAATTCGGGTCAATTGAAAATCGGATCAATTAAAATTAAGATTTAAAATTTGAAATTCTGTGAAAATATATCAGACATGATTGGCAAATTTAGTTCTACATCAAAAATCCTGGGAAAATTTAAATTAAAATTAAGATTAATTAAAATTGGAATAGATTGAAATTCGAATAGATTAAATATCAGATTAATTAAAAATCTAATAAATTAAAATTTGAATAGATTAAAAATCGGGTAAATTAAAATTAAGATCAATTAAAAGTTGAATAGATTGAAATTGGGATAGATCAATTAAAAATCTAATCAATTGAAATTTGTATAGTTTAAAATCCGGATCAATTGATAATCGAATCGATTAAAATACAGATCAATAATAATTCGAATCGGTTGAAATTCGATTCAATTTAAAATCGAATAAATTGAAAATCGGATCAATTTAAATTCAAATAAATCGAAAATCGGATCAATTAAAATTTAGATAAGCTGAAATTTGCATTGATCAAAATTCGGAACAATTAAAATTTGAATCAATAAAAATTTGAATCAATTAAAATTTACATCGATTAAATATATTAAAATTTGAATATTTTAAAAATCGGATTAATTCAAATTCTGGTCAATTGAAAATCGGATCAATTAAAATTAAGATTAATTAAAATTGGAGTAGATTGAAATTGGAATAGATTAAATATCAGATCAATCAAAAATCTGATAAATTGGAAATTGAATAGATTAAAAATCGGACCAATTAAAATTAAGATCGATTAAAATACGGGTCAATAATAATTCAAATTTACTGAATTTTTGTACAATTAAAATTTGAGTCAATTAAAAATCGGATCAATTAAAATTAAGAGCAATTAAAATTATAATAAATTCAAAAATTTGGATAGATTAAACATCAGATCAATTGAAATTTGAATAGATTAAAAATCGGATAAATTAAAATTAAGATGAATTAAAATTTGAATAGATCGAAATTGGAATAGATCAATTAAAAATCTGATCAATTGAAATTTGTATAGTTTAAAATTCAGATCAATTGATATTCGAATCGATTAAAATACAGATCAATAATAATTCGAATCGATAGAAATTCGGTTCAATTTAAATTCGAATAGATTGAAAGGCGGATCAATTAAAATCCAGATAAGATGAAATTTGAATAGATCGATATTCGGTACGATTAAAATTTGAATCAATTGAAATTTAAATCGATTAAAAATATTAAATTTTGAATAGCCTAAAAATGGATGAATTCAATTTCGGATCAATTGAAAATCGGATCAATTAAAATTAAGATCAATTAAAATTTGAATAGATTGAAATTAGGATAGATTAAACATCAGATCAATTAAAAATCTGATGAATTGAAATTTTAATAGATTAAAAATCAAATCAGTTAAAATTAAAATTCATTGAAACGTGAATCGATCAAAATTCGGATCGATTAAAATTCAAATAATGGAAATTTGAATTTATTAAAAATCGAATCAATTAAAATTCGGTTTAAATTAAATTTTAAATCGAGCTAAATTCGGATCGATTAAAAATTCTATCAATTAAAATTCAAACCATTTGAAATTTGAATCGATTAAAATTTGGACTAATTGAAATTTGAATTTATTAAAAATCGAATCAAATAAAATTCGGATCGATTAATATTCAAAACAGTTGAAATTTGAATCGATTAATCTTCAAATCGATTAAAATTCGAATCAATTCAAGTTTAAATTGATCAAAATTCTAAAAGAATAATATTCAAATAGATTAAGATTCGCATCAATTAGAATTTTAATCAGCTAAAATTTGAATTGATAAAAGATCGGATCTAAAGTTAGAATCGATTAATTTTCGGATCAATTTAAAATTGGAATCGATTGGTATTTAATCAAACGTTAAAATATTAATATATCCAAGTCGGTCTTTGTAATCTACGTAATTTATAGCAATTATTCGGTAACGGCTTTCTCGCGAAAGGAGAAAATGAAGCGCTGTCAAGTTGTTTAGGAGATCGAAGAAGCACTACTAGATCATTAGATGATGATCAATGAAGATAAATCCAATAAATCGACTTAATCTTCAATAATCTAGTAAGTTAGTCTACACTGGTGGAGAAGAGGATTACAGAAAGTTCAGTGAGGTCATCAACCAGGAAGAATAGCTTTCGATTACACCATCAGAGTTACAAATGTTTTATTAATCAAGATGAAGATTCATCTGAACACGTTTAAATTAAAGATTTGTATTTTATTTAAGCTTCAAATTATACGATACATTGTACTAAAATTATATTAAAATTTATGCAGTTCAATGTAAACATTGCCACTTTATCAAATAAAATCACATAATTATAAATAAAATAAAAACAATTACGAAATTCAAGATTAGGAATTTAAAAAAATTAATAAAAGTAGATTAATTTAGGATCAATTACAATTGCGATAAATTCGAATTTGAATTTATTAAGATTCAAAAAAAATAAATTGATCAAATTTTATTTGTTGGGACAAATAAAAATTAAGATCAATTAAAAATACGATCTGTAAACGATTGAATAAATAGAAGTTAAGATCACTTAAAATTTGTATCGAAAAAAATAATTCGAAATGATTTAAAAGTTAAATGAATTTAATTTGGGTAAATTGAATTTGATCAATTAAAATTAGATTAATAAATGTTTCAACCAATAAAAATTGGGATTTATTAAAAATTGGAATATTCTAAATTTAAATCGAATAAAATTTGAATAGAATAAAAATGTTTATAAATTGAAATTTCGATAAATTAAAATTTGCTAATCTCACTTAGAATTTAGATGAATTAAAATTTAAATAGTTTAAAATTTGGTTAAATTAAAATTTAAAGGTTTGGATAAAATCTGGTTTTACCAACTTAAAGGTTTGGATTTGGATAAATGAAATTTTAAAAATATTTAAATTGAATTGGATTTTAGTTTAGATAAATTGAAATTCAGATTATTTAATATTTGAATTAAATAATAATTTTAAATAGAATAAAATTTCAATAATTGGATATTTCATTTGATGAAGTTTGAGTTTAGTCAAAATTAAATAAAAATCCAATCATTTAAAATTTGAATGAATTAATTTTAATTAATCTTTTTATCAACAAATATTCCGATTAATTGACATTTGGATCTTTTAAAATTTGGCTCAATTGAAATTTGGATACAATATAAATTTAGATCATTTGCAATTTGAATGAATTAAATTGAGAACGAATTAAATTTTTCATCGATTGAAATTGGAATAAATTAAAATTTGGAAATTTCGTAAAAATTAAAACTTGAATAGATTAAAATTTGGATAAATTAATATTTAGACAAAAAGAAGTTTTGGTCTATTAAAATTAAGTATAATTACAATTTAGATAAATTCAATTCGATTGAAATTTAAATAAATTAAAATTTTCAAAATTTCGTAAAAATTAAAACTTGAATAGACTGAAATTTTGATAAATTAATATTTGGACAAAAAGAAGTTTCGGTCTATTAAAATAAAGTATAATTACAATTTAGATCAATTCAATTCAGAATTAATGAAATTTATATAAATAGAAGTTAAAATCGATTAACATTTTTGATAGAAAATCTGTTTGAATTATACGAATCAACTTAATCACTGTATCTATGGAAATTTGGATAAATAGGAATTAAGATAGATTATAATTAGCATAATAGGATCAATTCTAATAATCATAAATTTTATAAGATTTCTTGTAATTAAAATCGTTTATAATTTGAACCGATTGAAACTCCAATCGATTATAATCCAGAAATAAATTTTAATATCAAAGGAAGTAAAAACAAGTAGAAGTTACAATCAACTATTATATTTCTGTCGAAGAAAATCTAAATCGATTAAGATATCAAAATTCCCTAATTTATATTTATCTAAACTTGAAACTTGCATCGAATTTTAAAGACGAATAAATATTCTCATTCTTCATGCCTCGGAGTCTGTCATTAATTATTGAACAAACCGATCAAATTAGGGTTTAATATATTAAAAAGTGAAAAACAGCAGGGTCTTGAACAGAATCAGAACGTGGGTTGCGAATAAATATTGCAGTCAAATAAAAACGATCCCCTTGTTAAGTCTACTTACGTGAACGAAAAAGAACTTGTTTCAACTGTATTGGGAATGTAGTTTGGATTCTCGCTTCGGGGGAACCATGTGGTGATTAAAAATAAAAATTGCGATTGCAAATAAAATGAAGAATTAGTGGAAGAGTAACAGTGACGAAGAGAACTGGAAGAGAAAGAAGAAATGGTTATTAAGAAGTCAATGAACCGAGATCGTCTGTATGAATATAGCATGACTGACTGCGATTTGAGTAGTTTCAGAAAGAAAGAAAAAAAAATCAAAGAAAGAAGTCATCCTCTCAAATATTAGAGACCAAAGTATCTCGAGATGGAAAATCTCAAGATACTTGAGATCTCGTCAAGAGGACACTAAAACATCATTTAGGCTTTGAGGCTTCATTTCACGATTCTGCTTACGTAATTTCGAATTGATATTATAAAAGGTAAGAACTTCCCGAACGATCTCTAATAAGGTTTCACTCTGAATTAGATCCTGTCAAGACTCTGTCAATTATAGCTTTAAAACGGAATATTATAAACCGGAATTCATTAATTTATGAAACGGAAAAAACTTGTATTTATAACAAAATTGTTCTTTTTTTATAATAGGCACAGAATACAATTTTTTAAAACTATTTTTAAAAAGATAATATTAACAATGTAATAAAATGTTTAATATAATTTTGTGAATTTGTATTTCTTTAAAATTGTAAATCATTATTTAGTAAAGGTGACAAATTAGCGATTTTCAAAGGAGAAATTTTCTACCGGTTTGCATTTGGGTTGCCGTTAACATTCAGAAAATTAGCATAAAGACTGGAAGGAACCACTTCCACTGCCGCAAGCACAGAGTGAAAGCTTTTCTTGCGACTAATACCTGTTTACACGTATCATTAAAACTGTCATTGAACTCAACAAAATCAAATCAATCGGATAATACGGTTTCTAAATCAACCAATGATAAGACCTGAACGAAAAATTCAATAATTCTGGAGGTCTAATCAAGAAATTATCAGATTTGTCCAATTTATCTGATACTTATTAAACTTATTAACTCATTAGACCGTTAGGTTATTTACTTAACTGGATATTTTAATTATAAACTTTTACTTTTTTTCGAAAGACTTAGAGTGACTGTTAATCGCCTAACTACCTTACTTACTTACTACTCCACTATTCAATTAATTCTTTAACATCCGAGTGGTAAATTTACTAAATTAGTTATTAATTCAAACCCTGAGCTTTTAAAACATTACATAAATCAAAAATAGTTGTAGCGCATAAATAGAATAATTTTAATTAATAAAAACATGTTATTTTGTTGTTTAAAAACAATCGTTAATTTAGCATTTCAGAATTTTAAAAAATTGAAAAAATTGGAAAATAATATTAAAATAGATAGGTTAATAAATATTTATTTATGAGGGGGGGGGGGGGGGGGGATTATTTTTTTAGTAATAAAATTATGATATATTTAAATTATAATAATCCGAGCTCTTTACTTTTAGAAAAAAGAGTCATTTCCGGAAACGGAAAGTTTCTGCCCGAAATAAAAGGAAATATTTATTTAAAAGGCAAAAAAAGAGATCTTTAAAAATTATTTTAGTATTAAATTTATACTTAATAATTACATAAATTATCTATAAGAAAAAAAAGGAGGAAAGAAGAAAAAAAGGTGAAAAATTAAAATTTAATTAGATTAAATAAAAATCGTTATAATTTACCTCTTTTTTTGGTTTCAATTAAGTATTAATAATTAAAAATTAGAGTAAAAAAATATTAAATTTAAATAATTATTTTAATATAGCATATTAATGTTATTAGTTTAACTAATTTTTATTTTAAAGAAAAAAATTGTTTTTATTCCGTTTAATATCTTCAATATGATGTTTTATTTTTAAACTATTTTAAATTATAGAAAAAATGAAAATGATTTTTATTCATTTGTAATTAAATTAGAAGTTTAATTTATAAATTTATTTCAGATTCAATTTTGTATAGATTAAAATTTAATTTTAAATCTAAGTCGAAATTAAATTCTAGTATATTAGATTTATTCATAAATAAAATTTTAAAAATACTTTTTAAATGCAATTTAAATGTTATTAACATTTTAACTATTCTTAAATTTATTTTAATCAATTTAAAGATTCTTCTATTCATTCATAATATAAACAAAAAATTAAGATTAATCAAATAAAAATAAATAAAAATGTATTTTTTATAAAATTTAGTTGTGAATCAAAAATAATTGGTAAAATTAAAGAAATTTTAATATCAAAAATTAAAAAATAATTCTTATAAAAAAAATTGAATTGAAAAAGGTAAACGTATTGAAAATAAAGGGACAAATACACATTCAAAAGAAATTAAATTTATTACGGTTAAATTTAATTGTTTTCAGATAATTATATTAATAAACATAATTATTAATGTAATAAAGAAAATAAAAAAATTAATAGTAAATAAAATATTTATTATATTAAAAATTAAAATTTTTAAAATACTAAATTATCCCAATTTTTATTATTGGAAAAAAAATATAATGTTAATATACTATATACTAAATAATTTAATTTAATAGCTACATCAATAAATTAATTATTAAAAAAAATGTAACCATAAATTGACTCATTTACAGAAAATGAAGAAAAATAATTTTTAATTAACAAATTTTTCAGTAACCACAGAAAAGAAAAAGATATACATTTTCTCATTTGAAATTTTTTAAAATTAGAAATTATTGTCACTAAATCTGTCTTTTCGTTTTGTGTGTCTGTCTTTCGTCAAAAGGAGTCAAACTACTCTGGCAGCTAATAAAAATAAACCTCGGACTTCAAAATACTCAATCATTCTCACAGGACACTGCTTTCAACGTCATGTTATTACAGAAATATTCTTTAGGATTTTTTTTTAGTTTGTACATAGATTTGCATTTACATCTCTCGCAGACTCTTCCTTGTATTCGCATCTTCTCATGAACCGTTATTCTTTTCTCAGAATGCCATCAGCGATTTCTTTCATCGTTAGTGAAAGTACACATTTGCTTACTGGCGCTCATGCGTGTGCTTCCGATTAGCCCGAGGGATTAGAAGAATTCACCAAGTAATTACTACTAACTAAACAGGTGTTATATCACTTCTCCCTTATACAAAAAAATCTTCCTTTACTGAATATTTTAAATTTTATTTTCTATTTTCTCTAATAATTTCTAGAATTGAATTCAACTCGATAAAATGTCAATTTAAATAAATCTCAGTTAAAATCGATTTATATTTCGGTTGATTAACATTTCTGTGGAATTATATTCGGGTCAGTAAAATATTTGAATAAATAAGAATTATAAGCGATTAATATTTGAAATAATTAATATTTGGAACGATTGATATTTGGGTCAATTAATATTAGGATGAGATGATACAATTCTGGATTAAATTTAATATTATATTTAAATTAAGTGAAACTTGAATCCATTGTAATTTGAAATAAATTAAAGTTCTAATCAATTTAAATTTGGGAAGACTAAAAATTGAATAAATAATGTTTAAATCGATTAAATTTGAGATTTTAAACATTAAAATGAATTGAAAATTAAATCGTTAAAAATTTGGATGAATAAAATTTCGATTCAAATTTTGATAAATTGAAGCTTAGAAGAATTGAGTTAGGAACTGGTTCATACTTCAATAAATAGACATTAAAATCAACTTAAATTTGGATAAATTAAATTAAGGATCGATTCAAATTTTCATCATCAAAAGTTTTGATCAATAAAAATTGAAAATGAAATATTAAATTTAATTGAAACTTAGTTCTATGGAAGTTTGAATAAATAGAAGTTAGAATCGATTAATCTTTAGACTAATTAATATTTAGAATAATTAATATTTGGAACCATTAAGTTTAATTAAGATTTGGGTCCATTAATATATGAGGATCAGTTAATATTTGTCTGGTTTAACAATTGGAATCGATTGAAGTTCGAATCGAAAATTTGGGACAAATAAAAGTTTAGAATTGTTTTTTAACTAAAAAATCATTTTTCGCTTTATTTTTAAATTATTAATGGTCGTTAAACTTGAGATTATCTAATTTACTCTTTTATAATTCTGTTCTATTTAAGAATTACGCTGACATTACGAAAAAAAACTCAAACAAGAAATTCTACGAAGTAGACACTTGTGCCAATTCTTTATAAGTATCAACTTCGCATCGTTTGTTTTACAAACTACTTTTGCTGTGTCATGTAAAATAAATCGTGGGTCGATACAATCGACCTGAATTCGTTGCAGTGAAGTTTGCAAAATAATGTAACTTGTTCTTTCACAGTTTCCTCACTCGCTATTCGAATAATGTAACTTCTAATCAATTAAATCCCAATCAATGTAAAATTTTGGCTAACTATTGTCTGGATTAATTAGTTCTTATTAATTGAAATTACCACAATTGTTTAAAATATCAATTGTAATCTTGCTTGATAAAAATTTGACCAGTCTGAAACTAACATCAACTGAAATCGTTTTGTAATTTCGGTCTTTTGAAATTTGTAGGTATTAATATAAATTTGCATAAAATGCACTAAATTTAATTAATCTTGATAACCTAGTTTAGCCATAAAATGATTTAAATCCTTGTCTTGAAATCTTAAACATCCTCCTTGCAAATTTTTTTTTCCAATTTATTAATTATTAATTATTATCCAAATTCATGTCTCTAAAGTATTTTTTTGAAAACTCTAAATAAAATTAAGTATAATCGAAAACAAAAACTTACCTGACTTTGACCGACGCGATACGAAGCAAGGTCCACGTCGACGGATAAAAGCATATCTTCAACAGCTCGACGTTCATCTGCAACCGGACTTCCTGGCCTAATATTCGAATCGCTCGAGAGCAGTCCAAATCTTCGTCTGAATTCTCCAAGGGGCATATGTTTTGGAAAACCAACTTTGTGCAATCGAATTGCCTCTACAATTTGACCTCCTCGTATCTAAAATATTATTAAAATTAAAAATATCTTGTAAAATTGTTTTCTTCCAATGTACAAAATTGAAAATCATCTAAAGCGATTTTAATTTACTGAAAATTTACTTATAAAATAAATTTATAGATTTATAATTTAATAAAGTTTAAAATTATTTTCAAATATACCTGTGATCGAAGAAGTGGCACATTGATAATATTGTCTTCACTTTGGTTTGATTTCATAGAAAGAATACTTTTATTGTCAGTACATCCTGCATTATGTTGGGGCAAAAGGCAGTGAACAAACTTCATTTTTGTTCTCCGTAAAGTTTCAACTAGACCATCCTGAAAAAATTTCAAGAGTTTAACAAAGATCTGAATTACTGAACACTTAATAGGAATTTCTAATTAAAATAAATGGTATATTGGGAGTAGTTAAAAAATTGTTCATGAAAAAAATTTATTTTTTCTGTTTCTAAAAGTGATATAAAAATTTTAAATAATTAAATAAAAGTGTAAAACTTTGTTTACATTATGAAAAGATTTCTTTTTGATTAATTTTCATTTTTGTGTTCAACTTAACAAAAAATATTACAAGAGTACAAAATTACATATAAGGAATAAAATAAATAATTTTAATAAAAACGATTACGTTACTGAAAAAAAACGAAGCAGTAATAGAAGAACAAGAAAAATTGTCAAATAAAATTCTATCCAACACCGTTCACTGATCATTTTGCTATTAACTCTTCTGTTTCTACTATCTAAATGGGACAAAGTCTTTGTTCATAATCCAACCTTTGGACTCTTACAATGTTAAAATGTAAAATAATTTTCATTAACTATTTAAGAAACCTTTGAACTTAATTATTGAATTGATTTATGCAAGATTTTTAAATAAGATTAATAGACTAGTAAATCCTCGGTTTTAAAAAAATGAAATAGACAATTGATAGATAACTATTATTATTTTATTACTATTTAATCGTTAGTTTAAAAAAATAAAATAGACAATTGATAGATACTTAATTCAATAATAAACTGATAAATTCTATACTAGAAAAATTGAAATTTGACCAAGCAGAAGTTACGTTGGATCAGAATACAAACAAATTGAAGCTAAATCGATTTGAATTTTGATCAATTTTAATTTAGTTTGATTACAACTAAGATCAATGATAACAATGATAACTAAAATAAAGATTTTGAAATCCGTAAAAAATTAAGTTGAATGAAAATTTAGATCTAAAAAAATCTTGAATAATTAATATTAATTTACAAATTTCATTTTTAAGGTTTAACTGTTAACTGTATTGAAAATGTTTTTAATTTAAGAAAGGATTGTATCAGTTTATTAATTTCACTTTAAGATTATTTAATTATCTTAAAATTATAATTATTTCTACTACTTGAATAGTAATATTAATCTTTCTACTTGCACTTACCACAGTAAACTTCACTTGTAAACAGACATTTTTCCTCTTGACTGCTGTAAACGTTCTGCGAATACTGGAGGCTCTTCTTAAGGACTGCGAACCTTCCAAACCGTGAACAGATCCACTTAAAGCACCGGAAACCCCAGCACCTCTTGCGCAAACAAATAGCCTGCTGACGTCTTCCCTAAAAGAAAAAGGAAAAGTATTTAAAGTGATTCGGTAAACTACAACAATTTCGAAAGTGCGAAAGCATAAACATTTACCTAGTGCTCTCCTGAAGAATCGTGATGGCGCTTCTTGACACTGGATTTTCACGAGTGGCTTTTATCCAGCCTGTTGCCGTGTATAGAACAGGATTTGTACCTTGCAGGTGCTGCAAAACAAATTGATTGTTGCCCGGAGCTTTTCTCAGTAGCATTTGATGATCTGAAAAATAAAACGTCTATTAAAAATCTCGACAATCTTCTTGTTTTGAATTTTATTGACAATTATCAAAAATTTTCAAAACAGCTTTTAAAAATATCCTTATTTTTTATTCTTGTCAGATATTCAGAAATTTGCCACGGCATTTTTTATCCCCACCCCCCCCCCCTTCTTATTTAATTTACTGCTTATGTATTTTCTTACGAGAATTTATTCTTAACAATGCAAATAATTGTTTAATTAAAATTCAGATTCAATATTTAAATTTTTCCTTCAATTCTGAATTATTTTCTTCAAATTTTATTTCCTTTTTTCAATTTTCAATTAATCTCTTAATTATTAATAAAATTCTTGCCTTTTTTTAATTATTATTTTTTATTATTAATAAGTTTCTTTAATTTAAAATTCAATTGTTCAAATTTTTTCTTCAATTTACAATTTTGTTTTAAAATTTCAATTACATTTTTCAGTTTTTAATTAGTTTCTAATATATTAAATAATTCTCGGCTTTTTTAAATTACTTTTTTCAATTCTCCATTATATTCTTTAAATTTCAATTCCATTCTTCAATTTTTAATGATTATCTTCAATTTTCAACTTTCAATTATTTTGTTAAATGGTAATTATTTATTTATATTTTCAATCCAGTTGTTAAATGTGCAATTATTTCCAACAATTATTCCTATAATTTTCATAAATTTTCAATTTGCACTTATTTTCTTTAAATTTAATAATTCTTGTTTAATTCTTTAAATTATTTTTTTTCGTTGTCTATTAATCTTGACGTTTTTCAAATTTCGTTTTCAATTGTCAATTATTTTCGTCATTTTATTAATATTCTCTTCAATTTTTCATTATTCTTGCTATTTTTCAATTATTTCGTTCAATTATTAATTATTATTCGCAATTTTCAATAATTACCTACAATTTTTAATTATTCTTTTAAAGTTTTATTTATTTATTTTTTTATTAACACAATTATAATATTAAGTTATTAATTAAATTATTAATTTTATAATTATTCTTTCATTTTTTCAATTACTTTGTTTGGCTGTGTATTAATCTAGCCATTTTTCGAATTTTGTTTTCAATTGACAATTATTTTCGTCATTTTATTAATATTCTCTTCAATTACTGATTACTTTTTCAAAATTTAATTTATTTCTTCAACTTTTAAATTATTTTCTTCAATTTTTTATTATTTTCTTTATTGTCAATTATTTTCTTATATTTTTTAAATATTTTTTTCTTTTATTTTTGTCATCTTCTTGGCAACTTCTCTAAAGAAAAAAAAATTGTATGGGCAGCCCCAAAATGATAAATTATGGAAATTTAAAGGTTAAAAATGAGAATTTAAAATTCTTTTAATACTGTGAAGAATTAGATTTTTCTTTTTTAATTTAAAAAAAACACTAAATCACCTCTGTCGCCATAATGAGAAAACAATCGATCCATAAATGTTTCATCGCTTCCTCCTGGACAGACAGTTTCTTCATCCAAAAGCCAAAGAACTCCTTTTCTTTCCATTTGCCTGCTACTGCTCAAATCGCTTTGACTTGTTCTCAGCATAGTTGCGCTTTGAGAACTTCCTCGATCCAATAATGACACAAGACCTTGAGGAGAACTGAGTCCATCCTCATCGCAATCATCTTCATAATCTACGTCAATGCCTTCTTGAGCGTACCTACAAATAAACAAAAAATTGTCAGATTATAAATGGAAATTAAACAGAAGATTGTCAAATTATAATAAAAGTTAAACACAAACTTGTTGGATTAAAATAATAATTAAATTAGAAATTAATTGGTATAGAAACGGTGATTATCATTGATGAATGAACTTTTTAATAAACAGGGTTGCTACAAAAGAAGATTTTTTTTAATTGCAAGCCATTTCTATGTTTTCCAGTAACAATCGATTGAAATTTGGATTGATTAAATTTTTATTCAATGACAATTTAAATAGGACACAATTTTGTAACATAAATAAAATTTTGAATTAATTGAATTTTTAATTATTTATTCTTATTTATTCATTCATAGACGGGCAAAAACAAAAAAAAAACGCCATTTCGTACAATAAGTACTAACAATGATAAATTAGATGAGATTAAATTAAATTAAATTGCGTAATATAATATAAAATAAACATCAAGCCAAATTGATAACAATAGAAGTAGAGTCCTACATAAAATTCGGAACATTTGAATCATCGTTTACGATGAAATTATGGAAATTTGAATAGATTACAATTCTGACATGTAAATAGAATTTTAATCTAAGTAAATATAAATGAAGTCTAAATAAAATAGGTCCAAATAAAATAGAATCAAATTTAAAATCGATAGAAATTCGAATCTTTTAAAAATAGGAAGGATTCAAGTTTCGATTAATCGAAATCTGAATTGGCTGAATTTTTAATCAATTGAAATTTAAAATTAGAATTTTTTTTTAAGATTGAGAGATAATAGTCCGTGGTTCCTAATATTAATATCTAATTATAATCAAACAACATTTTACACAAAACAAATTTTAGGTTGTATTTTTAAATTTCATAACTTTTCCAAATATTCCAAGTCAAAAATTCTTTAATTTTTACCATTACTTTAATAATATTCAAGAAATTCAAAATGTACGATCATTTTCTTAAAATTTAAGAATTAATAATAACTTATTGTAACATTGAGGAAAAATTAGGCAAACAAGAGGATAAAAGTTAGTCCGATTTCATATTTTCATAAATTTAAAAAATACTATCTAAATTGAAAAATGTGGACATTACAAAATAATGAAATAATATTAAATATTTTTCATATTCACAATAATCCATTTTTTTAAAATATTATTACAAGATATTTAAGAGATTTCAATTTTTCGAAACTGTTTAATTTTTATCTTATAATTTCTTATTTTTACAAAATTTTACATGTTTTTCTACTTTTACTTTTGATATTTTTTTTTTTTTTTATTCATCTTTTTCTTTATGGATTTTCTTTAATTTTCCTCTTTTTGTGAAAATTATTTAATATTATTTTACACAATTTCGTTATTGTAACATTCACTAAACTTTATATTTCGTTGATTTTCATAATTATTTCTATATTTTTTTAAAATAAATACTCTTTTTTTTTGTATGTTTATTCAATTTTTTTCACATCTTGTCTATTTTTTGCGAGATTTTTTACAAACTTACTTATTTTTTCATAAAATTTTCAGCTTTATTTAATTTTTCTACATTTATTGTTGGACTTATTTTAAGTCTAATATTATAAAAAAGTTTTTGGTTTAATTTGCTTATATTTTTTTATTTTTAAATGATTTTTAAGTTTCTTTTCTGGAATTTCTTTTTATTTATCTTAATGTATACATATTTTAATTTTATTTTTTGTACTTTTTACCTTTTTTTTAATTTGTTAGATTAAGGAAAAAACATTTCTCTATTTTCTTCCTATTTGTTAAATTTTCTTTATGTTTCACTATTTTTTTAGTTCTTCTTTACGTTTTAATTAATTCTTTAATTTTTGTCATCATTTTTTCATTTCTAGGAAGCATTTTTCCTTCCTTTCAATTATTTAGATTTTATCTTATATGTAATTACGAATTTTGAAAAACATTTATTTGGTGCTTTTATCTACATTTTTAAAGTTTCCCAATTTTCTAGTTTTTTGAAAGCTTTTATTCTTTTATTTTATATTATGTAAATTTAATCTTGTACTAAATATTTTCATTTTAACATCATTCTTGTACTTCATAAAATTTCTTTTCTTTTAAAATTTTACCAAATTTTATTGATTCTTTTTTTATTCAATTCGTAAAATAATTCTCTAATTTTTAAATTTTGTTCTCTTTAGTAATATATTTCAATGTTTTTTTTTAATAATCTTCTTATTTATTATTTTAATTTAAAAAAATATCCATAAATAGTTTAATTTTTTGAAAAGAGTTTTTACTTTTTTGTATATAATTATGTCAGTGTTTCATTCTTGTGTTGATTTTCTAATTTTTTCTTCATTTCTTTAATAAACTAATTAGAAATAAAGATTTGCAGATTTTAAATACTGATTTATTTTAAAAAATCATGATTCTTATCAGCCCTGCTTTGAACTTAATTTCACAACATTTCTGATATTTTTTTTCTATCACAATTTGTGTTTTTATGCATTAATTTAAAATAAATAAATTTGTTCTTTCACTGGGGGGTTCCAAGTTATTTCACTGGTGAACGTGTTCTTTTACTAGTGAAATAGGTACATTTTACTTATTAATAAAAATGTTCAATTATTCTTCACATTTATACAATTTAAATTTGACCCCCATATTCTACACTTTAGAAACTATTGAAAAAATATTTACCATTTTTGTTACTTGCATTCAAAAAGAATTAATAATAAAAGTATACACTTCCTTAAATGTTCATTCACTGGTTCCATTACTCTAAGTAGAAAAACAATAAATTTCTTTGAAAAACGAGATTTTACCTATCTTTGGGAGCCACTAGAGTCGTATGATGAAAGAGAAGTTGCAGCCGTTCCTGTAAATAATTATGGCATAAATCTTCAAAAGTGGCTCCAGTTTGTCGACCGCAGGATGCAGGATTTTGAAATCCCGGAGCGTCACAGAGAAGAAGAGAAGAGACAGTGTGCACTGGAGATGATATTGACCTAAGAAATTAAAACAAGAATAAGTAACAACTCGATGACCAGTTTCTAAAAATAAACTACTACTACTTTTTGCTTACGTTACTGTCTTACTCTTTGAAAAATTTTCTTAATGGAATTCAAGCGCAATCGATCAAATTACGCCTCCAACTTACTTGTTGATCAGAGCAGCAACGCAATGGAACACTTCAGAATAGAGACCAATGATAAGTCCTTCAAGTGCATCGAGTCCTGTCACGTCTTTGCTTTGATCTGTCGGACTAGGAGTTCTTAAAGTAGGTCTAGGAGTGTTTGGAGTACCACCTCCGCCGTTACAAGAAAACACAACTCTACTGAGTTCTTCAACTGACGTTCCTAATAAAGTAGCGGCTCTTTCCGTACATTCAACCTTTGCAAACTGCCAGCGACTTTGAGAACTCGTGCCAGCTTTGACAGCTCCAGCACAGCTCAAATGATAAATTCCAGCTAAAGTCAACCAAATCGCTTTTTCGTCCGCTTCAGAGATTCCCAAAATTTTAAAAGCGGCCACAATCCGATTAAATTCCACCATTGCACGCTGTTTATCTTCATGCTTCTGGAGAGGTGTTATAAAAGGATTGTTTTCCGCCACCAGATTCGTGAGATGAAGCTCTTTTCTCAAAGCACCCTCCGCTCCAGCAAGAAGTCTGTAGATTGCGTGAAACGTCGGATCTCCGTTGCCTCTTCGACCTATTCTTGCTCTTTCCAAGAGTAGAACCTGTAAAATTTTCATACAATTAATATTCGTCAAGTGCTGAATATTTATTTGAAGAGAATTTTGCGTTATCGTGAAAACTAATATTAATATTTAGCCAAAATAATTAAGGGTATTAGGTTTTTTAAATATGTAAATAAATTTAGGGATCAAAGTATTTTTTTTTTATTAAAACAGGAGACATGGTGAATTATTGAATAATTGAATTTGAGGTAGTTTAAAATTAGAATGAATTGAAATTTAGATAATTCAAAATTTAAGTGAATAAAATGAAGATCGATTAGAATTTTAATATAGTTCTAGCTCAACTAGAATCAACTTTGATCAAGTTTAGATGGATTGAGTTTAGGGTTTATTCAAATTTTAATAACTTCAAATTAAGATCAATCGAAATTTGAATAAATTAAATTTAGAATTTGTTAAATTTTCCATTAGTAAAAGTTTTAAGGAATTAGAGGAATAAAATTAAATATTAAATTTAATTGAAACATGGGTTCATTGAAGTTTAGAATAAATTAAAGCTTGAATCGATTAAAATATGGAAAGACTGAAATCTGGATAATAGAAGTTTAAATTGATTGGATTTATTTTATTACATTCTCATCCTAAATGAGAAGGTCTTAATTTTTTTTTACTTAAAATCAGATCGTTAAAAATTTGGATGATTCATGTTTATATTGATTGAGTTTGGAACTGATTGTAAATTTAATAAATTGAAATAAAAACCAACTTTAATTTAGATAAATTAAATTTAGAATCAGTTAAAATTAACACTTCCTTCAATATAAGTTGTTCCAAAAAATTCGTTTTAAATGAAATTTAGATTCATTGAAGTCTGTATTAATCAAAAATAGAATCTAAACGTTAATTTATAATATAAAATAAACATTTTTTCATTTATTTCGAAAAAGAGCTTAAAAATTTGAACTTTTAAATAAAAAAAAATTACCATTATTGGATACTAAGTAAAGATTCTGAATTAAATCTAGATATTGAATTAAATTGAAGAATTACCTGCAGTGAGGCGGAAGCTATTTGTCCTGACTGATCAAAGTCTAGACTGAAGAGTTGAGTGAATCGGGTTGCATTAGAATTCATGTGCGTTCGACTGTTACCAAACGCTTCTAAAACCGTGAATAGAGCATTGAGCTTCTCTATGGTCAGAATCTGCAACGTAAAAACATTTCCAGTTAATCTATCAGAAAAGAGAAACTCTTTTATATCAGATTTGTCTGTAAACAATCCATTAGAAATAGTTACAAAACACTAAGCATGAGAAAGTAAAACATAAAGTGACATAAATATAAAAATAAAAATGTATTTGATTAAAAGCAATTGCTTAGTTGTCTATAATTATTTTTTATGTTTTAATTTCATATTAAAGGAGAGTCTACATCAATGATAAATTTTCCAGTAAATTTAAACGTTTCACTGGAAAAATTGTCTCAATGATATCCACTCTCCAATAAAATAAATAAAATTGCTTTAAAATTTTATAATCTAAAATGTTTTAATTGTAATTTATAACAATTTATCTGATATATTTGTTTTATTTGTAATTTATCAAAATTCTTCTCAAATGCGACATTTTATTTCAAACCATTCCGCCTATAAACGATGATCACAAAAAGGCCTCTTTTTAAATAAAATTTATTCTGTGAAAATAAATCACTCGTAATACGTTATGCACAATTTTAATTAAAGAGAACTTAAAACTCTTTCGATTGGTCTTTAATTCTTTAAAAATATTTTCTCAATTTCATAAAGGGATTTTATCCCTTTTTAAAATATAAAACTCTTGATATCTCAAAACAATCCTTTCTTTGGAGGGCGCTACATTTTTTAAATTATTTATTTTTTCATTTTATAAATAACTTGAAATTTTATTTGTTAAAATTACTTTAAAGTGAATTTTATACTCGTAAAAATTGCAGTTTTCTTGTCTTTTACAAGTTTTTATGTTTGAAATAGCGAGAAGTAGTCTTAACCATAAAATTAATTACTAAATACATTTTTTAAACAAACTATTGTTGTTATAAAATCAACTTTGGGTTAAATAAAGCTAGCGAACTATTGCTCTTTTGTACATTTTGCAAATTTTTATTTTTAAATTTGAAATTTTTTTTTCAATTTTTAAATTTCCATAATTTGTTTAACTAAAAACTTCATAAATAACACTAATTTGTTACAATAATTATTTAAATAAATTGTTCCGATTGATGCTTAGATTTTGATTATATAACAAACATAAAAAAGTTGAAAAATTAAAAAAAAATTTCAAGTCTCTAACTTTATTTTATAACAATTTCATAAAAAAATAACAATAACTTGCTTAAAAAATGATTATCAATAAATTTTACTTTTGAACTAGTGGCATCATATACGGAAAGAGGCAAAATGCAAAATATTGCAAGTCTCTAGCAATATTTTATTAAAAAAATTGACAAATAACAATAATAATTTAACTAAATTAGTAATGACATGAAATAATTACTAAAAATCTATATGTATGTTATTTATTCCAAATCTTGAAAAAAAACTCCTAAAAAAAAAGAAAAAATATTCTTTAACCATTTTTTTAAATAATTTTGAAATCTATGGTTTTTTGAGGTTCTGTAAAAAATAGTTAATTACAAAAAATTTATAAATGAATGAATGGATACTCTTTGAACATACATGAAGAGAATCAGCGTTATCCGATTGATAAATGTTAATTTTCCAAGATTTTGCTTCAAATATACGAAACCTTTTTTTTTTAGGAACTTCATGAGCTTTGAGCTCTAAATATAATTTTTTTTCGAAATAAAAAAACAGGGATAACTTTTTTTCCCAAATAATAATCTTAAAGTGTACCGGCATAAAAATCCCAAAGGTTTTTTTTAGTATCCTTATAATAATAAAAACATTAATAATAAACATTTATCGCCCAAACGTGAAAATTCCCTAATTAAATAATTAGCCAAATCAATATCAGATTCTTCGAAAGAAATCACATACTTTGCATAATTTTTATCCATAAATCTCTAAAATATCAATAATAAATATTCATAAATTCAAAGGAACTATGAATTATAGTTAAAAAAAAAAAAAACGTTAGCTTTCTTTTCACACAAGTTTCAAAAAAATTTGAGAAGGGATGTTTTGAGATATGAAGAGATCAAGACTCCTAAATTTCAAATAGAAATTTCTTTCTAGAATTGAAAAAAATTATTAAAAATTTAAAGACCAATCGACTAGATTCTTTTTTCAAAATAATGTGTAAAATATTATGAATGATTTTATTTTCATCGAGTAAATTTCGGGCCCGTATTACATTGACACAAAATTTTTCGTAGCATATGTTGTACCTATTATTCAACCTAAGAATATGTTGTTTTGCCATCCTACTAAAATCAAAAGATTTTTAAGTTTGAATTATTGCATAATTGAATTTACTGGATTAATAGAGCCTTTTAATATTAATTTAATGTATTAAAATCAGTTATTTAATAGATAAGACTTAAAAATCTTTGCTTTTAGGAGAAGTATAAAATAAAATTTTCTTAGGTTGAATAATATAATGTGAAACGAAAAATTTTGTGTCAAAATGATACGGGCCCTAAATCTTATTTAAAAAGAGCTTTTTTTGCGATCGTCTTTTGTAGATGAAACGATTTGAATTAAAATGCCCTATAAGTATAGGGTAATATCACCTTGAGTGCACCGCTTAAAATTTTTTTAGATTTTTTTTTTTGTAAAAAGCAAACTGTCAAAAAAGTCGCCGTTGTAAATAATGAAGTGATTCTAAAGTGCGAAAATAGTGTTAAACTCGAGTACTAAAAGGTAATTAATTTTGTTGCTATTAGTTTGGACATTGAAATTGATTTTCAAAGTTTATTTAAGTGATAATTTTGTATCGAAAAAATAATGTTTTGTGGCTCCCTTAAAAAGTTGCATGTCAACTTGAATGGACCATTATTTATCTTGAGTGAACCGTCTAATTTTTTTCATTTTTAACGTCAATTTACCATTTTTATGGATATAAATTGAAAATAAACTTGTTTCTAACTACATTTTATGTTCTTTATTAATATTTTTTGCGATTTCTAAACAGTTTTTGCCGAAAATAGTATAGAATAACAGGGAGTCAAAACTAGATAATTTACTGAAAAAAACTAAAAATCTTGAATAACTTATTCAATTTCTTGCATTTTATTGATTTTCTGACCTTTTCTCTCAATTTTTCAGGAGTGGTCCACTCGAGGTTACATTTTTTCCATTCCTCAGAAATACGTATATTTTTTTAAGCCAATTTTATTTTTTCAAAATAACAAAATCAAAGCTCTCATGGCATAAACTCTTATCTAGGTATCTAAACTAAAGCTTAG
The DNA here is from genome assembly GCA_037103525.1 of Ganaspis brasiliensis. Classification (NCBI taxonomy): domain Eukaryota; kingdom Metazoa; phylum Arthropoda; class Insecta; order Hymenoptera; family Figitidae; genus Ganaspis; species Ganaspis brasiliensis. The sequence continues at coordinate 6,736,080 of JAZKLR010000114.1, read as the reverse complement.
AATAGACAAGTACAATTAATTTACTTTCATAAAGAATTTATTCGAAACAAAAATCTTAAGCGGTCCACTCAAGGTGACATTACCCTACTGTCATTATTATTATTTTTTTAAATCATTGTTACTCTAACGTATAAAGTTTTGAATTAAAAATTGTTTAAATCCTCTTAATTCAAAGTCTTATATAATTGAATTAAATGTGGGTCAACTACCTTATTAACCGTTCCAGAAGCCAGAACGAGGTAGTGTAAAGCGTGTTTGAAATTTGTAGTCTTCCCAGATCCACTTCGTCCAAGGAAAACAAGCGAATGATCTCGTCTTGTAGCCAGCATGCCTCTATAAGCTGATTGTGACATAGCGTAAATGTGAGGCGGCATGTCTTCGCTCTTGCATCCTTTGAACATTTGGACCACCTGAAAACATTTTAGTCCTTTATTTATCTAAATTAAATTTAATTCAACAATATTTTATTCATTTAATTAAACCTTGACTTGATTAAATTTTTCATTTAAACAAACTAACAGCCAATTTAAGATATATATAGTATTGAAACTACGACTCTTTATAAACTCGATTGTTATCAATTGAATGGAGCAAAAACACTCACCTTTTCAGAATAAATTGCCAGTGGAGCAACGGGATTAATGACGACCATATTGTCTCCAGCATAAGTGTGAATAAGGTTACTGGCATATCTCTGTCGCAAAGTGTGAAGGACTGAAGACTCATTTAAAAAGCGTAGTTGTGATAATTCCTCCGCCTTGTCAAACTGAGGTGGGTTTGCCTGAAAGATTTATCATCAATTTGTTATCTCATTTGTTATAGTTTCAATTAATTTTAATATTGAAATAGCTCAGAAAGAGAATGTATTATATTAAATTTTATTTTTAAGTAAAAAATTAATTTTCTATTCAAATTTAGAAATTTATTGCAAATTTGAAATTAGCATTTATTTTTAAATGAATTTGGAGTCTAAACAGCATATTGAAATTTTTTTTTGAAATTAACTTGCAAGCTGGTTTCAAACTGATTTAAAAAATAGATTTGTTTTGAATCAAATAGTTAATTAAAATTTGTTTTTAAAGTTGATTCGAATTTATTTACATTTTTAATTTAAATTAATTTGAATTCTGCATTTTAGTTAATTAAATCGAGATGGATTAAGTTTCGTTTTTGACAATCATTTGACTAAAATCTAAACAATCCTCTTCGACTAAAGTAGTTTTAGATCAGAAAGAGAATGTATTATATTGAATTTATTTTTAAGTAAAAATTTAATTTTCTATTCAAATTTAGAAATTTATTGCAAATTTGAAATTAGTATTTATTTTTAAATGAATTTGGAGTCTAAACAGCATATTGAATTTTTTTTTTGAAATTAACTTGCAAGCTGGTTTCAAACTGATTTAAAAAATAGATTTGTTTCGAATCAAATAGTTAATTAAAATTTGTTTTTAAAGTTGATTCGAATTTATTTAGATTCTTAATTCAAATTAATTTGAATTCTGCATTTTAGTTAATTAAATCGAGATGGATTAAGTTTTGTTTTTGACAATCATTTGACTAAAATCTAAACAATCCTCTTTGACTAAAGTAGTTTTGGAAATTGATTTAACTGGAATTGGAAACTGGATTAAATACAATTTCGAAGACAGATTTAAATTAAAGTAACATAAGCTTTGAATTGTAATTTAATTTTGGATTCAAAATAATTTGCAAACTAGATTTAATTTGATCTACAAAATCTCATTTTTATTTTCCAAATGGATTAAATTTTACTTTCAAAATGGATTCAATTTAATTTTCAAATAGAATTCGAGATTATTTGGCGAATATTAGGTTCAAACAATTACACTAAAGCATCACTTATTTAAAGTCTCGCTTATTTGAAGTCGCATTTATTTTAACAATTCAAAGTCGCACTTATTTTAATTTCTACTTAGTTATAGAAAACTTCTCTGATTGGCTGGTTCGATTCGCAGCAACCAATGAAAATGTTAGTTAGTTTTGATTGATCGCCAAGTTAAAATAAGTGAGAATTTGAATTGTTAAAATAAATGCGACTTCAAATAAGCAAGACTTTAAATAAGTGAAGTTTCAATGTATATCACAAATTAAATTCAGAAGCTAAATTCAAATAAAATTTTATTTTTAAATCTGAACGCTAGATAACCAGATTTATTTAAAAGTAAAGTTCTTTTTAATTTTGAAGCTAGATTCTTTTCAATTTTGAAATTAGATTCACTTCAATTTTAAAGTTACACGGAGAAAAAAATTCTGGTTAAAAATAATAAACCTGCTTATTTAAATAAATTCCGGTTCAATTCACCATAGAAAATCTGGTTAAAATTTTCTGGTTAAAATATTCTGGTCACATAATTTTCCGGGTAAAATTACCGGAAGTTATTAGTTTAATTTACAGGAGTAATATATTTCGGTATTAATAAAAAAAACCAGGTCCTTACTTTCCCGTTAATAGAGTTAGATAATTGCGGTTAAAATTTTCCAGACATTTTAACAAATTATTTTGGTAAAATTTACCGTATTTTCCATTTGAAATAAAAAACTATTTTCTAGTTATCTAATTATGGTTTTTTTTATTGATACCGAAATATATTATTCTCGTAAATTAAACTATAAATTCTGGTAATTTTACCCGGAAAATTATGTGACTAGAATATTTTAACCAGAAAATTTTACCCGGATTTTCTAATGAATTTAACCGGAATTTATTTAACTACAGATGTTTAATATTTTTAGCCAGAATATTTTTCTTTCAGTGTGGCTTCAAAATTGAACAATTAGATAACCAGAAAATAGTTTCTTATTGCAATTGAAAATTACGGTAATTTTTACCAGAATAATTCGTTAAATTGTCGGGCAAATTTTAACCGGAATTTTCTATTACTATTAACCAGAAAGTAAAGATCTATTTAACATTTTTTTCCTGTTAAAATAACCCGAATTTGGGTTACAAATTTTTGGATATTTTTTAATTTTGAATCTAATTTTTTTTCAATTTTCTCCGTCTAATTACCTAAAACTATCCCCAAATTAATTTCGAAACTGGATCCAAATTTGAAAGTCATATTATTTAGAAACTAAATCAAAACAAAATTCAGTTCATCTTTGTGGATAAATTCAATTCATAGACTACCTTCTCAACATCTTCTTCATCGACAAGAAGTTCTTCTCCATAAGGAATCAATCGAACTCTCAGCTTCCCAGTATCTGGATCTGCAGAACCACATCTCGTTGCTGGAGTAAATCCTCCTCGATGCAACAACCAAATCCTCTCAGAAGCCAGAAATGCCTGTTCTTGTGCAAGGTGCTCTTCAGTTCTCGCCTGAAAAAAAATCAAATTTAATAAATCACAATTAAAAATCTAACAATCTTAATTCGCAATTTAAATGGCTAATTTAATATTAAACAAAAATTCCCTATTCTCATATTATCAATCCACTGTTCCATAATTTTCACATTATCAACAGTTTTTCATATGTGACGCTCCGCGAGAGAAGGGACCTATCGCGGAAAAAATCAATTTTCATTTTTTTATGCTAAAAGATAATTTTTGAGTTGTTCTTTCAGTTTCATGTTTCAAAAAACATTTTTTTTAATTACACTTTTTGTTATAATGCTTCAAACTTAGGCATACTAAGTGCATCGCATTTCTTGGTTTTTTTTAAACGACCGTCCCGTAAAATTAACAATTTATTATTTTGATTTTTGTTATGGTAATTGATAGTTTTTGAGTTGCTTTTTGAGTTCCAAAAATCAAAATTTGATTCCTACAATTAGTTTTCTTGTTATGAGGCTTTAAACATAGGCATGTTAAGCGTCCCGATTTTTCTTCCTTCTCTTTTCCCGTCCATCCTTTAAATTTTGCTTTCTCAGCGATAGGTCCCTTCTCTCGCGGAGCGTCACATATGTATTTATCACTAATTTTAAAAATTTTCAATTTGTTTATTTTTACAAGTTCAGAGAAGTTTAATCAACTGTTAAGAAACAGTTAGCGGGAATTACGTGTAGAAAACAAACCTTTCTGGTGTGAAAAGTTGCACTGGGACTGAAATCACAACTTTTTCGTACAACTCGAAATATGAAGAAGATAAGGTAGATGACGATGTATATGAGGATAACGACATTCACAAGGAACATCGTCGATACGAAACGTCCGTTCGATTCGTGTTGTGCACGTGTTATGAACAGTTCTAGAGCAAGTTCTCCTTGTACGCCTGTACAGACTTGGGTCAAAGTAGGTGGGTAACGTGTACTAATACGTTCGATTGCATTGGGAATCCAAAGCACGTGGGAAGCGAGAAAAGAGAGAGAGAAAGAGAGACTAAACGAGAAAAATCCTCTCCGTGTAAACGTCAAAGTCACTGCTCCTAAATTCTTTAGAATAAAACGGAAAAGAAACTATTTTTCAAAATATTATTTTTAATTATAATTGTTATTCATTGTATCGAAAACACTGAAAGAAATATATCTGCACTAAAAAAATGTCTGGTTAAAATAACTGGAATTCCAGTTAAAGAATGTTAAATAAGGTCTTACTAAACATTACGGTTAAAAGTTTTAGAAAATACGATTACAATTTTCCTGTCTCTCTAAATCTGAATTAGTAGTTTTCTACTAAGAATTAGTAGTTTTCTACTATAAATTAGTCAAATTCATGGCTCATTTTTCTCTAATTCATATACTAGAAAACTACTAATTGAAATAGTGAAACTTTACTTTTAAAAGAAGTAGTTTTTTTTTACTAATTTAATTAGTAGTTTTCTACTAAGAATTAGAAAAATTCTTACTATTTTAATAGTAGCTCACTTTTCGCTAATTCATTAGTAGAAAACCACTAATTCAGATTTAAAGAGGTTGTTTTAACAAATTGTTCTGGTAAATTTTACCGTGATTTTCAGTTACAATATCACAATATTTGTTAATTACATAAAAAAAACAGGCAATAAAAAAAAATTTGTCTGAGACACTACACTTAGTGTATTTCCAAGTATTTTTCTCCGCTAAATCCCAATCCGAAATCAGAAAAACCCTATTGTCTAATTTAATAATTAGATAATAATTGATTTGATATTTCTATTTTTTCAGAAATAAAAAATTGAAATTATTACCTTATTACATTCTTAAAGGTTGTTTTCTAAATATTTGGTAGCTTATATTTTTCAAAACTATAATTAAATACTTTTTTTTTGCTCCAAACTTTACTCTAGGCATTTTGGTCGACTCTCCCCTGATCATTAGAAATTGAAGAAAAGTTTTGGAAAATGATAAAAATAGATAAAAATTGTAACAAATAATTGAAATCATAATAGAAAAGAATTGTTAAAAATTGAAGAAATTTTTAAATATTTTTAAATTTATTATTGTATTGTAGACTAGTTTATCACAAATACATTTTGAAATTCTTTCAATTATTTTTTACAAATTTTTATTATTTTCTTCAATTAACAATTATTTCTATTAAATATTTTTTTTATTAATTTTTTTTTTTTTTATTATTTATATCAAATTTTAGTTATTTTTTCAATTTACAATAATTTCCATCATTTTGCAATTATTTGCTTTTATTACAAATAAATGTATTTACAAATACATATTATTATTATTATTATTATTATTATTATTATTATTATTTATTTTAAAAAACTAGAATTATTTTCTTCAATTTCTAATTATATCTATTACTTTGCAAATATTTTCTCTAATTTTAAACTATTTTCAGTGTTCTTCAATTAATTTCCTAGATTTTCAAAAATATTTTTCTCAATTTTTAGTAATTTTCTTCTATTGTTAATTATTTTTACTATTCCTCAATTAAATTCCTAAATTTTCAATTATTTATCTCATTTTTCAATTATGTTTTTAATTTTTAATTTTCTTTTATCTTTCTGCAATTATTTTGTCTACCTTTAAATTACCTAGATATATTAATTATTTTTCAATAAATTCCCCAAAAATTCATTTATTATCTCAAATCTAAGTAATTGTATCCACTCCTCAATGTTTTAATTATTCTTCAATTATTTTTCTCTAAATTCAAATACTTTCGTCAATTTTTAATTTTCTTTTTTAATTTGCCATGATTTTCACAAATTTTATATTATTTTGAAAATTTATTGACTAATTCTAAAAAGTTCAATTATTTATCTCAAATTTCCATTACTTTCTTCAATTTTCAATTATTTTTATGATTTTTCAATTACTTTTAGTCTTTTACAATTATTTTTCAATTCATTTTCTAATTTTTTTTACTATTTATCTCAAATTTCAGTTATTTCTTCAATTCAAAATTATTTTTATCATTCTGCAATACTTTTCTTTTATTACAAATTTATGTTGTAATTTTTTTAATTATTTTTTACTAATTAAAATTATTCTATTACTTTGTAAATGTTTTCTCGAATTTTTTATTATTTTCATTATTCTTCAATTAATTTCATAGATTTTAAAATATTTTTCTCAAATTTTAATAATTTTCTTCAAGTTTTAACTACTTTTACTATTTCTGAATTAAATCCCTAAATTTTCGATTATTATTATTTTGATTATTATTATAATTATTATTTGTATATATCTTATACTACAATTACTTTTTTTTAATTACATCGTATTTTTTATTGGTAAATTGCCTTGGTTAAATTGCCTATTTGCTGTAAAACTTCTATATACGTTTGTGTCTTTGTATTTTTCTCCTCTGAATTTAAATCCGAAGTCAAAATAACCAGATTGACTAAAATTTTTTAAATAATCTCAAAAACATTTTCAAAATGCAAATCAAATCCGAAAAAAAAAATTCTTTTTTTCCGGGACACTACGCTTGTGTATTCCTACGTATTTTTCTCCACTGAATTTGAATCCGAAGTCAGAGTAACCAGATTTGCTATTGTCATGTTTAAAATAATCTTAAAAAATTGCTTAAAAACCCGAAAAAACAAACAATATTTTCCGGGACAATATGTTAGTGTATTCCTTTGTATTTTTCTCCGCTGAATCCAAATCTAAAGTTAAAATAACCAAATTGGCTCAAATTCTTGAGGTAATCTAAAAAACAACGATTTTTCCGCGTTTTTTAGTATCGGAATATTCCATTCAATTTTAGAATATTTTTTTCTGTGAACTTAGTCAATTTAATGCATTTTTTAAAATAAATTTTATTATTTCCTGTCATAATCAACCGGACTAACATCTATGTATTATTTTAGAAATCTATATGTGGAATTATATATATGTAGGTACCTATACCAAATTTCAGCTCTCTAAATAAAAAATTGTGGAAGCATTAGTGACGTGACAAAATTTATTTTCGTGTTCGATGATAAGGAAACGTAAAAATTGGTTAATTTAAATTTTCAATTTTTTACTATATTCCATATAAAGTTAAAAATTTAAACTTGGATGTCTCATTTATTAGATTATGACATTTTAATCAGGTAGAAGACACTCTAAACATAACGTTTTCTCAAAATGTGAACAAAAACCTTCGAGAATCGATTTTTCTATAAGTATAGCTTCTGGAAAATTTCCTTATATCAATATATATTGAAAAAATGTCTAGAATTTTTCATTAAAGAAATTGATAAAGTTCAAAAAGTGAAATTGATAAAGAAAAACGATTAAAGCTGATGGAGAAAAAGGATTAACATTAACTTTTCAGTTAACGGTTTAAGTAAGTAATAATTATAAAACTGAAGGAGAATATTAAGTTGTCAATTAAAAACTGAAGAAAATTATAGAAAAAATTTTAGAAAGTAAGTGAAAATTGAAGAAGATAATTTAAAAAATTCGATTAAATTTTCAAAAAATGATTGATAATTGGAAAAAGACGATAATTATTGAATAAAGAATAAAATAATTGAAAATTAAAGAAAATAATTGAGAATTGAAGAAAATAATTAAAAATGGAGGAAAAAAATTTTAAATTTAAAGAATCAAGTAAATTGAAATGTCAAGAAAATAATTGATAACTGAAAGAAAAATTAAAAAATGACGAAAATAAATGAGAAATGAGAAAAATAATCATATTGTCTGATTTCAACACAAAAAAATAGGGGTAATTTTTTTTCAATTTGGAACAAATCTTGGGGGTCAGAGCAAAACATTTCGGACTTATGTCTTTTTTGAACCTCCCTAATATATATTATATAAACATATATATATATATTTCTTGTCTTAAAATGAATTAACTGATCTAAATAGAGGATTCAGTGCTAAGTTAAAATTTTTAATTTGTTATCACATTCCATATAAAGTTGAAATTTGAACTTGGATATTTTATTTGTTAAATTCTGACATTTTAATCAGATAGTCGACACATGGAAACTAATATAACGTTTTCATAAGATGTGAAGGAAAACCTTCGGGAATTGATTTTTCTAAGTATAGTTTCTAGAAAACTCCCTTAAATCAATACATTTTAAAAAAATGTCTAGAATTTTCCATTAACTAGTGTTATGCAGACAGTCATACGCTCAGCAAAGGTTTAGAAGGATTTATAAGTAAATTGTTAAAAACAAGAGAATTATACAAATTTCATAAAAGGACTGTAATTGATAAAGATTAAACAGTGAAATTGATAAAGAAAAAGGATTAACATTAACTTGACATTGACAGTTAACGGTTTAAGTAAGTAAATTACAATTTTTCCTTTTAATATTATAAATTTATAATTCATTTTACATATTTTTTTTAGGATATCATATCTATAATATAATAATATCATACCTATAACTAATAATAAAATCAAATCATTTACTTTTTAGTGATAGATAAACAAAAAATTTAAGAAGCTTATAAAGATGGTTCTTAAGATAATAACCATACTGATTATATTCAACGTTTTGACAATTAATCCACAACAATCAGAGTGGTTGCCAAATTTCTTAAAGTACCTTCAAGTAGATTCCAGAAAGTACACAGCGTCTCTCATTTACGACGACAAAAGTCATGATTTTAGAACAAATTCGATTTCAAAAATTGCAAAAAGTTTCCCGACTCAAACCATCAATTTTGATTGCCTGCAATACAAGTGTCTGGAATATTATCCGTTTCTAAAAAATCCTGAAGGAACGAACTTGTTCATAATAGTTCCACCATTGAAAGGATCTGATGCGATAAACGAGACGATGATTGTGATTGATGTTTTGAACTGGTTATCGAAAGGCAGAAGACGACCAAAATGTTTAATCATTCTACCAATGAATCAGAAGAATTTTATTTACAAAAAGCTACTGCGCAAATTGTGGTTTAAGCAAGTCCTAGACGCTACGATTCTCCAAGTAGATGAATCAAATTCCAAAATTCGTGAAACAATGCTTGGAAGAAATGAAGCTTCTAAAATTGGTGAAACGAGTTCAAACATTGTTAAAACAACTTCCGAAAACCACGAAACGATATTTAAACAGAATAAAATAATTCTCGAAAGGAATGAAGGTGAAACAAAATCTCTTGTTAAAAAACCAATGAAACAAACAAATCAAAAGGCGACGTTGCATCAGTATAATCCATTTTCGAAAATTATTACCAAATCGACACTAACATCGCAATCCGTATGGTTTCCAGATAAGCTTCGAAATTTGCACGAATATCGAATGAAAGTCTCTGGCTTTAATAATTTTCCGCTGCTGGCTCTAAAGCAAAATGAATCTGGTCAAGTAATCAAAATGGCTGGCATGGATGCAAACATTGTTAAGTTCTTGGCAGATGAAATGCATTTTTCATTTGAAATGACTACCAAAGTACCTTTAGGGATGTTCAGTTGCAAGGCGAATGAAACAACAGGACAAAATCGTATGCTGTCTTACAATAAGCTGAGTTTTTTAATTAACAGACTTTTGGGAGCAGAAGATTGTGATATTGAAAGAGTTGAAGTAAGCAGACAAGCTGGTCAGATTAGTCTAAGTGCAGTTGTACCAATTATCAAGACAAAAGTATCTGCTTTGATTGTCACTGTTAGAGTATTGTATACGATACTGGTAAACATCGCATTGATTGTTGTCCTGCTGATATTATCCAAAATTCTTATGCTCGATAAAGAAGTTTGGCAACCTATCTTTCTAATGCAAATGCTATTTGGATTCGTATTACAAAATCAGCCTCGAAAAATGGCAGACAGAATTATCTTTTGTTCAATGCTGCTGACTTCGATGATTTTGGCCATGAATATCTTCGATGTTTGTACCGATCTGGGTACGAGTTATGAAACTGAATTAGAAATGAAAAGTTTCTTGGATCTGGAAAATTCAAACTTGACAATAAAAATGATGATGTCAACGAAACAAATTTTGATTCCTCACAGCGATGAATCGCTTTTAAATGTACTGAATAAAGCGGAAGGACTTAATACTACTGTTGGACTGGATTGTTTTGAAGAATTGGCAAATCACAGAAATGTTTGTTGCATCACAAACTCTTTGGCAATAGAGATAGCTGTTGATAACTACCGGGATCAGTTTGGAAACCCGATTATGAAAATGTTAGAAGAAACTCTGCATGATTCATGGTACTTCTACAATTTTGAACCAGGATCACCATATGTGTCACGATTCGATGATATTATCCTAAGACTGCAAGAATCTGGAATTATTGATGAAATGAAGGTCAACTTGCCCCGTACTATCATCAATCCTGATAACTCGAACCAAAAAGAAACTCAGAAGATTTCTGAGCTGGTACGGTTATTTTTCTATGTGTATCTTTTGGGAAACTGCTTGTCAATGCTGGTATTTGTCATTGAGATGCTCGTCTAAAGAAATTTGTTCAGGTAAAAAATTTGTCTATTGTTTACCATCATCTTTTTAAAATAATTTAGTACATTATTAAATTTATCTCAATGTTTAAACAGGAAGAAGAAGGAGGAGTAGATACACTAAAAAAGTCTTCTTGGTATTAGGATAGCCATCTGATTATACGATTGCTAGTTGTTCTAGAAGTTGGAATATATATCAACAATACAATATGGTCGATCCATATAAATTAGGGTATATCAAAAAAAGAAAATTTTTGAAAATCATTTAAAGTCGCACAGAAATCGACTAAAAGTGGAAAAAAAATTACCCCTATTTTTTGATTTTTGATATGACAATATTAAGGGGTGCCGCTTGCACCCCCTATTTTCCCATTAGAAATACATGTGAAAAGTTTACTTTTTTAAAAAAGTGTTAAAATTTGTTCATAATTTTATCGAAAAGGCTCAGAAGTTTATGAGACCTCGATAAATGTCCAAATGGAAAGAAACTGTGGATTATTATTATTTTTTTGCAATCTGACCCTCTCTAGGGGTGCGTTAAATAACCACCCCTAAATATGAATTCAGCATTTATAAGCAAATCGGTCTGAAATATTATTTTTTTACGTTGCTTTTTTTATAAATAATTTTACTGAACAAAATACAAAGCCCGCTGCATTCTGAAATAAAGCTTTAATTGTTTAAATAATTTTATTCATATCATCTGTTTTTATTAAATATCTTTGAAGCTTACAACTTCTTAATTAACGAAGGGAAAAACAATTAAATTGTTATAATTTAATTAATTTAATGTAATTGATTGTTTAAATAATAAAAATTGTTTAAAATCAACTTTTTATTAAATTCACCTAGAATCATGTGATTTCTTGCAATTTTCATTGAATAACTATAAGGAAGTTATTTATGCACAATTCGCAATATACATTTAATTGTTTTAACTATTTTAATTTGTTTAAACAATTGAATTTTTTATATTTTTGAATTTGAATGTTTTTTTTAAATAGCTGTCTATTCTTTAGTAAAAATTGACAGATAATTTTTACATGAAATATTTTGTTTAGTTGTTTAAATAATTTAAATTGTTAAAAACAATTTTTCATTTAACTCTCCTAGAAGGATTTCAGTTTTTGTTATCTTCATTAATGATATATCACGAACTTTTCCGTCTGCAATTTTTAAGACTTAAACAATTGAAAAGTCTTGAAAATTGCAGACGGAAAAAGAGGAAAGGTATTTCTCAACTATTTATTTCAAAGTGTATTTGCTGTTATTAATTTATCATATTAAAAGTATTGTCATCATCTTTTAATTATTTTTCACAATCTATAATTATTTTGAGCATATTCTAATTGTTTGTGCTTTCCAAATCAAGAAAGTTAGCAGGGGGTTTCCTGTTATTAATTAATCACATTGCAAGAAAACTTCCATCTTTCCAACCAAATTAAAATTGTTTAAACAATTAAAGTTTTATTTAAGAATGCAGCGAGCTTTGTATTTTGTTCAGTAAAATTATTTATAAAAAAAGCAACGTAAAAAAATAATATTTCAGACCGATTTACTTATAAATGCTGAATTCATATTTAGGGGTGGTTAATTAACGCACCCCTAGAGAGGGTCAGATTGCAAAAAAATAATAATAATCCACAGTTTCTTTCCATTTGGACATTTATCCAGGTCTCATAAACTTCTGAGCCTTTTCGATAAAATTATGAACAAATTTTAACACTTTTTTAAAAAAGTACACTTTTCACATGTATTTCTAATGGGAAAATAGGGGGTGCAAGCGGCACCCCTTAATATATTGTCAGATCAAAAAACAAAAAAATAGAGGTAATTTTTTTTTCTATTTTTAGTCGATTTCCGTGCGACTTTAAATGATTTTCAAAAATTTTCATTTTTTTGAAACAGCCTAATATATACGACTATGCTTCAAATTTATTTTTTTACTTCATCAATTGATGCTTCGATCGATTTAAATTAGTGATAGAAATTTAAATCGATTAATTTTGGATATAGATTGAAAATTAAAGTTTAGATCCATTATTGAAGTTAAGATTAATAAATTTTTAGAAATTTTAATTTTGATGTACATTAGTAGAAACTTGAATCGAACGCAATTTTTATAGTTAGAAATATGGATCAATTTTATTGATACTTACTTTGATTGAAATTTGTGATTGATGAAATTTGAAATGATTGAAATTTGGATAGATTGAGTTTGGTATTTATTAAAATTGTTTACCATTAAAAAGTAGTTTTGATTGAAACTCTGATGTAATTCAATTTTGAAAAAATGTAAATTCAGAACAATTGAAATCGTCCTAATCAAAATTTAAATAAGTTAAAATTTAAATAGATTAAAAATTGGGTCCACAAAAAAAATATTAATCATTCAGTTATTATTTATTTATAGAATACACATCAGAAAATCCAAAACCTCTATCTGGGTTTTTTTTTAAAATCAACAAGATCTTTTAGAACTGAAGATTAAATTTTGAGTGCTTTCTAATTTAAAGTGTATCCTTAAAATAAGAATTACCATTTATTCTAAAAATACAAATGCCATTTGGTGCGTGAAGGGTGTAAAGAATCTTGAAAATAATAAAGAATCTTGAGTTCTTGGTAGACTTTAATTTTACAACTGTTGCTAAACGGAACCTGAACTTCACAATTCATCAAGATTAATCAATTTGAGAATGAGATTAATTGGATAATTGGTCTCGTCGTTTCCAGACACGAGAAGAGAGCAGAGACCTGGTGAAAAAATTAATTCGCGTATTTGCGTCCTCGCCATGTTGAGAATTAAGAGACTCGAAGCCGATTACGCAAATATCTGGAGACCGGGTTCTCTTTTTATTTTCTGCAGGTCCTCCCACGTTAAAAAATCTGCAACGATTTCTCGCAATACTTTCAATAATGTAATTTTATAATTGTAAAAACAAGAGCTGCACTCGAGTTGCAGCAGCGGTCACAATTCTAAGCGGCAATAGGGGAAGCTCTGTTCCCTCTCTTCTGCCTACCGAGTGCAGAGTTGCGGCAGCCTCCCATCTATAGCTTGTTTTACAAGCTGAAATTATTTAAAAATTATAATCAACACTTTTGTGATATAATGGCTTTTACAAGCTGGCAATTATTTAAAAATTATAATAAAAGTCTAGAACATTAAGCACTTGTCACGATTTTATGTTAATTTTGCAAAAGTTTAACAATTTTTTTTTAGTAAAACAATTGTTAAAAAATGAAATTTTCATACAATCGTGGACCACATTCTTTTAAAGACGCCAGCAATAAAAAATTTTGTAAATAAGTTAAAGATGCTGCCAGTCCGAATCCTGGGGAATATGTGAAGGAAAAATTGTGCGGATGCATACTTCCAGTATTTCCTCATTTTATTGGTTTTCGTCGATTTTTATAATTATTTTTTACAATAAATAATTGAAATACAAAATTTTTAATAATAGAATCAGACGCGTTTTCTTCTGACAAATTTATTGTTACTAAAAACAGATTTTTCGTCAAAATATGACTTATCTAATATAAGTCTTTGCTTTGTACGGCAGAGTAAAGTAACGTATAGTGGAGGGGAAGCTACCGCAACTCGTAGTTGAGGGGTGGCTGCCGCAACTCTGCACTCGATAGGCAGAAGAGAGGGAACAGAGCTTCCCCTATTGCCGCTTAGAATTGTGACCGCTGCCGCAACTCGAGTGCACCGCGTCAGCCCTATAAAATGAAAATGTTTATTTTTTTTTTAATTAATCTTCCCCAAGTACCTATTTTACTCTTGCTGCAAACAAAATCCACTCCTCCACCATGTTCACACCTTTATTACAACATTTTAACTGAAAACAATCTTAATTGTTCATTAAAGTTCACTTTTGATCCTTATTATTTTTAAATATACTTTTTTGCAAAAATAAATACATTCGAAGACAAATTAAATTGCAGGTGTGTTAACATGATAATTAAAAAACTTAAATAAGTGTGAAAAAAGGGTTTCAACATTTATAATCAAGTGAAGTAATTGAAATTAAAAGGTCCATAAATAGAGCTAGTAGCGCAGAAAATAATTTTCTACTAGTATAATGGTAAATTACTGAAATAATTGGCGATATGAATTTCATTACACAAATAAATTCCACTTCTCTTACACTGAGAAAATAAGTTGACTAAATACAACCAATTGTTGATTAAATTTAGCAGAGAAAGGTTGTTGATATAGCACCTGCAAAGCACTTTGTTTATTATTAGACGATTAAACGCGTACTGTCTACCTTCAAGTTCACTGTGATCTTGTTTGTTTTGTTCCGAGTACGTCCACAGAAAACTGTTTTGGATTAAATTAATCTGCAACGCTCTTTTTTTTATACCAAATAGAATTTAAATAATCTGAAATTGGCTTAAAACAATTGCGCTGCAGATTATTTTAATACATAAAAGTTTTCAGTGTCAACAAAGAAATGTGCTAGAGGCTTATTTTCTCAGTGTAGGGAATTGCGAATATTAAGAAACAACTTGGGTGGGCTTTAAATGGTTGTGTAGCCAACCGCACTGTAGGTGATAGGGGGGGGGGGGGGAGATAGTCCGAAAAATGGACCACAATGATCCAGGGAAATTTTTGAGTCAGCAATTGTCGGGCCGGTGAGACTTAAACACGGATTTCGCGAGTGAGTGGTGATTTGTCGAATCGTAATTTCGTTACATGATTGTTAATTATAATAGTTTGTATTTTGTGTTATTATATCAACTTTAGTTATGAGTTAACTTGATTTATTGTGGGTAGGAGTTGTGTTTCGGGGCTTGTGGCCGAGGTCCACGTGGGTTCATGGATATTCGGGGTTGATCGGAGTTTAGTTCGGAGTTTTCCAACGCAGGTAGCCGGGGTCCCATGCCTGCCTTATATTGAATGTATAATCTAGGAGTGCAGTTCTTTTAAAAATAAACATTATATAAATCAAAAAGGTTGTGTTAGTATTATTTTCATCAACCTTTATGCTACCGTCCGTAAAGATCCTCAAAAAATTGCTTAAAAACCCGAAAAAAACAAACAATATTTTCCGGGACAATATGTTAGTGTATTCCTTTGTATTTTTCTCCGCTGAATCCAAATCCAAAGTTAGAATAATCAAATTGGCTGAAATTCTTGAGGTAATCTAAAAAAAGCGATTTTTCCGTGTTATTTAGAATCGGAATATTCCGTTTAATTTTAGAATATTTTTTTTCTGTGAACTTAGTCAATTTAATGCATTTTTTAAAATAAATTTTTTTATTTCCTATCATAATCAATTATATATAATATGTAGGTACCTATACCGAATTTCAGCTTTCTAAATAAAAAATTGTGAAAGCATTAGTGAGGTGACAAAATTTATTTCCGTGTACGATGATAAACGAAATATAACGTTTTCTCAAAATGTGAAGAAAAACCTTGGAGAATCGATTTTTCTATAAGTATAGCTTCTGGGAAATTTCCTTATATCAATATATATTGAAAAAATGTCTAGAATTTTCCATTAAGGAACTAGTATTATGGATAATTCTCTTAAAACTTTTCATTTCATTTATTTATTTTACATGTACGTTCTTAAAGGACTTTTATACAATTCTAGAAACCCTTCCCTCAGTACATTCTTAGATCTAATATAAAATCAAAATTTTTTTCAAACTAACGATTAAAATAACTTAATAATTATACCCCCAATGACTTTTAATTTAATTTTTAGGACTAAATTAATAATAATTTAAAAGTCCAAACAAGGTTTAGAAGAATTTATAAGTTAATTGTTAAAAACAAGAGAGTTATACAAATTTCTTAAAAGGACTATAATTGATAAAGATTAAAAAGTGAAATTAATAAAGAAAAGCGATTGAAGCTGATAGAGAAAAAGGATCAACATTAACTTTTCAGTTAACGGTTCAAGTAAGTAATAATTATAAAACTGAAGGAGAATATTAAGTTGTCAATTAAAAACTTAAGAAAATTATAGAAAAAATTTTAGAAAATAAGTGAAAATTGAAGAAGATAATTTCAAAAATTCGATTGAATTTTCAAAAAATGATTGATAATTGGAAAAAGATGATAATTATTTAATATTGAACAAAATAATTGAGAATTAAAGAAAATAATTAAGAATTGAAGAAAATAATTAAAAATGGAGGAAAAAAATTTTAAATTAAAGAATCAAGTAAATTGAAATGTCAAGAAAATAATTGATAACTGAAAGAAAAATTAAAAAATGACGAAAATAAATGAGAAATGAGAAAAATAATCATATTGTCTGATTTCAACACAAAAAAATAGGGGTAATTTTTTTTAATTTGGAACAAATCTTGGGGGTCAGAGCAAAACATTTCGGACTTTCGTCTTTTTTGAACCTCCCTAATGTATATGAACCGTTCGCCAGAAAAACGGCTTAAGTCGACTTAAGCCGTTTTTCGAATGACGGCACTTTCGTATTAAGTGTCATCTAAACTATAATATTCAATTGAAATTGTATATTTATGAACTTTTTTAAAGTTTTAATTCGAATTTTGAAGTACGCGCCGGCCAAACGTCGCGACGCGACGCAGCTTGCCTAGGTCGCACCTCGTGCATATGTACCGCGTTGTCTTTCGTGTTGATGTTAGAAATATAGATAAAAAATATATTATCAATGATGAATTACTCTTCTGATCTTTTGTCTCTCACTCTTTTTCTAAATCCAATCAATCGAGAATTTTATAAAAACATTTTGACTTTTGCAGAGATTAGCAATAACGAAGAATCAAACAATTAACACAAGCGCGATGAATATTAACCCAATAACGCCCATGATTAGGAAAAAATTGTTATCAAAAAGATGAATACCGGAAAGAGGACTGTAGACCAAACAATGATTTTTGACATTAAAAATTGTTTAAAAAATAATTTTTTTAAACAATTTGTTAAAAACAAATAGAAAAAAACTAAAACTTATGAAAAATAAAACAGCGCCATTCGATTGTACGCAAAAAATTACGAAAGGAATATGTGTGACATTTTTTAATTTTTTACTCTATTTGTTATAAATAATTAATAATCAATAACAATGACCACTTAAACCAATCTTAGCCCATACTTAGAGAAATGTTGATATCAAAAATGTGAATAGGGAAAAGAGGATCGTGGAGAAAATTAATAATGCTTTTTGACATTAAAAATTGTTTTAAAAAACATTTGTTTATAACAAATTATTTAAATAATTTTTATTGTCAAAAATCATTATTTGGTCAACGGTCCTCTTTGTCGTTTTTTTGATATCAACATTTCTCTAAGCATGGGCTAAGATTGGTTTAAGGTCATTGTTATTGTTTATTGATTATTTATAACAAATGGAGTATAAAATTAAAAAATGTCACACATATTCCTTTCGTAATTTTTCGCGTACAACACCGTCCGACAAAATTTAACTTTTTTTCTCACACACAAAAAAATCAAATATTTTCGGAAACTAGGACCAAAAAAAAAATACCCGTGTCTGGCCTTTTTGCTAGATCAAGTCGTTTGTGGCTTCTAGGGGTGAAAACAACCCTTAAAATAAAAATGACAAGAGATCTTTTAAAAAATATTCATTTTTCATACAACTTGATATCTAGGGGTTTTCGGGGTCGCTGATTACGAATCTGATGTCAGATTTTCAAAATTCAAAATGGCGGATCCAATATGGCGGACGAAAATTTGAGGAATTATTTAGATTCGCTTAAAACTTGTTACTCGGGGATTTTTGGGGTCGCTGATTACCAATCTGACGTTAATTTTTACAAATTCAAAATGGCGGATCCAAAATGGCGCCCGAAAAATTTAAAAATTATTTAGATTTGCTTAAAACTTGTTACTCGAGGGTTTTTGGGGTCGCTGATTACGAATCTGATGTCAGATTTTTAAAATTCAAAATATCGAATCCAATATGGCGGACAACAATTAAAAATTTATTTGTATTTGCCTGAAACTCGTTACTCGGGGGTTTCTGGGATCGCTGATTACGAATCTAATGTCATATTTTCAAAATTCTAATGACGGAGCCAATATGGCGGACAACTTTTTTAAAAATAGATCCAATTTGCCTGAAATTTGTTGCTCTGGGGTTTTTGAAGTCGCTGATTACGCATCTGATGGCAGATTTTCAGAATTTAAAATAGTTGATCAAAATATAGAATACAAATTTAAAATTAAATTGCAAACTTTAGTTGTGGGATTTTGATTTTCAGTTGCGTTGCTACAGAAAATAGTATTTATATAAAACAAATGCGAATCGTTGATATTTTCACTTTGAAAAGCAGTGTTAAAAAATCACTTTATATTTATGAATTCATCTTATTTAAGCTTCCTATTATTGAATATACTTACCTACTACAAAAACTTGCTTTGTCATTTTAAAAATGGCCAATATGCAAAGACACATTAGTGAAAATGTTTAAATATTTTGTAATCTTCATCTTTATGAGATCCGCCTTTAGAACTTTAATATCCTGACATCAGATTCGTAATCAGCGACCTCAGAAACCCCCGAGTAACGAGTTTCAGGCAATTTGAATCTATTTTTAAAAAAGTTGTCCGCCATATTGGATCCGCCATTTTGAATTTTAAAAATCTGACATCAGATTCGTAATCAGCGACTCCAAAAACCCCCGAGTAACGAGTTTCAGGCAATTTGAATCTATTTTTAAAAAAGTTGTCCGCCATATTGGATCCACCATTTTGAATTTTGAAAATCTGACAATATATTTGTTATCAGCGACCCCGAAAACCCCTAGATATCAAGTTTTATGAAAAATGAATATTTTTTAAAAGATCTCTTGTCATTTTTAATTTAAGGGTTGTTTTCACCCCTAGAAGCCACAAACGACTTGATCTAGCAAAACGGCCAGACACGGTTATTTTTTTTTTGGTCCTAGTTTCCGAAAATGGTTGATTTTTTTGTGTGTGAAAAATCGTGTCGGACGGTGCAATCGAATGGCAATGTTTATTTTTCATAAATTTTAGTTTTTTTTTTATTTGTTTATAACAAATTGTTTAAACAAATTATTTTTTAAACAATTTTTAATGTCAAAAATCATTATTCGGTCAACGGTCCTCCTTTTTCGTATTCACTTTTTTGATATAAATTTTTTCTTAAGCAAGGGCGTTAATGGGTTTACCAGAAATTTTTTAATGTTGTGTAAAACTCATGTTATTTTGCATATAAAACTGTTCATATTTATACATTTTTAACAAAGACTATAAAAAAGTTAAAGAAAACTATTTGTTACATATTATATTTAACTATTTCTGATTAAAAACGTTTGTTTTTTGAATATTTTAGTCGATCTTTCGAAAAACGGCTTAAGTCCGTCTTCGTTTGTTTATTTAATAAATTAATAATAATACAAAAATCATTGCTTTTATTGTGGAAATTTGTTGGCCGATAGTATACCTTTATAGTAGAAATGAAAATGCTGATAATAATGCATAAAATTACTTATAACTTACAAATGAATCTTAAATTTAAGATTTCTCAAAATGTCTATTTCCGACTTAAGCCGTTTTTCCGGCGAACGGTTCATATATTACATATATATATATGTATATATATATATATATGTATTTCTTGTCTTAAAATGAATTAACTGATCCAAATAGAGGATACAGTGCTAAGTTAAAATTTTTAATTCGGTATCATAGCCCATATAAAGTTGAAAATTTGAACTTGGATATTTCATTTGTTAAATTATGACATTTTAATCAGATAGAAGACACATGGAAACTAATATCACGTTTTCTTAAAATGTGAAAAAAAACCTTCGGGAATTGATTTTTCGAAGTATAGTTTCTAGAAAACTCCCTTAACCCTTTGCGGCATAGTGGTAACCCAGATTACCACCTTCATTTTTAAGATTTTTGTGAATATCTTCAGTACGCCTTATCCTATCAAAATATTAAATTATTTTTTATATTTTCTAGTAAATTTACGATTCCAAACTCTGGTTTTGAAGAAAAATATCATTTTTAATTTACGAGATATAATTTCCCGACTCAAACCATCAATTTTGATTGCCTGCAACACAAGTGTCTGGAATATTATCCGTTTCTAAAAAATCCTGAAGGAACGAACTTGTTCATAATAGTTCCACCATTGAAAGGATCTGATGCGATTAACGAGACGATGATTGCGATTGATGTTTTGAACTGGTTATCGAAAAGCAGAAGACGACCAAAATGTTTAATCATTCTACCAATCGATCAGAAGAATTTTATTTACAAAAAGCTACTGCGCAAATTGTGGTTTAAGCAAGTCCTAGACACTACAATTCTCCAAGTAGATGAATCAAATTCCAAAATTCGTAAAACAATTCTTGGAAGAAATGAAACTTCTAAAATTGGTGAAACGATTTCAAGCATTGATGAAACAACTTCCGAAAACCACGAAATGATTTTTAAACAGAATAAAATGATTCTCGAAAGGAATGAAGGTGAAACAAAATCTCTTGTTAAAAAATCAATGAAACAAACAAATCAAAAGGCGACGTTGCATCAGTATAATCCATTTTCGAAAATTATTACCAAATCGACACTAACATCGCAATCTGTATGGTTTCCAGATAAGCTTCAAAATTTGCACGAATATCAAATGAAAGTCTCTGGCTTTCATAATTTTCCGCTGCTGGATCTAAAGCAAAATGAATCTGGTCAACTAATCAGAATGGCTGGCATGGATGCAAACATTGTTAAGTTCTTGGCAAATGAAATGCATTTTTCATTTGAAATGATTACCAAAGTACCTTTAGGGATGTTCAGTTGCAAGGCGAATGAAACAACAGGACAAAATCGTATGCTGTCTTACAATAAGCTAAGTTTTTTAATTAACAGAATCTTGGGAGCAGAAGACTGTGATATTGAAAGAGTTGAAGTAAGCAGACAAGCTGGTCAGATTAGTCTAAGTGCAGTTGTACCAATTATCAAGACAAAAGTATCTGTTTTGATTGTCACTGGTAGATTATTGTACACGATACTGGTAAACATCGCATTGATTGTTGCCCTACTGGTACTATCCAAAATTCTTATGCTCGATAAAGAAGTTTGGCAACCTATCTTTCTAATGCAAATGTTATTTGGATTTGTAGTACAAAATAAGCCTCGAAAAATGGCAGACAGAGTTATCTTTTGTTCAATGCTGCTGACTTCGATGATTTTGGCCATGAATATCTTCGATGTTTGTACCGATCTGGGTACGAGTTATGAAACTGAATTAGAAATGAAAAGTTTGTTGGATCTGGAAAATTCAAACTTGACAATAAAAATATCCATGCCAATGAAACAAATGTTGATTCCTTACAGCGATGAATCGCTTTTAAATGTATTGAATAAAGCGGAAGGACTTAATACTACTGTTGGACTGGATTGTTTTGAAGAATTGTCGAATCACAGAAATGTTTGTTGCATCACAAATTCTTTGGCAATAGAGATAGCTGTTGATAACTACCGGGATCAGTTTGGAAACCCGATTATGAAAATGTTAGAAGAAACTCTGCATGATTCATGGTACTTCTACAATTTTGAACCAGGATCACCATATGTGTCACGATTCGATGATATTATCCTAAGACTGCAAGAATCTGGAATTATTGATGAAATGAAGGTCAACTTGCCCCGTACTATCATCAATCCTGATAACTCGAACCAAAAAGAAACTCAGAAGATTTCTGAGCTGGTACGATCATTTTTCTATGTGTATCTTTTGGGAAACTGCTTGTCAATGCTGGTATTTGTCATTGAGATGCTCGTCTAAAGAAATTTGTTGAGGTAAAAAAATTGTCTAATGTTTACCAACATCTTTTTAACATAATTTAGTACATTATTAAATTTATCTCGATTTTTAAACAGGAAAAAGAAGGAGGAGTAGATGCACTAAAAAAGTCTTCTTGATATCAGGACAGACATCTGATTGCATGATAGCCAGTTATTCTAGAAGTTGGAATATAAATCAACAATACAGTATGGTCGATCTATAATTATGACTATGCTTTAAATTTATTTTTTTACTTCATCAATTGATGCTTCGATCGATTTAAATTAGTGATAGAAATTTAAATCGATTAACTTTGGATATAGAATGAAAATTGAAGTTTAGATCAGTTATTTAAATTAAGATTAATGAATTTTTAGAAATTTTAAATTTGATGTACATTGGTAGAAACTTGAATCGAAAGCAATTTTTATGATTAGAAATATGGATCAATTTTATTGATACTTAATTTGATTGAAATTTATGATTGATGAAATTTGAAATGATTGAAATTTGAATAGATTGAGTTTGGTATTAATTAAAATTGTTTACCATTAAAAAGTAGTTTTGATTGAAACTCTGATGTAACTTAATTTTGAAAAAATGTAAATTCAGAACAATTAAAATCGGCTTAATCAAAATTTAAATAAGTTAAAATTTAAATAGATTAAAAATTGGGTCTACAAAAAAAATATTAATCATTCAATTATTATTTATTTATAGAATACAAATCAGAAAATCCAAAACCATTTCATTGAACCTCTATCTGGATTTTTTTTAAAATCAACAAGAGCTTTTAGAACTGAAGCTTAAATCTAGAGTGCTTTCTAATTTAAAGTGTATCCTTAAAATAAGAATTACCATTTATTCTAAAAATACAAATGCCATTTGGTGCGTGAAGGGTGTAAAGAATCTTGAAAATAATAAAGAATCTTGAGTTCTTGGTAGACTTTAATTTTACAACTGTTGCTAAACGGAACCTGAACTTCACAATTCATCAAGATTAATCAATTTGAGAATGAGATTAATTGGATAATTGGTCTCGTCGTTTCCAGACACGAGAAGAGAGCAGAGACCTGGTGAAAAAATTAATTCGCGTATTTGCGTCCTCGCCATGTTGAGAATTAAGAGACTCGAAGCCGATTACGCAAATATCTGGAGACCGGGTTCTCTTTTTATTTTCTGCAGGTCCTCCCACGTTAAAAAATCTGCAACGATTTCTCGTAATACTTTCAATAATGTAATTTTATAATTGTAAAAACAAGAACAGCTCATATTTAATTTAAAAATAAGGAATAAAGAAAATAGGGGCTAATTAAATTAAACATTTTGAGACAGTTCCCATACTCTCTAAATCTGAATAAATGATAAATCGTCAACTGATTTTAAGAATAGAATAGTGTATATTTATTGAAATCAGTGGAAGACTTATAACTTTAAATCAGTGCACTTTAAATAAGTGTAAATTTAAATTTAGAGAGTAACTGTTAATATTTTAAACTACCGACAATTTTCTTGTTTCAATAAATTCATGACGTGTCTAATTTATTTATGTATATAGAGTGAAATATGTTTAATATTACAGGTGTAGTGATAAATTGTGAATGTATGATATAAAATGTAGTAAATAAAGTACATGTAATTATATATAAAGGTCTAAAGCAAAAGTGAATTTAAACTTTAAACTCTCAGGTATACACGAGTATCAGAGTTCTTATCGCAGAAAAGCAGCCATTACTTGAGGAATGTCGACGAAGAAATAATCTCTGTTGCTCTGGGCTAAATGGAAAACAGTAAAGCCATAACCGACAGCTAATAATTAGCTAATTAACTATGCATATGTTGTCTTAACAGGCGTGACCCGTCAGCCCTATAAAATGAAACTGTTTATTTTTTTTTTAATTAATCTTCCTCAAGTACCTATTTTACTCTTACAGCAAAAAAAATCCACTCCTCCACCCTGTTCACACCTTTATTACAAAATTTTAACTAAAAACAATCTTAATTGTTCATTAAAGTTCACTTTTAATCATTATTATTTTTAAATATACTTTTTGCAAACATAAATACATTCGAAGACAAATTAAATTGCAGGTGTGTTAACATGATAATTAAAAAACTGAAATAAGTGTGAAAAAAGGGTTTCAACATTTATAATCAAGTGAAGTAATTGAAATTAAAAGGTCCATAAATAGTGCTAGTAGCGCAGAAAATAATTTTCTACAAGTATGATGGTAAATTACTGAAATAATTGGCCAAATGAATTTCATTACACGAATAAATTCCACTTCTCTTAGGGAATTGCGAATATTAAGAAACAACTTGGGTGGGCTTTTAATGGTTGAAAATGGAAAACTCGACACTTAGAGAAATCATTACAGAAAGTTAATGACAGCGTTGACATCTTATGCTTTATATTCCGTTAATCATTATACTCTATCATTTACAAAGTTTTAAATATTTGATTATACTATCAATTACAAACCATTAACAAGTAGATAATATTTGAAAAAGTCTCATAATCACTGCTTTCGATTTTACAGACCTGAATATTAATTGTTTATTATTAATAATATATTTTTTGTTAAAAGTGATTTTTATAGAAGGAAGGTTGTCGTAACAACAAAGTAGCTTAATTATATATTATATCCCGTAAAATCACAATGAGAAAAAGAACAATAGATAATTATTAATAATAAAAGTTTTATTTTTCAATTTAAATTTGTTGCTAAACACATTTTACATTGAGTATAAAAACCGTTTAAGTTTCTTAAGTACACATGAGCATTCAGTGTATAATTATATAGTATTTAAGTGTAAGAGTAATAAGGTCAATATAATAATCGCCGACAAAAAACTCGTTTCGCGTCGATTTACCTGATCGCATTTAATTTTCATTAAGGCGAACGCAGCCACACAAGTAGCTACTTAATAAATGAATCGTGACATAAATTTTTTTTTTATTAAATTGAAATTTTTAACGGATCTTTTTTATTCGAGATATATATATATAGGTTTTTCTTATTTCATGAATTGAAATCACGTTTTACTTACAAACTATAAACTATAAAAATGTTATCAATTATAAAATTTAAACATAAAATTAGGTTTGTAAAAAACCATAAATTACTTTTATGAAATTATATAAGTGAAACAAATAAAATAAAAAAAAAAGTATTAAAAAAAAACAAATAAAAAAGTCTCTTTGAAAACAATGTTATACAAATTATGCAAAGCTGAGAAAATCAGAACAAATATTTAAAATGTTATGAATAAACATCCAACATTATATTGAAAATCGATGGAAAAAACTATATTCCAATGCATCAAATTTTATCACTTAGTTTTTCCTGTGAGCTGATAAAATGTAGAAAAATAGGTAAAAAAAATACAAAGAAATAAAGATATTCTTTAAAAATAAAAAAGGTAAGGAAATTATTTTAAAAATGATAATATTACAAAATAATTAACAGAACTGTGAATGAAATGAAAAAATGTTAAAATATTAGAAAAATAAAAAAAAAGAACCTATAAATACAAAGAAAAAAAACAATTAAGAAACTGTGCGATAATCTACGAGAGAAAGGTAAATTGAAAAAGAAGAGATTTAAACTTACGCAACAATGAAAAAATGTCTAAAAGGAAAAATATAAAAAATGTATAGAAAGCAAGCCTAAAAACTGTTTTGTGGAAACATTTTTATTATTTTAAATATTGATTTTTTCAATGTGATTTTTTCGAAAAAAAAAGATAAATCTTACTTTTTTAGGCTGATGTCACGAATTTTAACCCATATACCTATACCTAATAAAAATAATAAATAAGTATAAAAATAAATAAATCAAGTACCTAAAGAATTCCGGAAAATGTATTGGATGTTTATTAAGATTCTTTAAAGGCGGAGGATCTAGTTCCTTATCTTGAATTTAAATCACGCTCGATAGGATAATACACGTTGATTCTATTAATGAAATATGCATAATAAATAAAGGCAGTACATGCCTACAAAGGAGCATTACCGGGATGTTTGTAAATTCGCATAAATCGCGGATCAATGAGGTATGCAGCCATTGCACTCCATACGACCAAATGACAATACTTCAATGAAATATTTGCGATACTACAATTAAAATTACAAACACGGCCTCGTGACCGAAAGCGATAATAATAATTTATATCAGCCTTGTGCTTTTCTCCTTCATTCTTCTCTATTTATGTTAACTTTAGGCAAGAAAAAGTTCAAATTCCTGTCGTCGAACCATTTTCACGAGAGAGATAATAATCACTCGATACAATCATTATTGCAATAAATTACAAAATTCCTTCGGCAACATTCGTTTTTTTTTTTAAACTAAAATATAATAGCATTCGCGAAATTCAGAATTTTAATATTTTAATCAGTGGCGTAACTGGGAGAGCAAGGGCCCTGGGGCAAAAAAGAAAAGGGGGTCCTAATGATATATATATAATAATTTTCAAGTTTAATTAATTAATTAATTCATTTTGTCCAAATCTGAATTAGTTAAAAATAACTAATTTGAAAGCAAAAACTCAGTCACTAATTCAATTAGTTATATTTCTATTAATCATTTAGTAAAAAATAACTAATTATTAGTCAAATTCATTTTTAGGTTATGTTAAAATAACTAATATTTTAGTAAAATTCTGTTTACTAATTCAATTCATCAAATTTTAACTATTTTAAGTTACGCTTTTACTAACAATTATTCATTTTTTTAACTAATAATTAGTTATTTTTAACTAATTTAGATTTAAAGAGCACACCTGAAATTTGTCACTAGATGTTATTTTCTTTTAAAATTTTTAATTTATAGCAATTTTAATTTCTTCAAATTTCAGTTAATGTGAACTTGCACTGATTAAAAGTTCAATTAATCCAAGTTTCAAAACAACTAAATTTGAAGTGATTTAAAAACTTTATTCAATTTTTAATAATTCTTTTCTATTATGATTTCAATTACTTAAAATACAATTTTGTACTATTTATATAATTTTTCAACTATTTTCCACAATTCTTAATTATTTTAATTGTTTTTAAATTGTTTCCCTAAATCTTAATTTACCTTCCTCAAAGTTCAATTATAATTCTGTCTAGTTTTCTCAATCACGTTTTCAATTTTGATTATTGTTACATTGACATTAAATCAATTTAATTATTTGTTCCAAAATTTTATATTATTCATCGCAAATTTAAATTAATTTTTTTAATTTACCATTATTTTTGCCATTTTGCAATTATCATTTTCAATCTTTAATCATTTTCATAATTTCTGAATTCATTTACTGAACTTTCAAATATATATTTCAATTTTCAATTATTTTGTTCAATTTTCATTTCTTTTTATTATTTTGCAATTATTTCCTCCATCATATTAAAATGTTTTCATTATTTTTCAATTAATTTCCTACATTTTCAGTTATTATCTTAAATTTAAATTATTGTCTTTAATTTTCAATTTGTTAAACGATTTTTCAATTTTTTTTTTTCTTAAGAACAAATTCTGTAATTTTATATTATTTTCTCTGATTTTTAATTATTTTCATTCTTTTGACACAATTTTCAAAAATTTCAAATAATTATCTGAAATTTCAATTCTTATTTTCATCAATTTTAAATTATTTCTGCGATTTTTTAATTAATCTCTTTAATTAGAATCTTTAAGTATAATTTTGTAATTATTTTCTTTTTTTAAACATATATTCTATGATTTTTTCAATTATTTCTCTCAAATTTTATTTATTGTTTTCAATCTTTAATATTTAAATTATTTTTTCAATTTTGAATTAATTTAATCATTTTCAATTATTTTTCTCGATTGTTATTTTCTAAATTTTTCAAGTATCATTTCAATTATTTTTTTCAATTTTTAATTATTTTCATTTACTTTCATAATTTCCATTTTTTTTATTAATTATCGTTAATTTCATTTATTTTTAGCTTTTTTCAATTCTTTTCTCCAATTTTTAGTTATTCTCATTTTTTTTAAATTGATTTCCAAGATCTTCATGTAATTTTCTCAAATTTAAAATTATTTTTTTTTATTTTAAAAAAATTCTATAATTTTTTCAACTATTTCACTCAAATGGCATTAATTTTTCAAAACTTATCATTGATGGTATCATATTTTAATTACTTTCTTCAAGTTTCAAATTGTAAAATCATTTTTCAATTATTTTACAAAATTTATATCCTTCAATTTTCAATTTTTTTTATTTCCTTCATAATTTCAAAAATTTAAAACTATTTATCTGAGGTTTTAATTATTT
Organism: Ganaspis brasiliensis; assembly: GCA_037103525.1. Taxonomy (NCBI): domain Eukaryota; kingdom Metazoa; phylum Arthropoda; class Insecta; order Hymenoptera; family Figitidae; genus Ganaspis; species Ganaspis brasiliensis. Next base: position 6,707,253 of record JAZKLR010000114.1, on the reverse strand, counting down.
AAATCAATCTTAAATTATTTTTATGATTTCTTATATTATTTTCTTCAATTTTCAATTACTTTCGTTCTTTATCGTAATTTCCAAAAAGTTTTTAATGATTTCTGTTTAATTAAAAATTATTATTTTCAATTTTACATTATGTTTATCTTGTTTTATTTCTTTTCTCTAATTTTTAATTATTTTCTTGTTTTGGTCAATGAACTTCTGAAAGTTTTAAGTATTTTTCTGAAATTTTCTTCAACTTTCCTTTATTTAAAATATATTATGTAATTTTTTCAATTATTTTCTCAAATTTTAATAATTTTTTTCAATTTTATATTATTTATCTTAATTCTCAATTATTTTTCCTAATTTTTCATTATTCAATTGTTTTCAATTTATTTGTAAAATTTTCAAGTAATTTTCTCAAATTTAAATTTTTTTCTTTATTTTTAAACCATTTCTATAATTTCTTTAATTACTTTTCTCAATTTATACAAACAATAGCTTATTCCTCTCGTTAAAACATTTTCTACGATTTTATTTGTTGGATTTTGTAAAATATTATTTTATTTAAACAATACGTAAAAATAAATTTTATTTGTTTAACAAAATATTCTTTAACAAATCCAACATATAAAATTATAGAGAAAGTTTCAACGAGAAAAATGAGCTATTTTTTACTAATAATTTAGTAAAAAGCTACTGATTCAATTAGTCAAAATAATTTTTAGATTATGCTAAACTACTAAAAAAATTAGTATATTTATATTTACTAATTACATTAGTTATTTTTACGAATAAATTAGTTAAATTTTACTAAATTAGTAGAAGAAAGATAGGTTGATTATTTTTTACTTATTGAAAAAGAGAAAACTCGTTAACAATTCTGTGGCTGAAAGGCAGAATAACATAACTGCATTTTCATAGTTTTGAGAAAAACCTGTTTTTGTTTATTTTCTTGGTTTTGTAAAATTCGAAAAATCAACCAATATTTTTGGTGTTTGGCATTGTATCCTATTTTTTAGTGTAGACTTTACATCTGTTTATCAATTTTAATAAAATTTGAACGCTTCAAAGAAGAATATCAATTCTTTTTTTCGATTTGAATGCAGTTATGCTGTTGTGTTATTAATTATTTTCTACGTAAATAAACATTTAAATCACTGTACTGTTATGGAACTTTAAAAAACATTACTAAATTAACTGAAATCTGATGTTATCTCAAATTCGATAAAATGTTAGTTATGATGTTATGCCTTTCAGCCACAGAATTTTAATCCCTAAATAATAGTTTTTTACTATTTCAGATTTAGAGAGTAAATGGAGAAAATCTTCTTACATTTTCATAGAACAGTAACTTGGGAAATTTTTGCTTAATAATATTTTATTATTAAAAGAGCTTTCATTCAAAGAAGTTTTTATATGTACCTATATTTAATCGAATTTTTATTTAAAATAATGTCTATTAATTTCAATTTTTATTGAAGAATTATACAGAATAGAAATTCTGTTAATAGATAAAAAAAATCTGCTAAATGAAAATTCCACTTGAAAAATTACGTTAATTAAAATTTTTTCGCAAATAAAAATTTGATACCATAAATTTCGATGCCAGGAAATTTAATTAACATTTCCAATTATCAAACTGATATAATTTATAATAAAAAGCGCACAATCTTGATAAGCGCAAATAATAATTAGGCGAAATATTTGGCTCAATTATTATATATTTTAAACAGATTGCGTGCATAATCTCTGATATTATAAATCTTTAACGAAACTTTTAAATTCCTTTTGGCGATACAAGCGCACCGAAACTTAAATCAAACACGTATCTTTTCTTTATCGGTTAAACCACAATCACGCATGGTAAACCAATCAACTGTCGGAGCTGTAACAGATAATGAAAAGGACGATAAATATTGTTCAAATATAATTTATAGAATGAGCGTTTATAAACGTATTTAAATTATAATTTACGAACCTATCTTTGGCAAGGGGGCAAAAAGAGAGAAGCAGTTATCGCGCGCATGCGACAGAATTTTTTTTTTTACCCACAATCCTTATAAGGCCAATTAATGGTCGACACATTTCACTTGTGATTTAATTGCCAACTGGCGCGATTCATCAACGTAACTGTCTAGGATTTTAAAAATTCTACCAACTCCATTCGATATGGTTCATTTATTGTAGGTGTCGTTTAATTATAATAAGACCGTTAGTGCTCATTTCACCCACTTGATTTTCTTTATTTTCATATTTTTTGGTTCTATGACTTCTTTATATAAATTAATTTTTAATAAATAATAAATAAATATCAAATTATATTATCGAAATAAACAAGAAGTTATTTATATATTTTAATTTTGAATGGCAATTTCTTGGAATTAATACATTACAAAAACCGTTACGGTAATTGCTCAATTTGAAGATCTTAAAATGGAAAAAGTCAATTTCAGTGGTATTAATTTTTTAATCAATTGTCGCGAATAAGAGAGAGAAAAAAAACAGAAATTGGAGAGTTGACTGGAAAGGAGTTAAGGAATGAAGATATTCAATGTATCATTAAGTATTTGGTATAAATTTTATAGAACTGTAATTATCGAAAGTAACGAGTTTTTTTTTGTCGCAAATAAAAAGATGTCAATGTAGGACATGTCGGGAGTTAAATAAGTCATACGTGACGAAGCGTCAATCATTATTCACGGAATCAGAGATCCTAGAAAATGAATCAACCAGATCGCTATTTCACCTGAAGCTATTATTATAATTGGAATGTTATTTAAAATATAGGTTATTATATTAAAATTAAATATACACTCATGAAGCAAACTATCAATCATTGCCAATCGTAATTTCAGATTAGAACATATTTTATCTTAAATTCAAAGTAATATAATTTTTCAAACATCAATTTTTTTCCATACAAAAAATATTTAAAATTTTGTGCGGTAAATTACATATTTTATATTCTTAAAGATGTTTATCTAAATGTGTGAAAAAAGAATGCCAGTGGCATTTAAAATACAGATTCATCATCTTAAGTGCTAAATAAGAAAGAACTTAAAATTCTCTTTATAAAACATTTTATCGATTTTGGACTTTCATTCTGAAGGCGAAACTCGAGCAATAACTTTTTCTTGCAGGTACAAAATGAAGGTGAGTTACATAAGAGACGACAATATTCGCCAGGCATTTCGGCATCCTTGATTTTGCCATATTTAGCAGTATTGGTTCATCGCGCATTTGCTTCATCTGACACGTATTTTTTGGACATAAGTGGCCAAAAATCATTTCTAGGATACACAAGTTGTCTTCCAGGAAAGTAATTGAAACACTTTTTAAATACACAAGGAATTAAAAACAAAGTAAAAACCCGAGAATTATGTTCATTTCATGAAAATTTGGCTCCCACGTCAGCAAAAATATTTCCTTCCTCATAGAAGAAGTAATAAAATAATTTTCATAAAAAGAAAAAAAAAGAAAAGAGAACGAAAAGTGTCGAAATAAATTCACGATTTCAGGTGAAAATTATTTAATTAATGAATTATTTATTAAATATGAAAAATTAAAAAAAAAACCAACTAGGTATTTGTTTATTTCTTTTAAAGATTTTTTTTTATAAATCAATCACTCAATGAAGTGATTAAAGTAAGAATTTTTTTCCGACTCTTTTTTGTCCGAAACTAATCACAAAATCAAGATAACGCCACTTCTTTGAAATTAATTTGAATATTTCTTCTTGAATTGCGAGAGTTTGTTGAAGAAGAGCAATGTACCAATATAATCGAACATTTTAACATTCATTTCCATTTGACATCAGTCAATTTGATCTCTGAATATTCACGCTTTCCGAGACTAATCCTGACAAAAAATCTTTTAATAAGTGAATAAGTGGGCGTTGAATTTAGCGAGAGGACAAATAATCTCGGCAAAAAGAAAAAAAAATACGTCAATTTATGTTTCTTCAAAAGCCACAAGTGACAAGCCTCGCAAATAAAAGTAATTGATTTGCAAATTTTGGTCGTTCACTTTTTTGTTTGCTATTGAAAAGAACTTCAAGTTCAAACGTTAAACAATATTGGAGAAGGTATTAAATCTACACATAATATGTGTGTCACATTATGTGTATATCTAATTAAAACAGAAAAAATCCTATACGTTTGCATATTCAAATTTTAAAAAATCATGTAGGATGCCTCGCCCTAATTAGTTACAAGTGTCAGAAGAATATAATCAATGATTTGAAAATGGCTGTGTGTAGGGAAATAATTAGCATTTAATGATTTAGGACTCAATTATTTTAATAGAATTTAATTATTTTAAATTAAACAATAAATACAATTTATTATTTAATCCGATTGGTATTTTTACTTTTATTTTTGATTTCCAGTACAACCTTTTTTAAAATTGTAACTTGAGAATATTTCTAGAGTGAAATGTCGACTTGCTTAATTCAATTTAAAAATTCTTTTTTGATGTCTCTCATAGAGTTGTATGTTTACAGTTGAGAAAAGAAACACATATTTTACTAATGGAAAAAAAACATTCTTTTCAATTCGTTCTAATATTCCTGCAGGTTGATAAAAATAGGTTCATCTTGGATTGATATGTAAATACAATGTCAAAGTAAATTTGACTTTCATGCAAACGAACCTTGTGGATGTCCGGGTCTAAGTTTATATACCGAAATCTCACGGGTCATTGAACTCGATTTATATTTGTATCCGATCATCTTGGCGCCGAGCAATTAGGAAGTCTACCATTTGGCGAATTTGTCAAAAAATTAATTAATCAATGCACTTAAAAATTATAGTACTATATATAGTTTGGTATCAGTGCGAACAATTAAATAAACTCTTCTACTTAATAAAAGGTATTAGTCGTCAGACAGCCTCAAATATTTTTTATGAACTTCTAAAAATCAGGATATCTACGACTAGTCCAAAACCGAATTCTACAATATTTCTTCTTAACAATTTAAAACCTTTGAGATAAAATAGAAAAAAAACTGAAACATTATATTAAAATATCGAAGAATCATAAAAAAAAATACGTTAATTTACCGAAAACTGAGATTTTCTTTTTGACAGTTTCACCAAACTCAAAAATCCCTTTTTCAAAGCATGAGTTAGAAAAAAGCTTTCACTATTTAAGAAAACAATTTTAAAGAATAAAGATTTGCGGATGCATAATTAAGTTCTAAAATTCTTTCTTCAAAAGTTCCATTTTCTAAAATGTCATAATTATAATTTCAGTTTTGCCGAAAATTAACTTTTCGAACTTGTTTTCAATCGAATTTTTAGGTCACTGAATTAAAATTTAACATAACTGACTTTTAACCAAATTTATTGATTAAAAAAATTTTAATTTAACCGAATTTTCATTTAGCAAAAAATTGTGCCAAAATCTTTCTGTCTAATGTTTTTTTTTCTTGAATTTCGGACAAATGACATTGATCATATTTATTACTTAATTGTTAAAAAAAGACCAATGCCGTGCAATTAAAAATGGGGACAACTTAAGATTCGGTCAAATAAATATTCTGTCATTCAAAAATTCTACTCTCTAAATTTCTAGGAGTGAGTTTTTACTCCACGAGGAGTGAAAATTGAGCTACTCTAATCAGAGTGAGAAACCCACTCTACATAAAAGATTGAGATCTCACTCTTTGTGGAGTGAAAATTCACTCCAAGAAATTTAGAATGTACCAACTTAAAATTCTGTTAAATGAAAATTCAGTTAAATTTCTAGTTCTTTTAAATAAAAAGTCGGTTAAAAATAAATTTCATAAAATGAAAATTCTGTTAAAAATGAAAAAAAGCCTAAGTTTTGTTACAATTCTGTAAAAAGTCGTATGTATTTAAATTCGAAAGAAAACAATTATTATGAAAAATTAAAATTCCGAATGGAAAAAGTTATATATAATGAGCCTCTATAGAATAAAAACTAAATAATGAGTTTTTTTTTAGAACTTAATCATGCGCCGTATTTTAAATTTAATTTAAAATTGAAACTGGACAATAGTCTTATCATATAGGAAAGGCGATTTATATTAACATATAAGGTCACATTAAATGAAAACTATAGTCAGGCACCGTTATTTTCTTATCAATGAATTGGAATCGAACAATCCTATTTCAAACGGCAATAATAGAAAATAAACGTTTAATTTTGTATATTTGTCAATTCTTGTTTATTGAATTACCTATAAAATAAATGTTGTCAAAAGATAAAATAAGAAAATATCGATGATAAATGATTAAAAGAGGACTTTTTGAATACTTTTTTAAAAGAAAAATATGTGTTCCATACTAATTAGATCTGTCCGAATGTATGGTCCACCATATATCTATATCTTAATCTAAATGAGTGGAAAATCGGTCACTAATTATAGAAAACCTAATTTTTAGTCACTTTTACTTATAGTAAAAATTTAAAATCCATTTAATAAAATAGAGAATACTGAAAACTAGTGAAAATGTTTACTATTTTAAATCAGTAACCGATTTTCCACTAATTTTGATTTAGAGAGTACCAATTGTCAGTTGAGTTTGATATCAAAATCTTTAGTCAAGCACAGATTTCACCTGCATAAAAAGTGAAAATTTCTTTTCTTTATAGAAAAAAAGTTCAATCATCGTTTCGCGAAAGTTAAAACCCTTTCAACAACGAAATCAGATAAATCACAGGTGGAATTTACATTTTGCAACCATTTTATTAAGCAGCATTCTTGAACGGAAGAAAAAAAATCATCGATGAATGCGACATTATGGCGTCAACGGGCAATAAATATTATACAAGCAGCAACATCAGGATGCAAAGTATTGCTATACTTAAACTTTATTATCGTCCTATTCCACCTGACTTTTCACTTTTATAATATCCATTTCTTCATCTAATATACTATTCAATACGAATTCACGTTACTTTTGAAATCGAAGATTCTAGAATTGATTTGCGATTAATTCTTCGACTTTTCCTCACGTGAAGGATATATAAATAAAAGTGTATCTAAATATGCTATTATTCAGCTAAATGTATACCTATATGTACGTTGATTATATAACCAGTCTAATAAGGAATAAAATGAAATATAACCTTGCCATTTGGAAATGTTTTTGCACACTGGGAAAATGCTATCTTGTCTGAAACTTGATATTTTTGTCGCATTAATAAATTAGCGGGACTTTCTCTGGCGTGCAAAGATTAAATAATGGTAAGGCATTGTTTCGGAATATGTCGATAAATCTTTTGAAATGAGGCTTATCCTGAGACAGGCCCGACTTTTCTTGTCAGATAATGTTTCTATTGAACGTATCGAAGTCACCTCTCTCACTCACTTATTCAGAGAACAAAGAGCTACCAGGTGTGTCTTTAATCGGCGAAACGCCATACAAGGAATGCTTCAAGTCGTTTCGAGTGAGACGACCATACACGTGATTCGTGAAACTGTTTTCCTTTTAGGAAGAAACACGAATTTCCTGATAATAAATTAACATAAATCAACCGTTAAGGGACAAATAGCAGCACGTGCAGCTTCCCCCGGAATTGAGATTTGCCACTTCTTTCCGAAAATAGAAAATATATTGTTTTCGTCCTCGCAATCCTTTCTCATCCTTTTCTCACAAATGTCGAATTTGAGAAATTTCTGACAAAAAGTTGTACTCAAAATTGAAATAATAGAAAATATGGCAAAATTAAAGACAAAAACTAAATTTCTCAATAAGAATGTGGATAAATGAATTTACAATTCGTAGAAAAAGATTAAAATTTAAAAAACAAAAATCATATTTAAAAAAAAAAAAATTGAAAAATGACGAAAGAAATTGAAAATTAATTAATAAATAATGAACCTTACACGGCAAAAACAGGTGTCTTAAATTGTTCAAAAATGTCTTAAATTAAGACATTTTTGGTATCTTAGACACCAAAGTATCTTAATTTAAGACATTTTTGTCCAATCTAAGACACCATGTTTTATTTGCAGTGTATTTGATATTGAAGGAAATAATTAAAAATGAAAAATTTTTATTTGGAAAAATTAAAGAAAATAAATGAAACTCGCGGAAATTTTGATTTTAAAATTTAGAGGAAAATTTGAAAAATAATGATAGGTAATCATTAGAAATTAAAGAAAAGTTTTGAAAAATGATAAAAATAGATGAAATTGTAGCAAATAATTGACATCATAATAGAAAAAAAATTGTTAAAAATTGAATAAATGTTTAAATATTTTTAAATTTATTATTCTCAAAGCGTGGATTAATTAAATTTCAAATTAATTAAAGTTCGAATAATTGTAATATATAATTGTAATTGTAGTCTCGTCTATCTCAAATACATTCTGAAATTCTTTCAATTATTTTTTACAAATTTTTATTATTTTCTTCAATTAACAATTATTTTTATTAATTATTTTTTTATTAATTTTCTAATTTTTTATTATTTATAGCAAATTCTAGTTATTTTTTCAATTTACAATTGTTTTCATCATTCTGCACTTAATTGCTTTTATTACGAATATATTATTATTATTATTATTTATTTTAAAAAACTAAAATTATTTTCTTCAATTTCTAATCATATCTATTATATTAATTATTATATTATTATATTATATATTAAGTTCTCGAATTTTTAACTATTTTCAGTACTCTTCAATTAATTTCCTAGATTTTAAAATATTTTTCTGAATTTTTAGTAATTTTCTTCAATTTTTAATTATTTTGACTATTCCTCAATTAAATTCCTAAATCTTCAATTATTTATCTCATTTTTCAATTATTGTTTTCATTTTTAATTTTCTTTTTACTTTTTGCAATTATTTTGTCCACCTTTTAATTAGATATATTAATTATTTTTCAATTAATATCCTAAATTTTTATTTAAAAATAAAAAAAATAAAATCTCAAATCCAAGTTACTGTTTCTATTTTTCAATGTTTTAATCATTCTTCAATTATTTTTCTCAAATTTCAAATACTTTCGTCAATTTTTAATTTTCTTCTTTAATTTGCAATGATTTTCTCAAATTTTATATTATTTTAAAGATTTGTTAATTAATTCTAAAAAGTTCAAATATTTATCTCAAATTTCCATTACTTTCTTCAATTTTCAATTATTTCTATCATTTTTCAATTATTTTTCAATCCATTTTCTATTTTTTTTTTTATTATTTATCTCAAATTCCACTTATATTTTCAATTAAAAATTATTTTTATCATTCTGTAATAATTTTCTTTTATTACAAATTTATGTTCTAATTTTCGCAATTATTTTTTACAAATTAAAATTATTTTATTGCTTTGTAAATGTTTACTCGAATTTTTTATTATTTTCATTATTCTTCAATTAATTTCCTATATTTTAAAATATTTTTCTTGAATTTTAATAATTTTCTTCAATTTTCAATTATTATTGTTATCATTTGCAATCAATTTCTTCAATTTTTAATTAATTTATTATTTACTATTCCTCAATTAAATCCTTCAATTTTCAATTATTTATCTTATATTACAATTATTTTTTTTCAATTTTCATTTTCATAAAACTTTTGCAATTATTTTCTCCACCTTTTAATGAGATATATTAATTATTTTTCAATTAATCTCCTAAATTTTCATTTATTATATCAAATCTAAGTCATTGAATACACTTTTTAATGTTTTAATCATTCTTCAATTATTTTTCTCAAATTTCAATTACTTCGTCAATTTTTAATTATTTTTTTTCATTTGTAATGATTTTCACAATTTTTATATTATTTTGAATATTTGCTGATTAATTTCGAAAATTTTAATTATTTACATCAAATTTCCATTATTTTCTGCAATAAATTTTGGATTATTTCTATAATGTTGTAATTATTTTCCTGATTTTAAAATTCTTGAAATCATTTAATTATAAGGTACCTACTTATATTTTTTTAAAATTGCAATTAATAACTACAAGTTTGAACTATTTTCATCATTTTTCAAAAATTTTCTTCAATGATTTTCATTATTTTTTAATTTTTCCCCTAAATTTTAAATTTTCGCGAGTTTCAATTTTTTTAAAATTTTTTCAAATAAAACTTTTTCAGTTTTAATTATTTCCTTCAATATCAAATTAAATTCGTTATTTATTAATTAACTTTCAATTTCTTTCATTTTTCAATTATTTTTGCAAAATAGGATTTTTGTTTTTTAAATTGTATTTTTTCTTTAAATGAAAACTAATTTTTTCAATGTCGAATTATTAATGTCAGTTTTTTAATGTCAAATAATGGAAGGACATAACTCATAAATTTGTTAATTTATATATCAGTTTCACTATTTTCATCGTTTTCCATAATCATTTTCCAAATAATAATTTTCATTTTTAAAACACTTGTTTGATGCTCCATCAATTTTTATTAAATTTTTATTTATTGTTTTTATATTTATTTTTAAAGTATTTAAATAATGTTGTTTGGTTTTTAATCATTTTCTTTTGTATCAAATAAATTCTGTAATTTTCTTAATTTTGTTCTTAAATTTCCATAATTCACTTTAATTTTCAATTATTTTTACAATTATTTTTTAATAAATTTTCTAATGTTTTTTTTATTTATCTCAAATTTCAGTTATTTTTTCAATTCACAATTATTTTTATAATTCTGCAATAATTTTCCTTTATTACAAATATATGTTGTAATATTTGTTGTTTATGTTCTTATCAGTTGCAATCAATTTATTCAATTTTTAATTATCTTTACTATTCCTCAATTGTAATAATTTCCACAAATTTTATATTATTTTGATTATTTGTTTATTAATTCCGAAAATTTACTCGAAATCAATAAATTGTCAACTTTTGCGTTACAATAATTACGCTAATTAAAAAACTTTTTAATGTTAAAAATTTTTAATTTAGCATAATATAAAGCTTAAAATAGTTGGTTTCGTTATATTCCTTTTTAAAATCTAAATAAATCAAAGTATGCGTCACACAGATTGATTGATAGATTTCTTTATTAAGACACACGTAAAGTTCATTATATTGCTTATCACGTACGATTCTAACAGAAAGTTGTAGTACTCATGCCTCACAAAAAGCATACTAATGTTACCAAATAAAAATACAAAAAGAAGAAGGTGGATGCTTCTTTTCAAAATTTTATTAATAACAAAAAATCGTCTGAGGTTATTTTATGGAGAAAGTACAGAAAATTTTGTTTGAACTATACAAATTACCTTAGAAAAATTTTTAATTAAAGTATGTATTTATTAAAAACTAAATTGTGTTTGGTAACTTGGTAAAATTGAGAAATTATTTATATTCTTATTATCATTAAATTCAAAAATTGGCACAAATTGAAGTTTGAATCGATTATTGAATAAATTAAGATCAACTGAGAAGATAAGTTAAAGTTTAAATCAATCGAAGCATTATTAATTAAGTTTATGATTAATTGGATCCTGTAACTATCATAAATTCAATTAACTGAAATTTGCTCCAAGAAAAATTATAATCAATTTAAACTTTCATTGACAGTCTTAAAGATTTTTAAAGTATCAACAGAGTCTTGGATTAAATTGCTTAAAATTGGAATCGATCAAAATTTGGGAAAGTTTCATTAGCCAACAAAAATCCCAACTAATTGGAATTTGTAATACTTTAAAATCAAAAGCATTGAATTTATTCGACTTTTGAAAAACTTATTTCAAAATTATATAAAGAACATAAATTTGATAAGGCATAAATATATTTCTACAACTTTATGTTAAATAGAATAGAATAGAGAATGGAATAGAGAATATGGACAAAAATTTGGGAAATAACTCAGGTATTGAAATCCGCCCACTTTTTTGTCAATGAAACATTTTTTTTACGCCATTTACATTGATAAGTTGTACACTTTAACGCTTTTAATGCAAATAACCAGTTTTAATTTTCATTTTCTTCATCATGGGCATTAATTAACTTAAATCCTTTTAAACGTAATCAAATCTAGAGCTGGTTACTCCATTAAGTAATTATGTATATCGCTTTGATTAGGAAATAATTAATTAGGCTGTTTTTTTTAAATATCGATACTCAAAGAAAATTGTCAATTCAAGGTCACAATGAAATATTTCTTGATAGCTTTATAAATTATTATAATTTCTCGTCAGTGATATTTTTCCAGGAAATAATTAACGTATTATCAGCAGATTGTTGTAAAAAGTAAAAATAACAAAACAGCAAAACATTCCCCGACGCTTCTTTGCAAAAAAAAATAAACTTTACCCTTGACGGTAAAATAAATTAAATTGAAAAAAATAACAATATTATTAAAACTGAATAACAATAATAACAAGTGAATGACGACGATAATAGAAATATGATTATTCAGGATATAAAAGCGAATCGTGACATAAGAATTATTGTTAGAATATAGTTAATAGGAATTGTTAAACACTCGACATATGCTCAATAATGCTTATTTAAATTATTACCTAATGCAAAACAACTTTCTTACGAACATTTTCTCATTATCTTCATGAGAAATAACTTTTCTATGATTCACTTTATAATGAAGTTATTTTTTGCATTTTAAGAATGACATTTTAATTTTACGATTATTGAAGCATCTAAAAATGATATATATTTCTAGGATTTTTACAACTCTATTTATTGGCTTTTCAAGGATTTGAACATTATTGTTTTTATAATTGGAATTAAAATAACAACATTTTTTAAAATGATTATTTTTTACGTTTCTAATACAAGTATCTTAGTTTTAATTCATTCAAACTTTGATTCAAATCGATCACAATTTTAATCAATCAAAATTTCAATAAATTTAAATATCGGCTAACTAATTTCAAGAATGTAAAACAGTCAATTCCAACTTTTGGATGTATAAAAATTTTAATTGGTAATATTTCAGTTCATCCGAATGTTAAGTAATAACTTCTATTCATCTAAACTTTATTGATTCGTATCTAAATTTAATAATCATAAAATTGCTTCAAATGTACATATGTCAATTAAATCAAATATATATTGTTTTTAATATGATGAGAATTTAAATGTTTGTAATTTTAATCCATGCATATCTCAGTCATTTCAAAGTTTTGCGTCAACTTACATTTAAATATACCTAAATATTTATTTTTCAAAAAAATAAAAATAAATAAATATTACAATCAATGAATAAATTTCTCAAATAAAAAAATATACTCTGAATAAAAATTTGTTGAATTGTCAGGGTATGTTTATTATAAATTTAATTTAAGATTCCAAGACTTTTCTAGGACATTTCTACATTGAAAAAACGGTATTCTTACTTTAAGAATTATTCTTGGCGCCTATTTAAGAATAAAATATTCTTATATTAAGGATATAATATTCTTAAAAATAAAAGCAATTTCTTAAATTAAGGAGCATATTCTTAACTTAAGAATATTTGCTTACGACCTTAAGAATATGTTTATTAACTTAAGAAAGTGCTTCCTTTTTTAAGAATAATCTTCTTATTTTAGTAATATTACACCCTTAAAATAAGAATATCTTATTCTTAAATAAGCGCCAAGAATAATTCTCATATAAAGAATACCGTTTTTCAGTGCATTTTTAAGATTTCTTCTTTTTTCAGAAGATTAAAATAGATTAATATTTTTGATATTTTGATGATAATAAGTTAAAAAAAACAATAATAATTAACAAATATAAGGGAAATTTGTCTAAGATGAGCCATCAACCATATTTTGCAAAAAATGGTATCGTTAGTAGATTAAAAAGAATAATATTTAATATTTTCTTTAAATAATTCATAATATAAAACACTTGAAACTCGTTTAAAAATAATTAATTTTGGGGTTAAAAAAAACCGTCTCAGGTTATATCTGGTAGAGGATAACTCTTTTTATCACGGGAAGAAAATTAGTTACAAATTTTATTAAAATGTTTTATACAATTTAGGGAAAAATATTCAAACAGAAAAAATTCCAGATAAGCCATTTTAAACTTAAAAAAAACTATATTTTTGCTACTAACTATATATTAAAATTCAAAATTACTTAGTAATGTTTCGAATATTTTTTCTAAAGCTTACAATTTCTTGTATGAAATTTCTAGGCACCTTTTCCCTAAATTGTAAAACAATTTAGTAAAATTTGTACTTTTTTTCCGTCTTCGTAAAAATACTCATAAATCTTTTTACTTAACAAATTATATTGTTTAATTACAATTGTTAAAAGTATTTTGAGCAGAATATGTGATTTTGTGATGCACTGTTTAAGAAATTTTTTTAAAATAAGTTAAAAAAAGTTTACGATCATTTATAAAACATGATTTTGAACATCAAAACAATAAATATATTTAATAATTCGCAATTGTAAATCAACTTATTGTAAAAAGAAGCATGTTAAAATGTATTGTAGTAACTTTTACGCAGGGCAGATAAAAATCATGATTTTTTAAAAATATAATTAGTAGATAAAATCTCCAAATGTTACTTGTAAGTAGTTTATTAAAGAAATGAAGAAAATTTTTTTGAAAACAACACCAGAATGAAACAATGACATAAAAAAATATAAAAAAAGTAGAAACTCTTTTAAAAAAATTAAACTATTTACATACATTTTTTTTATATTAAAATAATAAATAAGATGATAATTAACAAAACGTTCAAATATATTACTAAAGAGAACAAAATTTTAAAATTAGAAAACTTAGAGAATTATTTGACAAATTGGATAAAAAAAGACTGAATAAAATTTTGGATAATTTGATGTAAAAGACATTCTATGAAATAGAAGAACGGTGTTAAAATGAGAATATTTAGTATGTACAAGATTTTTACATAATATAAAATAAAAGATTAAAAGCTTTCAAAAGAGTAGAAAATTGAGAAATTTAAAAAATGTAGATAGAAGCATCAAATAAATGTTTTTAAAAATTCGTAATTATAAGATAAAAACTAAACAACTGAAAAGAAGGAAAAAATTTTCTAAGAAATGGAAGAATGATGACAAAAACTAAAGAATTAATTAAAAGGACTAAAGAAAGAGTGAAACATTAAGAAAATTGAATAAATAAATTGAATAAAAAATTTTCTAAGAAATAGAAGAATGATGACAAAAACTAAAGAAGTAATTACAAAGACTAAAGAAAGAGTGAAACATTAAGAAAATTGAATAAATAGGAAGAAAATGGAGAAATGTCTTTTTCCTTAATCTAAAAATCTGTAAAAAAATGTATAAAGTACAAAAAAAATTGGTTAGAATTTACCAAAAATTACAATTAATAAAAATAAAATAAGAAAATGTAGGTATATATCATGGTAAACGAAAAGTCCACAAAAGAAATTTAAAATTCCTTTAAAAATAAAAAAGTTTAAGCAAATTAAACGAAAAAACATGTTTACAATATGACACTTAAAAAGAGTCCAACAGTAAATTTATAAAAATAAAGAAAATCTAAAAATTTTATGGAAGAATTGTTTCCAAAAAATCTCGCAAAAAGTAGACAAGATGTGAAAACAAATAAATTGAATAAATTTACAAAAAAATGAGCGTATTTATTTTTAAAAATATGGAAATAATTATGAAAATCAACTAAATAAAAAGTTTAGTGAATGTTATAATAACAAAATTGTGTAAAATAATATTAAATAATTGATTTGCATAAAAAGAATAAAATTAAAGAGAATTCTAAAATAAAAAGACAAATACAAAAAAAAAAAAAATCAAAAGTAAAAGGAGAAAAAATCTTGAAATTTTGTAAAAATAAAAAATTATACGATAAAAGTTAAACAGTTTCGAAAAAGTGAAATTTCTTAGAAATATTGTAAGAATTAAAAAAAGGATTATTGTTAATGTGGAAAATAATTAATATTATTTAATTATTTTGCATTATTTAATATGCATGTAAATTGGAATTAATTGAAATTTAAAAGTTGGAACAAATTGGAATACGAGTTAACGTTTGGAATTTATTTAAATAAATTATAATGACTTAAAAATGTAATACTATTTTTTGCTATCTTTATACCAAAAATTTGCAAATTGTAGTTATTTTGATCATCTGTATTATCACAATTTTGTAAATTTCATAAAGATTAAAATATAAAAATTGAAAATTTAAAGATTTATCCACAAATTTGTGGTTTTTTTATGGTTTGCGATGTTTTAAATGCAGTATTTTAGACATCCAGAAAATTAAAAATTTTTTTTGTTTTAAGTCATGACTATAATGCAAATTCCCAATGATTTAAATATATAACAGCCTTGCTTTTACGACATATAAAGTATCTTATATTTCAGCTTACATCTTAGAAAACTAATGCGTTTTAAGATACTTCTGATAACATTTTGGAAACAATCTTAAATTAAGATACCTAGTTTTTGCTGTGTTATATTCCTTTTCTCTTTACCAATACCTAATTCTGTCGAAATGGAACCCTATAACAATATAAAAATCCTACTATCTTTACAAAGGTAGGGGGACACTTTTCCCAATGAGTTTTTTTCCCAATGGACATTTTTCCCAATGATCACTTTTCCCAAAGGTCACATTTTCCAAAATTTTATTTTTTCCCAATAGACATATTTCCCAAAATCTTTTTTTCCGCAGTGAACATATAAGATGTATTGTTTTCAAGAAGTAATCTTCTAACTTCACTGTTCTGTAATAAATAAATCATTTTTTATTCATAACCATTCAAGTTGTGTCAAAATTTTTAGTATACCTAAATAAATAATCAAAAACATGTCTACAACAAATTTAGAATTCCACCTCCATTATGAAACCAATACAATTCAGTTTTGGAAGGTTTAGCTCGTACTAATAATTTGTCAGAGGGATGGCACAACCGTTTTTGGAATTGGGAAAAAAACCCATTGGGAAAAACGGATTGGGAAAAACGTCTACCAATCCTTTACAAATGAACACAAACAAACAATAAAAATTCCATTTAACAAATCAACTGTCTGAGAAATTCATCTATCTAAAAATTACTCTACCCCTAAATCATCAAACTCCAAACAATTACATTCCCAAATAATCACAATTGCCACGAAAGCCTCAATTTTACCAAAACTCCTACAGATCCGCAAGTGCCAACTCTATTGTTGTCATCCCTGCAATTTGTTGCCAAGACCAATAATCAAGAAACTCTCTCGTTCATCAGAAATAATGTTGACCGAGCTCCGGGTATATCAAGGTAGTCATTGTGAAAAACGAAGGAGGGCCTACACAACACTTAATGCTAAACAAATCTTAAGCAAACGTCTAATTTTCATACCGAGAGTGAGACACACCCAATATATCAATGCTCACACGTATCGTGTATACCTGAACGTTTTGCGGCGCCTTATTCTCCAGAAGCACCTCCAGGTTCTTCAAATACCCCGCAGTTTCTTCACCTCTCCTTCTTTTTCCATAGCCGAACTTTCTGGACAGGGCCATTTCAATAATTTCCTCCCACTCGATCACATCATAAAGAGGTCTTCTTCTTGTTGGACTGCTTCTCGTTCTCTTCAGTACTTTTCCACCTAGAGTCTTCTTTGGCAAAGAATTTCTTCTCGCCACCCTGCAATGATCATTTTGCTTTTGCTCGCACTCGGCAGTGATTCTATGCCACTTTCTCTCTCTAGGATTTCTGATAATATTACTATCATCCCAACCATCCTCCATTCTTTTAACTCTATCATCAGTGAATCCACTCCTCAAAGAATCTTCCCAATTCTCCCTTTTCGGAAATCTTCTCCCATACGAGCTTCTAAAACTTTTGCTCAACTTGAACAATCTCGGATCATTTTGTTTATCTTGATAAATTTTGTCCTGATAATGAGAGGTCAATTTATCCTGATGATAATGAGGACTCAATTTATCCTGATTATAGAGTGGTTTCCCACAATCGATATCATCTAAAACTCGATCTATTTTGCTGATCATTCGATCAGGTTCCGAGGAATTCAAACTGTCACTGTCGCTGTATTCCCAGGAGCTGGTGCTGTTTCTGCTGATCTTTCTCGTGTTACTATCAGCACTGTTTCTCCTATCGGAATGAATCTTGCCATTCTGAATGGGCTTCTGGTCCTTTGTAGATGGTTTCGATTGCTTTGGGGTAGAAGAGCGAATTCCAGAGACAGTTGTATGTCCGTTTTGCTTGGCAATACCACTCGCATGGGCCTTTCCTCGGCAGCCTCGATGGTGATGAATCGAATTCACTTGCATTTTGTTTTCGTTTCCTCGAAATTGTCCTAATCAACACATTCCTCAAATTCTTCACTCTCAATAAATTTATTCACCGTTTCACAGTCAATTATCAATTATCGTGACATTCTCAATTACTTATTTTTCTAAATAAGTTCTTGTCTAAATTATTCATTCAATTACTTATTTTTATAATTAGTATCTTTTCTAAATTATTCATTCAATTCTTAACCACATAATTTTTTAACTAGTCGCATATTTTCTACACACGTTTTTTTTTTTTAATCAAAGTACCTGTTTATTAACTTTTATAGGTAACTTTTATTAGAGCAGTTTGCACCTTCGTCTATAGTTTTAATTTAATATTTTTGGTAGTCTCTATAGTACTTTTTGTAACATACGATATTTCTTGTAACACAATATTTTATTTTCTACTTTACTATGATTCATATCAGAACTTTCATCTTCTTGTGTATTTTTTCTATTTTATACTATTTTCCGTTAAAGTCTTACAAAAATCTTCTATACTAAATTTTTTGCATCCGTTTTAATTTTCCATAAACGCTAAACTTCTATTTTACATTATCTCTCTACTGTTTGCACCACTTTTTTCTATTATCTTACTTTAAATCCTCCTTATTTTTTAATCCTTTTCAAATTTCCAGTTTTTTAATCCTCTTTAAATTTTTTTCAAATCTTTAGATTTAAATCATTTATATCGTTAATTTTCAATTTTATCAACAATATCCTTTTCTTAAATCGCGAAACAAAAATCTTGTGGACACTTTATCTTGGGTGAGAATCGCGAGACACAATCACAACACAACACTGAGATTCGTGAATTGCTGGGGAGCGAAGGCGAGAAAGCTTTTTAGCTGAAACTGAGAGGAATGTTGTTGCTGACTAATGACGAGCGTGACAAAGTCACGTCCGAAAGCTTGACATGGTCGAGCACTTTTCATGACTCCCGCAAAACTGTCACGAGGCAAAGACAACCACGAAAAGAAGAAAGAGGAGGTGAAAGAAGCACGCAGATCGTTCAGCAGCCGACTGACTTGAGCAGCAAAGGCGTGTGCCCACGACGCGTGTTTCCTCCTCCTTTGCCTCCAAGACTGCCTACTTGTTAAAGAAGTATAAGCAATCGCCACATGATACCAATCTAGAAGTCTCTCCTCATTCGTCAATTAATAATTATACCCAACAGAATACCCATCTTTGAATTGCAATTCCTAAAACAATTAATCTCTTCATTCTAACCCCCTTTTTTAAAGAACCAATTTCCAAAATTGACTAAAAACTTCAATCTCTATTAAACTTAATCATGTGCTTAATCTGTGTTTAAAAATTCTGCCACGTTTGATTCTGATGATGATAAATGAAATATTTTCACATGTCAAAATATAAAATGTTATTGTTACGATAATGGAATAATTTTAATTGTCATATTGTATTGTGATTGAAGGATATTTTGATTCTCTAATGTTAGTACAAAGGTCCCTTCTTTCAAAAATGTCTAGGTACATCCTAATTTTCACGAGTCATGTAAAGTTCGAATGAATCGTTTCTGACGCTAGTAAATAATATTTCACCTTACGATTCAAATTTCATTATAGGATTTGAAAGGTCGTAACAGAAGGCGGAGTAGAATATTTAAGCAGCACCCTTGGTATAAAATTTACTTCTTGCGACACTCTCGACATTCTTCTGGAATACTAATAGGACCTTCAAATAAATCTAAAACTCTATTTCTGTGTTTTCAGAAAGAAAGTGTTTTTATTACTCAATTATCTCGGGTTAATGACTCTGGTGTCAAATTATTTTGGAAATATTGATTTTAAATCTTCATTCTGAATCTAATTTTAATCTTACACGGGTGAAAAGAATACATGTGTAGGTCCGCATGAAAACCATATGGAAATTTTCATACAATTTGTTAATTGTAATCAGAGAAAATAAATATGAAAAACTTTTATTTTTACCTAGAGAACCTATGGGGAAGAAAGTTGCAACTATTGGACAATTTAACCTGCTACTAATTTTCATCAACTATTTGTACCAACATGTTTCTTCGAGAGCCAAATTACCCGAGTTAGCTTTTATCCAGGAAGCCTGCATCAGTCTTTCTGTGGCTATTCTCGGCATTCTGCTTGGGCATAACAAAACGCCTTAAACATTTGACCGAAGGGAGTGCCTTGCAAAGGTATTGTTTCATGCTTAACTAATTACACGGTATTTTAACACCGGACGAGTGGTATTATTTCCTATACCTCCGTAAAATATCATTTATCACGCCCCGGGAAAAATAATTGTCTGATCCTTGAAACCTTCAAGGTTATTAAATATGTTTATTACTTCAAAGTTACTACAAATAATTAAATGCACGAGAAGTTTTTTAGCCTACTATCAACCTACTCTGAACATGTCTTTGAAACACATCATTCTAGAAAAAAAGACTTTATCTCCTAGAAATTTAACTGAATGTAATTCATCCATTTCATATGTACAGTACCGTCGGAAATTGTCAGTCCACCCATTTTTTAAGGTTTGAAAAACATCTTTAAACGTACAAAGTACAAATATTAAAATTTTTCTGTGTTTATTTCCTTAAAGTAGATAAAATTTTGAGGAAAATAAGGCCTGAGTGAAGTGATTTAGTAAATTTTTCATTGATATATGTTAAAAAATGTGGAATTTTTAATGTTTTAGAAAAATTGAAATTACTGTCGAAATAATATAGGTTTTTTAAAGTTTCTATGCTTGTTTTAAAGGAAATTTTCTGGAGAATAAGACTATTGCTTACACTGAAAAAAAATTTTGTTAATTTAATATATGATTTGGGTGAAAATTTCATTGTAGCAGAAAGTCAACCATAATGTAAATTTAACATAAAAATAAAGAGACATTTAATAATGATCTAGAGTTAATCTTAAGAATTTCATTCACCTGAAAATCACATGCAGCAAAAATCGCAGATAACTTTTTCTGTGTAGGCATTAATGTGCAATTTTTTTCCTAGCATATGCAAGGCTCGGAAGTTGGACCAAAAAATATTAAAAAATTATTGTTTATATCTTGATATCAAATACAGCTATATAATAAATACCAAGGTCATAATTGTCAATAACTTTCGGAAGGAAGTAATATAATATATATATATATTGGAATTTTAAAAATTATTTTTATGTCAAAATAATGTCTTCAAAATTTTATAAATTTTTTGGTCCAACTTCCGAGCCTTGCATATATGCTAGGAAAAAAATTGCACATTAATGCTTAAACAACAATGTTATTCTCCAGTAAACTCCCTTTAAAACAAGCATAGGAACTTTAAAAAACCTTTATTATTTCCAGAGTAATTTCAATTTTTGTAAAACATTAAAAATTCCACATTTTTTAACATATTTCAATGAAAAATTGACTAAATCACTTCACTCAGGCCTTATTTTCCTCAAAATTTTATCTACTTTAAGGAAATAAACACAGAAAAATTTTAATAATTTAATTTACTCAAAATTTTATCTACTTTAAGGAAATAAACACAGAAAAATTTTAACAATTATACTTTGTACGTTTAAAGACGTTTTTCAAATCTTAAAAAATAGGTGGACTGACAATTCCCGATGGTACTGTACACTGAGAAAAATTTTTAGTAAAAATTCCTGTGCTGTTCACTATAAAAGATTTTCTGGTAAAAATTGTAAGACAGCACGGTAAAATTTCGGGGACTGTCAAGTATGACGCTTTTATAGTGAAGGCACAGGAATTTTTACTAAAATTGTATCTAAGTGTACATTCTCATTCACCGAAAAAAAAATTATCTCATAAGTAGAGGAATATTCCTTTTCTATTATTACTCTATTTGTGAGAGGATTTTGCGAGAGGAAAAGGATTTTTTGACACGTAGCCACTCTTTTGTTTAACTTCAACCTAATTTAATATGATATAAAGAATAATTAAAGAATAATAAAAAATTCGGATACTTGAGATATATTCGGGAAATTATATAGTCTACTTTTAAAACGGGTAAATTTTTGATGTAAAAAAATATTAAGTTTGTGACAAATTTATACATTTTCAATAATATGTAAAAATTTGTAAATTTGACAGAAATGGATAAAAAAGGAAAATCCTCTCAATTAGAAAGGGATACTTTAATGATCATATAGAAGAGGTAAAGTTGCATCAAAATGAGAGGAATCCGTTACTATTAAGAATTTTTTTTTGGTGTATTAAGGGCAATTTGATGGAGAATAACGTCAATGGTAATATATAAAAATAGGGAACTTTTACGGTACTTTAAAAAGTTAATAAATAAAGATAAATAAATTACAGGCATCACAGCACCTTTTATCTTCAAGAAAGGTGATAAGGTGACAGAAAGGTGTCAAAAAATATAATAAACAACGAACTGAAATGTGTTTAAAACAGGGTTGCTACGTTTTCAAAATTTCAATATTCAATGAGTTCCAGGTTATCCAGACCATTTTTCATCAAATTCCATGACCAAATATAAAATAAGTAGCAATATTAACACGCGCCCAAGGGCGCGAAAAACTTTGCATTGTTTTTAGACATTTAAAACTATTAATTTTTGCAAATGCAATAAATAATGAAAATTACGAGAATAATTACAAAATTAAAGAAAATATCTGAAAAATAACGAACAATTGAAAACAAAATTCAAAAAATGGCTAGACTAATACACAGCCGAACAAAAAAATTGAAAAATCCAAGAATAATTATAAAATTTTAAGAAAATAACTGAAATTTGAAAAAATTGCAAGAAATAATTGAAAAATTTCGGAAAACAATTGAAAATCAAAGAAAATAATTAATAATTGTAAGAAATAATAGAAAAATGAGGAGAATAATTGCAAAATTGAAGAAAATATCTGAAAACTGACCAAAAAAATTGACAATTAAAAACAAAATTCGATTAATAGCCAACTAAAAGAAATAATTGAAAAAATTATGCAAGAAATATTAAATTAAGAAAATAGAAAAATTAAGAAAATTATAGGAATAATTGTTAGAAGTAATTAAAAATTGAACAACTGGATTGAAAATCTAAAAAAATTGAAATTTGAAAAATGGAATTGAAGTTTAAAGAATATAATTAAAAATGGAAAAACAGTAATTAAAAAAGCTGAAAATTGTAGAATATAGAAGAAAATAATTGAAAACTGAAAAATTAAAATTTGAAGAAAATAATAAAAAAATTAAGAAATAAATTGAAAATTTAAGAATTAAATTCAAATTTGAAAAAGATAATTGATAATTGAAGGAAGGTAAGCATTACTGAATATTAAATAAAATAATTAAAAATTGAAGACTGGAATTTCAAATTAAAAACAAAATATTGAAAAATAATTATAAATAAAATTATAAATAAAATATCTGAAATATGACGAAAATACTAGACAATTGGAAACAAAATTCGAAAAATGGCTAGATTAATAGACATCAAAGCAAAAAAATTAAAAAAAAAAAAAAACAAGGAATAATTATAAAAGTTTAAGAGAATAATTGAAAAAATTGTAGGAAATAATTATAAATTATGGAAAATAATTAATAATTGAAAGAAATAATTGAAAAATGACGAGAATTATAATTGGAGAAAATATTAAAAATTGTAGAAATAAATTGAAGATTAAAGAATTGAATTAAATTTGTATGAAAATAATTGATAATTAAAAGAAAAATTACTAAATAAATTAAATATTAAGAAAAATACTGGAAAATTAAAAAAAAAGTAAAAAAAATTTGAAAGCTGTCGAGAATAATCGACAACAGAACAAAATAATTAAAAAAATTCTAAAGGATAATTAGGTACAGAATTGAAGAAAAATATTAAGTTGTCAATTCAAAACTGAAGAAAATTATAATAAAAATTTTAGGAAATAAATGAAAATTTATGAAATCAATTGAAAATTGAAGAAGATAATTAAAAAATTATATTGAAAGTTCAAAAAAATAATTGACAATTAAAGAAAATAATTGAGAATTGAAGAAAATAATTAAAAATGGAGGAAATAAATTGAAAATTTAAGAATTAAATTAAAATATAAATAAAATAATTGAGATTTGAAAGAAAAATTACAAAACGATGAAAATGGTATGTTATGGTAATATTAATTCTATTTACCTAAATAGCAGGAAAAGAAAAGATTAAGACTGTTTATTAGACTCTATTCTTTTTTTTTGCTTTTTTTATTAGTAAATCGGATTTTTTGTTGTTGTATCAATCATCAATAAAACTAAGTTCAAACATTAAATCTGAATTTTATGAACATACTTCGAAATATTTACAAAAAATTATATATTTTTGATCCCAAAAAAGGTGAAAAAAGATGTAAAAAGGTGACAAGTCATCAAAAGGTGAAAAAGGTGCCTGTCTGTGATGCCTGAAATTATATGTCCTAATTAATTTACAAGACAAAAACATTTTCTATACAAATTTTAAAATTGTATAAATATATATATATATATATATATATATATATATATCTTTTATAACATTAGGTATTATTAAACTATTAACTTTTATGACACAAAATATTTTATTTATAAATACATGAAATAAGACTATACATAGTCAGAATTGTGGGACTACTTATTATGAAATGAATAAAAACATCTTTAAACGTAAGAAGTATAAAAACTAATTTTTTTCTCGTTTCTCAAAAACTAAACAATGCTCGAAAAAATAAGAATTTGAATGGACTGAAATTGGAATGTAATACAATTTGAATAGGTTAAAATTCTGATAAATTTACGACTAGATTATTAGTAAATTTGAATCAAATAATATTTAAAAAGATGAAATATAAAAGAGAAATAGAAACAAAGCAATATTTTGAAAACTGGGAGAAACTCTTCAAAAAAAAGTTCAAGAAAATATGAAAATATTAAGAAGATAGCGAAAATTGAATTAAAACGTAAAAAATAGTAAGAATAAAATAAGGAAATATAAAAATTGTATAAACAGAATGACAAATTCCTTTAAAAATGAAAAAATTTCAGAATTATGATTTATGTTAGGGTAAATAGCTTTGCGAAAAAATAGACAAAATGTAAAGAAAATTGAATAAATTTAGGTATATAAAAAACGAGTTAATCTAAACATAATCAGATAATTGCAAAAAAATGGTATATTCCTCCCCCTCACTTGATTTTCAAATTAAATAAGAAAATCAATAAAGAAAAATACATTTTTCGAAATGTTATAAAACCTGAATTATAAAAATTAACCTGAACTATTTTGCGTATTAAAAAGAAACACAAAAAAATATTAGAATCAAATAAAAGAACAATCTTCATAAACTGATTAGCATTAAGAAATTGTATTAAAAAATACAAAAAAAATAATAATAATAAAATACAGAGACTTTTTTTAGGAATAATAAATTATAAGATAAAAATGTAATTTTTCGATAAAATCTATATTAATAAAATCAGACTTTTGTCTGTACATTGCTCCGAATTCAAAATTTTTGTCATATATTGTCATTATGAACAACAAGGATTCCAAAAATACCAATAAAAAAAATTTTGTCTGTATGTATGTCAGTCTGTCTGTCTGTATGTCCTCAATATTTTGTTCCACTATTATTCAGAAACGGCTTGACTGATTAAAGTCAAAGTTTGCACATTTTATATATTTGCCTAACTTAAAATCTTGGCCTTATTAGATTAAAAAATATTAATTTGAACGGGAGATATGCCATTTTTTCGTAAACTCCAAAATTTAAAATGTTTCATTTTTTTATATATTTTGTCTAATCTATTTTTATTTCGGTTTTTGAGACAGATTGAATATATATTTTAACTTTAGATTAAAAAAAAAAAATCTGCAAAATTTTTAATTGTAAAAAAAATTAAAAAAACAAATTTTTTAATGAAAAAGTCATTAAAGTCATTAAAGTCATCATTAAAGTCATTATAAAATTGGTTGAAAAAATAGAATTAGATTTATGCATTTTTTTTACCAAAAGCCAATATTTACATAGGAAAATATTTCTTTGGGTATGGAGATTAATAAAATATATTAGAATGTAATAGTTTTTTTAAGAGAATTATGTTGCTTAGAAAATTTTATTTCAAATACTTTTTGCACGAAAATAATTTTTGAAAAAAACACTTTCTGTCAGAAAATACATTTTGTCAAAAAATACTTTCTATAATAAAATACTTTTTGTTAAAAAGACTTTCTGTCAGAAAATATTCTTTGTCAAAAGCTAGTGATATAGGTATATGTATTTAAAATTTTAAAGGAACATGATTATTTCATGATTATAAAATTAGAAAATTCGATATTAATAAGTCAAACAATGATAAAAGAAAATTATCACGAAAGAAAAGAATTTATAATAAAGTTAGAAAACTTTTAAAATATCGGAAACATTTAAATGAAGTTAAAAATGTATCACAAAATAATTAGTTTTTTAATTTTAACTGTTTAATTTTGAAAAAATTGTAATTTAAAATTTTGAATAAAGTAAAGTTTGGGATCAAAAGCTTTTAAAAGTTTTTGTTTGCAAATTCCCAGTTCTCGTGAAAATTAGGGAATATTAGGGAAAATTTTTCAATCACAAAATAGGTGATTTTTAGGGACCTATATTGCAAAAAATAAGTTTTTTTAAAAAATTATCTTTTTTAAAAATTCGCTGATTTTTGTATAATTATTTATTTCTCCATGACATACCCTTATGGAAATTTTTATATTACTAATTACACATCTAATTAATCAAGTTGGATTTAGAAATTTGAATAAAAAAAATGTGAATTTTCTACAGACTACCAAAAAAGTAATAACAATGAAATAAAAGGGAAAATTGTCGTTCAAAAGTGAACGTCGAGAAGACGTGGAAGATAAAAAAATTGTTTCTCATTAAAAATCATTAACAGGTTATAAAAAAAGAACTATTCTTGTTTTTGATTTTTACGTACATCTCATATATACAATAACAATGGCAATTGTCATTGTGATGTTGGCGAGTATATATAATCATCAAAACTTGTTGCAGAGGCGCATTGTGCAAGCGATCTATTGTTTGACAAGCATATTGGGCTAAAGACATCAGGATCTACATACTGCTGAGATTATTTTCCCGTGGGTGGATTTCCACACAATTGCAATCTATGTTCATCATTAAGATCATAAAATTATCGAGATAAGGCTAGACGAATTCCAGTTACATAAAATATTCAAATTAAAATTGAGAAAATTTACAATTATGAAATATTTGAAATGTATACGAACTAGAAATGTGTAATTTAATATTTAAAAATGCCCATATGAAAAATATTCAAATTAGACATAAGAATAGAAAAAAAAAATGAGAAAAAAATTGGTGGTTCAGACTGGAGGTCTTCCAGTCTAAATTTCCAAACATAAAATTAAGTTATGTTAACTTTTGTCAGTGTGCAGATAAACTTATTTAATTTTAATAAACTACACTTTTAGAAATGTTTTTTATTACTGTCCTACCTTGTAGGAAGTTATAGATGCAAAAGCCACTCACCTGAAACAATAAAGAAGAGTTCAAGTTACAAATGATGTATTTTTTACCTTTATTAATTGACTTTAGTAATGTATAATTATAGGTATCACTTAAGAACATGATATTCATAATTCTGAGGAACTGAATCGTATATTCAATTACAGAATTGTTTCTTTACCATAGCTAATAATATTACGTTTTATATTCCTTGATGCTTAATTCTTACAATTAACGAGAGTGTAACTTTTCTCAATGTGGAAATTTAATTATAGATTTCCAACTCTCGTAAATCGAGATTTTATTGGAATTACAATTACTCAGTAATTGTCAAATTAAAGACACTTATTGCTTATTTCTTAATAAGTAGCAGGATTATGTTTCACATAATGATCTATAGATGATATTAAAATTTAGAAAATTTTGTTTAGTACCTTTCATGTGATATTTTTAAATTACATTTTCTTTTTCCTTATCAATACATTAAAACAAAAATTTCTTGGAGAAATAAACGGAAAAGTATGAATAAACCGGACTTTCACACAATTTAAATTACTGGAAACAGTTTCTAGGGACGATAAGTAAACATATGAAAATTTATTCATGATATCTGTCAGTATAGTGGTTCCAGGTTGATAATCGACAACTGTATTTTCTGAATGAAGTTATCAAATGAGTTTGTTTAAAGTTGTTACTTAAAGGCGGACAGGTAGCGTAAACTCTAGACTTTAAGTGTAATAATTTAAGTAGCTCGAGATTGTTAAGAAAAGCTGCGTAATTCAGACGAAGCGCGCATGCGTGAGAACAGAAAACAGTAAAAAAATCAAAGAACCCATACCTCGTAATTATTCTTAGATTTTACTTCGGGCGCATATATTCTACCTATCATTATTCCTATACAGAGAAAAATCAATGAGGCATAGAGAGCAAAGCAATTTGCCCTTTCTTGAAAATAAAGTTAGTGATCTCACAATGGCAATCTATTACTTTCATAACGTCATTCACTCGCTTCAAAAATCATATCAAAACTGATCTTCTACTGCTATTACTTATCTACATTTTTGCCTCTTCATAGAGGAAGTTTTGTGATCGTTAAGATTTTCGATCTTTCAAAAATACACAGTTAAAAAGTTTGTGTATTTGTGTAACAATCCTTGTTAAATTTTTCGTGTTAAAATTTAACAGTCTTCGTGTGTTGATTTAATAACTATCATTAGATTCTTGAACACAACCTCAATTTCTTAGTAATAACACTATAATTTACATTTAATTTTTTGTTATAAAACGTAAATTTCGTTTTGAAAATTCATTTTAATAATCAAAAGGTAAAGTTCAATACTAATTAAACAATATTGACTCCATAACTCGACGCGATTATATTTTACTTCTGTCAAGCAGACGATAAAGAAAACAACACAAATCCTTATGTTAATAATTAACACAAATTTTGAGAGGACCATTTGGGACATGTGATAAATTTAACACAAAATTTTTAACTATGTAGTCTAAATCGTAAAATTTTCATCTAAGAAGCCTAAATTTTCATTTTTAAGAAAAAGTCCGAATGTGTGTGTGTGTGTGGGTGTAATTGACCAAAAATTCGCACAATAATTCATCATTTTTCATTTTTTTACATTTAAATTTTTTTTTTCTTTTTACGACTTCTTCAAATTTAATTTTATAATTATAGGTCTCTTGGTAATGTTTTGCTCTGACCCCCCGCCCCCATTTGTTCCAAATTGAAACAAAAAATTTACAATTAAAAACAAAATTCAATAAATGTTTATATAAATAGGCAACTGAAAAAATAATTGAAAAAATTAAACAAGTAATATTAAATTATGAAATTCAAAGACAAGAAAAATTTAGAAAATTATTGGAATAATTGTAAATAAATTACAAATAGAACAACTGGATTGAAAATCGTAAAAAATTGAAAATTGAAGTATGAAATTGAAATTTAAAGAATATAATTAAAAATTGAAAAAAGTAATTAACAAAGCTTAGAGTTAGGTATGGAATATAGAAGAAAATAATTGAAAACTGAAGAATGGAATTGAAATTTCAAGAAAATAATAAAAAAATGAAGAAATAAAGAAATAAATTGAAAATTTTGGAATTAAATTTAAAAAAAATAATTGATAATTAAAAAAAGGTGAGAATTATTGAATATTGAAGAAAATAATAATAATCAGATAGAAGACACATAGAGACTAATATAAAGTTTTCTTAAAATGTGAAGAAAAACCTTCAAGGAATTGATTTTTCTAAGTATAGCTTCTAGAAAACTCCCTTAATTCAATACATATTACAAAAATGTCCAGAATTTTCCATTAACTAGTATTACGCAGACAGTCATACGCTCAACAAAGGTTTAGAAGGATTCATAAGTCAATTGTTAAAAACAAGAGAATTATACAAATTTCTTAAAAGGACTGTAATTGATAAAGATTAAAAAGTGAAATTGATAAAGAAAAAGGATTAACATTAACTTGACAGTTAACGGTTTAAGTAAGTAAATTACAATTTTTCCTTTTAATATTATAAATTTATAATTCATTTTTCATATTTTTTAAGGATATCATATCTATAATATAATAATATCATACCTATAACTAATAATAAAATCAAATCATTTACTTTTTAGTGTTAGATAAACAAAAAATTTAAGAAGCTTAGAAAGATGGTTTTTAAGATAATAACCATACTGATTATATTCAACGTTCTGACAATTAATCCACAACAATCAGAGTGGTTTCCAAAATTATTAAAATACCTTCAAGTAGATTCCAGAAAGTACATAGCGTCTCTCATTTACGACGACAAAAGTCATGATTTTAGAACAAATTCGATTTCAAAAATTGCAAAAAGTTTCCCGACTCAAACCATCAATTTTGATTGCCTGCAATACAAGTGTCTGGAATATTATCCGTTTCTAAAAAATCCTGAAGGAACGAACTTGTTCATAATAGTTCCACCATTGAAAGGATCTGATGCGATAAACGAGACGATGATTGTGATTGATGTTTTGAACTGGTTATCGAAAGGCAGAAGACGACCAAAATGTTTAATCATTCTACCAATGAATCAGAAGAATTTTATTTACAAAAAGCTACTGCGCAAATTGTGGTTTAAGCAAGTCCTAGACGCTACGATTCTCCAAGTAGATGAATCAAATTCCAAAATTCGTGAAACAATGCTTGGAAGAAATGAAGCTTCTAAAATTGGTGAAACGAGTTCAAACATTGTTAAAACAACTTCCGAAAACCACGAAACGATATTTAAACAGAATAAAATAATTCTCGAAAGGAATGAAGGTGAAACAAAATCTCTTGTTAAAAAACCAATGAAACAAACAAATCAAAAGGCGACGTTGCATCAGTATAATCCATTTTCGAAAATTATTACCAAATCGACACTAACATCGCAATCCGTATGGTTTCCAGATAAGCTTCGAAATTTGCACGAATATCGAATGAAAGTCTCTGGCTTCAATAATTTTCCGCTGCTGGCTCTAAAGCAAAATGAATCTGGTCAAGTAATCAAAATGGCTGGCATGGATGCAAACATTGTTAAGTTCTTGGCAGATGAAATACATTTTTCATTCGAAATAATACCCAGAGTACCTCTAGGGATATTCAGTTGCAACGCGAATGAAACAATTGGACTATCACGTATGCTGTCTTACAATAAGCTGAGTTTTATAATTAACAGACTTTTGGGAGCAGATGATTGTGAACTTGAAAGAGTTGAAGTAAGCAGACAAGCTGGTCAGATTAGTCTAAGTGCAGTTGTACCAATTATCAAGACAAAAGTATCTGCTTTGATTGTCACTGTTAGAGTATTGTATACGATACTGGTAAACATCGCAATGATTGTTGCCCTGCTGATATTATCCAAAATTCTTATGCTCGATAAAGAAGTTTGGCAACCTATCTTTCTAATGCAAATGCTATTTGGATTCGTAGTACAAAATGAGCCTCGAAAAATGGCAGACAGAATTATCTTTTGTTCAATGCTGCTGACTTCGATGATTTTGGCCATGAATATCTTCGATGTTTGTACCGATCTGGGTACGGGTTATGAAACTGAATTAGAAATGAAAAGTTTCTTGGATCTGGAAAATTCAAACTTAACAATAATAATATCCATTCCAATGAAAAAAATTTTGATTCCTTACAGCGATGGATCGCTTTTAAATGTATTGAATAAAGCGGAAGGAATTAATACTACTGTTGGACTGGATTGTTTTGAAGAATTGGCGAATCACAGAAATGTTTGTTGCATCACAAACTCTTTGGCAATAGGGATAGCTGTTGATAATTATCGGGATCAATTTGGAAACCCGATTATGAAAATGTTAGAAGAAACTCTACATGATTCATGGTACTTCTACAATTTTGAACCAGGATCACCATATGTGTCACGATTCGATGATGTTATCCTAAGAATGCAAGAATCTGGAATTATGGACAAAATAAAGGTCCAGTTGCCCAGTACTATCATCAATCCTGATAACTCGATCCAAAAAGAAACTCAGAAGATTTCTGAACTGGTACGATTATTTTTCTATGTGTATCTTTTGGGAAACTGCTTGGCAATACTGGTATTTGTCATTGAGATGCTCGTCTAAAGAAATTTGTTCAGGTAAAAAATTTGTCTATTGTTTACCATCAGCTTTTTAAAATAATTTAGTACATTATTAAATTTAACTCAATTTTTAAACAGGAAGAAGAAGAAGAGGAGATACACTAGAAAGTCTTCTTGATATTAGGATAGACATCTGATTATATGATTGCTAGTTATTCTAGAAGTTGGAATATATATCAACAATACAGTATGGTCGATCCATAATTATGACTATACTTCACATTTATTTTTTCATTTCATCAATTGATGCTTCGATCGATTTAAATTGGTGATTGAAATTGAAATCAAATAATTTTATATATAGATTGAAAATTGGAGTTTAGATCAATTATTGAAATTAAGATTAATGAATTTTTAAAAAAATTGAAATT
Source organism: Ganaspis brasiliensis (assembly GCA_037103525.1). Classification (NCBI taxonomy): domain Eukaryota; kingdom Metazoa; phylum Arthropoda; class Insecta; order Hymenoptera; family Figitidae; genus Ganaspis; species Ganaspis brasiliensis. The sequence continues at coordinate 6,674,583 of JAZKLR010000114.1, read as the reverse complement.
TGTACCCATTGGCAGAAGTTTCTTAATAAGAATGTGGATAAATGAATTTATAATACGAAAAAAAAAGATTAAAATTGAAAAACCAAAAATCATATTTTACAAAAATAATTGAAACATGACGAAATAAATTGAAAATTAATTAATAAATAATTAAACTGATTTGATATTGAAGGAAATGATTAAAAATGATAAAGTTTTATTTGAAAAAATTTTAAAAAATAATTAAAACTTGCGAAAATTTTGAATTTAAAATTTAGGGAAAAAAGTTGGATAATAATAAAATCCTTAAAAATTGAAGAACATTTTTGAAAAATGATAAAAATAGATTAAAATTGTATCAAATAATTAAAATCATAATAGAAAAAAATTGTTAAAAATTGAAGAAATTTTTAAATATTTTTAAATTTATTATTTTCTAAGCGTGGATTAATTAAAATTTTAATCAATGGAATTTCAAATTTATTAAAGTTCAAAGAATTATAATTTATACTTGTAGTTGTAGTCTTGTTTGTCTCAAATATAATCTGAAATTCTTTCAATTATTTTTATTACAAATTTTTATTATTTTCTACAATTTACAATTATTTCTATCGATTATTTTTTTATTACTTTCATTATTCTTCAATTAATTTCCTAGATTTTAAAATATTTTTCTCAAATTTTAATAATTTTCTTCAATTTTCAATTATTGTTATTATCATTTTGCAATCAATTTCTTCCTCATTATTTTTACTGTTTCTAAATTAAATCCCTAAATTTTCAATTATTTATCTTATATTACAATTACTTTCTTTCAATTTTCATTTTCTTAAAACTTTCGCAATTATTTTCTCCAGTTTTTAATTATTCAATTAATTTCCTACATATCCATTTATTATTTCACATCTAAGTTATTGCATCCACTTTTTAATGATATAATAAATAATTCCTCAATTATATTTCTTAATTTTCAATTACTTCATCAATTTTTCATGGTTTTTTTTCATTTGCAATGATTTTTACAATTTTTACATTATTTTGAATAGTTGTTGATTAATTAAAAAAATTACAATTATTGATCTCAAATTTCCCTTATTTTCATCAATAAATTTTCCAGTATTTCTATAATGTTGTAATTATTTTCCTGAATTTAAAATTCTTGAAATCATTTAGTAATAAGGTACTTTCTTTTACTGCACAAATATCATGTATTTTTTAAAATTTTTTTTTTAAAGTTGCAATTAATATCTACAAGTTTCAATTATTTTTATCCTTTTTCAAAAGTTATTAAACTTGTTAATTTAATTATCAGTTTCACTATTTTCATCGTTTTCCATAATCATTTTCCAAATAATTTTGAATATTAAAAAACTTGTTTCATGCTCCATCAATTTTTATTAAATTTTTATTTATTGTTTTTATATATTATATTTATTTTTAAAGTATTTAAACAATGTTCTTCGATTTTCAATCACTTTCTTTTATATCAAATAAATTCTGTAATTTTTTTAATTTTGTTCTTAAATTTCCATAATAAGCTTTAATTTCCAATTTTTTTTATCTGTTTTCAAGTAGTCTCGTTTATCTCAAATATATTCTGTAATTTTTACAATTATTTTTTAAATTCTTTAATTTTGAATTATTTCTATCATTTTTCAATTAGTTTTTGTCATTTTCAATTATTTTTTTAAAAATTTTCTAATATTTTTTTATATTTATCTTAAATTCTAGTTATTTTTTTAATTCACAATTATTTTTATCATTCTGCAATAATTTTCTTTTATTATTACAAATATATGTTGTAATTTTTTCAATTATTTTTCACAAATTAAAATTATGTTCTACAATTTTTATTATTTTTATTAATTTGCAAATATTTTCTCGAATTTGTTATTTTTTTCATTATTCTTCAATTAATTTTCTAGATTTTAAAATATTTTTCTCAAATTTTAGTAATTTTCTTCAATTTTCAATTATTATTGTTATCATTTGCAATAAATTTCGTCAATTTTTATTTATTTTTACTATTCCTTAATTAAATCCCTAAACTTTTCATTATTTATCTCATTTTTCAATAATTTTTTTTCAAATTTCAATCAAGTTCGTCAATTTTTAATTTTTTTAATTTGTAATGATTTTCACAAATTTTATATTATTTTGATTATTTGTTGATTAATTCCGAAAATTTACTCGAAATCAAATAAATTGTCAACATTTGCGTTACAATAATTACGCTAATTAAGAAACTCTTTAATTTAATATTGTTTTATTTCCCCCACTTTTTACATGGGCATTTTCAAAATTTTATAATAGTCGTCACATCTCTCTAGACCCCCTCCATCCCCCTAAAATGTACTTTTAATTAATTAATATACTTTTAAATATGAATGATCAAAATATTGAAGATTTGCAAATAATATGATGAGTTTAAATGCAGACGATTCTAAATTTATGCAACTGACATTATATCCAGATGTTTTTGTTAAACATCCTAGGATTACGTTAACAACCATATTTTCATTCTTCTTTAGTTTGTAAAATCTATAAAAAGACACAATTTTTCTAAATTGAATTACTATATTTAAGGTACATATATACTATGTTTAAAAAGACAATTTTCAATTAGTACTAGAGATACTATCCAGAAATGATATTCTTCAAAATCCAATACAGAGTGAAATTGATTTCTTAGACATATCTGCGACCTTGTAAGGCAACTGTGTTCGCATGGAAGTTAATAAGATCTGTGACTCATGTAATGTTACATTACTCTTTTACGAGTTTCATTGGCTCTAATGAACCTGGTATAACTAAAGAGTATAGATATCGTCAACAAAGGTCCATTCCTCACGATTCTCTCTGAATGGAAGGCGAAAGGCATCATTCCTTTTGCTCTCTATATGTCAAAGATAATAAGTGTTGTTTTGCAGTCTGATTATTCTGCAAGGTGCTTATAGATTTATTCTCAAGCCTTTTCGATTCAGCTTCTATTTCAATTTTTTTTTTAAAGTACACCAATTTAAAAGATTAGTAAATTGATAGAAACTCAACTATTTTTGGCACAAAATCACAGAAATTGCGTATAAAAAATTTATTTTCTTTGAAATCCCTTCAAAAATTTAGTCATTTTTAACAAATAAGGAAGTAAAAGCCTCTTATTCAATTACAAAACAAATATTTTTCCAAGTATCTTGTAATTCTGATCCTCATCCTGGTTTTGCAATATTCAGCGGTAAAAACAACTTGGCCACTTGATCATATTCAAATTGAGTGTTGTGAGAATCTTTTTGTGGATGCCAAGCCTTTATTATCGGGCGTTTAAGTCACCAGAGGTGAGAATTGGCAAATAAAGTTAATACACTAGTTGAGGCAACTGATCTGTTAAAAAAAAATGTGTTTCACTACTAACTGGCACTGAGTCAAGATTTTAATGAAGATTCAAAGATACTTGAAAGAAAAGGCAAATAACTCATATCGCAGAGGGGTTATGAAAGAGTTTCGTTTAAATATACAACTGTTCGGCGTAATAATCGAAAGCGTTGTAAAAGTCTGCACGCGAAATAAGAAAATAAAGGTCATACGTAACCTCGTTGAGAATTGCTCGTTTCAAAGACTTTGTCTCTGTTTGGAATATGATTCAAAGATTTTGCTGCACGCAATTTATAAATGCAAATTTAGACATTTGCGTCGATAATAACATATACATAATATAAAGATTACGCTTTTCATAGTATTTTACACGTTTGAAACTTTTAATGATTGACATGTAAATCCCGGAAATTCACCTTCTACTTAAATATTTCTAACTTTTGACATTCAAATAATACAGATCTTTTATGTAATTTTGTATTTTTAGTTTATTCTTACATAAAACAATAGTTTTGAATAAATAATTTTGAAAAAAGAAACATGGAAAGACATTTTGATATTAGTTTAACAAAAATTTGTTATAGATTATTTTGTACATTTTTTGGCAAAATGATAATAATGTTTCTAAATCTGTATAAAATTCTGCCTGCTAATTGTGTCTGCAATAAATATTACCCCAAATTTGAGCTAATAATTATTCTCCGTTATTTCTGCGAAAGAAAAATTCTATTTGGTAAAAATTAATCAACAGGTTTTTAATGCAGAATCATTTATAATGTTAAGGAACATTGAATTTCAAGAAAAACAATACGATTTTTAAATTTTATTAAATAAACTTTCTTGCAATAAACTATATTTCTCTTTAAATCAATCATGGAATGAGAATATTCTCTACGACTGTAACTCAGACTTGTCATTCATAATGGCCCCGTGTTACAATAAACAATTTGACATCTGTTTTAATCAATTTGTCAGGCAATTTATTTTATACGATCAACCGGTCTTTGGAAAAAGATTCAAGCAACGGTGTTAGAAAACGTGTATAATAATATCAGCGCGTAATCAAGTGCATTATTAAATGCAATCCATGTAACTATATATGTAAGCACTGTGACCAGTTTCGTAATAAATAAAAAAAGCCTCCAGGGTTCAACAAAAAATACTTGTTCGAAATTGGTGAACATAAAAATCAGCTTAGATAGATCAAATTGATATTAAATTAATAAGAATTAAAAATCTATTTGAATTAATCCGAACTAAAAATTAATTTGAATTGATCCATACCAAAAGTAAATTTGAATTGATTACAGCAAAAATTGATGCGAATTCTGATCTGAACAAAAATTAATAAACAAATAACCGCAATTAATCGGAATAAATTACTCGTATTCATTTTCGGTAATTAAATTGTCCATAAATGAGAGAACAACTTCTGCTAAAGAAAAAAGGATAAAAATTCTTAAGATTAGAGATCCACAACATGATTGCTAGAATAAAATAATTTGTTTTATAGACAAAATGATGATAAAATTTTCGTGTTGAAATTCAGAATTTATCTAAGCACGTTCCTGGCATATATATGTGTGAGAAGGAGAGAAGTAGAGAGCGCTAACGTGGGTTGAAAGACTTTTTTTTTTGGAAATTTGATATTTATACACTGTTAAAAAAAAGAAACGTACTTTACACCAAAAAGTGCGAAGAAAATGCAATGCATCCTTAAAAGTGTTGATTTTTTGTAAGTTACACTTTTAAATTGCAACGCCAGTGTTACGGTGCGAAGTTATTATGACACATGAGACGTCAACACTGATTGGTGCGAGTGCCACTCGCGATTACACATAACCTACAATCACATCCATAAAAACACAAATTCTAAACTATCAATACACATTTTTACTCAAAAGTCATACACTCAAGTTAATATTTAAAATTGTCAAGAGCACAAATGATATTACACACAGCTAAACAACAAAGCCACAAACGTTTTAATGGTTATGCTCAACAGAATTGACAACGCAAACATAACATTTGACCATATGCAGGGATCACAGTTTCTCCCCTTTCTTACCTAATCCCCTTTTTTCCCCTTTTTTTAGAAAAAACACCTAAAATCAACATTTTTCTCTTCTTTGACCTTCTTTTTTTAAAAAAGTTTATATTTTTTCTATTTCGGAAATGCAAAAATTTATCCTTTTTTAGGGTGTCTGTAGAATGATGAGAAAATAGTTATTGAATTTAAATGTTTAAAAATAATTTTTAACTTGAAATGGTTTTTTATTATTATTTATTGAACTTATTTAGATTTTAAACAGGAAACATAAAAAAATCATAAATAAATTAAAATTATTTTAAAAAGTTATATAATTTTCTTATTACCATGTATTCTTAATAAATTAATTAAAGCAAATTAATTTATTGGATAAAAAAATTTTTTAATAAATATTTTTTACTCGTTTTAAACAAATATTAATAGTTTTGCATCATAAAATAAAACCATGTATTCTTGCTGAAATACATCAAATTTATTTTATTAGATGAAAAAAAATTGTTTATGAAATATATTTATTTATTTCAAACAAAAATTAATTGTTTTAAATTAGAAAATATAAAAATACAATAAAAGAGATTAATAAAAATAATTTGAATTGATTATTTTGTTATATTTCGCTGAAAGATTTTTAATTTAATTTCTTTAACATTATATCAGAAAATTTTACATCACAGATTTTTATGTTTCCTGTTTAAAATCTAATTATTAAATAAATAATTTAAAAAACCATTTTAAGTTGAAAATGATTTTTAAAAATATTTAATTGCAACAACCATCTTCTCGTCATTGAACAGACAACCTATTAAAAAAAAAATTTTGGTATTTCCGAAAGTACTCTTTCTTTTAAAATTTTCATTAACAAATTAAACAAAAAAAGACTAAATTACTTAATAAAAGTGTTTTCAAAAAAAGAAACATTAAAATTTTGTAAAAGAAAACTTGAATTATTAATATAACCCTTTTTTCTTAATTTCCAACATCCCCTTTTTATTAAAGAAAATCCCCTTTTTTGAAAATCGAAATCCCCTTTTTTACCTAAAATTGAACGAAGAAACCACTGTGATCCCTGCCATATGACATACCAATTTTTTGTAAAAGAGAATATATTTTTCAAATTCTATTCTATGTGGCACTTAAAGATCCTAAGTATTTTTTAAATTCATGAACATATGTTCAAATAAAAACAAAATTTAAGAAGAAATTAACAAAAATATATTTATAATCTATGGAAACAAAAACGGTTCTAAGACTAGAGGAAACATATCAATTTTTGTAAAGCACAATATTTACTTGAAATTCTATTCAACATGGCACAAAAAGTTGCTACATATTTTTCAAATATTCTTTAAGATATTCTAATTTTCTAAATTCAAAACTCTATTTAATGATATTCTTATAAATTATGGAAACAAAATCAGGTTTTAGACTACAGACCAAATCAAAATTTTTGTAGAATTGAATATTTTTTACACATTCTATGGGAAATAAATCTCCTGAATATTATTTTAGAATCTTTAAGAAAATCCAAATTCAAAAAAAAAAAAAAAAGATGATATTTTTATAATTTATGAAAACAAAATCAGGTATTAGACTAGAGACCAAAAATCAATTTTTGTAGAATCGAATTTTTTTTTACAAATTCTATGGCAAATAAATTACCCAAATAGTGTTTTCGAATCTTTAAGAAAATCCAAATTCAGAACAATAAAAAAAAATTGATGATATTTTTATAATTTATGAGAACGAAATCGGGTCTTAGACCTGAGACCTAATATCAATTTTTGTAGAATGAAATATTTTTTACACATTCTATGGAAAAGAAATTTCCTAAATATTATTTTATAATCTTTAAGAAAATCCAAATTCAGAACAATATTTAAACAAAATTGCTGATATTTTTATTATTTATCAGAAGAAAACCAGGTTTTAGACCAGAGACCAAATGTCAATTTTTGTAGAATCGAATATTTTGTACACGTTCTATGGCAAATAAATTTCCTAAATATTATTTTAGAATCTTTAAGAAAATCCAAATTCAGAACAATATTTAAACAAAATTGCTGATATTTTTATTATTTATGAGAAGAAAATCAGGTTTTAGACCAGAGACCAAATATCAATTTTTGTAGAATCGAATATTTATTTTTTACACATACTATTGAAAAGAAATTTCCTAAATATTATTTTATAATCTTTAAGAAAATCCAAATTCAGAATTGAATTTAAACAAAATTGCTGATATTTTTATTATTTATGAGAAGAAAATCAGGTTTTAGACCTGAGACCAAATATCAATTTTTGTAGAATTAAATATTTTTTACACATTCTATGGAAAATAAATCTCCTGAATATTATTTTATAATCTTTAAGAAAATCCAAATTTAGAATTGAATTTAAAAAAAATAGCTGATATTTTTATTATTTACAAGAAGAAAATCAGGTATTAGACTGGAGAGCAAATGTCAATTTTTATAGAATCGAATATTTCTTACACATTCGATGGCAAATAAATTTCCCAAATATTATTTTAGAATCTTTAAGAAAATCCAAATGCTGAATTGAATTTAAAAAAAAAATAGCTGATATTTTTATTATTTACAAGAAGAAAATCAGGTATTAGACTGGAGAGCAAATGTCAATTTTTATAGAATCGAATATTTTTTACACATTCGATGGCAAATAAATTTCCCAAATATTATTTTAGAATCTTTAATAAAATCCAAATTCAGAACAATAAAAAAAATTGATGATTTTTTTATAATTTATGAGAACGAAATCGGGTTTTAGACCTGAGACCAAATATCAATTTTTGTAGAATCGAATATTTATTTTTTACACATACTATTGAAAAGAAATTTCCTAAATATTAATTTATAATCTTTAAGAAAATCCAAATTCAGAACAATATTTAAACAAAATTGCTGATATTTTTATTATTTATGAGAAGAAAATCAGGTTTTAGACCAGAGACCAAATGTCAATTTTTGTAGAATCGAATATTTTGTACACGTTCTATGGCAAATAAATTTCCTAAATATTATTTTAGAATCTTTAAGAAAATCCAAATTCAGAACAATATTTAAACAAAATTGCTGATATTTTTATTATTTACAAGAAGAAAATCAGGTATTAGACTGGAGAGCAAATGTCAATTTTTATAGAATCGAATATTTTTTACACATTCGATGGCAAATAAATTTCCCAAATATTATTTTAGAATCTTTAAGAAAATCCAAATTCAGAATTGAATTTAAAAAAAAATAGCTGATATTTTTATTATTTACAAGAAGAAAATCAGGTATTAGACTGGAGAGCAAATGTCAATTTTTATAGAATCGAATATTTTTTACACATTCGATGGCAAATAAATTTCCCAAATATTATTTTAGAATCTTTAAGAAAATCCAAATTCAGAATTGAATTTAAAAAAAAAAAGCTGATATTTTTATTATTTACAAGAAGAAAATCAGGTATTAGACTGGAGAGCAAATGTCAATTTTTATAGAATCGAATATTTTTTACACATTCGATGGCAAATAAATTTCCCAAATATTATTTTAGAATCTTTAAGAAAATCCAAATTCAGAATAATAAAAAAAAATTAATGATATTTTACAATTTATTTGAACTAAATTGGTTTTTAGACCTGTGACAAAATATCAATTTTTGTAGAATCAAATATTTTTGAACATTCTATGGAAAATAAATCTCCTGAAAATTATTTTATAAACTTTAAGAAAATTCAAATTCAGAACAATATTTAAAAAAATTGCTGATATTTCTATTATTTATGAGAAGAAAATCATTTTTTAGACCAGAGAGCAAATTTCAATTTTTGTAGAATCGCATTTTTTTTTACACATTCGATGGCAAATAAATTTCCCAAATATTATTTTAGAATCTTTAAGAAAATTCAAATTCAGAATTGAATTTAAAAAAAAATAGCTGAAATTTTTATTATTTATGAGAAGAAAATCAGATTTCTAGACCAGAGAGCAAATGTCAATTTTTGTAGAATTGAATATTTTGTACACATTCTATGGCAAATAAATTTCCCAAATATTATTTTAGAATCTTTAATAAAATCCAAATTCAGAACAATAAAAAAAATTGATGATATTTTTATAATTTATGAGAAGAAAATCAGGTTTTAGACCAGAGACCAAATGTCAATTTTTGTAGAATCGAATATTTTGTACACGTTCTATGGCAAATAAATTTCCTAAATATTATTTTAGAATCTTTAAGAAAATCCAAATTCAGAACAATATTTAAACAAAATTGCTGATATTTTTATTATTTATGAGAAGAAAATCAGGTTTTAGACCTGAGACCAAATATCAATTTTTGTAGAATTAAATATTTTTTACACATTCTATGGAAAATAAATCTCCTGAATATTATTTTTTAATCTTTAAGAAAATCCAAATTCAGAATTGAATTTAAAAAAAAATAGCTGAAATTTTTATTATTTACAAGAAGAAAATCAGGTATTAGACTGGAGAGCAAATATCAATTTTTATAGAATCAAATATTTTTTACACATTCGATGGCAAATAAATTTCCCAAATATTATTTTAGAATCTTTAATAAAATCCAAATTCAGAACAATAACAAAAATTGATGATATTTTTATAATTTATGAGAACGAAATCGGGTTTTAGACCTGAGACCAAATATCAATTTTTGTAGAATCGAATATTTTGTACACGTTCTATGGCAAATAAATTTCCTAAATATTATTTTAGAATCTTTAAGAAAATCCAAATTCAGAACAATATTTAAACAAAATTGCTGATATTTTTATTATTTATGAGAAGAAAATCAGGTTTTAGACCTGAGACCAAATATCAATTTTTGTAGAATTAAATATTTTTTACACATTCTATGGAAAATAAATCTCCTGAATATTATTTTATAATCTTTAAGAAAATCCAAATTCAGAATTGAATTTAAAAAAAATAGCTGATATTTTTATTATTTACAAGAAGAAAATCAGGTATTAGACTGGAGAGCAAATGTCAATTTTTATAGAATCGAATATTTCTTACACATTCGATGGCAAATAAATTTCCCAAATATTATTTTAGAATCTTTAAGAAAATCCAAATGCAGAATTGAATTTAAAAAAAAAATAGCTGATATTTTTATTATTTACAAGAAGAAAATCAGGTATTAGACTGGAGAGCAAATGTCAATTTTTATAGAATCGAATATTTTTTACACATTCGATGGCAAATAAATTTCCCAAATATTATTTTAGAATCTTTAATAAAATCCAAATTCAGAACAATAAAAAAAATTGATGATATTTTTATTATTTATGAGAAGAAAATCATTTTTTAGACCAGAGAGCAAATATCAATTTTTGTAGAATCGAATATTTTTTACACATTCGATGGCAAATAAATTTCCCAAATATTATTTTAGAATCTTTAAGAAAATCCAAATTCAGAATTGAATTTAAAAAAAATAGATGACATTTTTATAATTTATGCGAACAAAATCAGGTTTTAGACCAGAGACCAAATATCAATTTTTGTTGAATTGAATATTTTTTACACATTCTATAGCAAATAAATTTCCCAAATATAATTTAAAAATCTTGAAGAAAATTGGAATTCAAAAAAAAAAAAATTGCTGATATTTTTATTATTTACGAGAAGAAAATCAGGTTTTAGACTGGAGAGCAAATGTCAATTTTTGTAGAATCGAATATTTTTTACCGATTCTATGGCTAATAAATTTACCAAATATTATTTTAGAATCTTCAAGAAAATCCAAATTTAGAATTGTATTTAAAAAAAATATATATGATATTTTTATAATTTATGGGAATAAAATCAGGTTGCATACTAGAGGCCAAATATCAATTTTTGTATGACTGAATATCTTTTCTAATTTCTATTCTATGTGTCATATAAATTTCCCAAATTTTAATTGTTATTTTTTAAGATATTTAATTTTTAATACTGTATTTAAAAAAAATTATATGATATTTCTATAATTTATGGAATCAAAAACAGGTTTTAGAATAGAGACAAAATATTAATTTTGGTCAAACCGAATATTTTTTTTGAATTTTATTCTATGTGGCACATAAATTTCCTTAATATTATTTTAGATTCATTAAGATATTTTAAATTCAGAAATGTATTTTATAAATTATAAAAATATCATTTAATTTTTTTAAATACAATTCTAAATTTAAAATATCTTTAAGGATTTAAAAAAATAATTGGGAAATTTATGACACAAAGATTAAAATTTGGAAAAAATATTCTGTTTTACAAAAATTGATATTTTGTGTCTATTCTAAAACTTGTTTTTGTTTCGATAAAATTTAAAAATATAATCTAATTTTTTTTTAATACGTTCTTATTTTAACACAGCCTAAGGAATTGCTAAACATATTTAGCAAATTTATATACCACATAGAATAGAATTTGGAAAAAGTATTCGGTTTTACAAAAATTGATATTTTGTCTCTATTCTAAAACCTGTTTTTGTTTTAATAAATTATAGAAATATCATCCAATTATTTTAAATACATTTTGAGTTTGGAATATCTTAAAAAAACTAAAACAATATTTTGGATATTTATTTGCCACATAGAATACATTTTGTAAAAAACATTCGATTCTACAACAATTGATATTTTTCTCTATTATAAACCCTGTTCCTGTTTTTCTAAATTATAAAAATAAATTCCAATTGTTTTTAAATACAATTCTGAATTTAAAATATCTTAAAGAAGCTGAAATAATATTCGGGATATTTATATGCCACATAGAATAGACTAGAGAATTGAATAAATTGATATGACATTATTTTCAATACTTTGTTTAGGTTATGTCGTCGAGTAATCTTTTTTTGTTTTTATTTACTTCTGTGTTTTATTGTTTTTCACTTTATATATTAAGTTACATTAGGTATATTATGTTTTTGATAAACTGAATTTATCATATTTAAATATTTAGTAATCATTTAGTTTACTAATAATGGGCTGTTTCAATTTTGAACGTGGGAAAAACATGTCGCGCGTTCGCGCATCGGAAACTTCTAGTCATGTCATATATATAATTGTCTGCTAGTGGATTCAGTGAAAACGAAAATTAGAAGAAAACGTAAAAATGGCTATTCTCAGATGTTGACAAAGGGGGCGAAGAGAGGGACAGTTAGACAAAGAAACTGACAATCGCACTTTTTGGTGCGATTTGAAAGTCCGTTTACACCGCTTGGTTGTAAATGCCAATTTGTTTTAAGTTTACACTCGGCCGGTGTAGTGCACGGCCAAAATCGCACCGATTTCTTAACACCGGTGTAAAGTTGTAAGCGCATATACCATTTTTTTAACAGTGTAGAGAGTCAATAGCCTGACGTCATTTTCTCTCGTCTCAGTGGGCGCATCAGTGCACCATATGATTCATACATATTGCAGATTAGTGCAATTTAAATTGAACTGATTAACCCCCTTTTTCTTATTAAACTTCTTATATAGTTTCTTTAAATCGTTATTATAATTAAGTCATTTGTTTTACTATGTAAAACCTAAAGTGATTATACTATTGGCCAAATTATTAATTCAGTTTAATTTAATCAAGGAATTTGTAAGCTTAACTAAGTTTATAATTAACTCAATCTACAAAAAAATAGTCATCCTATTATCTAACCATTTTTAAGAATAATATCCACAAGAAAAGGGCCAAATTTGTAGATTTTAGTTTTTCAGATAATTAATTTTCCCTAATAAATGATGAAAGGTTATAATTAAACTGATGAAATTACGAAGTAGATGACCTTGGTTTGAAAATCCTATACTTATAAGATGGAAGAAATTAATATATAATAATCTGATTACCATAAGTATAAAGAATGACTTAAGTAATTATTATTATTGTTCTGTGCTTTAAATTAAAAAGGAATTCATTCTTAAATGTACGTGGGCTAAGATTAAATAATCTTTCAGACACGAAAGACACCTACAAATTTTTTCATCGAATTTTGGTAGCAAAGTAACATTAAATTTGAATAGGCCCATAAATCAACGTAAATTTTATTATTCATTTTGTTTCTGTAAATTTCGTTAAATCGTTTTCGGTAATCAACATGTATCATATGAAAATCTTAATCTCTTCTTGTAATCTCTTTATTGTTCCATTAGAAAAAAAAATTAGTTTCGAAAATAAAAAATGTTCTTTTTAAACGTTTTGAGAAACATTGACTTTTACGTGAATATAAATTTTCTACGAATTTACATAGTTTTATAATCTTTTCTATACCAATTTCTAAATTTATAATATAATTTCTGTACGATTTTGTCAATTTTAACGGGCTTATGATTTTTTTCCAAAATTCAGAAAGATTAAATAAACATTGTGTTTAAACGTATTTTCAAGAACTCGGATGTCAACTTGATTAAACAAACAAAAGGCAAATATTTTTTTAATCGAATGTTTATTTAATATTTTCAAAATTTAAAACGTCTATTTGACAAAAGTTTTTTTTTCATGTGAGTTTACTGTCCATTTAATAAAATAGTTTAATAAAATAGTTTTCAATATTGAATTGAAATTAAAAAACAATTAAAGCATGGTATAAACAACTAGCGACTCCATCTACTAATTTGTGAACCTCTTTAAGAAAGCGACTTTACCAACAGAGGAAAAGAATTTTTATTCAGTCGGTACATCAATTTCACTGAAAATTATTAAACGTTTGTTGGTAAAGAAGAAAACCTACTTTATTTATCAAAACATAAAATCTGTTTTATCAAGCGATTAGCGCGCTTTTATTAAATTTTACGAGAAATAAGTACTGAGTAATAATTTTTTAAAAATAGGTGGTCCATTTTTCAAACGAATTTAATTTTATGCAAATAGCAGATAATATTTGCCGTTAAAGTGGAAGAGGCCAATTACGGTTTGTAAATCCTATTGATCGCGTGTTCGAGTTCTGAAGGAAAAACTGGAACAGTTTGCTACCATCCATCGACTTCAGCCTCGAACAATAAATTGTATTTTGTAACGTGAGAGTATCTTCTCACTATATATCTTTGTACAATTAAATTAACGAGTAATTTAAGCGAAAACAAATGTACTTACTGAATTAATTAAAAAAAAAGAAATGTGAACAAATCAAATAAATAAAATAAATATTAAAAATCATGATTTTTATATGATGATGAAAAACGAGTATTGTCAAATTAAGGGGCGTTTTAATCGTTTTGTAAATATCCAGTACCTACTTTAAAAAAATAGAATTTGTTTAAAAATTGGGGTAAAAATCAAAAGTGATTACTATTTACATTTTTGTTATATTAACAAACATAAATGATTAACCCATGAAAATCGTTAATTTAAATATTGGTAAATTCATAGTTAATATAATCTGCAAAAGTAATAATTATTTTAATCCACTAATATTTGCGTACAGTTAATGTTTCCATATTTGTTTCAAAGTATAAAGCAAAGAATATTTTTCAGATTTGATCAAAATTATATAGTTTTATGTTCAGTCTATTAAAGATACAATTAAATCACAATTTTTAAATAAATTTTATTTTAATTCATTTAGATATAATTATACAAATATGCATTGTAAAAAATATTTAAAAATTCATATCTTCTGTTTTTGAGTGAGAATTCGAAATTATCCCATAGGAAAAAAAGATTTTAAAAAATACCGAGAAACAAATATACGGAAGTACATGTCAGTAAAGAAGGAATAAATCTGAATATTAACAGTCTGCGAACTTTGAATACAAATGCATTTGAAATTGTGCCTGCTTGCCGTTTGTTCTGCGTCGACGCGCTCTAATTCCAAGCATACAATTTTCATAGAAAGTTAAAACTAAAAACCAATTATTACCGCATAAAAGATCCACAGAGTCATATTCTGCACGATCAAGAACTCTATGTTTCGTAATCTTATGCAAGATCATTAATTTTAAAATAAAAACTAGAAAAATTAAAAATTATAATCTAACATAACAGTATTTACGAAATGAAATTCAACCTTTTCAGTGAGAAAGAAACGAGAGGAAAATTAATCTCATGATTTTCTGTAATAAATTTTCATTTTTAAATACATTTTTATTTATTGATTTTTTTTTTTCTATTCTACTTTAAGTATATTATTTTTTGTTTTATTTATATTTGGATTTATTTATTTCTTAAATATCTGTCTTTAATATATATAATCTACTTTAAAATCCCCAACATTCGAGATTTTATTTACCCTATCTTTTTTTAAATTCTGATTTCAAATATTGACTATACCCATTTGTTTGAACATCAAAGTTCTCCAATAACAGTTAAACAGAATTGGAAAAATAATCATAAAGAGAATTACAAGAGACCGAAAAGAATAAAATTATTTTTTGAACAGTGTTCAGAAGGTAAGCAATTTAAATATGAATACTTTACGGTGACAAGAAAGTATCACTTGTTCAAGATAATCTATCTGGTAGCGTTTCCAGTTTGTCATGGATATTATTACATATTCAAAGTTTCTTATTATATTACAGTAATAACGTTAACCGAAGTGTTTACCTGCATTTGTACAAAAAATATAAAAGAAACATGAAAAAATCCCGTTTTTCCAAACTGTTAAATAATTCCAGCCTATAGTAATAATAGATTTTTAAAACAGTGTAAAAAACAACAATATCTTAATTTCAATTCGTATCATTAGTTTCTTACACCTTGTAATGAAAATTGAAAATATTTTAGGTTTATTTTAATTGCAATAAAGCGAGTAATTGATATATATCGACTGAAATAAAATTGTGTTAAACCTTCGAATTGTAAGGAGCTGATTGTTCAGGGGTCTTAATAGCGGTAATGACATTGAAAAGAACAGACCATAATAACATGTAAGGGTGATTGTACCCTATGTCTATGGTAGAAACTATTTACGCCATGTAAGCACGCAATTCTTCTAACCACCCTGACTGACATTAAATTTATTTAGGCACCACCAGCGTGAAATTGCTCCATTGCTCAGAAGGGCGTGCCCAGAAAATAATGTTTTTTTCTTAAAAATATACAAACGAACAGAAATAAAATAAATAAATAAATAATTTTGTGTATCTGACCACACAGTATGTACCTATTTATTGTAAATCAAACTTGATTACATTGAATTTATACCCATAGATAATTGTCAAAGAAAACTACCATTTAATACCATTTAATGTATCGTGAAAAAAACTTATAAATTGACGAAAATTTTTAAAAATATCCGTGAAATTTTAAAAACGATCCGCAAATTTTTAAGAAACTCTGGGAAGGTAGATAAATCCTAAAAACTTGAATTTCAATCTTGTATTCTTTAATAATAATATGAAAAATTTAATTTAAAGTGATCAGAATTTAATCTAAAACAATTTTGTTAGAAAGAAAGTCGAAAACTATATTAAACTTAATTAATTCCAAGCCATTATTGTTTATATAAATCCCAAACGTTAATTAACTCAAACTTTAATTTTTTCAAACTTATAAGTTTGAATTAATCAAAGTTGCAATTATTACATGTATATAGTAAAATATTAATTAACAGCAACATTAATGAGAAACTTTACATGGCTGTTTGTCATTTAAAACTATAAGCTTTTGGAAATGCAAATACTGAAAAATACGAGAATAATTACAAAATGGAAAAGAATATATATGCAAAATGACGAAAATAATTGACAATTAAAAACAAAATTCGAAAAATGGCTAGATAAATACACAACCGTTGAAAATAATCTAAAAAATTAAACAATATACATTCAATTTCAACTAAAAAATTGAAAAATTAAGAAAATTATAGGAATAATTGCTGAAACCAATTACAAATTGAACGACTGGATTGAAAATCACCACAAAAAAAATTGAAATTGAAGAAAATAATTGAAAACTTTAGAAAATAATAAAAATGTGGAGAAAATAATAAAAACTTGAAGAAATAAATTCATAATTTAAAAATTAAACTGAAATTAAAAAAAAAATTGATAATAATGAAGAAAAATTACAAAACGTAAAAATAATTCACAATTGAAAACAAAATTCGAAAAATGGCTAGATTAATACACAACCAAAAAAAAATAATTGAAAAACTCAAAGAATCATTATAAAACTTTAAGAAACTAATTGAAAATTGAAAAATTGTAGGAAATAATTTCAAACTGCGAAAAATAGTTAATAATTAAAAGAAATAATTAAAAAATTGAAGAAAATATCTACAAAATGACTAGATTAATAGACTACTGAAAAAAATTGATAAAATATACCAAAAACATTAAATTTAAAGAAAATAATTAAAAATTGAAAAATTAAGAAAATTATAGAAATAATTGTTAGAAATAATTGCGCATTGAACGAATGGATTGAAAATAGACAAAAAGTAATTGAAAATTGAACATTTTTAATTCAAATTTAAAGAATATAATTAAAAGTTGAAAAATGTATTTAAAAAAAGTCGAAAGTTATTGAATATGGAAGAAAACAATTAAAAACTGAAAAATGGAATTGAAATTTGAAGAAAAAATTGAGAATTGAAGAAACTAAAAATTTGAAATTAACGAATCTTATTGATAATGGAGAAAAATAATTGGCGAAAGGCGAGGATTTTAAAATATTAAAGAAAATAATTGACAATTGAAAAAAAATCAAAAAAATGACTAGAACAACTGAAAAAAATAATTGAAAACGTTGCAAAATAATTCCAAAATTTTAAGAGAATAAATACAAAGTTTAAATATTGTAAGAAATAACTAAAAATTAAAAAAAAAATTAATAAATGAAAAAAAAATAACAATTGAAAAATAACAAGAATAATAGCAAAATTGAAAATAATTTCTGGAAAATGACGAAAATAATAGACAATTGAAAACAAAAATCGAAAAATGGTTAGAATAATACACAACTAGAAAAAATAATTTAAAAAATCAAACTATAAATATTTAATTTAAAAAATAATTGAAAATTTAAAAATTAAGAAAATTATAGAAATAATTGTTGGATATAATTGCTAATTGAACAACTGGATTGAAAAAAATTGAATCGAACAAAATAATTGAAATTGAGGAAAAAATTAAAAATTAAAGAATGTGAATGAAATTTTTAAAACATAATTAAGAACTGAAGAGAATAATTGAACAATTGTACTTAAAATTAAAAAAGCATATTCGAATAAATAGTTGAAAATTGAAAAATGTGATTGAAATGGGCCTGTATCATTTTGACACAAATTTTTTCGGGTAACTTGTTATATTGTACTCCCGAAGATGAATGTTATATTTTACTCTTTCTGAAATCAAAGACTTTTAAGTCCTATTTATTTAATAATTGATTTTAATACATTAAATTAATGTTAAAAGACTTAATTAATCCAGTAAGCTCAATTATTGAATAATTAAAACTTAAAAATCTTTGATTTCAGAAGGAGTAAAATATAACATTCATCTTCGGGAGTATAATATAACAAGTTGCCCGAAAAAATTTGTGTCAAAATGATACGGGCCCATTGAAATTTGAAGAAAATAATTAAAAATTGAAGAAATAAATTGTAATTTGAAATAATGGTTTATAATTGAAAAAAGTCAAGTTTTTTGGAATATTGAATAAATTTAATTGAAAATTGTAGAATGGAATTGACTTTAGAAAATAATTCATAATTTAAAGAAAATTAGAAAATGACGAGAATAATTTGATATTAAAGAAAATAATTAAGAAACATGCAAAATAATTGACAATTGAAAAAGAAATTCAAAAACTGTCGAGAAGAATCTACCACAGAAGAAAATAATTAAAAAAGTTGAAGAATAATAATATAAAATTTAAGGAGAATAATTGTAAATTGAAAACGATTAAAAAATATAGAAAAAACTGTAGACTTATTTACATACTAATTTATATCACTTTCTTGAAATATTTAATTATTCTTTCTTGCAATTTTTTCTATATTTTTAGAAAATTACTTAGGTAACTTTCATTTCTTTTTAAAAAGAATTAAAAAAAAAAAGAATTTCTTTTTTTATGCGTTTAACAATACTTTTTTAGTTTTTATTAGATTTTTCTTAATTTTTATTCTTTTTACAAAAATTACTTCAGTTAATTTTATACAGTTTTATTTTAACAAAATTAATTTTTGCTCAAAATTGTTGAATTTTTTTTACTTAATTCTTCATTTAAATAAAATTATTGCTTTTTGCTTGATTTTCAAAACAACTTTTTAAACTACATTTTCATCATTTGTAACATTTTTCCGTTTTTTTTACTGATTATCTTATTTATTTTCTTAATTTAAAAAAACATGTCAGCAAATATTTTAACATTTTGAAAATCATTTTTTCCTTTCTTTTGTAATTCCAATTTTTTGTTTTAAAAACTTGTACTGTTTATTGCGTATAGTATTTTAATTTTAAAAAAGAAATTTACTCAATCTTCCTTAAACTGTTTAATATTTTATAACGCATTATTACCATATTTCTTAATTTTCTTTCTTTTACTTTCACTGATTTTTTAAACTTTTTTATTTTTGAAGAATTTATTTATTTTTTGCAGGTTTTTTAATTAGTACATTTTTTACATCTTTTTGCTTTAATTTTCACATTTCAATGTAAATTATCCTTAAGTTTCTTATCTGTTCATTCATAATACTGGTTTTAATAAAATTTTGTAATTTTTGTGAAATTTCATTTTTTTCCCATTTTGTGAAGATTCTTTGAACATTTTCTCCATTGTTAAAATGATTATTCGCTGGACACTTTGATAAGACAAAAATGCAGAAACTTTTGTTTTTTTAGGTGGGCCCTGAAATTTTTTTGTGCTTCAGGCCCTCGACAGCCTTGATTCGGCCCTAATAAAATTTTGTTTGTAAAATAAATATCGAATTTTTATGTACTAAATACGTCAATTTTCTCTCTGTCGGCTGCCACATTAGATATTTCCTAAAGTAACCGATAGGGGCATTTTGTAAATTTAAACTACCAATAATTTACTAAAATATAATTATTTTTTATTCAACCTGCAACAATTTTAGGAAACGCACTAAACGTTAATTTTTGTTGCAAAAAATATAAAAATTCATACACTAACAAATAGATTGAAGATCGAAATGAAGTAGAAATAGTTTATAGAACAAATTCATGCTTCAACGGTTAAATCCCATTACATTAGGTTTTAAAAAACTAATCAAGTCCACATTCGAAACCTTTGAAGCGGCTAAAATGCTGGCATTTGCATTTTCTACATTCCTTAAGATCAAATCGCCACTATCCAGGCAATTAAGTTAAAACATTTCCTGACGATAACGGAACAAAAATACTTGTCAATTGGATTGTTTTCCTTAAAAATATTCTGCCCTGCTATGTAAATGTTTATGTAAAAAAATCAAATCAAAATTCTGTTAATTGTTTTTAAAAAACCATATTATAAAACAGCACTTATTAAATTATCGTTACTAAACTACTAAAAAAAACAATTATATTATTACTTAATTACTCAATAAAATCATTTAAAGAATTGCTAAATCGATTGTGCTTTGTTGAAAGCATTCCATAACTTGACCAAAAGGAATTCCATTACTCTTGTCGGAAATAACGTCTGATGGAAGTGGATATTGGAAATTCTCTTATCAAGAGGCTGCTACCAGAAATTCTCTTCTCTATTAGAAACGTCTGGCAGGCCATTATAGTTGATAAAGTCCTTCAAGAGAACTAGTTAAAACCGAGCACTTGTTTCACTAACGATCTCATCCATCGTTAATTACATGAACGGGATACGCAACTAATTTTCCAAATGTCTCAAACGATATTTTTACCAAATTATATTCTCACAATTTTAATGAAATTGCGTTTTGAGAAAAAATATAATTTAACAGGGTTGCTACATTTTCAAATTTTCAAAATTCCATGACATTTCCAGGTTTTCCAGGCCAATTGAAAAAAAATTGGAAAAATTGAAGAATAATTATAAAATTTTAAAAGAATAACTGAAAATTCAAAAAAAATTGCAAGAAATAATTGAAAATTTCCGGAAACTAATTAATAGATGAAAGAAATAATTGTAAAATGACGAGGATAATTGAAAAATTAAAGGAAATATCTGAAAAATAACGAAAAAATTTGACAATTGAAAAAAAAAACCATTGAACAACTGGATTGAAAATAGAAAAAAATAATTAAAATTGAAGAATGGAATTAAAATTTGAAAAATAGAATTAAATATTAAACTAGGTGAGAATTATGTCCATTTCATGGACATTTCGCTTCCAAGTAAGCAAAATAATTTGCTTCCTCATAGAGGAAGCAAGAAATTAATAATATATAAGTTAATTGGGAAAGTTGTTAAAAAAAAACTTTTTAATGCAAAAATACTTATGTAAAAATATGAATTATTTTACGAATTCTTGATCAATTATAAAAGTAATATAGATCAGTCGATTCGTTTTGAGATGAGGAACATGATTTTTGTATTCTTTAAGTTGTATTTTCAGCATGAAAAAATTTTTTGTCAAAAAACGATTTTTTTCGATGAAAAAAGGTGCCCAAAAAAATTTGGTTGGGTATTTTCAAAAATCCCTGTGTCCAAATTTAGACATTCATGAGCTTAATATGTCATCCAAATTTTATTGGAATCCATTAAAGCGTTCTCGAGATATCTTGTACACAAAAAACGCTACACACACACACACACACACACACACACATACATCTGGACATTTGCTTAGGAATAAAAATTTACGCTTTTTAGATGAAAATAAGTCGATTTAGACTATTTTTGGAAAATCGAAAATCTTAACGAACACAAAGCTTCCTCTATGAGGAAGCAAAAGTAATTAAAAAAAGCAGGAATTTATTGAATGTAGAAGATAATAATAGACAACTCAAGAATGGAATTTAAAATTGAAAAAAATAATTGAGAAGTAAAGAAATAAATTGAAGATTCAATAATTAACTAAAAATTTTAAGAAAATAATTGACAATTGAAGACAAATTCGTAAACTGTCGAGGAAAATCAACAACAGAGCAAAATAATTGAAAAACATTAGAAAATAATTATAAAATTTAAGAAAAATAATTGTAAATTAAAAAACTTGTATGAAAATAATTGAAAATTCAGAAAAAAAAGTGAATAATTAAAAGAAATAATTGAAAAATGATGAGAATAAATGAAAAATGAAAGAAAATATCTGAAAAATGACAATAATAATAAACAATTGGAAACAAAATTTGAAAAATGACTAGATTAAAAGACAACAAACCAAAATAATTGAAAGAAATGATCGAAGAATGAAAAAATAATTGACAATTGAAAATAAAATTCGAAAAATCACTAGATTAATAGACAAATAAAAAAAATAACTGAAAAAATTAAATAAGAAATGTTAAATTTAAAAAGAAATAATTGCAAATAAAACAATTATGAAAATTATAGGAAAATTTTTTGGAAATAACATTGAACAATGAACAATTGGATTGAAAATCGAAAAAAATGTAAATTAAAGAAAATAATTGAAAATTGAAGAATGGAATTGAAATTTGAAAAATTGAATAGAGTAATTGAAAAATGGTGAGAACTATTGAATATAGAAGAAAATAATTGAAAACTGATAAGTGAAATTGAAATGGGAAAAAAATTTATTTTTAGCGAAAATAAGTGAACAATTGAATTTAAACTTAAAGAAACTTATTGATGGTCGAAAAAAATAATTGTGAAAAGACTACAATTTTTTAATATTAAAGAACATAATTGAAAATTGACAAATGAAATTGAAATTTGAAGAAAATAATTGAGAATTGAAAAAAATAATTAAAAATTGAAGAAATAAATGGAAAATTAAAGAATTAAATGGAAATTTGAAGAAAATAATTTAGAAATGAGGAAGATAATTTTCAATTTAAAATAAAATTCGAAAACTGGCGAGTATATTCGCCAACAAGACGAAATAATTTAAAAGTTAATGAATAATTATAAAATCCAAAAAGAATAAAAGAAAATTTACAAAATTGTAGAAAATAATTGAAAAATGAAGAAAATATCTGCAAATAACGTAAATATTTGACAATTGAAAACAAGAATGGCATAATTAATAGGTATACAATTGGTTCAATTAATTAAAAAAAATAAACATTAAATATTAAATTTAAACTAAATAATTGAAAATTTAAAAATTCTGGATATTATGGTGGATAAATGGTGAAAATAATTGCAAATAGAAGAAAATAATTGAACAATTGAATTTATAAATCAGAAAACATTGATAATCGAAAGGAATAATTGACTAAAGGCGAACATTTTTTAAAATTAAAGAAAATAATTGAAAATTGAAAAATAGAATTAAAATTTGAAGATAATAATTTACATAGTTGTAGAATTGAATAATTCAAATTTTAAAACAATTTTTGTGTTTCAACAAAATGATTGAAAGTTAAAGAAAATAATTTAAAATTGAAGAAAATAACGAAAATTAAATAAATAAATTAAAAATTAAAGAATTAAATTGATTTTTTTTAGATAATAACTCATAATTGAAGGAAAAATTACAAAATGACGAAAATACCTAATTAAATATTAAGGAAAATACTTGACAGTTAAACTAAATCGATAAATAGCGAGAATAATCGACAATAGAACATAATTATTGAAAAAATCAAAGAATTATTACAAAATTGAAGATAAAATTAAATTGTCAATTGAAAACTAAAGAAAATTATAGAAAAAATTATAGGAAATGTATGAAAATTAAAGAAAATAATTGAAGAATTGTATTGAAATTTGACAATATAATTGATAATTGAAAAAAGGCGAGAATTATTGAATGTTGAAGAAAATAATTGAAAATTGAAGAAAATAATTAAAAAGTGAGAAAATATGTTGAAAACTGACAAATGAAATTGAAATTTGTTTTTTTTTACTAAATGCAAAACTTCTTTAACCGTAAATAATAAAAAAAATATATATCTAAATTTTATTTTCTTTTTTTTTGCTTAAAAGTTACTTAAATTTAAAAAAAAAATAATAACTGAAACAAATGAAAAATGCAACGTTGCAAAGTTTATTTTAAAAGCATTAGAATATTTTTATGGCATTTATTAAAGATATAAAAGTAATTTATAAAATTCAAATAAATTTAGTTTATAAAACTTGCCCAAAAATTATTAATATGTTTCATATTTCGATTTTATAGGATAACATATAATGATGTTTATTATTTCAGAAAAAATTTGAATTTTTAAAAAACTTTGAGAATTTAAGAATTTAATTTAATAAAGTGTTGGCAAAACTATTTCTTTCATATCTGGATTTTCTGAGAATTACAATAACTTTTAATAAATACTAAAAAAGCTTTTAATAAATTCAAACAAAATTTTTTCAAAAATTGACACAAGATTTTCCTATAAATTTCTATACGAAATTTCATAAGAATTTTTTATAACTTTCTTCATAGAATTGCGTGGATTAATAAAGAAAGAATGAACTATTACCTATACTTTGTACGCTTAAAGAAGTAAATTATTTACTAAAAAATAAAAAGATTCTTATATAAAAGTTATAAAAAGGTAGTTAAAAATTAATTAATAATTTTTACTTTCACTATGATTGTGAAAAAAAAAAGAAAATTTATTGGAAAATGGTGTAAAGGGAGTTTCACGTGTTTTAGGTAATTCCTTTGAAATAAGGAGGAAAAAATAATTTTTTGATAAATTGACGTTTAAGAAAAAAAAATAAGAATAAAAATCCTCAAGTGAGAAAAAAGAAAAAACTGAAAAGACGAAAGTAGAAAATCCGAAACAGAAAAGGAAAAATAATAAAATAAGATAATAAAAACTCGAAAAAGTAACAAAATTTAGAGAACAAAAACAGAATAAGAAAATAATAAAAGAAAAACAAAATCCGGAAATCTTGGCATCGAATTCTTTAAAGCTGCTTTAAAGAGTTCTTTCAAAATAAAAGGAAGGAAAACAAATAAAATACGAAAGAAGGGAACAAATGATTGAATAAACAAGACAAGATATTCCCGAGTAATGTTTCTGGCGTTATAAAACGAGAATCTATAATCTGAATGGGGAGTCGGTGCTTATTTTGAATCGGGCAATTTAATTTAATATTTTTATATTACTTTTATGTTACATAATTTATTTCATGGATATAAACGCTTGCAGTTAACTTGACGAAGAAGCCATTCACTTTCGATGCTTCCGTCAGGCCTTTATTGAATGGCATTTATACAACAGATATTTTATACGCATCACGTATTTTCTCTACAAGCCTAAAATGGAAAAGAAATTACAGTATATGAATATTAAAACAGAAAAAAAAAAATATTAAAAATTCCAAAGATTGTAAATGATAATTAAATTACAATGGATTTATAAAGATTTGAAACGACTTTTTTGTAAAAAAAATAATTCGTTTTTGTCAAGACTGAAATGTGATCTGAATAATATAATAAATCTAAATTGTGTTGACACTAATATATTATTTCTGAATCGTTATCATGGAATAAAAAAAGTTAATTTGCTAAAGTGCTCTTTCTGCTTGCATGAGAAATTAAGCACAAGAGCAATCTTTTAGAGAATCTAAAGGAAATGACAACCCAAATTGAAAAAAGGATTGCGACCTACATTTATACAAAGAGAGAATGACGGTGTCTTTTAAGAGTAACATATCCTCGCTTGATAAGATTCTGGCGTTTCTAACATAGGTGCATGAAACGGGTAAGAAAACAAAAAAAAACTGCTCCGGAAAACGCAGCAATTAGTAACAATACGCATTGAAAGGAGTCCTTAAAAGCACATCCTGAGAATTTATTTGCCCCGCAGACGTGAGTCTTTAACTTTTTTTACACCCAGTGGGAATCAAGATAAATATCTACATGTATATTATAATGATAAGATGAAGCTTAAGTTTGCTACGTTTAAAAAATAATACCTAGGGGAGAAGGCCTCATTTCGTATAAAATCTATAATAATAATTCACAAGATTCATTCATTCTTTCGTTATGTCCACACCTCAAGTTTGACACTTTGATATTTTTTGTTTTAAATCAATTACGTTTGAAAAAAATGTATCTTTAAAATAATTATAAATCGTATAAGTTTTTATTTTATATATCTAATTATTAATTGCTTTTTATTATAAAAGTAGAATAATAAGTAATATAATAATAAAGAAGGAAATATCGTCAATTATTATATCATTGAAAAGAAAACAAGCACGGTGTTTAAACATTTTATAAGTGCCTTAAATATATATTTCAAAAATAATTTATTTATTTAAATAATGTTTACAATTTTTTTTCCAAAACTTCCTACGTTATTTGTATTAAACAAAAAAACGTACTAAATTAAATTTCTTTAAATGAATGTTGTGTATTATTTTCTTTAAATTTCAATAGATACAATTCTTCAATTTCCAATTGATTTATTCAATTTTCATTTATTTTCTACAATTTTTTCATAATTTTCATCAGTTTTCAATTGACAATTTATTAATCTCCTTCAATTTTATGATTATTCAATAATTTAAAAATTTTTTTTGTTTGAATGCCAATTATTCTCACTATTTTTCAAATTTTTTTCAATTTTTAATAATTTTTTTTAATAGCTAATTATTCTTTTCATATTGTAATTATTCTTCAAAAGCAGATTTTTTGTTGAATTCTTATTTTCTTTTTTTTTTTCTTGAAAATTCCATTTAATTCTTTAACTTCCAATTTATTTTTTCAATTTTGAATTCTTTTCTTCAATTGTCTTAAATATTCTCTTGAAGTTTCAATTATTTTTATCAACTTTCAACTATTTTCTTCAATTCTCAGTAATTTTTTTCAAATTTCAAATTCACTCTTTTTTTTGTATAATGGGCATCTATTGTCGCCCGTATATGATTTCTAAATAAAATTTAAACTCCACTTTTTAATTTTTAATTATTTTATTTAAAATTAAAAAATGATCGCCTTCTTTCTATACTATTTTTTTCGATTATCTTTAAGTTTCTTAAATTTTAAATACAATTATTAAATTATTTTTTTAAAATTTTAATTCCATTCTTCAATTTCTACTTCATTCTTCAGTTTTTAATTGTTTTCTACTATATTAATTAATTCTCGGCTTTTTTCAATTATTTTTTCCAATTTTTTAAAATATTCTTTAAATTTTAATTGCTTTTTTTAATTTTTAATAAGTTTTTCCAATTTTAATTACTTTTTTCGATATTGAATCCAGTTGTTAAATGTGCAATTATTGCCAACAATTATTCCTATCTTTTTCTTAATTGTTTAATTTGCAATTTTTTTCTTTAAATTTACAATTTTTTTTAGTTTAATTTTTTCAATTATTTTTCACATATTTCTTACATTTTTCAATTATTCTCGTCATTTTCAACTATTTTCTTCAATTGTTATTTTCCGCAATTTTCAATTATTTCCTACAATTTTCTTAATTTTTAATTATTGTCTTAAAATTTTATAATTTTTCTTTGATTTTTAACTATTCTCTTCAATTCTTAGTTATTTTCTTCAAATTTAAATTCCACTTTTCAATTTTCAATTATTTTCTCCAAATTCAATATTTTTTTTTCGATTTCCAATCCAGTTGTTAAATGTGCAATTATTTCCAACAATTATGCCTATAGTATTCTTAATTTTTCACTTTGGAATTTTTTTCTTTAAATTTAATATTTCTTGTTTAATTTTTTCAATTATTTTTTTCAGTTGTCTATTAATCTAGCCATTTTTTGAATTTTGTAATCAATTGACAATTATTTCCGTCATTTTTTACATATTTTCTTCAATTTTTCATTCTCGTCATCTTTTAACTTTTTCCTTTAATTATTAATTATTTTTCGCAATTTTCAATTCTTTCTTACAATTTTTTCAATTTTTAATTATTATCTTAAAAGTTTATAATTATTTTTTGATTTTTTAAATTATTTTGTTCGGTTGTGTATTATGTAGTAATTTTTTTCAAATATCAATTATTTTTTCAAAATTTAATTTAATTCTTAAATTTTCATTTTGTTTTCTCAAATTTTTATTATTTTTTTCAATTTTACTTATTTTTTTAGATGTTTAATCCAGTTGTTCAACTTCCAATTATTTCCAACAGTTATTCCTATAATTTTTCATCTATTTTGTTTAAATTTAATATTTATTGTTTAATTTTCTAAATTATTTTTTTCAATTGTGCATTTATATATAGCCGTAGCCATTTGTCTAATTTTGTTTTTAACTGTCAATTATTTTTTCTTTTTCAAATATATTTTTTAATTTTCTTATCTTCATTATTTGAATTTGCAAAAATTTATAGTTTTAAATTACCAACAACAATGCAAAGTTGGTCGCGCGTTAATATGTATCTAATATATAATTATTAATTGCTTCTTTTTTATTGCATGAACAAATATTAATAAAAAATACAGTTTACCCTAAAAGATTGAACCGTGCATATTGATAGACTAAAATTTTAGTGAATTAAAATTTAATTCTATCAATACAAAAATTACCTAAAATGTTTATGACAAGAAGTTTAATTTAATTAATATTTAATTATTTTAGTCATTTTGTAATTTTCCTTTCAATAATCAACTATTTTCCTAAAATTTCAATTTATAATTCTTTAATCTTGAATTTATTTTTTTAATTTTTAATTATTTTTTTTCAATTCTCAATTATTTTCTTCAATTTTCAATTGCATTCTTCGCTTTTCAATTAATTTATTCAATATTCAATAATTCTAGCAATTTTCTCAATTACCAATTATTTTCTTGAAATTTCAATACAATTCTTCAATTTCCAATTGATTTATTCAATTTTCATATATTTTCTACAATTTTTTCTATAATTTTCATCAGTTTTCAATTGACAATTTATTATTCTCCTTCAATTTTATGATTATTCATTAATTTAAAAAAAATTTTTGTCCGAATGCCGATTACTTTTACCATTTTTCGAATTTTTTTTTTTTATCAATTGTTAATTATTTTTCTTAATAGTGGATTACTTTCGTCAATATTTAATTATTTTCATCATGTTGTAATTTTTCTTTTAATTATCAATTATTTTCTTGAAAATTCCATTTAATTCTTTAATAACCAATTTATTTCTTCCTTTTTAAATTATTTTTATCGATTTTCAATTAATTCCTCAATATTCAATAACTCTCTGATTTTTTCAATTATTTTTTTCACTCATAAAACTTGTTTTAAAATTCCAATTCAATTATTCAATTCTAGAACTATTCTCTTGAATTCTCAATTATTTTCTTCAAATTTAAATTCCACTTTAAAATTTTCAAATATTTTCTTTAATTTTCAATTTCATTCTTCAATTTTTATTTCCATTCTTCATTTTTAAATTGTTTTCTTTTATATTTATTAATTCTCGGCTTTTTTCAATTATTCTTCAATTTTTAGTATATATTTTTCAAATTTCAATTCCATTCTTAAGAAGGTGTCCATCTTGGGAACACTTTTTTTTTTAAATCGAAAATTTTAACAGTTAGAAAAAATGCTTTAAAAAATTTTTTTGTTCAAAATAAAATTTAATCCCTGTAGTTATAAGTTACCTTATATATTGTTATTTCATCCTGTATAAAAGATTTTAATGTATCTTATTTGGTTTAAAACTGGAGCATTAAATCGAAACTATATGTCCATCTTGGGGCCTGCTCCCTTATGAATTTATTATGTGAAACTACTACATTTTCAAACTTCAATTTTCAATCATTTTCATTCAATCTTATCAACAATTTCGTTCATCAAAATTCCAATCAATTGAAACTTTAATCTGCATAAATCTTAATTAATTGATCGATTAAACTAAACTTACAATGCTGATTTTCATTAATTCAAACTTTAATTTATCTAACTTTCAATCCAACTTAATTCACTCTTTATCTAAACTAGATGTAATTTATAATTAACGTATTGTTGGTGTAATGATTAAGTGCTTTTAACGGCAATTAGTCTAATTTAGATAATATTGGATTATTTATTTATTTCTGCTAAAGACAGGTGTGATAAATAATAGTGTCTACTTGTTTTTTTTTCTACAGTTATATAGACTTGGGTTCAAATTTACAAAGAAGAAAAGAACGAGAAATGACAAAAATAGAGAAAAAAGAAAATAAATAAAGATCCTTATTTATTGGGTTAACTTCCCGAAACTTTATTTGTCGGAATATTTAATTTTCTAAATATGCATTTTCCAGAAATATTACCGGCCAATCAGTGAGCTCTTTTAGAAATTCTACATTCGGAGGGTCGGACAAATGCATATTCTGGAATCTTTGTACTTGGGAAATTTGAGATTCTGATAAATAAAATAAGTTAAGTCCCATAAGTAAAATTTAAATTGACCAAAAATGGGGTCAACTTTTTATCATTTTAAATCAATTCTATAAATAATAGAAAATAGTTTTAGTTATATAAATATAAGATTTACACCCTAATTTTATTTTATTACTCATTTAACAAGTCCTCGTTATTATTAAGTTTATCTATATACTATGTATGTCATTCAGTTTACTATATTCTATATTATTATACCCAAAGGTAATAAATAATTTCAATGCTAAGTAATTTTTTATCCAATGTTAAAAAATGACCAACATTGAAATTTCCTAAGATAATGTAAATTTCGAACTATAAGCGAGAAGACAGATAAAAAAGTGAATCTAGTATTAAAAGATAAAAAGAGAATTTAAAATGTAAAGTGGCCTCATAGTCTACTTCTTTTCTTCTAAGCTTTAGTGTTTTCTATTTTTTATTCGACTTGAGTTCTTTGCTCTCTCACGCTACAGCTGATTTCCTTTTGCCACCAAAGGCGATCCCACGACTGAAACAGACACCACGTCGTGTTAGCAAAACGAGTAGAAGGTGAGCAAAAAGAGAGCCGAACGATTATGTAACCTTTTCTCTTTGTATGTCAAATAGAAAATGTTTTTTACATTAATTCATCAATATTAAACAGCGCTCAAATCGATTCGATTTTCTATAAGTGACAACACAAACAAACCAGAAATTCTTCAGAGTGTCCAGTAAAATTGTATTAGCCCTTTCATGGTTTTAAAACAATTTTCCAAGTTTAGAAAATAGTACTTTATTATTTAAATTTTTTACTTCGCGATCAATAAATAATAATCACCAAGTTAATAAAAAAAAATAATTTGAAACCCTGGTAATTAAAACCGCTTTATTGTTATTGAAGCATTGTTTTTAAGGTTATTGAACAATGAAATCTAATGAAAAGCTTAAAAAAGAAATTCAGGGCCGTAAAAATGTTCATTAGAGCGCAAAAGTAATGAGCAAGAGCTAATTATTGATCTGCACTGTTAAGCGATTTTGACATTTTAATTAGTTATGCTCACGTTAACAAGGTTGATTAAAAAAAATCGATTTTCCCTAAGTAGAGAAACTATAACTTTGTTTGACTTTGTTTAAGACAATCAACTAATTAAAAAAAAAACACACATTAGTTTAAACGACTAATTTACTTATTAACAAAAAATTAACTAATTAAAAATAATTTGAATTTAATTTTATTATAATTAGTTTTATAATCAGCTCATAAGCTAATTAAATTATAACAGTTTTTCATTTTTATCTAAATTCTGAAAATATTCTTTTCAGACCAAAAAATCATTTCATAATACAACTTTTCAGTTTAATTAATGAATGAATGCGAAACATGCACATCCGGTCGACCACGTGGATTATAAATTAGGTATACGTCAAATTAGTGACTCACCGTATTTTGATGAAAGCGCAAACTACCCGAACGACGTAGAGTTCCACTTCGAATATTTGCTGTTGCGAGTTTCACTTGTCGGCCATCACACCCACCCCGTCTCGATAATTCCGATAATTCGGCTACTGGTTGTACCTATAATTTAAAAACATTATTTATTACATTTTATTTGAATTTTAAATATAGAAACAAATTTCAAATTACAGTGAATTTAAAGTTATAACATTTATGCTCCCCTGCTCACACTATATAAAAATTTAGAGATCCAGATCTGAAAATCAAAGAAATGTTTTTCTTTAACCAAATAAATATTTGAGTCAAATAAATATATATGAGAAAGAAAGAAAAAATAGGAAATGTTTAAAAAAAAATAAAACATTTAATAGGCTTTAAGACAAAAATATGTTTATTTGGCACAAATAAATTCTACTTATTCCAGATATATATAATTTCACTGGGTGTAGTTGGGGCTATTAATAATTTATTAATTAAAAATTAACAATGATTAAAATTTATTCTAGTTGGATTTTAGATCAAGTATAATGCGGGCGAATCAATTGAAGAAGAATTTAAAAATAAGAGAAGAGATAATTTAAAAAGCTTCCCAAGACTCCAGAGTTAATTGTATTCAATAAATGAATGAAGTTCGCCCTCATCATTTATTCAACACTTACGAGCATCAAATCTAATTATGTATTACTGCTCGCACTTCTGACATTCCAACAAATTATATGTGTCGAAATAAAAATCAATTTATTTGGTTAAATGTTGAAATAATCAACTCCAATTGAATAATTAAAATGTTTTATACAAGTTAAAATTAGTCACATTTAACTATCAATCAAATTCAACAATTAGTAAAATTAAAAAATTATCGTTATATTTAAAAATTAGTCAAATTTAAAAATAGTCAAATTAAATTTATTCAAATTTGAAAATTACTCAAATTCAAAAATCAGTCTTTAACAATCGGAAAAATTTAACAATCAATCAAAAGTCGTAATTTACTAATTCAAAAGCATATAAAATCAATCACTGATTAAATAAATCAAAATTTTTGCTAATTGAAATGTACAGAGATTATTCAAGTTTCCGTATTTTCAGAAAGTTTCGAATTTAAATGGCAGTGAATGAAGACATGTATGAAAAGTGAATGACCTCTTCAGAATTCAGAACAGTTACTTAACTGATTTGTCAAAAATTCAACACAATATTTGAAACTATTCCAGGTTTTAAGAATAGTGGCTCATTTATACATATATATTTTTTTTAAAGTGTAGAAAAAATCTTTAGAAACTTCACAAACAAACAAAAATAACTTGAATTTATCTTCCAAATTCGAATTTTAAGTACCTAAAATTCCTCTCCTTCTTTACCAGATCTATTTTATTATTTATTTTTCGTTTTACTTTTCCGATCATTAATGAACTATTATTTAAATTAATTATTCTATTAAGGATGTTCATCCGCTCAAGCGGTTCTCATTCTACACGCAAAGAAAATTAATTATAAACTTTATTAAAATACTTTATAATTTAAGGAAAAAGTGCCTGAAAGCGAAATTTTCCTACAAGAAATTTTAAGCTTTAGAAAAATCATTCGAAACATCGCTAAGTAATTATAAACTTTAATAATATAGTCTGTTGCAAATTTAATATAGTTTTTTTAAATTTTAAATTTATCAAACTGAAATTTTCTCTTTTTTAACCTATTTCCCTAAATTGTAAAACACTTTTATAAAATCTATAATGAATTTTCTTTCCGTGTATCGAACCAGGATATTCAATATATTTTTAATTTCATTTCTTCTTATTTTGGTTTCTAAATAGTATTTTATAATTTCATTAACATTTTACAAGAATCTGTGGAAAATCGATTTTTGGATAAACCTCCTTAAATCATAATGTAATAATCACATACCGTTAAGCGGGGCTATTTTGTTCAAGAAAGTTTGTTTATTTATAAATTTGTGTAAACAATTTTTTTTCTATATATTCTAGAGTACCATAAATGAAAAGTAAAGCTAAAATTTTTTTTTTTGTAGGAATTGTTCAACTAATTTGAAAGTAAAATACTGAAATTTCACAAAAATGTAGATTTACAAAAAAAGTTATTTTTTTAAGATAATTTTACTTAATATAACTTTTACTACACTCCTTGAGTTATTTTAAGAGAAAAATGTTTCAAAATTAACTTGAAAAACATGTAATTAATAATGTTACTACTTTTTTACTAACTACATAATAACATTTTTTTAAAAAATTTAATTTTAAAGAATGCACAAAATAACCCACCAAATCCTGGTTTTTTTTAGTTTTTTTACACTTTCTTCTTAAAATATGGAATAAAAAGTTAGCGCACGACGTATAAATCATCACAACTAAATTGTCAACAATTATCATTAATGTCAGAAACACTTTTAAACTTCCGGAAATCTGAACAGAATTTTGACAACTTTGAAAATTTTCAGCTTGATTTTCGCGACTTTACGAATTTTTTTCTGATTTCTGATAAAGAATTAAGTAATTTAATTTAGTATTCTCTATAGTGTCAAGATGTCAGAAAATATTTATACCAAATAGAAAACTTAAAAAATTGAAGACTTTCTCATTTAGGATGAGAATGTAACAACTCAATATGAAGATGTTAATCATTAAAAACCTCGCGTGCACAAAATAGCCCCGCTTCAAGGTATAATAGAAATCGCAACAAAATTTCTTTAGTAAACTTACAAAATTAATAAAAAAAAAAAAAATATTGAACATATGTTAATTTTCTTATTACCTAATTTGCATTGAAAAATTTAATAATTCGTAGAGTTTATGAGAATTCAATCACAGAGGTGAAAGGTAAAAGAGGCCAAGAGAGAAAAAATGTGAGATAGTGTCAGTAAAAAGAAAAGAGAAGAAGATTCGCAATCCTTTCCCAAAGCAACTATACACGTCATCGCCCTTCCTGGCCCATCGTGGAGAGAAGTTGGCGAAGGTCAGACAACCTTTTCAGAATTGCTAATGAATGACATGGAGAAGACTTGTGACTCACTAGACTCGACTTGGTTTAAGTCGATTCAAGAATTATGGATCGAAACGAAAATAACTTGAATTGCTACTTATAAATAATCTGCTTTCTTTTTTTTTTTTTTATTTGAAATCTAATTTCGTCTGACAAGAGGACCAATAGAGGAAGTTCCTTGCTTACATAACATGATCTTATCCATTTATTATCCGTTAAACTTCCGAAGGGAGTGAATTCATAAATAAAAGTGTGAAATAATTTGTACAAAAATAAAAAAATTCAATAAAAAAGTTGTTGATTTATTATTGTTACTATAGCAAAATATAACGCGCGCAGGCACGCGATTAGTTTTTCATAAATTTTCGAAATAATATATACCCAGTAAGGAGAGCTGTCAGTGGACTTGCAAATTGAAAATAGTGAAAAAAGACTTTTTAATTTAAAAATATGAGTAAATAATTAGTTTTTAAGTGAAAAAAGTGAGTTAATAGTGAGATTTTCAATTAAAAAAATGATTAAATAGTAAGTTTTTAAATAAAAAAAGTGAATAAGCAATATAGAGTTTGATATTACTCGAGATATTACTGATATTAAATTGGGGAGCGCCAGCAGGAAAAGCCATTCAAATTTGAAAAAAAAAACAATTTGAAAATTCAAAATAATATGTAGAAAATAATTAACTAATGTCAAAAATAATTCAATTTGAAAAAAAGTTGTAGATGACAAAACAAATTGAAAAATTGATTAAAAATCAAAAAAATTATGACAAAAATTGAAACGAAATAATTGAAATTTGAAGTAAATAACTGAAAAGTTTCAAAAATAATTGAAGTTACAAAAAATAAGTAAAGAATGACCAAAATAATTAAAAATTGAAACAAAAGTTTGGGACTGTTTTAAAAAATTTAAATTTTTAGACAATAATTGAGATATTAAAAAAAAATTTAAAGAAACTAATTGAATAATGATACAAATAATTATAAAAGCTAGTGTAAAAATTAAACTTTTTAGACAATAGTTGAAAAAATGAAAAAAATAATTTAAAAATATTAAAAAAATGTGTACGTGTAGAAGATAGTTGAATAATGACAAAAATAACTGAAATTTAGAAAAAAAATTAATGAAAAATGAGAAATATATTCAAAAATGAAGTACAAAAATAAATAATTTAATACCTTAATTGAAAAATTGTATAAAATAATTGAAAAATTACTGATATAATTAAAATGTGAAGAAACTAATTGAATAATGACATAAATAATTGAAAACTAATCTTCAAAAGTTAATAAATTCATGACAATAATAAAAAGATTGAAGAAAATGACATTTAAAGAAAATAATTCCAAAATGTCAAAAATATATGATAACCTTAAAAAAATTAAAAATTTGAAGAAAATACTTGAAAACTTGACAAAACAATTGAAATATTGAAATAAATAATTCAAAACTGGTGTAAAAATTAAAAAATTATAGACAGTAATTGTAAAGTTAAAAAAAAATTATAAGTTTGAGGAAATTAATTGAAAATTGAAGAAATCAATTGAAGTTTGAAGACATTAATTGAAATATGAAGAGAATAATTCAAAAATGGCAAAATATTCAAGTATGAAAAAAATGATTAAAGTTTGAAGAAAATAATTGAAAAAAGTGTAAAAAAAATAATAAATTCGTGACAATAATAAAAATAATGATGAAAATAATTGAAAACAGGTGTAAGAAATTTAAAAGTTCATGACAGTAAAGAAAATTGAATAAAATAATTGCGATTTGTAAAAAATAATTCTAAAATGTCAAAAATGTCAAAAATATGAAAAAAATAATTAGAAAATGACAAAAATAATTTATTAATGACAAAAGTAATTGGAATTTGAAGAAAATAATTGAAAAATAACGAAAGTGAATTGAACTTGTGTAGAAAATTTGGATATTCCTGACAATAATATTTAAGATTGAAGAACATATAATAGAAATTTTAAAAAAATAATTGAAAAGTTTCAAAAATAATTGAAATTACAAGAAGATAATTGAACAATAACAAAAAGAATTGGATTTTGAAAAAAATAATTGATAACTGGTGCATAAAATTAAAAATTTAAAGACAATATTTGAAAAATTGACCAAACAATTGAAATCTTTAAGAAACTGATTGAATAATGACGTAAATAATTGAAATATACGTAAATAATTATAGCTGGTCTATAAATAAAAAAATTATAAAGAATAATTGAAGTTTGAAGAAAATAATTAAAATTTGTTGAAATTAATTAAAAAACAATGTATAAATTTAATAAACTCATGACAATAATAAAAATAATATAGAAAATAATTGAAAACTAATATAAAATAATTCAAAACTAATATGAAAAATTTAAAAATTCATGTTCATAAAAATTTATTTATTTATTTACGGGAAAAACCCCATTACAATATAAAATTTAAAAATTTATTTCAAGTAACAATAAAATTAAAATTTGATATAACAATAATAATTACTACATTAAATATTAATATGTTGCATTCAAGAATTTGAATAAAATAATAATTGAAATTTGAAGAAAACTTTGAATATTAACAAAAATATAGAATAGAAACTGGTGTTGAATATTTAAATATTCCTGGCAATAAGTTAAAGATAGACAAAAATAATTGAAATGTTGAAAAAATAATTGAAAAATGATAGAAGTAAATGAAACCTTGTGTAATAAATTTAAATATTCATGACAATAATTTAAAGACTGAAGAGAAAAATTGATAATTGAAAAAATTAAATTCAGAATTGCAACCTTTCCGAAAGTTTCGGCATTTCAAAAATGGTTAAAAAAGTTACAGAATAATTTAAACTGTATTTAATTTTTTCCAACAAAGTAAAATAACGTCATTTGAATTTTTAATAAATTCGACTATTCGATACTTTAAATTAATCTAAATTATTATGAAAATTCATATAAGTGTGTAATATATGAATTATAATTATAGTTGTTATATAATAATACTGTAAAATTATCTAAAAATAGCGGTTCTATAATTTATAAATCTGAATTATTAAAAAATGACTAATTAGGAACGTATAAGTTCATTGTTAGAATTTTTGTTTTATAGAAATTCATTAGATTTTACTTCCTGTTAGATAGAATTTTCTTCCAGCTGAATTTTTAATTTCTCGAATTTCTTTTCAACAGAATTTAAATAAATCCGTATTTTTAGTGAATAGAATTTTTATATCACCGAGTCTACACGGAAAGAAGAAATCTTAAAAATATCTTAATACTGTCTTAAAATAAAATACCAATTGGCTTATTTGTAATATTTATTAGACTTTCAAAATGAATTTTAAGATTTCTGAAAACTTTTTTAATAAATATAAAATAAATTACTATACTTATTAAAAAATTCTTCTTTCCGCGTATTAAAAGAATTTTTATTTTATAGAAATTTGAATTTTATCGAATTTTCATTTAACAGAATCCTCATTTAATATAATTTTAAATGATTCAAATTTTTAAATACCAGAATATCCATTTGACGGAATCTTCATTTGTCCGAATTTATATTTGATAGAATTCTTGAAACACCGAATGTTCATTTGTCAGAAATCATAAATGGACGAATTATGACTAATTCCGATTTAGACAGTATGGAACGAAATATAGTTTTAAAAATTACAGTTGCAATAATTTTCCTAAACTTTATCTAAAAATATCTTAATTATTAAATATGCTCTATATCAGGAAATATCATTAAATGAAATATGTACGAAGAATGAGATACTATAAAAAAGTATAAAAGGTATAAATATGTATTGACAAAAAGTCGGCTCCCCTTGACGTTTTAAATAAATGTCAATGGACTATTCAAAGAACGTACACCCGGTGCTTAAACGAGTAATCTATGACTTATCAAAAGATAGTTCGACAGCATCCTGCT
Source organism: Ganaspis brasiliensis (assembly GCA_037103525.1). NCBI lineage: Eukaryota > Metazoa > Arthropoda > Insecta > Hymenoptera > Figitidae > Ganaspis > Ganaspis brasiliensis. The sequence goes on along the minus strand of JAZKLR010000114.1, from coordinate 6,635,507 downwards.
TCCTGTAAGCAAAGCACGTACACTTCCCGCCTCTAGAGAAGCACAGTTACTAAATTCGAAACACCTACGTTTCTTCAAAGATCTATTCAAGTGGTCCACTTCAAATGTACGTGACAAATAAAGTTCAAAAGTGGAAAAACTAGTTTGACTTCTTTCAAAACACTTGACCCCTTGAAAATGGGTTTCTTCACTTATGACAAAATTGTTTCTTTTATTCAAAAAGCAAATCCTTAAAAAATGTAGTCTTTTGCTTGACAAAGAAATTTTAACTTTATTATTTTCTTTTCAAAAACTTAATTGTACTTATCTTACTAAATAAAGAATTCACATATTAAACTATATTATTACTCAATTTATTTTAAAGCTACTCTCTAAATTTTGAATTAGTTAAAAATAACTAATAATTAGTAAAATCGTGCCTGAGTTTTTGTTTCAGCAATTAGTTAAAAATAACTAATTATTAGTAAATAAATGACTAATTGTTAGTAAAAACATAACTAAAAAATAGTTATAATTCGACTAATTGAATTAGTAAACATAATTTTACTAAAATATTAGTTATTTTGACATAACCTAAAAATGAATTTGACTAATAATTAGTTATTTTTCACTAAATGATTAGTAGAAATATAACTATTTGAATTAGTGACTGAGTTTTTGCTTTCAAATTAGTTATTTTTAACTAATTCAGATTTAGAGAGTATGGTTTATTAATCCTTTTTAAATAATAGTTTCATTGATGGAATTTGTGTATTATATAGACATATTATTATTATTATCATCATTATTATTATTAAATATTAGTACTAGTTAATTATTAGTACTACTCATTCAATTTTATTTATTATATATCAATTTGCTTATTTTCTTGGTTATATTCTTAATTGAAACATTCACTAAATAAAATTGCAGTAACTTATTGTAGAAATACAAAAAAAGTGTTTTACCGATTATTTCTGTAAATAAACAGGAGTTTTCTTTTTTTCTATATCTGAACAAAGCAAATAACAAGCGTGACTAGACGTTTAAAAAAAAGTGCACAACCGCAGTACCAACTCTTTCATTACAGTTTATTATCACCGTCGCGATGAGCTCATAAACAAGAAAGAAGTTTTCACAGAGATAACTATAAGCTACTGCTTTGTTTAACTGTAAACTTGACATGAATTTGTTTTAAATTTGCATCACTGAGAAAAAAATTACCCCAGACAGACAATGTGGATTAATTGATTACTTTTTCAAATAAATACTTTTTTGATCCAGATTATTATTATTATTATTTGAAAAAGATGCACATGTTATTTTGTAATAGTTAGAAAAATATAAATAATAAAATGACATATAATTAAAAGAAAATAAATTGACGAAATTCATTTGTTGATTGATGAAACAATGTTAAATAAAGAATTAAATAATACATCTACTTTTTGCATTTTGTGACTATATATAAAGGCATAAAGATAAAAATTCTTGATAGCATCATTTGATAAGATTAAAAAGATAAAAAGTTTTCGGAAATTTTACAATTTTTTTACTTTTTAATCTAAAGAAAAGATTTGTTTATTGCCAAGTGAATACTAAAATTTTAAAATCTAAATCTAGTCATATTTTGTCAAATAAATTACCTACAATTGATATTAATTTATGATAATAAATTTTGCTAATAAGTTTTGCTTTCTCATTTAGAGGCAGTACATTATTTTGTCTCAAATAAGTAATTTTCTGTTTAAAATTGGTTTCAAAAAAATAATAAAACACACATTTTTTTATTTGAAACGTTTAAAAACTTCAACTGCATAATAATGACTAATTATATTGATATAAGAAAAATAAACTTTTAGTAGAAATTTTGCATTTCTTGATTTAATTTCATTAAAGATTCATGACACCTGGAAGATAATACATTTATATATGCAGTGTCAATGAACTAGAAAAAATTCCAAAACACCTTGACTTTATTCAATGTAGAACAATAATTAAAATACATCCTCAGTGATTAACATCAAAAGATTAAAAAAAATACCGCGAATTCTTAGACATGTTTTGCTGAATGAAGAATCCCCTCTATTAAAAATATGTCTCATGAAATAATTATTATCAGACTAGCTTTGTTGATAAGAGAAGATCAACGTCGAATTAAAAATTGTCCAAGATTATTTTAATACTATTTTCCCATTTAAGGAGGTATTGGTTACTTTAGGAACTATCCAAAATGGCCGCCATCAGAGAGATAATTGACTTTCAAACATTTTCAAAATAATCAAATTATTTTTATTTTATTTTATTTTATTTAATACTGTGTACGGGCTTACATAAATAATTTTTGAATTAATATCCTGAATTTTCAAATATATATCTCAATTTTCAATTATTTTGTTCAATTTTAAATTATTTTGTTCAATTTTCATTTCTTTTTATCATTTTGCAATTATTTTCTCCATCTTTTAATTATTTGAATTATTTTTCAATTAATTTCTTTAATTTTCAGTTATTATCTCAAATATTGATTGTTGTTTTCAATTCTCAACATTTTAAACGATTTTTCAATTATTTTCTTTTGCTTAAAAATAAATTCTGTAATTTTTTTGCATCATTTTCAAAAATTTCAATTATTTTTATCATATATAAATTATTTTTAAAAATTTTTAATATTTTATTCATCATATTTCAATTTTTTTTAACATTTTTAATTATTTTCATCATATTTCAGTTACTTTTTTCAATTTTAAATTATTTTTATTATTTTTCAAATTATTTCCCTAAATTCTTAATTATTATTCTCATTTTGTAAAATTATGTTTCAAGATTCAATTTTTAATTATTTTCATTTGTTTTCATAATTTAACATTTTTTTTTATTCATTTTTTTCAATTCAATTGTTAGATTTTCAAATATTTATTTATTTATTTATTTATTGTAATAAAAATAATAAATAAAATAAATAAAATAATAATACAAATATTTTTTTCTTTTTTAATTATTTATTTTTATTTATTTCATAACATTTTATTAATTAGGTCACACGCACCATAAACTTGGGCGTTTTTCATAATTTTCAAAAAGTTTTTAATTATTTATCTGAAATTATTATTTTTCTATTCTATTTTCAATTATATACATATTTTCTTGTATTTTATGTACCTAGATTCTGTATTTTTGCAATAATTTCTTTTAAATTAAAAATTGTTCTTTTCAATTTTAAATTATGTTTATCTTTTTTCAATTAATTTTCTCTAAATTTTAATTATTTTCTTTCTTTTTTTTTTGCAAAGAACTTTTAAAAATTTCAAGTATTTTTTCTGAAATTTTTTTTATTTTCCATTATTTAAAATATATTATGTAATATTTTCAATTATTTTCTAAAATTTTAATTTCTAATTTTTTTCAATTATTTTTAAGATTTTGAAGTATTTGTCCCAAATTTAAATTATTTTCTTTAATCTTAAAACATTTCTACGCTTTTTCAAATTACTTCGACAATTTTAATTGTTTTCCTTATTTTTTTCAATTAATTTGCAAAATTATTTTGTTGTTTATCCTTTTTTATGTCAATAAATTGTTTGTGTTTCAAAATAGCGGAACTCATTCAAACATAGAAAATTCTCATAAATTCTCCGGAAGGAGAATATTCTCGGTTATATTCTCGAGAATGTAACCAGATTTTAAATTACCGAGAATTTTACAACTCTAAGCCTAATTCCACCATAGTTCTAATTTTCGTATATTTGAATTAAAGAAACAATAAAAGTTGCATTTCAATAATAATAATAATAATAATAATAATAATAATAATAATAATAATAATAATAATAATAAATCCAAAACAAAAATGCCTAAAAGAACATTTCAAAATAGAAGATCATTAATCTTAATACTCCGAGAAAGTCTGAAAATATCTCCACCTCGTATCATCCCAAACCGGAAAGAGATAAGGAAGTTAAAACCAAGGAGTATAAAAAAAAATGCATTTCTAGTCTGATCCGATAAGATCCGAGTGTCAATTTCATTTGAGAGAAAAAAAAGTCGAGGGAAAAAGTTAGACAAAAAGAAAAATGAGAGGTAAAAGTTGTTTGTTGAAAAATCGAGCACGTGTTCCATGTGGGCAAAAATAGACATACGTTAACAGCTCCACCAATCCGTGTAGACTGATGCGATTTACCGGTTGTACGAGAAAAAAAACGAAGAAAAGAAGAAAAGAGCTGGGCAGAACGGAAGGCCAACGTCCGAGGAAAACTTCAACTCCACAATTCTCGGCAATTTGTGAGAAAAAGAAATAAAAAAAAAGAGAAAAAATAAACAGAATTCTCTATTCTAACCATTTCAGAAAAATTTCTACTGGCCTTTTGAAAAATCGTGAAGAAAATTATTGGTAAAATATGAAAAAAAGAAATAATGCAAAAGAAAGATGATTATATTAAATAATCATCTTTTTGATTTTGAAGATACAACAATAAGACGGAAGCCTAATTAAATGAAAATATAAGCTTCTTTATGAGATTCAATACACAGATAAATTTATGGATAATATGAATTCGACTTGATGTTATGTAAGGCTAGAAAAAAAAATCGACGGAATTTTCATTAACAGCAGATGCAGCTGTGAAGATTCTTATCTGGTGTGTAATAAGCGGAAGACGAGCCTCCGACAATGCACCACTATTCCTATATTGCACTTCACTTCCCTCTCATGCATTTGGTTCGAATTACCCAGGGTACATTGTACTGAACATCGTCTTATTAAATTTCATTATTACTCAATAATCTGTTATGCAAACAAGAATTGTTTTATCAAATATATGTGCAGTACATAAAAAGCGAGAAAGAATTATAAACATGGAAGTTTTTATTCCACTATCTTTTAAATTGCAATTTGTTCATTGTTTTACATTTTAAACAATAATTCTATTGTTGCTAAGTGACGTTTAAAAATAAAGAATTTAATTTTATTTAAATAAAGAAATATAATAATTTAATACATTTAGTTTAATTGCCATTTTTTCGGAAATTTTTAAATTAGAAATTATATAATATTTTAGAATTAAAAAGAATTGCAAAAAATAATTGAAATTAAACAAAATAATTGCAAATTTTGAAAATTAATTGAAAAAAAAATGAAATCAATTAAAAATTAGGGAAATTAATTTAAGCAATCATAAAAATGTTTTAAACATAAAGAAAATAATTTAAATTTGAGAAAAATACTTGAGAATCTTAAAAGTAAATTAAAACAAAATTGAACAATGAAAAATTAGAGAAACTAATTGAAAATTGAAAAAACATGGTTAAAAATTGAGATAAATAAATTAAAATTAAAAAAATAATTAAAATTTGAGAAAACAATTAAACAAATTACATAAAATATTTTAAATAAAGGAAAGTTAAACAAAATTTGAGAAAAACACTTAAAACTTTCAGAAGTTCTTTGAAATAAAAGAAAATAATTAAAAATTAGAGAAAATAAATGAAAAAAGATAAACATAATTTAAAATTGAAACAGAACAAGTTTTAGTTAAAGAGCAATAAGTAAAAACTTTTCGGCAATTATGAAAAAGAACGAAAGAAATTTAAAATTGAAGAAAATAATATAAATAATAATATAAATAATGAAATAATTGAAAAGTCAGATAAATAGTTACAAAATTATGAAACAAATGTAAAGAATTGAAAATTGAAGGAAATAAATTTTGGAAAATAATTGAAAAATGTTTTTAAATTTTATAACTTGCCGAAAATAATTAAAATATGATACAAACAATGATAAGTTGTAAAAAATAAATTACATTTATGAGTGATAATTGAAAAAACTACAGAATTTTTTTTAAATAAAGAAAAAATAATTGAAATTAAAAAAAAATACATGAAGATCTTAGAAATCAATTAAAAAAAAAGAAAATAACTAAAAATTAGAGAAAAGGATTGAAGAAATAAGCAAAGAGTAATTGAAATTCACGATAATTAATAAACAAATTTTGAAATTATGAAAACAAATGAAAATAATTAAAACTTGAAGAAAACAATTGAAATTTTAGAAAAATTCTTAAAAATCTTAGAAAATAATTTTAGAAAATGAGAATAACTAAAAATTGGAGAAAAGACTGGAAGAATGCTAAAAACAATTGAAATTTACAATAATTAATAACATTTTTTGGAAATTATGAAAACAAAGAAAAATAATTAAAAATTGAAGAAAATAATAGAAATTTGAGAAAAATACTTTAAAAAATTTAGACACTTATTTTATAAAATGAGAAAAACTAAAAATTGGAGAAAAGACTGGAAGAATGCTAAAAACAATTGAAATTGACGATAATTAATAAATTTTTTTGGAAATTATGAAAACAAAGAAAAAGAATTAAAAATTGAAGAAAATAATAGAAATTTGAGAAAAATACTTAAAAAATTTTAGAAATTTATTTTATAAAATGAGAATAACTAAAAATTGGAGAAAAGTCTAAAAGAAAGCTAAAAATAATTGAAATTTACGATAATTAATAAAAAAAAATTGAAATTATGATAACAAATGAAAATAATTAGAAATTGAAGAAAATATTTGAATTTTCAGAAAAATACTTAAAAATCTCAGAAAATAATTTTAGAAAATGAGAATAATAATTAACAATCGAGAAAAATAATTGAAAAATGATAAAATTAATTAAAAATTGAAAAAAATAATTGAATAATATATATATTTTAAACTTCTTTAAAAACCATAATAAATTTTTAAAGCATTTTTCGTAACTTTTTTTTTACACAAATGACAATTAAAAGCCAGCACAACACAACACTAACGAAAAAGGTTACCTTATTCTTTCAATTCAAATTTCAAAATATTTCCTGATAAAGAGAGTTAAATCAATAAAATAACAGGGACTAACTTCACTTTAGTTTTTAAAACGTGGACAGAAAAAGAAGAATAAATATTAATACTAACTAACTTCACTTCAGACTTTAAAACGTGGACAGAAAAAGATGAATAAATATAAGTACTAACTAACTTCAGGAGTTTACGAAGATTATTATTATTAAATTTTCAATTTAATGATTTTGCTTTATATATCAATATGTTATAAAATATTAACTTAAATACAGAAAATTAGTTTTATCTAAAAGCTCTTTTCATCAAATTCTCTTTCATGAAACTAATTGCAATATATAACTAATTTTTCCAAGTACAATCTAATTATTCATTAGACATACTCCCATCCATATATACAGAGAATAGTATATAACAGTTTATCAACATAATTGCGCAATAAATTTTCTGGAATACGCAAGAATCTAAAATAGGAAAAAAGTTGAAAAAGTTCAAGGCATCTTACTTGCAGAAAATATATTAATGTCACTGTGTAGTTCTGAATACAAAACAAAAAAGTTAAAAAATATTTAACTTCATGTTCTAACAATTAATTTTAGATCAATATAAATTGTATAAACTCAATTTTGTATAACGATACTAAAATTTGGTTCAATTAAATTTTTCATCAATTTAGGTTTAGATCGTTGAAAATTTGCTTCAATTTAAATATTAATTAATTCAAGTATGGATCAGTTCAAAGCTTAAATTTTATTTTAAAACAGTGGAAGTTTGGATCAATTACAAAATATAATTCCATACAATTTATATCTGAAAATATGGATAGATTAAAATTGAAATAAATTAAATTTTTTATCTAAAACTTGGATCAATTAATCTTTTTATTAATTTAAATGATAATTTTAAATCAATATAAATTTGGAGCACTCAAAATTTGAATCAAATTAATTAATTTGAATGAACATCAATGAAAATTTGGTCAATTTAAAATGCGGATAAATTAATTTTTGATTCTTTTAAATTTGAATGTATTCTTATATAAAAGGTTGACAGATAAAATTCGGTTAAATTCAAATTTATGATTCAATTTTTATTTGAATGAATTAAAGTTCGGTTAATTTTAATTAAGATAAATTAAAATTCGGATAATTATCCATGTAGATCAATTATTATTAAACTTTTTATTAATTTAAATTAGTATCAATTCAAATTCAGAATTATTTCAAATTTTGGATAATTTTAAATATGGAATAACTAACATTGGTATCAATTTAAATTTGATTAAATTTAAATTGGATTAAACCAGATATTTAACCTTAATTTAGATCAATTAAACCTAATGAAAAATTTGGATAAATTTAAATTTAACTAAAATTAGATCAATATAAATTTGTATCAATTTTAATGTTGATAAATTAGAATTTGAAACAATTTAAATTGAGATCACTCAAATTTTAGATCATAAAAGTATATTGAAGTTTGGATACATTAAAATTCCGTCCAATTTATTTTTGTATGAATTAAACATTGGTTCAAATTAAATTAGGATAAATAAAACTCCCGATCAATTTTAATATGGAATAATTAAGCTTTTTATCAATTTAAATTTGTATTATTTTAAACTAAGATCTATACAATTTTTTAACATTTAAAATATGGGATAACTAAGGTTAGAAACAATTTAAATTTGCTTAAATTTAAATTTGATTTAACGTCAATTTGGATTAATTAAACATTAAACAAATCAATTAAAATTTGAATCAAGTATACTATAGATGAATTTAAACGTGGATAAATTAAAATTTAGATCAAATAAACTTTGGTTCAATTTAAATTCGAATCTAAATTTCGTCTCTAATTTAATGTCAATCAATTAAACTTCGGTTCAATTTACATTTGCAACACGTAAACTTTAAATCAATTACAATTTGCGTCAATTTAAATTTGTGCCAATAAAAAAGTTCAAATTCGACCTAATTAAAGTGTGATTCGAACATAACTCAAGTAGAATTTAAAAAACCACTAAATAGATGATAAATATTATTAATTCTAAAATTGTGATTTATTTTTATGTAAATCTTCTGGAATCTTTACTCCAATTTAAAAAAATTTGTAATAATGCACACAATTTTGACAAAATATGCTATATATCAATAATATCATCAATTACAATTTTTATAAAAATTCAATACCTGAAGTGTATAATCAATCATTAAAAAATTGTCGCACTTCAGATAAAAATTTTGCATCACTCAGCGCAATTCGCTAAAAAATAGACCTTTATTTAACAGCAATTATGATGCGCAATATGAGACACGATTTCAACAATTTTCCCTCTTATAAAATACAATGAGACGAGACTTATCGTCAGTTCTGACAGAGACATTGAAGCAATCTTCTCGCAGAATGGAGTCGTTATATTTGCTACTGTCAACCATAGTGATTGGTGCGATTGGAATTTTAGTGTTTTTATACAATCGTCTTAATTTTTGGTCGAAAAAAAATATTCCCTACATTACACCACTGGTAGCATTCAAGCAACTCTTCATCTTCTTTTTTCAACGACTGTCTATTGCGGAAATTCACCGAGAGCTTTATAATTCATTTCCTGAAGCAAAATACTTTGGAATGTTCAGTTTTTTAACGCCAACTGTCATGATTCGGGATCCAGAGCTAATAAAGGAAATAATGGTCAAGAGTTTCGATCACTTTCCCAATCACAACACTTTCATTGACGAGAAAACAGATACTATTTTTGGGAAAAATATTTTTTCCTTAAAAGGAGAACGTTGGAGGGAACTAAGAAATACTCTGAGTCCTTCATTTACTGCCGCAAAAATGAAATTTATGTTTGATTTGGTTTCAAAGTGTGGCAAAAATTTTGTGAGATATTTTGATGATCATCCAGACGAAACGGAGGCTGTAGAATGCAAGGATGCATTTACAAGATACACAAATGACGTGATTGCCACCGCTGCTTTTGGAATAAGTGTCGACTCTTTGAAAAACAAGAGAAACGATTTCTACCAAAAGGGAAAAGACGCCTCGACTTTTACTTTCTCTCGTTTCATCAAAATGATGTTTTTCCTCAATTTTCCACGTTTAATGAAATTGCTGGGACAAAAGTTATTGCCTCGTGAAACAGATCATTTCTTTAGAACGGTAATCAAAGACACTTTAAGAACAAGAGAAGAAAAGAAGATTATCAGACCAGATATGATTCATTTGTTGATGGAAGCAAGAGATAAGGAGAATGGAATTGAATTATCTGTAGACGACATAATTGCACAAGCTTTTATTTTTTTCTTGGCTGGGTTCGAGACAACTGCGACTCTTATGTGTTTTTTGGCTTATGAAATTACGGTAAACGAGGATATTCAAGAAAAACTTCGCACTGAAGTGGACAATTTGAATGACGAAGAAATTTCCTACGAGACTGTTAATAAATTAACGTATCTGGACATGGTGATTTGTGAGACACTTCGAAAATATCCACCGGCAGTTGGCACTGATAGAGTTTGTGTTGAAAAGTTCATCTTGCCCCGGCCTACACCAAGAAGCGATGAAATAACAGCAGAACCTGAAAATCAATTTTTTATTCCAATCTACGGTCTTCAAAACGATCCACAATATTTTCCAGAACCAGAGAAATTTGATCCCGAGCGATTCAGTGAGGAGAACAAGGACAAAATTAATCCCTACGTTTATCTCCCGTTTGGTCTAGGTCCGAGAAAATGTATAGGAAATCGTTTTGCTCTGATGGAGATTAAACTCCTGTTTGTTCACATTATCAAGAATTTTGTTTTAGAGAGAACTGAAAAAACAAAGGTTCCACTGGAGTTTGACAACAAATTGGCAATGGCTATTAAAGGTGGATGTTGGGTCAAATTTCGAAAAAGGGTCTCATTTTATTGAAACTGAACTATATTTGGATCTAAGTTGGAAATTAAAGTCACTTTATATATTATTTTTTAATTACATCGATACGCTTAAACATTGAAGGTAAAATCTTTTATCAATAATGTGATTCTATCAAATCAAATAATTATATATTTTTTCTTAATATAAGCGATAATTTTAATGAGTGGAATAACTTCTTTTCTCTAAATTTTAATTTGTCAAAGTATTGATAAAAAATTCTAACAAATAACTAGTCAATTTAACTTTAATTTCAAAACAATCAAGAAAATCGCTCTCTCGATTCAAATTAGTTTTATCAAATTTTTTTGACAAATTTAGGTTTAGAGATTAAATTATTAAACTAAATGATACATTTAAAGTATATAAACACCTTGTAAAAAGAAGCATTATTTTAACTGTGTGCTATTAGAATAAAAAATAAGTCGACTGTACGAAAGACTGAGAACAAAAGTGAAAATATAAAAGTTGTAGAGCAACAAATGTTTTTCTTCTCTGACCCCATGAAACGATGCAGAAATTTACACGACTATAAATACATTATCTACCGTCCTTTAAACGTGCCTCGCCTTTAAATTCTTCATAAATTCCTTTGGTAATGCTTCCCGGCTGGTCAAGATCATAATAATAAATAACAGGTTAGTCTCATTAGTTTGTGGACTTTAAATCGACATGTTTGTTTTTTGCTACTCCTTTTGCTGAAAAAACTGGTTCTATTATTATATCAAACAATTGTCTGCTCAAACCTAACAAATAACTTTTACAAAAGTTTCAAACAAGTCGTGTTCATTTCGTTAAATTTGTTCTGTAAATTTTTTTTAAACTCAAGTCAAATCTTTGAATTTATTTCATTTATTTAATTCAATATTAAATTAATAATGGCAATTAGATTAATTAAAAATTAGAAGACAGTCTTTTTATTTTTCATTGAGCAAAATTTGTTAGAATAAAAAAATTTGGGAAATTCAGGAAAATTTTGAAAATAAGTATTAGACGAGAACACATCTTAACAACTTAATTGTTTTTTAGAACAAAAAAAAAATATTATCAAAAAGTAAATACAGTTTTGAAAATATACAGAAAGCAATGTAAAAAAATTGGAGAAATTTTCCAAAAAAATAGATGAATCTAAAAACAATCGAATAGTTAAAGAATAAGTGAAAATTCCTGTCTCCAATAAAAATTAGAGAAAGTGTTTTAAAAAATGGATCAATCTAAAAACTAATTGAATAATTAAAGAAACAAATTTAAATCCACCCCCTCCACTTTCACTAAAAAGTTGTGAAACATTTTTTAAATCATGAGGAAAACTATTTAAAAAGTAAAAATGTTTTGTAAAAGAAAGAGAATTACCGAAACCTTCTTTAAAAATAACATTAAAATAAAAAAATCAAAGAAAAACCAAGTTTCACTAAATATTATAATAATGAAATTGTATCAAGAAATAAACATTTCTAAGAAGAAGAAAAATGATAATAAAATTATAAAAATTATTTAATGTCAAATAATGATTGAAAAATAACGCAAAAACTGTCGATAAAGTGAGAAAATTACAAAATAACTCCGAATTTTTTAATTTAAATAAAAATGTTTACTTAAAAATAGGAAAAATTACAGAAAATAAATGAACGATTAAAATTAATTTCACCGAATTTTGAAAGATCCAGTTGTGCATTTTTCAGAAAAAATTAAGTTGGAAACATCAAAAAAATGTACAAATGAATTTTTAAAATTTTTGTGAAAATTGTTGGAGTTTATTTAAATTCTAACGAGTAGAAATTATTCAAATTAAAATGTAAAAGGAAGAAATAAGTCTTTGGTATTTTAGAAGTGCTTTTTTAGAATTCAAGGAAGGAAGAAGAAAATGTAAGAAGTTTAGTTAAAAAACTACAAAAGAAATTAAAAAATTCCTCAAAAATGAAAAATTTATAATGAATTTATAAAATGATGAAATTAAAAAAAAATCAAAACAACTTTAAAAGAAGGAAAAAATTTGGAAAAAAAATGGCCTCCTAAAAAATGAGAAATATTAAGAAAACTATGTAATAATCTACGAAAAAATGGTAAAATTAAAAGAGAAAAAGTGTTAATTATTTAAAAATGAAATAAAAAACAAGCAAAAAGAAAGAAAATGAAAAAAAACATAAATTCTTTAAAACATACACGGAAAAATTTTTCAAAAATAATTGACCTAAAAAATGAAATCGATGTAATAATATATACACATTTTTCTAAAAATTATAAAAACAAAATTAACAACAATAAACTAAAATAATTTGCGTAGAGTAAAAAAAGTGTGCAATATTTGCTTAAAATAAGAGAATTATTGAAAATTTTTCATTAAAAATATTTTTTAAAGGTTTTTAAAAAATAGTTATCAAAAAAATCCCAGATACCTATTTTTGTTTTTCCGAAAAATGTTAATATGAAAATTCCGGGTTTTTTCTTGAAGATACTAAATTTCTGTTAATTTATTGTTCACTCAGAAATTAAAAACAATTAAATAAATAATTCAGATCCACTAAACAAATCCACCCCATTTCAATTGGGAAATTGCTAAAGTGCACATCAATCTTTCAAACGTTTCGACCCCAAAACTTATAAGAAAAAAAAACACAGATAATATAGTCATCTCATTTCTTTTTCAAGAAACGAGCCAAAAAATTTGAAAGTCAATCAGACGTTTTATCAATTTTTAAAGAGAAATAAAAATATCCTTTAGACAAATATCCACTATTTTTTATTCCAAAATTTCATTTCCTGTCCAATCTAACGAATTCTACAATTCAGCAATTAATTCCAACTTCAATTTGAATAAATTTCAATTAATTTAAAGTTCCGTTAATTAAAACTTTAAATTAAATCAAAAATTGATTTTTTTGTAAATATATAAAATCAGTATATACAATTTTCAAATATTTATTTCTAATATTTAATTCAAATATTTATTTCTAAACTGAGAACATTTAATAAGAAATAATAAGGAATAAAACATTTAATAAAAATCAATCAAATTATGATCAATAGATGAGAAAATTTCAAAAAAATATCTTCAGATTCATATATGATAGCAAAATGAAGAAAATTAGGTAAAAGCAACGAAAAAATAATAAATTGTAAAAAAAAACATAAAAATGTAAAAAGATAAGAAAACAGTTTAATAAAAAAATGAGGAAATTCTTTTAAATTATATAAAAAGTCAAGGACATTAAATTAAATAAATAGGAAGAAAATGAAGAAATGTTTTTTTCCTCAATCTAACAAACTGTAAAAAAATATAAAAAGTAAAAAAAATAATAATAAAAGTTGGTTAGAATCTACTAAAAAATTAGAATTAATATAAATAACAAAATTGTATATATACCAAGATAAATAAAAAGTCCACAAAAGAAATTTAAAAATCCTTTAAAATAAAAAAGTTTAGAAAAATTAAGGTATTTCTCTTGCAGTCATACTTGAAAAAATCGATTTTCTATGGACTTTTATTAAATTTTGAGAAAACTTTTTTTTATACGTGCATCCTATATGGTTAAAATTTCAGGAACCTTTACCGTCTAAAATTTAAGATATTCATATTCGAAATTTCAATTTTATATGCAGGATGATAAAAATTGAAATTTTGAATATGAATATTACAAATTTTAGACGGTAAAGATTCCTGAAATTTTAAGCAGATACAATTTAAAGAAAATTCTTAGAAAATCGATTTTTTTTAAGTATAACTGCGAGAGAAATACCTTAAGCCAAAAATATTGTTATAATATTACACTTAAAACAAGTCTAACAATAAATTTAGAAAAATATAGAAAATCTAAAAATTTTATGAAAGTATTAAGTTTGCAAAAAATCTCGCAAAAAATAGACAAGATGTGAAAACAAATTGAATAAATTTATTTTTAAAAATATGGAAATAATTATGAAAACCAACGAAATAAAAAGTGTAGTGAATGTTATAAGAACAAAATTGTGTAAAATAATATTAAATAATTTGCATAAAAAGAAGAAAATTAAAGAAAATGCTAAAATAAAAAGACAAATACAAAAAAAAAAAATATTAAAAGTAAAAGAAGAAAATTCTTAGTTTTGTAAAAATAAGAAATTAGGAAAGTGAAATCTCTTAGAAATATTGTAAGAACTAAAAAAATAATTATTGTGAATATGGAAAATAATTAAGATTATTTAATTATTTTGCATTAATTAATATACATTTAAATTTGAATTAATTGACATTTAAAAGTTTGAACAAATTGAAATATGAGTTAATTGACGTTTGAAATTTATTTAAATTATAATGTCTTAAAGATGCAAAAGTGCATTTTTTTGCTACCTTTTACCAAAAATTTGTAGATCGTAGATATTTTGATCACCTGTATTAGCACAATTTTTTAAATTCTATAAAGAACAAAATATTAAAATTAAAATTTTCAAGATTTATCCACAAATTTCTATGTTTTTTTATCGTTTGCTATTTTTTACATACAATATTAAAGATCCACAGAATCGTGAAGTTTTTTTTATTTAAATCATGATTTTAATGCAAATGCGCCAATGACCTAAATCAATTATAGCCCTGACTCAAACTCTAATTGATTAGAATTTTAATTGATTCAAATTTTAATCGACTCAACTTTTATTTTATTATAACTTTAACTGGCTCAAAATCCAACTTCCTCTCAAAAGATAATTAATTAGATAAATATCTATATTTATCTAATAACTATTTATTTATTGCCTATCTATTTCTCCAGTAAATACTCTATTTCTGTATTAAATACACATTGCTTTCTCACAAGGAAATCTAATTGTTTCTACACCAGAGAATCTATCAATCATTTTAACAAGGTCCATGACAAATTCTGAAACCTTACTCTATGACCGATCAGATTGATGATTGAATAGGCATAAATAAATTGAAGCTACCTTGAGGATAAAATGATTGTATACGATATTTAATTGAAATCGTGAATAACTCAAAGTATTTTTTTTTTCCCAGTCCTGACATGTGACTACGTCAAGTGGAAATGGTAATTTATCACAGAGACAGATGCGAGCTAGAGAACAGAAAGTTCTTTGAATTTTCCGATTAAACATTAACGTGCTGCTTTGAATTCATTTACTCTGGCCTTGATCCAAGAATTTGGTTCAACACTCGGGGGCGAGAATCGCGACCTTTGAGGTCTAAAGACTCGAAACACGATTTTTCTCAAATCTTAGAGAGTCGTTTTCAGCGAAGGTGGAGTTTATTAAACCTATTGGCAGCAAGCCAGTTCAGCAGGAAGCCAATTTGCGGAACGCACTAAACTCCAGATAACTTTCTATTCGTTTGTCACTTTGCTTCTATAACGTGCTTTGATCAACCAACAAAACTGGCGCCACGACTTATCTGCAAAATGTCAAAAAAAAAAATTATCATCAAGAGACAAAAATAAAATCATAAAAATAGAATTAAACTCAAGATATTATACCTTTCAATAGTTTTTATTTCTCGAAATACCTTGAAATATTTCTTAAGCTTAATGAAATAAATTGTCTACAAATATCTCAAGTATCTGATAAAAGTTTATAGAGACGGGAGAAATATAAAATATTCCAAGAGCTATGTGGATAGTTGTATAAAATAAATGAATAATGATCCTAGCTTCTTTAAATTAAAGGTCTATGAAACAACTTTCGACCTATTCTCCCTGTGGTCTCCTCCTTGTATCGACCTCTCCAACCTCGACGGATTCCGAGTGCCTTTCACCAGCCACATTTCCTAGCAGACGCGACGATATGACTTTCGTAAATCGCGACAAATCTTAGATACGCTTACGCGATATTTATTCGTGAGACACTATCGGAATTATTTGGACTATAACCTACCGTTTTATCTGAATGTCGGAGCATTGGAATAATGTAAGAATTATATAATGCGAATAATAAGATATGTTAAGCTGGCACCTAGAATAATATCGAACTGAAGAAGAATGAAAATATTTATACGTAAAGTTAAAAATTCAATTAATTTTTCAAATTAGTAAAAATCATTCTAAATGTTAAGGATGTTCAACACATTGACATAACCTCAAACTAGAAAATGGTTTTTCACATAAAATAAAAATATTATTATAATTACTTACACCCAATTTTGACAGACCGAGCTGTACATCTAAAAAAAAATTAGGTTGAGACAAAATGTGTTATGAGATAATAATTATTCAACAGTCTGTTTTTTTCTTTAAAGTTTGTTAACAATTGTAAATTTCATCTAATTCAGAGTGTCTACTAATTTCGTGCCACAAAATTCCCGGTCATTTTCCGGTTTTTGTTCCTATTTTTCCTGGTTTTTTCTCTTGTTAACTTAAATTTTATTTTATGTATAAATAAACCTACAAATGGTTACAAAAATTGAAGATAACACTTGATAATTGAAGAAAATAATTGAAATTCTAAGAGAATAATTGAGAATTGAAGAATTAAATATTAAACTATACATTAAATAATTATTAAGAACTAAAAGAAACAATTAATAATGAAAAGAAACGATTAATAATGAAAAGAAATAATTGAACAATGACAAAGATATTTGACAATTAGAAACAAAATTTAAAAAATTGAACAATGGTTATTAAATTCCAAGAATATAATTGAAAATTGGTCAACTAGATAGAAAATCAAAAAAAAAATAATTCAAAATTTAAGTTAATAATTCAAAATTGAAGAAATAAATTGAAAATTAAATAATGAAATTGAAATCAGAAAAACACAGAATTATTGAATATTAAAAAAAAACAATTGAAAATTGAGAAATAAAATTGAAATTCGAATACGATAATTAAGAATTAAAGAAAATTACTGAACAATTGGATTGAAAAAAGAAAATAATTTATAATTAAAAAAAAAAAATTGAAAATGACAGGAATTATTTAATTTTGAAGAAAACATGAAAAATTGAAGAATAGCATTTGTTATTTAAAGTAATTAATTGAGAATTGAAAAAAATAGTTGAACAATTGAACAATTAAATTGAAAATAAAAGAAAATTATTGAACATTGAAGGAGGTTTTGAAATATGAAATAAATAACTGATAATTGAAAAAAAAAATAGTTGAAAAAAGTCGAGATTACTGAATATTGAAACAAAACAATTGAAAATTGAACAAAATAATTAAAAATTAAAGAAAATTGACGAAAATTGAAGAAAGTACTTAAAAATTAAAGACAATATTTGGAAACAGCAGAAAAATTTAGAAATCGACAGAGATAATTGCGAATTGGTGAAAATTAGATTTTTCTAAAAACGCTGCCTTAAAATATAGCTGAAAATGAAGAAATTTGTGACCTGGAAATTTATTTGCAAAAAAATTTAAAAAGTTATGAAATTTAAAAAAAAAAAGTTAATTTTTTCAAATTGAAAGAAAAACAAAATTTAAAAAAGCTGAGAATGGTTAAATATTAAAGAAAATTGAGAAGAAATAGAGAATTGAAAGAAATTGCGAATTGAAAGAAATTGAGAATTGAAAGAAATATCAAAAAATTATTGGAAATTAAAGAAAATAATTGAAATTTAAGAAAAAAATTGTAAATAGAAGAAAATAATTGAGAATTGAAAAAAATCATTGTAAAAAGCCTAGAGTTATTGAATATTGAAAAAAAAAACAATTGAAAATTAAAGAATGGAATTGAATGTCGAAAATTATAATTGAGAATTAAAGAAAATAATTCAAGAATTTAACAATGGGATTGAAAGTAGAAAAAAATAAGTGATAATTGAAGAAAAAAGAAATTGAACAATCCAGAAATTATAGAATTTGAAGAAAACAATAAAAAATGAAGAATGTAATTGTAATTTGAAGAAATTAATTAAAAATTGTAGAAAATAACCTGAAATTGAAGAAAATACTTGTGATTTTACGAAAATTGTTTAATAATAATTGATGAATTGAATTGAAGTTTCAAAAACATAATTGATAATTGAAAAAAAATATTGAAAAACGATGAGAATTATTGATTATAGAAGAAAATAATTGAAAATTGGAGGATTTATTGAGATGTGAAATAAATAAATGATAATTGAAAAAAATAGTTGAAAAAAGTCGAGAATTATTGGAAATTAAATTTAATAATTAAAAATTGAGAGAAATAATTGAGATCTGAAGAAAATAATTAAAAATTGATGAAAATAATTGAAAATTGAAGAAAATAATTGAAAATTGAATCAAATAATTGTCAATTGAAAAAAATAATTTAGAGTTGAAGAAAATATAAATTAAAAATTGATTAAAATAATTGAAAATCCTAGAAAATATTTCAGAATTAAAGAAATTAATTAGAAATTAATGAAAATAATTGAAAATTGAAGAAAATAATTGTCAATTGAAGAAAATAGTAGAAAATGGAAGAAAATAATTAAGAATTGTAGAAAATAATTGGAAATTGAAGAAAATAATTGAAAATTGAAAAGAATAATTGTCAGTTGAAGAAAATAATTGTGAATTTCTGAAAATAATTGAATAATAATTTAAGAATTGATTTCAAGCTTCAAGAACGTAATCGATAATTGAAAAAAAATATTGAAAAAAGCCGAGAATTATTGAATATCGAAGAAAATAATTGAAATATGATGAAAATAATTGATAATTGAAAGCAGACAATGGAAATGCCTATAATTATATAAACTATTATGCAATGTACGGTTTAATACAAAAACTTAAGTTCGATCTACATTTTTTCATAATAATTTGACTTTTTTATGTTTAATGTCTTTCATTGTTTCTGCAGTATTGTTAGCGTTAAGAAAAAATATAGTAGACAAACATCTATATTTCATGAGAATATATTATATTATATTTTAATTTTTAAAATATGTTTTTTATTTTTCAATTGCATAATTGTCGCATAATTATGAAAGAAAATTCCCGGTTTTCCCGGTTAGTAGACACCCTGCAATTTTGACAAATAATAATAGTTCATTTAAATCTTTAAGACATTCTCTGTAATTATTATTAAATAACAAATTTTGTTTCAACCTAATTTTTTTTTTTTGAAAAATGTATAACTGGGTCTTTCAAAATTGGGTGAAATCAATTTTAATAATATTTTTATTTTACATGAAAAACTATTTTCTAGTTTGAGGTTATGTCAATGGGTTGAACATTCTTAATAATAATTAATCACAATAGCAAAATTATGCGAATGGTGATCAACAACGCTTTTAGAAAATCTTTGAAATCAAAAAGGGAAAAGAAAGATTTTATCTGAAGAATCATGTAGGATTTGTAAAATAATATCTATCTGAGAGTAAACTTTAATATGATTGAGATAGGTCATTTAATTCCCATGGCTACTGGCACGTATTCAAACACAGTTTAAGTTGTGTTTAACACGAGGAATATAAGAGATCAATTTCAATCTAAATATATCCCATCTCAGTGAATTAATTCAGATATATATAACCCAGAATTCGTCAACTCCGTGGCGAAATAATCCAAATTTAAGAAGCGAAAATTAAAAATACTCTCTTTGTAGGATAAAATCAATAAATTAATTTGTCATTGTTTATCATTCTAGTTTCATTGGATATTAATTTAAAAAACTTAATTAGAATTTCATTTGGTTCTAAATTAAATCAGCTCAAAAATTCAATTTTTCCAAATTCGGTTTAAAACTTCGGTTTACACTGGTCTAAATTTTAATCCTATTTTCGATTCTACTTCCACTGATTCACACTTTAGTTGGATTTAATTAAAACAGAGCATTAGGCGAATGACTATTTTCAAATTCCTGGTTCGTGAATTACAATTTTTTCAGATTTGTTCCTTCAATTATCAATAACTGATTATTTAAACATTAATTGGTTAATTTAATATACTTCATTTTTATTTTTAAAAAGATATAAACTTAGTACGGAAAAAAGGAAAAATTATTAAAAGGCAATATCAGAAAATTTACGAAAAAAGAATTTTAAAGAAATAGTAGTATAGTGCCTAAAAAAAAGTCAAAAAGAATAAGAAAATGTGAGATTATCTAATAGGAGATAATGAGAAATAAAAAAAAAGATAATTAGAGAAAATCCACTAAAAATAATAAAATGTAAAAACAAAACAAAGATAATGTAAAAAAGGTAAGAAACAGTATGCAAAATAACTGAGAAAATTCTTTAAATTTAATAGTTATGATTATTATTCTACAAAAGAAAAAATTTAAAAAACTACAAAAAATATGAAAAAATTTAAACCAAACTGGAGAATTTCTTTTTTTTTTTTAATTAAAAGATTCATTAATAGTTTTTGTTAAATTAAGAAAGTCAATAAAAAAACGTATAAATTTTACTTAAGAGTATTTTTTTTATTTAAAAAAGAAAGGATAGAATTTAGGATGTGGAATTTTAAGTGTAAAATCTTCAAATTGTTCAAAATTTTAAAAAAATGAAAATTTATAACAAAAAAATTAAACAATTTTAAAAAAAGGAAAAATTTCTAATAAATAGAAAAACGATGATGAAATAAGAAAATTTAGTACCTGCAACATTAAATTACATGAAATATAGAATAAAAGAAAAAAAGTGTTTTTAAAATATCAGAAAAACTGAGAATAATATCTTTGTCTAGAAACATAGTTCTGAAGTTCTGAACGTTCATTTGAACGAAACTTTTTTTTCCCAAGGTAATATTTTCAAAAATAATTTTTGCAACACAAAATATAAAAAGGAGATACAGTTCTTAAAATATATCAAATTATTTATTGGTATTTAAAACATTATTTTTTGTTAAATTTAAATTAGAAAACTCCAAAACAATAATTTCGTTTATTTGAAGGTTCAGAACATAAATTTTATGAAGAAACAAAAAATGTATGAAGTCAGAAAGTTTGAAGGAACAAGAAAGAAATCAAAAAATTGAAGAGAATTGTTTACTCCTCTCATTCTAAATAAAAATAAAAAAATTTATAAAGACATATTTTAATCTATGAAAACTTGATCGAGAACATCAAAAAAGAAAAAAATTATTTCAAAAAAGGGGAAAAATGCAAATCGTCTAAAATACAAGAAAATCTTTAAAGAGAAAAAAAAACAGATTTACCGAAACATTTTTTATTGAAAATATAAAAATAAAATGAAAAAAATAACAGTTTATTAAATGTTATAAGGACAAAAGTATACTAAACAATAATAAATAATTTGATTAAGGATGTTTATCCAAAAAACCAATTTCTACAGATTCTTATAAAATTTAAATGACATATTTAATGCATTACTTTACATGTACTGTTAGAATTTTATTGAATTTTACCGTTCTGTTTTTAAGATATAAATTTATAAAGTTGGGAATTTTACATGGAAACAGTAACAAAACGAGCAAAATCACTATATTTTAATTAATTAAAAAAACACGGTTCTACACATTTTTTTAAAAAACTAATATATTTTAAACTGTAATAGAATACAACTTTTGCAACAATATTTAATTAATTTACCGTTCCGTTGTTAAGAAAATGTTATTTAAGGGTAGAAATTCTTCACTTTTTTAAAATAATCAGGAAGAAAAATTATTAATACCTTGAAATTTTCAACGGAAAATTTTTTTTTCAATAAAGTTTATTTATGTAATGATTTTAACTACAAAATACTATTTAGAAACCAAATTATAAGAAGAAATAAAATTAAAAAAATATTCACTATCATGGTCGAATAGAATGAGAACCGCTTGAGGGTATAAGCGTCCTTAAAAAAAAGAAGATTAGAGAAAATCTTGAAAAAACGATTTCGACCTAAATTTAAGATTTAATTTTAATCTAATAAAAATAAAATAAAATATATAGAAACAAATTTATAAATTAAGCTTCTAATTTAATTTAAAAAGAATGAAATCATTTTTATTTCTTTGATATAAAACAATATAAAATAGTTTAAATAAAAAACATAATATTGAAGATATTAAAATGAAAATAATTTCTTTTATAAATAAAAATAATAAAAATTAGTTAGATTAAATAACATTAATATGTCATATTAAAATTATTATCTAAATTTAATATTTTTATTTTTTTACTAAATTTTAATTGCAACCAAAAAGAAACAAAAAATCCAAATTTCAAAGAATACAATATTGAAATTTTTCAAATTTAGCTACGAATTCTCGGTACGTTTTGCAAATTCCCGGGTCGTTCTGAAAATTTCCGCATCTTTTTACAAATTCCTTGCAAAATCCGGATTCCCTAAATGTCTAGACACTCTGATTAAAATCAATCCAAATAAATCGATTCTTTTAATTTACATTTCTATGAATATGAAGAAAATTTCTTTCAATTTTTCCAAATATCAATTGATTCTAATTTATCGATTCAAACTTCAATTGAACCTAATTTCATCGATTTGGAACTCTTAATTCATCCCAATTCCAAAGACTCAAAATCCAATTAATTCTATTTCTATCAATTCAAACATAAATTAATCATTAAATTGATTCAACCTTCAATTAATCACAATTTCGATCGATTCTAATCCAAATTTATCGAAATTGTCAATCATCAATTCCTGAATTCGTCCAAAAAATTTGATCGTACGTTAAAAATTGATAGTAAACAGAGTCCTGAGGAATGACCAGTTACTAAAAAAAAGTAGATTAAAAACTTCAAATCTAATTTGCATATACTATTTTACTCTAAACTGGTTTTTAATGTCTGACATTATTAAGGAATGTACCGAGTTAGTAATAAACGTTGCATAATGAATCAGTCAGCGGTAATAACAAACAAGATAAAGCAAATTGCACAGAGTGCACCGTCTCTAATGCAAGAGTGTAGCAAGAACTCGATAAGTCAATGCCTTATCGAAGAAGGAAGTCGATGACTTTTCGTGTTTTATAGTCCGATTCTCCAGGAATCTTCTTTAAAAAAAAAATAGAAGACTCGCTTGATTGTGACCAAGATAAGAAACTGTTAGATTTAAATAAAAAAATCTTTTTGAAAAAGAATCAAAATAAGTGCACTCACGAGATAAATCTGTTTTGTAGGTTACGGTAAATAGCACAGTGCCTGGTGACTCGAAACACGGATAGTTAATGAGTGATGTCACGAAGTCATAAAATATCACAATTTAAGTCGCCGGAATCTCAAACGTTCGCGTGACTCGAGACATTATTCAAACTTTGTACATTTTTCAATTAGATGCTCTAATTTTTGTTTCTGCCTGGTCTGGAATTCAAAGCTAGAAGAAAAAAGATATAATTGTAGAAGAGAGTGTAAAAATATTATTAAAAATATAATTTAAAATGTAAGAGAACTTTTAATAGGCACAAATTTAAATTTATTGGAATAATAATTCACCCGAATTCCAATCAATGCAAATATGAATTTATTTTAACTTCTCTTTTTTTAAACTTCTATTGATCCAAATTATAATCCTCATCGAATTTTTATTGAACTAAACTATCATCTGTGCTTCGATCCTGTTTCTAAATTTTTAACTATCCAAATTGCAATTCTCTAAATTAAAATCCTCCCCGAATTTTTATTGAACCAAACTATCACCTGATATCTGTTTTGTAAATTTTGATCTATCCGAATTTCAATCCATCCTATCTTCTATTTTTCCAAACT